>OV743718.1:25571266-26840831 GCA_928272305.1 Volucella inflata | reverse complement strand
CCTCCGATGCGGTTACAGAGGACAATGTCAAAAAAATACATCAAATGGTGTTGGCTGACCGGAAAGTGAAGGTGCGCGAGCTAGCAGATACCACCAATATTAGTACTGAGCGCACACGCCATATTTTGGGCAATATTCTGCATATGAAAAAGTTATCCTGTCACTGGGTGCCGCGCATACTCACTCCTGACCAAAAACACGAACGCGAGAGCACTTCGAAGGAGTGTTTGGACTTGCTGATGTGGAATCGGGCGAACTTTTGGCAACGATTGGTAGTTGTTGATGAAACCTGGATGCACTATTACACAACAGAGAGTTCTCGAATACCTCGAAAAAGGAAAAACCATCAACAGCGAGTATTACTGTGCATTATTGGAACGATTGAAGGCCAAAATCGCTGCAAAACGGCCTCACATGAAGCAAACAAAATCTGTTTTTGCAAGGCGCATAAGAGCATCGCAACTACGGCTGAAATCAATGACTTATGGCTCCAATTGCTGTCGCATCCACCGTATTCGCCCGATTTGGCTCCCTCGGATTATTATCTCTTCCCAAACCTCAAAAGATGGTCCATAAAAAATACAGCTCAAGCGAAGAAATCATCGACGCCACGGAGGAGTATTTAGCGACCTTCCGAAAAATTACTTTCCGGATGGGATCAAGAAGTTGGAAAATCGCTAAAACATTTAAAAATTTTTTTTTTTTCTCTCCAAAGTAGGTTACTTTTCACCCCACCTAGTAAAATCATATCCATCATCGAGTCATGGTTTAGCCGAACGATACATCATAGAGTAACTTTCACCATAATCTATGTAAATTATAAGGATGCTTGTCGCATTTACAAGTGTCTTGGAACTAAAGTGGTGCACCCTGACCGTTGGCTTATTTCATTACCTGAGAACCAAAACTGAAATACACCAGCCAGATGGCAATGTTTCGGAAAACGTTTGGCTCACTCAATTCACTTTCTGATTTAGTAAATAAAATGAAAAGAATATTAAGCTTTTAAACAAGGAATCATGTAAAGATATCGAAAGATTAAAAGGGGTAAGAGTTGTAACAAATTCTTTTGGAAAACAAGAATTAAGAAAAATGAAAAAATGACACCAAGCAATTAAAAAAAATGTGTTTGCCTTTTTAAATTTCAAATCAAACATCGCAATTCCAGGGCCAGATTATATCTTTATTGCTCAGCTCCAAATACCTTTACATGAGTTACATGTCTATCAAGTGTCGACTTGGAGGTGGCAGCTAAACATTGTATCTGTCTAAAGTAGAATCTCAAACCTAGGTAAACTTTTACACAGATCTGTGTCAACTGTCAACTTCACAGCCAAAAAGAGTTCTTAATCACTTGATTAGAAATTTGATAATCACCTGTGTTTATTGCCAAATTAATAAACCAGATAGATAGCTACATATGTGTACTTTACATCCAATATATCTTGGCAACGATGAGATTAACCCTTGAAATTGAATGAGGTACAAGAGCGATACTCGTATAAATAAATCTTAAGACTCTCGATGATTACCTTTTGTCAGGCGAAACTCATGTGGAGAAACCGAATGAAGGTCGAACCTGACTTGTTGGCATCCAAAGAAAGCATAACTCCTTCTTGGTAGTTTATGTAGACATTCGTCAATTGGACCTTGTATGAAAAATTCTAATCAGGCTAGTGTGACTGAGTTCTCTGGCTTAGGCGCACACTTTTGGCAACAGCTCCAATATTCTCCCTTGAACGCACAGGGCGAACATGGGAATAAGTTCGGTTATCAATCACAAAACAAGTCTCACGGACTTTCAACAAACATTTCTGTACACCAACCTTAGAACCATGCCACCTCAACACGACATATGGCATTGGTGGGTGTAACTTTTCGCGATCGAGAACTTCTGCAACGCCCGACAAAATCTGTAGCGTCATGAACTGGTCACGGCAACATAAACTATAACGTCCACATTTTCTTAGACCTACTGAAACTTGGTCTTTTATCCCGAAGGACCAGACAATCTAATGTCATGTATTAAATACATTGTTCATGTCGATACACAAAGAAGGAAAACCAAAGTAGCATGACCTCAAAGTTGGCAATATTTTTTCGGCTTGGACTTATAAGTTCATCAAGAAATTAGTTGTTTCAAGAGCTAATATTATGTACGAGTATACCAATATTTCGTATTTGAAAAGCTAAAGATTGTATTGGTATCAGAATGTCGATAATCAACTTGATCTCAATAAGAGATACCATCGAGGAAGAGTGATAGGTCGGAACAATTGCTTGCAGCACAAGCACGTAAAGTCCATTACTCACATGAAACAAATTAAAAACAAAGATACCGTACTTATTTTTTGCAATAACAAAAATTTATCTGATTTCCGTCTAAAAATTATAAAATGCGCTACGGCTACCGACAATAAATTAAAGTTCATTGCCCGGTTAAAAAAATAAAAACACGACAGATATATTCGTACCAGAGCAATTCAGCTGAGTTGCATCTCAATCACCTGCCCCTCATCTGTTCTAGCCATCACAAATAGCGATATCAACTCAATTCAATGAACAACATTTTCTTGGCACACATTTTGCCGTTTGTGGTTTTTGGCATTGCATTTTGATCACATCAAAAAGATAACACATTTCAACCCCACGAGGTGGCCTCAACCAAAAACAAAAGACAAAATAAAGACCAAGCAAAAGCGTTTATCTTAAGACGTCTAGAATGTTGCTCCAGTAAGCTTCTCTATCAGTCAGCTAGGGGTAAGAAGACTAATCGACAATCAACATTAACGCCAACATCTAGTTGTACTACACATGTACAAGCCTCAACATTTAGTTATACATAGTTACTGTTGATAACATCCATTGATGCGGTTTCAATGGTATTCGCAAAATTCGCCTTAGATTCTACACATACAAGTAAACGTAGAAAGCTATTTTTTTTTTTAGTATGTTACAATGTGAGTGTGTTTACGTGGCCGTATCCATGGGTTAAGACAAACGGCTAAGCTCATACAGCTTATTTGATTGAGCGACTTCAATCGTGTATCACCACGAGCACGATCAGCGCAGTGTGTCTTACAATTACGATTATTTTACTGTTTCGCGAGTTCTCTTATCACAAATCGACTGCGCGACTAGGCAACGAATTGTTGCTAAAGAGTAGACCAAAAAAATGACAGAGACCAGGAATAATAGTGCTACCGCGGGTGCAAATGCAACACCACCACCAGCAGATGTGGATTCGGATGAGCTAAGTTTAGACGCGATACTCATTCGAGTTGGCCAATTCGGGAAATTCCAGTTAGTGAACTATCTGCTGATATGCATTCCGATGTTGTTTAATGCGATCTTTTCAGTGACATATGTCTTTACGGCGGGCACAGTTGTTCATAGGTTCGAACACGAATCGATTTTTGATTGGCCAGCAGGTCATTTAACTTGTGTTTATGTTTTTCGTATAGATGTCGAGTAGGAGAATGCGATGGACCTGAAAGTATCTATCAGGAACCATGGACGACATTTTCAATCCCCAAGGCATCTAATGGTGAACTAAACAAATGCAATCGATTTGTACCTTATAATCGAAGTAGCTGGGAAGAGGATCTTTGCTATGCGGACAACTATAATCAAAATGAGAAGGAGCAGTGTGGAATTGATTTTATTTTTCGTGATAAAGAAGTGACCATTTCGAATGACGTAAGTTGGGAATTGAAATCGGCAGTGATGTTACTGATGGTGATAGTGTTGATACGAATACGAATATTTTTCATAGTTCGATATTTATTGCTCAGACGAATGGAAATTATCGATGGTTGGAACCATAAATAATGTTGGACAATTCGTAGGGATACCATTGGGTGGATATATTGCAGACAGGTGAGACAAAATAAATGAAATAATTTTGAATGTATCCGGTTAACTTAGGAAGGTTAAAGTCTGTTCTTGAGAGTGACTGAATTAATTGCATTGTGAAGATAAGATAGTAGACTAAACATTTGGATTAACAATTGAACAATGTACGAGTTAAGTACCGAAGTCAATGTTCAAAATGGAATGGCTTTAGAAAGTCTGAGTGTGACAAATTGGATTTCCCTCTAACAAACGAGAATTTGGCAGCGATTACGATTATTCAAATATTCAAGTCTCCTGATGTCGATGTTTAGGCTTTAAAGTGAATCGAAGATTCGTTTTAAAATCGGTGAATCGTTTCATTGGTGTTTTGTTTAGTGGTTTTTACCATTTTTAATGATTTAAAGATGATACACATCTTTTATTCAGTCAGTCATCATTTTACATAGAACTTCATAAATAGATCGTTTAAATGTGTCTTTCAATCACTTGAATTTACGCTTTCTCAAGTTAAAGAGGTATAGAGAGTTAGTTTGTTCAATTTATTCTGATTTACGGTAATTTCGGAATTTTAAAATACCTGCAGCATATTTCTTCTTAAACACATATTGGAAACTTTATTTCGAAACTCTCGAGGTCTCCGTGTTTGGTTGTGTTGTGTCTTGTGCTGAGATCGATAAAGAACTGATACCAAAACACAATTGTCCACAAAATGCCAATGAGGCGAAGGTCTAAGCAGTTTAAGGAGAGAATACCTTGGGCCAGGATTCTATTCCAAAAGAAAGAGATATAGATACGAGTATAATGACAACTCCATATGGAGATATTTTTCTTTCTTCTTAGAAAAAATAAAACTCAGCATTTTTTAAATAATAGGATGAGCAACCAGAGTCTGGTCGCGTATTGCCAAACTGTATACCAGCACAGATATCCATAGTCTGTGCTGAACTATTTTGTGCTCAACAATTTTACCATCATTGTAAAGCAAACTGTATGCTGTCACAGAGCGGTCTGTGCAAATTCTAGTAAGCGAAGTTGATGGTATGTTTCAAAATGTTCTGTTATAAATTTAACGAGTGCGCACCTATTAAAAACTTTCGAGCTTTGTAATACTACATCTTTAAATATACGAATTGCACTTATATACGGTTCACAGTGCTGGACAATGTACGAAGCGTTTAAAAACAAAATGACGGCAGCGGAAATGAAAATGTTAAGGATGTCTAGTGGAGTCAGTAAACGCGATTGCATTAGATCTACGCGTATAAGAGGAAGTCTACATATAAAGAATTCGGTAACCGAACAGCTTGAATAAGCTGGTATTGCCACGTTCAAAGAAGATCTGCGGAAAATCCGGTTAAAAATGCACTGTCAACTACGGTCACTCCGACTGTAAGAAAACGAGGTCGGAAAAAGAATTCCTGGATTTCTCAGATGGCAAATGCGCAACAACGCCTGGGGCTAACCACTGAAGCGATCCAGGACCGAGCATTATGTAGCAGCGATGCAGTAAAAATGGGAAACTCGTTACGCATAAGTTCGTATAACGAGGAAAGGGTTAATAAAAGGATAAGAAGAAGAAGAAGAAGCACTTTCGATGCAATTATTGGTATTGTTGCCTTGTTAGCAAATTATTTCTATAGCAGAGGCACCATTTAGATCTTCTAGACAATAAGTTACTCATGTTACACTTCAGTCGGCTTTAGGTTTTTTGTTTCAGAACAAACCGAGCTTAGGTTTATGTAGTTATGTATGGATTTTTCTTCATCTTCTGAATAGAGAACGGCTTGAAAAGCTTTCATTACGTGTTTTCTAGCTTATTTTTCCACATTGTGTTCAGAACGCCAGAGCCAGTGCCATATAGCTTGGCCAACATAAAAGTGACAAAGCAACAAACATTATCGTGGAAACACGCATTTGAGAGCATTCCGCTCGGCATAACTGTCATCGGTCATTATAATACATGGTTGAAATCGTTTGTGTGTATCTTTTTCCAATGCGTTTCTTTTAGCAGTAAAATCAAGAGTATAGTTAGCCTCAGTCTCCGCTGTGTGCAATACACAAGCTATCGGGGAAGCACCGATTTTTATTGCACAAAATACGTCTGATCACAAGATCCACTGGGGTCTATACTATATACCATTTCATCAGAATAGCGTTTCTGAAATAATCTTTTTGTAATCGGCGCTATTACAACAATTATCATGGGATCTTCTTCAATTACAAGAAGAACGCCTTTTTCTGACAATATAACTATTCTTTCTGTTAAAACAATCAAAATGTCAAGATCGGATCGTCCCCTTTAATTATTTTTACGCCATGTGTCGTTAAAGTGCCTCACTGATCGATATGTCGGATTTTTTTGTCTGTTTACAATATTTTGCGAACACTTATCAAAGTGTAACAAATTTACCTCGTGATAGTGTATTTTTGACAAAAATAATTTAGAACTCGCTTCACACATTTTCGAACAGCTATTATCGTTGAACGGTTGAATCAAGAAGGGAAGATTTTATCCAAAACTATTGAAAATTACACTAATAAGATTTGAATGCTTCGACAGTAATATCAAAAATATTTATCGAACGTATAGTATTGTCCCAACTCAAAAAACAATGTATAAAACGCGTGCGTAGATACGTGAAAATCTCTCGAGTCTCACTAAAGTGTCTGTAATAACAGGTGCTTTGCTCTTGTAAATGTAGAGCAAGCAAAATGTATACCGTGTCGGAGCATAAGTAGTTTTTTCTGAGTCGGTAAACATTTTGCTCTACATTTGCATGAGCACATTGTTGTATGTTGCAGAGTGCCCGATGTTTGTGCTGGTGTACAGTTTGGCAATACGCAGCCTGGTCATTGAAAGTAAAAATTCACTCGTGTTCTATATGCAAATTAAAAATTTCATAGATTTTTCAGCTTGGTTGGTACAATGGGAACATATGGTTCTAATAAATATAATTTCAAATAGCAAAATAACTACAATAGCTTAAGAAATGATCAAATAATTTTGAATAATTTTATGCAAGTACTATAACAAAACTTTAATTTGATGTTGATGAAAGTCAAGAAGTCACAGCTTTATTACTTTTGTGAATGTGTTATCTGAATTTAAGTCAATAGGCTCTTTGTGATACCACAGGATGTAAATATTCGCTTTTTTAAAAAAAATTGGAGACAAAAAATTACTGGAATTTGAAATTTAAAGAATTACGGAGAAATTACGATCCATTTCTTACTTTTGGAAAAAAAAGGAGAACCCTTATTTTGGACAGTTTTAAAAGGTTTCCAAAGACGAAATCACCCAGCTGAGTTTTTCTTTTGGTGAATAGAGTGGCACAGCCGCGTAGTAATTGAAGAATTGTTTACTTTTTCTTCTATACAATTACCGAAAAGAACCTTAAAATGGAGTCCAGATTTATTGACGTAGCTACCAATTAAGCAATGAAATGATGCAAATTTATTTGCTGGAACTTGATATTTTTACTGATAAGGCAGTCTTTGTACGTCTTTGAGCCAGCTTAGAGCAAAAACGTTTCTTCACATTGCAGGTTATTCCTTCTAACTATCTTCAATTATGTACCCTTTGACATATTCATCACACTTACAGTATTTTATGTCAAAATACCTAGGAAATGTAAATAATGATCTGATAGGACAATCATTGAAGGATTTGTGACCGTTTTTGATTACCTTTGATGCTAAGTAATTTAGTAATTGCCTGGCTATCACATGAAAATGCAGATATCCCTAGTAGATATCACTCTCCACTCCAGCCAAAAGACAGTCGTTGAATGCGAAAAATTGCATCCAAAATAAGCAATAATTATTTGAGAGACGAAAATGATGCTGGGTACGAGTTGCCCAGTCTTTTCTTCTTGAGATTTTGAGATTGTAACCTTAATTCACTTTGAGAAAATAATCGATATGGTCGATTGTTTCGCCAATGTCCTTTTTTGATTCTGAAGTGACCTGTTTGGAACCTGGTTCATTGAGAGATAGCTTTAAGGAAAATGACAATGCGAGGACTATCTGCTATGAGGCCGGAAAATTACACAAAGAAAGGGCCGTGAGCTCGGCAGACCCTGTTTCTCATGTTTTCTCTTTTGTGCTATAACACCTATGGAGCACAATTAGGACTTCTATTCAAGGGGCTTACCGACATACTGGCCAACTCATACCACAAAATTACGGATTGTATCAATTTCTTCGTTTTAAAGGGAATATTTAACAATTTCAAAAAAGTTGATCATTCCTCGATCAGTCTGCAGTCACAATGAGTGAAACAAAACAAGCAGGACTAACTCACATATGTATATACTAATTGGTTCAAGAAAGAAACTGAAGAAAAAGTATAACTAAGCGAATTACTTACAACTCACTTTAATTTAGAAATCGTTTGATCACTTCATTAAAATCGTTAAATATGCCGCGTGGTAACAAAGTCGTGTTCCACAACATAAAACATAGACATGTACCTTGAAGGCTTGACAGCAAAAATGTCATCTTATTATTCGCTTTGGAAAACATTACTAAACTAAAAGACATAAAGCAAAGGCGAAGTGAGATAAGGAGAAAGCGGGATTCTTTCCTGCCCATTTGGAAGGGATCTTTATACCCTTCAAGGGTCAAGCACTTATCCACAATATCAGTGAATTGGAAACAGCGTCAGATAATTACATGTTGATGATATGCTGCCGAGTCAGAGAAAAGTTGTTGCGGTCATAATGGTCCTTACTAGGAGAATCTCCAAATGACAAGATGTCTTATAAACGGATTTCTATTCACCCAATTTTGAATTTCCCATGTAAGACTCGAAGCTCAAAGAGATTTTGACCGGCTAACCGCAGGGAAGCATTCTCGGCCCACTTCTGTATCACCTATATATCCGAGACATACCCCAAGAAGAAGGGACAAAAGTTTGATGGATAGACCAATTACGCACAGAAAAACGGGACGGTTGCATATTCTCACAAACCCGGTTTGTATTCCATTTGCAAACACGGCTAAATATGTTCCTTGCAATTACAATTAATTGATCCGAAAAGTATGAAATTTTCTTGTAGACAGAGGCCTTAAACTTCAACCATTCGAACTATTCTTCACGAGGATTTTGGCAAAACAAAGGTCGGTACAAAATTTGTTCCACACACATTGAATGATAATCATAAAATGAGAAACATGGTATTTGCAATACTATCCCGAAATAAAGTGTCAAAAAATCCACAAACTAAAAAAACAGGTAAAGTTCCTTCAAAAATAAAGACAATGCTCTTCAATTGCTCCGATAGCAAAGGAATTGCTATCGCATATTATCTGAAGTTTTAATGACCAAAATCCATCATATTTGACCCGTAAACTTCTTTGTAACTGAAATTGAAATTATAGTTTAAGGGAAGCTTTTTTGACGATATTCTTACTATTCGAATCGGGCACTGGAGGCAATTCTGCAAAATGAGCTAGAGAACAAAAAATAAACAGAAATCTAGTTTTAATTATGATTTTTAGAGCCAGTCAGTAATATGATCTTCCACACTGTGCAATACACATAATGAATCTATCACGAATTTCTTACTGCACGAATGAAATAATTGAGTAGAAGTTTTTATAACTTGTTATAATAAAAAAATTAACAACAAGAATTTAATAGCTAAATTGGCTTCGCACATCGGAATTAGTTTTAACATATGCCCTTAAAGTGAATGATAACCATTTAAAATAAAGGTCGCAAAGGAAGAATTAACAATGCCTTAAATACGCTGGTTGTTATGGAATATGGACATCTCAAAACCATATTGGAATGAACATAAAAAACTGTTTTCATAGTCTTAGGGAGCAATACCTTCTAGGACGATAGTAGCAACATCTTGAGAAGGAATATAGATATTTCTTCAATGTAGTAATGTGTAAGAATCAATTCGCAACCTCCTAATCACGTTGTTGTACTTGGAATGAGCTATGAATGTCCTTAAGTCGGCTTCGTATACTTTCTTACTTACTTAGGTGGCACTACAGTTTGGGGTGAACCTGGGCCTCGACTAACAAGCCTCTCTAGTTAATCCAATCGTAAGCTTACTGATTCCAGTTACGCATTTCTAGTTGATTTAAATCCTCTCTACTTGTGTACTAAGGTGCCTAAGGTGAGGTCTTCTTCTGCCGTTTTGTCGCTCCTTTTTAGAATCGAAGGTCGATGTCGCTGCACAGCTCCTTAAGTCTTCATTGAATCCTCTCCTCCTAAGCCCGTAGACTTAAATGTGAATGAATATATTTGGAAGCATTTCTTTTTCAAAACGACTAAGGATACATTCTTCTGTTTTTGATAGAGTCCATGCTCCAGTGGCATGAAGCAGTACTGGAATGGCCAAGGTCTTATACAGGGTCTCTTTAGTATTTCAGTAAAGGACCTTATTACTCAATTGGCTCCTTATCCTAAAGTGAAGCGATTGGGAAGAGTGATTCTTCGTTTTATTTCTGTTGAGGTGTTGTTGGCAGAATTTATAGCAGAGCCAAGGAAGACAAAGTTCCTTATTACCTCGAAATTATAGCTGTCCACTGTGACGGTCTGTTCAATTCGTCGATGTTGTATGTCTCTTCTTGTTAACAGAATATGCTTAATTTTGCTCCATTTTGGCAGCTTCTATTTCAATACTGGAGAACGCTACGATGACAGCCCACTTTGTTTTTTCAATTATTAGATGTCAAAGCTAAACATAGCTCGATTTAGCTGGTCTATATAAATGCTGTCATATGAGACCCTAAAATCGGGGAAAGATGCTGGATAATAAGGTAATGTAAGGTTTAAGGTTTAATATTTTATCTCTTCAGAATTCTGTTCGGATTTTGTTGGAGTCTTCCTGCCTTGACACGTTCTTTTTACCTGTTGGTGAAAAGTGGCAGCGATGCCACTAGTCTTCCGTACTTACCGGCAATATACGAGTTGTAAAAAGAATACGCGTTCGGCGAAGATCTCGCGGCCTCTTGCGATTCTACCTAATACCATCTCACAGTAGTTCTTCTTTGGTGTGGTACTTGTGAAATCCGCATTTGCACCTTGGCTACAATAATGTCGTGATCCGAGTCAATGTTGGCTGCCCGGATACTGGAGGTACGCCATACAAATATCCCGATGTGAGCGAATTGATTTAACGTTTTTTGATCCGGGGACCATCATGTCCCCTTGTGTATGCGTAGGTTGATGCTTGCTTCAAGAAGCCTACGTCCGTTGCTAGACGTAGTGTCGTGTAAAAGCAAACCGAATAATAATGTGACTTTTAATAATTTTGTTTCTCATATAAATTCGCAATGGCACACCAAATACCAGACTTTTTGTTGATTCCAAATAGTCGTAATGCAGACGACGCATTTCAAACGAACAGCAAATAAGGTGACGATTATCACTGATTAGCTTGAAATTGGAGTCTTACATTCTTTCTTTATCTTTGAAGGCTTCAAAATCTAGGTCAATATAATTTAAATGATTATATTTTTTAATTAAAAAGAAAGCTGGAAACAGGTACTGTTAAGAAATAAGTAAAATTGCTTTAAAGAGTTAAAGGAGTAAGTCGCAAATATGTGCACAGATATTGATTGAAAACTGAAAGAGAAACGCCATTTGACGGAGTGCTTGTCTACCCGCATCTGATTGCATATTTTGTGATATGAAACTATGATCGCCTAATCTATACCGTAAATTATTTCTGACAGTTGATTAATATAGACTAGTCTTACAAGTACTCATATGTACATAAATACACTAGTTAGTTAACGATTACTGCTAGCTAATCAGGTACCTGAACTGATAAGCCCCAATCGAACATATTTGATAACTTTGACTAATGTACACAAGTCAAGGTGTCCGCAATGACAAGAGACGTGAGAAAAATGTTACGAAACTGAGTTGATATTTATTTTCAAGGGCAGAGTCTGTTGACCCTTATTTTCTTTAATGGTCTGACGAGGCAAAATTCCATAGGATCTTTTGTTATTTTTACTAACAAAACATTGTCCATGTCGATATAGACTGAAATATGGGAACATTTTCAAAAAGAAAATGAAGAAATGCTTGATAGCTACTACATAGTTTCCATAAAAAGGGGACTTAAATCCTCTTAAGTAGTGGATACAAAGATTTCAATTATCCAGGTAATTGCGACCTTGTTTGTTCTTTCAGACCTGTACACTAAGAAACCATACGCGTTTTTAATTAAAACTTGAAATATTTAACTCGTCTTATTTCATGAAATGCCTCATATTTCCCCTACGTATTTGCATTGGTATTGCGGTGCTGGAGTCTCGGCGTACCTGTTTTGGATCACATCGTTAATATATCCACGAGTATAATCATTTAAGTTATGCGCTTAGTTTTCTTTTTGCAGAAAGCTAAACCTTATTTTTAATTTAACCTTTACTTCCCATCGACCTTCATTGGCAGAACCACATGGTTTGTTCAGTCTGAATTTTGTCTATGTACCTACATTATAAAGGACCTAATTTCCTTCGCACTCACAAAAATTCTGACATCTACCGCTGTTATTTTACGTTTTTATCTCATACATTTTATGACAATATTAAGGCTAGAACAACGTTAATTTTGCAATTATAACAACACTAAAATTCTAAACAACATTGAGGGAAGAATTTCGAACTAACAGGCATGTGGGTAAATGCTTAATTCGATATTGGGACTAGACTGGTTTACGCTAAATATGACTTAGTTTTCGATTGATGATTTCTGAAACGTATTTTGCATTATACGTTCATTCTCAAGAACCAATGAACGTATCCGCTCCAACTTGACGGCTATTTGTTGTCCGATTTGAGAGGTTCCCGCGCAAAAAGTTCTTGACGTTAGTTATTGGCAAATATGAAATAGGCTCCCTCGAGAATCGTGTTGTCGTAATTGGTTTACAAAAATTCGTATAGAAAAAGGCGAGTTTTTTGGAGATTGCGGCCACTGATGATCTAATATGTGATGGGTATTGTACTGTGAAGTAATTTGAGTATACTGGTGGAATAGTCGATCGTGCCGTCGTCTGGCCGGCCGTCCTTGCACCGTACGAAGTCATTAAGACCGTGCAGAATTGATAATTGGCAGAAAATCACATCTCGGGAGATAGATGGGATGGGAGATACAAGGACAGCATGTCGTGTATCTTAAAACGTGATTTGGGGCTCAAACACAAAGGCCACTTGCTCGCTGAGGTACTTAAACAGAAACCAAAGCCAAAATCGAAAGTCTTGTTGCGCCAATACGCAGAGGACAGCCATAGATGTATGTTCTTCAATCGAAGAATCGTTTAACAAACAGAACGATGGGGCGTTTGCCCTATCATCACAATCTGAATCTGAACTCATTTCGAGAATTTAACGCACTCAGCTTCTATTTCTATGATAAAGGTGTCAAAACCTTTATCTTACGACAATTTTAGAGAACATTCAGAGAACAGTTCTCTCCCTCAACAAAACTTTATTTGAAAATAAACAGTGGACCTATTAGCAAGTCTCCGCTCCAGCTTATAAGTCAAAAATGACTTGATTATTCCAATGAGTGAGGTATGCACTGCAATCAATGGATGGCCAGACCGACATCGCCGTTGCTTTAAGGCAAATTAAACCATTTCGGAGAATTGGTTCTACAATTTTTAGTCATTGAGTTACTCAACAAATAGCAAAAACAACTTTTTTTTAAAAAAAAATTCATTCGTTTTCATTTTATTAGTCAAAAACGTGTAACAAAACATTTGCTAGTACTAGATACAACTTTAAAACTTAGCCTCAAGAGCTTAGCGACACGAGATTCCCTAATTTCAATATCCTCAAAAGGGACCTGGTAGACCCATAATCAAAAAACTACAATTCCAATTGTTAAATTTTTGAAACACTCCGTGGTTGTAGACAATGTACGGATAGCAGAATGCCTGGACACCGCCAAAATACGGAGGCAATAATGAAAACGGACTTGACTTTGAACGAATTACAAATAATCTGTTTGAACCTTTAGACTTTTCTGAAACCAATACTTCCAGGATCTAACGCAGATTCAGAAGTAATACTATATGACAAATATTCAAATCGTGACAATACTTTTGATATACTGGGTTCAACTCATGGTGTACTGATAAGATAGCTCGGTGCTTGGCTTTCTTATAAAATACTCAGATATTGCACTGACTATACTATAGAACGGTCTTGATCAATTTAAGACCCATACTACAATAAAACAGACAAAGTATTGTAAAATAGTAAAAAGTTTTTTTTTTAAAGTAAGTCAAGACTGATATGAATTGATTTCACCCCGTTCTCAATAGCTTAACATACGAGTAGTTTTTGGTTAAACGATCGTATTAGATCGTATTGACACAAGACCATCGTGCGCAGCAAAATTTCATAGATAAAGCGCTATTGATCTGAGTTTTAACTAACAGATCATTATAAGTAATGAGGCAATTTGTTGCTTCAATAATTGCGTTAAACGCAAAATTGCTGCATTTGATCAAGGAAACAGGTGGCGTTGTATTTACCTTAGTCATTATATAAGAAAAAAATGATTGTTTGATTTGGTTTTTATGTCGTAGGTTTCATTTGGCATTTTTTATTCTGAGATAATGCTAGCAAGTACGTTATAGTCATTGAAGACCGCTATCACCGCTGTAAGAAAAACAACCTACAAAAATTACTGATGAGCGTACTCTACCCCTTGCTATAGCATAAGCAATACTTTTCATATTACAACATATTAATTTGTGGTTAATGGATTATACATACGAGTTTACCCTCTCACTTCATAGGCCCTTGTAACTTCCTTTGTCGACTTCACAGAGCCTGGGTTGCCAGTTACTACTCCGAAGATATATTCTGGTAGAACTTGGCGTTGTCCTCTGCAAGAACAATTTCACTAGCTTTACCTCGGACAGGTTGGCTGCCTTCAATCAGTACGCCATCAAACTCCTCTTCGTGGCAGTCATCGCCGTAATCATTATGCGAGTACATATGATACAGGCATATGAAAGCACACATTAAGCTGATGCGGAAGCAAGTGATATAATTGTGGATCTCAGGCGATGGCTTACCGTCTAAGCCCAGTGATATTAAACGATAAGCCGTTTTATTCAACGAATCTGGATAAAAACTCATCGGTGATAAACATGTGTAGCAGCTGTAGTCCTAATAAACTAACTTGAGATTTGTGACCTTCTCAAAACTAATTTTGATTTATTGAAAAACGTCAGAATTTCATCCTTAGAATTCGGTGTGAATAATCTAAATAGTTCATAGGAAACATAGTCTTTTGCATACAATAATCCCATCCATCGGAATCTCTACATCGGAAACACTCCAAACAACTCTTAATCAACGTAGGTATTAGTTTTCTATACGAAAACTATCAAACAGGAACTTGAGGAGGTAATGGCAACAAAAATAAATAAACTATCATGGTCATGAATATACGAGTACCTTGCGTAGAGATTCATGTTTATGCTTTACTACCGCAAAGTTTTTAATGTAGCCGGCCCTTTAGGTTCTATCGATATTTTTTTTTATCTAAGCTGTTGTAGAAATGTACAAGGAAAACTATAATTACAATATGTTCAAATAGATAAGGAGATATGAATATTTCTGCTTCTATATTATCTATATAATTTTTTTGCGAAATTGCGACTTACCATTAGCACACTCTTATAAAACTTGTAAAGACGTTTTTGAATAGACTCTAACCTACTAAAGTGTATCGGAATACATTTATTTAAATCTTGCCCAGAAATACTATTGTAAACAACATTTTCTAGATATGGCCGTCGAACGATGTTGGCTGTTGGAGGCTTTCTAAGTGCCATCATGGGGATCATCCGTTCCCTCTCGATTAATTACTACATGTTTCTTGTATTTGAATTCCTGGACAACTGTTTTGGTGCTACACTTTATGCAACAGTTTTTATTCTTGGACTGGAATTAGTCGGTCCAAAGGTGCGGGTACTTGCCTGCTCAGTAACAACAATTTTCTATGCAATTGGAGAAGTTCTACTTGCAATCATTGCAAAATATTTCACCAATTGGCGATTGATTCTTCAAATCTTTTACATTCCAGCTTTAGTTCATATTGCCTTCTTGTGGATTCTACCAGAGAGTGTTCGATGGTTATTATCTCAGGGCGAAGAAGATAGGGCTACAAAAGTCCTTCAGAAAGTTGCTAGAGTTAATAAGCGAAAGTTGTCCAATGCCAGTATTGACAAACTGATTTTAGCAAACCGGTATAAATTGGCCAAGGCCGATGAGAAGAAGTTTCCATTTAAGGAAGCTTTCAAAGCATTCTTTTGGCGAATTACAAACTGCTCAATTTGTTGGTTTACACATACTCTTGTGTATTATGGCCTGAGTTTGAATGCGGTTTCATTGGGCGGAAATAAATATGATAATTTCATTTACATATCTCTAATTGAGATACCTGGCTTTCTTATACCGTACTTTACTGTCGATCGATTTGGAAGACGGTATTCATTGTTTGGATTTTTGGTCATCTGTGCGGTATGTATAGCAGCAACAATATTCATTTCGTCAGGTGAGATTTTTAAATAATTATTCGTTGATCTTAATTTATTTATGGTATTTTTGCAGATTCTTATGGCTTGCAACTAGCTTTGTTCCTTCTTGGGAAAATGGCCATTACAGCATCGTTCCAGGTACTGTACTTCTTCACATCTGAGATATTCCCAACGAACGTACGGAATAGTTTATTGTCATTCTGTTCGATGTTTGGTCGCATTGGATCAATGGTATCACCCCAGACTCCACTCATGGTAAGTTTAAGCAATACAAATTTGAAATGGTGAGAAAATTATGTCTATTTTGACTTTCTTAATTAAATTAAAATTAATATTTTCGGGATACGATCTTTGGTGCAGAGAAGATTTCAAGCAATGCCCTTATACTTTATAGAAAAACTTCTATCCCACTGCTATGTAAACTGACATTTAATTCGATTTTTAAGACATTTCTTTAGCTTTATTTACTAAATGTCAGTTATTTTTTGTTTAAGCCCTTGTATTCCTGAATACATTTAAATATCAATACAAACATTTCAGGATGTTGGAGGTTGCTAAGATTTCCATTAATACATTCATCTAACATGGTTATTTAAATCTGAATTAAGGCAGAATCGGGCGTTTTTCTCAGTTTTAAAGTAGGATTAGAAAAGCCTTGAATGCTGCTGAAAGCATATCGTCTATACAACTATTTTCTTGGCTCAGTTATAATTATTGGACATGTACTCGTACATTGTAATTGCACTACGATTTTAAAATTTTCGTTTTATATAGGTTGAAAGGTTGATCAGTAACTTTCTTTGGCCAAAATGCGTGATTTCCACTTAGTTCATAAGCATAACTTATTGTTCCTCTGACTCATTCATGTGATATGACGTCTGACACCCAAGGTAAAGATATATTTCCGGGCTAATTCTCCAATGATGTTTCGTATTAATTAGCGCACATTGAGGGGGTTATTAGTATCATTAAAATGTTTGCACATAGCGTGGATTTTTTCTCGCTAAGTACAATTTCAACATCGATAGATTCGGTGAATACAATCAGTATGATATAAAACTCCTCATCGACACAGTCTTTGTCTTTATCTATTCAAGAATTGAATAATAAAACAAAAGTTTTGTTTTCATGGCAAATCCTAACCTGGGAAACCTATTAGAAATATAACACTTACAATGTAGTGATAATAATCTACTTTGTTGGAATCGCTCTAAGTAGAAAATCTTCTTTGGGATGTAGTTAACTTGCTTAGCATTCATTTGACCCTTTAGAAGTTCCTTAGTCGATATCTAAAGTCTGTTAGTTTTAAGGTCATTAGCAGAAGTTAAATCTACAGTCTCCAGTTTAGATACAAATACATTATCGTCTGGGGGATATGAGTAGAAAAAATTCCCCTTTAAAAATTCCTCTTTTAATCTCCTATCAAGTATTACGCCTTACACTTTTACTAACAAAAGCAATAAAATGGAATTCATGGAAACTCTGAACGTGAATACAAGTGTTCCTGACAAAGGATAAGAATTTGAGAAATTTTTCTTTGAATCTTGCCATCCAAGTTCATCGATAATTCAATTTCTTGCGATTTAATTTTACTCTCACAGAGACAAAGTAGGATGAATGCAGCTATTCGGCTTAAGATTGGCAATGATGGCAGAAACTACAGGGGAAAAGGACAAAAAAAATTAACCTGGAATTTTTGCTGCGCTTAAATACCATGTGGTGTAATTGTACATGGTTAGGTTTGAACCCGATATTCTTACTTGTTAAAACTCCGAAGATAAAAGCATCTAGAGAATAATGCATATATTGTTTACAAATATGCTAGGCATTACGTAAGCCAAATATTATGCCTTGAGAAAGCTAAGCATTGAAATGCATTTTTGCAATATTGAAGACCTTCGAGAATTTTCTTCTGTTCTTTCGATTGACTTTTTCGAAATGTTGTTTCGAAAGTACTCGTAGCTGTATCGGATGGGCTTTTCAACCCAGTTTTCTGTAGTACGAAAGAAAGAAAATTGTGAAAAATTTCTTTTTGATGAAGAGCAACGATTAATAGTGATGACCTATTTCTATTTCTGCCCTTTATCTGCTAATTAAGACAATCATATGGTGGTATCAAGTTAGGTTTAAGCATGGATTTGTTTTTGCGTAGAGGAGATGTTCGTAGTTCAGATGAACTTATTTGGGTAATTTACTTTCACTTCTACTTTTGTTTCATCCAGCCATACTAAGATATATATTCCATCAAAGATTTGTAGTTTTACGACGCTGTAATATTTAAAGTTTCAAAGAAGAGGTCCAAGAAGGGAGCCATGCAGAATGGCATCTATAATATAGACTTCCTTTGTACATATGTAAATGGTGATTCTTTTAGAGGTACTTTTTCAAAAATAAAAAAATATAATCAACAAATTTGAATATCATACAAAAGAACCATTCTTTACATTTATTTTTTGAATATTATTTCTTTTAAATTCCGGTCGTAATTGCAACCGATGACGCGTTCGAGCATTACGAATAGTTCCAATGACCAATGACTAGATTCATTTCGGCTTCAAATTCTTCAATCGCAGTTGGCTTATCCACGTAGACTTTTAATTTCACGTACCCCTAAAATAAAATATCTAGAGCTGTGTCATCTAGGTGACTAATTCACTGGTTCAAAGCGTAAAATTAACTGTTCACCGAATCGCTCTCGTCGTCGACAACACGGGCTTCAATTCCAGGCAGCAAATAGTCTATTATCGTGGCGTAATAACGGTCGCCTTTCAACTTTGTTTTAGTCGGCCTTAATTTTAAAAAGTATGAAGCGCTGATTCCACCAAACCATAAACAACCCCGAACCATACACTAACCAAACCATCGTTTTGTTTGAATATTAAAGTAGCTTTTGAACCTCTTCAGGTGGCTCCGTGTCCAAATATTCAGTTTAATAACGAAGTCACCAAGTCCGAAATAGGCCTCATCACCTATCAACATTTTGGTTGAAAACAGTGTATCTTCTTGAATCTTTTTCAAACCAAAACAACTGAAAAGGAGACGATTCAGAAGATTGACCGACTTCAGTTCTTGCACGCATTGGATTTTGCATGCCTACGGCATGCTGTTAAAAAATGCTCCCAATCGATTTATTTCAGTTTTCCGGTACACTCTCTGCTACCGTCATTAATTTTTCTCAGCACGTAGGCTATTTGGTCACATATTATCCAAAAATGAAAGTTGTGTTTTGATGGTATAACGTTCGGTAGACCGATTATGTGGACTATAAGTTGCGCTAAGTGCACAAAATACAATTGTTGAGGGTTAATTCTTGTAATACAGGTGAATAATTTGTAGATACATCATCTTTCCACGGCCCATCCATAATCTATCATGAAATCCCTATTTGAAGAAGTACATCTAAAAATGTCACCGCTTATATCTATGTCGTGCTGGATTAATAATAATAAGGTATTTGCTTTTCTGATCCGGTTAAAATGAATAAGAGTTCTCCTGGCGAATTCTGGCTCTGACGGATACGTAAGAAATAACCACTACGAGTATGAGATCTCCAATGTCAATAGGTTTCGACGTATTCGTCAGAACACACATGCGCCGAAATGCCTTAGGCGTTCTCTGCATCAGTATATTTGAACACAATGCTTGTCAAGAAAGTAAGTAAGGCGGTATAACGATAGATAATCGTAATACTGGACATGCTTTGTCGTAATTATTGTTTTATTTTTCCATTATACATTTTGACGGATCTACAAGTCCTAGACTTTTAAATGAAAAGGTTCCTTTTGTGGTAGTTAACTAGCTTTCAAATCCGAAGTTTCAGTGCTCGAATCCCAACCTTGCCCAAAAGACATTCATATATTCTGTCAACCAAAATTAAGTAAAATGTTGAGTTGATTAGAAAACAATAACAAGCCAGCTATAACTAACAATTAAATCTCCTCATACTACAAAAATATCAAAATATTATCTGGGATGAATTGACAATGGCCCATAAGTAATCACTTTATTCAGCATTAAATAGAACCCTCAAGGAATGAATTGGCAACGCCCTTATTGCCCTTATTTTATTAGCAGGTGATTTTAGACAAATACTGCCTGTTATTACTCGTTCCACGTATCTGGATAATATCAACGCATGCTTAAAGTCATCTATTTTGTGGCGAAGTTTCGATCATTGCAACTCACAACAAAACAATTTATTAGGTAAAGTATTTTCCAAACAATTACAGGATGTTGGTAATGAAAAAATTAGTTTTCATGAACATTATGCAGCTTTTTAAATTGCTAGAACATTTTGCAACATTGCTGATTAAAAAAATGCATCAATAGAAAGTGTTTCCAAATCTTTGCGACGACTATGGTAATTATCATAACTTTGTAAACGAGCGATTGTGTCTGCTAGAAATATCGATGTTGACCAAATCAGCTTCAAAATACAGGGGCGAATTTATTTCATTTAAATCAATTGTCGCAGTGGCGGATGAAAACAAAATCGTATACGAGTATTATCCCACTGAATTTTTAAACTCGCTCAAATTAGCAGGACTTCCACCACATAACTTACATTTGAAAATTGGTTTACCAATAATTTTGCTTTGAAACTTAAATGCACCCAGACTTCGCAATGGCACGAAACTACGAGTATTAAAGAAATTATGGAAAATATAATTGTTAGAAAAGGCAATGTTTTACTATCAATGTACCCACCGACCCACCAATTCAGTTCAAAATCTTGCAATTTCCCATACTATGACCATATATGGTGTAAATCACTGGGAAAAACAATGACCGTATTTGGATTGTTTTTTTTTTTTTTAATTTAATATTTATTAATACACAATAAATTATATATTAATATTTAAAAAACGGGGGGTATAGCTCTAGCTACCAGGCTTTCAACTAGTTTTTTAAGATACTTAGTTATATATATTTATATTCTATTTTCTAATTTTAGTAAGGTTAGTAAATTAAAAACTAGTTTAATATTTTTTTCGAAAGGGGGATGAAAGTACATCAGATAGGGTGGCATTCTGGAAGATGGTTGTTGATATTTGTTTTATTTTTGGACAATCATGTATTAGGTGTTTGATTGTTAGTTGGAAATCGTTACGACAGATATGGCAGTTTGGTGGGTTTTCTTTGCTGATGAGGTGGCTGTTTGTGATAAACGTGTGACGAAGTCTAAGTACAAGAAAATATTTAATCATTCATTTTGATGCAGATGTTGGGTATATGGTTCATAGTCCTCTAGTGTTGATGGCTAAATAATGGTGAATATATTCTTTCCATTTTGATTCGTTTTGTTTGAACCAGATACTTTTTATTTTCCTTTCGATGTCCTCTTTGTTGTTGATACAGAAGGTAAGGAAAGGTTCTGTGGTAGATTGTGTTTAGATATCTCATATTTAAATCAAAGATTTCAGTTTTAAAACTCAGTTTGAATTGTCATTAGCAGTGCTTAATGTTAAACATCGCAGTTTATTTTATCAGGCCAACAACTTTTCAGTACTCAGGATAAAGAACAGGTTATATTATGGTTATTCCTTCTTTAACGAATACCGAAACGTATGACATTTTTAGAATAGGTATTTTAAACGAAGGACTGGCAAGAAAATGCAGTAATCAGGCCAAATGAAATTGCAATTTTCACAGACGGTTGGAAAACAGAAGAAGGAACCGGTTCTGTTATCTTCTCAGAAGACCCACAACTAAGAGGTCTATAAGACTTCCGGACGCAAGTAGTGTCTTCCAATCATAGGCCTTGGCTGTCCTCAGTGCGGCTGAGCTTATGCAGATGAGATCGGTATCCGGAAAAGATATCGCTATCTACATCGACATCCAGACCACTCTTAAGGCAATGGAATCGACTAACATCAACTCTGATACAAATGCAGAACCGGGTGAGGCTATGCTGGGTGCCTCAAAACTGCGGTATAGAAGGAAGTGAACAAGCGGATGAGCGCGCAAGAGGAGGGCTACTCGATTGTGAGGTTGCTAACATCATAGTAAGGGGCACTATCGAGGAAAAAACCATAAAGACTGCTAACCTGAGGTTGTCGCATCTTGAAGGCTCTACGTTTTTGCCCTTTGAAGATAAATTCATCGCGAGCCGTTTGGGCGATGACACATCGCTGTTTAAACCTAACCTAACCTAACCTCGAACGGATCTTAGTAGGTACTTCCCAATCGGAACGCTGAGTATTCGAAAGATATTCATTTTTTCAAATAACTAAAATCAAGTAAGACGAGTAGCTGATTAGAAATCAACAAGCCAGCTTTCTTTCTTTACTTAACCCATGCCTCAGGCATTAAAAGAGAATCCATACCCACTTGACGGCTAAGTTATAATAATAATAGGTAATAATAAAGCTGACTGGTTAACTGCCTACAGAACGCTACATACTTTTGCTGGCTCATGAGGGTCATTCAATAAAAACGATGATTGATAGACTAGCCTAACCAATCCAGGGGAAGACATTTTAGATCCTTTCATAAAGTGGATGAGAGATCAAGCAATTCTTATGTAAAGCACTTTAGCACTTTAGCTCACAAAATATTTTATTCACTCCCAATCCCCGTAACCTAAGATCTGTCCCACTTCTCCTTATCCAAACTCACCGCACCAATTACGGTCACTTCGAACCATTATCAAGAATGTTGCGTATAACAAACAACTACGCCGAATTCTTCGACCTAAATAGCAGCAAACATGAAATAAAAAAAGCCCTGCTGAATATGTCATGCCCATAACATCTCCCCCGACTAATTTTCTCCCTCGCCCCATTAGGTTAAGAATGTTTTTGTTAGTTTTTAAGCCTAGGTTTAAGTTTTTGCTTGTTAATAAGTTAAATAAAGTTGTCCGGGGTAGACCCGGGCCAAGCTAACTTTCCATTTTTCATAATATCCTTTCTAATTGTTTTCTTTTTCTTTACAGGCGAAATACTACGAACCTGCACCTGCGATACTATTCTCATCATTTGCACTTATATCGGGCTTCATGTCACTTCTGTTTCCAGAAACAGCTGATGTTGTTCTACCGACAACAATGCATGAGGCAGAGAAAATTGGGAAAAAGAAGAAACCAGTAGACTCAGAGACAGGGAACACATAACCGCTAACCAAAAAACACACTTCAACGACTTTCCTTGGCATCTCATACATTCATATATTTCACATTATTATCATTTGTTGTTATAATTTTTTGTTTTGTTTTGGAAGATCGATTACAGTTAGGCAGTATCCTTAGATGTAAATATAACTTAGCAATAATAAAAAAAATATTAATATTACAATGGTAATAAAAAAAATTCGTCTCTAAAAAAGTACAAAAAATAAAAACACAATACTCTTGTTCTACTTTGTCGGGACTATACTAACAGTTCGACTATTAGGCAAAAGTATTTCTCCTTCTTTAGCCTCTAAACTATGGTCCTTATGGCCGTTTTCTAATAAAACTACATTAAGTGGTTGCATTTCGATAGGAGTTGGTTTAGATTCAACTATAGGTGGGACTAATCGTTCTCTGTGGAAAAAAAAACAACAAAGTTATGATGTTAAATGAATAAATCGAAGGAAAAAAGATGTGCAACATACTTGAAAGCCAATAACCATATCATGGAAACTAGCATCATAACTGTGGTCATTCCAAATGTCCAGTACGTGCCGAATCTAGTGTAGATTGACCCAACAAATACAGGTCCAAGGACTCTCGAAAGACACCCAGACCCGGTCATTAGACCCATCCAAACACCCTGTGGTCGAGGTCCAAGAATCTTAGAGAAAATCGTTTGAATTAGCGTTACTGCTATTGGATATCCAATGGAAGTAAAACCATAGCCGATGAGAAACTGAGTTAAAGTCAAAGCTGGTGTCACTTCACACCATTGTTGTGTTTTAGGACATCCTAGGTAGATTTCACTATCCGGATCGTCATAAAGACTTTCGTTCGTTCCATTAATGCCCAACGGAATAGTTACATTGAAGACTTCTGCTATTTGCGGTGGACCATCTCCCCAGGGGATATAGAGCACTCGACCGAGGACCATGAGTGAAAATCCACCCCATATAAGCACATATTCCTCCCGGAACATCTTACAGAGGGGTTTTATGCAGACGAATGTTACACATGCTATCACAGCTCCAACTGACATCAGAATGCCCATGTAATAGAGCGCTTCACCTTTTGTCCATGCGAATTGATCCATTGTAAGAGATGTTCCCAAGCTGAGAATAGAAAGAATTTAACGGAATATTCAACTTTAATAGAGAAACTTACGTCTCGAGTAGAACAAAATTAAAGACTAAAACAAAGAAGGCCACAATCAATGTCCATGAGGATACATAATCCGGCTTCATTGCTTTCCATGTTTCCTTCTCGGAACTCTTTCCTTGCATTATCATAATTTCTCGAGCAGCTACCTTCCACTCCTAAACGAGGAGATGATTTGTTTAATAGTGATCCAACGATACTTGTACATGTAGACTTGACTTACCTGGAAGATGTTTGGCATAAACATGATAATATTCGCTATGCCCATCAAAACGTTTATCCATCCAGCTGCTGTGTACATATTTAAGCTGATCCATCCCCAAAGCAACTTATAGCCTTCGCTTCCTAAAGGTGTGACTGCTGCTTGTAACGCTGGTCCTACGATAAAACCTAAAACCTGAGCCAACGAGATCATTGAAACTGCTCCAGTGCGTTCGGATAACCTCGTCGCAGCTGATAAGTACGAACGGCATACCGCAATGTTGGCTAAAACCATAAAATCGTTAATTTTTTCTTACTTTCTTAACAAAAAAAAAACATTCTTGTGCAACCTGAACTGACTCCTATGAGAAATCTCGATCCCAACATCCAGTATTTGACATGACTCGGCAGCAGCTCTAATGACGAATACATCGCGCTGGCGATCGAAAACATCGTCAGCGAACAGAGAAGAGGGATCCTCATCGTACCCGATTTGTTTTGCCAGTACCCAAACAATGGACTAAAGATCATTTGACCTAGTGGATTTGCTGCCACAACAAGGCCCATGAATTCTTTTCCTGCCGTTGGATCTAGCTAAGGACAAAATTGTAGATTAGCCACGAATTTATTGATCACACTATAACTTACCTTATCCAGAAACGGCCATACGCCTGTGAGGATTATACTGAAGGCAAGTGACATGAGAAACATAGTAAAGTAAATAATTCGTATCGACAGCCATCGGCTGTGGTAGTCTTCCAATTTTTCAAGTCCATCGTTGACATCGTCAGGTAGCTTTGATGGCTTTAAGCGTTCATGGATTTTACGGTAGAAATCCATTGTGTGATTTATGTACTTAAAGTGCTCGTAAACTTATAGCTAAACGTTTAATAAGTATTTTTATGGATTTGTATGTGTGTGCCAGTTTCTGGAAATCACTAATTTCAGTCTGAGAATTATCAGTTCCTGTTACAATGAGTTTGAATTGGTATCACGTCATTCTGTGGACAAAAAAAAAGTATTTCGTTATGCATCACGAAATATAAAAACCAAAAACATATAATAGCGCTAGTCGAAAGAATTACTCGTTATTAAAACTTCATCATTGAATGTTTTCTATGAAGTCTGTGACCCAGAAACTAATCCGTCAATGCTATCTAGAGATTTGTATTTATGACTGTCAAACAAGTCAAATAGCACTTTCTGATACGCTCTTCCACTGCGGTAACGCACAGCAGAGATATTATTGTACAATAGTTAGAAATCTAGCTAAGCAATTAATTTGGTGCATATTTATCTTATGTGGTACATAAAAAAAAAATATTGTCTGTTTTTTACATCACTTGCGTGAGAATATATGTATGTTAGTAACTTTTATTTCGTAACAGTTTCGATGCGCGGTCTTCATTCGATTCACCTTTTCCACTCCTAAGAATACGCGGTCGAGAAAATTGAGATATGTCACTCCAGAACACAAATCCCGAACCGAAGCCTGTAGAGACGAACAAGGACACATCGTAGTAGAGTTGCAGTCGATGCTGAGGATCTGGAGAGATCATTTCTGTAGACTGTATAACGACGATGACGAAACAAATACCGCTGTCAGGCAGAATCAGCCTTTCAACCTGGACGATGATGACCAACAATTCCGTCCACCCGACCTGGATGATGTGAAGACAGCAATATCTAAGCTGAAGTCCAACAAAGATGCTGGAGCGGATGGCCTGACTGCCGAATTCTTAAAAGCAGCAGGCGATGGCTTGGTAAGGAGCATACTCCAACTCAACTCGGACGAAAGAATGCGCGATGAATGGAATCTCAGGATTGTTTGTCCGATCCTCAAGAAAGGAGACCCTCTGAACTGCACCAATTATAGAGGTATCAGTCTTCTTAAGTAGCATCGCATACAAGATCTTATTTGCCGTATTGTGTGAACGCCTGAAGCCTTTGGTCAACAACCTGATAGGTCCATATCAGTGTGTTCCAGGCCAGGAAAGTCCACGTATGACAGCCCGCGTATGACAGTATCTACAGATACGAGCTATACAGAGCAATGTCTAGTTTTGCCATCCCTGCCAAATTAGGCGGTCGGTGTTGGATGACCATAAACGGTAAAGATCTCACCTAGACCTTTGATATCAAAAAAGGATTTAGACAAAGCGATGCGCTGTCATGCGGTTTCTTCAATCTAATGGAATAGATGAAACAAAGAATAATTCTTGCCAATCGCTGCTATACTGATCGTGATACAGTTACTTTAAGAGATTTGCGGGTGCTTTACCTGAAGAAGTGCGCTAATTGTTCAATAATTTTCATAGCGAAAATTTAAGGCTTGAAAATGAACGAAGAGGTCGCCCTCTAGATGTGCTTAATAAAGACGATTTGCTATCGGAAGTAGAGCCTAAGCCCTCAACAACTGCTCAATGCCTAGCTTCGGTTTATCCAACGGTACAATCTGGAACCCCTTGCAACATATCGGCAAGTGAAGGAATTGGATGCAAACAAACTCCTTCGACATGAAGAATACCTATAGGTTCTTTATGGCCACCGCAAGTGAATTAGTCAGTGGTTTGATAGTGAGAATACTTCAGGAAAGCAGCCAAAACCTCCATGCAATAAAAATATGCTTACAGTTTGGTTGACTAGATAGGCAGTTGTGCATTATTCGTTCTATAAACAGGTGCAACAATAACTACATATAACTACATATAACAATGCAAACAAATTACGGCGCAAGCAAGCAATGCTGGTGAACAGAAATGACCTAATTATTCATGTTTCTCAATTGACTGTTAAAAATTTAACGAAAGTTGAATATGAAATTTTGCAGCATCCTCTTATCACCAAAAGATTACTACATTTTTAGGAGTTTCAGCAACAGCATCAGTTACCAGTGCTTCCGAAGTCACGAGGATAATATGGCAGCCATTGAAGGATGTGTAGGAAATGAATCAAAGGTCCCGTTAAAAATGGCTTATGTTCTCTATTACAACGTTGACAAAAGACCATTGATGTGAATGGAAACTCTTTTATTTTAACGAGTGTTTGCTCATATTTTGCTACAGCATTTTATTCCCGACCAAGGAAATTGGATATTTCAAGTTGGAAAACCTAATACAATACATTGCCAAAGCACTCTTCAGAGCGGATTGTATGCATCCGGAGAGCAAGGCAGCGGTAATATTGCAGTACTGGACACCTACTCAAATCATTCGTCGGATATTTTGAGCCTTATACAACTGAACCGTACATGGTTGTTTTGCCAAAAATATCGGGTGATCATAAATAAAAATATGCCCGACGGTCCAAGATAGTTCAAGAAAATCAACTTTCGGCCATTATAATTGTCCCGATTAGCGAATGATTGAACATTTTGTAAAAAAATTCGAATCTGCATAATGTTGCGAGCTGGTAAGTCAAGAACGCAGTCAATCGATTTCCCATTCTTCTTAAGAGTAAGACACCCCTTGAACGTCCCTGTGCCATATTTGGGAGAAAGACTTGACTTTACCTTTGCATAAGATCATATTGACCCGGAGCTAAAGCCGAATAACTACCGTGCTGATTGAGCTCTGATGAAGCTGACTTTCACCAAAAAGTGCAAACCATTTTTTTCTTTTTGAATACCTTTTTTGTTGAGCGAAAACCCGGAGGTATTCCAGTAGCAGATATGATAAACTCTTTCTTTAGTGCGATACCTAGTTTATGGTTTATGTCAACAAGAGTAAAGAGAAATTTGAATGATTTCATATTCCATAATTGGTGTTAACAATTATATTTTATTCCAGAAATTAAACAAAGGATTCTGCGCTTAGGTGTTCATGGTAGACTCTTGGTATTGCAGGCATGCTGATGCATCCAACGATTTTGCGCTGGACAATCGGGCTCTATCAGACGGCAAATGGTAAGTGGTCAAAATTCGCAACTCCGAAAGCGTGTTTATCTACTACTACTGAGAGAGAATTGAGAATTTTTCAAAGTGAAAAACTATTGCATTAAGTTGAAAGTATATTCTATTTGTGTTTCTTAATAATCTTTTATATCATTCAACTGTACCAATTTGGTGGCTGTAGACTTAAATATTATACTGAATTTCAAAAAACTATGTCAATTGAATTTGTATACTGATACTAAAAGCATGCGACAAGAGGATTATTGTAGCACGCGGAAAAAAAGAACAGTTCTTGTAAGAATATTCAAGATAGATATATTTTTCCAACTCATTGGACTTTCAGTATTTGATCTCTAAAATGCTTGCCCTCATGGCAGATTCGATGCAAGTGAAAACTGTTCATCCAAAAGATTATCTATATATCTATGTTACTGTCTTTAAATACCTAAGATTTGCATACTTGTATTAAACAAAAATATATCATCAACGACCTATACTATGAAACAACTTAGACAAATTTATTCTAAGAAACTTATCGAAACTCTGTACTAAGGCTTAGTACAATCGAAGTTATTGCTCGATAATCTATAATATGTTACTTGAATGCAACTCCGAAACACACTCTTAGAATATTGGCACAGTTTTTGTCTTTTCTGTTATGCAAAACTACTAAATCTTGGCAGTAATTTCTGGCTACTATTCTACATTGTAATACTCAAATCTTCCTAAATTTCTATACGTAATGGCATTCAGACTATTAAATAGTTAATCGATTAAATTACGGAAACCTTTCAAATTTTGACTCCAATAAAATTATCAATCCTTTCACGATATTTTTTTATTGGATCCTGTTGGCTGGCAGGGTTACTGGTAGTCCCAATGGGTCTTAAAAGTGATACAATGAGAGTCAGGTCAAACGGACTCGGTTCTGGGCCTGACAAGAAAGAGGTAGGCCCCCTAGTCGCGGCGTCATTGTGCCTGTGGTTCAAATCCAACATCTCAAAAATTCTATTTGACAAGTTGGTAAACCTGTTGTGGATAAGCAAATAATTACTGGGTGCTGCATCTCTAAGGCAAGAGGTTTAAGATCGGCCTCGACTCATGCTAATGGTGAAACCTAGTACCCACAACAAAGGTTCTGACTTTGTTATTACCAAAACGCGGTTACCATAAGCCAGGCGAATATCTTGACCCCCCCTGCATTTAAGAGCATTAAACACCATAATTTTGTGCAGCCTTAAATGTGATAAAATTCTACCACTGTACTCACAACCATTGGAAGGTATTTAATAAGTCGAATATAAGAAATCTAAGAATAATTGAGATTTAAGGATTTTAGACCTTTAGACTTTGAAATGCACTCAGCAGTATACATTCAGCCTTCATGTGGTGACTATCTGGCAAGAAACAACCTGCAACTGCTAGTTTCATTTGAGTTTGCTCACCAGAGTGTATATCTGGGCGTTGCTGAAGATGAGTAATAATGAATTTCTGCCTAGGGACATTAGAATATTAACTTTCTTTTTTTTAATTTCTGACTCTCCAAATTGCAAAATAGGGCACTTCGCCCTAAAAGATTATTTGCACCGGTTTGTCAAAACTGTGGTTCGGCTAATAGGTTTTCTACCTTCTAAATGAAGTTAATAACTCTACCAGCAGATGAATTCATTAGTTCGGTGGTGTAGAATTGTTCTCTGAAGAAAATATTCCGTCAAATTCCGTTGAGGGATGGACAATCACATAAAATGTTTTTAATTGTTTCATCTTCTTCAAGAAAAAGTCGGCACTCCAGAGGCGACAAGTTACATTTTTTTGAGGTGATATCTTTAACCGTACGGTTTCTGATATCGTACCAACTATGATTTAGACATATATTGGAATTTTCATTGAAGAGCAGGATGGGCTCATTTGTTTTGTCTTATACTAGACTTTTTTTTCCAATATGAAATGCATTTCAAGTGCTTCCACCTATTGATAGCTTGATTGATTGCGATTTTATGGGTGCAGCAGAGTGGTTCAAATCTATTAAAGACCGTTTTTGAACCCTCTCCAGCCAGTTCGTCGGCATTTTCATTACCATCAATGGCCCCGTGGCCAGGAACCCACCATAGTTTGTACATGACTGATTTGGAGCCAGCTCGCATATAGCTAAGGGCACTTATAGCTGTTTGACTATTCGCATTCGGCGCATTCTTCAGCCTGAAATACACTAGGACTTTTCCTACTGCAATTGATATGCTTTTATTTTATTTTATTTGGTCCTTGTATACCAGCTCCCACTCCCGATTCCATATTAGAACCATCCATATACTACTTTATGCTGTTTTGGGTGTTTGGTAGGTTATTGCTAGCCCATGTTTCTTTCCTGAGAATCTTCATGGAAAATTCTTTATCGAAGCATGATTTTTTTTTGAAGACGGTCTATTATCGCGCAATTTATATCAAGTTCTGGTATTTCAAAGAGCAGTGTCCTTGGGTTCTGGTGAATTTCAAAGATCTGGATCTTTAGTTTGTACCAAACTTGCTGGACTGTGTAATGCAACTTTGTTAATAAACAAGTGTGAGGGCTTTAGACCTATTACTGCTTCTATGGCAACTGTGTGGGTCAGGTGCGAAAGGCTCCGGAAATGCACAGACATGCAAGATGGGCTTTAAAAAAACGGTCTTATGTGTGGTTTTAGTCCATTATACTCCAGAAGCATATGTTAAGAAAGCAAAATATCTCGATTGTACAACAGACAACCTCGGATATGATTGATTTAACTATCCTTGACCCTAAAAAATTAAAATAAGGCCACTATTCACGGAACTATTGCATATCTCACTGCTATGCAGGGGATTGTTGTGTCATTAAAGATAAAGTAAAATATACTAAAAATATTGTATTTGTCGGCCATTGGACGTTGCGCAAGTTTAAAACCCCAAAAGATGTATCATGGTTGCAATCAAAAAATTTTCATTTGGCGTAAACAAAGATTCGGATGCGATATATGAGTATGTATGGCAACGAAATTCTCACCTCATGAAAGAATATTGAACTTAAAACTCTTCTTGAAACTCTGCTAAACATGGCAGCCAGTATCACAGGATTTCCTGTTCTTTAAAGTCTACTGTAGAACACCCACATCAATCTTGTAGTATCTATCAGCAAATACAATTGCTGGCTTTTCTCTGACAAGAAAGCCGTAGGACTCATTTGAACCTCTGAGCAAAAAGAAGAATGTGCACTTTTTTTAAAGTACAAAAATGAAAACAAGCATTGAATTCATTCATATGTATAAAAATTAAAAAAAAAAGAGTATAATAAATTTGCAAACAATCCCTTTGTCTACCAGGTTGAAAAAATACAAGCTTACCGAGTTCGGTGAACGATTAGCACATTTACACTCAACTTAATTTTCACATTACATATTATTCATGTATCGTTCTCCGGCCTGTACATGACACTGTGCCTTGTTCGATGTACAAATTGATTCGCAAACTTCCAAATCACCTTTTAACTCAATACTCCACTTTACATTCAAATCTCAAACCTTTGAAGCTAATCACAGAAGCCCCAGAAGTTACTGTTTCAATTATGAGCACACCCTCTGGCGGCACGCAGTCATTGGTGTACCGCAATCGTAGAGATAATCTCCCCCAGATAAATTCGTATCAATTACTGTCACTAATTATAGGTATTCCATCAAAAATGGATAGGTTTCATAGAACTGGACAAATAACATGTTTGAATGGTTCAATCCCCTGTAGTTGCACAACCCATATTACCTCCAGCTCCTAGACAAAAGTGGAAACAACTGTTATTGCAACATATTTACACCGGACTTGTATGTTTACACAACGACTTTTTTCACAACCCCTTTATGGTGACTATAGTATTTCAAAGCACAATCACCTGAACTACTTGTCATGACCCCCCAACAATTGTCAAGATGAAGAGGTGGGACAGAAACTTGTCTCCCCAAACTGGGGTTCATTTCAAAACAATCTCTACCACTTTTGCCACATGTCAATGACACAGTCGCCACTTAAGTTACAAATACGAGCACATCATTTATATCGAGAATCACCTTTTTGAGTATATTAGAACGAAGTCGTCTTCTAGTTGTTGTTGTTTTATTTTGTAACTTTTTCCAAAACCGAAACCGATTTATCATTTGATAAGGAATCACTCAATCTAGATTGAAGACCAAAGACTACGAACTATTATATCCAAGCCACTTACTGCTGCCACATCGAATTAACAGTGTGTCACAATATCGCGTTTGTTTAATACTGAACAGATACAGATTGTTCCAATTCATTATAGCCAACTGAAAAAGGTTGACGATGACTATACTACTACGACCGGTGACGGTGGCGGCGGTGAGAAATGGAGTAATGAACCATACGAACGAATGATGATAAGAGTACAACGAAAGACTTGTCCAGAACTAAGATACTACTCGTACTACGAAACTGGTTCAATTTTATGTTAAATGTAATTTAAAAAGGTTTAATTCGTACTACGTTTGTTTGTATCTGCTGATGATAGAAGTGCTTCTATCTCAGATATTTTAAATACTCTGAGTAGAGGGTACTTGTAGAGCAATAGAAACAGCAAACCCATAGTCGTAGTCGTAGTCGTAATCGTATCCATATCTATAACAAATGGCAACAGCGTTTGCATCAGTGCCAACACCAGTATCAAAATCAGAAGAAAAAGTGGAATTAATCGGGAAAAGCGGGAAAAGATGAAGTCATTCTGATGTACGGGATACGCATGCGATTGTTTTTGTGACTGTGTTCACTGTTCTGCTCTTTATCTTTAGATAACCACCCATCATTTAGCGTTGCCATTTGTCACATGCTATGAATATTTCGATCAAATTCATAAAGTTAGAGAGACACACTCAAACTTCTACAGCAATTTTGATGGATCAGATACGTCGGACTGTAACAGTTAAACATAAAATATTAAATAGAAATAATTGACCGCTGGAAGTAAGCGTTTCGAGCTACATTCAATAAGTATCGCACTATCTCTTTTAGCTAAATTGTTATGGCGTTCAATATTCAGAAATCCCTAAGTTCTGACACGATCTTAAGAGCGGCTTCGAACTTATTGTCAAAAAAGTTCTGAGTATAAAACTTTGATCACAATGACTCCCGGAATATTTTGAATATATAAGGCTGAAACGTTTAGTTAAAGGTAGAATGGCCTTCTAAGAATCCTCCTTTTAGGGGCCACCGCTTCAGATTCAGCTCAGAAGAAGAAATAGCGTGAAGCAAGGAAATTGAAGATGGAAGTAAGTAAGTACAAAATTCTAAAAGTCGTTCTCTGGCCATATACCTAAACGTTCGTGGCTTCCTAGCGAAATCGGTTTTTAAACTATCAAAGGCTAGAATTTGGGTAAACAAAATTAGGATATTGCAGGAAAATCTCAAAAGCGCGTACAAACGACTTACCCACAAGACAGCAGCCATGTGCTTTTAATGCCCAAACCGAAAAAGATTAGGTCAAAATGGGAACCAGCCAATGCGGAATATACTTGAACAACAGAACTTCCAGGTTTTTCGAGGGAGTAAGGGACTTTATCTTTGTTAAGTCCCCCATCCACACTTCAGTAAAAAAAAAAACAAAGAATCAATCCTGCCAATCGCGGTTGGTTTGGGCTAAAGACGCAATTCAACAAGTAGTAAGGCCCTATCCCGAATGATCAAGGAGACCCTATATAAGATCTTGATAATCCTATTCATACTTTACTACGTTAACTCTATTCTTGTCCGTTTTGAGAGAGAAATTCATTATACAATTCCGTTTGCGTTGACGGGCCTTGGATAGCAAATTTCAACGACGATCTTTAGAGCTCTACAGTGACTTTGATCTAGCTAATAAGCAGCAAAAAAACTAAACAAAACTTCGCTCGGTATCCATTTAGTACCTAATACGAAAACAAATACGTCATAATACTAAACATTCCATCTTATAACTAAAGAAATATTAAAAATAAAACCTCGCATCTGGCAACGCTGCCTGCACTTCTAGTATGAGTGAATTTTGGGTGGAGAGTTGTGGTGGTGGGTGTGTTAAAAGTGCATAGACCTAATACCATCAAGGCGATTACAAAATTAACAACAGATGATTATGTGCAGCGATGGCATTTCTGTAATTTTAGTAGTGGGTTCTGTCAGATGCACAATGCAATTGTTATACATGCATACATACAGAGGACAGAAAAGGAAAAGCAATACTGAAGAAATAGATGAAAAGGAAGAAGAAAAAAATCGATTGGTCCTTGGTATAACAAGCTGCTGGGGTTCAGTTGGATGACATTCAAATGGCACTGTGAAGGATAAAATTCCTCCCTTCTGAGATGAAAACGGAATGAGGGGAGTGAAATCTGTACAGTACGGTGAATGGAACAATAGAAGGACATTTTTGATATAATGTTAAAGAAAAGTCTCAGAAATACTTTGATACTGCTATTCAAAGCCGAACAATGTCGTCGTAGCCATAATTAAACATGCAACGGCTTTGAGAAAATTACGTTTGTTGTAAAGCCAGAAAGACGTTTATGGAATATCAAATATACATAAATTGAAAATATGTGAATAGACTTGGAGTATGTAAAGATGCATACATATTTTCTTTGAAGAGATTGAAAAAAAGATTATTGCATCGAAGAACAGTGTTTGTGAAACAAGGGATTCTTTTGAATTGTTTGCGCTAAATACGACTTTGTGCGGCTGTTAATGTTTCATGTACTTGTGGAAGCATCTGGAAAAGCTTTAAGATGAAACTGTCCTTTAAAAGCGTTTGTATATGGTTGGCGTCGGCTTGTCCTTTTCATAACTTCAGCGTAAAACATTAAACCTTTCTAACCTATCAACTTTTACACTCGTGTAGTAGCAAAAACACTCGTAAACACAAACCGGACAAATTTTTCTGAGTGAATGGAAATCTGTATTGGTTTAACGCGCTCCTAAAACCTGTTCTTACAGACCCATCTAGGGTAGCAAGATAGTTGAACTTTATATTTATGTTATAGCATTCATCGAAAATATGTGGATTTGATTTGGCACTGATAAATCTCTTCTTCAAATGATTATAATCTGCAGACATTCTTGCATTGATTTCTCTTTAATTCATCTCCGCCTGTTCTCTGGAAAAATATTTTAAAGGGTGTTCATAATCCGAAAAGTGCGCTTCTTCTTATCCTTTTATTAACCCCTTCCTCGTTATACGAACTTATGCGTAACGAGTTTCCCATTTTTACTGCATCGCTGCTGCTCCGCTTATGGGGTTGTCTAATGTCGCAGACCGCAGAACGCGTCTACATAATGCTCGGTCCTGGATCGCTTCAGTGGTTAACCCCAGACGTTGTTGCGCATTTGCCATCTGAGAAATCCAGGAATTCTTTTTCCGACCTCGTTTTCTTACAGTTGGAGTGACCGTAGTTGATAGTGCCTTTTTAACCGGATTTTCCGCAGATCTTCTTTAAACCGGGCAATACCAGCTTATTCTATTCGCCTCAAGCTGTTCGGTTACCGAATTCTTTATATGTAGACTTCCTCTTATACGCGTAGACCTAATGCAATCGCGTTTAGTGACTCCACTAGACATCCTTAACATTTTCATTTCCGCTGCCGTCATTTTGTTTTTAAACGCTTCGTACATTGTCCAGCACTGTGAACCGTATATAAGAGCTGGTCTAACAACCGTGGTGTAGAGTTTCCCCTTTAATTTAAGTGGAAATTTTCGGTCGCAAAAGATTCCCGAATTTTCCCGCCATTTCATCCATCCCACACTCACTCTGTGGTTTAAGTCGTCGTCACATTTCGCTTCCATGTTAACGATTGATCCTAAGTACTTAAAGGTAGTGCTTTTCGGAAGAACTATTTCGTCTAACATTATATCCGGAACAGGTCGCAACGGATGTGCAAATGGGCACGTCAAATGCTCCGTCTTTGAACGACTTATTTTAAACCCGTTTCTCTCTAGCGCATTTCTCCATGAATCTAAGGCGTTCTGTAAATCTTCGACGTTATCGCTAAGTATAACTGCGTCGTCAGCGAAGAGAATTGGCGTTACATTTGGTTCGCGCATGCAGTCTTTTAAAAGATAGTCGAATACTACGTTAAAGAGGAAAGGGCTAAGTACGCTTCCTTGATGCACTCCGACATTAACTGGAAATTCTCTCGTTAGTCCAGCAGAGCTTTTAACCGCAGTTTCCGAAAAGTGCGCTTTAAACTAAAAATAAATAAATCCACGAAGTCTTTGAACTTAAGCCTCTTGAATACCAAATATTTTATGATTGTTTAAAACTGCTCGCTTTTGACAGTAAAAGTCTTAACTTCATCACTTTCAATGAAATATGATTGAGTCACAATGTCCATACTACAACACATAGTTATTTAAGATTCTTATAATAGCACTTCATCTTCAACTTGTGGATTTTCGTAACTGCAAAGTCGGAAATCAGGCCATTGAACATTTACTTAATCTTATAATATTGGCATAAACTTTATCGAGTGCTTGGTGGAATAAAACGATTCCGCATAGCAATAAAATATATGTCCTAAAAATGTAAACATTATATGGGTATTAAACCCTCTTTCAATAATACAGGAAACAGTTTAACAAGGTAAAAATTCCCGCGCTAAATTACTGTAAGGCACTTGTTGGGAAGACTACACAATTCTCATCACAATAAACATTGTCGAAAATCAGTTGGCTGCTATGCTATACCGAACAGAGATATCTACTCGTATATAAGAGTAAGGACGAGAACGTACGATTATTAGTTGAATCATATGAGGCCTTCATTTTGCAAATTATTTACTGATGAGAAAGAATAAAAGGCAATCTTGTGCTCTCAGACTCAAGCAACAATTTAATAAACGATGTCGACAAAGTGATGCATTAAAATGTGATACATCAACTCATACAACTACTCTAGCAATACACAACCTGTCGCACCGAAAAGTGTAACCAAGGCGTACATCAATCTGTCGGAAGCAAGGTAATTGCATTTGATATTTCTAAATTATTTGACAGAGTTTGGCATCAGGCTCTTTTGTCGATAATGAGTGCAATTGTGATCGATGACTCTCTTATTCAATGGATTAGAAACTACCTTTCGGAAGTTCAATTTAAAGTAGTATGGGTGGTTTCAAGTATGATATTTCAGAAAAAAATGCTGGTGTGCCCCGGGGCTCCGTTCTGCCTACGACAGTTTTTTTTAATTTTCATCGATGACCTCTTTCCTGCTACTTTTAATCCAATATATTCCTTTCCTGACTGTAGTAGCCTCTGCTTTAAATATTCGACTCACATCCCTGCTCTTCGACTGTAGAATGGGAATGGCAGCGAATGTGAAGCTCAATAAATTCCGACAAAAACAGCATAACCAATTGCGGAACTATCAATAAAGTGGAATTTAATGCTTCCAAACACAATGCTGTCTGCTATCGTTAAAGTGGCAATTCAAATACCCAACCATTATTCATGAATGGCACTTGCACGTGTCAATGACAACTTTCTAATGTACCCTGAAATATCGTGATTCTTTTCTAAGTCGAACTCACTCGTACAATGCCCTTCCGAGCTCTATATTTTCTAGCCGTTATAATCTCCAAACATTCTAAACCAACGTACATCCATTCCTCTCTTTCCATCCTTCCTAATTTCCATTATCCGCGCTTTGTGCAAACATTTAAAGGGTACCTATAACCTTTTGAGCGCGCGCTAGTTATGAAAAAAAAAGAACAAAAACGGCAACAATTGAAAACTTTAATAACGTCGTAGTCATAACCAAAAAAAAACTACATTTGACATTTCCTTCTTTTTTGAAAACAAAAAAATTATTCTGGTTTATGAACAGCTCAATAAACCCTTATCCTTCGAGTCTTGATAATGCAGACAAATTTCCCTTCGCTGATTTGAAAAAGAAAGAGTTATTCGAGTGATATACGAGTATTAGTCGGTTTGTATAAATTGGATTTTAAAAAGAAGAAACAACAAATAACTATACGAGCTGGTCAGAATGGTCTGAATAATCAGTTTATAAGGCTAGAATATGTAAGACTTATGAAAATAAAATACAAGTCCGATGAAGTGTCAAATCCATCTCGGTGAGAAATTGCAATAATGAAAGAAGTACCTACTCAAAGGGAACGCACACAATTCATGTATCCCCGCGTTATTTGTATACACTTTAATGGTACTTCAGAGCGCGTTTTTTTATGCTTTCAATTTTTTGTCATTAGCACGAGAGGAGACTTCATGTAGAGTTTTGCTCTTGAATTGGGATCGAGATAACAAGCTGGCATAGACCCATCATCTCGTTCAAATTGACTCCGAAAACTGCTTTTCAAAGAACGAACCTCGAGGCAAAGGACTGGTGCAGACCATGAGTTTTATGATGCCTCACTTTTGATCTTTTATGATTCATCATTGCTAGATTCATATAAAATGAACTAGCTGTTGTAATCCTGCATCACTAGCAACAAGTGCACTTGAACTGCACTAAATGCCAGTAGGACTTTCCATCTAACCGAGCACAAACTTTCCCAGAGAAATAGGAGGGCGTTCGAAGAGAGCGAAACAGATTTAATCGAGAAATGCTATTTTCAGGGTGTTAGAATAAGCCTAAATTAAGTCTGGCAATACCTTTCTAAAATTCGAACACTTCCTAATTTCAAATTTTTCTGAGCACGGGTGCAAATAAGCCCTTAGTTTAATAAGCCTTCTTTTCAATTAACCTTTGGAGCAAGAGCAAGCGAGAAGCAGAAGAAAAATTGTATTTACATATATTTATTGTATAGGTTTTTTATAATAAGCAATAAAATAAAGTTATAGCAAACAAAAAAGTGTCCTTGTGTGCGTTTGGGTTTGGGTAAAAGCCAAAACGTCATCTTGCAATTGATGACGAAAACCATATCAACCTGGACGACGATCGCGAAAACTATTATCCAAGTGTACCACCCAACTCTAAATAAAGACAACAATATTCCAACTAAAATCCGACAAGTCCGCATCTGTCGATGGATTATATGAGATTTTTTAAAATTGAAGAAATGATTCAAGAGCTCAATTCGTGGGAGCAGCGCATGCAAGAAAATGGAATCTCCGCAATGTCTTTAAGGAGATCTTCGGATTTCCATCATAAATAAGGCTTTCCGGTCGTTGGTAGGAAGAACATTCACCTTATATCAATTGTCCTGCAGGCAATGGAGAAGAATACATAGACAAATCCTTAACCACTTCATCGGGTTTTTTTTTATAAAGACCAGCTATACAGAGATTGGTTTAGTTTTGGCATCGCTAGCTGCTCATTAAAGTCAGCACTTAATATTTTGATCACAAAAGATGTTTTAGACAAATTGATGGGCTTTGATGCGACTTATTTAATATAGTATTTGAAAGTTCTGGGCGTACGCCACAAGCTAACACCAGAGGCGGAATTATTTTATGAACTTGTACAAATTGCGCATATGCAGATAACATTGACATAATCGGGAGGAAATAGCTACTTGAAGTGAAAAAATTGGCCTTGCGATCAATAAAAGTAAAACAAAATATATGCCGCCATCAAAAGGGACAAAAAATATCATCGCTTTAAGCAAAACCTGGGCTTATACTGCAATTGTGTAGCACATTCCTTTCATAAACAACGAAGATGTCTTTACAAAAGATCCTAACCATCCCTGTTTCTTTTAATAAACACAGAGGCATGTACCTCTTCAGAATAGATGAAAACCCTATAAGCTGCTTGGGGGAAATATTTTTTATGCGATCTTTGGCCCTTTACACATCTGCTTTACAGCTTTATAGATCTAGTCAGATGTGTGGGCCAACAGCGGATAAGATGACTTATAGAGACCATGCTAGGAGCAGAAAATTACCCAATAAATTAACTCTAGCCCACAAGGATGGCGATGGACCCATTATGGTGCCTAGTATTTGTGTGATGACATACCCTGTTTTAACCTTACTCTAGCTTATTCTGGGCTATGGAAAGGTCTGTAAATGAAGTAAGCCCTCTTAAGCATTCAATATTTTCTGCAGTTTTGTTTTTCCTATTTCTTTATGACATGCTATTGCATCCTGTCAACGCAATTTTTCAATGATTTTTAACTTGACTTGACTCTTGAGTGCCTGAATCATCTCTGGATTGTTTGCAGAGAATAGATCTGAAATGGCACACCACAAAAAATAGCTCAACTGCGTCAAATCACAGCTCGGTGGCGGTCAAGGAACATAACGAAAAAGACTGATTACACGACTTTTGAGCTTAGAGTGCAATAAATCGATTTTTGGACCGCTTGTGTTGCACGTAGCTCCATCTCGTTTGAACCATAGCCCAAGTCTAAATCCTAAATGTTTGGCCATAAGAAATCGGTTATCATGCCTTGGTGGTGCTCTCCATTGACTGTAACCTTTCTTCTATTATCATCTTTAAATAATAATACCGCTACTCTAAAAACCGCAGCAAATATTCACAAGTTCATGATGAATTTCGCTTCTTAATGACTACATATAGATTTTCTGAGCCCCAAATACGGCAATTTGGCTTGTTTCCGAAGCCGCGAAATGGAAATCTGGCTTATTTGAGAAGATGAAGCAGGTTGTTTTTTTTTATCTAATTCTTGAGTCAATTGGATCTTGTCGGTGAATAATCCTGGACTTTTATGCAAAATTCTAACCAGGCTTATGCTCCTGATGTACAGGTGCTGAGATCTTGTCGAGCTGAGATTCTTGGGTATAGGCGCACACCTCTGTGGGGCACAGATAGTCCACATAACACAGTTTGATACCGGCCCTAATCATGAATCTTTGAAGGCGACAGATATGAATAAAATATAGTCGTGCGATTCTTCAATTTCATAATTCATGTTCCACCGGTCCGTCAACCACAAACTTTGAAAGCTGCTAGACCTCTTCAATTCAATTCAATATTTATTCAGTTTTCATTTTCAACTTAAAATAAGAACAATTACAATTTCTAAAGGAATAAATAATAGTTATCATTCTGTAACTGGGAAGTTAGTGTTGAATGGTACATTTGTAAATTAAAATTTGCATTAATAATAATAAACTGTAAACTGTTGTGGGGTGACAATCAGCAATAAATAATAGTTTATCAATATTCGATTTTTCTCTATTTTTCTAGGTAGCTAGAAAATGATATATATATATATTTTTTGTTTAATAATAAATTTTCAACAATAGTTATCAATACGATTTAAGTCAATCGTGCCATAGCCAGTCTTTTACCATTTTTGAGAAAGAGGTAATTTATTAAAAGACTTAGGGCTTGCGACAGTATAAAAGTTAGAGAAATGAGTTTTGTGAGCAGTGGGTACAGTTACCAGGTGCATGTTGTTTATTCTCAGGTTATATAATTGCGAGTTTCTGGTGGGAATATTGCCACTTCGATAAAAAATATAAAGATGTCTCTTAGGTAGAATTTGCAATTTCTTGTATAAAGGCCAACTTTCAGTAAAAAGATTTTTGTTGCAGATAATACGAATAAGATGCTTTTGAGCAATTATTAAAGGTCTAAAAGTATTTGCATAGGAACCACCCCAACTAGATAACCCATACTGTAGTTTAGAGTGCGCAAGGCTATAATATATTGTTTTGAGAATCTTTTTAGAGCAAAATCGTCTTAAGAGATACATTTTTCGTGTTGTAAGCATCAAATGATTTTTAATATTTTTACTATGGTCTTTCCAATTGAGGTTGGAATCAATTGTAACACCTAAATATTTGAAATTCTTCACTAAATTGATTTTGAAACGCGAATCAGAACAAGAATTTTTATGTTGAAAGTTGCGCATACAACAATCATGGATTGGATTTTAACCATTGAAAAATCACGCCGCTAAATCCTGCACTATGTAATTTGCCTAGTAGTATATCATGATCAACCATGTCAAACGCTTTTGTCATAGTAGACTTAATATCATTTAAGCTGCCTTAAGATTGAACCCTCCTAATGGTCGACTTAGTCGGCTTTCTGACAGCAGATATCCCATGTTGTAAGGTTTTGGGTTATTAGAAATAAATGTAGATTACACCGCGCAGTGATAGTTCCTTACTAAATGATTAACTTCTCATCCTCATTCTAATTCATTGGCCTTGCTATTTTACCTCCTAATTTCTTACTGCATTTACCAGTTCAAAATTTGGAAATATTCCACACAGAAACAGACCAGAAATCACTCTAATGGATTCCGGAATATGAAAGAAAACCTTGATTCCGGTTAAATTCATTTAAACTGGCCAAAGTTCAAGCCCCTAACAACAGGCAGATGCCAATGTTTCATACAACATCCAATCGACTTTTAATGACTGTTTCAAGCATGTGATAATCATAAATAAGACGATATAACTCATTTTAGGAGTTCAGAATCTTGTTGGAAGCACCCCATACGATAGTACGACAACAATTAAGTCACGGTTCGTGACAATTTTCACTGTCTGGGCTTCAACATAATTACAAATGTCGTGAATTGCTTAAGCCAGACATGGCAAGTTGCGTAACAAGTCACACAATTCATCGTGAAATTCAAATAAATACAAAATAATCGCTGTCTAAAGAACTATGAAATTTGCTATCTCCCACTTTGAGCATACAAATGTATCTTGATATTTTAAGAACGTCAAATCTTATTTTATTAAAATCACTCAGGTGCACGATTGCCACAATCAAGAAATGAGTTTACCTTTTAATTACAGTCTTATAGGTGTAAGATAACTTATCAGCTGTTACCCTGTTATGGTTGTTTTCTATTTAAAAACTGCAAGTCATATCTCAATTTGATAAGAAATGTGCATTCTGTTTAACTCCTAGTCAGCCTGAAAATAATTGTTACACGTTTTTACACCTTACAATGTATAAAAATTTACTCCGCGCTTTAATGCCTTAATTAGAATTTTAAATTATTGAACAATTTTCACTATCACAGGAACTATACATTTACATATGTAGGTATGAACGAGTATTGTAGATTTTAAAACTTGTTGAACTTCCAGCCATGTTTTATGCCCCCTTATGTCTTGCCTAATGATTCATGTCTGATGTCTCGTTTGTGTCTGTTTAGCTCATTGTACCTTTTGTGATAGAGTATTCGATCGCCTGTTTCTTTTCTTTGATTGACTGTCAGTCTGTCGGTTTTAAAAGAACACAATTATCGCATTTAAAGTAATTGGATATGTGACATGTGCTTGGATTTCTCAAAATGTATTTAAACTGTGATAGATTGTTATCGAATGTCCGACATTTATGGTACCCTACAGATTACAAATAATTGATACATCTAAGGGAATCGACGATAAGTGAAGTATGCTAATTCCAGAAAATCCCCCTACTACTTGTATATTTAAATATCCAGACCAGGACAAATTTATTTTTATCATTCCTTACCCCCGTTTCCATTCAAGGAATGATATTAAATATATTTAATTTTGGTTTAATTTAATTTTGGTGGGGGCTAACGCCCTCATTTATTTTGCTTAGTACAAGTTCAACATCTATGACTTTACTCTTTCAGTCTTGGTGGTTAATACTACTAATCACCTTTTCTGATTTTTTTGTATTAATTTCAACGCCATTTAACGATTTTTTGTGGAGATAACTAGGAAGAGCACACTTCAGTTGACACCTTTCTAGTTCCAAAACTCGCCGCATATCGTTTACAGTTATGAAATTTTCATTTGATAGCCCCGTTACCGTGTGCTTTTTAATTTTGTACAATTTGGCAATGCAGCGCCTGTAAAGTGCCTCTATGCTTGAGTAAAGGGAAAAGATGCTTTCAAGAATGGAGTTGTAAAGAGACATGCAATCGACGGAACCTGAGAGGAGTCGGTGAATGAAAAGAATGTCCGCTGCGTCCCTTCGTTCCTCAATGGTATTCAGGTTAATGAGTCTAAGACGGTCTCGGTAGGGAGGTAAGATTAGAGGATCGCTCCAAGGTAGACCTAGAAGAGCAAATCGAAGAAAACGACGCTGGATCCTCTCAATTCAAGATACATGAGCCCGTTGAAATGGACACCACGCTTGGCTAGCGTACTCGAGAAGGGGGCGAACGTAAGTGATGTATAGTAATCTGTCTACGTACGGGTTGCAAAATTCTTTAAACCATATTTTAACGAAGCCAAGTGATGAGTTTGCTTTACTAATTATCTCATCAATATGCGAGCGGAAATTAAGCTCCTTGTTCTATAATATGCCAAGGTCGCGGATAGTCTGAACTACAGATATAGGTTGACCGCGGAGAACGTAAATTCGGGGAGGAGACTTGTTGCACTTACGTGAGAAGGTAATCGTTTGACATTTGGTGACATTGAGTTCTATACAGTTCTTGATGCACCAGGTGGAACAACTATTTAGATCTATTTGAAGGAAGCGGGAGTCGTGTTGTAAGGAGATGGGTTTAAAATATTTGGTATCGTCAGCATAGACAGAAAGTGCTGAGTGGAGAAGGGGGTGCGAAAGTGTTGAGGAACACTTTTTAAGAAATGTGGATGGAAGGCCATCTGGGCCGGGTAAGTATTCATCATTAAGTTGTTGTTATTTCATTCTATTACTGTATGATCAAATCTTTGAGAATAAGGAAGGCCGATGGGGGAGTTAAGTAAGAATTTGAAATAAGAGGGATCTGGTATGAAGGAATTTTCGGCGAAGGATTGCTTAAATAAAGTAGCAGAAAAGTTGCATATAGTATGCGGATCGGTTGATGATATATTTTTGTATGAGAGGGATGGAGGAAAACCGTCAGATTTTTTTTTAGTTAACGAATTGGTAGAAAGACTTAGGATCATTTATAAGCCTTGATTGCGCACTATCAAGGTATCGCTGATGGAGAACGTTATAAAGCTGGGCGAATTGAAGGTATTACCCGAGATAGTTTGAATAGTCATATTCCTACAGTATTGTGACTCGAAAAGTACTCAGTACTCAATATTATTTCAAACTTGATGAAGGACATAAGTAACAAATGAACTATGAGCAGAAACACTAAGTAGTGGATCTATCTATGTAAATTTGCTCAGAGAATACTTATGAATTGTATAACTTGTATAATTGTATAAATTTTGAGATTCAATAATTGATTGATTGCCATATTTAAGTCATTTTTCGGCGTAAATCCTGAAGTGTTCCTTCCACGTTTATCTCAGTTAATCCATCAAAGGAACAGCTCCAGCAAATTACCAGGCCTTAGTTGATTTCGTCAGGAAGTATACAATTAACATATTCCATTTCCTTCCGTGATAAGTGAAACCATGGAAGCTGCTCAAGATAACTCATGGATACCGTGGTGTCAACTCGAGTAAAACTATTGTGTTGTACCATATGTGTACAACCATGTACCACGAGTTGGCATCTGGGACATTCTTCTAACGTGATATAAGGTCAAATTTTCATTTTTCCTTTTTCAGTGCTGACTTTTTTCGGGAATGCAATCTTCAAAGGCCTATATGACCTCTGCTCGGTTCCGGAAGACCTTCTGCCAGCAAAATGAATCCAGATTGCGGAAAAGATGGAAATCCGTTGGGAAAATATCAGGAGCGTACGGTGGATGCGGAAGAATTTCAGTAGATGAAGAAACAAAAAGTGGATAATTCCTTTCGATGTCCACCAAATTGCCACCATAACCTTTTTTGGCTGAAGATCGGGATTGGGGGTGTGATTTTGTTTTTCACCTGCATCCAACCACTGCCCAGATCCACTTTTCATCACAGGTGACTATCCAGTGCAAAAACGGTTCAGTTTGGTTTCTTAATGTAAGCGATGCGCAGATTTTCAGGCGCCGTAGTTTTTGGGATTCGTCAGTTCATGGGGTATCCACTTATCGAGTTTCATTACCTGTCCTATGAGAGAAAGGTGTCGACTTATTGTCATTGGGGATACTCCCATGCTTAGTGAAATCTCCTGCACCGATTTCATTGGGTCCGTATCCACTGTTGCTCTTAAAACCTCGTCGTCAACTTACGTTTCCGGCTTCCCAGATGGTTCATTTTCGAAGCTTAAATCTCCCGAACGGAACTTTCCAACCCAACGTCGAAAAGTGCGTTCGTTTACCGCTACATCCTTAAATGCGTCATTAATATTTTTCAATGCCAATGACGCATTATGTCCCATTTTAAATTCGTAAAGGAAGAAGTTTCGAAGGTTAATAATTCCTAGAAAAAAAATAACGGTACTTTTAACGAATCCTAAAATTCTCAAGTGTGCTTGTACCAGTTTATTTTTTTTAAAAAAAGAAAAAGAAAAAAAAAACAGATGTTCACTCGAGAACTTCTTATTTCAGACTGAGTACAACCCAATAAAAGACCTGATCATAGCCTTCGCTGTTTTAATGGTCAACCGTTTACACTACTTTTCAGCAATAAGTTTCTGGGTATCATGCTTGATCCAAAACTTAACTGGAAGGAGACATCGAACACTGTATAAGAAAGGCATACGTCGCCTTCTATGCCTGTAGTAAAACCTTTGGAAAAAAGTGGAGAATTTAACCAAAGATGAACTTGTGGGTGTACGTTGTGCTTCCAACTCTCACTTACGGGTCACTAGCAGTCAAACTCAAAGAACGGCCATGGAAACATCCTTGATTTATTACCAGCTCCTACCAAAACTCAGTGGTGAAAGACGAGGTAGTTAAGGACTTCGATACGATCATCTACACCGAAGGATCAAAGATAAACTGTGGTATCTACACTGAACCACTGAAAATATCAATATCATAACACTTGTCGAAACTACTGGCAATCCGAGAGGCATGTACGCAACTCGGACGTGCAACATCGCCATTATAGCTATTATAGCTCGGCCACCATATCCTCCAAACTGGTGCACACTGCTTTGTGTGTCAGGACACGGTGACATAAAGGAAATGAGCGTGCAGATTAACTGGCCAGGCTCGTGCTTGAAGCGGTTAAAGGACAATTCTACTCACACTTTTTCGACAATGCCAACTTCCAGTGGAGGGGGTTAACTAACTGCGCTATATCCAGGATATTGGAGATTACACGGCCAAACTAGGCACTGATTATCTTACACAAGTTGTAGTAATAACAAGTCACATTTAAGTGCAACTTAAGTTTATGTTGAACCACCACTTCTACCTACGTACAAAGTGGTATGTTATTAAAGAAGCCGGTGCTGTTCTAAAATATGTTTATACTTAACTACATTTTTCCATAATTTTTGGGGTGCTGGAAACTTTACTGTTCATTTTAAACGGTCCTTGTTAAACGCCCCCATTGAGTTGAAAATTAAACGTTTCCGTTCATCGCCAACACGCCCCTCAGATGTTGATTAATCGCTCCGTCGCTTCGACATTGATGTAATGTCCGACTTTTTTTTGACGATTCAAGTCGTCTTTTTTTCTGTCAAGGCATCAAGATCGGCTTTTCTTTAGCCTATTAACTCCTTTTTCTTTAAGCGATAACAAAAGTAAATGAAAGTATCGCCAAGCAAGTCTTCTAAAATTTATATCCCATATTTTTCAATGTTCGTTTATAGGCGTTACGACTGTTCCATCCAACGGTTATTTCAGCAGCAGTTTAACGACAAATTTATTTTATTAGTTTTGCAATACCCGACATTCGTGAGGATGAGATCAAAGGTGTTGCAATATATCTTAAATCGTTATAGGAAACCTACACATTTCGAGTACTTTTGACGACAGGGAATATGTGCTCATTCCAACGAAGATTAAAATTGACACGCATACCGCGAACGGAAAGTTTTTCGGTTTCCACGATACAAGTGCCAATTATAGATAATGGTAAGGTGTTCAAATTTCGTTTTAACGACAGCAGACAGCATTGTGTTTTGAAAGCATTAAATTCCATTCTGTTGATAGTTCCCCAATTGGTTACGTTGTTAATAATATCGGAATTTAATGAGCTTATCACCGCTGCCATTCGCGTTTTACAGTTGAGGAGCAGGGACGTGGGTGAACGTAAACGAACATAAAAAGCTGAGAGTACTGTTATCAGCAAAGGAATATACATACAAGAGTAGAGTAGGTGGCAAGTAAGAAATCATTAATAAAGATTATGAAGAGTGTGGGAGACAAAACAGAGCCCTGAGGCACAGCAGAATTTCTTTTGTGAATATCAGATTTCAAACTATCCAAAATAACTTGAATTGAACAATCCGAAAGGTATTTTCTAATACATTGGACCTGGATGCTATAGAAATAGGCTGGCAACTGGTTCTACACATCAATTGTGTCTGTTTTACCTCCACGTGGAAGAAGTGACCAGTGGACAAGTTCTGGTCGGTGTCAATCTTGACTAGAATACAACAACAAGCCACCTCTGAATATCAATTTAGTAGCCTTCCCATTTAATGTTGGATACCACCCATTAAGCAAAAGAACCACTGAGCCCAAACATCTTTCTTCGTTCTCTGTATAATTTTCCAAAAACTGAGGCATATAAGTGTATTCAAACGCGACAATAAGCTATAAACGCGACGTCGGATGAATTCCCCCGGTGGAATTAACGGCGAAGCAAGATCCCGAAACAAATTAGACCTTATAAGGGCCACTCCGACATATTTAGAGCTCAAGCCGGTAAGAATTTCTGAGAATAATTCAGGGTCTTGGAAAAGAGATGGTGGCGGATGAGCCCTTTATGGACCAACAATAGCGTTCACATCCCAAACGGGTAACTGGTTTGGTTGGGTTTGATTTCACTGACCCTCGCCCTATGGGTATCAAAAATGGAACTGGCCCTCCAGGTTAGTTAGGGCTTGTCCCGATGGGGTAACTGCCCGGCCATGAAAAAATGACAAAAGTTCAGAAACACAAACAAGCCTCGGATGTGGAAACATCTGCCTTTGACAACATATGAAAATAAATCAAAGACAATGAGCTTCGGTTATGAACGTGGAATATTAGGTCCCTAAATAGGCTACGTGCAACCGAACAACTAGCGGAGGCCCTAGACTGTTGCAAAGCAGACATTACCGCTGTTCAAGAAGTGAGATTGATATGGGCCGAACAAAAAGAACATGGAAACTTGGATAACATCTGCTAAGGCGATTGTAATCGATTGGATTTGTTGTTGTAGGCAGACTTGGGCAGTTTGCCAATATAAGAAAGATGACGACAAATATAGCTTCTGCGAGCTCTTGAACAAGATCTACGAACAATGACCTAGTTATGACATTAAAATAATCCTGGCGGAAGGTATAGCCTGCTCGACACGACCTCCGATAAGGGATTAAGGCTAGTCAACTTTGCGGTGGGGCGAAATATTGTTGTAGCTCGCGGTCCCACATTTCGATATATAGAACGGGACTTGAAGAACTCCCGTTCAATAAACCGTCAACCGGATTGACCACATTGAAACCGACACAAGATACTCCTCCAGTATTATGAATGTCCGAATGTTCCGAGGAGCTAACATCGACCTGGACCACTACCTTGTCGTATCCAGAATACGGTTGCGGATATCCCGAAAAACGCCAAGACAAGCTAATACTGTGAGGAATTTCGACGTCAGACGGCTACAAGAGATCGCCAAATCCTTTTCTGTTCGAGTCTTTCTTAATATCTTAAGAGGTCCCAGAGGCCGCCAGAATCAAGCATCTCAGGCATCGAAGACCAGTGGCAGAAGCCATCCGAAATGCCGCTACTGATGTGCAGTTAGGCAAGATGCATACAAAGCGGTGCTCCATAGGAAGACTAGAACTGTTCACGAGGTCTATGAGCAGAAGAGAAGAGACGAACACCGGCTTCTCATGAGGAAAAAGAGAGAGAATGAGAGGAAATTGAGAGATGGTACTCCAGGAATGATATTAGAATGATAGTTGAGTCGCAGTCGATGCTGAGGGTTTAGAAAGATCATTTCTGTAGGCTGTATAACGGCGCTGACGAAACAAATACCGCTGTCAGGCAGAATGAGCTTTTCAACCTGGATGATGTTGACCAACAATTCCGTCCATCCGACCTGGATGAAGCGATGACTTGGTAAGGAGCATACACCAACTCATCTGCAAAATATGGTCGGACGAAAGTATGCCCGATGAATGGAACCTCAGCATTGTTTGTCCAATTCTCAAGAAAGGAGACCCTCTAAACTGCGCCAACTACAGAGGCATCAGTCTCCTTAACATCGCATATAAGATCTTATCCGCCGTATTGTGTGAACGCCTGAAGCCGTTCGTCAACAACCTGATAGGTCCATATCAGTGTGGCTTCAGGCCAGGAAAGTCCACCATCGACCAGATATTCGATCCACCTACGGCAGATCTTGAATAAAACTCATGACCATCTATTTAACGGTTTCAAGGCCGCGTATGGAAGCATCTATAGAGACGAGCTATACAGAGCAATGTCTAGTTTTGGCATCCCTGCCATCCCGTCCGTCTGTGCAGTATGACGATGGAGAATGCACGCTGCTCCATCAAGGTCGGTAAAGATCTCATCGAGACCTTTGATGTCCAGAAAGGATTTAGTACAAGGTGGTGCGCTGTCATGTAATTTTTTCAACATCGTACTTGAAAGAATAGTGCAAAACTCACGAGCAAATACAAGAGCCACAATCTTTAAAAAGTCCATCAAATTACTCGCATACGCCGATGATATTGATATAATCGGAAGAAAACCGAGACCACCTGAGTCTCGGTCTCGAAGCGTACACAAGTGAAAGGAAACTGGAGGCAGCTAGCAAAAAATCGAGCTTGAGACGCTTGTTGATTGAGGCCCAGGTTCATCCCGTACATATATTCTTAGTAAATTTTGTATTTTATATTCCATTTAGCTTATATTTTTTAATGTATATTTTTCCTTATCTAATTCATGTATTTTGTTCCAATACTCTACAACCTGTTCTGCAAAGATAATCACATTTTCTAATGTACAGTGGTAAAATTGATAAATAAAAAAAACCAAACTAAACTAAATATCCTGATTCTTTCCTAAGTCGTTCTTATACCCGATGGAGGAGTATCACAGCGTTTTGTTTTTTCCTGCTCAGCGTATGCTTAGCAACTCAAGTTCAGTGGAACGTTGCCCGATGTATATTATGTCTACCACCACGAGAACGTAAGGTTAGCACAATTGATGAGTAATATTATTTCTTGTTATAGCATTAAGTCAGTACCTTTTCTAATCGTCTAACACTCAACCTCTTCTTGAGTTCCAGCTACACTTAAAGCGGCACCAAACTTGCACCGTTTCCGAGCAAATAATTAAATACTTAATTGAACCGCACGTTGTTAAAGCTTGACGCAAATTGAATACAGACGGATTTAAGATAGTCCTAAAACCCCCACCTCCAAATTTTCCTTATGTGCAAAGTAGACTACCCTGCGTATACATAGGTGATTCCAAATGACAAATCGGTTATTAAAGATAATTTAAAGTGAAAACCCCCATGGCTTTTCTTAGAGAGATCGGTAATAAATATGTAAATCTCATTTTCAATTCAATTCAAATCCCCTGTCATTCAACAGAATATTGGAAATATTCCTATACAGGGAAACCCAATGTATCGGTGAAAAGCCCTTCCCGCCATTTTAATCCATATGAGTGTAAATACAACTCAATTGCAGCATGTGGCTCCTCAATTGATAAGCATGTGTATACATCGCTTTCATATTGTATTTACAAAACAATTTGTTCTCAATCGAGGGCCGACCTACTAAGAGCAACATCTCCAACAGAAACAGACAATAAATTAAATAAAAAAAATTATGCAATCAAATTGTTGAATGGGGATCAAAATGTCTCTGACAGTTGCCAGACTCATGCCACATCTAATTGATTTCGTTTGACTCTTGAGACAAAGACCAGGACTGTTGACCTCCAGCTTGTGTTACAAAGTGGCAATTTATCATAAACAAAACAAAGGAGGATTAATGGTAACTCCGGCATACTTAGAAGCACATACGAGTATGTACGATATTCGTATTTGCCTGTTGCTGCCACAAACAAGAAAAAAAAAAACACACAAAATAGCACAAATATTTAAATTTATGACTAAAACTGACTTTAGCTATCACCACTTATTTATTATGCGGAGGCATTAAGACCCCGTCTACGAGTTGTCGCATGCATACTCCTACTTGTATACAGACTTAGGTCAGAGCGCCTTTAAGTTATCCAATAGTGCGAACTTATTTTTGCAAATGTTTTTTAAATGAGTCGGTCGTGTTTATTACTTGTATCGAGAATGAACGGAGCTTTAGTTAGATGTCTTAATCCTCGGATAAAGGTTCTCGAGTGGAGTGTTATCAACTGATAAAGTCTTGACAGCTGATAAGATTGATGTGCGAGGGAGATATCACTACAAGTAGGTATTTGTTTAGGCAAGGTCACCTCTCCACCGTACCGATAAGGTTTCTTGTAAGAAATCTTCCGCATGTGGATAGGTGATAAGATTCCTTGGGATTCCAAAAACAACTTTTGACAATTTGGTGATGGTGATGTCACGAGAAGGGCTATACAAATGAAGAGTTTGCCCACTGAACTAGTTTCCAACGTTTATACCTATCAACGGTATCTACAATATTAAGAAAATAAGAAGCGAAAGTTGGAGTCGACTGGAATATTTAATCAAGTGTAGGCAGTCAAAAATGTTGATAAGGAATGTCAATACACTGTCCAATTGGAGTGATTTCAAGGTGAATGCCGACACTCAAGGCAAGTAAGTTAAAAAAAACGCGGTAGGTCATGCTGAAGATAGTATTTCGCGAGTTTATCGAGTAGTTTTGTTCTGATGGTTATATAGTGATGGAAATAAGAAAAAACCTGCAAACTGGTGTTCAAAAATGTCCTCAGAGGTCCTTCATAGAAGGAAGACTATCGGCGAAAGCTGTAACTTCGCTTAAATAAAAGGTGACGGCTATAATGAATATAGTGGATATGTTATATTGGGAGATCAATTCTATAGAGAAAGTAGCGAGCAAACCATGAATTTCGCCAATACCTGTTCTTATTTTCTAGATACAGGGCATCCTCTTTCGTGCTAGCGATTTTCAATCCTGTCACGTTACGGAACAGACACAAGATATTTACTTCAGATATTTACTACAGATTGCCTAGGAATATGGGCGATTATATGCAACACATGGATCCGTCGTTCGAAATCAGCTCGAATAGAAGGTCGTAGCTCCAATGTGATAGGCGATCTGTGAGAGACACAGCTATCAACATAAGTCTAATGTGTCCACAGGCTCTGACTGACAAGCAGCAGAACCAAAAACGGTCGTAGCATAGCGTACAGATCAGGTCCAAAAGTCGAAGTCATTAATATGCTTTTGCATCGTGACTTCGAACAAATAAGGCGGTTTTGCGATGACTGGAAGTTGAAAATCAACTTTCAGAAGTCGGAAACCATTCTGTTTAGGACGCCGTTGTCTGGTGCCTCTAGGGACACCAGAAAAAATTGGCGAAAATTCTCGAAATGTAGTTAGATACCTTGGGATCTGGCTAGACCAATATCTATATTTTAACAAGAATGTAGATGCTGCTCTGGCCAGAGCCAAAGGTGCCCTTACAAAGAGACTGTTTTATAGCAGCCAACTCGATGCGAGGGTGAAAGTTATCTGCTACATGGCCCTAATCCGGCCCATGCTGGTATATGGGTGTCCCGTGTGGTTTAATGTGAGAGCAAGCCTAGGGTGTTTGAGAGGGCTTGCCTTAGGGTCTGCCTTCGCCTTTACAGAACGCCAGAATCGGAGTACATAAAATTCTATCCCAATGAGGTCCTATACAACAGGGCGAATCTAAATAGAGTGGACAACTTCGCTATTAAGTTGACTCGAAGGCACGAGGTCCCTTACAACAGGGCAAACCTAATATGAGTGGACAATTTGATATCTAGGGCATACTACCCCAATTACCTTTACCACGAGAGTGTGCGCTCTGACGGCTTCGTTCCACTGGAAGCATTCCTCTACTTATACCAGATAGGGCTGATCCAGGATAGATCAGCGGTCCCGTTTATCTTCCATGTCGCTCGGACAGCTGGGAACAGACGACTCAACTACAACAGAGATGTCGCACTGTCATTCGGCAGCACCAGCATTTCTGGTGGTTGAATGATGGAGAAGATGTTTCGTCGTCGTTTCCGTCAATTACGGACCAGCCTTACTAATGGGGCAGAGCTGACCAATCTATTTGCTCTGTAAATAGCGATGGCCAGCTTACATAGGTTTAGGTTAGCCACCCTTTCGGCGGGCAATGGCAAACTCCCGAAAGTAAAAAATTGCCTACGAAAAAGCTTCTAAGGAGTGCCGTTCGGACTCGGCGATAAGCCGTAGGCCCCGCTCAGATGTGACTAAAATGACAACATGAGCAACACAAATGAGTGTCAAGAAGCTAGGCCATGGCCCATAACGGGCTGTCAGCGCAACAGTGTTTTTTTTTTTTTTTCAGCAATACGATACATTGTTAAAGACATTCAGGAATCTGACGTGAACTTGTTTACTCGAATGGAAGATGGGGGGAAAGATAAAAATAACCGCGAAAATATTGCAATAGCAATACCCTACGTTAACGATGGAATCGCCAATCTGGCTGGCCAAAGTGGCTGCAATTAACGTTAAATACTCTTAGAGAAAATACTATTAACCTTTCTCGTATGCTAAATGCTATGATGGCGCAAGTGTCATGGCACTTAGCGGTTAAAAAGTTGTAAATGATTAGTTCGATTTTGACGATTTTAGATGAAATTAAAAATGACAAATGTAACGGTGAAGACGTCCCTAAAAGTGTCAGTTTTTAAAATTTCGAATAGCCATGGTCGTGGCCAGAAAACTCTTATCCATGCTTTAACCTGCAGACTCAGCTTTATAAAACCGAAGCGCAGGATTGAAAGATGCCATTACAATAGTGAAATAACTAAACTGAGATCAGATGAAAGGTATCATAAAATTTTAGAAGAAGCTTATCAATATACAAGTGCCATTCCGAAAGTAAGACCCAGACGCAAAAGAGACAAGTTAAAAAATCGAATCGAATGGATGATTACATGATGTGTAGCCCTTTGTGTTCGTCAGCAAGACAAAATATAGAAGGCCAGAACGCTCAGCCCTTTAAATCTGAGTATTTTGAAACGTTGGACGTATTAATTGGAAAATTACAATACAAAGAAGGTTTTCGGATAAGGACGATCTTCTGAATTCTATAGCGAGTTTCGATGAGTTGGATGTAGACATAATGGTACCTCTGAAAAAATTAAACGAAACTCCTGCTCCACAATTTCAACAAATTTTTCAGGTCTAACAATTCCATCAAGAGAAGAGGCTGCTGCAGTCAAAGCTTATTTGAGTCGTCGCGACGATAAAACGGAAAGCACAATGCAAGTTTTGCACACGCAGCGGAAGGCGTTTGTAGATATGTATGACCTTTTTGCATCTGTGGCGACCATATGATGCGGCACTGCTGTGTGCGAATCTACGTTTTCAACACTGACTGCAATTAATAGGCCTCAAAGGTTGTCAATGAAAAGAACGAAGTCAGTTGATCTAAATGAAGTACTTGGTATTTTTAATGACATGACGAATCGAAGAACTCGATTGTCTAAAGGAAGGACTTAATAAATGAAAAGCTATTGATGCTGCAGTTCCTTTTCGGAAGATCAAGCAATGATCAAGTATTACTTTGTGTACGAATACTTATTATCTACCTTGATCATTGGTGAATAAATAAATGTTTTGATCATCCCAATGTTTTTGTAGCCTAATACCTGTTCACATACTGGAACCTGCTGGCTGGAAAGAGATATAGCTATAATATCGGGTTTTCCAATAGGGACTTGACAACTTTGAATTTAATTTGTGAACGCACTCTTTAACTAATCATCAAACTGTCACTGTCACTGTCAATTTATTCAGTACACTCAACATTTTCATCATGGTAACTTTACCAACTCACACGAACGAGCAACGTCTGCAAATTATAAAAATTTTCTACCGAAATTCGGAGTCGGTGACTGCAACTTTAAAAGCGTTAATTCCAATTTTCCTTCATACTTATCGCCCTCGTAGACAGGCAATAACAAGTTTAGTGCAAAAATTTGAGTCTACATATTCGTTGTGTGATGTTGCCGTGTCAGTGAGACAACGAGTTGGTCGAAGTGTAGAAAATATCTTTGCCGTTCAGGCGTCCGTAACAAACGATCCAAATCAGTCAATTCCACGGCGTTCTCAAGAATTGGGCATTATGGCTCAGACCACATTATGGCGTATTTTGCGTAAGGATCTTGGTTTACACCCATACAAGATCAAGCTGACTCAAGAATTGAAGCCGATGGACTATTTGAAGCGACGTACGTTCTCCGATTGGGTTCTGGAGAAGATGCGCCAAGATGGTGAATTTCATCGCAAAATCATCTTTAGTGATGAAGCTCTTTTTTGGCTCAATGGGTTCGTCAATAAGCAAAATATGCGTTATTGGTCGGGTGCTTCATGAATCACCACTTCATCCACAAAAAATAACAGTTTGGTGCGGTTTGCATGCCGTTTCGGCCGAAATGTGCGTCCGAGTCGTTGAAAATTGGGTCCAACGAATCGACCGCTGCAAACATGCCCGCGGTGGCCATATGAACGAAGTCGAGTTCAATTCATAAATGTTTTGATAGTACTTCAAGCCGATAATAAAGTTTTTGAAATATCTCAAATGGTTTGCGTTTTATTTAAAAAAAAAAGTTGTCAAGTCCTTATTGGAAAACCCTTTACAATGAAGAGGTAATCGTCGAAGCTGAAGGGTCTAAAACAAAGGCATTCAAATGCTAAGCTGTCCCTGGAATGAACGTATGAATGAAGAAGAAGCCTGGTTTGTTGAATAAAGTGGAATTTTGCCAAAAAAATGTGTTTTTATATGTAAGTGGGGGGATTTTCGAACCACCTGTCATGTGGTATGAAGACACCTAGTTCCGAGGTCATACGTCTTAAAAACTTTAGACTATAAACCTTAGCACTCCCCCCAAGCGTTATCTTACGCGACTTAACCAGCACTTTAACGACTGAAAGCAAACATTTTGAGTGCCATTTGTGATGTACAAGTCGATCTTCCCGAGACAGGGCCCAAAATTTTAATTGATAAAAGGAATTCGAGACCATTTAATTGCTTGTTGTGTTTCGTTTCTATTTTAAGTTCTCACGCTTTAAAAAAAACAAAAACAAAACCGCCCCTTAACAAGTTAATAAAATTATCTTTTAACTCAGCAAATAAAATTCGAATTTGAAAAATTGTCACAAGGTCAAGGTGACTGTTTATTTGTGTCTCTCAACATTTATGAGCGTGTAATTTGTTTAACAAGAAACCTTTCTGACACGCACAGAGCAGCACTCTGCACCAAAACTATAACACAAAGATCAGTCTCTTTCGATATCACGCACTTACTCGATTCTCTCCTCTACCATTACTCTTCCAACTACTTCTTGATAGTTTTCGACTTTGTGTTTATTTTTGTACCACACTCGCACGTTGGCGTTTCTATTTTTATAGTTTTCTCAACTATTTCTATAGTTTCCCTTTTTTTTTATCTAAATTTTCTGGTTTTCTGTCACATTTTCCTTTTCTCTTTTGTTCCCGATTTTCACTTTACAACTTTTACAGACACTTTACTACGCTCGAATGTGATTGCGGTCACTCACTCACTCACCAATTCACTCATACGAGTAAAAACAACAGCAAAACTACACAAAAGAAACAAAAAAGATGAACGATCATCCGCAGCAGCAGCAACAAAGAAACAAAGGAAAAGGGAGAGGCAAAGGCAAAATGCAAAAACAATGAATTCTGTCACCAAATATAGATGTCAACTTGCCTCAATTTTTACTAAAATATTCATTCGTCTTTGTTCTATGCAAAAAAAATTGAATCTGATGGCCCCTCTGCGCCCCGAAATCGATAACACAATCAAATTATTGTTATTCGCGATTTGTTTAAAATTGTTTACTGATCGTTTTGACAGCTTTTCACGTTGTGCACTCGCAAGCCGTCACCCGCAATAACTTTTGGTTGTATCTAGGGTCGTCGCCGCACTCGTGAGATACTCGTATCCGTACTTAGCTACAGCAGCGCATTAGTCGGAGGAGGTACGCTTCACTGAATCGCACGCGAATAACTATATTGAAGAGACGATCGCGTCAAGTGGTAAATGGATTAAAAGCAGCGAGTATGCCAACAAATACTCTCATATAATGTAAATCCGCCAAACCGGCTACGACGCTGAGACTGAGGGCGATCGCTTGAGTGCGAATGCAAAGGTAGACATAAATACTTCAAACGTTCTATCGTGAATAACTGAGATACACGCTACAACGGCGAGTACTCAGCAGATACTAAACATTCCTAGACCAGCTGAGTGAAATGAAAGTGAGATGGGAGTCTATCTGAGTGAATGCATGAATTTGAGTCAGCAGAACGAGTGAAGCCAACAGGTGGTAACAGAGATTTTCTTGTCTTTTGTTTGTTGTTGGTAAAATTTAAGTAAAAAAATGAAGTTGAAAACGCGACGTCACATCCGGATATATCCTGTCTATCCAGATGGAAAATTTATCTGAGTTCATTATTTAGCTCATGCACAAACCACTAACAATACAATTCATTACATCTTCGAAATTCGGTATTACTTGAAAGGCAATGGGGTTAAAGGCTTGGCTTATTGGATCGCCAACACTTTGTGCAGCGACCAAAAAAACGCACGAGCAGCGAAGCGAGTAAGACGTGTTTTTTTGTTGAGTGATATAGTAAAGTTTTTGTTCGATAGTTTATTGTTAAACGTAATTCGTTTCTTTTTTCTTTTATTCTCGCCAAAGTCGAGTTGTTAATTAAAAAAAAAAAAAAAATAAAATCAAAAAGTTAAAAAATAAAAAAAATTTACCAAACCGAGTGGGTGATGTGAAAATCGCCGCCATCTTTGCTGGTAAATTCATACATTGTACATGACTGCATATGAAGTCAAATCCCACAATTAAAGAGAATCTCTTTCTATTGCGAATGCGAATAAAGCGAATAGCCCAAGGAGCGTCAGGGCAGCGCAATTCCTAGCTGATTTAAGAAGAGTTTAAAAAAACCAAGCCAATATCAAAACGGTGGATGACAACTGTAAAAGGTTCACAGAAGAAGCAACAACGAATAGTAACGGTGCCAACAAACAACTAACCGACGAAGGAATGGAATGTTCCACTGAAATTCCCAAAGAATGGACAATGGTAACAACGGAGTACGTACAAATGATGTACAGCAACCAGCTGAAGAAATAAACAACTGTAATAAATACGCTATACTGGGACAAGTAACGCTTCTCAAAAGCAACAATTCAACGAAGACAAAGAACATCATCCCTTCTCAAGAGACCGACACAACATTAAATCAAGAAAATAACAACGCATCAATTAACAAAGCAGCCAACATAGACAGTACAATCAACAACAACAAGCAACAAGATTCCAGGTCGTATAAAGCAGGTAAGTTTTGCCCTCCTATTATTATTTTTGACACAATTGTAAGAGAACTTATTTTAAGCTTAAAAAAAAATCAATATAACTTTAAATTCAAAATTATAAATGTTGGGGTTCATTTTGACAAAGCCAAAAACTCATATTCGCACAAACCAAAAGTTTTTGTGGGCAACCCCGAAGTCCACAAGGAACTTTTGAAACACTAATTTGAGAAAGCCAGATCCAGGGGTATTCTTTTACTCTCAAAGAAAATAAATCTCACAACATCTTGCTCACAGGGCTTACAGCGGACTTTTCTGGAGAGGAGATTAAGAAGGAGCTAGAACTAATAACACCGGGCGTGGTTGAAAAAGTGACAAAATTCGAAACCCCAAGATCAAAAAGAGACCCAAACTTAATTTATAACCTTTTCCTTGTAACACTGTTCCCGCTTAAATACTTATTTCACACAAAAATTAAATGGGAAAAACCCAGGGGGGGTAATGGGCTAATTCAATGCAAGAGATGACAAAGTTTTGGGCACATTGCCAAAAACTGCGCAAAGAACTATAGGTGTGTTAAATGCCTAGACCAAACCAAGCAAATTGATAACTCTAAGGCGAGTTGTACAAACTGCGAGGGGCAACACCCAACAAGCTGGAGAGGCTATACTGCCTTCAAAAAGTATGCAGAATCAAGGAAAAAGTGAATAAGGAAGGCAAGGGAAAAGAGAGAATCTTTCAACCCGTTACCTAAAACTTTTAATAAGGCTATGTCAATTGACGCTAACATCAGCTACGCTAGCATACTCAAAACACCAAACATTAACCAACCAGGCTTTTCGACGGCGAAAAATCTGTCCCTTACTGAGCACAATCAGAAATATGTGGGGCAGTTTCTGGGTTTATCAAACGAACTCTTCGGAATAGGGGTGGACGAGCTCTTCCAAGAAATTTAATCTTTTGTTAAAAATACTCGTATTCATAATTTAAACAACATTCAAAAAAAGGCTGGATTACCTTATCCTTCTCAACCAACTAACCTCGATTAAATAGTGAAACTAAAATTTGTAACCTTTAACACACAATCACTGGTGGAGCAGAGTAGAAGGATGGAATTAAATAAAATCATTCTCACGAATAATATCTCAGCTGCATTTATACAAGAGACTCACCTCTCTAGTAACCACAAGGTAAGATTAGATTCCTATAACTTTATACCAAACAACTTTAATCAAGGGGTGGCAATAGCTATAAAAGAGAACATTAAATTTTGGAAAGTTGACATCCCTAATCCTAAATTTCCATGCAATTTTATTAAAATAAAATGGTATACCGGACAAGAGCCAAAATATCTATTGCTAGGTTCAATATACTTCCCCACAGGAATCCAATCGCAAATCTTGATAGAAGAATTTGACGGAAGAGTAATAGGGGGGGGGGGGGGGATTTTAATGTGAAAAATACCAATTGGGATGGTACAATAAAGAACCAAAATGGACGAACCCTGGCCAAGTGGCTAGAAATTAACTCACCCTACCTTATGAACTTGATTTCTCAGACACCAAGATTTCCGCAAGGCTCAGCTTACCTGGACCAATTCTTAGTTTCTCCAAACATACTTAACCTGACGAACAATAGCAACTACGCCATAAGGACACTCTCAACCTTCTCAGACCACTTTCCTGTTGAACTCACAACTGACTCTTCGGACGCAACATTAACCCTAATAGAACCATGCTTCACCCTAGCTCAATCACAAGCTTCTCATTCAATCTCAATGTCAAATACAGAAATAGACAACACCATATCCTCCTTCACAAATATTCTCTCGGACACCATCGACAACCATACAAGCAAAATAGTAAGAAGTTACAAAAAAATATGACCAAATCCCAGATAACATTAAATCCCTCTTTGCAGTCAAACATTAATGGCAAAAACAGCTAAAAGCCACATTTCACAGATCACTCAACCGAGTCGAGGAAGATTATGAAAGATTATCGAGTATCGAATCTCACTGCTCAGAAAAATAATCAAAGATAAAATAAAAATATGGGTAGACAGCCAAATTCGTCAAAAGCTCTCTCGAATAAAACCAGATCCTCTTGCATTCAAACAATTAGGTAAACTTTTATACAAAAAAAAGCAATTCCTCTGCGAAAAAATAACAATAGGAGAGACGGTAGTGACTGATGAAACTGAAAAAGTGCAGGCATTTAAAGAATTTTTTTTAGAAACCTTTAGAGGGTGTCCCCAAGTCAGTGAACCCACACTCATTCAGGAAATAAATGAAACAATTCAAAGAGCACAGATCTTAAGACCTCCTAGAAACTTCAATTTTAGCTACGATAATTCGGCTCGCAGTCCAATTGCAGCTTACCACTATACTTCCACCAACGAAATAAAAGATATCATTAAAATATCATTTCATACTAAAAAAAATATCACCCGAAGCAGTGAAATACTATAATAATTGTATAAACAACGCACATTTCCCAGACGCTTGGAAGGTAGCTAAAATACTCCCAATAATTAAAAAGCCACGAAACTATAACATTAACAACTTCAGACCAATTTCATTTCTGTCAAATATCGGAAAAATATTAGAGAGAGTTATCCTACTTAAACTAGAGATGCAAATAAAAGAAAATATCCAATTCATACCGGATTATCAATTCGGATTCCGCAAAAAACATTCTACTGTCCATGCTCTACTAAAACTCCATAACGATATAGTAATGAACTTGAGAAGAAAAAAATGCACTACAGCCTGCTCACTAGATGTCGAAAGTGCATTTGATAGCGGAGGGAGGGACTAATCTATAAACTGCACCAACTTGAATACCCACCCCATCATCCACAGATTCCTCACAAATAGAACCTTCTTTACTCAAATAATGCAAACAAAATCAGAGAACTGCGTAACTTAGAGAGGAGTCCCCCAGGGCTCAGTCTTAGGCCCAAATCTTTTTAACACCTTTCTTTATGACTTTACACATACACTTTATACAAATAGTCGAACTGTCTTCAAGGCCATCTTATTTGCTGACGACACAATGGTGTACTCTCACAACAACTTCCCCCTAAAGGCACTACAACATCTGAAGGCACACATAGAAAAAATAAATGATTACTATACAAAATGGGGTATTAAAGTCAATAAAGATAAGTCAGAAGCCATTTGCTTCAGAAATTATAGCCAAAAGGGTATCCCTGGTGTAGTAAGCGAAAGTAAAATCCTGTCATTCACTCTGGATAACATACGAGTAAATATTACTTTTAAAAAAAGTATAAGATACCTAGGAGTTAACTTTAATAACCTTCTTAAATTCAACCCACATGCGAGGCTAGTTAAAGCCAAGGCCAGAACGGTATCCCTCAAACAAATGTCTCTCTTAAGAAACGATATGCTAGAACGAAAAACTAAGCTTCTCTTTTACAATCATCTTAAGTCATTTTAAGGCCAGTAATTCTATACGCCTTTCCAATTTGGTTTGCCATCTCCCCAAAAGTAGCTTGAAATATTTGAAAGAAAAATATTAAGACTTTGCATCAACAAAAATTTCAAAGACGCGAACAAAAGATTCTCAAACGAGTTTATTTATGACAACACGAACATTGTTCCCCTCACAAAATACGCTGTAAACCTAATGAGAAGAAATATTGAGGCGATGAACTATTCAGAAAACGATTTGATAAAGGAAATGTTTGATTGCCAAAAGAATACCCCTTGGTCTGGTTTTCAATATCCATCTTCCATTGGAATAATGTCCGAAAACATCTCTTTAACTTCCATGGGTGTTAACGCCTTTTATAATAGCACTCTAACACGACAAAATCGTGGTTGAATCAAAAACTACTCGTACCACAAATACAATAAATAATAGTATAACTATCAAAAGTAACAAAATGAGCTTCAAACCTTTATGTATATATTTGTTATGTTATTTGTAAATATCTATATATAAATGTAAATACAGTCCATTAAATAAGATCGTATACGGCAAAACTCGTTTATGAAAACCGGTTTGGAAGTGGCATTTGCATTAGCAGATAAAAAAGTACTTCTGCTAAGATGCTTTGAATAAAAAAAATGTAAAGAGTGTTCAATTTTTGTCAGAGACGGAAGTATTTTAAAATGAGTGTCGCGTTTGCATCACGTTATGAAGCAGTATTCTTGTGCACGCATCCAAAAAGACCGAAAATGTCATACGGAGCAGCTGCTAAATATATGAAAAAGTCAAAAGCATTTGCTAGCAAGTGGGTGCACCGTTATTCCCAAGTTAAAAATGTGGACGATTTGCCGGATCGTGGGCCTACGCCAGAAACAACAAAAGACAAGACAAAATGATTCTACGCGTGTTTGAAGAAAATCCTCTTCTATCGTTACGTGGAGGACAAGGGATTTTACGTAAAAGGAATCTAAATGTGTGTTGTGATGCGATACGAAGACGTTTACTAGCCAATAATGTAAAATTTCGAAGCACAATAAAGAAACCACTACTGTCAAAAAAAACACGTAGAAAAACGACTCAGTTGGGCCAAGGAGAAATGGGACAGAGATTGGAATAACGTTATTTTTTCGGATGAAGCTTCTTGTTCATATTTACAAATAACTTCAACGCACCCAACATGGTCAAAATTTATAAGAAAGCTTTATTACCATCTGCCCAAAGGTGGTTTAAAAGAAGGAATGAGAATTGGTTACTGCAAGAAGAAAATGACCCAAAACATCGCAGTCGTTTGTGCAGTGCGTGGAAACAAGAAAATGACGTCGATGTTTTAGATTGGCCATCACAGTCGCCGAATGCGAATCCCATTGAAAATATTTGGACATTCATGAAGCTAAAGCTCCAAGGAAAGAAGATCTCGACTGTCAAACAATTATCACGAAAAATACGTGTTTTATGGAGATCTTTGTCTCAAGATTAAGCTATAAGATTAGTAGAAAGCATGCCTCGAAGACTCCAAGCAATTATTGATAATGGAGGAGAGTGGACAACTTATTAATTAAAAAGCATCCCAGTAAATAAACTAAATAAACCAGTACAATTGATTTTTTTTTATTATTATAAGTTCTTCTTTAATTTTTGGTGTGTACGATCTTATCAAACGGACTGTACGTATATTATCTGTTTTGAAAAAAAAAAAAAAAAAACAAAGAAATGGGCAAAAGTTTATCCTGACTTGTCTTCTTCTTATCCTTTTATTAACCCTTTCCTCGTTATACGAACTTATGCGTAACGAGTTTCCCATTTTTACTGCATCGCTGCTGCTCCGCTTATGGGGTTGGCTAATGTCGCAGACCGCAAAATGCGTCTACATAATGCTCGGTCCTGGATCGCTTCAGTGGTTAGCCCCAGGCGTTGTTGCGCGTTTGCCATCTGAGAAATCCAGGAATTCTTTTTCCGACCTCGTTTTCTTACAGTTGGAGTGACCGTAGTTGATAGTGCCTTTTTAACCGGATTTTCCGCAGATCTTCTTTGAACCGGGCAATACCAGCTTATTCTATTCGCCTCAAGCTGTTCGGTTACCGAATTCTTTATATGTAGACTTCCTCTTATACGCGTAGACCTAATGCAATCGCGTTTAGTGACTCCACTAGACATCCTTAACATTTTCATTTCCGCTGCCGTCATTTTGTTTTTAAACGCTTCGTACATTGTCCAGCACTGTGAACCGTATATAAGAGCTGGTCTAACAACCGTGGTGTAGAGTTTCCCCTTTAATTTAAGTGGAAATTTTCGGTTGCAAAAGATTCCCAAATTTTCCCGCCATTTCATCCATCCCACACTCACTCTGTGGTTTACGTCATCGTCACATTTCGCTTCCATGTCAACGATTCATCCTAAGTACTTAAAGATAGTGCTTTTCGGAGGAACTATTCCGTCTAACATTATATCCGGAACATGTCGCAACGGATGCGCAAATGGGCACGTCAAATGCTCCGTCTTTGAACGACTTATTCTAAACCCGTTCCTCTCTAGCGCATTTCTCCATGAATCTAAGGCGTTCTGTAAATCTTCGACGTTATCGCTAAGTATAACTGCGTCGTCAGCGAAGAGAATTGGCGTTACATTTGCGTCGCGCATGCAGTCTATTAAAAGATAGTTGAATACTACGTTAAAGAGGAAAGGGCTAAGTACGCTTCCTTGATGCACTCCGACATTAACTGGAAATTCTCTCGTTAGTCCAGCAGAGCTTTTAACCGCAGTTTTCACGTTTCCGTACATGTCTTGCATTATTCTAACATACGTTTCCGGTACGTTTTGAGACCTCAGCGCGGCCCATATGAGATCCCTAGGCACTCGATCGAATGCTTTCTCGAGGTCGATAAATACCATGTGTAAATCCTTAGACGAATCTCGGTGCCTTTCCATTATTATTCGTAGGCTTTGGATAGCGTCCACCGTCGATCTTCCTTCAACAAATCCACACTGGCTATTATCGAGCTTTATTATTTGCCGAAGACGTTCGTTTAAGACTCTTTCGACGATTTTCATTGTGTGTGACATAAGCTTGATTGAACGGTAGTTGTTGCATTCTCGAGTGTCGCCTTTTCCTTTGTATAATGGAACCAAGAAGCTACTTCTCCATTGATTCGGCATAGGTTGTCCACATTTTAATTTATTTAAAAGTTTCGATAGCCAAACGCTGCCGATCCCCTCCATCTTCGACCAAAACTCTGATGGAATGCTGTCTGGTCCCGCCGCTTTCCCCCGCTTCATTTTTCCAATTGCTATACTTATTTCTTCGATTGAAAAGTCCGAAACTTCCTCCTCGAATAGACCAGCTGTCGGCACGATATCACGTGGAAACTGTTTGTTAAGCAACTCCTTGCAGTATTCAAGCCACCGGTCACAAATTTCCTTTTCATTTGTTAGTAAGCGACCGTCTGCGTTTTTGATGTATTTCGGCGAGGTTATTTCCATTGAATTTTTTCTCCTCTGTGCAGCGAGCTTAAAAATATTTGGCATTTTAGTATTGTACGACGTTTGAACTTCTTGGATAGCTTGTCTTCTATCCGCCGATCGTGAGGATATTTGTTCCAACTCCTGGTACAGGTTTTCTGCTTCTGCCGCTTGAGTTCGAGCCAGGACTTTCTTTGCGATCTTTTTAAGACGCTCGTATTTTGTCCACGCTTGAAATGCATTCTTCTTGTCAGCCAAAGCTCGTTTGGTTTCGTCATTCCACCACCGTGTTTCTTTGCCGACGTGAAGGTATTTCGATATAGTCCCTAGATGGGACCTTGCGAGTGTTATGCATTCCTCGTGCATGCTGTTCCACATTTCTTGCGGGCTAAGTGAGTCTGCTATACCATTTATATTTTGAAGTACTTCTTTAGCCAGCGCGATAAATCTTGCGCTTCGTTCCTTCGATAGATTATACCACCGGATTTTTGGCTTTCCAAACGATGCCCGTGTTTTCGATGGTTCCGCTGTGAAAAATTCTGTAATGAGCAGACGGTGTTGGCTTACTAGCGATTCTCCAAGTATTACTTTACAGTCCTTAACACGGTTTCTCATCGACATTTTGCAGAGGTGATAATCTATTTGCGTTTCGTGGCCTCCGCTGCTATAGGTGATAAGATGTCGTTGATGTTTAATAAACATTGTATTTAAGACGGTTAAGCCGTAAGCCCTACACGCTACAAGGATGTCTTCGCCAGCTGAATTTCGGGTTCCAAAGCCTTTACCGCCGTGGCAGTCCTCATAATCAACATTTGTTTCTCCGACGTGGCCATTTAAATCTCCCCCTACGAAGAGCATCTCATCGATAGGTATATTTCTAAGCAAATTACCGAACTCTGACCAAAATGTATCTTTTTCCGATTGTTCGCATCCATTTTGTGGAGCGTACGCGCTAACAATGTTCCACGTTTCATTGTGTATGACGAGCTTAACACTCATCAAGCGGTCGCTTATTTTCAAGATACCAACGGTGTTGTTTAGAAGATCCGCTGCAACAACGATTCCAACACCGTTTCGTCCATTGACCGTTCCATGGTAGAACATCTTAAATGCCTTAGTTTTTAAATCTAGAAAACGCGCTTTATTTCCTGTATTACACCACTTCGTTTCCTGTACGCACAGAATTTGTAGAGTTCTGCGACGCATAATCGCTTCCAGTTCTAAACTTTTTGAGGTCATCGATCCAGGTTCCAACTTGCAAACCGAAGTCTAGGAAAATAACTTTATCCTGACTTGTATTATATTATTAATCTAAAATTATTGTTAGACAATTAATTCCGAACTAATGTACCTTACAAATGCCAAATAGTCATAAAAGCTCCATGAGCAAGAGCCAATCGACATATTATAAAGAAAAAAAACGCCATGTTGGCATTCATATTGTTAAAATATCTTAACTCTCAAAAGAAAAGGTCGGCCAAACATTACAGCCACTCATAGTATAACACATTTCGATGTAATAAAAGACAAATGTATCTATATTATAATGTAAATGAAAATAGAATGTCCCAATAAATATACATACATACATACATTTGTGCAGCGACATTAAGTTTGACAGCTGACAGCAGATTTGTGCACAAACTGGTTTGCCATTTGAATAGATCTATGTCACAGCAATGCTTGCCAATTGTGCAAATCGATTTCGAAAAAAATGGTTCAGTTTACAAAGCTTACCTGGAGCTGAGTCTATTTAACACTCGACATAATCGTTCATTTGAGCAAGTGATTCGAATTGCCCAAGCATCCATCGAAAAAACGCCAGCACATGTAAGAACTGCGCCTAGGAAACGTTACTGTTGCTCGGGAGCAAAGTATTCCTCATTCCCCATTGTGCACAGCAAGTTGAACTATGCCCATCCACTTTATGCCAGATTTTTTGAATAGACTTTGCTTTTCGAACCGGTAACAATTAGCATGTGCAAAAAGTAAAGTTTGTTGATTCTCTTTTTCGCATTAAAATTTTCTTCAGTAATGTGGCTCATTATTGGTTGAATACCTAATTCAATAAGTAAAATAGTCGCGTCTAAAGCGAGGAAAACAACAAAAGGTTATTGTTTGGTGTAGGTACAATTCGTTTATGGACCATATTTCTTTAAAAATGATGCCGACTAAGACGTAACAGGCAATAGATCTAGGACTATTGAATTTTTCGTTCCTCAATTTGATTGCATTAATCTGGAATATCAGCAAAAAAATTATATGAAGATCTTGTCAGCCAAGATCATGTAACCAAGGCTTTTGGGTTATTTTTGTGGAAACACGTGAACTCGGTTGTCAACGCTGCCAACTAAAAACGATTGGTGACATTTCATTTGATTTTTATCCAACAACTAATCACCTCCAAGTTGAATGAAGTCAAGTCCGTTTCGTATCAAATGGATTCGAAGGCACTTTGGCCCAATGAAATGGTATTCACTCGCTCATGACAAACTCAACTTCTATTGATTCGAATAATTCTGTTCGACAGCGAAATGTTGCTTCTTTCAAATAAATTTGTACAAACTTCTCTACATGACTTTATCTGCGCCCTTCTAGTCTCATTTCTCGTTTTTTCTGACAGGCCAATGTTCCTGCGGTTTACTATGTATTCATAGTTCTTAAGATGTTCTCTTATTTTCTACAGCGTCGCTTGGTACAACTCTTGTTTTGCTACATGTGCTTGCCGACACTTTTTGTCAAATCATATTCTAATAAATACTGCATGCTGCCGATGCTACCAATGATGTCCTGCGCTTCGATTCGTTTTTTACCAAAAAGGCTTTGGGAAATTTAAGGAGTGTAGGAGTCTCTCGTTCAACGTCTAAATCGCCGAGAAGTTCTTTTCTTTCCAAAATTATCATTAAAAGCGGTAACATTCTTAAGCCGGTGCATATAGTGTTCCACGTAAATTTGTCCTTTCCTCTGTTAACGAATATAAAGTTAATATTGGCGAATTTGTCTTAATGAGAATTCTACCAATACGTTCGATTATATGTTTGAAGTTCAAGAAATATTTCCTCAGTCTTCTTCTGATGACAAATCCACATTCAAATTGTTACTGCTAGCCACAATCATTTTTCGATCCCACGAAAAGTATTATAGACAAAATATACTGGCGCAAGTTTAAAGATCACATGTGGTCTACTTTCCAACAATACTACCAAAAATGACTTTCTTCCTTAAAAAGGCAATTTGAATTTCAAAACAATCCATCATTTATTTATCCTTGTTAAATTGCTCTGCCGAACTGTTAGTAAAGGCACCGATCGTCCAAGCGTCCTAGTAGCTATAGAATTGACTGAAGGAATCCTACGACCCTGACTCTTGTTTAGTTTGCAACAAAAGTGAATTGGCGATTAAATGAATTCAATAATATAGTTGTCAATTTTGAATCACTTAAAATTTCACAACTGTGTGCTTAAAACCCTCTTTTCCATCCCTGACGGTAAGCTCACCAAAGCGCCATCTGTTAAAAACAAAGGCATTCTCATAACATCGCATTTCTATGTGAGTTTTCCTTTTAATAATTTTAATTTTACTAAAAGAAAAGACCTTGTAACTTCCAAAAATATATTATTTTCATATTTGTTTTTAGATTTCAAAGATTTCAAGTCGGTTTCTGGATATATTCTCCATTAGATTCAAACATCGCTCCAACAAACATCGCAACCTGATACACGAACCTACAGAGACATCAACTACTTTTCTCCATCACAACCAGTCTCGCATTGGCGCTCAAACTGACATCTGTCATGTGTGACTCTCACTAGTTAGTTTATAAACAAAATTCGCGACCTACTATTGCATTCACAAATTGTGCTGTGCCGGTGTTTTGTATCGTGTTTCGTTAGTTTCTCAAGTGTTTTATCATTTCAAGTGATATTCGAACGTTTCGTGAGTGTTAAGTCAGTAGACATTGGTTTAAATTGTCCGCAAAACAATGGAAACGAAACCGCCAATAACGACAAATGCCGGTACATCGGAAATCGAGTATGTAACTTTGATAAGTGATGATTCTGATAACGGGGCTGTTGGGGACGACTTGACTAAACGTCGTTCCATTAAAGTTAAAGATGACGAGGACTCAAATGATGTTTCCAATGCCGACGAGCGCCGTACTAGCCGTCGAAGGAAACCGAAGGTAAGGGATTTCATTCATTCGAAGCCACTTTATCAGGATCATAACTTACCCACAAAACTTCTTTCAGGTTGAGTATTATGTGAATAAAACCACAACCGACAATGGTGATAACAAACCACCCTCTGAGCGCCGATCTGAAGGGCTTCACAAACCAAAGAAGTCTGATTTCTCCCGAAGTCCCCATCCAAAGGAAATAACCGATGTTCGCGAAGCAACTGCAGCTGCTGCTGAGGCATATAAAGAAATCCTTACTGGTCTAGAGGGAGCTGCTTTTCAGTCACGCATTCCATTTGATAAAATGACATCTGCTGAAGCCGCTTGCTTTACTGACATCACCAAAACTGGACTTGTCGCCCAGAGAGTGTTCCTTAACATTCGCAATCGTCTGCTGCAAATGTGGATTGACAACCCCAAGCAGCAGTTGATCATGGAGAATGCTCTCAACGACATGGAGCCGCCATTTGACAGCGATCCAAATCTAGTTAAACGCATCCATGCCTTCCTGGAGCGTCATGGTTTCATTAATTTTGGCATTTTCAAACGATTGCAATCAATTCCGATTAAGAAAGTCGCCAAGGTGATTGTTGTTGGTGCAGGAATATCAGGCTTAGCTGCTGCTCAGCAACTGCAGCAATTTGGAATGGACGTGATTGTGTTGGAGGCCCGCGATCGAGTTGGTGGAAGGATTGCAACGTTCAGGAAGAATAACTACATCGCTGATTTGGGAGCTATGGTCGTGACTGGGATTTGGGGAAATCCAATGACCATTTTGAGCAAGCAAACTGGAATGGAAATGGTACCAATTAGACAGGCTTGTCCCCTGTATGGAGCTGGGGGAAAGCCAGTACCGAAACACAAGGATGACATGGTAAGCAAAGTTCAGTTAATTATTTAGAGATTCAGGAAACTGAGTTAAGTCTGATTGGGAAAAAGATTTCTAGCTAGAATGGAGGTGTTCAGTATACATCTGATTGGATTTTTTCTTTTACTCATCCCGTTACAAAGGGATACATTCAAACGTCCATATTTCTTCCTGAACAATCTAAGTTAAACTTCTACTGCTCCTGCCATAAACGTCCAAGTGATGGCGTCCGCAAAACCGAACTATTACATTCCATCGTTCAAGCTATTTCCTTTCTCAGAATGTTATAAAAAGTCTCCGCAAAATATCATTTTACGGAAATAGGCTAAGTAAGGAGGGGAACAGCTCATTGAGATACACTAAGGCATGTTGTGAGTCCATTATAACACTACTGAGAGAGTGAGCGAAGGTGATGCAGTTGAATATCCTGGAACCAAAGTGATTTTCTTCTAAATTTGACCAGATTTGTGATCTTCGTGAACTGAAAATATAAGGATTTCATAAGTGGTACGTGGACTGGATTCTGATGCGTTCCAGGCAAAGAACCTGGCCTACAAATTGTTTCTTTTCATCTTTGCATGTCCCGCAGAAATCGTTTTGAGGTATACTCAATTCTCGCGCGTCTTTTTAAATGACACACTTACTTACTAACTTTAGGTGGCGCTACAGTCCGGGGTGGACCTGGGCCTCAGTCAACAACTTCTCCAGGCAGCTCGATCCCTGGCTAGCTGTCTCCAGTTTCGCACGCTAAGTTAGTTGAGGTCCTCTTCCACTTGCGTGCGCCACCTGAGTCTTGGCCTTCCTCTACTGCGCTGTCCCTCGGGAGCGGATTCGAAGACTTTTCGGACCGGAGCATTGGTGTCCATGCGCTCTACATGACCCAGCCATCTCAGTCGTTGGATCCTCACTCTTCTGGCTAGGTCCATGTCGCTGTACAGTCCGTACAGTTCGTCGTTGTATCTTCTCCTCCACTCACCGTCAATGCAGACGGGACCGAAGATCCCCCGAGGAATTTTTCTCTCGAAGTAACCAAGAACACCCTCATCCATTTTTGATAATGTCCATGCCTCTGCGCCATAGAGCAGGACCGGGATTATTAAGGTCTTATAAAGGGTGATTTTTGTTGTCCGAGAGGGGGCTTTGCTAGTCAATTGCCTTCTAAGCCCACAAAAGCAGCGATTTGCAAGAGTTATTCTTCGCTTGATCTCAGCGCTGGTGTCGTTGTCTGTGTTTATAGCAGAGTCTAGATAGATCTTAACTACCTCAAAGTTATATCTGTCGAGGGTGACGTTCTGCCCGAGACGTCGGTGTTGGTTGTCCTTTTTGCTTGACAGCATATATTTGGTCTTGCCCTCATTGACCGCTAAACCCATTTTCGCCGCTTCCGTCTCAATACTCGCGAAAGCGCCACTGACATCACGCTGCTTTCTCCCGATTATGTCAATATCGTCGGGGTATGCGAGTAGTTGGACGGACTTTTGAAAGATAGTGCCTCTTGTGTTTGCTCGTGAGTTTTGCACTATTCTTTCAAGTACGATGTTGAAAAAATCGCACGACAGCGTATCGCCTTGTCTAAATCCTTTCTGGACATCAGAGGTCTCGGTGAGATCTTTACCGACCTTGATGGAGCAGCGTGCATTCTCCATCGTCATCCTGCATAGACGGACGAGTTTGGCAGGGATGCCAAAACTAGACATTGCTCTGTATAGCTCGTCTCTATAGATGTTGTCATACGCGGCTAAAAAATCGATGAATAGGTGGTGTGTATCGATCTGAAGCTCATGGGTCTTCTCCAATATCTGCCGTAGTGTGAATATCTGGTCGATGGTGGACTTTTCTGGCCTGAAGCCACACTGATATGGACCTATCAGGTTGTTGACGAACGGCTTCAGGCGTTCACACAATACGGCAGATAAGATCTTGTATGCGATGTTAAGGATACTGATGCCTCTGTAGTTGGCGCAGTTCAGAGGGTCTCCTTTCTTGAGAATCGGACAAACAATGCTGAGGTTCCATTCATCGGGCATACTTTCGTCCGACCATATTTTACAGATGAGTTGGTGTATGCTCCTTACTAAGTCATCCCCTGCCGCTTTGAAGAGCTCGGCAGTCAGGCTGTCCGCTCCAGCAGCTTAGTTGGACTTAAGCTTCGATATAGCTATCTTCACTTCATTCAGGTCGGGTGGACGGAATTGTTGGTCATCATCGTCCAAGTTGAAAGGTTAATTCAGCCTGACAGCGGTATTTGGTCCATCATCGCCGTTATAGAGTCTGCAGAAAAGGTCTTTCCAAATCCTCAGCATTGGTGCTTAGATTATTTCTGCTTATGACTGATTTTATTTGGATTAAGCAATAGGAAATTTTCTTCAGACCAGGTGATAGCTTTTCCCAAATCTTCATTGTGTTTATAGGCCCCATCCTCAACCAAACCGAGGTCACTACTAACATACAGCCGTACATCATCTGCGTACATGTGCATCGATGAATTTTGAATGACTGTTGGAAGGTCGTTTATAAAGATTGTGAAGAGTAGGGGACCCGAAATAGATCCTTGGGGGACACCCGCTGAAGTTGCAGCAAAAGTAGATTGGCAGTTATTTAAGAAAACAGCTTGCTTGCGAACCGAGAGGTAAGAACGAATAAGATTTGACGCGGAAGAAGAGAATCCAAAAGACGTGCAAAGTTTATTTACGAGAAGTCCGTGATTGACTGTGTCAAATGCCTTGGAGGAGTCTAGAAGCGTCAGAAAAGTGAAATGGCCATTATCGCTCGCTGCCCGTATATCATCCGCTACCTTAAGTAATGCGGATAGAGCAGGTTGTTACGTTGCAGGAGAGCTGACATTTGGAAGTGAATAGACTTCTCCAGACTTTTGACAAATACGAAAGGATTGCAAAGGGTGGGTACTCTGCAGGCGAGATACTAGTTACTTTCTTGTTAAGCACTGGGACTATTTTTGCGGCTTTCCAAAATACTGGAAACGATGATGTCGTCACTATAGTGTTGAAAATATATGTCAGCGCTGGGAGAATGTAGTGTTGAAAATATATGTCAGCGCTGGGAGAATGAACGGCAGAATAATTTTTATAAAATGGGAATGGATTCTATCAAAACCAACAGCTTTTGATTTTATTTTAAGAATAGCCCTTACAACATCAGTTTGTTCAAATCTACTAAATTCAAATGAACCCTGTGGTGGTGATAAAGTTAGAGTACTAGCACTTGGGGTCGATGGCATTTTAACAAATTCACTTTTTAACTGATTTGGATCAATGTTATCAATCATAGAGTTTGTTTAAGAAGTAATACCGAATTGGCGCAGATTCTTTCGTAAAGTTTTTTTTTGGGAAATTGATGATTTAAATGCCCGCTAAAGAAACGGCGCTATGCCTGCTTGATTTGCGCACAAACTAGGTTTCTCAAAATCTTGAAACGTTTAAAAAAATCCAGAAGTCGAAAAGACTTCCATTTCCTATACGCTGCATCTCTTTGATTTCTCAGCCTATGGATTTCTGATGCAAACCACGGACTATTTTTATATCTAACGAGCTTTGTTTTTAACGGAACATGCAAGTCAAACAGCGGAGTAACCAGACCCTGAAAATAATCGTCTTGAACGTCAGGAGAAACCGCTGAAAATATTGGTTTCCAGTTAACACCCTGTAAGTCACGTTTAAGCTAATCCGGTTTAAGATTCCTAAAGTCTCTAAAGGGCTGCCTAAATTGTTGTTTATTGATTCGAAAGACAAATGAAGCAAAAATTAGGTCATGCTTCGAGAATGCGGGAGCAGGGACTTGTCTATAAAAACTATTTTGACTATTGCCTGTAAAAAATACATCAAGAAGGTTAGAGATTTAAATTTAAAGTTTTCATGGACTGAATTCAAGAAACCGAGTTTTCCGAATTCAGTATGTTGCAATTCAAATCGCGACACACTATTGTTTTCCAAAAAGAGAAAGAGCGGCGAAAGATAGATGTGACTTTTAGGTCTGTAAACAACACAGAGTAAACATTTCCTCCTTTCGCTCGAAAGCTCAATGAAGCAATACTCAAACAAGCTGCCGGGAGGTGAGGTAGAGATAAGTTTTGCGGTCAATGTGATGCGCACATAAATTGCCACCGGTTCGATCGCCGCGGAAAATGTTGTATCCACCCACTGAGTATACGTTACCTAGAACATTCGGGTCAAACCATGTTTCGGAAACGCAGATTACATCAACGTCTGAATCAACAAATAGACTTCTAAATTCATCAATTTTCCCGGCCAAATTCGGAGTATTGATATGGCATACTTTTAGGTCAACATGTTGTGCACATAAGATGTTCATAAGCACATGCAGTTTATCATACGGCACCATCGCCACTGGAAGAGACATTTCTAAAACCTCCCATCACGAAACGCAGAACAAATGGCAAAACTCAAATTGCTAACAGGCATAAGATACAAATACAGAAAATACTTACAAGTTATAAGAAGTGAAAATGGGAAATCAAAAAGAAGTTTATGTAGCATCATACGTAACGGCACCAGCAAGAGAATTCAAGCGTTGAATACTGTCGACCAAAAAAGCTTGTCCATTAAAACAGAAAACAGCTGTAGCTTCTTCAGTTCGTTAGTTTTCCGAAAAATGACAATATTCTGCGCAGTGAGACTTTCGTTGACAGAGATCAGCTTGTCAGACTGGAGTCCAAGTTGATGTAAACAAATGCGCTTTTTGAGTTTCCGATATGTGGCATTTGCAGAACGAAGTACGCTGATTTTATTTGCAACCGACGAAAATTTATTTATGATGGCGGAATTGCCCGAGATTCCTTTAGGTTTTGTTCTAAGGATTTCCTTCGGCAGAGGCGCAGGCGTACATTCAATGGCAGTGCATAGTCGGCTGAACATACTATTGAGGTCTTCACCAGCGGTCATTGGTACACCATGAAGAATAGATTTTATTTTGTAGGGTTGAGATTTCATAAGTTAGTTCGGAGCACAAGACAGACTCAGAGGTGTGCTCGAGGACTTCAATTCGCACGGTCAACGCAGAGATAGTTTTGTTGATATCATTGCTGCGACAAAATGATGTGTTTACCTTCAACTAGCTGTCATGGCGATCTTTGAATATTGGAATATCTAACGACGGTATTGGGCTTAGGGTGAGCTAAACCATGGTCTGACGAATATCTGAGACTACGTCTTGCAAGACTGTACAGTATGAGGATTTACAATGGGGCTTGTGAAAAGAGAAGATCATTGAGCGATTTTCCCCAGCTGTGTAAGAGCTGTCTATTAAGATGACTTACTGAGGGAGAGTTCGCGTTGCCTCTATTCTTTCCTTTCTGGAATGAGGTGAATGAGGTGATGAAGTCACTTCTATATAATTGTAGTGTAAGTAGACTGGTATGTACTCCATTTACATTCTTCCAGTGGCTCTCAGAGAGTCTATAGGCAAAATATGCAGCAAAGTAACAGTGCGTTGCTTTGGTCTACACATTTTTTCACACGCTTTGAGGGCCACTAAAGGTAAATTGTTTCGCTAATTGTTGGCTAATGTCGCAGACCTGTAGAATGCGTCTACATAATGCTCGGTCCTGGATCGCTTCAGTGGTTACCCCAGGCGTTGTTGCGCACTTGCCATCTGAGAAATCCAGGAATTCTTTTTCCGACCTCGTTTTCTTACAGTTGGAGTGACCGTAGTTGAGAGTACCTTTTTAACCGGATTTTCCGCAGATCTTCTTTGAACGTGGCAATACCAGCTTATTCAATTCGCCTCAAGCTGTTCGGTTACCGAATTCTTTATATGTAGACTTCCTCTTATACGCGTAGATCTAATGCAATCGCGTTAAGTGACTCCACTAGACATCCTAAACATTTTCATTTCCGCTGCCGTCATTTTGTTTTTAAACGCTTCGTACATTGTCCAGCACTATGAACCGTATATAAGAGCTGGTCTAAAAACCGTGGTGTAGAGTTTCCCCTTTAATTTAAGTGGAAATTTTCGGTCGCAAAAGATTCCCGAATTTTCCCACCATTTCATCCATCCCACACTCACTCTGTGGTTTACGTCGTCGTCACATTTCGCTTCCATGTTAACGATTGATCCTAAGTACTTAAAGATAGTGCTTTTCGGAAGAACTATTCCGTCTAACATTATATCCGGAACAGGTCGCAACGGATGTGCAAATGGGCACGTCAAATGCTCCGTCTTTGAACGACTTATTTTAAACCCGTTTCTCTCTAGCGCATTTCTCCATGAATCTAAGGCGTTCTGTAAATCTTCGACGTTATCGCTAAGTATAACTGCGTTTTCAGCGAAGAGAATTGGCGTTACATTTGCGTCGCGCATGCAGTCTTTTAAAAGATAGTTGAATACTACGTTAAAGAGGAAAGGGCTAAGTACGCTTCCTTGATGCACTCCGACATTAACTCGTTAGTCCAGCAGAGCTTTTAACCGCAGTTTTCTTGTATTATTCTAACATACGTTTCCGGTACGTTTTGAGACCTCAGCGCGGCCCATATGAGATCCCTAGGCACTCGATCGAATGCTTTCTCGAGGTCGATAAATACCATGTGTAAATCCTTAGACGAATCTCGGTGCTTTTCCATTATTATTCGTAGGCTTTGGATAGCGTCCACCGTCGATCTTCCTTCAACAAATCCACACTGGCTATTATCGAACTTTATTATTTGCCGAAGACGTTCGTTTAAGACTCTTTCGACGATTTTCATTGTGTGTGACATAAGCTTGATTGAACGGTAGTTGTTGCATTCTCGAGTGTCGCCTTTTTCTTTGTATAATGGAACCAAGAAGCTACTTCTCCATTGGTTCGGCATAGGTTGTCCACTTTTTAATTTATCTAAAAGTTTCGATAGCCATTCGCTGCCGATTCCCTCCATCTTCTGATGGTATGCTGTCTGGTCCCGCCGCTTTCACCCGTTACATTTTTCCAATTGCTATACTTATTTCTTCGATTGGAAAGTCCGAAACTTCCTCCTCGAATAGACCAGCTGTCGGCACGATATCACGTGGAAACTGTTTGTTAAGCAGCTCCTTGCAGTATTTAAGCCACCGGTCACAAATTTCCTTTGCAGTTGTTAATAAGCGACCGTCTGCATTTTTTATGTATTTCGTCGAGGTTATTTCCATCGAATTTTTTCGCCTCTGAGCAGCGAGCTTAAAAATATTTGGCACTGTAGTATTGGACGACGTTTGAATTTCTTGAACTTTTTAAATGCCATCCCATTATACTCTTTGAAAGAAAGCACGTTTCAAATTGGTCGTAGGTAGTGTATTGCATCGCCCAAGCTAACCGATTCGTACTATATGAAAGTAAAGTGGTTTTCCTATACGTAGCACCGATTCTGACTCGACTTCTTAATTTTGTTGCTGATATTTTTAGGTTTATTTTCGGGCCATTTTGGGTTGAGACATTCCCCTTACGTTTAAGCAAAACTCAAAAACGTTCTTGAATAGCATCTCATAGTCTCTCTGATATATCGCTTCTCAAGACTCCTTGCTTTGTAAAGAGAGGGCGACGTTTTTCCCTTCTTCCTTTTTCGTAAAGTGCACGTGAATTTGAAGCCCAACTGTAAATGAAAAACCTAAACGAGGACTTAGGTAGACTCAACGTATGTTCGAGTTTTGAAAAACTTTCCTCTGAGCCTTGACTCACAAGTTCATCGGCGATTTCATTTCCCGCTATGCCATTGTGTCCTGGGACATCGTTCAGAGTTGTCTTGCATTCTCGAACTAGCTTGGAAGTCGTAAGAAGGTTCAACAAGGCTCTAGGCGCAGCTTAGCTGTCGCTACATTTTTCGCCCTTCGCCTCCACCGCTACTTTCCAATAGAGTTCGTTGCCATCAGAATTGAATATATCTCAGCGTGGAAGATAGACATAAGTTTTTCTAACGAGGAGTGAAATCTAACACTGTGGTACTCTAAAAAGGCACCAGTGCGTGTTCCTAGATCGGTTATGGAGCCATCAGTGTAAATTTGGCAACATTCCTTTTCTGACTCAGATTCTGACCAAAAAACAGTTTTGGCCAAAGGGAAAGTTGATTTTTTATTTCTTCTACAGCAAGAGTTTTGGTGTCATTGTGTCAGATGTCATATCCTGTCCATACGACCAGAGTCATAAGACGGTCGGCACGCAAGGTCATCAAAGCTGCAGTGGGTATTGTACTAAATACCACTTCTTTCTTAATGAAGGAACTAGGCTATGATATGAACATCCAGGGGAGGGGGATTTATCAATGTGACTAGAGCGAATCCAAACGTGCTATCAAAAGCCCCGATCAAGTCGGTGTTTGCAGTCTAGTAAAGACGACAATAACATGTTTTCCACGAGACGATCAACTCGTAGGATGTAATTGGTCTTACATAGCAGTATAGAGACGAATGGCCTCTCTCGATTACAGGCCCCATGTCTTGCCAACAGCTCACTGGTATTGCCTGAAGGTCGAATAGAGCTTTAGAGGCGTTTAAATTTCAGCTATATCATCCACGTGTGCTTGTGCATAGACGACAGAACTATTGAGGGCGTTGAGTAGTGTTTTGATCAATTATCACTATAGCAGTGGAGATAGAACGCCGCCTTGCGGGCAGTACTTATTCACCCCTGCCATTATATATTGGCCACAGTCAGCATCCGCATTCAGCATTGCTTTGACCCACAAAACTAGTGAATGACCTAAGCCGTGTTGTCTTGCAGAGCTTCACAAGCCGTCAAAAGCTGCATGTCGATGAAAATGCCTGCAGCATATTCCATCTTGTGAAGTGCGCCATCAATTCTGCCTACCAGATTTTGAAGCGCAAGTAGTGTTCTGGAAGTAGCGGAAGTAGTGTTCTGGGCTGAGCACAGAGGATGCAGAAGACAGTCAGACTTATAGCTCCAAAGCTATTGATGGGCGTGTGGTCCCCTTTGCTGATATTTTGGTATACTAAAGGGCACTCTTACTGTTCGTTAGGGTTTCGGTATGCATGCTAGAGTCAACTAATGGTGAATATTATCTTCAGATCTACAAGTAGCTACTCTTTACCTTGTTGTAACATAACTGAGTATTTGCTATCTGTGCCAGGGGACTTAAAGTCATCAAAGGAAGCAACAGGATTCCCATCCGTCACAACAACCGATGAAATATACCAGCTACGGCGGAACAACTCACTAGCAGCTTCGTTAATAGAATCAAGATTGTGAGCTAATTCTGAATAGGTTATATGGGAAGTGAGCCTCAAGCGTGAGGCGGAGAGTCCATACTTTCGACTCAGTGTAGGTAACATCAGATTTTCTTGGTTGATGTTCTCCCTTGGAGGACTTTGATAAGGCTACTGGTTTCACCAACAGTTTCGTTGGTTTTTTTTTTTGCAAAAGTCTTAATAAGAGGCACTCTTTAAAATCCGGACAAGCTTCTTGTATTCTTTGTTCTTTGATTTGCAAAAGGACTTCGGTCGCCCTCCAAATTAGTATGAAAGACCTGTTAATAAGTTTTCTGGTTTCTTTGCAAAGATCTGCGTTCCACTAAAGAACAGGCGATCTGCAGGACTGCTTCCACCAGACACATCAGTTGTTCAAACATTTGATAAAGGCTTCGTTCAGGTTATGTTTTGTCTTGAGCTTAGAGGGAGCACTTTTGGACTTGCCAAGCGCCTCTATAAATCGTGTGCAACTAGTTTTCCGAGGTTTCTTTCAACTTCCATAATCAGACCTGGCCGTTTCTTCTCTAGTGTTGCTTTAATCTGCACAGCTGTCGACAGTAGACTTCTGGGGTGATAGGATGTCTTCTGGAATAGGCCTTTGAAGGCGACGCTTAAAGTTGTTTTAAAGAACCTGTTTTTTTATCTTCTTGGGAGAGTCAAATCCAATTGTATCCTGAACATTATAGGTAGCTGCTTACCGCTTCAGAAATCGGTTTCTGGAGCACAACTCAAGCAATTGCATACACAAATGTAAGATGTGGATCATGTGTAACACATTAATGTAAGCTGAGTGTTCAAAGAATTTCTGATGATTCGATGATTTGAGATTTTGATTAGAGTAGCTGTGTTTTGACTTCGAAAACCTTGTTTTGTAGTTATCTTCTACAAACTTTTAACCAGTCGTTAAAGGGCTTCCAGAATGTATTCTGTATCTGGGACAGATAATGGAGATTTCTTCGGTGAACCACACCCAGACTTCTGGTTCACTGATTTAAGTCTTGAAACACATAATTGGGAGTGTTTTGATTTTTTTATCAGCTTCAAAGGTTATGTGATGCTTCTGATATACAATTATCAATCGTTACATCTGTCAATGGGTGTTAACATCACACCTTGATAGAGTTCAACATCAGCACAACCATCTTCGAATAATTTGTACGATTTTTTCAGATTTTAAAAAATTCCCATGAAACATCTCTGTTTCCAATTACGGATCCAAATTACCTATCCATCCAATCGCCCACACAGCTAATTACATCCTTTCCGCCCCTTAAAATCCATCTCCAATGTCAAAACCAAATATTTACTTCACAGATTCGTCGACCTCGTGTTAAATCTTACATTCGAAGTCAATGAACACGTCACGGTGTCGCCGCCACTTCACGAACTGGACCGCTCCTCTTTTCTTTTTTTTTCTCTCCACACATAATCAAACCGCACGGCGAAATTTAACGAACCTTTACATCTTGTTAACAGCCAAAAAGTTCACCGGCAATTAATAACGAATTTATTGATTGTTACGGGTACGCCGCATACCCCGGGCTAGAGCTATCTAATTAAAAGTCAAACAAAAGATAAATACGTTCCCCCTAGCTCGCTGCTACGGATAGAGGTATTCTCCTCCCTGGTGATGAGTTCCAGCTGAATGCCAAAACCAATTAATTACATCTCATGAGCAGTTTACCTATAAATGATACGCAGAGTCGTAAGCTTTACCCACACCAATGGTCATCATGGCGGCACAGCGTGCACGCACGCAATCCATTCAACGTCTCAATCGAGGTATGGCTGTCAAGAGCTGAGAATCAGAAACAAAATCAGAATCATACAACTGACAGAAGAGATTTGAAATTCTTGGTTTTATTGGATTATGACAGCGTCTCTCTGTCAATTGAAATCGAAGAAGAAGAAGAATAACCCCACGGGGAAGGAGGAGAACCCCTTGCTAGTGAAGTTTTATGACACTCGGCCTATCTGTCAGATGGTAAGAGGAAATGCCACCTTGTTATAAGCCGATTTACATAGAACCAACTCCCCTTCCACGTCTCGAATGCATGCTCGGATGAATGAATGCATGCAGGAGACGACGACTAAATTACTTTATGAGGCAATTGGGCGGTCGTTGTCGATTGGATTTGCCTCTTTCATATTCTGAAATTAGAATTCAGAGTTTGGATTGTTTACGACTTAACCACTCATTGGATGGGTGATCATGAGAAATTGCGATTTTAGGGTTGAAATAGGTTTGTGGCGCTAACTTGGGTACAGCGGGTTAATGGAAAATTGTTTCCCTCATTCACCTACCAAGAATTGTTTGGAGATGTCTTAACCTAGGTTGCCTGGACAATTAACGATTTGTTAACGAGATGTCAAGATTACAGATCCCTTACGTAAATTATAATACATATATGAGTAGTATAAAAACATTATTAAAAGTGCAATCTTAAATATTCTAAGTGAAAGGTATGCAAGATAAATCAAAGTCTGAAGATGGAGGAGCTTAGTTTAGGAGTTTAACAGGTCATGAACGACTAACTTCGAGAGAGCTTGGATTTCTAACAGTTCGTAGCAACAACTTTATAAGGAGCTTATTCAGATTTAGAAGGGCGAAGACGTAAAAATAGTTGGTGAAATCAGAATACAGGTCAGAACACTCGAAAAGAGGAAACAATTAGATCGAAAACTCACAGAAAAAATTATGCCACCTGCATAAAGTCCAAATTGGAGACTGTCTATTTCCTCCTTGAGGCGCAGGTATCGGAACTGATGCAAAGCCATCTTTTGTCACTGAAGTCGCAAGTGATCTGAGTAACTCTACCGGTCATAGCTGGTATCTGTCATTGGCTGTTTTGACGATGAAATTATCAAATTCGATGTTACTTACTTATGGTCTCCAATCGTCTAAATCCATATATGAGATTATGATACTAAAAGGTGAGAACTCTGAACAGAATCTTTACACTCAACCTGGCATTGGCATAAGAAGCATTGTATAAGCCTAGGTTTAGTTAGATATAAGGGCGGCGGTGATGGCATTCATATGTGGTCTTCCTTTTTCCTTTTCCCATTTCTTCTTTTGTCTTTCTATCTTCTTCTTTTTGAAGTCCGTCCGTATAGTGACGTAATTTTCTCCATTTTTATCCTGATAAAAGTATAAGTTGAGCTGCGATGTACAAATTAGTGGCAAGAACCAACCCAGTCCGTCGAGCTATAGCGGAGCATCTATTCCTGCATTATGGAGGCTTCCTATCCAGCTAGACTCCTTACAATGACATAGTAAGGGTTAACTTAATATTAGAAATTGAAAAGGAGGATTTCACGTTCGCCAAGCGCTCCAGACCAACCAGTCTTACCATCGTCATGTCGAAGAGAATGTAGACAATGGTTCGTCTCATATCACGCCCATCAATGATTAAGATCTTCCAAAACTGCTTCAAAGTGCAGTGGGCAGAATTGAGTGTGCCATCGACTAGCGAAAGTGATCACTTTCAAGAGAATGTGTAAAGCGGTCAAAACATTAATTCTGGTAAGTATACCCTCGCGGGGTAAATAGGAATTGGCCTGGCCATAGGGTGGTTTTGAATTAATCCTCTCACAAATTAGGTTGTTCTTTTTACGAAAATGGGGAACTGATTTTTATGACACATAAAGTGCTTAAGAGCATCACCATTCGTTCTTACCTTGCAAAGGCACCAATGGTCTGACGTCCATTGATAGTGTCAGATTCTTACTGACTAAAACCACCTCCCGAGGAAACTTTCCGTTTTTTCCCCCGCAGAACTACCGCCAAGTATTACTTCTTTTGAGCTTTTTGCTTCGTCACGGGGTGCTTAGCGAATTCGCGTTTCGCTGCTGTTCTAAATTCCTTAGATCGCACATTATTCGTACTGCTGCATGCTTTACATCAGCCCAAAGATTCGGATTTCAACATATAGTACGAGGGCGGGTCAATAAGTCCGTGACTTTTTGAATTTCTGACCTCTTTACTGAAACAGCAACACTGCTCCTGTCAACAGGCATCTGTCAGTTGACTCCTGTCAAAATTTAAACTTGCTGCATCAGTTAGTTTGTGTTTGACAGCTATTTTTATCAGACTACTCACTAATTTGAGGAGAAAATGGAAAAAGGTGAATTTCGTGTGCTTATTAAGCATTATTTCTTGCGAAAAAAAACCATTACCGAGACCAAGGCTAAGCTTGATAAATACTATGGGGACTCTGCACCAACAATTTCAATGGTAAAAAAGTGGTTTACTGAATTTCGTTGTGGCCGTACAAGCACTGAAGATGCCGAACGTCCTGGACGCCCAGTTGAGGTCTCTACACCCGAAACAATCGAAAAAATTCACGATATGGTGTTGGCCGACCGAAGATTGAAAGTGCGAGAGATTGTGGAAGCCGTAGGGATCTCGCATGGCTCAGTGGTTTCAATTTTGAATGATCACTTGGGCATGAGAAAGCTTTCCGCAAGATGGGTGCCGCGTTTGCTCACAGTCGACCGCAAACGCGATCGTGTAACAACTTCACAGGAAGGTTTGGCGTTGTTTAATCGCAATATGGAGGAGTTTTTGCGCCGTTTTGTAACCGTGGACGAAACATGGATCCATCACAACACACCAGAGAACAAACAACAGTCAAAACAGTGGGTTTCTAAGGGTGAATCGGCGCCAAAGAAGGCCAAGCTGGGTTTGTCAGTCAATAAAGTTATGGCGACTGTTTCTTGGGATGCACGCGGGATAATCCACATTGACTACCTTCAAAAGGGAAGAACAATCAATGGGGAATATTATGCCAACTTATTGCACCGATTCAATGACGATTTGAAAAAAAAAAACGACCTCATTTGGCCAAGAAAAAAGTTCTTTTCCACCAAGACAATGCAAGATTTGGCTCCGAGCGACTACTTCTTGTTCCCAAACCTGAAGAAATGGCTTGGTGGAAAAAGATTTGACTCCAATGATGAAGTCATCTCGCAAACAAAGGCCTATTTTGAGGACCTCGACAAATCATTTTTTTTGGAAGGGATAAAAAAATTGGAGAAGCGTTGGACAAAGTGTATAGAGCTCAAGGGAGACTACGTTGAAAAATAAAATTATTTTTTTATCAAAAAATCTGTGTTTTAATCCAAAAGTCACGGATTTATTGACCCGCCCTCGTATATTGAACTATGTTTTCTGGTGTTTGCCGTTGACCAAATGCTTCACACAATATAGCTCTTTCGTTTGCATACCGCGCACATTCGAAGAAAATGTGCTCCACGTTCTCTACCGCGTTTACGCAGCGAGGACAGGACGGACTCGAATCACGGTTTCGCTTGAATAGATATTCCCGGAAACAACCGTGCCCCGTGAAGAACTGTGTAAGATAGTAATTCAGTTCGCATTGTTTTCGTTTTACCCAACTTTCAATGCTTGGGATTAGTCGGTACGTCCCACTACCCTTTTTTGACTCGTTTCATTGTTGTTGCCACGTATGGAGGCTTCAACTATCGCAAGCATTAATCGTTTCCCTTGCTTCGGGCCGCCGATGTTCGACATGAGTTTCGAAAGAGCGCCTATCACTTTCGATGATTTCTTGCAAGCGTATGCGAGGTGATGCCTGAAATTAAGCCGATCATCAATCATCACTCCCAGGTATTTTATAAATGGTTTTATGTTCAGCGAGGTCTAAACTCATATCGCGTAGCCTTTTTTTTTATCAGTGTTATTGCTTCGTTGCAATACAACTCGATTCAAGTCGTTTCGCCACAACTACAACAGCAATATCGTCCGCGAAACCTATAGTGGCGGCTTCCGTGGGAACTGGGAGTCGTAGAATGTCGTCATACATCACGTTCCACAGTAAGGGACCTGATCGGACCCTGTCATTTTATATAATTTCGTCCCATCGGCGGAGTCGTAAAGTAGCAACCTATCGGTAAAGTAGCTCCTGATCAATTTTAATATGTACTTCGGTACATTTAATCTTTCGAGGCATTGTAAAATACGCGACCAGTTTGCCGAGTTAAAAGCATTTTTCACGTCAAGTGTAACCACGGCGCAGTACTTTTTACTGCTTCCTTTCCATAGTCTACCTTCTATGGCCGATTGGGATTTGTCTATTACAACTTTAATCGCGTCGATTGTGGATCGGCCCTTTCTAAAGCCGTTCATCATTGGCTTCAATGATAGGCTGTAGTCTGTTACATATAATTCACTCTAATATTTTGCCCATAGTGTCGAGCATACAGAGAGGCCGATAAGATGAGGGCTCCTCAGGTAGTTTATTTCCTTTCGGTAATAATACCAACCGTTGGTATTTCCTTTGTTCCGGAAATATTCCCCCGCATAAGCATGCATTATACATGCTAACGAAAACGTCTAGGCGGGCCTTCATCGCTATTTTTAAATCCCTATTTGGTATGCCGTCTGGACCAGGAGCTTTTCGATCTTCTACCCTTAGTAGAACACCGCTTAGAAGAACTCCGTCATGTTGAGAGGGAAAACGAGTTTCTACAATTCTGCTGCTTAATAGCGGGCAAGTTGGTGCCCGTTTCTGATGCGTTTTGAGCTTGGCGGTTATAATTTTGTACGCGTTACCCCATACATTTTCATTCAATTGCGTACAAAGATCCTTAAAGCACTGTCTTTCGTTAGACTTAATGGCGGATTTGAGTGCGACGCGTGCTTCTTTATACGCTGTCCTCAATATCAAATGTCTATCTGTATCGCATCTAGACCGTTGGTATTTTCTCCGCGCCTTTAGATAGGCTGATCGAAGTTCCTTAATGTCGTCGTTCCACCCATACGTTTGGCGTCGGCGTTCTCCAACGATTCTCTATAGGTAGTTGGGTCTCATCTGCGTATAAAACTTCCGTGAAGTAAATTTGTCGCAACGAAAACCAAAAAACCAGTCGGCTTCCTACTGCTTTCGAGGAGATTTTTTGGATTAACTCAATGTGATAATATCAATTTCAGCACATGTATCTGAGGGAACAAGATTTCACAAAAAAGTTAAACTTCTTCTTTTACCAGACTCAAAAAACAGTATGTCTCGATTTTTTGAGCGATTACTTTAGCACACCTACGAGGCATGGAATGCTGAATTCACTTGGTCTAGCTTTGTCATCGTGGCAAATGAGATCGCTAGGCAAGACTTGAGGAAAGAGGTTCCAAGGAGACGTAGGATTGCCCTCATTTTGAGATTTCGCTTTTACGTGGATTGAGTATAACTGCGTACGATATGCTTTTTCAGAATGTTGGCAGACTAAATGAATTTTTCCCGCAACTCTAAAACATCCTGTGTGGTGTCTACGCTTACATCAAGCTGCAAGTACTGGCTGATGCGTTGGTACTTGTCACTTAAACTACCTAGCATTGTATAACAGTTTATACTGTCTTACTTTGTTACTCGCCATTCATTATTCTTAGATGTAGGGGACCACTGAATTTTGGTAGTTCACCAATCCCTTGTTGCATCATAACTTCAAACTCGGTTTTTGCTGCAGCCAACTTCTCTTCCGTCGGGCGCCATACACGCTTCGCTATTGGTGGTGCATGTGTGGTGATACAATGCTGGACACCATGAGCTACCACCTTGTCCTCGAATTCCTTTAAAATATCGTAATGGGGATGATCGAAATTAGCTATAGAGACTAGCGGCTATTTCTAAATCCATCAATCTCCTGCGACGAAGGTTGAGGAGGAGTCGCTTATTTTTGATGAAGTCACCTCTTAGGAGTCCTGAGTCAAGTGCCTTGGGTTTTGTGCCAATGGTATTGATAGCTGCCCCATCAAGCTTTTGAATTTAATCTGGCGCGTTATATTCGAGAGTGGAGTAACTGAAATATCAGCTCCAGTGTTAAACAAAAACTTAAAATGCCTTTTTCTATCTTTAACTTGCGGCGTGCGGTTATTTTGCCTTCAGAGATGCCTGCTGCGTTCCACAAGGCTGACAATGTGTTTAAATGTGTTCTTGAGGCGCTGACAAAGCTGCAACTTTCGTTGCACTTACGAGTCTTTTCGCCTTTGAATTTGAATAAGATGTTCATTTGTGCCTCCAGATCTGCTTTCGATCCAGCTTTGGGGTTCAATGGTACTTTTGCGTTTTTAACGCCAGAAAAGTAGGACGAGATGCCTCAATGATTTTTTCCACTTGCGTAGCTAGCTTGTCTAAGTCTGTGACTTTACTAATGGCCAAAATTCTGCGGATCTGCTCTGGTAGTTGTTTCAGGAAAAGTGGACGGAGAATGTTGTCTGCGAATCGGTATCCCGCTAAATTTCGGAGACACTGTCTCATGGAAGCACTCGGTTTCTCGAAGAAGGCAGTCTAGTTTTGACTCGCTCGTTTCGAATGAGGATTTGAGAAGTTCTTTGATGTTTACGTACTGACATTTACTTGGTAGTGCAGTTATAATGCCTGAAACAAAAGACAACGTTGTTGTGTGAAGATTAACCTAAGCATAACGAAGTTTGGTGGAATCTGCGGTAATGCGAGAAATTTCAAATGCGGCTTCAACTTGAGCAAGCAAGACAGATAGATCCTCTCGCCAAAATGGTGCAATTTTTACAGTCCGTGCAGAAAGAATTTCATGGGTTTCTTATAAACTATTTTGAGTTGCATTTTTTTTGCTGGAACATGAGTGCTCTTGGTCCCGGTTTGTCCTCTCTTGGCTTGTACGCAAAAAAATGTTCTTTGAAATCGATTGCCTGTGTTGCTATAGATATGTAAGAAGTCACCAACAGGCGACTGCAATGAATTGAGTTTCATTTATAAGCTTGAACTGAGGAAAGAGGTAGCCAAATTCGCAATCCAAGAAAAACTGACCCAGCTGGTTCGCGTAGAAACTTTTGGCAAATAGGCAATGCTACATGCAATTTGGAAACAGCTTTCAAGAGTCTTTAAGACATGTGTAGGGTAGTTCGCAGGGCAGATATAAGCTGGGATAACTTAAAAAATTTAATATCATCGTTCGCGATCTCAGTGGCGTAATATAATAGAACGTCTTACGCCAACTATTATGTAACAGGAAAAGCATTTTGAAGTAAACTTTGTCAATTAGGTTATACTCGTATTAATAAGAGTCAGTCTATCAACTACTCGTACTATCAAACGTTTCTGTTAACAATAGCAATTTTGTAACAGTTATAAAGTTACTCTTCTCTGGACTCCACGAATGACTCTATTTTGGGAAAATGTGCATGTTATATCCAACACTACACAGAGAAATTGGTCAGCTATTATGGCCAAACAATTTGTTGAGCAATACTTCTTATGTATAGCAAAGAACTCTATGGGCTGTATCAAGATCTTAAAAGCTATTGCATGATATATTGTTGTATTGAATCGAGTGAATACAAAAACTCGCTCTAGCCAAGTGGTTTTAAAATTGCCGCCCACAGGTTTAGGAGGTTCAAAACGATAAGAATGTTCGAACTTTCTGCTACTTTTAAGTAGCATGCCATAACGCTCGAACTTGCGGGCGGCTTGCGCAGATACTTGGTGTCCTATTCCGATAGGGAAGTTTGGGATTTTTTGAAAATTTACTTTTTCTACGACACATAAATAGGCGATAAAGATTTTTTGAAAGCCGATCAATATAGAAACGTGTTACAATTCATTATGGATTCGAGGAAGTCAGTTAATAGACCATGCTTGGGTAGTGTTCTCATTTACTATACTCTTAAGGAAAATACGATTCCTTAATAGCAAAGAGGCTTAGGTTAAGGCTACGCAGTAAGCGGCAAAGCTGGTTGTGGCCACGCACTCTCTGAGCGGTAAGCAACGTTTCTGAGCGGCAGAGCGGCGTCGCTCAGATTTCAATTCTGTTCTATTATTTTATTGTAGTGCTGACCGGCAAGAAGTAATCATGGCGAAGATTGATACTGAAAGTTTAATTTCAGAAGTACAAAGCCGTCCTGCATTATGGCAGGATAAATTTAAAGATTTTAAAAATAAAAATATAACAGACAAACTATGTAGTGAAATGGGAGAAGAATATTGTTCAGGTGAGTTTCAATTTATTTATTTTAATCTTGGTTTAATGTGCAAAATCCCATAAATATTTTGTGAGTTCTGTTCTGATATTCAATGCTGTTTGACTGCTTCTATTGAAACGTGCACTTGGTTCTTGGCTAACTGTAGTCTCTAGAGTTTCGTCATTGTTCAGTTGTATTGTAACCTGGATGTAATCAAGATCACTATCGCCATCTCGCTCTCGTACAAAATTGTGTAATATGCAGGCACATTTAATTAAATTAATTGCAGTACTTCTAAGTACGATCTAAGAAATCGCCATTTTTGGGATAAAACTCCAAAACGGGATTCAATGCACTTTCTTGCCGTTGAACGTCGGATATTGAAATTTTCTGTCTGGGCATTTAAATTTCTGCGTGGATATTGACCTTAACAGATAAGTTTTAAGTGAGTAAGCTTCGTCACCAATTAAAAAATTTGGAAGAATAATATCTGATCCAGTCAATGCTTGTAAAGGAGGCACATTAAATTTATCAGCTTCCAGTAGTTTAAATAAAGCTGAGCCAGAAAAAGTTACACCATCACTTTTGTCAGCATCGGCTACCGCTTGCAGTACGATTGAAAAGTAGTGCAAGTTATTAAAATAGTGAGAACCTGAATTCGTGGGACACTTTATTTGGCAGTGTTTTCCATCAGTGCTGCCTTAACATTTGGGCAATTTCCAGTAGTCAGTTATAACTTTTTAAAACGACTTTCTTGTAAAACAATGCAGGGAGCATCATTAATAACGATATTTTCACAACTAATCGCTCAAGGATTGCCGCTCAGTAAATGGCCACTTGCCGCTTGCCGCTTGCCGCTTGCCGCTAACTGCGCGGCCTTAGCCTCAGGATGTTAGCAAGGTAGCCGCCTTCCAATTACTATTCCCAATTCCTTAAACACTATTCCATTATGTAATGGCCTGCCTCTTTTCTCATCTGTTTTAATAAGCGTCTTTAACGATTGTTTTCTATATTAGCTCCGTCAACTAGTACGAACTTTTAGCTATTACTATCCTGTTCTGTTTATTGACTGCATCTTACATGATGTCAGTGAACTAACGCATAGGACTAACGGTCCTCTCCAGTATCATATTTCAGTATTATTGTAACAGTTGGTCCATTGCATTGCCTCTTCAACTCCCGCCATAAACAAAATATTAGAATTCAATTTAAAAGCGATTTTCACTCGGCTAACCAGTTTTCTATGAAATGTTTTCCGCTTCTTACCCAACTCCTCACATCCAATTGAACAATTTTGACTTTCAAAAAATCGATAGCAACATAATTTAGGAATAAAAACTTTTTAAACATCTGTACACGCCCCTTAAATTTGATAAATGTATAAAATGCTATAGAGACGATCTGCTCTAGAAACTATAATTTGTGCGTTCTACAAATTTCCATCATGCAATCAATTTTAACTCGCCATGTTGTTGTTGTTTTCCGACAAACCCCTTCACGGTTCATTCACCACCAAGGGCAGGCTATTTTCATTTTTTGTATTACCATTCCTTTTGTCGTTCTGAATTTCGGCATTTTGCGGTCCACCATTTCTGCTCTAGTTTTGAAACTCATCAAAACTACTGTCTAACGTGTAACCCTTCGGCCATCGAAGAGGGTTGGAAATTATGAAGGAAACCTGCATAATTCTTCCAGCAAGTCTCTGTTACCAAATTCACTACCGGAGAACAGGATCAAATTGAAGATTAATTTATTATCCTCTCGGAGAAGTAAAAACCAAAAAAAAAAAAAAATCAAATCCAGTTCCGCGTATTGCCAACAGATCATCTATGGTAGCGCCCTAGTGTGTCTTTGCACCCTGCATCCTTAGTTCTTGTTTCATTGTTTTGATCAGCGACCCTCTTTAACATATGTTGCTTTCCCGGATGACTTGCAGGCGAACTTAATAAAGGAAGAACGTAAAATCGTTTGTAAAGTAGCCGACAGGCATCAAGGACTCTGTACACTGAATATAGCGTTTAATTGGGCGAAATTAAATTTGAAACCTGAGGTAGCAATCAAATAAGGGTTTCACTGACATACCCTTTCAAATAGTTTCGTTTCAGTTCGAATCCGAAACCTCCCTTATCTCTGATTTTTGCTATGAATGTTGTGAGTGTGTGTACGTATTTTGCGTAACCTGAGGCCAACTTTTTGAGGTTTATCTCAAGAGGTGTAGATTTTCAATATATAGAAAAAAAAAAAATGTTTTAAGGACCAACCGTGAACAACCCGTTTTCGTCTTCCAAAAGAGGGTTGCGATCAGCTTAGGGAATACAAATTTAAATCACAATACATGGCGTTAGCTAGATTTAATTTTTGGTGATCCCTACTTGATTGATGTTTTTTTTTTTTTCATTTTTTGTTTTTTAGGTTGAACGTGAATTTAACCGTCTTTTGGAATCAGCCAGCTACCTATCCCATCAGCTGGACTTTAACTATGCTGGCAATAATCCTGTGTCACTAGGACAGGCCTTGGAATGGATTATTAAGTTGCAAGAGAAACATGTGAAGGAGAAACAAGTCCAGCATTTGACAAATGTGACAAATGTTCAGAGGAGCATTATCGATAATCAGAATAAAGTCGCTGAATTGGCTGACAAGATTCAAGCATTAAAGGCAAGTTGTAACAAACTGTTAAAGAGTCGTCCTCCAAAGAGTGGAGAAACTGATCAAGCATGGATTGAACATGAATTCAAAATAAAGAGCACTCAACACGAGTGGAATAAGGCATTCAAGGAGCTTGAAGCGTTGAATAAAGAAGAAGAAAACTTGCAAGCTAAGTTGAAGGAGATTGAAATGAATCCTCCGAGGTAAGTTGAGACTTTACGACTATTTAATATAAGAACAATTTTTTTACATCCTTTCACATCTTTACTTACTAGAATAACAGCAATACTCGTTTTCACATTCTGGAGTGTATCCATCACTTTATTTGTAATAAATTTTCGTTACTACCTATTGCAAAACCAAGTTTGTTAGGGTCTTACTTACTTACTTTAGGTTCTGTGCCTCAGTCAACAAGCATCCTCAGCCAGCTCTATCTTTTGCTTTCTGCCTCCAGTTTCGCACGCATTGTCTGAGGTCTCCTTCTACTTGCGAGCGGGGTCGTTCTTGAAGACTTTTCGGAGCGTTGGTGTTCATCCGCACTATATGACTCAACCATCTCAGTCGTTGGACCTATACTCTTCTTGTTAAGCCGAAGTCGAAAATGCTCTTTCCAAATCCTCGTCATCGACTACTGCGATGTTCCCTTTTCGGACTTTGTGCCCTTTTGGTAAAACGTCCGATTCTCCTTCCTGGGGGAGCATGTCCCAATTTTCTCCACCGCGCGCTGTTCCCGTTCTTTCTTTTTCCTCTTGAGAAGCCGGTGTCTCTCCTCTAACGCTCATGGAACGCTCTAGTCCTTCTATACAGCGCCGCTTTGCATCTTGCTTAGCTGCGACATTCTTCATCAAATCAATGGTTTCGTGCTCAAGTAAGGCCCAGCATATAAGATGCGGCATCTCTAATGGATTTTTGGCAGAGTTGCCACAGGTCTTCAATGCTCGATGTTGGCAGTGGACCTCTTGAGATATTAAGTGAGACTCGATCGGAAAAGGATTTGGTACCCGTTTAACGTCGAGATTTTTCACAGTATTAGCTTGTCTAGGAGTTTTTCGGGATATACGCAACCATACCTTGGCTACAACAAGGTAATGGTCCGAATCGTCGATGTTTGCTCCCCGGAACGATCGGACATCAATAATACTGGACGAGTGTCCTGCGTCGATCGCATGTGGTTAATCTGGTTGACGGTTGATTGATCAGGAGTCGTCCAAGTCCCCCTCAATACAAATAGTCAACAAGAAGAAAAACGAAGGGGACCGAAAAGTAGCGCAAGAATTATTAAGTTCCCAGATTAATCAGCAATACTTTATTGATGTTCTTGACATTGGCAATATTACATCGATCTTTCAAACTATTTTCGCCGATGATACCAAATTGTCTAGTACTACAAGTATATCTTCATTCCGTTTCATTGATCCGTATTTCGTTGACGGTTATAAAAAATTATGATAAAGCACAAAGAGTCGTCCCGATTACGGTTGAAAAACACCTAACAAAAAAAAAAACACTGTGGCGCTGACAGCCCGGTATGGGCCATAGCCTAGCTTCTTAACACTCATTTGTGTTGCTCATGTTGTCATTTTTGTCACATCTGAGCGGGGCCTACGGTTTATCGCCGAGTCCGAACGGCACTCCTTAGAAGCTTTTTCGTAGGCAATTTTACTTTCGGGAGTTTGCCATTGCCCGCCGAAAGGGTGATGGCGATTTGAAAAATTATTGATGACCCAGCCAGGAATCGAACCCAGACTCTCTACGTGATAGTTCAATGAGCTTACTATCGCGATCCACTACCGAGGTTTTCCGCTTTCATTGACTAAAGCATCGAAAATAAAACAGGTGGCTTATTTACTCACATCGCATGGAATTCAAGAAGTCACAGACTTATTGATCCATGTATTATATTCGGCTTTGAGTTCGATTAAAAGATAATGCGTACTTAAGATTCGTGTGTATTTGCGAAGCCCTAGTGACTTCTGTTGTGAAGGTTACACATCAAATCAATCAAATGGCTGAAATTGTTGCCAGGTGTAGTACACACATTAGATTTAAGTATGGAATTCGAGCTCGTTCATAAAACCACCGCGATTACGTTGGCAGCGAGCGACTCTTTTTCCACAAATCTACCACACGTAGTACGTTGGCAGTTTCGCGTTCTATATTGTTCCTGAGCCTCTCTTACATTGTTGGCTTGCTGGCATTAATCAACGACTGAACGTAATCCCATGAAAAAAAAACCCCAACGGCGTAAAGTTACATGAGCGAGTTGGCCGTTTGTCCAGATCATTTTTTGAGATTATACGACTGCCGAACTTCCCCTTCAATAGATCAATTGTTTGATCAGCTGTGTGGGAAGTACCATCATCTTGTTAGAACTATGTCAAGTCCATCAAAAGCTCAAAAATTGTCCTCCAACTTGGGACGATACCGAACTTTATTTTCATCGACGAAAAAAAAAGGTTCCAATAATGCATCACACAATGACTTTTTGTGGATGCAATGAAGTCTTTTGAAGCACATGCGGGTTTTTTGCTTTTTTGCATTAAGCCAAATGGCTTTATTAAAGTCAGGTCTCTATTGTTTTAACAGTGCTAACATCGAAAACGATTGAATTTTCAATGTCCACATTCAGTGAAGATGGTAGTGTGGTAAGGACAAAGCCCTTGATCAACTCTCATTCACGTCAAAGAATATAGAACATTGCTGCTGTAAAAGCCGATTCTGTACCGTCAATATCCTGAAGCTTCAAATCGTCGTTGCGCACACCAGTTTGAGTTGTCCCTTCATTAGCCACATCGTGTTCTATACCTTTGCTGGTAAACCTGATATTTTGGCCCTATGCTCCGTAGAAGTTCTTACGTGTAAAGTGATCAGCAAAGTTTTTGAACCGCCTTTACATAGACTAAAAGAAACAGTCTGTTGACGTGTAAGCTCTGAAAAACCTTTCTTTCTTTCTCGAAGACGGTTATGGTCAACGGTGTGCAATTTAGGACATTAATACCCGATTTGTTGACACTTGGGATCGACGAAAGTGGCATATAGGAATGCTGGTTTCAACAGGACTGCGCAATAACCACGATCACTTGATTTGACCCCGACTAACTTTTATTTATTTAAGCTATCAAACCAAAGTCCTTCACAAAAAATTTTAAAGAATTGAGTGAGCATATTGTTAAGGGCCGTAATAAAAGACAAAAGGATTATTTGAGTTCCATTCAAATCATTATAACAGAAAACAGGTTCCATAAAAAATGCATTTTAAAATTTAAATAAAAAAAAATGAAATCACTATTAATAAGCCTTCGAATTTTTGCTTTCAGTGATGTCTATCTCTCGTCGAAGGATCGTCAAATTTTAGACTGGCATTTTGCCAACTTGGAGTTCGCCAACGCAACACCACTCAATAATTTATCACTCAAGCACTGGGATCAAGATGACGATTTCGAATTCATCGGAAACCATACCACAGGTTAGTGTTGAATTAAAATTCTAATAAAAATCTGAAATTATACGCTTCCTGAATTAAGGGCTACTGCCCTTATAGAATTTGATGGAAATTAAGACCTCTGCCGCAAACAATACCCCGCTGGCATAAATTAATTAATTTCCACTCAAAAGAATTGATCATTGCTGTCGTATCGTCTGGTTTTTTGTGACCATAAATTGATGGTGGAACCGCTGGAGAGTTTTATGACCAATGTCTTAATTAATTCGATTGTAGTAACAGTAGAGCATTGGTATATAAACTCCCTGCTTATGTATGTTTACTGGTATCTTCACTCCCCTCTTTATGCAGTTTAATTATAAAAGTTGGACCCGAAAAAAAATACCCTCGATCAATGCCCCCAGCTGTGGTATTTCCTTTTTTTTCAAACATCCGTACGACTGAAGTTGTGCTCAAGTCATTTCAAGTACGTCTTTAAGTTGGATTTGCATTTTTCTAAATTAAGACCGAATAGAGTTTGAGAGTATCTATCTATCATTCCCAAAACAAAGGGGAACGATAAAACGAATTGTTTTTTCTTGTCTTGAGTTTGCCTTCATAAAAGGAATATATTTGTAAAAATGATGGTTACGGTAGGAAGGAATTGGTTTTGGGAAAAAGCTTGAAACTAATTAGTAGGTGCAAGAGAATTAATTCACCTCTTGTGGTGCTGATAAGATTGGTAGTAGTACACAAACGAGAGCTTGAAATCTAATGGACTAATAAATTTCAAACTTAATGGCAGAGATGATGCTGAAAACTATGACCAAACGAAAACCTGGTTGAGGTGAGGCTTTTGTTTTATTGTAGATAGTAATTCATTGGGACCAAAGAATTTGGGTCGTGTTTCGGTTCATAAATTTTCAAATGTTTTCATGATGGTTTCCAGAAGCTGTTGAAGTAGTTTTGTGGGTTTTTAAGTCGAAGTACAACTATCGCTTGTGTCGGAACTAGTTTTCAATAGAAAATCACTATGAGATTTTGGTGATCAATGGCTTCAAAGTTCCAGCTGTTGTAAAGCAGGTTAAGTACAACTTCGAGTTGGAAAATAGGGTTGCGGGTATGTATCGTAAACATTATCTTGCTTCACGCTGTTCGGAATGGATTACGATTAACGCTGCGTGCGAAGTTCCCTTTAAAAGCAATCCATTGAGGTAATTTGTTCCCGGTCTCTTACAATTTAAAATATTCATAGAGTAGAGGAGTACTAGTGTTTGTATCAATTTCATTTCAATGTTTGCTCGTCGAAAGTCTCACTAAATTGATTTTCTATTTCTCATAGGGGTGTCCGCACGTGTGCAACACTTATGAGGAGGATAGGCTCCCAGTTAACAATAGTCCATGTCACAGAGTAGCGGAGTAGTTTAGAAGCAGAGGATTTTAGATAGAATCTGTGATTAGTGCATAAGAAACCAATTTACAGCTGAACCTCTCAAATCCAAGGTATATTTGTTCCTGTAAGCCAATCATATGAAAATCATCATGAGTGGTGTGTAAATCTACAGAGCTGATGGCGGCTTGGAAAGTCTTGGAGCTTTAAGAATTATATTCCCTCTATCGCAAGTACAAGTCTTTTGCTGTTATACCAATTTGAAATTTGTTTAATTGATATTTTTACGACTTCCGTAAAACGATTCATCTACCTCGTCTTTCCTCAGCAATCAAGTCGCAGCTCTACTCAAAGTGCTTGGGAAACCCTTCCACTTGGTCCGAGTATTTACTTCACGACCATTTTAAAACCATTTTCAGAAGACTAGAATATGTGGTTCACTTCAGATGTTATTATTTAAGTTGCGATGTACATAACTGTAACGTTGTCGTTACAATGGGTTGGAAATGGTTTAAGTCGAACTATAAGCCAGGATAAGAAATACCAGATGGTCGTCAGAGCTGATACTTCCTTCAAGGACGATATCTGATATGCCAAAATTCATCCTCTATAGTATATGCATCCAGAAATTCAGCTGGCGAAGACATCCTTGTAGCATGTAGGGCTTACGGCTTAACCGTCTTAAATACAATGTTTATTAAACATCAACGACATCTCATCACTTATAGCAGCGGAGACCACGAAACGCAAATAGATTATCACCTCTGCAAAATGTCGATGAGAAACCGTGTTAAGGACTGTAAAGTAATACTTGGAGAATCGCTAGTAAGCCAACACCGTCTGCTCATTATAGAATTTTTCACAGCGGAACCACCGAAAACACGGGCATCGTTTGGAAAGCCAAAAATCCTGTGGTATAATCTATCGAAGGAACGAAGCGCAAGATTTATCGCACTGGCTAAAGAAGTACTTCACAATATAAACGGTATCGCAGACTCACTTAGCCCGCAAGAAATGTGGAACAGCATGCACGAGGAATGCATAACACTCGCAAGGTCCCATCTAGGGACTATATCGAAATACCATCACGTCGGCAAAGAAACATGGTGGTGGAATGACGAAACCAAACGAGCTGTGGCCGACAAGAAGAGTGCATTCCAAGCGTGGACAAAATGCGATCGGAGCGACGATATCGAAAAAGCTCGACTGGCTCTTGAATACGAGCGTCTTAAAAAGATCGCAAAGAAAGTCCTGGCTCGAACTCGAGCGGCAGAAGCGGAAAACCTGTACCAGGAGTTGGAACAAATATCCTCACGATCGGCGGATAGAAGACAAGCTATCCAAGAAGTTCAAACGTCGTACAATACTAAAATGCCAAATATTTTTAAGCTCGCTGCACAGAGGAGAAAAAATTCAATGGAAATAACCTCGCCGAAATACATCAAAAACGCAGACGGTCGCTTACTAACAAATGAAAAGGAAATTTGTGACCGGTGGCTTGAATACTGCAAGGAGTTGCTTAACAAACAGTTTCCACGTGATATCGTGCCGACAGCTGGTCTATTCGAGGAGGAAGTTTCGGACTTTTCAATCGAAGAAATAAGTATAGCAATTGGAAAAATGAAGCGGGGGAAAGCGGCGGGACCAGACAGCATTCCATCAGAGTTTTGGTCGAAGATGGAGGGGATCGGCAGCGTTTGGCTATCGAAACTTTTAAATAAATTAAAATGTGGACAACCCATGCCGAATCAATGGAGAAGTAGCTTCTTGGTTCCATTATACAAAGGAAAAGGCGACACTCGAGAATGCAACAACTACCGTTCAATCAAGCTTATGTCACACACAATGAAAATCGTCGAAAGAGTCTTAAACGAACGTCTTCGGCAAATAATAAAGCTCGATAATAGCCAGTGTGGATTTGTTGAAGGAAGATCGACGGTGGACGCTATCCAAAGCCTACGAATAATAATGGAAAAGCACCGAGATTCGTCTAAGGATTTACACATGGTATTTATCGACCTCGAGAAAGCATTCGATCGAGTGCCTAGGGATCTCATATGGGCCGCGCTGAGGTCTCAAAATGTACCGGAAACGTATGTTAGAATAATACAAGACATGTACGGACACGTGAAAACTGCGGTTAAAAGCCCTGCTGGACTAACGAGAGAATTTCCAGTTAATGTCGGAGTGCATCAAGGAAGCGTACTTAGCCCTTTCCTCTTTAACGTAGTATTCGACTATCTTTTAAAAGACTGCATGCGCGAAGCAAATGCAACGCCAATTCTCTTCGCTGACGACGCAGTTATACTTAGCGATAACGTCGAAGATTTACAGAACGCCTTAGATTCATGGAGAAATGCGCTAGAGAGAAACGGGTTTAAAATAAGTCGTTCAAAGACGGAGCATTTGACGTGCCCATTTGCGCATCCGTTGCGACCTGTTCCGGATATAATGTTAGACGGAATAGTTCTTCCGAAAAGCACGATCTTTAAGTACTTAGGATCAATCGTTAACATGGAAGCGAAATGTGATGACGACGTAAACCACAGAGTGAGTGTGGGATGGATGAAATGGCGGGAAAATTCGGGAATCTTTTGCGACCGAAAATTTCCACTTAAATTGAAGAGGAAACTCTACACCACGGTTGTTAGACCAGCTCTTATATACGGTTCACAGTGCTGGACAATGTACGAAGCGTTTAAAAACAAAATGACGGCAGCGGAAATGAAAATGTTAAGGATGTCTAGTGGAGTCACTAAACGCGATTGCATTAGATCTACGCGTATAAGAGGAAGTCTACATATAAAGAATTCGGTAACCGAACAGCTTGAGGCGAATAGAATAAGTTGGTATTGCCACGTTCAAAGAAGATCTGCGGAAAATCCGGTTAAAAAGGCACTATCAACTACGGTCACTCCAACTGTAAGAAAACGAGGTCGGAAAAAGAATTCCTGGATTTCTCAGATGGCAAATGCGCAACAACGTCTGGGGTTAACCACTGAAGCGATCCAGGACCGAGTATTATGTAGACGCGTTCTGCTGTCTGCGACATAAGCCAACCCCATAAGCGGAGCAGCAGCGATGCAGTAAAAATGGGAAACTCGTTACGCATAAGTTCGTATAACGAGGAAAGGGTTAATAAAAGGATAAGAAGAAGAAGTATATGCATCCACAATGGCAATAACTTATCCATCCCTGCCATCGTTAAGTGCTGCAATTTTAAGTAATAAGATCCCCAAAGAACTTGCTAAGCAAGGCGCAGATTTAGAACTCTTGACAATTGTGTCTTACGAAACATGCGGCCGATGGCAGAACTTTATAGTCTGCAAAGGCAACACATTTGTATTCTGCTGATCCCTCTCCCCCTTAAAAATAAGTTCTCTCTCAATAACTAAAATTGTTGTAAGAAACGTTTGTAACAGTCATCCTGTTCAAGTTGTTAAATTGTTGATGTATTCAAATGTTTTAAGTGGAAAATAACAAACACGTTTTCACCCCAGTTTGGACTGCGGAACCTCTTAATGCGAAACCACTTTCTTGGGTGATGCTGCAGTCAGTGGTGAATCCGGGCATTAACCAAACACCCTCTCTAGCTAAAACGATCTGTCTTAAAATAAAATAATTGCCAATGAATTGTTTCAAATGCTCACATAATAAAGAAAAGAGCTTAACCCAAATGCAAATTCTAAGCGTGAAAGAAAGTGACTTATTAGTGGAAACTTGTTTTTTGTGATAAACGGTACAAAGTAATTGAAATCGGTAGTTTTATTTAGTGGATCGATTAACAAAGTTATATATTAAAGGTAAGTCATTATTTTTTTATGTATTGTACATCAGAATTTTTTATAATTTATTAGTATTTTTCACATGCCTATAGTTTTTACTAGTGAATAATACTATTAAATTATGTATTTTCTAAAAATTGACTAAAAGAGAAGACTTTTAGTTGTATTTCCCCAAATGGGTCCAATGGGCTAATTGCATATGTTTTTTGGTTTATTTTCCACAGTCTTAGTTTTGGAGTGAACAATGGCGAAGCGAATATTTAATTTTGCAAATGACTATCGAGGGCTCAAAGATCAAACGCCAGTCAACATTTTTGAAAAGTTTTTTGAGGTTTTTGACACGATCGTCCTGAACAGAAAGTTATAGGCTGCATAATATAATAACCATGAGTTTCAAGTAACTGTTGATGACCTCAAAACTTTTTTTGGAATTCTACTCTTGACTGGATATCACTCACTTCCTCATGAACGATTGTACTGGTCTCTTGATGAAGACTGCAATCTTAACATTATTTCAAAAGCAATGTCTAGAAATCGATTTATGGAAATGAAGAAATTCCTGCATTTATACGACAATGAAACTGCTGCCGGATCCGCCGATAAGATGTTCAAAGTACGGTCACTTTCTGATTTGCTGATCAAGAAATTTCTTCAGTGGGGTGCATTACATGAGAATATATCAATGGATGAATCTATGGTAAAGTATTTTGGAAGTCATCCAGCTAAGCAGTTTATAAGAGGTAAGCCAGTGAGATTTGAATACAAAAACTGGATGATAGCAAGTGAAGATGGTTATTGTTACGCTTTTGATGTATACTGTGGTAAATCAGCAGGAGAAACCAATAATGATCCTTTGGTATCAAAAGTAGTGAAGATCTTATTGAAAAAAGTAAATGCCGTTTCCAATGAGCATAAGGTGTATTTTGACAACTTCTTCACCAGTCACGCTCTACTGCGAGACCTACGTGAAGCTGGTTATCGTGCGACTGGCACTGTGAGGGAAAATAGGACAAAAAAATGTCCACTACTATCTGTCAAAGAGATGAAGAAGAAAAACAGAGCAGAATTTGACTATCGATTCTATACAGCAAAAAAAAAGATGTATTAAAACATTATGCATCGAAAAAGGATGTTTTGAAAAATATCACACATAAGCCCATTGGCCCCAATTGAGGACGGCTTATTTTTATATGTAAGGACTGATTTTTTGTTTGTTTTTTTTTTTAAATAAAAATGTATAAGTAGCCTCTAATGGTACGTTAATAAAGTTATTTTCAAAATGTTTTCAGTAGTTTGTATTTGGGTGCAAATGGGTTAAAGGAGATATTTAGGAGACTTATTTGTCTACAGTTAAAAGGATATCTTTTCTGAACCGGACAAGCGATTCTGAGAATCCATGCTTCAGGCATGCTTTCCCCTGTTCGCTTTAATCTCTTTTTGTGTTTGCTTTTTGTTTGGGAGAAACCTGTGTTCTTCCCTTCTTCTTCTGTAAGTAGAGCTCACGAGCAGGTTCCGTCCTTTGATGCAGCACGGCTTCATATAGTTTTTGTTTGAGTGCATGATCTGCTTACCAAAGGTCGCTTTGTGGCGGTGCTTTGAAACTAATCGCGTCATAAGCAGCTTCTCTGATAGCATTACCATTCTTGTTCTATGGTATGTGTATGGACGCTAACATTTTGAGATAGCTTGAGGGGAACGCCATCAGCAAAGATTCTTGCAGACCTTTATGAATGCAGCTCTTCGAGGTCGTATCCGTATCCGTATCCGAAAGTTTGTCATTCGATGTTCTTGCATAATAGAGCTTTTCCACGTTGCACTCAAAGTTCATCTAAGCACAGGTTTTTTATTTTAAAAAATATCAAAAAACTGACGTTGCACGCATTGCTTTTTGAGAAACTGCAGAAAATTTATATGAGCGTATGCTAAAGTTATTTCCAAATCCTATAAAGAAAGAAGAAGGAGATTAACGCTTTCTGTTTATTACACCAGTAATATCACAGTTCAGTTGAAGGCGGCTATTTCACATCTAAAGTTCAGATCGTTTGAGAATTTTTACCAAATTTTAGAAATTTTGTCCCAAAATTACAGATCTGTGCGCTAACCTTATAGAACACCCCACATAATGGACTATCTGAGACCGCTATTCGCCATATTGTTGACAGTTTTCGCACAAAATTTTGTTTTGGAAGATGCAGTGGCACTGAGACGCATGGGAAGAGTGAGTACTGAAAAGAATATTGCATCCATTCAGGAGAGTGTTGAAGAAGATTTAAATTTATGGATTCGACGTAGTTCACAACAGCTTGGTCTTTGTCTGTCCACTTTATAGAAGATTTTACTCAAAGATTTTTGTTTGAAGGCTTACAAGGTCCAGCTCGTGCAATAATTGAAGCCGAATGACCATAGTTTGCATTGAAATTTCGATGAATGAGCTCAAATTCAGCGCCAAACTATCGCTTTTATCTTTGATGTGCATCATCAAAATGTGCATGGCCATGGTCGACCATTGATGATAGGGTCGACTTTGCTTAAGACTGCTTCTATGAGCTCCTCAGCCAAATAAACCAACAAAATCTCGAGATTAGGTAAATGGTCACTGAGTAAAAAGATTTAAAGCAGAATTTTAAACTGTTAACTCTAAAATAGTCTAACAAATATGATTCATCTGCATATTCCAGGCGGACTATCTATTGAAATAAGTCTCCTGCGTGACACGTGGCATGATTAGCATTTCGTTTACTTCAGAAATTAAAAAAAATAAATAAAATTCCAGCAAAGCCCCTTTGCGAGATTCAATGATGTCTTAGTTCCGGCGACAAGCTGCCAGATCGAAAACTTTGCATGTCTTCATGTAAAAAATGCAGAAAATGCATTAATTTTCAGCTCAGCGTGATATTTTTTTTGTTAGGTATTGTTGAAAGGAGTGAGGGTATCTTTTTAATACAGGTGCTCATTATTTGCAAGATTACGTTGCACGGAAATGCATGTATATTAGGCTTCAAATTAAGCTGGCTATTTGTTTTTGCTGGTGACTGATTTTTGGGGTTTTCGTATTTACAAAAATCGAAAACAATTTTTCGTATACTCGTATACAGGCTAAGTTTGTGGTACTTAAAAGACGAATTTAATGCCTCTTTGCATGTATCTGACTGTGTCACAATAAATATGTTCTGGGGTTATGATTTCGTTGCGAGTCCTCCCAAATTAAGTCACCTTGAAACCAGCTGCTATCGTTTAACGCACATGTTTGCTCTAAATGACTGGAAGCATGCCTGAAGCCTGAAAGGATTTTATATTAATGACCATCAACACCCTACTAAAGTGCATAGCATTAAATATAAATCAATCTTTGATCGCTGCATCGTGTGAACTGACTTTCTGCACTGCTCACTGCATGCCAGGCATTGTTTGCATATTCATGAGAGAGTCCAATTGCAGCACCCAAAGAATGAACACAGCCGGTGCAATCACGCAAGGGTCGGGTATTGATACGAATACGAATAGGAATACGAAAACAGATTCCATTATTTTTCATTTCGGCATAATTAGCATTCTAGAATTGACAAAACATTCTCAGTTTCACAGGACGATTCGTATATCGCTGTGGCTTACATTGAGAGAATTTCTGCATGCAATGACCCATTCAACAGAAGATGACCATTAATTTTCGGCCATTTATTGGAATAACCCGCACTCAGGATATCCAAATTGCCCAGAGTATCAAAAGAGCTCAAATAGCACTGCTATTGTTGAGAAATATATGTGGCAAGCATGCAATGAGGTAGTTTTTTTTTTTAAATGAAACCGCAGGGGTGTGGTTATCCGCTGACGGCTCAGTGACTTATATTAGACAGCGACGGGGTGACAGTGGCTTTGTCTTGAAAGTCTTGGGAGGACGAAGAGACAATAAATTATATTAAACGGGGGACACGTAACTCTCACCCAAAGGACACATGAAACGTTCAACATAGTGACATTGGTTTTCGGACGTAAACATTGACTTCATACTTCGGTCTATTGATCAAAAGGACTTGCGGACTAACTGAAGGAATGACTGAGTTTTTTTTTTTTTTTTTTTTTGAAAAATGAAAAATGTCCACGAATTAGAGTAACAGCTGTTGCCATGAGCTGTTAGCTGCTGTCGATGTTGTTAGTGTTGTTGTTAGCGCTGCTCCCTGCTTTTGTCCAACAAGCAGCACATTAAGGACATTAATTTCTGTTGTGACAAAGTCAAAGTCACATTGTCCCCTTCGTCTGTTCGCCTTGTTTGTGTGTAAACATTCGAACATGCGAACAATATGGGATTTCGTTCGCATGGAATTATTTCCAGGATCAATATAATTTGCGGTTGTCATCCTCATTTTCCACAGGACAATAAAATACTTTGCTTCGGTTCGGCTTGGTCCAGTCTTTTTTTGTTTGTTGAATCCTATTTCAAAGATCTCTGTTTCGGATGACTTTGTCACAAAATCCTAAAATGATTAACTACATGGGTTTGGTTGCCTGAATTTCGGTGACTACCCAGGTAAAAAGTCCTTTTCCCATTTCCCATTTCTTAAGGGATGCAGAGGTCATTTTTTCTTCGAAGGAATCATCATTTTATGATCGTCATCATTGATTTAACGATCATGAGTACAGCGTGGCTGTGGAGGAGTAACTTTGGGAACGTCCCTTCTAACTGAATATCCTTTCTTGGTAAAAATGTAAAAACACACAAATTCTTTATAGTTTCGTCCACCAATATACGTATTATTAAACCCTTAAGGGAGATGCCTGCTGTTGAGAGAAACTGTTGTATGATCCTGCAGCCGTATACCGCACTCGTATATAGGTCCACCGGGCGTATCCCTATGGAGTCGCCATTCCATCACATGGTTTGGTAGACATCTTCGCCTGTGTTCCACCTCCTCGGTATCGGCTTACCCATGTTTGTTCAAATAAACTTCTCAGATTTACAATAATTTATAGTTCAACTTCGTCTACCTTCTGTTCCTCTCAGTTGTAGGAGCGAGCAGTTCCTTTTGTCGGGCCATTTCGCGGGTGATATATACTCGTAACCAGAGAAAAGGCGCGTTTCTCTGATCATTAGAAAAGTATTCGTATTCCAGAAATTCAAACTCATTAACTCTTTTCTCCTTATACTCACACAAGACTGGAGTGAGTGGCTGAGGTTCTTTGCCGCCTTTCTAAAGGTAAGACATCGATCATTGGCATGTTTGGAGTTTAATTTCGGAGGCGTACGGTGAGGCCATGAATCTTGAGGTGATTTATTTAATTCTGCTTCGATTGTGTGTTTCTGGAGCGATTAATAAGTCGCGATGATTCGGCTCTCATCCGGCACTCATTCGGCTCTCATTCTTCTGATTAAAAATGTTAATTCGATCTTGTTATTGGGGATTTTTGTGTTCAATGTGATTTAGTGTTATGTAAATGTGCGCATATACATGAAGACCTTGTGCGACAGGTTGATGAATGAGGATAGAATTTAAATAAAGCACACACTTGATTTGAGGGGGTATCCTAACATTTCTATGGACCGATGTTGTTCGACACACTGAAATGGAGATATAAAAGCACTTCACTTTGTAATGCGAATTATGTTTTCTCCAAAGGAATACATTGTTTTGGCTGAAGAGACAAATATTCTCTGAATTCCACGTGTAGGTTGAGATTGTATTCTAAGAGAGGTGTTAAAAAATGTTAAATCTGCTAAAAACGACATTCACAGCATGGTGTAGTGGTTTGCTGGATGTCTTGTATTGTTGTATCATCAAAAGAAAGAATACACACGTGTGGTGTCATTTATGGTGTTCTGACAGATAATGAAAAGGCGATTGAAATCGTTTGAATGTTGCCAGTTTGTCAATAAATCAGACAAAGTAAATGTTATAATGCCATTGAATAGACTTTGCATTTTGGTGTTGCTTAGCATATAACGATGGCAAGATGTCATTGTGTCGAGTCCTTAACTAAATGAAACATATATGTATCAACTAATTTATGTTCGGTTGGAAACGGTTGTTTTGGACTTCGTTTGGTGTGACAACTTGCTCTTCAAGTACTCGTGTAACATTAATTTATAGTAAATTGGCTTAATACCTCTTCAATACAATAGTGTTACGAGGGCGGGTCAATAAGTCCGTGACTTTTGGATTAAGACACAGATTTTTTGATAAAAAAATAATTTTATTTTTCAACGTAGTCTCTTTTGAGCTCTATACACTTTGTCCAACGCTTCTTCAATTTTTTTATCCCTTCCAAAAAAAATGATTTGTCGAGGTCCTCAAAATAGGCCTTTGTTTGCGAGATGACTTCATCATTGGAGTCAAATCTTTTTCCATCAAGCCATTTCTTCAGGTTTGGGAACAAGAAGTAGTCGCTCGGAGCCAAATCTGGAGAATAGGGTGGATGAGGGAGCAATTCATAGCCCAATTCATGGATTTTTGCCATGGCAACTGCACATGCGTTTGTGGTCGACTGTGAGCAAACGCGGCACCCATCTTGCGGAAAGCTTTCTCATGCCCAAGTGATCATTCAAAATTGAAACCACTGAGCCATGCGAGATCCCTACGGCTTCCACAATCTCTCGCACTTTCAATCTTCGGTCGGCCAACACCATATCGTGAATTTTTTCGATTGTTTCGGGTGTAGAGACCTCAACTGGGCGTCCAGGACGTTCGGCATCTTCAGTGCTTGTACGGCCACAACGAAATTCAGTAAACCACTTTTTTACCATTGAAATCGATGGTGCAGAGTCCCCATAGTATTTATTAAGCTTAGCCTTGGTCTCGGTAATGGTTTTTTTTCGCAAGAAATAATGCTTAATAACCACACGAAATTCACTTTTTTCCATTTTCTCCTCAAATTTCATTTTCTCAAGTCTGATAAAAATAGCTGTCAAACACAAACTAACTGACGCAGCAAGTTTAAATTTTGACAGGAGTCAACTGACAGATGCCTGTTGACAGGAGCAGTGTTGCTGTTTCAGTAAAGAGGTCAGAAATTCAAAAAGTCACGGACTTATTGACCCGCCCTCGTAGTAGTAATTTTCGCTTGAAACTGCATATCAGACTGTGCTGCTGATCATTTAACCACCGGTCTTCCCCGCTTGATGCTGGTATCATAATACTACCCAGCAAAGGATTCGACGGTCTCGACCAGAAAATACTCAGGAAGTGCTTTATGATGTCAGATATTTTACGAAAAAGTCATCACCTCAGTCAGTGTTGAGCCATCAAAATATTTCGACATCTAAAATATTGCATCGTGTGCAATGCGATTAATCTGCTTGGTATTTTTGTTTCTGATCTGGGACTACAGTGTTTCTTTGTGAAAGTTGAGGTGCAAAGTCGGTTACGCAGAAACCTCTTCCAGAGGTAATGTCGTGGAGGCTATATGTGTTAACTAAATGAATATAGCGAATGATATTATGAAAATGACAGATAATTTAAAAGGCAGATATTTTTCACTTTTGAACTGCTTAAATCTACCACAGTAAATAAAAGAATAGGCAAATATTCTACGCCGACCATGTAACTACCTAGTCTAGCCATAAATTATGTTACAAGATTTCAAATAATCAAATAAATCAAATGCTCATAATCCCGTAAACTATTTGTTTCCTAACACGTGTACTTATTGGAAAAGAATAGAAGCTAGTTCGGTTTAAGCTTCCGATTAGTTATTATGGAGTGGGGCATCAAAGAAAATCGTGTTGGGGTAATAGGTTTGCATAAGTGTGAAAAAAATTCGAACCAAATTTTCGAACTTCTTAAACCACTTGGTATATCGAAAGTGTACTATAAAACGTTTTAATGAACTTTCAGAAGTAGAAGACAGACCAAGAAGTAGTCGTCCACGCATCGCTTGAACAAGTGCGAAAGATAAAGAATTCGCAGAAATCCTCTTCGCAAACAAAAGATAATGCCCAGAGAATTGGATATATCCGCTAGATCCATGTCAAGGCTTATTGGAGATAATCTCCATATGAAAGCCTATCGTCGAGCAACGGGACATCTCTTAACTCCCAACCTGAAAAAAATAAGACTCGAAAGAAGCAACAAATTGTTACAGTGGCACGCGGTTAATGGGCATGAAAATATTTTATTAACTGATGGAAAACATTTTACAATAGAAGAAGTTTATAACAAACAGAATGACAAAGTTTATGCAACGTTATTTAAAGAAGGAAAAAAAGTTTTTTCGAGGGTTCAGCGCGGACACCATCCCGCTTCTGAAATGGTTTGGTGGGGGGTATCGTATCAAGGTGTCACATCACTGCATTTTTGCGATAAAGGTGTGAAGACAGAGGCAAGAGTGTACCAGGAGGGCTCAACAAATACCCTTTTCAACGGAGAAAGATGGGTCTTCCAACAAGACTCTGCTCCGGCACACAAAGCCAAAACGAAGCCAGAGTAACTTAGATGCAATATTCCGGATTTTATCGCTGCTGTAGATTGACCATCAGTAAGTCCAGATTAAAATCCTCATCGAAATTTGGACATCCTTAAGGCAGCTTTAATAACATCAGCGTCGTCGATTCCCATCGAGATAGTGCGTGCCGCTACAGAGCAATGGCTACAACGCTTAAAAGCCTGCGTCAAAGCTAAAGGCAGCCGTTTTGAGTAAAACTGTTTTTTCTTCAAACTTATATATTGTGAACTAATGTAAGAAATAAATTAAATGGTAAAAGATCTGTTGGACTTTTTTTATTGCACTTTTAAAATGAAGCAAAACTTATGGCTGGACTAGCTATAGTTCACTTCCTAGCTTAGTGTCTAATTTGCCGCAGACGATTGAAACATCGGGCATTGGACATTGTATTTTGTATATTTGTCCTATGTCTGGCATGTTCATACTCAGAATAGTGAGCTTCAAAGCGGCTCACCAACATCTTTTGTTCAAGATTTGTTTACCTTATATGGCGTTGCTTTTTTTTCGTTTACCTATATCTGTAGTTGGCGATGGCGATGGTGCGATAGTTAGCTCATTGGACTATCACGCAGAGTCTGGGTTCGATTCCTGGCTGTGTCATCAACAATTTTTCAAATCGCCATCACCCTTTCGGCGCGCAATGGCAAACTCCCGAAAGTAAAATTGCCTATGAAAAAGCTTCTAAGGAGTGCCGTTCGGACTCGGCGATAAACCGTAGGCCAGATGTGCCAAACAAATTAAAAACATGAGAAACACAAATGAGTGCCAAGAAGCTAGGCCATGGCCCATACCGAGCTGTCAGCGCCACAGTGTTTTTTTTTGTTTGTTATATCTGTAGACGCATGTTGTCACCCTACTCGTTTTGGATGGCATAACATTAACTCAGACGTCCAAATCGTTCAAACTTTGTATCAGTGGCAACTAACGGATGTATCTCTGTAGCTCTCCCGACAAACAACTAATATTCGACTAAGTCGAATATATCGCAGCAATTCCATCCGTATCGGACCCAGTTTATGCAGATTACTTGCACCAATCCCTCTAAATCTTACTTGATTATATGACATCACGAAACGAAGCGGACTAAGGGGAACAGTTGATAAAAAAGTAATGCATGGTTTCGACGAATTATTTCCCAAAGAGTTTTTCAAACTCACCCTTAACCTTTTTTTTTGTTTAATCTGTCAATGTCAAAACGTCACTCAAGCTCACATTTTTGTAATGGTGAATTTTCTGAATGAGAAACGTCTGGAAGTTATTAAAAAACTACCAACGAAATGCTGAGTCGGTGATCGCAACATTAAGAGCGTTTACTCCGATTTGTACGTGCTATCTTGGAGAAATTCGAGTTAACGTATTTAATGCTGAATGTTTTTGTGCCAGGAAACAACGCCCCGGTCGAAGTCCCGAAAATATCGCAGGCGTAGGTAATTCAGTTCATGATGAGTCAAATAAGTTGATTTCACGCCGTTTACAGAAATTGGAAAGCTCTTAATCCATGTTGTGGCAAATTTTTGTAAAGACCTTGGCCTTAGCCCTTACAACATCAAATTTACTCAAGAACTGAAGCCTCTTCAACATTTGAACCGCCAAAACTTCTCCAATTAGGCTCCGCAAAAGTTTGAAGAAAATCCTGAATTTTATCAAAAAATCATCTTAAATTATGAAGCTCATTTTCGGCTTAATGGCTGTGTCAATAAGCGAAATATGCATTACTGAACAGCAACAAACCCACTTGTACTCCATCCAAAACAAGAAATCGTGTGGTGTGGGCTTCAATGCAGGAGATGTGACTGGACCATATTTTTTCTTTGATAAAATTGATCGCGATGCTACTATTTTTGGCCGAAATGGGATGAACTCGACATTGGTGATAAGCGGTTTTAACAAGATGTTGCCACGGTGCCGTGAAATAACGCCGAGCGAAATAACGCTGAATGTCCATGTTCGGACTTATTTCACTTTGCTAAAGTCATTTCGAATTCAAAAATTTCGCTCGGCGTTATTTCACGCCACCTGTTGCCACAAAGCTGGTCAAACAATTGATTGGAGGAGAAGTTCGAAAATCGTATTATCTCGAGAGATAGTCTGGTCAAATAACCAATTCGATCACGCGATTCAACGCCGATTAGTTTTTTTTATGGGATTTTGCTAAGTTGTTGGTTTATCCAAAGAAGCCAGAGGCCGATTTGTGTGGAGGAGTGGTTGAGAATCGAACGCGGAAATCTTGCTTGCAGTGATCATATGAGCCTGATCGAATTCCAAGCTTAAATCTAGCAAGGATTTCAGTCCGATATCTCAATTATACTTATATTTTTATTTAAATACAAAATTGTCATTGTCACTTACTCCTAAATCATTGGGAAATCCGTTAGCAGCGGGAAAGTGAGTTTTGTGGGAATTGGGCAAACAACACGACCTCGAGTATACCTGTTCAAGAAGCGAACTCCAATTCGGCGCAGATATATTCCAAAAGTGCAAGTGACTTTAGTAATCTGGTTAAAAACCAAGACTTTAACAAAGTATTGGAAAGAAATAGTTCATGATGTGACATCGATTGAGCACGACTTAAACCATATGGCTTCTCCTGCTGCATTTGATGAATCGAGGTGTAATTGGGGGCCACTACTTGAGGCTGTATTTCACTAATAATATGCTGAGTTGTGGCCTTTCACGCTTAGACGTTTTGGCATTTATTACACCAGAGACTACGTAACTGCAGAAAAGGCAATTGAGTGGCGTTAAATAGTCAATATCTGATGCTATTTAGCATTCTTTTCTGGAAGCCTTTGATCTGCCTTCGCCTGATTTTGCGTTCAGCTAAACAGCATACTTTATCGATCTTAGTAGTTAAAATCTGGCACTGCAGTTGGAGGCTATCGGAATTATAATTAAAATCATTACCTTAGTTGCTAATAGCTATAGAAGCTACGGTCAAATCTACTGATAAATTATGATTGCCCTCTGGGAATCTCTGTCAGTTGCAGCTTATACCACGTAAACATGTTACTTGTCAATGTGGCAATCACTATAATTATATTTTTTAATCGGCTGCCATATTTGTGAGTCTATGCCTTACAGTTTCTGTCAGCCGAACACTTTAAATGATTAGTTTCCGAATATTTCTAGTGCGGAATCGAAAGTCATCGCAGCGTTTTTTTCCTATATCAGAAATAACACCAGATGGGCAAATTGGACAAAATAAAACAAGTCCTGGAAGAGTCTGGATTAAAATATGTGTGAGAAGAACGTAAAACGTGTTCTCTTGATTTGTGCAGCTGCCTTTAGGGCTATTAGCCCCTGATTGATGCTCTACTCAACATATTAAATATAGAAAGCTTTTATGTTGCAGTTGTGTGAGCTTGCGTGGTATGACTTCGCTTCCTCTGTGAGAATGCAAGTTAAATACATTTTAAATCTATCCTCACACTAGCTTGGTAAAATCTTTGATAACTTATCAATGGTTGTGTTGACGATTTTTATTTTCTTAGTTTATTCGACCCTTTTAACATAAACGACCCTTATAAATACAATAACACAATATGACCCGCTGTACACATCCTGGTTGTAATTCGCAGATTAACTAAGAGCAATCAATTTGTCTTCTTCATATCTGTAATGAGAGTTTTCTTTCAAATGAATTTTCAGATCAGTAAGCATTCGCTTTTGCGATGCCCCTACTTCTGACTTTCATCGTTGTTTACATTCGCAGATACTACCCTCATTACCCTCATCACAGTTCAAATCACTTTTCCATCAAACTTCGTCAAATTCCATGAAAAAAAATATGCACCACGCCCTAAATGGTTTTGTGAAAATTTGTTTCCATCATGTGGAGTAGCACTCTTCAATTGCCTTCGGTTCCTCATCCATTAATCCATGAAATACGTTCTCATTTCTGTAATTATCCAAACATGTTCTCATTCTACTGCACCACCTCCTTGTTAAAAAAAAAAGAAGAAACGAACAAAATTCTCATAAAAATAAATAAATTCTTTCATCAAAAATACATGATGTTCTCCATTAAACGTGTTCACCGTTTACGATTTGCCAAAAAGAATTATTCCGTTCTAAAGAAAACAAACAGAGCAAATTTGAACTCGAACTCGATACAGTACTGGCCCGCAAAGTCTCGCCTGGGGCATACAATTCATTCCACAAGCAACGCTACATACTCGTATGTACATCCAGTTCTCTCACGAGAAAAAAATTAAACTCACATATATTCAGGGAAAGTGTAACAGAGAAGGGGGCTGGGATAAAGGGACATGGAGCAATTGTAATTTGCATTAACCCGGGAAAAATAAAGAAAGTTCGCGCGCGCAATTCTTGGCAATTCTACAGTTCTACACGTGAGCAGTGGGGTGTTTATCCGAGTGAACGGATGTAATAGGGCTGTTTTTTTTTTTAAAGCGATAACCGGAAGTCGTCCCGGGCCTATTTATTCATCTCTGTTTGTATTTCTTTATGAATTTCGTTTTGTTGTTTTTGGTTTATTTTTTTTTCGGTGAGGGAAATCATTAATTACATTTGCTAATTATCATCGTTATACTCGTAAATACATAAAAACCGAAAACGATATGAAAAGACAGAAAGAGCAGGAGAACGCGTGTACTAATTTTGATTTATGAGCCAGAAAGTTGTATCTACATATATGTGTTGGGCCTAAATGCAGATGTGTAGGGCCCGCTTTTTGCCGTATGCCAATGGCAACGCCAACAATATCAGATAAATTTTAGGGTGGCTCTGGTTGTTATTTTTTTGTTTTTTTGTGTGGCAAATTGTTTTAAGATTTTTATCATAATTACATGTTTGAGTAACGAAAAGGTAATAATTCATCGCTTGACTTTCTGATTCGGTTGAGAGGCGAACTAATGCCAGAAAAAAAAGAAGAAACAAACAGAGATGTCTCAGCAGTTTGTGAAATCTCACAAGACCCAGAAGTCTCAGAGTATTCAGAAGTCTCTAACAAGTCAGAACAAAAGAAAAATTAATAAATTTCGCTTGTGGGACGTGTCTTCTCTTTCTCTTCTTCTGCCTCTCTTTCGTTGCTACTTTAGATTAAAATTTAATTTTTTTCTGATGAAAGGAAATTAGCAAATAAATTCCGGATGTCTATTCTGACATCCGGTGATAAGTTGTGAATTTTTATGGGAGTGAAGAAGCGTTTTGCTGATAATTTGTGAATTAATCTCAAAATTTAGGGTGAGAATCTAAAGCCAGCTACATAATTCATGGCTATTAACATAAACGTTAATCAAAAGTAGGTTATTTTTTTTACTTCTGTATATGAGTGTCTCTGAAAGTTTTCTGTTTCGAGAGTAACGATTGATTGATTGCGTCATTTAAAGAAACTAAGATATTGCAAAAGATATAAGAAGTAAGATACAATCGATAATATCAATCGGCTAAGCTTAAAATTAGTGAAATCTGGTCAATTACAGCTTGGCTGTCGCTATAAATGCAGAAACCATCAGCATTACGTATATTTCTACTTGAAAGATAAACGCAAGTTTCCTAACGAGGATTGAAATCTAAGTTGGCTTGCTGCAAAAGGACACAAGCGCGGCATCCTCTATTAGTTTTGGAGCCACAAGTGAAGACTCGACAAGTCCCCTATACGGGGTAAGTCGGTTTCGTACTTTCGCAGCAACAGCTGCTGTGGTGTCCGAGGGGATTTCTCCTTTTTCAAGGGAATATTGATGCCAACAAAAGGGAAACATAAACATCCTAGTACCAATTCGTGGGAATTTGAGTAATGCTTGTATAGTAACAAACAAAACTTAAAAAACATTATTAGTCCAATTTTGTCAAAGAACACTTGAAAATTACATTTATCAATTAATTTAGTATAAAACAAGTCGAACGCCGCAAATTGAAAATACGAATCACAATTGTTTTTACCTCGGTGACAATTTAATGTGTGGGGTCCGCTGTTTTTTGTTATTGGCACCTGAAAGTGCATTGCTGCAAACTCTTGTGAATCTAGTCGCTAATCGTTATCTGTTAGTTGGTGCGTCATTAGTTTCTTATAAACTTATACTTTCTTTATTTAATACAGAAGTTCACTGCGTTTTGTTGTTGCAGGGTTTTCATAGCTGGTTCGTTATCTAAAGTGCTGCGACTCCTTGGTATTTAATAGGTAAATGGTGATATTTTGTTTTGCTGTAGATGGCAAACAAATCATTCTAAAAGTCATACCAGTATTCTCTTGAAAATAGGTCGGGCAAACATGTTTCGATGAGGCACGAATTAAAGGTGAATTTGTGGAGATGAAGTTATCTGCACCTGTGTTGGTTTATTGAAAAATGTGAACCTTCCAACTAATTATGGAATATTATGTTATTCAAATGTCTGGCTGGCTTAGGCCATTCTGCCAATCCAGTTTTTCAATACACAAGCGACATCACCAAAACGACTATTTACACGATGATTCAGCTTAATGTGTAATAAATCTATTGATAGATGGCTTGTATATCATGTAGTCCCATTTTGCTGATCTCGCCCAAGCTTAAATTCTCAATTTCATAGTCATATCGAGGCATGCCTGGGTAACGCTCCTTATTGTCGTCTTGGAAGAAAAATAATTTGGCCACTTCTAAAATCACATTAAACAGTCACACAATCAGGATACATTGACCTCTCTATGACTACTTGTGGATTTGACGTGCTCCGAATATGGCAATTTTGCTTGTTTCCGTAGCCGCCGAGATGGAAATGCGCCTCATCTAAGAATAGATAATTTTTGAGAAAAATGTTCGTTAAAACACCATAACGAAGCGGATGGTCATTCTGCTTCAATGTCTGAGTCAGTAGGACCTTGTAAAGGAATATTACGAAAAATTCTCATGATAGTATGACTGATGTTCAGTTTTTGAGAACATTGGCTCATTAATTTTCGGCAACAGCTGCAATTTTTCAGTTGAGCGCACGGGGCTAACACCGAAATATGTTCGGTTATCAATCAGTAAAGCAGTCTCACAAACTTTCTTCACAAACCCGGTTTAACCAGCTGCAGTTGGTACAGTATTTCGAAATTTCTATTCAAAACTCGCAGTGTTTCGGTACCCAGCATTTTTGTAAGAAATTTTGCAGTATGTTCAAGCGTAAATCAATTAAAACTTTTTTGAGCGCAGCCAGTGTCAAAATAACATATGACTTAAAAAGAAAACAACATGTGGCCCGCTTTTTATTAAATTATTTTATTCTTGTCCTGAACAGAACAATATCCAAATCGCTGATCATTGAACATATGTTTTTACGAAGACAAAAGCACACAAATTTACTTCCAAATGTTATCGCCAATAGAAACTGATATTTTGGTGAAAAAATAAACTAAAAACTCTTATTCTGTGTAAGTAGATGACTTTCAACGGAAGGCAAGATATTGAAAAATGGAATTTAATGTTCAAAAAGCTAAAAGAAAATAACTCGTCTAAAGCTTGTCGAGAGATTCCAGAAAGTTGCGAAAATTAAATGCACGCTATATCAAATTTCATGTCACAGAGCTCAAAAATGTAAGCAATTTTAAAAGACTTTTAAGAATTGTTTGATGTCGAGAAAAAAAATGTTTCATTCGTCTGAAATAAGATGGTTATCTATGTAAGCCTTCACTCGAAGAATTCTCCAGAAATGGTTTGTATTGCAGCACTTTTTTTTCTTAGATATGTTCAAAAATAATCATGCTAAGTCAAAGCAAGTTTCTAAAATGCCAACTGAAGCAATACTTAAAGTTATGTTTGGTGTTTTGAAATATATTTTAAAGTTCTTTTGTGAGTTCAACAAATTATTTCAATTTCCGTCCCTAACCAGAACATAAAAAAATTAAGAAATATGGCACAGAATGTAGTAATATCTGAGAATTTAGATTCGTAATATCTTTTTTCATGTGAAAATCTAACTAAATCGAAAATGATGCAAATGGTGTAATTGAACATTGCCAAACAACTTTACATTACAGCAATAGAGGAAATTTTCAAAAGTCTTCCAATAAATAATAATAACGTTCTTACCAAGGTTGAGTTTCTGGATCTGTAATCTGTATGTAGGAAAATAGAAAACATTACTACTGTAGCAGCTTGATGGATTTATCAGATTACGTTATTGGCCGGATCCGATTTGAACTAGACGATGAATGTAGGGAACTTTATTTTTTCGTACGAGTATCTTATACAGAAATGGAATAATTATGAAGCCTTACTGTCGATAAATTCTGGAAAAATATTACTAAAGTAAAAAAAAATGATGGAAAATCGTTGTTTGGCTCATTTAAATGCAGGGGCTGAACGGATGAACGTTTGTGACTGACGTATGAATAAAAATAAGACATATAAGCGCTTTATGCACTACAAGATCATCGGGGAAAAAGGATAGCATAAATTGGGTTAGTTTCAAGCCCACAAATAAGCGCTCCAAACTATTGACTAATGTTCCCGTCTTCTATTGTTGTTTTACTATATTGTTTAAGTTATTGCATTAAACTGGGATTTTTTATGGATTAGTTAGTCAGTTTAGACTTTAATTTTATAAAAAAATTAGTTTGATGCATTATTCTACACATTTTACAGTGTGTTTTGGTTTGGTCATTTTAAATATTCTACCGGATTGACGTCTAGGCTCCCTACATAAAGTATGAATTTACAAACAGACGTTGAATATTCCCATAAAAGATTTTAATTAAACAATTGCACTAGATAGTATTTTTAATCTTGAAGGTCATCCACGCATTGTCGCATATGCGATGATGAGAAAATTATTCATTGCGGCCTGAAGGGTTGAAGACGGGATCGCCTCAATTATTACTTTAATGAACTGCTTCAATTTAGTCATATTCCTTGGTTTCGTTTGGTACACCTCTTGATTGACATAACCCAATAGAAAAAAGTCTGGTGCGTCAGGTCAGGTGATCTTGGGGGCCAGCGGAACCTTGTATATTTATTTGTTTGGGAATTTTCGTTGGAGCTCTGCCATAACCGGTCTGGGTATGTGTGCAGTTGCTCCATCTTGCTGGAACCAAATGTTGATGAAACTGATACGTCTCCGGCGCAGTTTTGGATATAAAAACTCCTTCAACATCTTTAAATAACGGTCCCCATTGACAGTTACTGCTACACCGTTTTCTTTAAAGAAGAAAGAAAACTGCGCACCACACAGTGACTCGTTCTGAGTGCAGTTCCGTCGCATGGAGTATTTCTGGATTAGATTCACTCCATATACGGCAATTTTGCTTGTTTACATAACCGTTTAGATCAAAATGGGCCTCATCAGACATTAAACAGACAATTTATCAAGCTGTTGTCTTCGTCGGCCATTTCAATAATTTTTTGGCAAAATTCCAGCTGAATAGGCAAATCAGAGGGTTTAACTTGCTTGTAATTTGGACTTTGTACGGAAACAAGTTTAAGTCATCATGAATTATCCGTTGTTATGACCGTCTGCTAACTCCAATTTGCGCCGATAAGTTTCGAGTCGTAACGCTTGGATTTGCCTGAATTGACGATGCTACAGCCGCGATTGTGTCCTGAACCCGAACATAGGGATCTCGATGGTACGGTCTTCGTGCGATGCTTTCAGATTCGGCAAACATGTTAACCAGCCTCATAATGTTCCATCTACTCGGGGGAGTGCCGCCAAACTTCCGCCTGAATTCCCTTTGGACGGAAATGAAGGGCTGCAAAGCATGGTATCGCTGCACTATCCAAATCCTCTTTTCGGTTTCGGTTTCGGTTTTTGTAGCACGATTCGTGCACCACCCTATATTTAATGAATGTTATTTCCAAATGCGTTGTTATTTTATTTAAAAGCATCGTGGGAAAAACGGTAACAACGCCTAACAGTGGTTGTGATTTCTTAACATCAGATGCACATAAGCTCAGAATCAAAAGACAGTGCATGTTGTATGTCAAAGGACACTTTATTTGAAACGGAAATGGCAAGTGCTTTCGATCTCAGGTGCACCTCCACCACAAATTTGAGAACGTTGCTTAATGAGGCAACTTTAACACAACTTCCAAAGCAGTAGGCACGAAGTAAGAGCACTCTTGATCAGTGTGTCACGGTCACACGGCTGAAAATATCAGTTTCTGTTTAATAGCCAAAAGTAAGCAACGCTGGCGTGGTTTGTACTTAGTACTGGTTAGTACTTAGACGGAGAACCGCATTGAAACTCTGGTTTGCATTGGAACTGTGTAGTTATGCCTACTATTTCTTTTGTTTAAGCTGTTTAATAAACTTTTTCCAGCAAAACTTTGAGAAATATTGTGTATCCTTATCCCTAATTTAATGCCTTATCAGCAATACCTTAAATAACTTGTGGCTTGTTATTCCAACTAATTGAACCCTTCATCTATTATAGAAAACGATACGATGAATATTACCCAGCCTAGTCAGCCACATAATTTTAGTTATCCAACAGCTGTCGAATTGAAATCAACAATCAACAACCTTCATCACTATCAAAAACATTTTAACATTCCTCGTATGACGTTAACAGAGACAGGTGCTCATCTCTACTCGACCATCTCAAAACCTCTCAGTAACATTTTTCAGCCTCCAATTCCATTGAATTTTTTTAATTAGAAAAAAAGGACACTCGCTTCCTTCTCGGTATGACAACATATCGTGTCTCACGTATCTTAACAGATGTCAATTCTCGAGGATTTAATTCTACTGCCAGATTGTCTACGCGGCGACATCCCCTGCTACCGTTTAGTATTTTCTTTTTATAAATTCAATTAAATTAAACCTTTTAGAATATACATATGTAGATATAAATCCATTTCTTTTTATCATGCCCTCCATTATAGTGCGTCCCATTTAATTCCAAAGAAACACATAAGTACGACCCCAAAATATTTATTGACATCTATCTACTCCTTGTCATGTTTTAGTGATACACATAAATCCCAACCGATCGTACCGATCTAACCAATTCAACCAGTCTCAGCAATCCCACCGATCATCTTGTAGAAATTTATTTTTTATCCTAAAACAACATACCGCAATACAGCCGCCACTTTCTCTAGAGCTGACGTAATCTTGTGGGCACCCTTAAAAAATCCAAGTAACAATAGAAATATTTAGAAAAAAAAAAGGATCAAGATGATCGTCTCTGGATCTTTGAACCGATCTCACCGGTCGTTTGTCGGTCTGTATGTCTGTAAAGGTCAATTTCGTACCGCATAACGAAATCCAATTATGATTTCGAATAGTCTCAAGTGTTTTACACATGGATGGTTGATAGTATTTTGCTTCTAGATTCCTGATTTTAAGTCTGATCTGTACGGACATCAAAAAAGGGATAACGATACAAAGAACCGCAGTGCTCTGTTGTGGATGGAAAACATCAATTTAGTACGGGATCTGATCTTGGGTTGGTCCTTTTTATTTTATTGCCTTTTTGCAGATCACCGATCATTCAGCATCCCACGCGGTTGTCCAAATGGAAAGTCATCTAAAATGGTAGGCCAATTCAAATGGAATGCCGTACCAAATGGCAGATCATCCCAAGTGGTAAGCCGTTCAAATGGTAGGCCTTAGAAATGGATGAAAAGTTGAGTTTTTAAGGTGACAGTGTCATTGGATGAGTTATGGTTGGCTAACGCCTTTTTGCATGTACTCTATCGCCTGAGATCAGAGAGATTTTTCACCGTTGCCGACAGTAACCGTGCAAATTCACTCAACAGATCGTTTATCTTTTCAACAAAAGAATCTATGCGACCACTCCTTGAAATTGTTTTAAATAGTACGGTCTATTCGTATTCGTAGCTTCTGCTTTAGATTCTCCTTTTTTTTTTGTTTTCCATGTATCTTTTACCTCCATGCTTGCGGCAATTAAATGTGCGTTGAGCTGCGCTTGTGTTTATCGGTTCTTAGTATCTGTATGGGACCCCCATTCAAAGAGTTTTTTTCTGTTTATTTTTATTTTTCAACTTCTGCAAGATCATGTACTCGTAACTCTCATAGACTTTCCGCTAGAATACCAATTGAGATTGAGATCTCTGTTTTTCGAATGGGGGGGCGACGCATAAGAATACAATGCGACGCATGAAGAATTGCTTTATCGACGCGTGCATGTGTGCAGAATTTGAATTTCAAAAAAACAAAAAAGCACAATGGCCCGAGTTTTATGATCTAAAACACGTCCACCACAACAGTCGCTTATAGAATATAAAGAATATAGAGTAGACAAGGCAAACAAATAAAAAATGAAAAATTGAAATTCAGATACAAATCATTGTCCGACCATTAAGCGGACAAAGTTCTGGAGTTGTATAGAGGGCGATCGGGATACATTAGGTCCCATTGCTCTGTTCGATGTAGACATCTACAAACATATTCTAATTTTCACTTAATTGAGTAAACTGAAGGTTTAAAGCTTTATTTAGGTCTAATGAAAGCAACTTTAAGAGCGGTCCAAGTGAACTGAGTTATGAGGAAGGATTAGTATAACAGAGCAAGCTCAGCGAACGAATGGAAGAGTTATGAAGATATATGTATCTGAACGAGCTGGATGTTTGTAGAGTAAATTGCTCGGAAATGAGTTATAATGAAGGTGAAACGGGATGGGTATTCTCGGGAATGTAATCCTTTTGTTGTAGGGAAAGGGAAATGATTTTTCTGTTTTTTATTTTTTTTTATTTCAGACGAGTGCAAGCGCCAGTGGCTTAATTGGGTTTTATAAATCGGTTTCGATTAAAATGAAATATTTGAGCAGATGCAGGGAAGTTAATTGTGCACACAGAGTGAGCAAGTAAGAGAGAGGAGGGCTAAGGTGTTGGTTAATTTTATAGAGTTCTGAGAAGGGTTGCTGAATGACGTGGTATGCATAATTTTTTACTCATTATCGGTGGTGCGTTGGGGTATGATAAAATGCTACACAGAATGGTAATTTGCATAACGAGAAGGCTTCTGAAGCTAACAAACGTACTGCAAATTGTTTAAAATAGTATAAATTAGATGTGTACCACAGATATTTGTAAAATTTCAAAGGAGTGGCACGACATGGTGTTCCAAACCTAAGTCAGTAAACCATCTCCACAAACTGCGCTTAAACCAGTCGAATTGTAAAGAAAATTTGAAATACGCATGTGTATTGTGTACCAGAAGTATTTTAAAGGTGATTGCGTGGGTTTTGTTCAAATAGTGTAATAGCACCAGCACTTCTCATATCCGACCATAGAACCTCTTGCAAGCTCAGGGATAGACGAATTCATTTGGTCTATATTCTTGATAACAATAGTCACTCCAATATCAAAAATTCTGCGAAAGGAAGCAGATTAAGTCATCTTATCGACAATCATACTTCTCGTATTGTAATTTTGATCTTTAACTCGGGAGTCTTGTACTCTTGAATTATTATAAAAAAAGTAAAGCTGCGGATACAGAAATACGCCTTTTCATCAAATGGTTTCTGGCCACTATAAATTAAGCTATCTGCCAGTAGTTGGTAAAACGCTTGCCTACATTTGTCTCACGGTGCTAGTTGAAAGCAAACCCAGTTCAGCCACCACTACCTAGTTCAAATTTGTAAAGCTACAATAAATGTAGCTCGTTGACGGTTTTTAATTCAATATGCACCCTCAACGATAGTCCAATTTGATTGAGGTTGAAAGTGACATAGTCAAGCATACATATGTGAAAAGATGCAGAAAATATTTGGCAGATCCTCAATTGCCTCCATTATATTGTCAAAATTGTCAAACAGATACATATCTATTCGGCACTGTGTACCGTGCGGTCTAATGGCTTCGAAAACACTCCCGTGGAAAGTTGAAATATTTTTTCTGTGTACAGCTGCTTCTTTGTTTTCTATTAGAGAGAGAGAGAGATGCACGTTCATCTTCATCCCAGAGTCTGTGATTATTTGGTAGAGAAATAGCACTTTTGTATTCCAGCAGCTTATCCTTATATTTTTAGTATTTGCGCAAGACCCAATGGCTATTTCGATTAAACACTTAATCAATTGTCTGACAATTTAAGACTAGTAGTTAATGTGTGCATCGTAAAGCAATTATACTAAATCGTATTGTATTTGACTTGTGAGAGCCCTTTATAAATCAACTCTCCATCATTCTGAGGCTCGACTCGTATCGATCTTGCCTGTACTTTCAGTTGTCCACCCGTTGATTAATTGGCATTTCATCGTATCAACTTAGCTTTTTTTGTTTCTCTTCACTGGTGCAGAGGTTTCAGAAATCTAAATGTCATCGCTGAATGTTTTACCAATGATTTAATTTATCAACGCTGTTGAGGAATCATTAAACTTGATCACCAAGCTGTGATTATGAACAGGACTTTCTTCGCCTAAGCAGAAGGTCCATTTCTTCATTTCTATTGATAGTAGGGTGGTAAAGATCGTGATTAAAATATATCATAGCCAGTGTTGTAGGATCGAAGTAAATTGTTTTGGTATCGACAAATCGAAACCGTGTCTTGCGGACCTAAGTTTAGTCGTGTTTTTGCACGTGAGTGATCCAATTAATTTTCTTTCGGCTTCTTCTTGAGTCTCTATTGCTTTTGGGAACGGGTTCTCCGACGACCTTCGTCAAACATGACAAAATCAGTTGACTTCTTTAGTCCCCAGCTTTCCATTTTGGGCCTCTTGACATGGAGATATTCGTGATGGCGTGTTGTTCCTATTAGATCACGGCTTGTCATACCCACCGACATTCACAGCATTTTTATTTCCGTCGGTGTTATTTTGCCTTCAAATTTTTCGTATTATGTCCAATGTGGTGATGCGTATAGAAAAATGTTTAAGCGGCATTATTTCACTTCAACATCATCGCACATATCATCTCCTATTCCTATACAAGTTTATGCTGTTTTTGTTGAACAGAAATCAATTATGCCTTACCTTATTAGTAAGAGCGAAGATTCTTATTAGTTTTTGAATACGATTTTATGCATATGGCTGCCACGACTGACTTCGTATCAACAAACTATCAACACAATTTTCCAAGATATTGTTGTCTGTTTCTGGCTCTCTCTCACGAATGGATAAGACGATATTCGCTTTAGGGACATCCCAAAAAAAAGTTTGACGGGGTCAAATCGCAGCCCCGAGGTGGCCAATTGACATTGTGAAGCTCGCAAAGGATTGATTGTTTGATTGGTTGGTTTTTACGCGCTTCTAATAAAAATCATCCAAGTCCATGTCTTCGATTACGACCTAAAAAAAATTCGGAAATCATTGCTCATCATTCTCTTGCCATAATGCCCACCTCCAAAATCTAGATTAAATTGTTACTTTCTTCGAATGTATTGGCATCTCGAATATCACATGCGATATTTGATCCCAAGATGCGGCAATTTTTTTTTGGTTAAAATAGCTGCCAAGGTAAAAATGCGCGTCGACAAAACAGGAAGATTTTTCGGCTGCTATAGGGCCCAGAGTGAGAAGCATAACGAGGAGGATTGTCATTTGGTTTCAATTGCTGGGTGAATCGGACTTTGTAAGGGAATAATCCGAGATCTTTGTGCAACATTCTCGTCATACTGGAGCGTGAAATGTTAAGTTGTTGAGATCGACGGCGAGTCCATATTCCTGGATTGAGTCGACAACTCTTTGCCACAGAAGCCACATCTTCTCGGTACTTTATTCGGTCCGTCTGTGTGTCTTAAGCCCATCTTTTTACAACTTGCTTATTTTGAGTTCCATAAAATTTGCTGTTTCCTCTCTGAGTACATTGTTTCAAGTTTCATGTCTACTTATCAGATTTGTTCTTATTCTTCGGTCCCTTTTTTTGTTGAGAGACCAAATAGCGAGCCTTATTTCCGCCACTTTCCTAATTGGTTTCTTAATCGTATATAACTCGTACATCAATTTAAATTTGTCGCTATACGTTTTGCATGGCACGAATATTTCCATTCGCTCCGGAATCATTCTTCCTCTGAGCAGAACCGGCTGGGTAGTGTACTCATAGACATTCATATCCATAATGACGAATAGATGTATAGTACATATAAGTAGGGTACACTCGTGGGAATTCGATCTCGTATGAAGCCCTCAAGTTGTCTCATTAGATGTTAGTGGTCCTTAGGTTCATCTTAGATGCTTATGCCTGGACATTCCTAATTTAATAGCCTTTTGCGACAAATAAAAGAACGAGCTGGAGCAATATTTTGCAAATCTTTGTCGCACAGCACTCCCGTAGTGTATGATTCGGGTTGATTATGATGCTTTTCTGTAAAACTTCAATTACCACTTACATCCAACCCAATAGTTAAAATTTCTAATGCAGAAGACCGAGGTCTGAACAAAAACAAGATTTGTGATATCCATCCTTTTTGGCTACAAACAACATTCCATAAAGGTTAGAACAAACATCTTTAGATGAGTAACTGCGTGCACTATGAAAGGTGATTCATTCAATCCAAATGACTAGTTCTGCAAGTTCTGCCCTTAACATTCTATTCGTTCAAAATGACATACCGATATAACGATGTGTTCTCCTCCCTTAAAATTGATCATTTATCTAATATATTCCTACATATTCCAAAATGGCATTTTAGTTACTGACAAATTGGCACTAAAAATCCAATAACTCACATTAAATTGTCATCGAAGTCGCATTGTCATAATTGAACACTCATACCATGAGTCGATATTCACTTACAAGTGTCATGCTCAATTACAATGAAAGCGACATTTGTCCAAATCTACATCACATCAATCCTCGCCTCCGAAAACGTTTGACAAACAACAACAACTCAAACGACAATTGTGTGCTGTCCATTTCAAAAATGGAACCAAAAAACTGTGTGTGTCTAAACGAGTACACTATTCCGTATCGTCCGCTTATAGCCTCATTCAATTGTAATTTGAATTAATGAGAAAATTATTGTCAAACTCCTAAACCAACACCGTCGTCGTCAAAGTTGTTGTTCGTAGTAGAGGGCATCATTGTCACCAACGCGTCATTCCCATCATCAAACGCTATAGTGTCACTGGCATGTGGAAAATTGATATAAATTGCCGAGAAATTGACGAGAACTGTCATTAGGCGTTTTCATAAGACAAAAGTCCAACAAAATTAACATTCACATTGTCGATTGTTGCAGCAGACCGAGGAGTTGGTCTGAGTTATCGGAGGGCCCTCTCTGATATAGTACTTCCTCTGATGTACGAGTATCTAAGAGGAGCAGTGGCGTAATTAGTTCGTCATTAAATAACCTTTTATGGGCTGACAATAACAATCGGACGTTTATTGCGGAATTTTTCATTTATTTCCAGCGAGATTGAGATTGGAGATGTTGCGTCGGGAGTTTGCCAAAACAGATTGCACCTGGGACGTTTGGGGGAATTTCGTTTTATATAGGTAATCCAAATGAGGATGCCGACGAGCAGTTAGTTACACGTGAACACGTTTAGGAAGACTTTTAATGACTATCTCGTTGGATCGGTATGATTTTGTTCATTGGAGGTTGTGGATTGATGTAGAAATTAGTCAGTTTTGGAATGTTTATGGTACAGCGGAGCAATGATTGCCGTAATCTAATAGTTTAGGTGCCAGCTCAGGAAGTTTATAGAAAGTACGAAGCCACATCATTTTTTAGAATGCATTTATTAATATATGTATTTGAAATTCGCCGACATATCATAGTTGAGGCAGGGTAACTCTTGAAATCTTAAAAGTATTAGTTTCCTTTTACATAAATTGGCATATGTTATCTATCCCCGTGCAGCTGGCCCCTTATTTTAAATCCCTTAATTGACTATAAATCTATTCCATAATTCCTACATTCAAAATGCTTTGTGCGTGCAATAAATGTCTAAAATATATTATGTACTCGTATTATGCTCTCGTATATAGAGTGTTGTATGTTCACCTCATTTTGATAAACAGTTGATGTTGTCTTTTTAAAATTGACGCTGTGTACGAGTATTCCGCAGCAGAACGGCGTTGTGTTGTAAAGTATTTCACAGATTCAATTGCAGCTGTATGACGAGATAATGCTTCTTCAACAGTTGGTTCTTAAGTTCATTAACTGATCAAGCTTGAAAAACACTTTACTGTTTTATTTTCAATCATAAGGAGGGATTCAGACTGAACTGCGGCCCCGGTATCATTTTATCTTGGATAAGTCTAGAATCAATGATTCAATGCTGCTGGGGCGGATGGACTGCATATGGTAAGATGAATACACCAACTTATCTCACAAAATATGGTCGGACGAAAGTATGCCCGTTGAATGGAACCTCAGCATTGATTGTCCGATCATCAAGAAAGGAGACCGTCAACTACAGAGGCATCAGTCTTTTTAACATCGCTTATAAGATCTTATCCGCCGTATTGTGTGAACGCTTGAAGCCGTTCGTCAACAACATAATTGGTCCACATCAATTTGGCTTCAGGCCAGGAAATTTCGCTATCGACCAAATATTCACATTGCGGGAGATTTTGGAGAAAACCCACGAACTTCAGATCGCTGCACACTTCTTATTCGTCGATTTTAAGGCCGCTTATGACAGCATCTATAGAGTCGAGCTTTACAGACCAATGTAGTCTGGCATCCCTGCCACAAACGCCTCGGTCCTTAAAGTCTACAAATCCACCCCCGAGTGACAGCGTAGTAGAGGAAGAAGCGCGTGTTCATAGTAGTGTAAGATTCTTACTTACTAAAAACACCTCTCCATGATATTGATGTTTATGTTGCCGCAACTGTGTTTCGGCTAATAAGTAAGTAAGTACTTTTTTTTTTTTAATCACGAAATGGTAGAAGACTTTCCAATTAAAGTTCCTGCATGTTTCCTTTGTCGTGGCAGTTTTATTTGATCGCATTTAGTCGAATTTTATGTTTCCTCGGGAGTTTTAGTTTCGTCACCGACAGTAGGAATTCTATGGTCTCGGTATATGTCGTCATTTTTGTGTACCACGGTGCATAAAAAATTTGTTTTAGTACTTCATAAACAACTGGCATTCGTTTTCTTTGTACAATCCAAAAATTGAGTACCATAAGTTCACCCAGGGTTTAGCACTTGCTTATATCGGGTTTTCCAATATTGATTTGACAACTTTGCGTTCCCAAATTAAATTCACTCTTTCACTAATCATCAAACTGTCACTGTTAATTTATTCAGTAAACTCAACATTGTCATCATGGTAAAGTACACGAACGAGCAACGTCTGCAAATCTACCGAAAATTCGGAGTCGGTGACTGCAACTTTAAGAGCGTCATATCAATTTTCGGTCGTTGGGTTCGTTCGCTCAGTGGGTTCATCAATAAGCAAAATATGTGTTATTGGTCGGATGAGTATCCACATGTGCTTCATGAATCATCACCACCATCCACACAAATTAACGTTTTGGTGCGGTTTGCATGCCGGCGGCGTTATTGGGCCACATTTTTTCGTCGACGATAACGATCGTCACGTTGCTGTGAATGCTCAGCGTTATCGCGCCATGATCACCGATTATTTTTGGCCCGAATCGGAAGATATGGACTTGGACAACATGTGGTTTCAACAGGATGGTGCCACAAGCCACACAGCTCACGTTACAATCGATTTATTGAAGAGTAAGTATGGTGAGCGTGTTATCTCAAGAAATGGGCCAGTCGATTGGCCGCCTCGTTCGTGCGATTTAACGCCGTTTAACTATTTTCTGTGGGGCTACGTTAAGTCATTGGTTTATGCCAACAAGCCGACGACGTTGGAAGAGCTCAGAGTCAACATTGAACGCGAAATAGCGGCCGTTTCGGCCGAAATGTGTGGCCGGGTATTTGAAAATTGGGTCCAACGAATCGACCGCTGCGAACATGCCCGCGGTGGCCATATGAACGAAGTCGAGTTTCATTCATAAATGTTTTGATTGTACTTCAAGCCGATAATAAAGTTTTTGAAATAACTCAAACGGTTTGCGTTTTATTTAAAAAAACAAGTTGTCAAGTCCTTATTGGAGAACCCAATAATAAACATTCGATACTAAAATTTGAATGTTTACCAAGTAACCAATGCATATCTTTGTATAGTTTTCGAGTTACTTGGGTTGTTTTTTTGCGGCTTCAATTTTCACTCTGCGTCAAGTGTAATTCCATGGTATTTCGCCTCTTTTGCAAAAAGAATACAAACAGGCAACCGACTTGTTTTTTTGTATTTACAATTTACATAAACAGATTGAGACTAAATCTAGTTATGCTGAGTGCTATCCGCCAGGCCCTTGTCCATAAAAACGTTCTCTCTTCTAGGAGTATACTCGTATTTTGGGTAATTAGGTGATACAGAAGTCGGCCAGAGCGCTTCCGTGCGGTACGCCTGCTAAGATTTCCTTGAATTGCGATATTTCGTTCCGAGTATTCCGACACGGAAAATTCTTCTCGAGACTTAACTTAACTTCAAACCTTCATACCATACCTTATCGGTGATTCAATGCACCTGAGCAATAGTGGAATGCCTACTCCTGAACCCAAACTGGTGATTAGGGATACGATTTTTTTCGTCGATAATTGGCGGTATACGTCTTAAAATAATCCTCTCAAAGATTTTCGATAAAATTGGGAAAATTGAAATCGGTCTATAAGACTTCTTGTTATTTGAGGTTCTTCTGGTTCTAGAACCATTTCGACTTCAGCGGCTTTCAACTGACTCGAAAAGTATTCTCACATCTGTCCGGCGTAAATAATATAAGGAAGCTTAGTCAATGCTTTTCTAGGCAGCATTTTCGGGACTTCTCTGGTTATTAAGTTGTAACCCGGAGATTTCTTTGGTGTCAAATTCTTTATTTTAGTGATAAGGTCCGCTAGCATTGCATTTGTGATCCTTCCGAGACACCTTTTCCTTCTTTCTTTTCTTTTCTTTGTAATCGGAACTTAAGCATTTTTGAATCACCACTTGCCACTTTTAGGTGCTCATTTTGCGTGCTCATGTCTCACATTGTTTGCAATTTTCTTGCAAACTCGGAACTCGATAAATAGCTGGGCACTCTCCTTTGCAACTTGGTTGGTTGTTTACTTCACAGTTCTTGGGTAGGTGTTTTTCTGCACATTTTACACTATAAGTTTGGGTATGATTGAACCCTTGACAGCGCAAAGGATGGCGATATGACTTGTGCTGGAATGTGACTGCAACAAGTGCGGGTAATACGCTGATTCTACACAAGCAATGTTGTGAGCTTGTTTTTTCAGAATATAATAACGTAGGTAGGTGAACCCGAAATATTGTCAAATATCTGTTCGAGCGCCATCTAACAGGAGTGATAGCGTGATAGCTTTGTAAACAAGTCGGTGTTTGTTTTGTTCTGCAAAATTCGCAATGTCAAATTTAGTTGGGAAAATAGTTTTCCTGAAATGTTGTGTATCTAACAAAATATCATGTGGGAAAGCGTTGGAAATTTTAATGGTCGAAAATATGAGCGTACGATTGATGAAAAGAGTTTAAAGCGGGCCGTACTGTAGTTGATGATTTGCCTCGTCCTGGTCGTCCACCACCATCCACCAGTATGATTGATGTAAACATCGAAAAAGTTAAGAAAATTGTCCTCGCAGATCGTCGTATGAGCATCAGGAAGATAGCAGTCGATCTTGGTGTCTCGCTCAGATCGGTACAGAGCGCTATGCACGATGTTTAAGGAATGCAACGAGTTGAAGCGCGGCGTATGCCGATAGTGCTGAATTTGTTGCAGAAGCAGCATCACATTGATGTTGCTAAAGACTAAATGCTTTCTTTAGGCTAAAATGTTATCGATGGCATCATTACCGGTGACAAAACATGGGTCTATGGACATGACATCGAAATTAACCAATAATGATCAGAGTGGCGCTACTCATTCTGAGTCTATCCAATTCACTATACTGTTTGATCAGAAGGTATATACTTTTCCACCGTGACTTCGATAAGATAAGGTGATATGGCGCTGACTGGAAATTTCTTTTTACAACGCTTTTGCCTGGGTCTCTTAGAATATTAGAAAGAATTAGCGAAAGTTTGCGATAAAAGCTCTGCATCGGCAATAAATTTCTTGTCAAAATGTAATCAAATATTGGATCTGGTGAGAAACAATGCTACTTTTGCCTTACAAATTTGGCTCGATGCGGGGATGAAATCAACCTGGTATCTGGCTGGCGTACTGTACTGTGGCGTAAAAGCAAGACCATCAGAAAAGATTTAGGTGTTTCGGTGGGCTTACCATAGAAATTTCCTTCGCTTGTATAGATCACCCTCAATACATACAACTAAATTCTAATACGTAAGGTCTTGCTTTATATGGATATACACCCTGACTGACTCGAACTGCAACCAATTCAGACTGCTATAATTTCCAAACCGTTCAAATTTTAACACATGACAGATAATTTTATTATTTACAAGCCTTTTAAACGATTTTCGTCTCAGTTGTGTTGACAAATTTTTTTCCGCGATGGAATTCAAACGTGATAGTTTGATTGCTTTATATTTGGCTGGAAAACCACAAGTAGCTATCCCTAGAGCCCTCCAGCACTTCAACGTGAATAAATCATTTGTGTCTCGAATCATTTCTCGTTACAGTTTTACTGGCAGCGTTGCAAAACGCCATGGAGGTGGTCATAAAAAAACAGCAACATCGGCAGAAATGGTTCGGAAAGTGAAGGCTCGAATTGAGCGAAATCCGCGTCGAAGTGGAAGAAAAATGGCTCGTCAGCTCAACATATCGTTGAAACGGATGCAACACACACTGAAAAATGAGCTTGGGCTCAAGCCATTGAAGTTCCAAGAAGCACACGATCTTATACCGCAACAGAAAAAATTTAGAGTCGAAAGAGCGAAGGAGTTGCTACGCTTGCACGGAAGTGGTGAGTTGCCGAATTTGTTTTTTTCCGATGGGTCGCCATTTGTTATCGAGCAACATGTCAACAAACAAAATGACCGAGTTTGACAATGGTCGCTCTCCGCTCGTATTTTTGGACCGTGGCGTCAAAATTAATGCGATCGTATACCGTAAAACTGTCTTAGAAGCAGTATTAAAGCCTTGGGCAAACAATGATTTCGGTCGGAGACTGTGGACATTTAAACAAGACTCGGCACGGTCTCACAAAGCACGCGTCAACCAAGATTGGTTAAAAAACAATGTTCCACGCTTCATTTCTTCGATACAATAGATTGCAAATCCTCCGGATGCAAATCCGTTGGATTTTTCTGTCTGGGGTATTTTGAAGGCGAAGGTTGGCACTAAAAAATACCAAAGTTTGGACCACCTCAAACAGCCAGATCGCCGGGAATGGGCAAAAATACCACAGAGCCACTTGCGTGCAGCGTGCGATGCTTTCTTCGGCCGTCTCAAGGCCATTATTCGCGCCAAAGGTGGACATATTGAAAACTACTGATACAATTTGAAAATTGATGTATTTTCCAAGATTTTTTGCCTTGGCACAATTAAATTTTTCAAAAAATAAACAAAAATTGTAGCATTTTAAAAAGTTGGAGTTCGAGTCAGCCACCCTGTATGTACATACCTTAGTGAAGAAGTGAGGTATTAGCAATTCGTGCGATAAGAAACGATGCCGATTTAATGGGAGGCCTTGCAATAAGGAGTCGCGGAATAAGGAATTAGGCTTATGCAAAATAGCTCAGTAGAAGTTAGAGAACTGGGTTTTCTTTTAAGTAACACTCCTAAGCGCAAGACGTAACCAAACAGATACATATCAGCAAACCTAAACAAAGTGCCCTAGACTTATTTTGTGTCGTTATAAACTGAGTTTTTGTGCCACTGCATTCGAGACCCTTGACATAATATGCTAGCCACTTGAGATGGCATTCGAGGTTAGTTTTTGACTTCAAAGTGGCCGCACTAAAATCTCCAGTGGTTCGCATATTTGGGTTGTGCTTTTTAAAAGTGACCTGAACATCACTGGCAATCACAAGTAAATAAAATCTTTCGATTGCTTTGCATTACGAGTTGGCCAAGAGTTGGTAACAATATCTAGGTTTATCTGAATTATTCACCGGTTTAACTGATCAATTTATTTTTACGAGACTCTTTGCCTAATAGAAAACAAGCAATAGACTCCTCGTTAACATATTACAACGAGTTACAGACAACATTCTTTTTGTTTGTTAGAACTGATTAGAACCCTCTAAATTGGTGATCATAGCAATTAAAGCTGCGATCATATCTTCGTATTTCCATGAATGTCTAACTGTCGAATGTTCGTGATGAAGTCTCTTACTCCATAAATTAATTTAAAAACTACAGAACCTAGGTAACAGTACAAAATACTGATGACAACAGGTACAGCCCCTATTTTACCCCCTCATCCCGTCCTAAAGTCTCCGACAATCTCTGAGAAAAGAAAAATCTTCTAATGACCAATGGACCCGCGTCTAATCCATAACACCTCGTTAAAACAAAAAGATCTTTAAAAGGTTCCAACGTTTTTATTGTTGGACAATATTTTCCACTCTTAAGGTAGTCTGCGCGTAGTAGGCGAACGCGATTAGCAATAAAAAAAAATCCCGAAAAGCACTCTGAAAATTTGATCGTAAAACGAGATGACTACAACAAGCACGTACATAACATAGAAATGATCTCTACAAAGGTTGTAGTTGTTGTTGGTGGTATTGCTGTTGTGTCCTCTTATTACCAACAGAGGGATGGGGGCTAATGCAAGGAATGTTTTTATTACTCAGATAGTCTTTTGTCTAAGATTAGTTTTTTTTCCGGTGATAAATAAGTAATAAAAATTTCGTTAATAAATCGATGCTATGGTGTGAGGAAGACGAGTCTTTTTTTTCAGTGTTTTTATTGATTCAGGTGATGATTCGTTTCTTTTATTTAGAAAGGGGGCCAGGGGACTGACTCTATTGTGTGGGCCAGTAAATGCGGTTAAGGGGGCTTAAGCTTTTGTTTATGGTTAGCTTATGAGATTAGCGTTTTTATGGGGACTTTGTTTTGGGGGATTAAAAAACATTAAAATCGCGTTAAGACGTTAAGATGTTACAACATTGAACGATCAACGGTAAGTGTTAGACAGGGCATTCAAAATGGTTATAACCGTTTAAGTTTCGAGGCGATTGGATTCCCATAGGAAACTAGATCTATCGGTAAGATATGGGAATCGAATGAACCAATTTGAGGGATTTAAAATGCAAATGGGTGAAGAGAGACTATTGGATTGTTGAAGATTCTAAAGAAGCTTAATTAGCAGCTGATGAAATGGATGCCTTTCATATTGATGGCTTATTTATTTAAACAGAAGCACAGTATGATACAGTATTTTAGTATTTTAGTAGTGACGTCTAAGGTGAAGAGATAGAACATTTTGAGATACAAAAAGTGTATTTTCAAACTCGTCAAATTAACTAGTTTTGGGCCCACCTTCTGTGAATACGCACTCTTTTTTCCATGCTATTCAATTGTGGTCAAACGGCCAACAGTTGGTTATATGAGACTGAGACATATATTTTTTAAAAGCTTTATGAGTATCTTAATTGGTTCACTAACCAGCAGCTGTAGTAAGTCTTATAGTATTTATTTTCTAAAGGCAGGAAAATTAAATTCTGACATAGTACCTATATGTTTTGGTACCTTGTGAGGCACAAGTACAACCACATCCAGGATTTTTAGACCATTTGGCGGCATGATCATTGTTTTTATCTCATCCACGTAGTGCGTAGTAGATTAAAATATAAATTAACGCCTTTCTACAAACTAGACAGCAATTTAACTTTAAGTGAATTTGATGCGCTATCTAATACCGTTGTTGGGGATATCCCCATGTTAAAATCGGTGCTGCAAGATCCTTCCAGGCTCCAGCTAATTTTTCGCAAACTGTTCAGAAGACGCAGTTATGTGGTCTTTATGGCTCTGACTCTGTTATTCTCTTCGACTGGAATTATAAAAATGCTATCAGGCTTAGAGATTGATATTTAAGGTCGTAGCAGGGCAACTCTACTGAGGAAAATTGAAAAATGTTCAAACGAGGAAAAAATAGCTGCAACGTTTATAAAAAAGTATAAATCTCCTTTATGGAGATGTCGATACAAATCGTTGATTATTTTTAAAGATTTTAAATTCTGGCCCAATTCCTATATCAACGCTAATTTATATTAGCTTAAACCTGATGAACAGCCAATCTAACGCTTCCATTTTGAAGTATGTTTTCTTCTAACGCTTGGTGAAGGTGATGAATCTGCCTATTACAAACGATTTGCCATGAAAGGATTTTTAATTTCTTCTCCCAATTCAGTGTTTTATTTTACTGAGGACCATACTATCTGTTTCTCATATTCACATCGTCGCCCTTCTAATTTAGGGAATGAATCTCAAGCCTCGCTTCTTGTCTGGAGGAGATCTTTATATAAAGCGGATGGTCAGGCGCTTATCGGCAACCACAAGATAACAAATCCAACGTTAACGGAACTTATCATTGAAGTAAACAATTTAAAACCAAAACCAGGTTACAATTTCAAAACCGGAGACATCCTTAAGTAAGCTCTTTTATATTATTAACGCCACACTGACGTTAGAGTGCGTTCCCGGTCATTGGAAAGTAGTTGAAGTCAAAATGGTTCTAAAAACAGAAGAACATTCAAATGACAAAAAGTGTTATAGACAGATTTCAATTCTCCCAAAAATCTTTGAGAGGGTAATTTTAAGACGTATACTGCCAATTATTGACGGAATAAATCTTATCCCCAATCACTAGTTTGGGTTCAGGAGTAAGCATTCCACTACTGGTCCGGTGCATAGAATAACCGACGTAATTGGAAAAACTTTGGAAGGAAAAATGGTTTGAGTATTCCTCGATGTTTCGCAAGGACTAGTTTTTGAATACAACATCAATCAAGTGGCCCCCTTCATTGACCACAGCAAAATGTGTCATTTTTGCTGAATTTCGGCACGAATATTTGCCTTGAACTCGTCAATGGTCTCAGACTTGCTGGTGTACGCTTTGCTTTTCAAATAACGCCATAAAAAGAAGTCCGAAGGGGTAGAATCTGGAGTTCTGGGTAGCCAGTCAATGTCGCCATTTTTTGATAGCACATGTCCGGGGCATTTTCGTTGTAGAAACTGCGTTATTTGCAGTATAGCATGGCGCACCGTCTTGTTAAAACCAGTAAACGTCCAGACGTTTTCCACACATTTGTGGTAATCATAATGAGCCAACATTCACCAATATCGATTAACATCGATTGCTGGCCCAGTGATGGTTTTGGCCTAAACTCCGGCCCAAACAATCACTTTTTGGTCATGCAATGGTGTTTCATGGATATCGTGTGGATTCTCCGTTCCTCAAATGCGGAAATTTTCCTTGCGCAGGAGTGTAAAATGGGCCTCGTCGGTGATCAAAACTTGCTTTCAAAAACTAGTTCAGTATCAACTATTCGAGCAAATGTTTGGCCGTATTCCAAGTGACGTGGATGGTCTGTCGGCAATATTCTTTGAGTTAGTTGCACTTCGTACGGAAATGAATGCAAATTATGCTTCGAAGTGCGCCGCAAAATGGTTCCACTGAAGCCAAAATACTGAGCACGGTGACGATACGACACATGTGTGTTCACGGCAATACTCTCTTTTATCGCTTCAACCAGTTCATTGGAACGTCTTGGACATTAATGAACAGCATGTCGACGATCCTCCACTGTCCCGCGCTCAAGAAACGATACCAAACGACGAATAGTGTTGTCAGATGGTACTTGCTGGCAATGACTTTTGCTAAGATATGCACGTTGAGTCAACAGAACTGAACGACTGTATTTAATGTACAGCGTCACTGTTTCGATGTGAAGCGATTCATGTTTAAAATTGTTCTGGATTGACATTTCAAAAACATGCCTACTCAAGTCAATCGGTTGATAAATGTTTAAGTAATTCAATGTAAGATGGTGCACCATCTTTATGAACAAGGGCTTGGCGGATAGCCCTCAATAAGTCCAAATCTGTTCATGTAAATTTTAGATACAGAAAAACGAGCTGAGTACCGATAACAGGCTGCTCTTATATTAGCAAGTGCTAAAGAAGGTGTAGACCTATGGAATATAACTTTGGGGTGGTACAAAAAAAATGAATGCCAATACTTTACAAACTTTTTAAAACCAAGCGCTTAGAGAAATTGTCCATGCACCGTGGTACATTCGAAATGACGACTTACATCGACAAACTTAGTTGCATTAAAATGAATATTAATATCGTAGGGATATTTCATACGCGCTTACGATCCCCAAAGAGTGTAATGGAAGATTTAACTTGGCCTTGTCGGAAAAGAAAAATACCACTTGCCTCGATGAAACTGCGAAACTAACCAGGCTCTGTATGTCTTTCAACGACAACTTATTTTCGAATTACCACACGTTCAAAGCAGGCAAAAATGTTGCGAAATGTCTATATTTACTTAATACGCCATTTTATCTGGCCTCTATAAGGTATTTATTTGGTCAAAGTTGGAGTACAATGTCTCCGAAGCCGAAAACTATTCTGCAACTGCTTAATATGATTCAAAATCAAAACCTTTATTTGATGGTAACATTGCCTTGTTAGTTGACACCCTACAACTCTTACAGAATGTTCTTGCCTCATTTTGTGATCCTTAAATTTTTATTCGCAGGGTTGTCTAGCTGTCAACTAAATGGTATATCAATTCAGCGAATTGTTTTTTTTACTTTTCTGAGTTGGTTCACATCCGCAGTCAGCAAAGTACCATAGTTTGTTTTCAGTTTTGGGTTCTCATGTATCCGTATAAGCTTGTTTGTGTTACTGTTTAGATTTCGGCTGTTCCACCTTAGACAGCGCCGTCATGTTATTGGGACTACATCGATCCAATACTCTTTTATGTTAAGACTTGTATGACGTTAAGGTTATTTTTTATCGTTCAAGGATACTGGATTTTAATCAATTCTGCGGGGACTCAGATGTCGCGAAATAAGGATGTCACCTGGTCTTTGTTTCTAATGTTGGCGAATCACCAGTTAAGACAGAGCTGATCTTATAGTAGTCGTTGTGCTGCCCGAGTTGTGTACCATCAGTTCCATTAATATGTTTGAGGTGGATTTAAGATATCCCATCATTATGAATTTTTCGTGATTAGGTATTGAGCTGTAGTTTTGTTCAGTTTAACGAATTTAAAGTCATATTTCACGTCTTCATTCGTAAGATCTTTGGGCTATAGCACCGTAGGGTGGTGATATTTTTCATTCTAAAAGACGAGGATGTTGATTTCGTCATTTTGAGTATCTAACATATTCGAAACCAATCGTTCCCCATCTTTAGAAGCATAGGGTAATATTGTGAACATATTGTCATGTTTCTACATTCAAGAGCAATATGGTTTTCTTACTCATAGTTGCCAGATGTTAGATCCCTTAATCGACCACGTGCAGCCGAGCAACTGGCGGAGGCCATTCAAGAAATGCGATGGGATGGGCCGGACAAAAAGAAGATGAAAAACTGTGATATCTACTACGGCAAAAGCAGCGCTTATTTGGATGCGGATTTGTTGGCGGAGTCAGACTAAAACAAGAAGTCCTCAGCTTCCGGCATGTTAGCGAGCGCCTCGTAGCAATCCGCATCAAGACTAAATTCGCCAACATTGGCCTTATATGCGCGCATGCCCACACAGAGGAGAAAGATGACGATACCAAGGATGCCTTCTATGAGCTCCTTTACAAGACCTACGAGCAATGCCCTAGCTATGACATTACAATTGTCCTCGGTGTTTTTAATGCAAAGCTAGGAAGGGAGGGGATCTTTGGTGGAACAACCGGAAAATATAGCCTGCACAATACCACCTCCGATAACGGATTCAGGCTAATCGCCTTTGCGGCGGGGCGAAATATTGTCGTAGCTAGCACGCCGTTCTCACATCTCGACATACACAAGGGGACTTGGAGAACTCCTGATTAATCAACAGTCAACCAGATTGATCACATTGCGATCGACGCAAGACACTCATCCAGTATTATGGATGTCCGTACGTTCCGAGGAGCCAACATCGACCCGGACCATTACCTTGTTATAGCCAAGGTACGGTTGAGGATATCCCAAACTAAGTCAAGACAAACTAATGCAGTGAGAAAATTCGACGTCAGACGGCTACAATCGCAAGAGATCGCCAAGTCCTTTTCCGATCGAGTGTCTTTTAATCTCTTAAGAGGTCCAATGCCGCCAGCATCAAACATCGAAGACCATTGGAAACACTGCCAAAACGCTATCAGAGATGCCGCTTCTGATGTGCTGGGTTTCACTCGTCCACCACAACGAAACCCCTGGTTCGATGATGAATGCCGGCAAGCACATGCAGCTAAGCAAGATGCATATAAAGCGGCACTGCTTAGAAAGACCAGAACTGCCCATGAGCTCTATGAGCGCAAGAGCAGAGACGAACAGCGGCTTCTAAGGAGGAAGAAGAAAGAGCATGAGAAGCGCGCGATCGAGGAAATTGAGAGATGCTACTCCAGGAATGAGGTTCGGAAATTTTGCCAAAAGTTAAAAATAACATGCCGTGGAAACAAACCCCGAACCGAAGCCTATAGAGATGAACAAGGGAACATCGTAGTAGAATCACTGTCGATGCTGAGGATTTGGAAAAACCATTTCTGCAGACTGTATAACGGCGATGACGGACCAAATGCCGCTGCCAGGCAGAATCAACCTTTCGACTTGGACGATGATGACCAACAATTCCGTCCACCCGACCTGGATGAAGTGAAGATAGCTATATCGAAGCTTAAGTCCAACAAAGCTGCTGGAGCGGATGGCCTGACTGCCGAGCTCTTCAAAGCGGCAGGCGATGACTTGGTAAGGAGCATACACCAACTCATCTGTAAAATATGGTCTGACGAAAGTATGCCCGATGAATGGAACCTCAGCATTGTTTGTCCGATTCTCAAGAAAGGAGACCCTCTGAACTGCGCCAACTACAGAGGCATCAGTCTCCTTAAAATCGCATATAAGATCTTATCCGCCATATTGTGTGAACGCCTGAAGCTGTTCGTCAACAACCTGATAGGTCCACATCAGTGTGGCTTCAGGCCAGGAAAGTCCACCATCGACCAGATATTCACACTACGGCAGATCTTGGAGAAGACCCATGAGCTTCAGATCGATACCCACCACCTATTCATCGATTTTAAGGCCGCGTATGACAGCATCTATAGAGACGAGCTATATAGAGCAATGTCTAGTTTTGGCATTCCTGCCAAACTCGTCTGTCTGTACAGGATGACGATGGAGAATGCACGTTGCTCCATGAAGGTCGGTAAAGATCTCACCGAGACCTTTGATGTGCAGAAAGGATTTAGATAAGGCGATGCACTATCGTGCGATTTTTTCAACATCGTACTTGAAAGAATAGTGCAAAACTCACGAGCAAACACAAGAGGCACTATCTTTCAAAAGTCCGTCCAACTATTCGCTTACGCCGATGATATTGACATAATCAGGAGAAAGCAGCGTGATGTCAGGCAAAAGCAAAAGCAACATGTCATTTATCCTTTTTCATATATTAAAAATCGCTTTACAGCTCATCTCTGTAATATTCTCAATTGTCAATTCACCTATCATAAGCAGCCTCTCGATTGGCACAATCTGGTCGAATTTCCTTTCCTTAATAGAGCTGTTTTCTTGACGAACAAGCTGGGCATTTATAAAGGCTTCCTCTATTGCCAAAATTTCCGCTTGAAACATGGTACAGTGTTTTGGCAGGCGGAAGGTGAGGAGAGACCAAGGTTTAAATTTTCTGAGAAAACGCCGCCACCATCTTGTATCCATTCATATAGAAATGTATTGAATTGTTGCCCACGAAAGCATTTTCCTCCCAGATTGTCGAAACAGTGTTGGGCGTAATGAAGTCGATGTTTTTTGGCAGGATTCGAAATAGTTTAGTGGTTCACTTCGTTCTTACTTTTATTCGAATATCGTCACATACAACATACATATCGATTTTAGTTAAAATTGATTATCTTCGTTTCTTTTGCAAGCACTCCTTGGCGCTTCATACGAGGGCGGGTCAATAAGTCCGTGACTTTTGGATTAAAACACAGATTTTTTGATAAAAAAATAATTTTATTTTTCAACGTAGTCTCCCTTGAGCTCTATACACTTTGTCCAACGCTTCTCCAATTTTTTTATCCCTTCCAAAAAAAATGATTTGTCGAGGTCCTCAAAATAGGCCTTTGTTTGCGAGATGACTTCATCATTGGAGTCAAGTCTTTTTCCACCAAGCCATTTCTTCAGGTTTGGGAACAAGAACTAGTCGCTCGGAGCCAAATCTGGAGAATAGGGTGGATGAGGGAGCAATTCATAGCCCAATTCATGGATTTTTGCCATGGCAACTGCACATGTGTTTGTGGTCGACTGTGAGCAAACGCGGCACCCATCTTGCGGAAAGCTTTCTCATGCCCAAGTGATCATTCAAAATTGAAACCACTGAGCCATGCGAGATCCCTACGGCTTCCACAATCTCTCGCACTTTCAATCTTCGGTCGGCCAACACCATATCGTGAATTTTTTCGATTGTTTCGGGTGTAGAGACCTCAACTGGGCGTCCAGGACGTTCGGCATCTTCAGTGCTTGTACGGCCACAACGAAATTCAGTAAACCACTTCTTTACCATTGAAATCGATGGTGCAGAGTCCCCATAGTATTTATCAAGCTTAGCCTCGGTCTCGGTAATGGTTTTTTTTCGCAAGAAATAATGCTTAATAAGCACACGAAATTCACTTTTTTCCATTTTCTCCTCAAATTAGTGAGTAGTCTGATAAAAATAGCTGTCAAACACAAACTAACTGACGCAGCAAGTTTAAATTTTGACAGGAGTCAACTGACAGATGCCTGTTGACAGGAGCAGTGTTGCTGTTTCAGTAAAGAGGTCAGAAATTCAAAAAGTCACGGACTTATTGACCCGCCCTCGTATCCTTGTCATGTTTTCTTCTTCTTTTTTTTGTTTTTTTGTAAATTTACGAACATCATCAGAGTCAAACCTTCATTTTCTTGAGCTGTTTTCCATATGCTAAGGTGTTTGCTTTATTTCGGATTCCAGTACCAAAAAGATTTTCTTGTTTTAGCTTCATTCTAAAGTCGTTGAGGACAATTATTACATCATATATAAGGTGCTGATCGTTCTCCACTCTATTGACTGTAACCAACTCGCCCACATCATCTGCTGACATTTTATCGAATAATTCACACCAAACGGACAGCTTCTTCGTATGCAATGGCTCATCGCTCAGTTTCAGATTTTCACTTTAGCTCTTGGATCAGTACGATTTTATGCAGACATATAGTTAAGTCTTTTGATCGGTATATAGTCTCGTCTATGAGTAAACCGAATCAGAATTCTCAATTTTCCGTTGACGTCAGTCAACCGTTCAAACTATACGAAATGAGTTAAAAATCCGAATGAGTAACGAATAAGTACACATATAAATTTTAAGAACATTTTCCTTGTTTTCCAGACATTTTTAAACTGTATCTACTTTCTGATAAAATCAAACAAATGTTCCGACATCTCATCATAAAGCACCAGCTGACTTTGATCAAATTTCCTCCTAACTCAATCCAAACTCTCATCTCTGACTCATTGTCAATCTACAGTCCTCAAAACTAATTCTATTCAAATATCGATTGATTTTAATCGACTGCTAGAAAGCTCATTAAAGAATTTTAATAATTTTTCAATAGCCATGAATTTGTTTAAGTATTTAAATATTTCAACCCGTCAACACGATAAAAATCTCCTTGAAGACCAAATACAGTTAATTTAAATTATCTGACGACAAATATCGGAACATATTTGGGCTCGAAAATAACCGAAAATATGTCGAAAATTTCCATTTAAAGCGTAAACGCTCAATAATTTGACGCTTTATTTTGACATCCAATACACCGGCAATGGAGAGTCATAAATTTGCCATAATGATCCTCTGGTGTCCGCATCATCGTGTCAGGCAAAGTCGACACCAAAACCACACACTCGACCTCCCACATTCTCGCCTCCATTTGTCAAGTCCGAGCGATTAGTTTGTTGTTTTTGTACAGAGAAACGAACAAAGCAAAAACAAACATCGATTTGGACTTTTTTTCGTGTTGTTTAGTTCTGTTTTTTTTTTTTTTTTTTTTTTTTTTTTTTTGAAATGGCGCTAAATATACTTCAATCAGATAATCTCCACACACGCAGTCTTATGTCAATTTCGACAGATGGAACGTGTTCCCCAGTTGACAATTTAAATGCAAATCTGCAAAAAAAAAATAAAAAAAAAAAACTGACGGAAAAGATCTCCGAAAAAATCACAGGAAAATCACTCCGAAAAAAAAAGCAGAAAGAAAAAAAAAATCTCAAAACTCAATGAATGCATAATTTTCCGATAAAAATTTCTTGAATACAAATTTTTCCTTTTAAATATTTAATTCGATTTTTCAGGTGAAGAAGTTGGGGTCTAGGGAGTTGCACGAATATGAGTGTGCTCTGGTGAATGTGTAAGGAAAATTCTTTCTTTGCTTTTAAATCACTTTCATCAATAATTTTTTGGTTAGAGGGGGAAAATGAGATGGAGCGGGCCGTCGGATTTAGGCCAGACTAACAATATCTTCATTAGTCATAGTCTGCGACGTGAGTAGATATATATATATTTCTTTTTGTATTTGAACTTGTTGGTGTTCTGGTGAACAGTTTGAGTAATTTGTTGCAAAATGCTCGATTCGACTCTCTAGGCGACGAAAGTCTAAGAGAAAGCAAAAGAAAAGTTTTTTCTTTTCATTTTCATCACTAGGACGAAATTAAATTTTTGTAATAGAATTTTTGGAAATTATTTTTGTTGAAAGGCAATGGCAATAAGTGCATAATCAGTGAGAAAACAAATCATCGATAATGGTGAGCTACCTATTCAGTGGGGTCTGTCAATAATATTGTAGGAAGGGGAAGCCTTTTTTTTGGTGAAATTGTTTAGTGAATTGAATAAGTGTATTTGTGTTGTTTAATCTGGCGGAACAGAGCTCTTAGGCAAACAATTTGTCTATGATGTGTTCCCTGTAGTGGAAAATCCTCATCTTTCGTGGATAGTTACTAAAAGCTTTAGTGGTGCGAACGTAAGCTGAACACTCACAGCGGTAGTGCTTATTTTCACAGCAAACGTCGTATGCGCCTTGTACCACATAATTATTTACCAACGCCCATAGTATCCAGTTACAACATTTATAAGTAGTGTTCATCCTTCCTACTAAGGGATAGGAGAACGCAGATGTCTTAGAGACGTCGGAAGGTATAAGAATGTTGCTGCTTCATTGTTGATTACCGTGTTTTTGCTCGTTTTATGTCATTTTTCATGGTGTTCTTCAGAACTTTGGACGACGAGTTCGCTAGTTTTTGACGAATGTTCTCTTGGAAGTCCACCTGAGTTTGTAGTTTGTTCCTATATACCCGTGACTTTAAATAACCCCATGGAAAGAAGTTTAGGACGGTTTTAATCGGTCAAATTGCCAAAAACCAATATCGTATGACCGGAAAACGGCTGCTTTAGAATGTCGGTTGTATCACGTGCAGTAAGGGACATAATTGATTCGTCCTGCTGGAACCAAAAATGAATGCTGAAATGAAAAATTCATTCATCATGACTTTATAGCGCTCACCTTATCACAAGATAAGAAATGACCTCTCCAGCGTAAGCAGCACACGATGCAGTGACTTTAAGTGGGTATAATAGCTCCTGGTGTATTTATCCACATAGCTGGGCCTCGTCACACATGATTATTTTTAACGCAAAATCATTAACTTCGTCGTTGAAATTCAGGAGGGCGTGATGTTAGACGCGATTCACTGTCGACATGGTTCAGCAGCTGATGTCCGGACTTTGTGATGAAACATCTTCAGGTCTTTCACCAAAATAAACCGCAAATACGTTCGTGTAGTGGTAAATAGCATGTCTCGTTTTCTGAAGCCTCCACCACATCTTCAGACACGGCAGCTATATTCTCGGCCGAACAAGTGGTACGATGTCTTACAGGGTTTGCTCAGCACCTCATTGTTTCAGTATCAAAGACGTCTAACCGACGCAATGCACGACCGATGGGAGCTGGACGGCCAGGAAAACGGGCACGAAATTAATGTTGCGTCTAAATCATTGATAATTATTTCACTTTCGATCTACTCCTATCGTTCCATTGCTTATTCACACAAATTTTAACTCTGTTTGATTCACAAATGTCAAAGTCAAAGTCATTGTCATTTGTGAAACCGATGGTGCGTTCCGATAGAGTCATACAATATGGCCTACCTAGTACTGCTCGTATTCCACCATCTGAGGGTTATTTGCATATAAAACCAACTGTCAGTGAAAGTTTTTGCAAATAACGCAATAAGTCCTGACAAAGGTTTGGGTTCCGAAAAACTCATCGCTAAGCTGTATTCTTAGATAATCTCATTTCTTGTGATTGCATGATGAAGTTGGTCCCAAAAAGACTGTGGATTCAGCACTCCGGTCAAATAAGCTTTGCGTTTTCGAGCTTACTTTAAAGAAGCGAGAGGGTTTAGTTACTATACCACTTTGATTAAAATTAATTCCCGGAATTAAAAATACAAGTTTATCCATCTAAACTTATATTGTCTTATGCCAGCGCTTGATCCAAAACATGAAACATTTTTTGTATTCGGTTTTCGGTATGTCAATCAGTGCTTTCTGGGATTTTTCCACGACTTCCTGTCGGCTGCTGAAACGCATTCCCCGTAGTGGTTTTTAAATTCGAATGAACAGAAAGTAGTCACAGGGAGCCAAATCAGGTGAATTCGGTGGCTGTTGGATGGTATTGGTTGCATCTTTCGTCAAAAAATTACGAATAATGATGACACTCTGCGACGGTCCAGAAGTTTTCTGCTTACAATCATTAACCAAAATGTCTTGGATGAATCCATAGACAATGTTCACGTCCTCCGCTATCTCTCTGATGGTTAATTTGCGGTTACTTACCAACATTTCTTTTACTTCTTCAATGTTTTCGTCGGTATTCGATGTCGATGGTCTGCCATTGCGTTCATCATCTTCGATTGACTCACGACCACTTTTGAACCGCTCGTGCCACTGGTAAACGACCGTTATTTTTTAGAAAATCGTTGCCGAAACACGACATTTCCAACGTTCGCGCACCATTAAATCCGTTTTTTACGCAAAATTTAATAGAAGTTCGTTGTTGTAAATTGTAAAAAATCGCCAAACACACAGAGATAGATGTACTCTTGGCTACGTAACTTTTGCAAATGTCAAGTTATGACGCTAAGATTATGAGGGAATATCAACAACAGATGTACCAACTTAACTTACTTTTAACTTTTAAACTTAAAAGACGGAACTTAAATCGGAACAATGGGAGCGCCACACGATGGTTATTCCGCATTAATCGCGCATTTATCATGCAGCAGTCTTCCATCCATTCTAACGCCGCCGTTTGAGCCTGAAAGCAGTCAATCGCAATTCCTTACACTGAAGACAGTAGAGCGACATTATCTGTATGGTATGCATGAGTGTTGGAACGTTGGAACTACAAGGACGACCATTCCATAATATTCTTGTAATCTAAGATCTGGTCGCTTTCTTGAATTAGCTCAGGATAAGTCAGAAGGCTCTACGACTGTTTCGGAATATCAATAGCACATTTGATCCAAGTACAGCTAGTGAGCTAATAATGCAATAATGGTCTCGTTACAGACCTATAATTAAGCAAAACCCTACAAATCTATGTTAGATAGGTTAAATAATTTTCAGAAAAATCGTCACAAAGATATAGCGTTTGTCCATCCTCTGTGTAACAGAATTCAATTGTTGGTCAACCAAGTTGTGGTGAACGATGTAAGTACATTGAGTAAGAGAACTGACGCAAGGGCTCATGTTGAAAAGCCAAATCATTCCTCTAAGCAGAAGCTCGAAAAAGGAAGGCAATGGTGAAAGTTTGACTGACAGCAGTAGTCATAATCTATTTAGTTTCCCCAGGCTATACCATTACAGCCAAGAAATTGACACCCACATAATGCACCACAAACTAACACGCCTACGTCTGAAATTGAGAAACAAGAAATTTATTCTCCTTCAAGTCAACTGTGTTGCGAAGTTATGCCCTTCATTCACGACAGCACTCTATCACTTTTCCCAACATTTGCTGGGTAAAACGTTCCAAAAGTCCATAGCCAGAGCGTTTTCAAAAGGCCTGTAACCCCCAAATATCTAGACAGCTAGCCTGTTTCTCGTTTTCGTATATTTCCGACTTCTTTTTTGGTCTAACAAAGTCAGCATAATATTTTTGGTCGATTTTGTAGAGTAGTGGTTTGACCAACTGGGTCTATCAATCCATTTTCCGTTCTGTACTTATGACCACCCGAGATTTACCAAAATACCTATATTGTGCTGTGAATTGACTCATTTAACACAAACTGTTTTAAGCGCTCTGTTCGACTGTCGTTAATTGTGACAATATCGGTAGTATTGTCATTATTGATACTATCGTGCCTTCTAAATAAATTCAACCTGTGAGAGCCGCAAGTGCATAAAGCGATTGCACGAGAATGGTACTCGTATTTGAAAAATAATTTTCCGTGATAAAGCTGGAACTGAACCAAAAAACCTATTCAGCTAGCATGATCTCCCGCCGGCTGCCTTAAGTGGCGCGATCCGAGTTTGATAATGTTCCCTTCTATTTGCGTGCGCCACCTTAGATGTGGTCGACTAGGCTTGAAAGAAGTCCGTTGAAGCCTGACGACATCGATGTCGTTGTTCTGCTCGTACAGTTCATGGTTGAACCTTCTACTTCATTCATTGTCGACGTGAACGAGATCGAAAATCATGCGGAGTAACATCAAAGATCAATTGCTTCGTTCGTTCGCTTTCGACAATGTTTCAGCGTCTTTTCCGTAGAATAAGACCGGAAAAATTAAAATCAAACTGGCTTTAGTTTTACGAAAGAGAGTCTCTATGCGTGTTCTCTCCTGATAACAGCATGTACTTAATTCTGTACTCGTTTACTGTCAGACTATCTGCCTCAATACTCACAAAAGCTGAAGTTGAAGGCCCTCTGTGCTCGTCTAATTACATCATTGTCACTTGTAAGGTGGTGTAAAATTCGTATTTCATTCTGATCCAAGTTGCGCGGATTGTATTTTTTTTTTGTTTTTAATTCCTTTTAAAGGACTTTTACTTCAAACTTGAAAAGCATAGCACTAAATAAAACAAGAAAAGCTCACAAAAATAAAACCACTGATCAACCTCACTGTATGACTACAATCTCATGCCTTTCATTGAAGTGCTCTATCAAAAGAAAAATACAATTTTCCTCGGCAATTCATAAATATTTTGTCGATTATGATGCTCGGCGCGAAACACTCACTCGTCTCCATCTTCATCTTCATCTTCATCTCTGTGTCAAAGTAATCAACGGGACATAGAAATTTTGTTTCAAAACAAAATTCCCAAATGTGGAAAAGTTTTTTCCCACTCCACACATTTCCTCCTCTATTCACCTCTTGAATATGCCACGCAGGACCCAAGAAAGCACTGAAATACCAAAATAGGTTCATCCATATTTCCATACAAAATGCTCCCAAGGAAGTACTTACTTGTAGCTTTGCACTGATGAGAAGACTTCACTGTGCTTCTAAACTTATCAGACGCGCTCCTCGTTCATCTTGACAGCTCTTGGAGGATTCGAATTAGAAGACGCGCACAAAGGAATACTTCATTCATTCTTCCTAGACGTGTTCCTATTTTGTCACAGAAAACTCTTGGAGTACGAGTACGAATTCAAGGAGTTTAGATGAATTAATTTTTAAACAACTTTTTCCGTGATGTACGAGTACGTTGTATTGTCGTCAAAGTCATCAATGTCGTCAGCTAACGTCTGACAAAATGACGAAATGGCATTTCATTGTTCTTTGATGGCATTTCTTGGCACACACAGAGATACTGAGATGAAATGAGAGTGTGCGTCTTGATTGAGGAACGCAATTCTGTGACTTTTTTATCACTTTCCTACCGGAGATTGAATGTCGATTAAAATTTTTTTATTGCTCGAGGCTTTTTTCCAGCATCCAGCATACGCAGAGTACGACATCCATCTGTTGACTTTTATGAGGTGGAGACGTTCCCAAGTTTCTGTTTTTCTAGGTTTCATCTCAGCATGTTTGGAGGATTTTCAAAGAGATTTCCAATGTGGTTTTTATGAAGCTTACTTACGAGTACAAGTACGAGTATCTGTCTATTTTGTTGAGGTTACCAAGTGAGAAAAATGGTACAACACCTGGTTCTTTGGTTTTGGTTGTAGGCAGTAGGTAGAGGCTTTGGAATTTAGTTCAATAAATGTCAGCTTTTACGTAGTTTAATGGCAATGGAGTGTGTGTCATGATTCATTTCTTTCATTTGACTCATTGGATGGAATTTAGTTTTTGTTTTTTCCTTTGGTTTAAAATTATGATGTGTCAAGATATGTGTAAATTTTATGTTTGACAAATTCTTGTGTTTTTTTTTTTTTTGAAGAAAAATCCCTAGAGATGATAAGGTAGACGAAAATAGTTTAGGGCAGGAAATAACTTACGGCATTCTGGAGACTGACTAGAAAATTTGATCTCTGACCTTCAGATATGATGAAACCCAAGAATTTTTTTTCCCAATTTATATGTATTACGAGTATGTGAATAGATCCGGTGGTGGCGATGGCGCGATGGTTAGCTCATTGGACTATCACGCAGAGGGTCCGTGGTTCGATCACCGGCATCGCCAACAATTTTTGGAACGTCATCACCCTTTCAGGGGGCAATGGCAATTTCCCGAAAGTAAAATTGCCTATGAAAAAGGTTCTAAGGAGTGCCGTTCGGATTTGGCGATAAACCGTAGGCTCCGCTCAGATGTGACAAAAATGACAACAAGCGCAGCGCAAATGAGTGTCAAGAAGCTAGGCCATGCCCCATACCGGGCTGCCAGCGCCACAGTGTTTTTGTTTTACTATATGTAAAAATCCTCCCAGCCAAAATCTTTGTCTGGAATAGAAATTACTACTTATTATATAAAATGAGTGGGCTTGAATACCTGATATTTTCGGAGAATAATGTTTGTAGGATTATCACTCGCAGTAGCTACTTAACTCTCAAGGCATGGAGAGAACCTTAAGACGAGGAGGGACTTGATCTTGACTCAATAATCCGCAGACAGTGGAACCAATGAGTTTATAGTTAAACTCATTTGCCAAACAAAGAGGTTTAAGACTGCGTCCGATAGACTGTCGTATCAAAAGACTGTAAGTACGTTTAAAGTTTTTTTTTGCACTAAAACAACGAGGGGTATAAGTTATTTACTTACTTACTTATGTCCTGATTCCCTTGTTTGACCTATGACCTCTATAACACCTACTCGCCATCGTGTACGGTTTCTGGCAATGTGCCTCAGTTCTCCCCAACTCTTTTCCAACTGGCGTGCCTCCATCTCGACCGTTTTGCACCATGCTTTCTTCGGACCGCCGGGTATTTTGCCACCCTGGGTTCCATTGCATGGTTAGCTATGGAACTGTCACCTTTTTGAAACGTGTGACGAATCCGTTGCCACTTTCGTCGCTGGATGATCATGCCTATAGGTTCCTGACCCGTTCTCTGGCAGAGGTGTTCATTAGAGATATGATTGGGCCAGAAAATCCTTAAGATGTTAAGCAGGCACCTGTAAACCAATGTTTGTAACTTTCTTCTGATGTTGATGGTCTACGTTCTACATCCATATAACAGCACGGATATGATGTTGGATCGGAACAGTCTTAGCTTGGTGCATTGCTTCGCCATACTTTGGACAACATTCCGAGCGCATATTTTGCTTTGGAAATTCTGTTGAATATATCCAGTTCAGTTCCACCGTCAGTCGAGACAATACTCCAAAAATACAGGATCGTATACTCTCTCTACCGGTTGCCCAGAAACGCATATTTGAGCTGATGAGGTTGTACCAGGGCTGATAACTTAAGTTTTTGCCGTATTAATTTTCACCCCAACGACGCCAGTCTCTCTCTCCACATCAGCTGTCACTTGGTGGAGATCCATAATTCTGTGAGAAAGTACGCCGACGTTGTATGCTTACCATGTATTTAGTTTTGGGTTGGCTTGATTATCGATGTAGCAGATTTTAACCGAGGAAATGATTCGTGTTTTAGTGACCGAAAATCACACAAAGAATTTTACTCTCAAAGTAGCATAGAGGACCCTCATCAATTTTCTATAATGTCCATGCCTTCGCGCCATAGAGCAGGACTGGTATTAGAAAGGTCTTGTATAGAGTGACTTTTCTTGGGCTTTGCCAATAAATTACCTTATTAGCAGAATCACGCAGCGATTCGCAAAAGTTATTCTTCGTTTGATCTCACTACCTCAAACTTATATCTGTCGAAAGTGACGTTCTGTCCGCGACGTCGGTGATGAGTCTCGTTTTTGCTTGACATCATATACTTGGTCTTGCCTCTGTTGACTGGTAAACCCATTTTCGCTGCTTTCGTTTCAAAGTGTCTCTTCGTCTCTTGCGTTGCGCGTGAGTTTGCACTATTTTTTCCAGTGCGTTTTGGAGTAATCGCATGACAGCACATTGCCTTGTCTAAATCATTTTGGACGTCAAAGGTCTCGGTGAGATTTTAACCAACCTTAATGAAGCAGCGTGCATTCTCCATCGTCATCCTGCACAGACGAATTTGGCAAAAAGCCAAAATTAGACATTACTCTGTATACATCGTCTCTATAGGTGTTATGATACGCGACTTAAATATGTGGTGTGTATTGATTTGAAGCTAATGGGTGTGAATGTTTGATCGATGATGATAGGCGAAGCCACACTGATATGGACCAATTAAGTTGTTGACGACGATCGGATAAACAATGCTGAGGTTCCATTCATCGGGAACATTTTCGTCCGACCATATTTCAGAGACGAGTTCATGTATGCTCTAGAACAAGTCATCGCCTGTCGCTTTGATGAGCTCGGCGGTCAAGCCCTCCGTTCCAGCAGCTTTGTTGGACTTAAGCTTGCTATTTCTACTTCATCCCAGGTTGGGTAGACGGAATTCGTCGTCTACATCGTCCAGATTGATTGGTTCCTTCAGCCTGACAGCGATATTAGTTTCGCCATCGCTGTTATGTAGTCTACAGAAATGCTCTTCACAAATTGTCAGCATCAACTGCCTGTTTATTAAGATGTTCCCTTCTTCGCCTTTACAGGCTTAGCTTTGGGGTTTGTATCCGTGCCATGCTGTTTTTTCATGCTCCTTGCGCTCCTCATGCTCCTACTTCTTCCTCTTGAGAAGCGGGTCTTCGTCTCTTCTCTTCTGCTTATAGAGTTCGTGAGTAACCTTCTAGGTGGCAGAATGAAACACGAGTATATCAGAAGCGGCATGTCTGATGGTTTTTTAATAATGTTCTCATTGTCCTTCGATACTTGATGCTGGCGGCATCAGCTGGACCTCTTGAGATACTAAGAGGGACCCGATCGGAAAAGGATTTGGACATCTTTCGAGACGTCAGACGGATGTGACGTCGAAATTCCTCATTGAATTAGGTTTCCTTTGCACTGTCCAGGATATCCATAACCGTGACGATGCAATAACGCAACAACATCATTTTCAGAACTGCTACAGGTCTAATATCTTGTCGTACAACAGAGTCATATCCGGTTAAATACCTTAAAGTGACTGTTGCGATTAGAAGACTTTATGCGATTTCCACGAGATCATCTGAAGCTCTTAAGCAACATCTTCAGCACCCTCTTATTCTTATGTTAAGGAGGTTATATTTCTTTAATTTAAAAATGGAAACGGCAATGTTGTTACTCTATAAGTCATAAGTATGACATTTTAGCTTCTTTCCATTTCTGCACAGTACCTACATGCTTTTCAGACTTCGTACTTCGTTTCATTATTTTCATTATATTACGTAACGCAGCCCGCAGTGTTCTATATTAGAAATAAATTTAGTTGTGGGCTATGACAATTCCAATAGATCCGGATGATCTGGTAGCAGGTTATTCAACAACTACAAGACAGATCATCCACCATTGTAATTAAGTCATAAAAACTAATCCACCAACCAAGTTGCCCCTCCGATGACGTCGAGCAATTAAATTTAAAAGCTTCTTCAATTTTAGCCAAATTAACTAAACCCGTTTCAACGAACAATTAACATTTAAATGGACCTCTCTTCAGACTAACTCTTTGACTTTTCTTCTTAAATTAATGACAAATCAAATGCCTAATCAAAATCATACATAGATTTAGGCAAACAAATAATAAAACCACATTCGCCAAAAGGCAATTCATTTCAGCAAACTAAATATGTATATCGATCTCTGCACTAATTACAAAGATAGCGACTATCGAAAAGCCTCCTAGCAATCATTATGAAGAAACAAACTTGAAGAAAAATCGCATTTTAATGGGCACTAATCTCGGGAACGTTCTCACCTGGGACAAAGTTGTGGTTTTTTTTTTTTTTTATACAGTGCGTCACTCCCCGTCTACCCATGGGTTGGATTTTGCTGCCATAATTGAGTGTCATTCAAATGTTTACCCATCCGTTCAGAATCTTAACAACCGGACATTCAGCCATTTGCATACTGGCGCAGATAAAACCTAATAAAATTAATGTTTCGCGATAGAGCACTTCAACGAACAAAGCCAATGCTAAGGAGACTTAGAGTCCGATCCCATTCGTCGTAGGTTGGAGAGGAATTTAATTTTCGAAAAATTCGATGTCTTGTCGTACAAGGTTTTAGAGTGTGTTTTTTATTTTCTGATGAAATCCGAATGAGCTTACCAATTCGACATTAATCAGTAGATCATGTTAGTTAATTTGGACAACCAAGTAGGTATTCTTGTGGAGAAATATTGAGTGGTGGAAAGTGTTTTTGAGTTAAAAGGGTTTAGGAGTTACAGAGTAGATGTTGTTGTTCCAGGTACACTTGTACTCGTACAATGCGATTCTCCAATGCTGCCAAATAATTAATATGCAACTATTTGAAGTATCGGAGTTGTTGTGGGTGATTTCCGTAAGCATTGACCGGACTAGGGTCCATAACTCGAGCACTGCTTAAGATGCAGGTCAATTATTTGGGTGATAAATGTGTGATGCATCTTGAACTGGGGTTCTATTTATCTATCTTCGAAGGTGAAGTAAAGGCAATCATTTAGCAATCATAATATCGGGAAAATACGTTACAAATTTGCGTTAACTTACAAAAGTAGTTCGAAATAAGTTTGCCCATTGAGTGTAGGAGATGCAGACCTGCTAGGTATTGGTCACATAAAATCACAAGACACCATATGGACATGTTGATCCTCTGAAACCTAGAGTTCATTGATCAAGATGAAGACATGATGAAGACACATCAATTGTATTGTTTTGGATCAATCATGCCATATGACACTGGGTATATCTGACAATAGAAGCTGTCTTAAAAAACGTAGCGATTGGCCTTTATTTCGCAAGTTAGAAGCACGAAAACCCCCTTCTAAAGACTCTAGAAATACTACTTCATTTATTTCCCATTGAGATAATAGAAAAACTAATGGCTGCACTGGAGTTTAGAAAACGACAACGAATTTTCACCCACTTCATCAAGTCAAACAAATTGTTGGTAATACCGAGTATCATCTCTCATATCGCGACTCCCTACCATCATATTGAAACAGAGACGCTTCTCACTGCCGTGTGCGACCTCTCTGTAGTGATTGAGTTGCCTGTCCGTTTGTTTGTTTGAGCGACGTAGAAGATTAGCGACACTGCTAGGTTGGTCTGGATAAGCTTTTACTTATCAAAATAGAAGAACGCTCCTGGGAGAATGAAGCAGTTGAAGGACACACTCTCGTGATATAGATAGTTATGGTAATGTGCCTTCTACCAACATAAACTAGATAAGTGCCACGTATCAGATTGCTTTCACCCTCCCACCGAGTTTGCTGTTTTGAAACAGCCTTTCTTTGTAATGGCAAAAGTACCCTTTGTTCTGGCCAGAGCTACATCTATATGTTTGCTAAAATGTACATAGGTTATGATCCAGCCAGATCCAAATGTGTCTGACTACATTTCAACAAGCCAGTGACTATCCGTGTTCTGATATCCGCCGAGACTGCAGACAAAGGCGTCCTAAAAAGAATGGTTTTCGACTTCTGAAAGTTGATCTTCAACTTTTAGTCGTCGTAATATCGTTTAATTTTATCAAAGTCACTTTTACAAGCATAATAATTACCTTCATTCCTGAACCTAAACTCTACGAGTATTCAATCATGTCGTCTGAGTACGCTGTGACATGATGCAGTGAACCTTTAAAATTGCTTGTGTACATTGCTTCGTACATTGTCCAGCATTGAGAACCGTACATAAGAGCTGGTCTTACAACCGTGGTGTAGAGTTTTCCCTTCAATTAAAGTGGAAATTTTCGGGCGCAAAAGATTCCCAAATTTTCCGGCCATTTCATCCACCCCACACTCAGTCTGTGGTTTACGTCTTCGTCACATTTCGCTTCCACGTTAACGATTGATCCTAAGTACTCAAAGATAGTGCTTTTCGGGAGAACTATTCCGTCTAACATTATATCCGGAACAGGTCGCAAATGGGTACGTCAAATGCTCCGTCAACGACCGTTGCCCCTGGTCTCCTACGTCTCATGCTGCAGTGTCAATGAATCTGTAAATTAGACGTTAGTTGTTGATCATGCATTGCGTTGAATTTGGATTAGTAATTAAGATGACATTTCACATCTTAACTTTCTTACAATGTTCGTTAATATTAATTCCTCTTTGAAGGTGTAGCCTTCAGCTTTCTTGGGAAACATTATCCCCTCAACGACAAATTTCTACCATTATGCGTTCCATTCGTACCATCCATTTCCTTGAGTTGTCGCAGAATCCAGAAGATTGAAGCCATTCGATTTAGTTTCAGATCTTGTTGCAAGATTTTTGTTTTTCCTGCGTTCACCCTAAGAGTTTTGCTTGCACTTGACATTTTTTATCAAGCTTTCGCTTCAATTTTCCTTCTCCTCTTAGACTATAAGTTTGATTCTTTTGGAACCCGTGCTTATCCCAATCCAACAAAGATATCGAAGAAAGATACCCAAGAGCCCAAAGAGCGATTGAAAAAGTTGCCAGCACTAATTTTTGAAAGACATGACTGCGTTTGGTATTCTTATTCTTTGAATTGTAATTAAACAACTGGTTTCTTTAGCTTGTGTCGATAGATGCATGATCAGATGGCCCAACTCTTTCCTCAACACTCCATCTTTTAATAATATTTATGAACCTCCAACTGTCCACTTGTAAAAATGTGTATCACCACATCTGGTAACCAGCTAACAATCTCATCATCACAACTGTGCTGATCCAGTCGAGCTCCTTCATATAAACACTCACCCCTACTCATCTGCGGACCGTGGCACACTTTCGTAAAAAGGTTAATTTAGGAGTCATATCTGTCGGTTATGCTATAAGATCGCATAAACTTCAATACACACCAACTTCATAGTTTATCCGTACAATAAGAATCACCTCTTCCTCACCACCTCCGATCGTGGCCATTTACACCCCGTCGAGTTCAATTCAATTCTGAAAACAAATTTATGTGTGAATAAACACAAATTCGACCAAACAAGGTGTCCAGCGCTATACAAGATGTTACCCGTTCCGAACTGAATGGATAAACATTGCAAGCAATCGATAACGCCCGTAAACTGATCAGCCCGCGCTCTCAGAAAAAAATTCCAAACGTCTTGCTAAACAAAAGGTCAACCAAAAGACTTGAGAATACAGAGTACGAGTAAGCCTGGTTGGGCAAATGGACAAATGGACATATGGACAAATGAATAGACATCCCTCCACTTGAGCGTATTCAAATGAGAGTTTGTTTTGGAAGAACGGCAGACAAAAAAGCGGAAAGTTGATGATAAAGGGGAAAAAATAAGAAACGACCTCGTAAAGATAAAGAAAATGATTTGATGTAGTCTTCATTGCCCTGCGCATTCACCTCTTAATTGTTCCGATTGTTTAAGTTGGCTTTTGGATCAACTGACGGCTTTGAGGAGGATCGTGCTGCGGAACCCATAACAATCGTCACCTTTAGTAAACAGAAAATAAGGAATGTTATCTTAATTGTTGCTGGCTTAAATGTTTAAGCGACGATTACATTCGTCGGCTTAAAGGGTAAATTTAATCAAACCTGTGTAGTAATGGTCAGTGCTCAAGTGCAATACTGATAGCGGATGCAGATAAACTACTGAGGTTCAACCATGTGACGCTAAATAAGTATATTTAAATTTAATTGCTTGCATCAGGGTGTGGCATGGAGAAGCATGTATTAGTGTGATTTAAAAGCTTTTATTCTCCGTCTTCTGGGCAACTGTCTGAACATTTTTTTAAAGACATTCATCAGAAGTCGTGCCAACTATCGAATTGTTTGATGTTTTCGTGGCTACGAATTGGATTTAAGGATTTTATGTGAACTGTATCTATAATTATCCGAAAGGCTATCTGTTCATTAACATACATAATGTACGCAAAGAAGAAACAGTAGCATGCATCAGTGAAAGCGCGGCGGCATATATTTTGAATTACTGATGCGGCGTCGATCACACGGACTTTGTCCTTCCATTTGGTGGAAAATTGTGCTAAAAGATTTGTATTCACATCCGTATAGATTCATCCAGTTTCGCATGCTAAGTTGACTGAGGCCCTCTTCTGCTCGCGAGCTCCACCTGTGTCGAGGTCCTCCCTCGAGGACTTTCCGCAGCGTTGGTGTCCATCTGCTCTACTACAATGACCCAATCATTTGAATCGTTGGAGCTTGACTCTTCTGGCTAGGTCGACGTCGCTGTATAGTCCATACAGTTCGTCGTTGTATCTCCTGCTCCACTCACCGGCAATGCCGACTGGGCCGAAATACACGATCTTGAACCGTTGGTAGACAAAGTTCTAAACTACCTCATCTCGATGGTGACGTTCTGAAGTATGTGTTGGGTGTTATTTCTGGTTGACGGCATATACTCGGTCTAGCCATAATTTACCATTAAATCCATTTTCACGGCTCCTGTCTCGATACTCTGAAATTACGTTGCGTTCTTCCGATTTTATCAGTATCATTGGCATATGCGATTAAGTGGACGGACTTTTGAATGATCGTGCCTCGTGAATTGGCGCGTGAATTTTGCAAGAATGTTGTTAGAGAAATCGCATAGCGTCGCCTTGTTCTTATCCTTTTTTGACATCGAAAGGATTATGTGTGGTCTTTACCGAGCTTGATGGTGCATGGTGCATTCTCTATCGTCATCTTTCACATACAGACAAGTTGGGCAGGGATGCCGAAATTAGACTTAGACTAAACTACATTCTTTATTTTGGCGATCAAAGTACGGTCTACTGAGCTCTAAAAATTTAATCAAGAATCCTTTGCAGGGCTTCAACATAACATACCTATAAGTTAGGATAATAAGTTAAAGATTTTTGGAGTAAAGGGTTTTATAAATTAAGGCGCGCCTAATGTAATATATTGAATCCTGAAGTTGTTCGCCACATTGCTGGCAAAGAAAAATAAGGAAGAAAAGAAGTATAAGTACCTATGGTTTTGAATGTTGGCAGGTTATAATGGTAAGGAAATCAAGAGTTTTGAGTCGTAGATTCATCACCTTATGCGAGATGGCTGTTACCGTTGAACGACTACTTTCAGTATCGATGGAGCACTGGTAGTCATCGAGGGTGTCACTTGAGTTCTGAATCTTTTCTTGCAAGTGCGAATATGGTACGAGTATATCTCAGGTGCATCCAAATAGATGTGGGCTTTGTACTCCGATTTCGGGCGGATAAATGCTTTATATATTGCGATCAGATCTAACGATTTTACACCGCTTGGTTAAACCTAGACATTTCGCAGCATTTTTGGTGTCATCGATTATGTGGTTACACCAACTAAGATTGTCGCTGACACACATACGTATAAAAAAAACAGGAATATAGTAGATAAGAATCAGGAAGTCATTGATGAACAATAAAAATAGTGTCGGTGACACAGCAGAGCCCTGGGGCACACCAGTGTTTTTTTTTTTGTATCACGAAAAATTGAGCACTGAGCTAATTGTATTGTAAAATGTGCATTTACCAGCCTGATGGCCATTTTTTAAGCTATGTAGGTCTAGTTATTTTCCGCAGCGAAAATATAAAACACAATGTTCAAGCCATCTAGAATTGTGTGTATTGACAACGCCGGCAATAACGATTTTAGTATGAAGATGAAGATACCTTATGTTGGTATCTTTTTAACAGCTTTTCGCCGCTCAAAAAATTGACAGAATCTTAGTATGTACGAGGGCGGGTCAATAAGTCCGTGACTTTTGGATTAAAACACAGATTTCTTGATAAAAAAATAATTTTATTTTTCAACGTAGTCTCCCTTGAGCTCTATACACTTTGTCCAACGCTTCTCCAATTTTTTTATCCCTTCCAAAAAAAATGATTTGTCGAGGTCCTCAAAATAGGCCTTTGTTTGCGAGATGACTTCATCATTGGAGTCAAATCTTTTTCCACCAAGCCATTTCTTCAGGTTTGGGAACAAGAAGTAGTCGCTCGGAGCCAAATCTGGAGAATAGGGTGGATGAGGGAGCAATTCATAGCCCAATTCATGGATTTTTGCCATGGCAACTGCACATGTGTGTACCCTTGCATTGTCTTGGTGGAAAAGATCTTTTTTCTTGGCCAAATGAGGTCGTTTTTTTTTTCAAATCGTCATTGAATCGGTCCAATAAGTTGGCATAATATTCCCCATTGATTGTTCTTCCCTTTTGAAGGTAGTCAATGTGGATTATCCCGCGTGCATCCCAAAAAACAGTCGCCATAACTTTATTGGCTGACAAACCCAGCTTGGCCTTCTTTGGCGCCGATTCACCCTTAGAAACCCACTGTTTTGACTGTTGTTTGTTCTCTGGTGTGTTGTGATGGATCCATGTTTCGTCCACGGTTCCAAACGGCGCAAAAACTCCTCCATATTGCGATTAAACAACGCCAAACCTTCCTGTGAAGTTGTTACACGATTGCGTTTGTGGTCGACTGTGAACAAACGCGGCACCCATCTTGCGGAAAGCTTTCTCATGCCCAAGTGATCATTCAAAATTGAAACCACTGAGCCATGCGAGATCCCTACGGCTTCCACAATCTCTCGCACTTTCAATCTTCGGTCGGCCAACACCATATCGTGAATTTTTTCGATTGTTTCGGGTGTAGAGACCTCAACTGGGCGTCCAGGACGTTCGGCATCTTCAGTGCTTGTACGGCCACAACGAAATTCAGTAAACCACTTTTTTACCATTGAAATCGATGGTGCAGTATCCCCATAGTATTTATCAAGCTTAGCCTTGGTCTCGGTAATGGTTTTTTTTCGCAAGAAATAATGCTTAATAAGCACACGAAATTCACTTTTTTCCATTTTCTCCTCAAATTAGTGAGTAGTCTGATAAAAATAGCTGTCAAACACAAACTAACTGACGCAGCAAGTTTAAATTTTGACAGGAGTCAACTGACAGATGCCTGTTGAAAGGAGCAGTGTTGCTGTTTCAGTAAAGAGGTCAGAAATTCAAAAAGTCACGGACTTATTGACCCGCCCTCGTATTATATGTTCTTAGTGCGAAATGAATCGATTTACACCTGAACAACGTCGCAAAATTGAAGACTTCAAAATTGGACGCTGTGTCTGCCGCGTCTTAAAAAAAAATTTCAGCTTAAATAATGGGTTTGCAGCTGGCTTACGTAAGTTTATAAAGCAAAGTTCGTGTGTCTGATTTGTTAATTGATAACTGAATATATTGCAGTGCTTTTCGTGTGTGCTCAATAGAATATATTGCAGCTGTTGCCGGAAGTGTAGGTCTAAAACTGGAGAGCATTAATGAGCCAACTGAACATCAGTCGCACTAGCCTGGGGATCCTCGATTATTCGCTTACAAGGTCAAATCAACCCAGGAATTAAAGCAATATCACCATCCGCTTCTCTATCGCTTCTCTGTTTGCGCTTCAGAAATTTGACGACAATTTTGCTCAAAAATTATTCTTTCATATGAGGGGCATATCCATCTCGGCGGTAACGTAAGCAAGCGTAGACGACAGGATTATCCTGAACCTGTTACTGTTTGGTGTAGTCTTCGAAGTGGAGGCATTATGGATCCATTTTTATCCAAGACTACTATGGAAGAATCATTATAGTTAAAGGGCGAGCTATGGGTTTAGCAAGATGGGGATACCTACCACACAATCCGTTCAACGATCGATTTATTGCACACATTATCGTGTAATTAGTCGTTTTAGTGGGTCGAAGCTACGATTTGACGCCGTTTAATTTTTTTTTTTTGGGTTGGCATCAAAGATTAATGCTATGCAAACAATCTAAAGATGATTCAGAACAATATTAACCAGACTTATCGTGAAATAGGGGCCTAAACCATAGAAAATATATCAACAAATTGGGTTGACAGGATGATCTACTGCCAAGCATCGGCTTACTCTCATCATCTACATCAATCATTAAAGCCTTTTAAAAATGGATACAATTCTTTGAATTAAGCAAACAAGCTTGGCGCTTCTGTAAGTGAAGCAAGAGGGGATAAGTTTCGGATAGGAACAGAGATCTTACTTTAGAGAAGTTACCACTTCCCAAGGCTAGACTCCCGCGAAAAATGAATAATGGCACAATTTCGTGCCCGGGCATATACATAAATATGAAAATAAATTAAGCAGGATTCTATAAGTTTGACGATTGATTCCACCATAATACCATCACTATTTCTGATGAAATTTCGCTTGATTTTAGGTAAAATATCCCCGGTCATAACGATTGCCTAAGGGCGCATTAGTTAACACTTTAATCTGCACATCAACCATTTTTGGGCTTACTTGTTTGACAATCTAATCACACTCTCACTTACAATAAGCCAGTCCTGAAGCGTGCAATATGAGTGGTAAAGTCTGAGAGTCGATCATTAAAACATGCAGATTCTCGTGTTTCCGATTTTTAGAATAAATTTAGCCGTGAGCCTGTGAATGCGCTATCCTAAATGATCATTTTATTTATTTCTACTATATTCTCAAAATAGAAAAAAAATTTTATCCTGACATTTTGATCACTATCACACGTACCTTGTCTGAGGTTTCTCAACTCACTCAGCTATGATTCTTTCAGTATCAACACACACTTTTCCTTCCTTCTCTTCTCTAAAGCATCTCAAAACCTTAAAGCAGGATGTAAATTTTTGCTTTAATCGCAAGCCGCTTTGAAATGTTTTGCAACTCTTCCCCATTCAGTGCCACCTGTCACTCTGTCACTTTAAATGACTGGCGCCGCTAATATAGGATTACAGTGTAAGTCTTGCGTTTTGTCCCGTGAGCCTTGTCATTCTCACCATTAATTGTCGCCTCAACTTCAACTCGATTTTTAATTAGTCCGACATCATCGCGCCCTTTTTCCTCTGATAATCACCCCACATCGACTTCAAATCCAATTGGCGAATATGTATGCTTAAGCACGAAGGGAACTAAGCCGAACCGACAAACACTTTCTGCTTGTACATTTGCCTCATCGTACAATTTATACATATGTACATGTGTACATGTGTACAATGCTGGACATTCTGTCTACTCTTTCTGTCCACATGCATTCTATCCACATCCTCACACCATGGAAATTGTCGAAACTGTCAAGTGGACAACAGACAAACGGACAAACGGATATACCGCATAAAGGCTCAGTCAACACCATGCAACACCATGCCAACTAGAGGCGATCAGTAAACACCAAATGGCAATAAATCGTCCCGCTGTTAAGTGTCAAGTTTGACAAAATCCAAGGTCGCTTCTCGAGTCACACAATTGAACGCGCACACCACGATTGCCAATTGCACAATCCACAAATGCAATCTCTCCTTAGTTCGTTGAGCAATCGCTGTTCGTTTGTTTGTCCATCTGTGGATATTTTCGCACCTCAGCTAGGCAGTACACCTTAAGGCAACATAAACACCTTGGGGCATCTATGAGCACTATAAGTACCTAGAACGCGCAAGCATCGCATACTCGTACATCTAGACACGATCGCAATTGGCAGTGCATTCATTATAATTGACATCTTTCGCGTTTATTTATTGTTTGACACTGAGTGCGATTCATGCAAGATTACGAGACATGGATGGATACCAATGAACGACCAAAGACAACGAAGATGACCAACGCGACAACTGACAATGTCTCCAAGGTGAGAAGCCATGATTCTAAAGACCGAAACTGTGGAATTTCTCCCATCAAGCTGATGGGACTAGTTAAACAAATACGAGTACGAGTACATACTTTTATAGTTGTGCATGAGAACTATATACACGGTTGCCGCTTTGGATAAGTTTGACTATTTTTTTTAAAAGGGCAAATAAGTTAGTAACCAAATTAGAGATTCAATGTGTCTAAGCTTAAGCTTTAAAGTGCGATATCTGCAGGGCACATAACAAAGAAGTTTGTTTAAAACTTGTGCGATCACTTTGCACAAGTCTTCTGAAATTAAATCGTCAAAATTGTGAACCAGGTAGCTTTAAATGGAAAATGATGGTGTTCTGTTCGTTAAATCGTGTAGTGCTGATTTTGAATTTCCCATCCACCCTACTTCTATTTACAATACACGTAGTTCAGATATGTCTTTGGTCAGAATTTGATCAAGGGAACTAAACGTTTGGTTTTCCATGACTTAGCAATAGGTGTAAAGAAAACACTGAAAGTTAGTAGCACCACAAGATCAAAATGCTGAGTTAAACTTTCCCACGGACGAAGCGTGTTTGATGCAAAAAACCGTTCCAGAGTTAATCCCCATCACCCTGTTATATAGTGGTTTGAGTTTAATCACGAATCCTGCTTAGCACCTCCAAACATCTAAGAATATAAGAACGCTGTAGAAAATATTAACGCCGCCAAGAAAGCCAAAGTCAAAAAATGCAAGAAAGTTAGATTACTGTTTTCTGTTGTACTCCTTGTATGTTCATTTTTAGTTTTAAGTATAAGCGCCGAGTATCTGCGGCGTGGTGCTGATGCATGCTAATTCCCCTCTCACAATAAGCGTAGCAGGGCGTTGTGCCAAAAAACACACATAGCATAGTGTCTCGCAAAAAGCGATAACCTCTCAGATACGTTGGTATGGATTGCCGATATTAAGAAGAGTCATGTCTCCAAGGTCACAGGCAGTTCTTACTGATTCCTAAGAAACTTTCCTCTGAGCATTTTAGAGCAAGGGGATGTCATTTCTTGTAGACCTTTTTTAACAAGGAACTCTAACAGCAACTAATAAATTCAGCCTTCTTACTGCGTTCAGAGAAGCTATGCGTCTAAAACCATCTTGGGAGTTGTGAGAGTGTGAACTGTAGCTATCGACGGATACACTTTCACTCCTTTAATGAGATTCGTCATGAGTAAAACCTAGCCTCCAAAAAGATATCAGTGCCTTTCCTAGATCGATTTCTAAATCTTTTATAAGGACCCGACTATATTGCTCTCCTGGCTCAGATTCTAATTTGCGAATAGGGCAAGGTGATTTCATTGTTTCGTAGAAACAGGAGTTCCGACTTTATGTCCATAAAATAGTCAATGCGCAAGGTCATAAAAACTTCCATTAATGTTCTACCAAAGACCAGGGAAGATGGCTTTGAAAGTGAAGCCAGCGGTGGAAATATTAAGAGGAAGAAGATTCATCAGTGGTTAGGTACAGGCGTGCTAGGCAAAGCTAAATAAGACCAACAAAAAGTTGCCGCGCAAGGTCATCAAAACTCAATTGCTTATTGTCCCAAACACCACTTCTTTTTAAACGGAAAATTACTTTGGAAGTTCAGCCTCTGATATGAATATAAAGAAGATATATAGCCAGCGATGCTAAAAAAAGACAGCCCCTTGGAATCCGATAAAAGCAGCAGTTGGTAGACTAATGACCCATGGAAACTAAGCGGAAACAAGGTTAGAAACATAAGCTCGACTGCCCAATCTATCCTTTCATACGGTTGGGCCTCTAAAAATTCGTGCTTAATGTTGCGTTTCTATCAAAGTTTGAGCTGAGTTGAAATGGGCCCAGTCTTGTTGAGTTGTCTTGGACCCCATCTTATTTGCCTATCGAATTCATTTAGGCTGCTCCTCTTATTAAATGGCAGCAATGTTACTTCTTCAACATTAGATCGCATATTTGTGAGTTTGAAGTGTAATGGAAGGAATGATTTCTTGGGCAATTCAGGGACTTCTCTGTGACTTAAAGCAGCACAACCAAACTTTTTTGATTCAGAAACAGGCAATCTTATGCAGATTGTTAGATCCTTTGTTACTTATGTCTAATTTAATCCTAATACGTGACGAAATTGATTCGGACTTCTCCAAGTCCCCTTGTGAATCTAAATCATCCGTCGACCAGATCGATTACATTGTTACCGACGCAAGACACAGCTTCAGTACTATGGATGTCCGAACGTTCCAACAGCGACTTCGGCTACCACCTTCTTGTACTCAAGGTGCACCTGCGGAAATCACAATTTTGTCTACCCCACCTGGATGAAGTGAAGCAGGCCATATATAAGCTTAAATTCAGTAATGTTGTTGTTGGCGATAGCCTGTTTGGCGAGCTATTCAAAGCTGCGGGCGATGACATAGTAAGAAGAATACTCATCTGTTGCATATTTTCTAACGATTAGAACCTCACCATTGTTTGCCTAATCCTCAAGAAAGGAGACCCTCTGAACTATGCCAACCACAGACATCAGTCTTCTTAAGTTCGACCATAATATTCTTTCTGCTGTTTTGTTTGAAAAACTGAAGCCTTTCATCAACCACCTGATTGGTCTACATCAGTGTGGCTTCATGCCAGAAAAACCCAAACGTGACACCATGACAGCTTCTATAGGGACGAGCAATGTCTAGTTTTGGCATTCTTTGTCCGTCTGTGCGGATCTCACTGAAACCTTTTGATGCAAAAAAGGATTTAGGCAAGGCGATGCGCTGTCATTCCTGAAAAATTCAAGTGCCAACACAAGAGGCACAGTTATTCGTCAAATTACTCCCATACGCCGATGTTATTGGCATAATCGGAAGAAAGCAATGTGTTGTCAGTAGCGTTTTCGCGAGTATTGAAACGGAAGCAGCGTAAATGGGTTTAACGTTTAACTAGGGAAAAACCAAGTATATGCTGTAAAGAAGAAAGGCAGCTAGCGAAAGATGGAACTGAAGACGCTTGTTGGCTAAAGCCTAAGTCCACCCCGGTCCATAGCACCACCTTAAGTTAGTAAGCGCATAACAAGGTTGCGCCAAAGCACTTAAAAAATATTGTTCACCTTCGATTTTCCCTACTTTATATTTCGAAAGGGTAATTACTTTCATAAACTGGGTGCTCGGTAAGTCTGCTGCCTTTTTTGGTTTTACAAGCAAGCTCATAATGCAATCTTTAGTCGCCTGAGCGCTTTTGGAGTGGAGTTTTAGAGCAGCACATAACCTAATGCAGAGCTATAGAAGGTCTAATGTTTTTCGCCCTGATATTGCATGGTGATAGAGTTCAGATACTCGGTTTCTTCAGATTAAGTGAATTTCACTAGTACCAAACAAGTGATCGTTTTTTTAATTTTTCTGTTCTGCACAATGGTAGATGATGTTATGAATACTATTTCTCTGAAAATTAATCTGACATTGACCACAGACCAGAGATAACAGATTCCAGCCACCCCACTGCAACATGTAAATCAAAATTTTAAAAGGCCTTCCTTTGCCATACTTAGCTGTTCTAAACCAACTATTCGAAAAAAATAGACAATGTCTGTGGCATGGCAACTCTAAAATATAATTTTACAGAACGATCTCTAATAGTTCTGCCTTTCGAAGTCACGAAACCTAAATACGGATCTGGTCTTTCGGTACCAGTAACAATTTATGGGCTTCGACACCCTTGGACAGAGTCAACTACTACAAAATCGGATTTTCGTATCTCACGTGCGGCGTTGAGAAACTCATCCATGGAAATAAGAGATGCAATTTAGTGACCAGCAGAAAGCTTACCCAACCACAAAACATCATCATCCTCATCACCGTCAGTATCATCATCTCTACTGGTGCTATGTTTCGTTGTTAGCCAGACCTGCACTGCAAATATCTACTGTCAAACGATTTGCGTTGAAATTCGCTCATGAATTTCTCGCTTCACTCGCGTGGAACCTTATTGAAGCGAACACCATCCGTATGACAATAGGCTGTTGGATCTAACGATGGACAGTCAAAGACAGAGTTTCACAGTCATAGTGATAGTCGGGAATCACTAGTGTCTCTCTAACGAAGCTGGGCCTCTGTGCCGTATAGAAACGCGCTAATTTGTTTTTTTCTAGTTTAGTCGTCGTCGTGGATTTGGTTGTCTTTTTTTCGGAGCCCGCACTTCCGCAACGCCTTTGCGAAATTATTCGCGCGGGTTTTTCAGTTCTTTTTTTTTCGTGTCTTGGTTTACTGGTAATTTTCTTCACTTTAGACGGTTCTTTATAGTTGTTGTTGGTGGTGGTGCTGTTCCTTTAGGGGGTCCGCTCTGCTAACCCGTTTGAAGGTATTTTTATCGCACCTCATTAAATCAATATTTACGCTTATGCTTCGGAAGGCGCTCAGTCTGCTGGTGACTGGGCTCTGTTTTGGTAATGCCTTGGGAGTAGCTTGCGTTGCAACAGCTGCAACCAGGAACAGCATTGGTTTGGAATGGAATGGAGTGTGGTGCAATAGTGTAATAGTGAAGTAATGCGCAAAGGGTGATGATAATGACGATGAGGATGAGGATGGTGATGGTGTGTTTCCACACGCTAGCTAGCTACTGTCGTTGTCTCATTATTGGGCACGCTAAGGGAAAAGTGAATTCATGCCATATTCCGTGCATCGTGTGGCTTGCAGAGAACTTGTAAAGCCTCCAGCAGTATCAGCACCAGCACCAGCACTAGGGTGTTTCTGTTTTTTTTTTTGTGTTTAAAAATCGTGAAGCTATGGTTACGAATTTTTCGTGGTGCTGCCGGTCGTCATCATTATCATTGGCATTGCTATCGACGTTGTCTTTTCGTAGTCTCCATCGTCGCTGTCGTCGATGATGCTGATGATGATGATGATGCGGCGGTGGTGTGATGCAAGTAGTAGTCGAGTAATTTTCGGTGTAATTGACAGTTTGGGGCGTTAATGATGCGTTTGCCTGGTAATGTGTGCATTCGTATTCGATTCCGTGAAACATTTGATGATATCATGTGGGATGAAAGTAGCAGCAATGACGGAAAAGTCATACTTAAGGTTCGATCGAAGGTTTATTGGCTTTCTTTAAGATATGAAGTTGGAAAACAAACAAACATCTGGATACTGTTTATATTGTGTTTATGAACACTCACCTACTTCGGTAATTAAAAAAAAACAACAACAGAAAACTGAATAACCATATCCAAAATCGATCTGCCACAGCGTCAACTTAGCAGATGAGTAATAAACGCTATGGGTGGCTCTACAATAAGGAACATAAACCTTACATGCCTCCGCATTAGATCTCCTTTATTTACTTATTGAAATGGCAGTTAATTACGGTGTAGACCAGAAAGACTGTCCCCCTTTTACTTATGTGCGCTGACAATATGATGTACATATTGAAGGATTTTTTCTTACAATTAGCCTTATGTCCGTAAGGCAGGGCTGAGATTTTCAATTTCATTTTCACTGGCGTCATGACGTTTTAACTTTTTCGAAACTGTAGCCGCTTATTGTGACGCTTTGTCTCTTTTCGTTTAGACTCACCTTCACTGCGTGCCTGCCTACGTACTCGTATCTACAAACTTCTTTTTTGACTCGGAGGACTCGCTAAAGCTCAAATCGAAGTATGGTTCGTTATCGTCATGCACTAATAATAAAAATGCCAACAGAAGACACAACTGTTCTCTAAAATGGAAGTAAATGGGCCCCATAGGCGTCTCCGTACGCTTTTTAGTTATTCATATTCTAATGGTCTGGTGGACCTGTCAGGTTTAAGCCACCCCAAACCTTAGTGAAATCACATCTACAGTATAGTTGTTTTCCATTTTTAAAGTAAAATGACTGCTTTATCCGTCTCTACAATTTTGTCGATTGCGCGCTCTTCGAGCGTGTCTTTCCATTCTTAGAATCTGGTTTTCTGCTTTTACAGTTTGTTCATAGAGCTCTTTGTAGTCTTCCTGATTCTCTGCATACATAAAGTTCCAAATTTTATAGTAGCAGGATGCAGATCTAACATGGATTAATTTTGTTGACGTTTTGTTTGTATGCTTTGAGATGAAGGAACCAGATGCAGTTTTTACCAACCACAAGATCGAAGAGCCTAACATTGTATAGTTTCACTATATATGCAATGCCTTGGTGTCAAATTCAATGAAATCCAAACTTTTTGCATTCGTATATTTAGGAAATTCTGTGCTGTTGTTTCTTTTGTTTGTCCGTTGCATATTTCATAACATAAGTTACTTTTAGCCATTTAACCTTTCAAGGAAGGGCTTTCTTATAGGGCCGGTTATTGTAGGGCCACAATTTAGTTTTAGCAAGCCTTTATTAAGGTGCCTACTTCTTCTTCTGCGTAACGAGTTTCCCATTTTTACTGCATCGCTGCTGCTCCGCTTATGGGGTTGGCTAATGTAGAACGCGTCTACATAATGCTCGGTCCTGGATCGCTTCAGTGGTTGGCCCCAGGTGTTGTTGCGCATTTGCCATCTGAGAAATCCAGGAATTCTTTTTCCGACCTCGTTTTCTTACAGTTGGAGTGACCGTAGTTGATAGTGCCTTTTTAACCGGATTTTCCGCAGATCTTCTTTGAACGTGGCAATACCAAATTATTCTATTCGCCTCAAGCTGTTCGGTTACCGAATTCTTTATATGTAGACTTCCTCTTATACGCGTAGGTCTAATACAATCGCGTTTAGTGATTCCACTAGACATCCTTAACATTTTCATTTCCGCTGCCGTCATTTTGTTTTTAAACGCTTCGTACATTGTCCAGCACTGTGAACCGTATATAAGAGCTGGTCTAACAACCGTGGTGTAGAGTTTCCCCTTCAATTTAAGTGGAAATTTTGGGTCGCAAAAGATTCCCGAATTTTCCCGCCATTTCATCCATCCCACACTCACTCTGTGGTTTACGTCGTCGTCACATTTCGCTTCCATGTTAACGATTGATCCTAAGTACTTAAAGATAGTGCATTTCGGAAGAACTATTCCGTCTAACATTATATCCGGAACAGGTCGCAACGGATGCGCAAATGGGCACGTCAAATGCTCCGTCTTTGAACGACTTATTTTAAACCCGTTTCTCTCTGGCGCAATTCTCCATGAATCTAAGGCGTTCTGTAAATCTTCGACGTTATCGCTAAGTATAACTGCGTCGTCAGCGAAGAGAATTGGCGTTGCATTTGCTTCGCGCATGCAGTCTTTTAAAAGATAGTCGAATACTACGTTAAAGAGGAAAGGGCTAAGTACGCTTCCTTGATGGTGGAAAAAGATTTGACTCCAATGATGAAGTCATCTCGCAAACAAAGGCCTATTTTGAGGACCTCGACAAATCATTTTTTTTGGAAGGGATAAAAAAATTGGAGAAGCGTTGGACAAAGTGTATAGAGCTCAAGGGAGACTACGTTGAAAAATAAAATTATTTTTTTATCAAAAAATCTGTGTTTTAATCCAAAAGTCACGGACTTATTGACCCGCCCTCGTAGCTTGTCTTCTATCCGCCGATCGTGAGGATATTTGTTCCAACTCGTGGTACAGGTTTTCCGCTGCTGCCGCTCGAGTTCGAGCCTGGACATTCTTTGCTATCTTTTTAAGACGCTCGTATTCAAGAGCCAGTCGAGCTTTTTCGATATCGTCGCTCCGATCGCATTTGGTCCACGCTTGGAATGCACTCTTCTTGTCGGCCACAGCTCGTTTGGTTTCGTCATTCCACCACCATGTTTCTTTGCCGACGTGATGGTATTTCGATATAGTCCCCAGACGGGACGTTGCGAGTGTTATGTATTCCTCGTGCATGCTGTTCCACCTTTCTTGCGGGCTAAGTGAGTCTGCTGTACCATTTATATTTTGAAGTACTTCTTTAGCCAGTGCGATAAATCTTGCGCTTCGTTCCTTCGATAGATTATACCACCGGATTTTTGGCTTTCCAAATGATGCCCGTGTTTGGTGGTTCCGCTGTGAAAAATTCTGTAATGAGCAGACGGTGTTGGCTTACTAGCGATTCTCCAAGAATTACTTTACAGTCCTTAACACGGTTTCTCATCGACATTTTGCAGAGGTGATAATCTATTTGCGTTTCTTGGCCTCCGCTGCTATAGGTGATAAGATGTCGTTGATGTTTAATAAACATTGTATTTAAGATGTTTAAGCTGTAAGCCCTACACGCTACAAGGATGTCTTCGCCAGCTGAATTTCTGGATCCAAAGCCTTTACCGCCGTGGCAGTCCTCAAAATCAACATTTGTTTCTCCGACGTCGCCAGGTATTCACCTCCAAAACGAAACTGAGTACAATCCGGAGTTTGAACCACTTAAACTACTCAGAGGCATATCCATTTCCTTGATCTGTAATATATCCGTTGTCGAATTGGGGAGTGCCCTCTGCGAAATAGTGAGGTAGAAGATTGGAATAAATAAAGTCTTACCAAAGAAATGCGTTTCAAGAACCGTGCGCTCTTTAATTTAGTTGAATCCCTTGTTTCGTTTTCTCAAAATATTCGAGACTGAGTGAAGCCATATTGCCATAAAATATACTCGAATTTTGCAACAAAATCCGGACTTGAAAGCTATGTTTTTTCTTCATAATGCTCAAATCCTCTTCTTCTATTGAAAGCTGATTAGATTAGAAGCCTTTCTACCTGCTATTAATTAAACACCTAGACGTTCTGTCGGAAAGCGAAATTAGGCTTACCAGAATCAAAAAATGTTCTCCAGTGTCTATACTGAATGTAAAAGAGGCTTCTCTGCATAGGAGGGCTGAGATATGTGTATTATAGTATTAAATAAGGACTTAAGCAATAGTGCCAGATAATCCCCTACGTTCCAGGATACGTGCTCCATATGTTTTTCTCTCCTCTCGAAGAGAGTGTACTTAGTTTCGCTTTACCCAACTGAAGCCCCTTTTTGAACCTGCAATATGATACTTATTCGTTGGCTTAAGATTCGAACAGACAAAAATTGTTAAATGCATGCGCATGGGGGGAAAAACCTATTTTAGCTTAAACTAAGAATAAGCTGTTACATAGTTAGTGCTGAAGGACACTAGACTAGATGTACACAATTGGAACCGTTCACGACGGTAGGATGTTTAAGTATAAAGATAACTCCCACTCGCCGCCACAATACGGATGCCGCACAAACTAAACTGGAGCAACACGATCATGTACTCACATGAGTATCGTAAAGCACACCCATCAAGCTTCTCCATAATTTTCAAATTTAATATGGTTAAGCCGAATTGATTATTTAGAGGCGCCTAGCCAGCAAAAAAATGTACAGACATAACAGTTTACAACATAACCAAATAAAGGATACAGTGAACTCGTATAAAACATTGAGACGACAAAGGGCTAACAAGTTCAAAACTACTCTTAACTGACAGAAATGAATTAGAAATAGTGACGACACGGAAGCCCGAAAAAGTTTCTGCAGATAATTTGTTCAGAAGTCTACTTCCAAACATTAGCAAGGCATTAGGCAAAAGAGGTCTGTTGTACTGGGTGAAGGATTAAAATATTATCCAGGACATTCAATTTGTTAATGGCACAGGTTATGACACTATCCACGCTACGTCGAAATTAATTTCCGACACACAATGTAATGAAAGCAAAAACCATTGTCTGGTTGACTTTGAGAAGCCATTTGAAACCAATATGTACTAACTTTGATTTTGAAAAAAGCTTTCATTAAATGGTCATTTATTTGTGTTCAATCGAGAGAATACATTTTGTTAGTAACTTTGAAATACAAATTCGGGCATATGTCTCTCACGGCTTGATCTGATCAATCTCAACCGAGAGATTAAATTTTTAACCGCATTTTTATGTATGCGTCGATTGCTGTTGATTTGTTAGCGTGTATGAGCGAAGCGTTAATTCGCAAGATCCTGGAGGCGATTTTACAGGTCTATAACGCGAAATTATGCATTCATAGAATGTTTCCTTCAATAAGTTGTTGATTATGTTTGCTGTATGGCACGTAGCACCATCCTGCTGGAGCCATATTTCTTCTAAAGGGTTTTCCAATAAGGACTTGATTACCTTTTTAAATAAAACGCAAACCATTTGAGATATTGAGATTTTCTTATCGGCTTGAAGTACAATCAAAAGATTTATGAATGGAACTCGACTTCGTTCATATAGCCACCGCGGGTGCGTTTGCAGCGGTCGATTCGTTAGACCCAATTTTCAACGACTCAGCCACACATTTCGGCCGAAATGGCCGCTATTTCGTGTTCAATGTTGGTTTTAAGCTCTTCCAACGTCGTCGACTTGTAGGCATAAACCAATGACTTAACGTATCCCCACAGAAAATTGTCAAGCGGCGCTAAATCGCACGAACGAGGCGGCCAATCGACTGGCCCATTTCTTGCCATAAAATTCACCATCTTGGCGCATCTTCTCTACAACCCAATCGGAGAACGTCGATCGCTTCAAATGGTCCATCGGCTTCAATTCTTGAGTCAGCTTGATCTTGTATGGGTGTAAACCAAGATCTTTACACAAAATACGTCATAATGTGGTCTGAGCGATGCCCAATTCTTGAGAACGCCGTGGAATTTACTGATTTGGATCGTTTACTACGGACGGCAGCGATATTTTTGACACTTCGACCAACCCGTTATCTCACTGACTCGGCAACATCACACAACGAATATGTAGACTCAAATTTTTGTACTAAACTTGTTATTGCCTGTCTACTAGGGCGAGAATTACGACCGAAAATTGGAATTAACGCTCTTAAAGTTGCAGTCACCGACTCCGAATTTCGGTAGAAAATTTTTATTATTTGCAGACGTTGCTCGTTCGTGTACTTTACCATGATGAAAATGTTGAGTTTACTGAATAAATTAGTGACAGTTTAATGATTAGTGAAAGAGTGCGTTCACAAATTAAATTCAAAGTTGCCAAGTCCCTGTTGGTAAACCCGATACATCCATGCCATCCATTTGGAAAACGAAAGACTCATAAATCGTGGCTCCACAGCCAATAGCCTTAATCTTAGCACGCTGATAAGCTTCATACTTGACAAGTTTGTTGCAATGACTCCACCAGTCCACAGACTTCACCAAACTGTGCATTTTTCGGGTTTTCGATAATCTCGTTGCAAACAACACATTCACTGAAATTTCGACGTAAATTATCGCTTTGGCTACAATCTATGCATCAGAAGGATCTTGCAAGCCTCCGAACCAAGATCTTTACTAAAATTTCCATAAAGTGGACGGGCAAAGACCAAGCAGTTGTGAACGACGTGCGTCAAATCGATAAATTTAAATCTTCTTCAACACTTTCCTAAGGAAATAGGGCAGGGCAAAGAGACAAAGAAATATCGACACATTTATGTACATTTTCATTGCATCGAGATTTATAAGTGCAGATTTAAGACACAGACGTCTAGTGGAAAAGAGGTTTGGATTTTTGTATTTTTCATGGATTTTATAGACTAATAAACTGAACTGTTCAAATCCATCGATTGTATAGTCGCTTCGTTGAAGTTTCATAATAAGTTTTCAACTCTGAATCATTGGTGACAGGAACAGATACATACGAGTATTTAAATTTGCAATTATGCCGTCGCTTCCCAGAGTGAAATGTCATTACAGTGATCCGCTGACAGATCTAATCTATTACTATGCAACGTCTGCATGGATGTCAACGCCTATTCAATATTTTCGTAGGCGAGCAAATGACATCCTTCGCATCATCGACCGAGCCCATCAAAACAGTGACTACTTTCTCGTAGCTTCCAAGTAATGACCAAGTGCTTCCTTGTCGCCTGTTCCATTAGAAACATTGCTTCCGCTTCATTAAGCCATCAAATCGAGCACGTGTCCCTTGCGTTTTCCCGGCTCTCTTCCAAGTCAATTTTCCGTAAAATGCATATCATGAGACATGAAATCTACCATGTCATTGCTTAACTCCCAAAGATACACTCGTACACAACAACAGACCCCAGCATGGCACAGCACAAATCCGGACAATTGCAGAGCGAGATTTATAAAGGAAACGATCACCCACACGCGCTTCTTGCTTCCCTTCTCGTTCACTTCGCAGTCAAATGGGGTTTTCCCTTATTTATTTTTTTTTTTTTGCAATTATTTCGCATTCTGCAGAAGTCCCGCAGGAGAGCAGTACAATCTGAGTCCATAGGAAGCCATCCACTGCAGGGTTTGTGTTTCCTTATGTTTTGGTCCCTGCACAACAGGTACGACTTCTTTTATTGGCTTCCATTCTTTAGGATTCCTTGTAAGAGACCACCAAAAGTGGTTTTTCATTTTTGCAAGTATTCTTTTCTTTCTTTCTTCTTTGCTGGTTGTTTTTGTTCTTTTCCTTCCCACTAATCCGTTTCTTTTTTGTTGCGCCCTTTTGTCACATGTCCTGTGTGTTTAGGTAAATTTTGAGGATTATAATGGCAAAGTCAATAAACATATCAGCTAGAGGAGGAACACCCAAATTGAGGGAATCGTGCTGTGCCATGAAATTCCTGGATTTCTCTCACTGGCAACAATGTGCTTCCTGTGGGTAAAGATATCCATATTTTTCACTCTTCACCATATTATCCACCTAGAACAATCATATCCCAGTGTGAGTTTTAATTCTTGGTGACATCTGTATGTTAAAGCAGAGTAGAGTAATACATAGTCATACCCCCTGGGATTAGGTGATCTTAGCACTTTCTCCATGGTTACCTGACATTTCTATCTGGAGATTGTCCTTGCTGTTGAGAATCGCTCAATTAGCACAAAATGTCACCCTATGACCGTAATAAATCGCCGAGATAAAATGAGTTCCATCTGTCATCTATTAAGAAAAGTTAAACCAACCAGTCGACAATTCGCGGTTACACTGACAGTTATGTAATTACGCGTCACAAATGTCAAACGCAAACTACGGATAAATGACTCTATGTCATGGAACATCCTCATCACCTGTTTGTAATGTGGAATAAATGATTAAGTTAGTCAACTGACAAAGTTGTGAAATAATAATACTGCCAACACTTGATCCTTGTCTTGATATCCTTGAAAAGAATGAAGTGCGCACTTGTTTGAGGAAGAGGGTTTATTTTCAGTTGTCGGAGGTAGAAGTGTATTTTTAGAGCGACTTAAGTGGGCTTTGGTCATTCCAATGGAGTCTCAATAGGTGCTGAAATGTTGAGTGCTATTACAAGGGATTACTCTTTCGAAGGAACATGATGAAGGGTAGTGTCCGAGTTGTTGTTTTAAAGATGAAATGAACTGAATGAAATTAGTGTTGGAACTAGTTTTCTTTTGGGAAGGGAAGAGTATTGTCCGATCTAAACGAGCACTTAAATAAACAAGTCTTTCTGAAAAAAGAAAATAAGAAGAAGGATTGGACTCAATTCTACACTGTACTCGTACAAAGAAATCTGTTGATACGAAGAAATTGTAGTACTTAAGGTCCTTTTCACTGTAAAAACAAACCAGGGGAATATATTTCTTGAAAATAAAAAGATTTCATATCTTGTCTGCACACAAAGAAGTGGTTTTAGAAATTATAAGCAGTATACCGTACAGCAGTATCTACTTTTTCTGAATCAAAATATTCTATTTCAATGGTAATGGAAACCTTTGGATCGCTTCAGCAAAATAAATGATTTATGAAACCTTCCTTATAAGCAATAACTTTGATTTAACTATTTACATGGAAAGATTTACGAAGACTTCGTTAGCTGTTTGGAGTAAAGAAGGTGTCACGTGAATCCTCAGTATCAGCGCTCCCATCCATTGGTGGTTTTCTTCGGCCTTTCGGCAAGTAAAGTACGAAAGTTCTCGCAAAGTACGAAACTCTGGATACATGAGATATATTTTGATGTCTACAAAGGGATGTTCTTTTCTTGCGCCAGCCGCCAGCCTAACTGATCCGCGATCAACGTTTTAAACTCTTGTAACATACTCGTCAGCAGTATACATATCTAAAAGTCAAGGTGTTCATGACTAAACAAAATCTTTTTTTTACTTTACTTTAGGTGGCGCTACAGCCCGGGGTGGACCTGGGCCTCAATCAACAAGCGTCTTTAGCTAGCTCGATCTTTTGCTGGCTGCCTCCAGTTTCGCACGCTAAGTTGGCTGAGGTCCACTCTTACTTGGGTGCGTCACCTGAGTCTCGGTCTTCCTCTACTGCGCCGTCCCACGGGGCGGATTCGAAGACTTTTCGGCCACCATCTCTTTTCCAAGATCCTGACTTAGTCTCGAAAATCCTTACCGGCCTGAGCTCATATATGTCGGAGTAGCCCAGATAAGGTCTCATTTGTTTCGGGATTGTTTCCACGGTTGATTCCATCTGGGGAATTCATCCGCTCTCCCGTTTATAGTGCTGCTATTTTTGTCTGTTAGTCAGCCCTCGCACTTATAAGTTTAGAAAGTCCAGTCCGGATGGACATTGACATCTACCCGGCGGTTAACACGTGGAGGTATTATCAGCACAATTGCTATGTAGAAGATAGTTGCAACACTGGATATCGCCAGGTTGACATCTCTCAGTACCTACGCTTTTTCTATAGCACCCAACCACTAAATAAAATCTAGAGCAGAATAAACAGTTTGGAGATAAAAACTCATGATTCATCGTTTGGAGCTGCTGTGGTAAAATATGTCCGGTAAATTCAGGTTCCAAAATTATTCCTCAGATCTAAACGGGTCTTCAATTTTGTTCTTTAATACTCGTAGAAACGCACCGTGAAATTTTTTATGATCTGTCAATGTCAAAACATTTTTACATTTTTATCATGGTGATGTTCACCAACGAGCAACGTTTCACAATTTGTAAAAGCTAGGTATTACCGAAACTCTGAGTCGGTGGTCGTAACTTTAAGAGCGCTCATTTCAATTGTTGGTTGTAATAAACGTTCTACCAGACAGGCTGTGCGTTTTGTTTTTTTTAGGTGGCACTAGAGTCCATTATGGACCTAGACCTCAGTCAACAAGCGTCCACTGCCACCTGGAGCTTTTGCTAGCTCCCTCCAGCCTCGCACGTTAAGGTGGCTGAGATCCGCACAGTATGGTCTACATAGTGATATTGACTTCTCTAGAAGAGTGAAGATGCAACAACTTAGTTGGGTTGAAGGAGACAGGCTGTGAATAAGTTGGAGTTCAGTTATATACTATGGAATGTTCCGTACCGGTTAAAGTATGGAGAATTTCGCAGTCGTCAGTGCTTCAGTTCAAAATGAGCCAAATCAGTTGGTTCCATGCCGACAGGTATTGCGTATCTCTTAGTACACATTTTGCCGAATTTTGCGTAAAGATCTTGGCCTATTCCCTTACAAGATCAAATCAACTCGAGAACTGAAGCTCTTGATTGTTTGAAGAAAATCCTGAATTTTATCGAAAAACTATATTCAGCAGTAAACTGAAAGAAAATATACTTTATGGAAGGCAACAAATATACATGTGTTTCAAGAGGTGTGATTGGACCGTATTTTTTTGTTGATGAAAGTAATCGCGTTGTTAAGGTCAATTGAGGTCACTATGTTAGATCTGATCTAATGATCTATTAAATATTTAAGGGAAACTTTGGTAATCGTGAAATAGTCAGGTCGAGAGGACACCCCCTTTATGGGATTTAATGCCTTTAGATTTATTTTTATTGGGCTACGTTTGCCATGTCTTTATTAAAAACCATTTACTTCGTCGCATACTAACTCAAGAAGATGACAATGGAAAGTAAAGGTGAAGACACAAACGTAGTCAGTCTTTCACCCCCAGTTGTTTTAAATTCGGTAAATCGTGATCAAAAACCATAGATAAGAAGGGCCAGGTTTGAGTATAAAGAAGAGTGATTCTCCGAAGTGGTACATGGAGCTAGGTGAAAAAAAACTTCAAACTGCTCTAATTATTACTTTAAGATTCTTGGCAAAGGAAAAAAAATAGCTAATCATCTGAAAATACGAGGGTAAGCTGAAAAGTTCTTGGCCTGACGCAGAAATAGCGTTCCAATCAGCAAAAATTAGTTTTCAGTCTGCGTACACAAGTCATTAGTTACTCGTAATGTGACAATTTTTAATTTGTTCTCTCAAGTAGTTTGTTTACACGATTTTTTGCAGTGGATGTCTTGCGTGTTTTTTGTTACAATGAAGAAACTTGAATATCGTGCGGATTTAAAATTCTTCTTCAACCAAATTTGACAAAAGTTTGGTCCTCCTCTGTCAACCATTAAAAAGTGAACAGCTGAATTTAAACTTGGTTGCACGTCCCTCAATGATGACCCATGTAAAAGCCGAAAACCAGCAACCACACCCGAAATCATCGAAAAAGGGCATGATAGGCGAGTGAAGGTGAATGAGATAACTGAGGTTGTAGGGATATCAGAAGAAAGAGTGAGAAACATCTTGCACAAAAACTTAGTAATGCGAGAGCTCTGTGCACGATGGCTGAATGCCGATCAAAAGCAAATGCGCAAACGATTTTCGCAGCAATCTTTGGACCGGTTCAGTGGGGATCTGGCTGATTTTGTGCGGCGAATTCTCACTATGGGTGAGACACGTGGACCATGGATGTAGGTCCACCACTACACGCCAGAAACGAAAAAGCAGACGGAGCGGTAGGTGGAAGCCGGTGGTTCAGCGCCAAAGAAAGCGAATCGAACGCATCTGCCGGAAAAGTCATGGAAAAGTCATGGGATGCGAATATTTATCCAACCTTCTTGACCAGCTGGATGCCAAAATTCGCGAGAAGAGGCTTGGCTTGAAAAAAAATCATCTTTAACCAGGACAAGCTGCGGAATTTGAGATACGATTTGCTCGGCCATCGTTGTGGGAAGCACTTCGCATTCAATAAAGAAGTTGAGAGGGCCTTAGACGAATATATTCACAGCCTTCCAGTATTCCAATATACGTGTTTAAGTAAGTAAGGTAACTAATTCATCAGCACAGCAATGAACAGTCTTATTTAGTTCGGTGTTCGAAGATCTCTGTATCACTTAACCTATTCGCTAAGTTTTTTCAACCACGAACAACATAAAATGGTCTGCCTATAATTCTAATTTTCAAACAATTCACAAATTATATTTATAAATATACATATATACATAAAAGACAACAATTGCAACAAAATTATAGATGCAAACTTTTTATCTTTTCAGGTAAGTAAGTCTTGGCTTCAATTCTTTGGAATACAGGGAAATGTATATGATTTACGTATATGAAGGTACAGAAGTATGAATACTTTTGTTCAAGATTTTTAATGGATCACAGAGGTAAAAAATTGTGTCTATAAATGAATTGAAAACATTTAAGCTATCTAAAAGCTTATTCTGACAATTGAAATATTTTTACGGGAGTTTTTGCAGGACTTGATGCTAACAAGGTAATTTTCGATGACTTTTCGACACATACCGGATAATAACTCGGCCGTAAGATAGCCTCATATCGATCATAGTCTCATAGCCTTACAAAAATAAATCCGGCGACGACGACGGTCTTTGTGGCCATGAAATTTTCCTGCAATAAAGCCAAAATGGATCGTGTTATGTGAGATATGGATCCCTCTAGTTGAAACCAAATGTCTTCCATATTCATATCTTCAATTTGAGGCCAAAAAATTCTGAGTAACATTGGCTATAGCGTTGAGAATTCACGAGAACGGTTTCAAATTCCTCATTTTCAAAGAAATATGAACCAATGACACAATCAGATCAAATTGCACACCATACAGTGACTTTTTATGGATGGAATGGTCCTTCGACAGTTACATGTGAATTTTCACTTCTCAAATATTTGACAATTTTGTTCGTTGACGTATTTACCTTTTATTCATGAGTTTAATAAGGGTGCAATACGCCATAATGTGCAGTAAATCAAGCCCAAATGCTGTGCTCGCCTTGAAATCGATGAATTTGGATCTTCTTTCACATTTTTACTATCGGCAGCCATATTTTCTGTAGAGCTTGCATTTTGATGATGGATAGGCCTTAACACACCTGTAACAGAACCAGTCTCTTCGATTTCTATTTTACAATTTTACATATAGTGCGCTCGAATGGTCCATTTTGTTGACCATAATCTACTCTTAATGCGTGAGACGTACCTACTACAGAATCACTATTTTTGTTCTAAGTTTTCACAATTTTAACATATCCATAGAAAGGCAAATCATTAATTAAACATATTCAGTCTCAGATGGCAGTTACGTTCGACTTATGTGATTGCAACAGGGATGTTAAATCCGGCCTCAATATTGGATGATTTTAATAACGGCGATGACGATACAAATATTGCTGTCAGACAGAATAAGCCTTTCATCCTAGACGACGTTCTAGCCATATCCAAGTTCAAGTATAGCAAGACTTCTAGATCGGACGACCTTACTGTCAAGTTCTTCGATGAGTCTTCTTAACATCGACTACAAAATTTTGTCTGCTGTATTGTGTAAATGCCTGAAGACGTAAAACAACAACCTGATTGGTTAATATCAGTGGCTTAAGGCCGGAAAAACCTAGCATCTGATAGCATGACAGATTTTTATAGAGATGAGCTATATAGAGAAATATCTAGTATTGGCATCGTTTGTTCGTCTATGCAGGATGACGACGAAAAAATGCGCACCGAGACGTATAATATCAAGGAAGGATTAAGACAAGGCGATGCATTGTCAAGCCATTTCTTTAACATCATTCATGAAAAAATAGTGCAAAACAAAACTTATGCACCAACACAAGAGGCACCTGAAAAGTCGTCGAATCCGTCCCCGAGGGACAACACAATAGAGGAAGATCGAGACTCAGGTGGCTCAAGCAAGAGGAAGGGGACCTATGAAAGCTGCGGTGGTCGAACGTTGTTTGTACTTTAATTCACCTGCCCCACCGACAACCGTATATACACAAACCTTTCAAAACTCCGAGGCATTCGCCTTTTATACCGAATGCTGTTTAGCAATGTTTTTCTTAAACTGGCAGCTTAAATGTTGCATCTACAAAATCTAGTGGGCGAAATGATTGGTAAGGGTCAATTTTGCTGTCAGTTTTTGAAGAAGACGGGCTTAGTACCTCTGGTAACAAGATGACTGCATAACTAAATGCATAAACGAGCCATTTTTCTTTCCAAACACTTCACAAAAAACGGTTATTCTCTGACTTCTTTCCGATTTTTGTAGGTATTGTCTAAAATGAGATGTTCTTAAGTAGAAGTTGCCATAGTGAGATTTTCTAAACGATCATTTTAGTATTATTCCAAAATACTCGACTGGTTATATGGCGTTTTTTACTTAAACGCTGCTTTTATGATCTTAGCTGCATTGAGGCAATGTTGTATTTTCATTTCGGACCTAGGCGATACAATTTGAAAAACAATTGTTTGGCATTCAAGAAAGAACAACCCTCTAGTTACACCCTACACACACACACAATCGTACAAACTTTGTTTATTATGCCGATTTAATTTTTTTAGTTCATTTATTAGGTTCCATCTTCGAGAAAAACCTAGCCCTACGGATATGGGATCCTCTCGTAATCCCACTATCGGAGCACTTTAACTGCTGTTTTAGATTTACTTTGTACTCTAACATACACCTCTTTACCGGTATAACAGGATTACAATTCTTAAAAAACTTTTCTTGTCCAATCGGTATGTTTCTTTTATTTTTATTATTAAGCAGTGCCTCGGGGCTGCCGAATACACGACATCTTACAATTGCTTATCCTGTTTAATGCTCAAACAAAGAAGAGTTTGAAAATCATTGAAGTCCAAAGGATTTACCACCTTTTCGATCAGAAAAGAAATGATGTCCTGTCATGTGATTTTCTTCGATTTTTACTTTCACCGATTTTTCAAAAATAACAAATATCAACCCCTGCTAATCCGTCTTGATAGACTCACCCAGTAGCTCTTTCTCTATGCCATCCCTAATCGATGATTCCGAATTTCACACTCTTCCAATCGATACGAAGTTTATTACCAATAAATGGAGTTTCAATAGATTGGTTCAAACCGCTCTATAGGTGCGGTGGGGACTTACCCTTCTTAATCACTGTCTTACCCTCGATTTTCTCAAAAACGAACCCTTAGAGTGCGCGTTGGGAAATGAACTCGGCCATGGCAATTATTGAAATCAATGAAATGGCTCAGCCAATTTCATGGGAAAATCAATTTTTCTCGCAGGATCAATCGATCAAAGGAGAGATACAGAGAGTGAATTCAAGGATTTTTTTGTTATGACATTCCACGTACTTCAAACAGGACGCGTCTCTAATGGATACAGCTGCAGGGTTTGTAATTTTGTTCTGTTTTTTTCTTTTCCTCTTCGACAATCAAACAGAGTAAAGTTTGTACTTCCTTCTCTTCTATGGTGCCAAATCGTGTTCCCCCTTCTAGTAAGTGCGCCAAACATTCCGAATGGCCAAAGCTTGTTTTAGTTGGTTTGTGTTGGCTTAACTGGCTCTTGGTTTGGTTGGTTGCTTGTTTAGGGTCGTCTTGAGATGCGACCCCCTGCCATTAAGTCCTCGATTATGGTAATTACGTTCGGAGTTGTTAAAGATCTGCGAAACGCGAAACGAATTCACAACTTGTTGTTAATATCCAAAGGCGGTCGCCAGTTGCCCGGTTGCGCAGTTGCTGGAGTTGCCTCTTCTCTGCCTCTGTCTCTGTCGTCTGCATTACCTGAGAGCTCAGACCGTAGTCGTCACCTCTGTCATCGTCCTCGTTGTCGTCGCCGAACACTTTTCAAGTTGTTGGGAAGGTGGAATATTATTTGGACGCATGGGCTAGACTCTTGAAGGGCATTTAACGTATTTAAGTAACTGGCTTTGGGTGGCACATCGTAACGAGCCGGGTAGGAGTGTAGGAAGTAAAATGGAAACTAATTGCTGTGGTAATTAGTAGGGAGTACGAGAAGAGGAAGAAGTCGTGTTTGAGACATTTGTTATAGTCATTGTAGGAGAAGTGATCTTCGGGGTGATCTTCTCAAGAAAATGTTTCCATGGTTAAGCATTGTTTTTGGTGGAAGTAGTTATTGCACAGTACAGATGGAGTTGGAACAGTGAGGATTTATTTCTACAATTAAGTCTATAAGCACGATTAAGATGATTCATAAAAATAAGGGGCAATTAAGTGCGGGCAATTAGCTAGGATGATCTTGCTGATCGGGAGAATTAATTTATAGAGTTTGCAGTAGTATCATGCTCTTAAAATCAACGATATTTTCACAAACTTAATGGCCACCCATTCGGAAATATATTAGTCCTTATAACGAGAAACTAAGAAGCAAGAATGTCTAATATCGAAGGAAGCAAATAAATGAAACCACGACGTTATTTTTGCCCTCTCATATTGAGTTCAAATGATGAAGTCCTCCACTTTATGGAAGGTTTAAAGTATGAATCGTTTTATCCAGAACATTTAATGCCTGTTGAAGAATCTACGTAAGATCTGAAAACCGTAATGAGGGAGTTATTTACTCTCAACTGCCTAGAACTGGGGATTAGTCAACAACTCATCTACTCATAATTTACGAACTGTCCAATAATTTCAAGGGCATTCTAAAGCGACACCCAATATCATAAGCTTGCGGCGTGGCCGGCTTGGATATCAGCGTCAATGTTTTCTTATTTTCTTGAAGAAAAGACGAAGTTTAGTCTGTCTAGTTCAGCGAACGAGTTTGTGATGATTTGCCATTTTGATTCTTCTTGAGATAGTTATTCATGCCACATGCTTCAACACCTGCGCACTGATAAGCGTTCTAAACCCATTTGACATCTATTTTTTCGCATACCCTACTAATTTATTAATTTATGTATCTTTCAGTAGATCGACGTGTCAAAATAATCTAAATGAAGTCCTATCCCTTATTTTAAAATTACTCCCAACATCAAAAAATTTAGTTTGAAAATCTTCAACTCGGATCCCATTGCAGACGAGCCTTAAAAATTGCTTAATTTCAATGCTTATGAAGTCATCAGTTTCGCATGATGTGTAAAACAAGAACCGATGCTAAAGGTATTTTTGAAATTCGAGCCAATCCATGATCAGTAGGCAAATCCATAATCTAACCAGTGCAAATGCTAATAATGAATGATGGTAAAGTCTTCTGGAATTAATTTTGTGAATACTGATTGCTGAATTTACATTTTTATGGCTGGACTGGGCGTGATTATCTATTGTTTTATAGTAGCTTGCTTTGATCGAAAAGTGATTGGCTTTGAATTTGATTTAATTTTCTACGTGGCCAGCCGTTTTATAATATCAGTAAATCAATGGTATCAATGATCAAATACTGATGTTAATGTGTCTTTTATTCTCTTGTGTTGACGACTTGGCGAACGTACGAGTATTCTCGAATCTGATTGTTGTATCACTGACAAAATTTGCTGCCTATTCTTCGATACAAGCTCGTTGATGTGAAATTGGGATACGTTTTGTGCAAACGGATATTTTATTTAGATTTCTTAATTATGTACTTACATAGGTGGCGCTACAGTCCGGAGTGGGTCAGGGCCTCAGGTAACATGACCAGCTCCGTCGTTTGTCAGGTGCTTCTAGGTGCATACACTAAGCTGGCTGAGGTCCCTTGCATCTAAGATGAGGTAGTCCTCTCCCACGGCAATGTTGCGTCCAAGGCAACCTAGCCCTCTATGGCGGGTTATTCGAGGTTTTCTGCCGGCATGGATGTACGCTATTCAAATGTCTTACTACCTTTGATTGCCTTAACAATACTCTTCTCAAAAGGTCTGAGAACATTTTCATCTGCGAAGTCAAAGTTTCTGCACCGTAAAGTAGAACTGAAAGGTTCGGGATTGATAGTTGAGTCGAGGTAGATAAAGCTCACTTCTACCTCAACGTTGTCGTAGATTATCATAGTTTTTGCCTAGGTGTCGACGCTGTTGACACAATATACTCTGTTTGTGCCTCGTTGACACCTAAACCCATCGACGAACAGTCTTTTGAAATTACCTCTGGCTTTGGCTTTTGAGTTATATACTCGTATATTTCTAGAGCGGAAATTTTCCTTGGTTATGTTGGAAAGTCATTTGATAACATTTCGCCTTGTTTCGTCAGTCTGCATAGTCGGAATCACTTGGTAGGGATGCCAAAAATAGACATGACCCTGTTCGCCTCTATAGTTTCTGTCTATTGTGGTTTTGAAATCAAGGAAAAGGGGAATATACAGATTTAAAGCCTTTGGGTATATTTCCAAGGTGTGCTTTAATGTGCAAATGTGATCCCTGCCCTAATACAGGGTAAGGTCATACTGCAGAGGAAGCGGCTAATGCGTTCGCACCATACGACATACGGCATTTTATATGCGATGTTGAGAAGACTTATTCCTCTGTAATTGGCACAGTTTTCGGGATCTTCTTTCTTTAGGATCGGACAAACAAACCCGAAGTTTTATTCGTTGGGCAAAACTAGACAGATTTTAGAGATGAGTTGATGTTAGTTCCCTTTCGTACCATTATTCTTGCCCAGTACCATAAAAAAGAACTGTTGCTCTTTTAAAGCAAACCAGTCATCGAGCCATTTTGGTATATTTTCGCAAGAAGTGAAGTGCTGATGCAAATAAGTTGTAATCGGACGGATCTAAGTCTGGTGGGTGAGACGCATTCGAAAGTATTTGCCAACTCAATCGAGTCTTAATCGCCTTCACACCGGGCTACTAATAGATCATACCTTTCTGATCCCACCAAATACAGAGCAATGTCTTTTGTTTATAGCGAGTTGGCCTCGCAGTCGGTGTCGATGGTTCGCTTGGAGTTAGCCATGAACTGAAACGCTGAGAATTCTCAAAATATATTCACTTTCATCGCCAGTTACAATTCAATGGAGAAATGACTTTCGTTTGCACCTGGCGAGCAGCATTTCCTAAGTGGTTTTTCGGTTTTTATGATGTTTTTTTCTTTATTTATGCGGAATCCATTTTTGTAATCTTTTCTGTCTTTCCTTTGACTTTCAAACGTAGCCGTCTGGCTGTTCGTGTCACATTTGATTGATCCGCTAGTTTTTGTTGGCTTTGAGCGGAATCTTCACCCAAAAATGCTTGCAATTCGCTATCTTCAAAGTTTTTCGGTAATCTTCCACGTTTTTTGTTTCTCACGTCAAAACCGCCACGTTTAAATTTTTGAAACCGCTTAAAGCTCTGATTTATCAAGAGTATGCTCACCGTGAAGGTCGACAAGCATTCCATACGATTCTGCAGCAGTTTTCTTCCAATGTTGTCTGAAATTCGTACTTTTTAGATACAAAATTCGACGTCATAACAAAGTATGCTGTTGTATAAAACTAATACTGTTGTAAGTTGAAAACCATTGCTAGATGTGGTTTGATGGTAATAACATTCACAGTTAGTGCCATATCTACACAAACTGTTCACAAAAGAATAAAAGAGGACGCTATTCGATGCTATTAAAGCGAAAGATATTACAATTAATGCTGACGTATTTGCTCCAATTGTTTCAAAAACCATCGACTTCAGCTAAAATGAAGCTCATTATAGCTACACTGGTGCTGTTGAAAACTACCGATTGATGCTTATCTTAACGGTGTATGAGAAATTTTTAGAGGAACTACTAGTACTTATTCTAGGTATCTGGCTCTTACACATCGTTCTTTACTTAACAATTTCACTCAACTTTATTTTCGGCCCGAAAATCCCTCGCTTCGGGTGGTCACTATCCCAATTTGCGAGTTCGGGCGCCCGTCATTTGTCAAGGATACTTGTCAGAGGCGCTGCATCATGTCAACAAATGCGGCATTCGCCCAAAATCTCCCTAACTATCCTTAATCTAACTTTCAACTAGATGGAGTATGTTCCTTGGTAGCATACCTTGTCAATCCCCTTCTCTTTCTGAAGCCATCATAATTCGGTGTACTGTTTTTCGGCATCAATGTGATCCCTGTCTGCAATCGCGGGCATTAAACAGAAGCGCTTCTGAGCATTGGCTACGAACCCGTTGTAGATGAGCTGCTTGTCTTTCACACGGCGGTAGCGACGGTGTCTTACCGGGACACTATACCAGCTTTGATATCAATATTGAAAAAAGCCTGATAGAAATGAGCTCTAGTGGTACATTTCATTGCGGTAGCAAGCCCCAAAGATCAGGCTATTGTCGTTAGTGCAGCATGTCTTCGAATAACCTTCCCATCGTAAAGCCTTTTATTGGGATAGTAATTTCTGTTTTCTGATTTTGGTGTTCTGCATAAACTAAGACATGTCTTAAGGTACTTAAAAACACCTTAAACAGGAAGTTCAGGCCAACGACTCGGTAAAATAAATAAAAGAAGACATAAGTCTCCATGTGTTTTTTTGTGTTCATTAACCTTAGGAACATTTTTTACAATTTATTTCATGAAAAGCAGTAAACTGATTTGGTATCTGAGAAGAATAATTAACTGGCCATAAAATTACCTAAGGGAAAAGGCCTACATAACAAGAATCACAGCTGCCCCTAGGATTGAAATAACGACTACATTGGGAGTGCCACAAGGATCACAGTTAGAACCTCTGCTGTTTATCTTCTTCCTGCTCCGTGTTTTTACGAACAGAATTCTGTTCAATTCGCCTAATAAATAATACTAAATAACCCACTGCGGTATATTCTTTTCAATACGAGGGCGGTCGCAGAAGTACCCGGCCTGACCAAGACATGGCGGTAGTTGTTTGTTATTTATTACGTTTTTTGGAAAGTACGCAGTCTATAAAGCATATGTTTCAAGCCTGAAGCGCCACGTTGGTTAGTATTTGTTTGACAGCCATCAATAGCGAACGTTGTCAGTGAATTTGTGGTAATGGAGAAAATTGGTCATCGTTATGTGATACAATACTTTTATTTGAAGGCCTCAGTCCAACCAATATAAAAGCTGAACCAGATTCTACTCTGGATGAGTCTGCTCCTTCATTTACAACAGTAAAATTTTGAGTTGCTGAGTATAAACGACGCCTTACGAGCTGCCAACACGAGCATCGCAGTGGTCGACCAAATGAGATGGCGACTCCAGAAATGGTGAATAAAATCCACAGAGCGGTACTGCATCATCGTCGACTGAAAGTGCGCGAGCTAGCAGACATTGTAGGCATTTAAAAAAGTGCGGTACATCGCATATTATTTGAAAATTTGGACATGAGAAAGCTGTGTGCAAGAGGGGTACCGCGTTTGCTCACACTCGCAAAATCAGTGTCGTGAAGATGTTTCAATTGAGCATTTATCGAAGTTTCACAGCAACAAAGCATAATTTTTGCACCGTTTTATAACAATGGATAAAACATGGGTCCATCACTTTACACCCGGCCAGTATTATGCAAACTTATTGCAACGTTTGAGCGAAGAAATCAAGTAAAAACGGCCGCATTTGGCAAAGAAGAAAGTGTTGTTTCATCAAGACAATGCGTCATTGCATTGGCGAAGATTAATGAATTAAAGTTTGAATTGCTACCCCATGCATCCTATTCGCCAGATTAAGTCCCCTCAGATTATTTTCTGTTCCCAACCTTGAAAAAATAGCTCAGTGGTCAAAGATTTTCCAACGATGAAGTAGTGATGCCGGCAGTTAATGGCTATTTTGAGGAGCAAGACAGTTCTTATTATAAAAGTGTATTGAACTTTAGAAGTGTTTAAAGTGTATAGAGCTGAAAGGCGATTATGTTGGAAAATAAATAAATTTTTTTTCCAAAATTTTTTTGTTTTCTTTGTTGGTTCGGGTACTTCTGGGACCGCCCTCGTATGCTCACATATAGACAATTCATGAAGAGTGGCGATGTGATTTCTACTGGAACATTTCATATTAAAAACGGTCTGCAGCAAGGTGCGGTCAATTCGCCGATCCAATTCAACATCCAGTCAAAATAGACAAAAATAAGTCATAACTTAGCCAAAATTCGCATAGAGCTGAAAATTTGCAGAGACGTTAAATACATCAATATAAATGAAATGTCAAAAATCCCCTTCGATCCTACTTCTGCAAAAAAATTTATTCAAGGTCAGAAGTACATAATTAAGGTTTTTTTCATTTTTCTCGAAAACGGTAAGCTTTATCGTGTAAATAGGTTAAACAAAAGTTGTAGATCATACAATTCTCTACCAAAATGATCCAGTCACTTTTTCTCTTACGACTCATCATTCGTGAGATATTGCGGTTTTAATCATTAGAAAATTCATATTTTACATAATATGCACACATTTCCTCACCACCTATGAGGTAGTGTACTTGGCGCATTTTTTTTAACGTGGTTTCCCCAGTAGGTATACTCCACGATCTAGTGTAATAAAGAAAGTTTGATCAGATCGTATCCTATTGATTGAAAGAATGGTAATATTGCTAATGATCAAAGTGGAATGGGTTGTTTTCTTCTAAATGTTATTATATTAGATAATTGTCTAATTCTACTTCGACAATTATTTCTTCGTCTTCATTTTCATTTTCTTGCAGAATTTCTGTTCGCTGTTCTAAGAAAAGGGATGCATCAATTGTCTCTTCATTAATATCATAAATATTTTCATCTGTTGTATTTGTTTCAATATTGGAGCAAGTCTGACCCTGACAATTTATGCATACTGGCGAACAAAATAATCCCACTTTTTGACAGCCACAATTCTTACTACAATCCGTCTTGCATTTACAAAAAATAGTATTAAGCACTTTTTCTGGAGCAGGCGGGAGTAGAGTTTGAATTTGCTCCAAATAATTATCTGTTAATTTCCAACCCCATCCTTCTGGGTCCAGCTCATTGCCTAGCCACACTTGAACTTGATAATACACACGATACAAGTGCTGAAAGGCAGAAGCAGATGTTGGAGGCAGACAAGACAACTCTACCGTTTTATTGTTCCATGCAGATTTTACAAACCTCAAATATCTATATATGTCTATGGAATCAATTTTTTTTTGGAGCACCATACATTGCAAGAAGAAAGCGAATTCCATTTGTAACGATGTCGTGTGGAGAAGAGTCAATCTTTGTAAATACTTCTGCACAATCAATTAAATCATTACGTTTTTCGAACAATTTAAATACTAATATTTTACCTCTTTTAAAAATTGCTGATGTAGTATCGCAACCAGTTATTGCATGTAAAAATAAAATATGAGCTTGACAAATCGGATATGCAGTCAGATTTTGGGATGAATATATTGTTGATTGTACTTGAGCTTTCTCAGGTTTCAAAAAGTAAATAATTTTATCGTTTGGAGTCCGTGCAGTCAATAATATCAACAAATCAACATCTTCCCCAACAACGACAGTTGTATTTGAACTTTTCCATTGTTCTATTGCTGTTTCAGTTATAAGGACATCAGCATCATTATCAGCTTGTTTTATTGGAATACCAGCAGCTGTAAGTTCTTCACATAACATTGAAATGAAACGAGACTTATTGTGAGTATTTGCAAGAAATTGTTGTTGGTTTATTGGAACTTTCATAGATCGATCAAAAACGATATCAACAGATGAAGATGTTTTTGTAGTCCGACGACGTTGTTCTGCAGCTTTAATATTTTTCGTATGATAAATATAACCATCAAATACAATCGTACTGTTATGACCAAAATGTCTTTGTACATACTGAACATATTTTTCAAAAATAATATGAAATGTTTCATCTCGATCCCATACAACACGTTGTTATAGATACCCTCCATCGATGATGTAGATAGCAGATGTTACTCAAGGTTACCGACGAAGGGAATTAAGGACTGACAGTATAGTCTTTCATTTTAAAATACTCATTCAATTTATACAAGTTTTATTGTGTAAATAACACAAACCAATAGTTTCTTATTTTCATTTATATTGACGTGTACAGGCTGCATTTTAGTGCATATTATGTAAAATATGAATTTTCTAATGATTAAAACCGCAATATCTCACGAATGATGAACCGTAAGAGAAAAAGTGATCATTTTGGTAGAGAATTGTATGATCTACAACTTTTGTTTAGCCTATTTTCACGATAAAATTTACCGTTTTCGAGAAAAATGAAAAAAACTTTAATTATGTACTTCTGACCTTGAATAAATTTTTTTGCAGAAGTAGGATCGAAGGGGATTTTTGACATTTCATTTATATTGATGTATTTAACGTCTCTGCAAATTTTCAGCTCTATGCGAATTTTGGCTAAGTCAAATGTCTATTTTGACTGGACTACAAGTGATCTGATAAGTTCACTTCACAATGCCATAGCATACGCAGACGACTTAATCGCGTGCAGATCAGGTCCAAAGATTGAGGTCATTAACATCCTTTTGCTACGTGACTTCGATAAAATTGAACGATATTGCGACGACTGGAAATTGAAGATCAACTATTTGTTTAGGACGCTTTTGTATGGATACCAGTAACAATTGGCGAAAGTTTCAGATCGTGGGACAGCACGGCACAACCACTTGCTTGTCGAAATGTAGTCAGATACCTTGGGATCTGGCTAGATTAATATCCATATTTTAACAAACATAAAGATGTTGCTCTGGCCAAAGCCAAAGGTGCTTTTGTCCTTACAAAGAGACTGTTTTATTGCATGCAACTCGATGCGGGGGTAAAATTGATCTGCTACATGGCCCTTTTCGGGCCTATGCTTGTATTTGGCTGTCCCGTGTGGTTCAACGTGAGAGGAAGTCTTTTGGAAAAGATTTGGGTATTTGAGAGGGCTGGTCTTAGGGCTTGTCTTCGCTTATACAGAACACCAGAGTCTGAGCACATAAAATTCTATCCTAATGAGGTCTTTTACAATGGGACGAACCTAATAGACTGGAGCAATGACTTCGACAAACAACCTGATCTTTGGGGCATAATACCCCAATTATATGTATCACGTGGTGTTCGCTTTGACGGCTTTATTCCTCCAGAAGCGTTCCTCTACCTCGACATGAAAGGTCTGATCTAGGACAGATTAGCGGTGCCGTTAATTTTCCACAGCGCGGCGGACAGACGACTCAACTACGACAGAGCTGTCGCACACGGCAGCGCGGAGCGTGTCCAGTTCAGTAGGGCCGAAGGGCGGTAAGGAGTCGCGACATAAGGGATGTTGCTCGGCAGCACCAAAAATGTTGGTATCTTGTTGAAGGAGAGGAATCCCCGTCGCTGAATTCCTCTAGTACTAGTCAGCTTCGATAGGGAGCAGAGTGGGACTGCCTTATTTTTAGTCATAGCCGACTTACATAGGTTTAGGTAGGGTTAAGGTAGCTTTAAGAATAAAAAACAAAATTAGACAAAAAAATAAAAAAACCCAAAAAAAATAATAACTAAGTGATGGGTAGCCTTCGGGTGGTTTCTCTCTCAAAAAAAGAAATACTCGTAATACCTATGCATAAGATAGTTTAAGTAGGCTAAGTAGGTAGTAGATAAGGATTTATATTTAGTTATTTTTTAATTTTAATTTTAAGTTGTCCATTTACAAAGTTTGATATTTAATGAAATTTATTTCTTAGTTTATGTTTATAATAAACGTAATAGATTTAAAAATAATGTACTGTAGGAAATGTCGAAAGACATAGATTAAGGATTATGTTTAACCAGTAAGTTACAGTAAGATAGTTTTAAGTTATTTGAGCTAATTTTTAATTGAGACATCTCACTTCCCACCGCTTTAAAATGATGCAAACAAATTCGATAAAACAGTTGAATGGTTAAGATTTGATAACGTGAGATATTGGTTCAGACACGCGTCCGTGCAAACTGCGAAATCTTCAAACGGACAAAAGATGACTAAAAGTCAGAATTTAAATACAACACCAAATATTCCAGATGTCAGTACGATTAAATACTACGACGAGACCAGTTTCAGAAATCCTGCTAATTATGTGAATACAAGAAGGCGAGCTCAAGGTATGTGTGTGTATGGTAAGCTCACATTAACTCTTGCATTAACCTTTGTTTGCGAGATGACTTCATCATTGGAGTCAAATCTTTTTCCACCAAGCTATTTCTTCAGGTTTGGGAACAAGAACTAGTCGCTCGGAGCCAAATCTGGAAAATAGGGTGGATGAGGGAGCAATTCATAGCCCAATTCATGGATTTTTGCCATGGCAACTGCACATGCGTTTGTGGTCGACTGTGAGCAAACGCGGCACCCATCTTGCGGAAAGCTTTCTCATGCCCAAGTGATCATTCAAAATTGAAACCACTGAGCCATGCGAGATCCCTACGGCTTCCACAATCTCTCGCACTTTCAATCTTCGGTCGGCCAACACCATATCGTGAATTTTTTCGATTGTTTCGGGTGTAGAGACCTCAACTGGGCGTCCAGGACGTTCGGCATCTTCAGTGCTTGTACGGCCACAACGAAATTCAGTAAACCACTTTTTTACCATTGAAATCGATGGTGCAGAGTCCCCATAGTATTTATCAAGCTTAGCCTTGGTCTCGGTAATGGTTTTTTTTCGCAAGAAATAATGCTTAATAAGCACACGAAATTCACTTTTTTCCATTTTCTCCTCAAATTAGTGAGTAGTCTGATAAAAATAGGTGTCAAACACAAACTAACTGACGCAGCAAGTTTAAATTTTGACAGGAGTCAACTGACAGATGCCTGTTGACAGGAGCAGTGTTGCGGTTTCAGCAAAGAGGTCAGAAATTCAAAAAGTCACGGACTTATTGACCCGCCCTCGTACTTGTGTTGATCGTTGGCATTGTGTTTTTGATCCTGTCTCTCTGTTGATCTTTTCAATTAGTAGCGTCCATCTTTGGTTTCTTTTTACCAAAAGTTATTCGGTTGATCATTGAAGAATGATCTGGAATACTTATCGACTGATCATTTTATTTTTCATTAGTGATTTTTATTATTATTAGTATTTATTTGTAAGAATCGGTCATAAAAAATCTTTAGTACGATCGCATTTGTCTTGATGATACCTCATTGTTTCCGTCATTATGAATTTCACCATATCGATCATATGAAGATCTCGTTCAATTAATCGTCTAATCAAAGCCAACTTATGTAGGCTCAACATTTCTAATCTTTTCGTTTTTCAATATAATTTCTATACCGAAATGTTCCTCATTTATTTTCAAAGGGATCTATTCACCGAATAGATATACCATACTCATAGTTCTTCCAGCACGAACCCGCATCAGGCTAATTTGTCAGAATATATGAACAATTTCAGAATGATGAGTGTCGAGATTTTAATCAAACTGATCGTTTACTACTTTTGAGTAAATGATCGTACTTTTCACTATCACTGATCGATAGATTGTGACGTTAAACAAAAGACGACCTATCAGAGAGATTGATTGATCAAGGGACGCTTAATGGTATAAAGGCTTACGTCACAAGATTTTCAAATTGATAAATGATCTGCAATTCCTGATCGGTAATCGTCAAAGGATCTCAGGGTAGTTTTCAGAATCCTTAATTATTACATGGAATGTGAATTCCATCCTTCTGATGAGTAATTTCTACATTTATACTTGTTTTCGTTGAAGTAATAATCACATATTGAAAAGAAGAAAAAAATGACTAAAGCTATCTGTCTGTCTGTCCAGCGATTGCAAACAATCACCTGCTGTAAGCGATCCTTACAGAAGATAAAACGATATCTCAAAATCATATTTTGATTGCCAGGTTTTGCAAGTGTTTCCCCTTTAAAAGAACAATCCTCTACAACGGCGCTGGTTGAAAAATTCGCGAACTCAATAAACCATGGCTGCCACGCCCATTTTTTCATTTCACAAATGTCATCCATCACTCAAATTTGAACAAAAAAATGTTTTTCATCCAAAATTACATACTTTCATCGTATTTCCTTGAAGAGCACCTTCAAGCCCTTAACTACGCTTTGGTCATTGAGCGCCTCGTTGAGTTGATTTTTAATTACAGGCATCAGACTTACAACAACAACAAAAGTGGGCGTGTGCCGACTCAGTTAACATACAAATTCAGAAATTCAATATCAGACTCAGACTCAGGTACCTAAGAAAAAATCATCCAATGAGTTGGGAAAAATTTGTAAAAAAAAAAATAATAAAAATTATTTGCAACTGCCGTGCTGACAACTGAATTTGTTGCTGGTACGAGTACCTATACACAGGTTGCACGTTACACATTGCACGAAGGTTGCATATCATAGCGATTGCGTACTTCTCTTCTAAAAAGGCTGACCGATTGTTCAAAAGGTTTTCCTCTTTCCCACTCTCAAAGGATAAGACGCGCCGGAAAAAATGGAAATAATAACACAGAAAATTACATATCTGAGGCAAATCATTGTTTACTCTACAGCAAAACGGGGTTTTGTAGCCAAAGAAGATAAAAAACAACGAAAAAGTGAAGTTACAAACCCAAAGCCAGACCAGAGAAGACCAGACCAAACGAAACCAAAGCAAGCATAGCAAGGAGGAAACTCTGGCAAATTGCTGTAGCATGGATGGGCTTTTGAAGCGACGACGGCAAAGTAGAGCCCTCCGTGTATCATCGTTGTTGGTTTCAACGTTGTCGGCAAGATAATGACTTGTTGCAATCAACAAGAAGACCAGAGCGGATCACGATGATGATGATGATGATGATGATGATGACGGTGATGGTCGTCGTGAGGTGAAGATTTCTTTTTGGCATAACTCTCATGAAAAATCATAACGAGATGATGAGTAGGAACTCACATAGAGACACGGAGCAGGATGATCTATGAGGGTACAGTGGTAATGACAGGTGTGGTATTTATTTCAACTGTTTGTAATTTGTTTCCATACATTTGATCTGGTCATAGGGTAGAAAAGTTTAAGCGGTGATCACTACTTTTTATCTTTCAACTCTTGAAACGAGTGTTTGAGTATTTACAGCAAAGATATTGTAGATTCGTAATATTCGTATGCTAGCTTAAATTAGTTGAACCTTGTCCTTTTAAGAGATCGTTGACTTGCAGACCGATCGTGATCTTTGTCACCTCTAGTTTTTATAATCTCTGAGAGAATAATGTAGTTCGATCCCATATCATCATATGAGCGATGTTTATCGTTCGGATCTTTATTGAATTGACTTATCTCAACGGCAAGATGAATTTTCATCTTATACTTATTTTATACTGAGCTTGATTGAACCGATAGTCATTCTACGATTGTCGATTTAAAGATAGCTATCAATCTAGCAGTAGAAATCTTCAAACATTTTTGTGAACGTTATCAACTTAAGTTCCATGACTTCATCTAAGTAGTTCAGGGTGAGTCGTTCAATACATCTCTAGGAAGACATAACAGAGACTAGAGCATCGGAATGATGGGTTCGTTTAAAGGACCAATAACTCCTGCTTATGTTCTCAATAACAGTCAGCAGTCGAAATATTTAAGATACAATAAGCAACCATTGCACTACTTTACACTAAAAAAAATTATCTTATTCGGCTTATAATGTTCGTTAATCAGGTTGGCTAATAATACATATCTGTATACATTATAGTTTCCTACCACACCTAGAAGTAGAGAAATTCAAAAAACAATTTCAGAGTTAATTAAAAAATTGTATCTTGCCAAAATGCCGTTTGGCTCGCCAATGATTTGAACTGAACCAACGAATCATGCTGTGGATTGCTATTTCTGTTTAACTCCACCAAAAGGATTTTCAGAAAAACCTAAACGATGTATTCAGTAAGCAGATGTATCATCAGTCATAAAACCTAAGCCACATTCCGACAATCTACCTGTACCTGAATACTCAGAAAAATGTTCTGGGGTAACCCAAAGCTCGCTAAATTCCAGTTCAACGGACTGTGAAGATTGTAATGATCACGATTTTGTACAGAACAATTCAGGACCACTCTTTGTCAATCAAACAGGACTCAATGATCTTGTAAGGGATTTAAACTTATCCATCGAGAAAGCAGTTCAAGATTACAGCAATGGAAGCTGTGCGAGTCAGATGTGAAGGTTACTTCATATAGGAAAAGATGGTTTAGTTTTCTGCAATGATGTGAATGTTTTAATGTGTCAACTTGGTCATGATTATGATGCCAATGAATGGAGATTGCTTATTGATTCATCGAAAACAAATTTAAAAGCCGTTTTGCTCCATATTGGAAATAAGCTCCCATCTTTACCACTCGCCTAAAGTGCTCATTTAAAAGAGACGTATGATGTCATGAAACTCAAATTAGGAAAAACTAATTATGGACTGCATAAATGGCTGATTCGTGTAGATCTTTAAGTGGTTACTCTCTTAACTGGAATGCAGACAGGCTATACAAAATATTGTTGCTTTCTTTGCGAGTGGGGTAGCCGAGCACGATCAGAACATTTTTAAAGAGAGAATTGGCCGCTACCGCACTCTTTCATATCGGGACAAAAAACTGTTTAAAATAAACCTTTAGTTGATTCAACTAAAATTATTTTGACACGGCTACATATCAAATTGGGACTCATCAAAAATTTCGTAAAACGCTTAAACAAATTTCTCAAGCAAAAGTTCCCCAAGTTTAGTGAGAAAAAAATTAAAGAAGGCGTATTCGTAGGTCAAGACATCAAAAAAACTGATTTTAGATTTATCTTTCACATCTACTCTAAGCCTGATTGAAAAAGAAGCATGGAATGCTTTTATTGACGTGACCAAAAACTTCCTTGGAAACTATAAATCCATCGACTATTACAAAAAAATAAAGGTGATGATGGACTGCTACTATAAAATATCTCCTTAAAGCTGCATTTTCTTCACTCTCATTTGAATTTTTTTCCCGAAAATATGGTATGGGTGCGGTTAGTGATGAACAAAGAGAACGCTTTCATCAAGATATTGCTGCATTTGAGAAGCATTGCCAAGGAAGATGGGAGTCCAATATGTTAGCAGACTTCTGTTGGAGCCTCCTAAGGGATACCCCTATATCCTGGCATAAGAGAAAAGCCAATCACTCCAAAAAAAACATCACCATTTCAACCAAAACATCATTAAAAATCAAAGCAAGTACTTAAGTTTTGTAGGAAAATCATAATCCTTGATATTGAGATGTGATGAAAAATTTTGGTTTATATATTTCTATAAGGGAAATAATATGAAACAATAGTCACACAGTAATATCTCAGATAATTTTAAAAGTTTGAAATTTGTTGAGTAGTATTATTATTATTATGTTTTTTTTTAAAATTCGGAATGAAGTCTGCCTTGACATGTTTCCAAACTGCCATCAAGTCTTCTTCAATTTTATGTATATATAATAACCGCTTATTTTTTTAGCTCGCTTTTTGTCGTTTTCATAAATTTTGTGGTACTTGCACTTTACATGACGTAAAGCCAATAGCGCATGAATATCCAAACTGTAGCCGCTGTGAATGGGAGTGTGACGACAAATCCGGAAATTTCTATTTAGCTTCGGTCGCAAGAGTCTGGTATCTGTCCTTTGTGTAAGTGGAATTAACTGTTCTGATGCCATTGGTTCCTTTATTTTTTGTTTTTCAAAATTAAGACCGGGACCTTGCTTGGCAAATAATAATCAGTAATTGCGTCTTTTAAAGTATGGTCGACATTTACCCGGATGATATATGGTTTAAGCAAGTTGACGCTACGTGACGTACTGCTCGTGAAATCATTGACTTACCGAGTCAAAGTCCACATTATATCTCGAAAAAAGATCAGTGGATTGGCCATCGAAAACGTGCGAATTGACGTGACTCAATTACTTCGGATTCGAATATTTTTCGAACTGTACCAATGGGGTCTATCTGCTCTACATGATTTAGCCACCTCAGTCGTTGGACTTTCACTCTTCTGGCTAAGTCGAAGCCGTTGTACACCTTGTACAGTTCGTTACTGTATTTCCTCCTTCACGATACGGCAGATAATATCTTGTATCCAATGGTTAGGAGACTGATGCCTCTGTAGTTAGCGCAGTTCAGTGGATCGGAAAAACAATGTTGAAATTCTCTTCATCGGGCATACTGTCGTCCGACTATATTTTTCATATGAGGTGGTGTATGATAACAAAACATCGCCTGCGATTTTGAAGAGATCGGCAGTTAGGACATCCGCTTCATCAACTTTTTTCGATTTAGTTCATTATCGCCGTTATACAGTCTACAGAAAAGATCTTTTAAAATCCTTAGCATGACTGCGACTTTCCTGTGATGTACCCTTATTCGTCTCTATAAGCTTCGTTCGGGGTTACAATTTGCCCGACCGCGCGCTTCTCATGCCTCTGCTTTTTCCTCCCGAGAAGCCGGTGTTCTCTGTTCTGCTCATAGAGCAAACGAGCAGTGCCGCTTTGTAAACCAGGGGCTTCGTTGTAGTGACCGAGGCATAGCTTGAGCAATGCTGGTAGGTCCAAGAGTTCGTAGAAGTTATATATTATATTTACTGTCGAAATCTTTTCCTTTGTGGAAGAGTGTGCGCTTAATAGCTAATGTTTGCCAACGCCCGTTCACATGCTCGCCTTAGTCTGTCTCCAACAATAAGCCCGCATTTAAATATGCGCTGCTATTGCCGTCCATAACAATTGCCGTAGTAGATGGCAAAGTTTTTCATCCTCTTTTTGTCCAGCCCATTCCATCGCATTTCTTGGATGGCGGTAATGTCTACTTTGTACCAGGCCAGGGTCTCCCCAGGTTTTCGCGGTCATTTAGCCTATTAAGGGACCTAATATTTCACTTGTTTATCCAAAGTGCGTTGTCATTGATTCGTGTGCCAGAGTTGTCAACCGAAGATCCGTCCGTAACCGAGGATTGTTTCTGCTTCGTAACTTTCGTCTTTTTTTCAATTACTGGAAACGTTACCTAGGGGGCACAACCCCGAACCTCGAGGATCAGTTCCAGTATAGACGATTTCCTAGGACTAGGAGTCGATTAAACCGAAGCAACTACCCCGTGAGAGCTGCCCTTAAGGGTTCATCCATAACCGTCTCTTATCCAAGGCCCTAACTTAATCAGATTACCCCAAATATTTGCTTGCGTTGTTCCGGGATTTTACTACACCGTGGATATTATATGAGGAATTGATTTCCCCTCCCATTTATAGTGCGTACCCTATTTCTACAGAACAAAACCGCTTAAAATACCCTTTATAAGTTCCTATATCTACCATAAATCTAGCTCCGTTAGGTAATTGGGATCTCTCTTAAGACGTCTCACTACTTAGAGGAGATCGAATACCTTTGTTTATTCTGCTTATTCCCAATTGATGTTGATATATCCGATGATGCAGATAGACCTAATGTGTATCCTAACACCTAGTCTAAACAATTCGTTCTTTGAACTTCATTAAAAGCAGAAGTGATATTTTTACACGAAAGCTTATTTCACAAAATCACCAGCGCAGAAGATGCAACGATACTTTGAAAAGCGACTCAAATGATCCATCACAGTGATAATTATTTCAAGTTTTTGCTGAAAGGTTAATAACGTTACCAGAAAATTGGCATCATCTTAGCATTATTGCCATATTTTTGTGTAAGGAAGTTTGCTACCAATAGAGTGTTTTTCAGTGTAGGTGTTGTAAATATTGAAAGCGTCTTTCAGAGAGTCGTAAAATAATAGCACGACTGCTGTGCACCTTCTGTTTACTCGTCGTATTGCCTGGCTTACCAAATATGTAGTTCAGATGCGTTGTCGAAGGTGATCTTTCTGGCCGAGAAGGAATATAGGCATGCTGCATCTTAAACAGAATATGCTTTTACAAATGGGTTTTGCGCATATGTAATCAATTCGCTGGATGTAAGGCCTATTAACGTTGGTCTTGGATTGTAAGTAAACACCTTTTCCTAGGTCTGGTATAAAGGCCTTGCCCACAAAAGCCAGAGATTTAAAATGTATACCTCTTCCGGGTTAGCATGGATAATTCTTTGTAGACTTACATCAGGTAGCTTATGATTTTTAGAGCATAGTTGGGTATCAGTACCAGGCGACTTAAAGCCGTCAAAAAAGAGACCACTGTATTAAGTTGTCTCAATCGTCATCATAGTCGATGATGTATACCAGGTGCTCGGTGTTAATTATGAAACTCGGTTGATTAGCAGGTCTAGTAATACGAGCTGAATTATATATGTTCCGATCATGAGGCTGCGAAAATTTACTTTTGGTAGGTAACTTTAGGTTCACTGACTTTTCCTATATTTTTACAAAAAGTCTTATGGCAACCATTCTTCTAAATTTGAATTTTTTTTTTATTTTCCCTTGCCAACCCAGTTTAGCTTCTCGTTTTTCTTAAATACTCCGCATGGCTAATTCAATCTTTTCGGGTTTCCTTGCATGTAGGCATTATAAGGGTTACCACATTTGATTTGCGCTGTTTTTCTAAAATCACAATGTTCAAGGTGAGTGTAGTACTAAGTCATATCGCAAGGTATGTATGTCGCACTTTCTGTTTGCTTCATTGTGTATGACTAACGACAAGAGAACAAATTCGCTTATTCCTCCATACCATTAGTCCATATTTAGATACGTACCACTGACTGTTACTTATTTCACACAATTGATCTGTAGTGATCGTACATCAGATCATAACCATCCATATATCTCTTGCAGTTCGGTAGGACACCAAATACTGAATGTTTGAAATTTGCACTCTTATTTGAATCCCTATCTTCGGATATCTTTTCCTGCACAACACACTGTTCCTCTTCAAAGGGACCCTAATTCACCAGGCCAACTGGACACACTTGGAACCTTTTGCTTTGCACGTATTCATACCCTCCTTTAGGGGGCGTTCCTAGAAAATTATTAGTTTGCTTAAGGAGAATCCAAACTCTCAAACTCCTGGTCGAGATGTAGAATATCTAAAAGAAAAAAGAAAAACTGTCCAAGTCCTGGACAACAAGATCTAGCAATAGTCTAAGGCGAAGGCGGAGGAAGAGAAAAAAAAATGAAATAATAACCACCGATCTATTGTCGAAAGGAATTTATGCAGGGCCAACAGCTGAAAGATCGAAGAAATCAAAAGAAACAACAAACGAGCGTTCCCCAGCAGACGGGGGTGTTGAAAAGGGAGAACAAAATAAAAAAAATTAAATAATACGAGTAATAATCAACAAAATTATGTCTGGTGGATAAAACTGGCGACCGACAATCAACAAGCTTGGCAGACACAGACAAACGTCGTCGGACGAATACAAACTGATCGATTGGACGCAAACCATCGTCAAGCCACTTTAGATGTAACGACTGTTGTTGGTTGTTGGTTGTTTGGTGTGCTCGTCGTTGATCTTTGTACGTTGAGTCTACGGGACGATGATTAGAGCCTCATAACACGGCAATCAATTTAATAAGGGGTTTCTGCATAGGCAACCAAAAGAGAGTTATAGTGAGAGACAGAGAAGGCGAGAGAAAGATAGGCCGAATAAAACAGACCCAAGGAGGTCTCGATCGCGATTTACTCAACTCGACTTCAACAGTTCCCGGGTAGGTATATATATGATGCAAATGCTTTTGGGATGTTATTACAGATTTGGTTGTTTTCGTCAGTTTTTAGTTGTTTTTGTTGTTGCTAGGTGTTGGTGGTGAACCATTTGTTGTCCTATACCGTTTTCGCCTCGTTACCGCAGATGGGTGAGCTGTGATTATTGACGAAACGCTTTGTTTTTTTTTTTTGTTTATTTTTTTTTTTAAATTTGAAAACGGAATTCCTTCGTGGATGCCAGCAATCGATGAAAAGTGTGGTAATAAATAATCGGACTTAAGTAGTGGGTCTGAGGTCGATGGGTAGACAAATTGGTAAACGGGGTAGATGTGGAACGTAAGTATCTTTCTTTTTCGGGCGTATTCAAGTCCTTTCGAATTTCGGAGTATTTTTTTCAATCGAGGGCGAACTTTGATTGAGTGGGAGGATGTAATTTTAGGAAGAATAATTTAAAAAATCATAACGAAATGGGTCAGGTTAGTAATAATGAGGAGAAAAAGTGTGGGTCCTAATCAAGTCTGCTGCGGAATGCTAATGGAATTAAGTGAGGTATGATTTGATGGTGATTAATAAAGGAGGGTTTGTAGGGAAAATTCGACCATCTGCTTTGATGTGAAGCTAACTTTGTTTGGTTCTCTTTGAAGTGCAATTTACGATCCACTGAGAAGCAACGAAATCTTATAAAACTTTGTTTTTTTTCTTTCAGAGTTGATTTGTAAATACCAAGGTATTTAGGAGTGGGTGAGATCTTTACGAATCCTTCCATGTCAATAATACTAGATGGAAAGTTCGGACGTAGTAGGATTGCCATCACAATATTTATTATTCGAATCTTACAACACTTTTTACCTACATTATAACATTTGATAACCGGGTTTCTAAGGCTTTTGTTTACCGAACCTTCGAGTCCTCGCACAAATTCAGTGTTTTCCTGCGCCAAACGCTCAAAACTTGAATCGCATCTTAGAATTCTCCTCTCGTGAACCACTTGGTCATGGTCAAATTTGTCATTAAACAAGCTGATGATGTTGGACAGTGCGTTCTATACAGGCAAAGGGATCGTGCAACATACGAAAATGATCAGCTATGTCGTACCTACGTACACGACAGTCGATGTATTAACAAAAAGTGATAAGGTTTGCAGTTAGCAAAAAATTCTACAAAAATCCTAATGTCGCTCCAACTGATGTTGTAATTTTTTTTTGTGGTCTTTAAAGTATGAGCTTCAATTTGGAGAATTACTACTGTTTCATACACATCAGCGCTTGCAGAATTTTCCGACGCATTTGTTACTAAATTCCTTTCACCGAGTATCTGTTCCCTTATGGAAGACAAGGCGACGCTTCTTAAAGAATCTTTCTACGAACTTTACGACTGGACATATGATCAATGCGGGGATAAGGGAGTAGGACATCTTTGGTAGCACAGTTGGTAAGCACAGCCTACGCGACACCACGTCGGGCAACTGGCTAATTGACATTGGAGTGAGGCAAAATATCACTGTAGCAAGCACAAAGTTTCCTCATTTCAGTATAGACAAGGAGACATGAACCTGTCTCTAGATCAAGAAAGGCTTAAACAAATTTATTACATTGCGATAGACGTGAAATATGCCTCCAATATTCTAGACGTCTAGATAGCAGTCAACATTGGCTCGGATAACCATCTTATTGCAGTGAGGGTGCAAATGCCGATCTCCCTAGTCCTACAACAAAGAAGAAGTACTATGAGAAGGTGCAATGTAGAAAAGCTGTAATTACAAAAAATAGCCTGAATTTTTCAAAAACGTGTATCTCGAAACATCTCAACATCTTCTATACCAACAGCATCAAGTACCGAACACTAGTATGCCACTGCTAACATGCTATCGTAGACAAGGCGAGATGCACTCGTGAGCTCTATGAGCAGAAGAGACAGGAAATCATTGTCTTTTTCAGAAGAAAAACAGAGAGGGCGGGAAGCGCCCGATTGAAGATATTGTGAGCTTGTACTCCGGGAAGTTCTACCAACAGGCATAAAAAATGTTAAAGACTTTGTCTGCAGACTGCATAACGGAGAAGAAGTCGACATATTACCGTCAGGCAGAATAGACCATTTGACTTAGACGATGATAGCTAAAACTTCTATCAACCTAACTAAAATGAAGTAAGGATAGCAATATTTAAGCTAAAATCTAACAAAGCAAATTGATTTTAAGGCTGCCAATGACAGTTTTGGTATCCCTGCCAAGCACGTCTGTCTGTGCAGATAGACGATTGAGAACGTTCGCTGTTTCATCAACGACTTAACCGAAAGCTTTGATGCCAAAAAGGGATTGCCATATGATTTGTTTAACATTATACTTAAAATATTTGTGCGGAAGCGAACATCGGAGGCACAATTTTCCAATAGTGTATGCAACTACTACCGTACACTAGAAATGGGAGAGTATAGCGGGTTGTTGCCGGTCCATTTGATAGTATTGAAATAAAATCTCTCAAAATAGGTTTTGTGGTAAATGTCTTCTTTCAACCAAAAAGGCCACACAACATTGACGAATTTCATAAAACGTCACAGTCGACAGCTATAATTCCGAGGCAGTAATTGACTCTGTCTACCTTGGCTCTGCTATAGTTTCTGTCAACAACACCTCAGAAGAAATAAAAAGAAGAGTCTCTTTCTAAACTCCGTTTCTGTTGTGGATAAGAACACAATTGACTAGTTAGGCTCTATCCCGAAAAACTAAAGAGACTCAATTTAAGACCTTGATCATGCCAGTCCTACTTTATGGCGCTGAAACGTGTACCTTTTCGAAAGCGAATGAAGATATCCTCAGTTTTTGCGAGTAAAAACAACATAATCGTTAAAACAAACTCTCTGCCAAGTACAGATGTCACCGGTTTTTAGCGCAGATATCTGCCGTGAAGGGTCAATCCTACGATGTGTCTTCGTACGAGAGATCAAAAGAATGCGTTGATACGCGCTCTTCGAGCAGTACAGGTGCCTCCACCAGTGCTCGATTCAAGGTCGTGTGTAAGGCACGAGCTTCCGCTTTGGTAACATCCGGCATTTTATGGGTCAAGGCACTCGGTTGCAGTGCAACTCCACATCGGACAGATCCAGCAGTTTCATGGCCATCAAATATGAAATTTGGCCCTATTTCGCTTTTGAAATTAAACTAACGGCCGCTTGGCCTTACTTTCATTTTAAAAGCAAGATAAAGTCAAATTTAGAATACAAATAAGACCAAATGCAACTAAAATACAGTTTCTAGAAATTTGCGAAAAACAATGGAAGCCTTTCAATAATTGTAACGATTTGCTTAGAGAAATCTAAATTATAGGCGCCTCCCTTACCAAAGGTCAAATGGGTCTTATTTCGCTTCCGAAAGTGAAATAAAGACAAATAAAAAAAAAGGGAATGTTCCCTTATTTCATTTGGAAAAACCAAATTAAGCCAATTTTTTTCTTTTTTGGTCTTATTTCGTTAGGCTTTATTTCATGTTAACCGATCTATCCTCCCTCCCCTTCGGGTACAACCTACAGCCAACTCCAACAGACTGGAAAATAGTTCCAGAGGTGCCTGACCTCCTATGGTACCAGAATATAGCTTCCGGGTGAGCTTCGCAACCTTGGGGTCACTTCGAGTTAGGCACCTTACACCTCACGACTGGCGGCCTATAGTCGAACTTTAAACTTTCAAATTAACTACGTATGCAAACATCTATTTATCTTTGCCGTCTGCATCCTTAGTGAAGTTATAAGTAACCCCGCCTTTTTCGCTCATGTGCCATCTAGATCGGGCCCAGCCGGAAAGCATGAGTTTTCACTCCTTACAGGATACAATTTCCACCTCCGTCGAGGAGACCTAATCAGCATTGGTCATCGGGAGTCCTTTCCTGATGGAAGCCGAAAGGAGGCACCCCCAACAGCACCTGTAATGCAACCATAGATGCGGTCCTGCACATTGTTAAGCAGCTAAGCAAGGCCACGTTCTGGTAAGCCAAGATCTGCTGAAGGCCAATCCGCCAAGTACAGTAATAACAGCCAATTTTCTTTGTACTGTAAAATGTATCTTGGATTATTCGATATGTGAGTGGATCAAAGGTGACATACTTTTGGTTTTTTGACAGGGACTATTTACAAAACAACGTGCGATCAATGGCGTCGTCACTGATATTCTGGATTCTTGTCTTAATATCTACATCAAAATGGCGGTGCTGCAGGTGTAGAAGAACCCGATCTAGAGCGAAAGTTACGCTTTACGTTTTCACTGGTTATTGTGTATAAATATTGGACAATCTATTTCGAAATTTTTTGCTTTTTATCTAATCACTTCACCAAGTCAGTTAGAGGTAACCATCCAGGATAACAAAAACCCTTACGTTATGTGCATGAGTGCACTGTTATGAGAGGAAACCGTCATGATATTAAATTTGTATCCCGTAAATGTTTTTCCAGTTTGTCTTAAGTGTTTGGAATCTTCTTTATCGATGGAACACCCTACGTTTCAGAAATAGATGTACGAAGTTGTTTACGTTTTCCAATTGCAGTTAATGAGTCTACATGTAACTCATTATTACCTCACCTTTTTAGTGCATAAAATCAAGCTTCTCCGGACAAATTGTTCTTAGGAATCCGCTACTAACTTTTTGCCATCCAATACATTCCGCACTTGTAATGTACAACAAAACAAGTAATAGGAAAGAGCTTTTAACTGAATCTGTATATCACGATATTATGAACCTTTTCAACTAGCTGCCAATGACCAGAAGGTTAATTATCTTTGGTTCTATGGGATACCAATTTATATGAATATAGAAGAATGATTTCAAAATACCACTATCGGCTCGACCCTAACAACAATAACATAAAACTTAAACCAGACCAATTATCTTATACTCAAAGCTTAAAGACTTTCCCCACTTTAATTCGACAAACTAAGTCCCACAGTCACATATCTGGAAAAATAATACCTCACAAGGAATCCGCTCTCTGAATGACTTCTCAATGCCACTTTTCTTTCTTCAATTCGTTAACTTAATTGACAGTTATTAATTGCAGCAGTATCGTATCCAATAAATGTCCCACTCTTCTGAGAACGTCTCCATCAAATAAATCCTCTTAACTCGATACCTTTCTCCAACACCGACTACCATTACAGTAAGACAACGCGCAACGTGATGACATGTTGAAAATTCCCCCCAAAAAAACGACAGACATTTTCGTTTTTCTTCAATTGTATCCCCTCACAAGCCCTTTTGTCACATATTATATGTATGTCTAACCTGCGCCCAAAAGCAAGTGGGCGTCCTTAAGGTATAAACAGAAATTTTGCGTAAAACCTTTTCCTAATTTCGAGTCAACACACACTACATGAGGCAAGACAACCACCTCCCGTCTGCCCGTAGGTTTGAGAGACTACTTAAGACTGACACCAATCTTCGACATGAATACCAAAGTCGAAGAGGAAACCAATAAAGACAAAGCCGCACTGTCGTAGTGTCGTATTGTAGTACCGTGGAAAGCAGACGTAAAGGCTGGAATCGGAATCAAAGGCGAAGTCGGAGTATAATCTAATCTAAAACTGTCAACGTAATTTGACAAAATTTCAATTAAGATATAAGAATAACGCTTGTCTGACTTCCAATCCCAGTTTCAATTCCAGTCCCGGTCGCTCGGATGATGAAGAGGATGAAGCAAAAAGGTGTCGCGCCAGTCGCTTACTCGTACACATGCGATGTCTTCTGGCTCGTCCTCATATTTCCAAAGTTAGTTTATTTAAGTGGTGTGTGATGCTTGCATGCGGTACCTTCAATTTATCGCCAGATCCGAATAAGAATACGAATTCGAGATATGAGTACGAATGTGGATTTACAAAAAAAAAAAAAACGACAACTACGAGTATTTAATTCATATTCAAGCAATGCGCGGTGTTTGCGCGCGCGGTCTTTTCCGACTACTTCAATGGCTTTCCGCTTTCCGTATCCGCATTTTATAAGTTCTAGTTCGGTTTTGGTTCTGTTTGTAGCTCTGGTTTTGGTTATTGGGCTTTAAGATTCCACTAGTTATGGGTGGAATGGCAGTGGTCACGTCGTATCGGGTTTGCGTGTGTACGGTTTTCAGAATGAGCGAGCATTCAGCCACAGACGACGTAGAGAGATAATACTCTTTATAGTGGTTGGGTTGTCCTTTCGAAAATCCTTTTAAGTTGAGGGATAGGATTAGTGTCGCAACAGATGATATAGGTGACAGATGCAGTGGTTGGGGCTATGGGTTTTATTAGCCTCCTCTCTGGGTTGTTTGGCTCAGCTCTGTTTATACAATGTACGACAGTTTAATCATTTGCGAGACAAAATGATCGATAAGGAAAAAGACTGAGACAGTGAGGGAGCATTTAATAATGACCTTGAGAGGTTGACAGTTAAGAGATATTCCAGAATTGCTGGCCGGTGGTATCTCAAGGTTAACAGACAGTTTTATTCCATGAGGTTAAAGCAAGCACAAGGTTTGCTACAGCAGATTTGAAGCAAGAATTTGTGGAGAGTTTTTATTAATATACGAGTACGACTAAGACATTAAGTATATCTACAATGAGAACTTATTGGTATGTGAAGATACATGGAAGATATAAAAGGAGTAGATCTGGGTCAATTTTATTGTTGGCAACAGAGGTTACGAAGAGATCAAAAATGTCTAGCCACTGGAATTCATAGGATTTATGATGGCATTTTGACGACCTTAATGAAAAATTTTCATGTCTCATTAAGTCAAACTGCTGTCGACTGCCTGAATAGCTTTTGATGATGTGACTTGTTTATGATGCTGCTGAGTCTAAGAAATCCCATTTAAATTTTAAAATAATTTCATCCCTTCGTATTAAGATAAATCGAAGATTTGTGTTGTTATACAGGCTTTACCTCACTGCACTTGTTATGTCGTGTCTTAATAAGTATACTTTGATGTTTCGAATTGTTTTTTCCCCCCACATTTCCTAGAGTGATATCGTTTAGTGTCTATTTCTCTTCACCCTTGTTGACTTGAAAAGCGATTGTACAACCCCTACCTGTCAAGTCAGCTCTAGCTTTTGTATCTTTGACGTCTTATCGTTTCTTCTTACAGTCTGTTTGATAACATCGTACACGACAAAAATTAAAGAAGAAGGTATAATAATAAAAATAAATAAAATGTACTGGTTTATTTACTTGAATGCTTTTCAATGAATATGTTGTCCACTCTCTTCAATTTTCAATAATTGCTTGGAGTCTTCGAGGCATGCTTTCTACTAATCTTATAGCATAATCTTGAGACAAAGATCTCCATAAAGCTCGTATTTTTCGTGATAATTGTTTGACCGTCGAGATCTTCTTTCCTTGGAGCTTTAGCTTCATGAATGCCCAAAAATTTTCAATGGGATTTGCATCCGGCGACTGTGATGGCCAATCTAAAACATCGACGTCAGTAACCAATTCTCATTCCTTCTTTTAAACCATCTTTGGGCAGATGGTAATAAAGCCTTCTTATAAATTGTGACCATGTTGGGTGCGTTTAAGTTATTTGTAAACATGAACAAATTGCCAACACCTTTGCCGGGTGTTTGACGGTCCGCTGGATTAATTTATTGCATTGTGTACACCAGGTATGAGTGATAGGAGACGATGCCCAAAAAGAAGCTTCATCCGGAAAAACAACGTTGTTCCAATCTCTGTCCAAATTCTCCTTGGTCCAACTGAGTCGTTTTTCTACGTGTTTTTTTGACAGTAGTGGTTTCTTTGTTGTGCTTCGAAATTGTACATTATTGGCTAGTAAACGTCTTCGTATCGTATCACAACACACATTTAGACCCCTTTTACGTAAAATCCCTTGTCTTCCATGTAACGATAGAAGAGGATTTTTTTCAAACACGCGTAGAATCATTTTTTTCTGCTTTTTTGTTGTTTTTGGCGTATACCCACGATCCGGCAAATCATCCACATTTTAAACTTGGGAATAACGGTGCACCCACTTGCTAACAAATGCTTTTGACTTTTTCATGTATTTAGCAGCTGCTCCGTATGACATTTTCGGTCCTTTTGGATGCGTCCACAAGAATACTGCTTCATTACGTGATGCAAACGCGACACTCATTTTTAAATACTTCCGTCTCTGACAAAAATTGGACACTCTTTAAATTTTTTTATTCAAAGCATGCCACTTCCGAACCGGTTTTGGAACAAATCTTAGGTTACGGGGATTGAGAGTGAATGTTTCCAGTCAATAACTGGTGTATAAAAAGTACATCAGCGACTTCACGACATTTTTTTAGGGTATGCATGCCAATTAGTTTTAATCTATTTTCATAGGGAGGTAATCCATATGGATCGGCTCAAGTTAGACCACGAAGTGCAAATCGGATAAACCTGCGTTGGACTGCTTCGATTCTTTGAATGTGGATTTACTTATAGGGTGACCAAATTTGGCTGCAATATTCTAGAAGAGGCTTACAAAAGTAATGTACAGAGACCTTGTAACGTAGGGGTTGGAAAACTCTTTTGACCAGCGTTTGATAAAGCCAAGTGCAGAGTTAGCTTTATTTATAATGCTGTCAATATGTGAGTCGAAATTCAATTCCCTGTCACATATTATTCCTAGATCCCTTACTTCGGTAGTGGAGGGAATAGGCTCATCGCAGATAAAGTAGTTTCTTGGAGACGAAGGAAGACGTTTGCGGGAATACGTTATCGCTTGGAATTTGCTGACATTGAGCTCCAAAAAATTTTGCTTGCAACATACCGAAAACTTATTTAAGTCATCGTGCAAGCAATGAGAGTCAGAAGACATTGTTATGACTTTGGAAATTTTCATGTCGTCAGCGAAAATAGAAAGATCAGAATTCGTTAAAACGTGATTTATGTCGTCAATCGTTAAGATAAAGATGATTGGTCCAAGGTGACTACAATGAGGGACACCAGATGTTGCTTTGATGGGGTCGGATATTGAGGATCTGAAGATGACTCTGTATTCTCGGTCTTTTAAATAGGATTTAATCCATGCCACAAACGGAGGCGAAAACCCAAGTTTTGTTAGGTTGAAAATGATAAGTTGATGGGAAATTTTATCGAAAACCTTGCTGAAATCTGTGGAAATTGAATCGACTTCATCACCATCTTCTAAAGCACAAAGCGTTCTAGACACGAACTCAATTAGGTTAGTGGTGGTTGATTTACCGTGCTGGTTTGTACAGATAGATGGCCTCCAGTACGGAAGCAATTGTTGATAGATTATGCTTTCGAACAGTTTGGGTATGGAAGAGAGTTTTGCGATGGGCCTATAATTATCGACTTCGGCCTTGCTTCCTATTTTATGAACAGGGATGATGTAAGATTCCTTCCATAGGAAAGGAAAAGTACCTGTTGAAACAGACAAGTTAAATAGGGCAGCGAGGGGAGGACCGAGATGGCTTAGACACTTTTTTATTATTGTACAATGGCCGGAATTCCATCGGGGCCGGACAAAAAATCATCTTTAAGTTTGGTAATGTTTTCAGAAACCAATGATGTTGTTATATTAAGCGAAATGGATGACGTCTATGGACAGTTTCTCATATAGCTAAAGTAACTAGGATCGGGTTCGGGTGTTTGCCTACAAAAGGATTTGTTAAAATAACAAGCAAAGAAATTAGCAAGGTCGACAGAAGATTCACAAAGAAATTTGAGAGTAGATGGGTAGCCGTCTGACTTTCTTTTGGTATTAACAAACTGGTGGAAGCGTTTGGGATCCGAGACTAAGCAAAATTGCATGCGGTAAAGGTACTCAAGGTAAAGAGACTCACAAAGTCAAGAGAAACGATTGTTTACAAAACGATAGTTAGTGAAGTCGGAATCAGATCGAGTTCTTAAGAATTTGTGGTACAGCTTGTTTCTTTTATTGCGGAGAGAGCGCAACTCCTTGTTATACCAAGGCGGAGCGGACATGCAGTCTTTTCGGGAGGAATATGGAACCGATTGGGCAAAGCAGGTGAAAATTAACGAATAGAAAGTTGATAGGGCAAGATCAATGTTTGTTGTTTCAGCAATAAAATCAAAGTTATTGTTGCTGATAAGGCTTTTAAGTTTGTTAAAGTCGGCTCTTCTAAAATTAAATGAAAATGAATTTTCCAAATCGATACAGGTGTTGCCGTTTTCATAAGAGTATATTGTATAATTGACAAGGGCGGATGAAGGCGGTCTAGGGTGGAAAGAAGATGATCACTCTAATAAACGACACAGTTATCCGAATCGGAGGTGAAGACTAGGTCGAGTTGTCTGTTTATTATATCGGGTATTCTACTAATCTTAAATAAACTTGAGTTTGTAAGGCAGTCCATCATCAATATTTCTGTTTCAGATGACGAATTAAGAGAAATAAAATGAGACGAATCGTCGGAAGGCGCCCACTTCAGGTGAGGGAGGTTGACATCGACTACTATAACAATACTACTCGTATCTTCAGGTTGTGCTTCATCAGTCATAAAATCCACTGCGTGAACTACAGGTCGATAAGACTCAATTGGGTGAGATGGGTGAATGTAACAACAATGTATGTAGAGGCAGCGTTTGGGGAGTGTAATGCTGGCACAAACTAACTCAAAATTGTCGGTATGAGGAATGTCAACAGGAGTTGTATGAAAACAGTTTCTGATTGCTAGTAAAACCCCTCGGCCATAGGGACTATCAGCTCAAATAATCTCAAGCTTCAAATCCATCTTTTCGTAAAACGTTGAAGTAAGGGGGAAAGAGCTCATGATCTTTAATATCAGAAATTAAATTTGTTTCAGTAAGTACAAGTAGGTCATAGGGAAGCTTTTAAGAATTGAGATAGACGGCTGGGATTTTAGAGCGCAGACCTCTTACGTTTTGGAAGTAAAGAAGAAGGGGCAGGTTAGTCAAGCACCTCAGATATAGGAAGGGGAGTTTGGTTAGAGGGATTGGTAGATGGAGATGAGGAAGAGGTGGCTGGGTTAAGTATATGGGAGCTTATAAAATAAGGATATTTTTTCAATGGCGCAGCGTCAATTGAGACTTGGTTAGAAGGCGCCGAAACAAGGTTAAACGAAACTCTGTTTCGAGACAACTTTAATGGTTTACTAATAGCAGGGCGATGCGTTGGTGTCGGGACTCTGGTGTTCTGTTAGATGGATGAAAAAAGGGGGAAGCGGTGAAGAAAGTCTTGGAAAGATTTCGGAGGGACAGAGCAGAGAGGTGGGTGCTCGCTTTACGTTTATTATTAAGCTTATTAACTACCTTATCCTTCCGTTGGGTGATGACCATCTTTTCCGAGATGGGTATGCCGTCAGATGATTTGAACATCCAATCGTACTTTGTGGGTAAACGTATTTCGAAACGCTCTTAGCTTTGCTAATTAGTTTACATTTGACGTTCTGTATACCAAATCTTTTCCTGAGGAGCTCTTTGATCCGTGACGATTGGTGCTGGTGGCTTCAAGATTCATTTTATTTAGTTTTTCTAGTCTTGCGTTAAATTCAGGGAGGGTCCAGCCCTTATTGTTGGTAATGGTCTTGGGACGGGATCGGGGATTAAAGTTGCAGTGTTCTTAGAGAGTTGAACGGATGCTTCGGTGGTAGCGGCTGTTGGATAAGTTGGGGCTAAACTGGTTAAGAGTGATGGATACAACTCGTCGTGTAAGGATTTGTTACATGGGCTCACTACAGATGGTGGTGTATCCGTCTTGCTAGAGATGTGCTTTATTTCCTCCAATATCTGCATTGTGGTTGATCTAGTGGATGCAGCTTTCTCACTGAGATAATTGAGGTCATGTTGAATGGATCCGATATTTTCAGTATGTTCAGCATGCTTGAGTTGTAGCAAAGTGGATTGGTCAGCCAACGTTGACATATATTTTCCCAACTGAATTGAAGTTGACTGAGTCGCTGGTAACGTGTTTGAGCAGTGGGACCTATCAAAATCTCCTAATTTGGTGATTTTTGAGTACAGGGATTGAACAGCTGATTTAATGGAGGTTACGCTGTTATCGACTTAGCAGTTTAAAGAGTCATAGCTCTCAGAAATGAGTTTAGTTACATGTTTTCCTATATATTGTACTTCGCATTTCAGCTCTGCAATCGAGTCTGCAAGTCCAGTTAGTTGCTGGTTATTACAGTTTATAGCCAGCATTATATGTTCCAGGGAGATGGTCCGGCACTCTACACAAAAGAAGCAGGATATGCGCTTATACTCGTTTATTAGAAGATAGGAACATTGAATTCAGAATGCGAGGTCTCTCGATTCTAGAAGAAAGTATTCTAAACCTCAACGGTCTCCTTACCAAGTGTTTTGAACAACAGGCGTACGGATCTATCCAGCAGATCGCTCATTTTTTGCTGGTACGCAGATCTACAGCGATTTCGTAAAGACACCAGAAAACTTCTAAAGAGGACGAAATACATCGGAATCTTTACAGATCGATGCACAAAGAAATACGACAAGCTTTTTCGGATTTCAAAGAGTGCCTCTCATAAAGACTTTTGGGAAGATATCGAAAATCTGGCTGGTCAAATTCCTCAACCATGCTGGAACTGCTCAAAAGATCTGATGGTACCTGCACTGAATAGAAAGTAGAGACTCGAAGTCTTTAGGTTAAAATTCCAGGTAACCTAATTAAAACGACTTTATAACCTAGCTCCTATTAGAAAAGCTTCTAGTGATATAAATAACACAACAGGCCGTAGCGGTTGTGATGACGGATGGGAATCCTGTTGCTTCTTTTGATGGCATAAAGTCGCCTAGCTTCGATGGCGTATACCTGGGTATGTTACAAAAAGGCATAGACGAGCTGCTAGTAACTCTGAAAAGAATCATCTCTGTTAGTTTAACGCTATGCCTAAGAGACAATAACACACCCTAAAAATGTATTCCATTAATGTCTACAAATGTTATTAATTGACTAAATAGCATATTTTGCAATCGTCGCCCTTAGATAGTTGCGCTGTGCCTCCTGCAACCCCACTACCACTTTTTTTTAAATAGGCTTCCATTTGAACTTCTGTGGATTTTTTAACTTCTTTTCCATCATCTACTAGAGGGGGGAAAGTCATCGCCCTATCGGAAGATGATTTAATTTTTGCAAATGGCAGCATTTGTCAATTCTAGTTTGACCTTTATGAAGATATAAAATACACGTCGACAAGACAAGAATCGCTATATTCCTAAAGAACGCGTAATAATTGTTGTGATGTTGGCGAGTGTGAATTTTGGCGCAGATTTCCCGGTTGTCTGATACCAATTGGGCAACCATTACGACGTTTAGCCTCTCGCCTAGAAGAGTATGGGACAGCACAAAATGCTGCCAGGTCTGGCCGGCCACGGAGTAATTGTTTGTTGAGAATATCACAGTTACGGTTGAAGATATCGGACAGGACAACGGAGTATCGACCAGACGTGCAATGCAATTGTGCATCAATCGATGGTCTTTACAGATAATTGTGACGAAAGACTGTAAGATGTTCCTTTACAAAGTGTAGACAGTGCATCAGCTGTGAACTGTTGACCGTCAAGCTATCCTGAATCTCGACCACGATGGAGACAACTTTTCATCGAAAATCATCATGAGCGACGAGGCCCATTTCCATCTCTCTGGATATGTGAATAAGCAAAATTATCGCTTCTGGACATCGAAAATCCGTATATAACCCACAAAGAGCCATTACACTAAAATTACTGAATGGTGTGCTGTTTACGCTGGAGGCGTCATAAGGCTTTATTTTTTCGAAAACGACTATTATGAACGGCGAACCTTACAAGCCATGCTCAACGATTTGTTCCCTCTTTAATTGGATGAATAGGGACTGGAGAATATGTGGTTCCAACAGGATAGAGCAACGGCGCATACTACACGAGCCACAACCGAAATTCTGAGTGTTGCATTTCCAGATCGATTTGGCGATTTGCACTGTCCGGCAAGATCGCCTGATTTAACTATTCCAGACTGTTTTTTGTACTTTTGAACTCATGAGTCTATGTCAACAAGCCTCAGACTCTGAAGCCCTCAAAGGGAATATCCATCAACAATGCGTTGATCTATAGCTGGAAGTTCTGACAAGAATGATGGGAAATGTCATAATCGGGGCCGAACGTTCATCAACTCTGGTGGCGGCCACTTAGCCGATATCATTTCCTCGACTTAATGGAAGGAAAAACCATTCATTCATTTCACATTTCACATCGGATGATAACTAGTAGTAACCTTCTAGGTGTTCTTATATTTTTTTTTTTTAATTTCATCACTCGGTAATTTTACCTTTAAAAACAGACCTTCCGAGCATTCATTGCAAGATCATGTTTATCATGCGAAACCCATGGCCTACAGGCATTGGTGTCATGGCTGTTGTCGGTTAAACTACTTTATAATATTTTGTAGTTTTTGTGCTTTGGCTGCAATAAAGTTATAGCCATTGATTTCCCAATAATGCGTGACACTCACGGGCAGATTGATCTTGCTCTCATTGGATTGCTTCGAAGATCTTTACCCAATTGACTCCATAAAAGTTTCGCAGCTGCAAAGTTCTGATAAATGGGTTATATGTACTTGTATTTTACAGTTGTGTAGTCAAATCCAGTATACACTAAAATCAACGAGCATGAATTTTTGGACATTCCTTGCATATCTTTTCCAGACACTGTCTGTAGTACTAGGTGGGGTGAAAAGTAACCTCCTTGGGAATGAAAAAAGAATTTTTTTTTAAATGTTTGTTTTATTTTATTCAATATAGTCCCCTTTTAGCTTGATACACTTATTCTAGCGATTTTCCAACTTCTTTATCCCGTCCGAAAAGTAATTTTCCGGAAGGTCTGCAAAATACTCCTCCGTGGCGTCGCTGATTTCCTCGCTTGATAAGCTATCTTTTGAGGTTTGGGAAGAGACAATAGTCCGAGGGAGCCAAATCGGGTGAATACGGTGGATGCGACAGCAAGTGGAGCCATAAATCATTGATTTTAGCCGTGATTGCGATGCTCTTATGCGCCGGCGCATTGTCTTGCAAAAGCAAAATCTTTTTTCGCTTCATGTGACGCCGTTTTGCAGTGATTGCGGCCTTCAATCGCTGCAATAATGCACAGGTATACTTGCTGTTGATGGTTTTTCCTTTTTCGAGGTAGTCCACGAAGAGTATGCCATGACAATCCCAGAAATCCGACGCCATAATCTTTCCGACCCATTGAGCCTCGCTCGGCCGCTTTGGAGCATTCGGGCTGGCTTCAGTCCATTGCCGGGCACTCATTCTGTTCTCTGGTGTGTAATAGTAGATCCAGGTTTCATCAAAAGTTAGAAATCGACGCCAAAAGTCCGCCCGAATCCGCATCAGCAAGTCCAAACACTCATTTGAAGTGCTCTCTCGTTCGTTTTTTTGGTGAGGAGTGAGCATGCGCGGCACCCAGCGGCAGGATAACTTTTTCGTATGCAGTACTAATTTTTGTGGTATCTGCTTGCTCGCGCACCTTAACTTTCCGGTCAGCCAATACCATTTCATGTATTTTTTTGACATTGTCCTCTATAGCCGCATCGGAGGGCCTGCCGCTGCGGACTTGGTCGGTAGTGGAGTTGCGGCCACCACGAAACTCTCGAAACCAATATTTGACGGTGTAATCTGACGGAGCATTAGCCTCATAATATTTATCCAACTTTTCTTTTGTTTCCTTCGCCGTTTTGCCTCTCAAAAAATAATGTTTTATGAGAGAGCGAAAATCGTTTTTGTCCATACTCAACATGATGCCAAACATGTCAAGGCACCATAACCTTTTTTGCAGTAGCAGCGCATTCTGGTGGTAAAGGAGGTTACATTTCACCCCACATAGTAGAATATCCTTTTTCATCTTTATTTGCTCTTTCGTGAGGCGTTAGACCAAATACCGATTTCTTTCGTCTTCCTTCAACGATAAAGGCAGATTCTAGTTCTTTTCCTCGGCAACAGTTTCTTCTTCTTCTGGGCCTGGGCCTCATACAATATTCCTCTCCACTTAGCCCGGTCTTTGGCTAACTGCCTGCGGAATCGGCACGCCAAGTTCTTCTTCTTTCTGGTCATCTTTCACTTGTGTGCGCCACTTGAGGCGAGGTCTTTCTTTACTGCGTTGTCCCACCGAATGGGACTCAAAGATTCTGCGGGCCGGAGCGTCGGTGTACGAGTATATTCGCTCTACATGTCCTAGCCACCTTAGATGTTCAATGCGAGGCCTCCTGACTAGGTCTATGCCGCTGTACAGCTACTATAATGCGTCGTTGAATCTTCTCTTCCAAAGTCCGTCAACGCAAACGGGGCCGAAAATCTTGCGATGGACTTTTCTCTCGAATTGACCAAGGATGTCTTCGTCTGCTTTTGATAAGGTCTATGCTTCCGTTCAGTACAGCTAGACTGGGACGATGAGTTTATTGTAGAGAGTCTCCTTAGACGTTCGGGAGAGGGATTTACTACTCAAATGACTTCCAAGTCAAAGGAAACAGCGATTGTAAAAAGTAATCCTTATCATCTCCAATGAGATTTTGTTAACAGAGTTAATAGCAGAACCGAGATAGGTAAAGTCCCTTACCACCTCAAAGTTATAGCTGTCTTTTGTGACGTTCTGTCCGATTTGTACGTTTCTATACCCGCAAACGAACCCGTGACAGCTCGCTATGTTCTTCCAATTAAGTCTACATCGTCCGCATATGCGAGTAGTTGAAAGGATTTCTGGAAGATCGTACCTCTTGTGTTGGCTTGGGAGTTTCGCACGATTCTTTTGAAAATGATATTAAAGACATCGCATGACAACGCATCACCTTGTCTAAATCCTTTTTTGACATCAAAGGTCTCGGTGGGGTCATTACCGACCTTAATGGAGCAGCGAGAATTCTCCATTGTCATCCTGCACAGGTGTACGGGTTTGGAAGGGATGTCAAAACTAGACATGGCTCTATATAGCTCGTCTCTACAGATGCTGTCATAGGCGGCTTGAAAATCGAGATGAAAAGGTGGTGGGTGTCGATTTGGACTTTTTTTGGGGTTTTTTCCAGGATCTGGCGTAGTGTGAAAATTTAATCGATTGTGGAATTTACCGTAGGTATAAAATATTTCTTAGATTTCTGCACCTTGTTTAGTTGTATGAGATCTTTTTGTAAATTAAAACCCATTTGGATAAGGATAGGCTCAAGGATATCGAAACATCTTCACCTTCTCTACGTTTACAAGGGTCATTAAAAGCTTCATGCTTATCAAAATCTTTCGAGAGGTCATATCTCATACAGAGCACTTCCGTCATCGGAAGTCGTCAATTAATTGAAAGTGTCTGTGTGCTTTATGAAAAGGGATTAACATTCACAACACAATTTGAAATAGTTAGATTTCGAGACTTATTTTTGACTAATTTATTTGGTTTTAAATGCCATAAGATAAGCCTTTCTAAACCATTAACAAATGGTTGACATTTAGCATGTTCATATAACAGTTCAGCTTTATCGTCACATTTTCTGAAAGTGATGGATCACAAAGACGATTTGAAGATATATCACCACTGAATACTTTGGTGTACGACAGTCGAAAATAAGTGTCCAGATTTGAAGTCTATAATTAGAAGCCATCAACGAGAAAAGGAGAACAAATGAGTTTTATGAGCGCGTAAACAAGTCGTTAAACCAAAGAATGTAAGACAAATACACGAGTTATTATTTGAAGAGGAAACAATGAAGCAATATTGTTCATAAACACATGCTCAACCTGCACATAACTGTCAGCTCTTCCAATCTTAAACCGTAAATAATCGACATATGACTCTCCCAGACTTTCTAAATTTGTACTTGTACCGGTACCACAGTATGCGATGAAAGCTATGAGTGAATATGATGAACAGTAACATTTTCAAATGTCACTTTGAAAATAACATTTTTCAGCATCCAATCAGCAATTAAAAAAGATCTGATTTTGACTTTTCTGTAAAAAAAAACCTTTTGTTTGTGTCAACTGGAGGAAAAAAAACTGCCATCCCTATTGAATCGTTTGATTCAAGCGACCGTTCAAAGACCAACTTATTGATCTACAAATGCTCCTCAGGCTCTGCCAATCATCAATCGTTTTGTCAATTACTTTCTTGTAGATTTTTACTACCCAAAGAAAGATACACTCTTCTTGAATGTTTAAATGTCTATAAATTACAATCAGCGTCGGAGAGTAAAAATTTCATCCAAAAAGTACTAAAATTAAATTTGCTTTGAAGGCTCAGGTGTTCTGGTTCCCCATCAGTCAAATTCAGAAACCATCAACACTCACGTATTCGTAAACCGAAATCAAGTCGTTCTAAGACAAAAAAAAATCCAAACTCGTAAATCCCGTAGTAAAAGATTTTTAATTAAAGGATCCCGATCCACATATTACAGTCTCGCATGTGTACACGTATATCACAGACTTTATGGCCTCAACGCACACCTAATTATAGGTGCACGTATTCTGCCTCACCAATGCTTCCGAGCTCGTAAAACACCGGTTGTAGATACGGATACTTTAGGCAAAGGTATCAGTAGTGGCAAAAAATGATAATAAACTCGAACTCATCTTTCCCCCAGGTGGGTATCTACGAATATACTCGTATTAGTATCTCTACTATATTCGTATCGTATCTATGATTTGCTGTATCTCATTTGAATATCTTTCTTGCTCATCCTCCGCTAATGCTGTTGCTGTGTTGTACATTGCCAATCTATAAGATGACAAAATGAAGGAAAATTCTAGATGTCAACCAAGTGGACATGTAGAATCCATCTTTTTGTCGAGCCTGGGGAAGATCTGTGTATCTGTCACTCTATGTCTGTCATTCAATCTAGATGTAAAGCTCTAACAAGCTTTGGGTTATCTTTTCTTTGAATTGTTGGATTGGTAAGTTTTTGTATCTTTAGTTTAGTAGGGGACAACGACGACTGACAGTACAAATAAGGCGAAAAACAAAATCTGAAACAGAGAAATCTGGAGATAGGTCACACAAAAGTACAACCGACAGGTGTTTAACATGATTATTAAGGCGTAGATTGTGACAATTTTTTTTGTTTGTTTTATTTTTGACTGCCTTTGTTAGAGGGATTGGGATGGATTCATCTGTCGGTGGACAGATATCTGACATGGGGTCCATTTGAGATGATTTGTGTGAGATATTAGCGGGAAAAGAGAAATCGATGAACAGGAATGCCAGAGACATGAGATTATGATGACGGAACAAGATGTTGTACATTGTAACTCATTACTGGTGGGTGGTAACGAACAATGTGTATGGCATGAGGTTCGTATTTTGACGAAATTGCTTGTAAATGGTACAAGTTGTCGATTTAAGGATTTTCAATATTATAGGGTGAGAATGGGTAAAGGGTTTGCAAATTAACCAAAAGAAAAATAGAAATACCATACTAATTCTACCTTCGATATTTAGTCATTATTTAGGCATTATGGTGGCTCCCTGGGCATGAGGGCGTTGACGGAAACGAAAAGGCAGCCAAACTGGCTGGAAACAGGAAAGTTTCAAAAACCCCTTTAAACGGACCTGAACCCTTCTGCTGTATATCTAAAACAGCCGTAAATTTAGCCATTAAGCGCTGGGTGCACTCAAAATGCATCTCATACTGGGAGGAGACTCCAGGTCTAAGGCAGTCCAAACGAGCCATTCTACCCTTCAATAAAAATGCTATCAGACTTCTGAATCTAAATCGGCATGATATCAGAAACCTTATAGGATACCTTAGAGGCAAAATAGGACTTGTTGACTCCGTAGAATGCCGACTCTGTCTCGAAGACGAAGAAACGGTTGAACACATTTTTTGTGACTGTCCAGCCCTCAATGGATCCAGGCGGAACATTTTCCTCAGAGATTAACTCGACATCTCAGAAATAAGGGAATCCCCTGCTGGTAGATTTGCGAACTTCATTCGAAAGGTAGAAACCCTACTAGCCTAATTTTCTTTCTGACTCCTCCAGCACAAAAGATCTTTTTAGGTCGACAAAAAAAAATAGTCATTATGCTGATGGCCTAAAACTGCTGGGAATCGGTATCTTTGCTTATGGTATCGCCTGATAGTAGTCTCGGCTAGGATAAGAACCTCACAGATCACAGCTAAACAATTGTATTATGATTTACGAAATTGCTTTCGTTTCCGTTTAAAGCATCCAGCGGGTAGAGAGTGCACAACCCAGAAACTTACTAAGATGAATACAGACGAACCTCAACTGAAGTAAGACGACTTTGTAAAAAAAACTTTACTCCACGAGAATAATTCTAAAAACGAAATTAAGATCGTTTTCTGTGTTTTGAATCAAATTCAGAAAGAAATGTCTACTATACAGAGTCTAATCTAAACCCACTTTAACGCTACTATTGTGGCAGTATTAAGTCCTCGTGGCGAAATATTAGAAATTTCGCATCTTATTTCCAGAGGTCCATAAAACATCCGAACGAAATGGCTTATTTGATTGGGAGTGCCGAGAAAGCATGCTGCGAAATGAGAAGTATACAAAGCGAGACTGCAGAGAAAAGCAAAAACTGCTTGTGAACAATCCCATCAAGGCGGACAAGAGGAACATCCTCTCGCATAAATGGTATTCGAAAATGTAGTCAGATGGTAAAAACAGCAGCTTAACACCCTGATTCTTTGACTGGAGTATTAACAGTGCTGTTGAGTCACTTAACTGAAAAGAGGTGTGAATAGCGACATCCAAACTGTATATCAGTATAGTTCTAAGTTCTGCCTCGATAAAGGCGCTGATGTAGTTGCTACTTTTTAGTGCAGAGCCAAGGAAGCCGAAGTCCTCAACTACCGCAAACTTATAACTGCCAGTGGTGATCTTGTGGCCAAGCCGTCGGTGGTGTTCGTCCTTTTCGGATGAAACCGTACTTTTGTTTGCTTCCATTTACCGTCATATCTATCTAGTAGATACTGTAACAACTTAAAACCGTACCCTACATACTCTGGTATTCACTGAGTTTAAATCGTGGAATGTGTAGCAATAAGGAAAACAGGATTGCGGTTATTGCCCTCAGTAAATGCGGCATGAACAAAAATTAAATCTTTAAACTCTGCAGCCGCTGGAAATCAGCCGCATGTTTGCCTATGGGGCTGGTGAAGTCTAAGACAAACAAAGAACAGGAAGATCACCTATCGTTAGAACAACAGACTCTATCAAAGCTGTGAAAGCCCGAATAAGCCGAAATCCAGTGGGGAAGGATAAATCAAATCTCATGGAATAGGCATTTCGCAAATTTAAATTTAAATTTGGGGTCGTACAAACGACTTACTGGCGCCTAAGGAGAGATGAAAAGAAATATCGAAGCGGCTATTAACTTGTAACGCTGATGCTGCATCCGGAGTTTTTCTTCGAAAATGCTGAAAGCTTCTTTATGTTACAGATGCCAAAGCAATCTTAGTTAATCGATTTGCTGATTAAAGTGGTATCTTAGCGAAACTTACAATCAGCCATGAATGTGGTATGGGCGTTCCTAGTTCACAAGGTCCTACACTGTCATCTTCCTGACAATATGAGTGCGGTTTTGATTGAGTTTATTACTCTGATCAAAAAAAACGGTGGAATTGTTTAACATTTTTCAAATCTTTATATATTCTTCTAAATCTACCTATATATCATCGCCTTCAAAGTAGACCCTTCCCGATACAATTCACTTATGCCAACGGTTTTCCAATCCTCGAAACAACTATTAAAGATGGACACGGAATGGTGCTCCCCGGAGCGGTTTCTTGAGCTAGAAGTCACACGGTGTGCATATATTGGTCTTGGGACGATACGAGTTCAATTTTTGGCGAACAATTGGGTCTGTTTGTCCAAAAAATTGAGTGTATTTGGAACCAAACGTGATATGATTTTTTTTCAAGCACAAGCGTATTTCAGAATGGTCTGGGCTGATCCAAATGAAATGTTTATAAAGGGTTTTCCAATAAGGACTTGATTTTTTTTTTTTTAAATAAAACGCAAACCATTTGAGATATTTCAAAAACTTTATTATCGGCTTGAAGTACAATCAAAACATTTATGAATGAAACTCGACTTCGTTCATATGGCTACCGCGGGCATGTTTGCAGCGGTCGATTCGTTGGACCCAATTTTCAACTACTCGGCCACACATTTCGGCCAAAACGGCCGCTATTTCGCGTTCAATGTTGGCTCTGAGCTCTTCCAACGTTGTCGGCTTGTTGGCATAAACCAATGACTTAACGTAGCCCCACAGAAAATAGTCAAGCGGCGTTAAATCGCACGAATGAGGCGGCCAATCGACTGGCCCTTTTCTTTAGATAACACGCTCACCATACTTACTCTTCAATAAATAGATTGTAAGGTGTGCTGTGTGGTTTGTGGCACCATCCTGTTGATGGTCTATGTCCATATCTTCCAATTCGGGCCATAATGTAGTCTGAGCGATGCCCAATTCTTGAGAACGCCGTGGAATTGACTGATGTGGATCGTTTACTACGGACGCCTGAACGGCAGCGATATTTTCGACACTTCGACCAACCCGTTATCTCACTGGCTCGGCAACATCACACAACGAATATGTAGACTCAAATTTTTGCACTAAACTTGTTATTGCCTGTCTACTAGGGCGACAATTACAACCGAAAATTGGAATTAACGCTCTTAAAGTTGCAGTCACCGACTCCGAATTTCGGTAGAAAATTAATATAATTTACAGACGTTGCTCGTTCGTGTACTTTACCATGATGAAAATGTTGAGTTTACTGAATAAATAGACAGTGACAGTTTGATGATTAGTGAAAGAGTGCGTTCACAAATTAAATTCAAAGTTGTCAAGTCCCTATTGGAAAACCCGATAGTATCAATAACATCTCTTAATGTCCATCTATGGTTTTTTAGCCCTAAATCGTTCATTCTGGAAAATCAGACGTTGTAAAAATGGCCAAATTTACTACTTTTTGTTCACAGAACACTTGCGTAAATATTGAACAAATGCAGATATTGACATGAAATTTGACACAGATACCAGCGACCGTATCTGCAAGCACTATGGTTGCATCTCATCACTGGCGCTGTTTTAATGTGTCAAATAAATGAGAGATTATGGGCTGAAAAGTGCAGAACCATATGTTGGGCGACGGTGGAATATGATATGGCTCCTACTTCTTGAAATCTTTATACTCTTCTCGGTTTTTTAATGCTATAAGCAGGCTATATGTTCTCTATCAAGTCTATACAACATGTTATTAAGTACCCTTCAGACATGTTTTGTTTAACTTCTGTGTCCTACATTTTGTTTCTTATGGAAAACTGTCGAATTGATGATTGAAATCATCAACTGATTCCTATTCTTTATTGAATAGAAACATACATATACCTTTGAATCAAGAAAAGTAAACAAAAAATTGTCCTGCAAGTGACTTCAAAACGATACTAAAGTGCCTTATTTTAATTATCAAAAAATCTTTAACCATACAATGAAGTTTTTCCTCATTTCCCTATTTTTACTATCGAATTATTTCTGTAGTCCAAATTCTTGACTATCATGACCTAGTATTCTCAAAGCCACAACAACGTATAACTTATCCTATTCATTTGTTTATTGCACCTATAACACTACTTTTATGCGATACTTCCACAACTCCCAAAATCTTGATCAAATAAACAAATTAAAATGTTCCACCTCTCTGGCATTGGCCCACTCATTTTCTGACACCTTTCAAAAAGAAATTTACACGTCTCTCTATTTAGTCGGTGCAATTAAACTTTGAAATACTCCAGTGTCGGCAAGATGCTTCCCGTTCCAGGCGACAAAATTGACATTTTTATGAGCGAACGTTAAATTTAATTTTGTTTGCGTATAAGAAAAAAATAGAAATAAACAGAACACAAAAACTCTCATTTCGACCTATGGAAGAGAATACCATGTTCATTGCATCTTTAGATACGAATACTTTGGCGATAAAGTAAAAAAGAAAAAAAAAAACATCACAAAACGACATGACAAAACAGACAAAACATCATTCGAACAACACTTTGAATTGATGTGACAACAGTTTTGCGTGTCGAAAAATTCCCATTTCCATCGCTCAGAGAGGCTGTTGGTGGAGCCTACCTAACTGTCCCTATGGAATTCCCAATTTCAATACCAATTCCACGCTTATCACACGCGCAGATGCATGCCTGGCCTGGCCAGAGAGCAACCATACTCGTAAAAATCGTTTCCTTCTCAAGAAAAAAATTAAAATAAACCATATATCGGAATTATATTATGGTTTGGCAGCAGATACTTTATATTGTGTCTCCAGAAGGCGCACCTTACTGGCAATAAGATTCACTCGGTTCTCAACTGCTGGCTCCTTTAATGAGCCATGCGGTCAGGATAGGAAAGGGATCTGTGCGCCATGAGTTGCTGCTCTGTCATCGCCCCGTCAACCAACGAACAGGAAATGTCTTTCAAGAAGATACAAATTTTTACGATATTTCGACATTAAGATACTCGTGCTCCATACCGTACCGCTCCCTTTCATTCGATCGTTTGTGTGAATTTGTGGATTTTATTTTTATTACTCTTGCACACATTTGGTTTTCATTTTAATGGCAAAAGCAATTAATGCCCGAAATTAAAATCAAATACAAATATTTGAGAACTTGAGTAGACAGAAGAGGTAGTAATAAATGCGTCGTTATAAATGCGAGAGCAAATAGATATAGGTACACCGGGCCAAACGAGGTGTAGCCCGACAGGCCAATTTAATTGGTTTCAGTAATTGTTTCCAATAATTGTTTTGTAAAAACCTTTTGAAGCGAAAACGACAAACGTTCGTCTGTCTAATGGAATGATGATCTAGATTTTGGTAAAAAGAAACATTTTAGGTGCTCATTACAAAGATTTTGTTTGTTTTAGTCGCGGGCAATGCGATTTCCATTAACCGACAGTCTGTCTGGATTAACTGTGATTGAAATCTAAAAAGTTGTGTAATGACAAACCGAAATTACTTTCTTATTTTAAGTGAAAATTTCAACAAGTTCGATGTTTGTATAGACATCCGTCTGCCGAAACCTCATGGTATTGAAATTAGTTTGAAACAAATAAATGAATAAATGAATAAAGCTTTGTTTTCGATGATGGTCGAGAGTGTATTATTGTTATATCAGTAACAGTTTATCCGAGTTCTTTACATCTATACAACTTGATTGAAATCACAGTTGATGAGTGTTAAATCGAAGTAAATTTGAACATACGAGTTCCTAGTTGTGCTTAATCAATATAATCGTACATAGCTTCCATGGAGCTCGTACAGGCATTTAGAGAAATAACAGTCACCTTAGTTTTTCCTTCTTCAAGTTGAAAAGTGCCGGTTTTCTACAAAGTGGGCAAATCGTCCTTTTGTTTCATCGTTTATAATACTTTGTGAATCCTATATATTTCCGAGAAGCAAGTTCTTTTCAAATCAACACAAGGTGTCAGTCAAGCTCTATGACACACATTCTAAAAGGATCAGTTATTATTTTGCTTGAATACGAAGATGGAATGCCGTGGTCCTTTCTCCTGTTAGTTCTATCGTAGAACATCATAGGTACCTGTAACCATGGTTAGAAATATGCTATGTAAATTGCATTTGATAGTGACCCTGTTATAGATCTCCGACATTGCGTGACTTAGCCTCAATCATTGAATCAGCGAAGACATAGTTTTATAGATCATATATTGGGAGCAACGAAAGTCGGTCAGCTGATTCATACGCGGACAAATTTATAAATAAAAAAAAATTATAATAATAATTAATAAATAAATAAAGCTATAGAAAAGCACTGCTCAATTTTTTTAACGGATGTTGCTTATTGAAAAAAATAAACCTTCCGGCTAATTACCGAATAATAAATGATTGCTGGATTGGCAGTAGTTCATTCTGTCAACCCAATTTTTAATACATTTTCGATGGTCTCGTCCCCAATTTCACGAATTGGCCAATATTGTTCTTGAGTCCATGACTCGTCTCTGAATTATTCGCACAGCAATGATCTTTAGCGGGACCCCACCCCTGCAGCTCCGTGGCGGCCAAGAAACATCACCAAAACGACAAATTTTACGATTATTGAACTTAAAGTGCAATAAATTTATTATTGGACGACTTGTATGGCACGTAACCCCATCTGCCTGGAACCACAGCTCGCCCAAGTGCAAACCCTCAATTTATGGCCATTAAAAATCGGTTATCATGCTTTTGTAGCGGCTTCTATTGATGGTAACGTTTCTTCCATTGTTTTGAAATAACAATTAACCAAAAATGCCGCCTCTCTAAAACTACACCAAATAGTCACACGTTTAGGATGCATTGGCTTCTCTAAGACTACGTGTGCCATTTCTGAGCCCCAAATATGACAATTGTACTTGTTTACGTAGCCGCCGAGATGGAAATGCAATGGAAAAAAACAATTCTTTGAGCACAATCCTCGTCAATTTCGAGTTGCTCTAAAGCCCAAGGAGAGAGTGATAACGAATCTCGGGTTTAGATGCAAGGACTTTCGACAACATCTGCAATATTCCCCGTTGAGCGAACAGTTCAAATAAGGGACTATGTTCGATTATCAATCAGCAATCCAGTCTCACGACATTTCTTTACAAACTTGCGTACACCAGCTGCAGTTGGTGCATTATTTCAACCGAAATTTATTTCCAAAATGCGTACTGTTTTGACAACACTGCATCCACTTTGGAAGTAACTTTGAAATATTTTCAGCACTGTTCAAGCGCGAGTCGGTCTATTTCGTACCGAAAAGATTTTCTACTAAGTTTCTTATAATTTTTTCTGCACATAACAGCTGTCAGTGACATATGATTCAAAAAGATACTATCAGATGGCCCACCCTTTAGATAAATAAAATAAACAATTAACGAATAATCAAATAATTAGTATACGTTTTTTGCTTACTTATCGATTGCAGTATACACCACATGCAAGCCATTTTCTTGAGAGCGTAACATAGTTTTTAGTCTATTACATTGTGGCCAGGCTTCCAGATGACCAATCATCACTGGAAATGAAGTTAGTTACGTGGTTTTTAGCCATGTTAAAGTCGTTTTTGCCTTATGAGCTGAAGAAGAGTTCCGAGGTTTTGACGCTTTTCTTTGAGAAATGGAACTCGATGAAAATCGTAGGCAACTCCTCACTAAACCATCACAGAACCTGGGTGTTGGCCATGTTAAAACAGAAGTATGTCGTGATAGCAGAGCATATACTCTAACGGTCTATTTATTGAACGATTCTTCAATTCTTCAACAGTGAAAATTGTATCGTCAGTAAAAGGAATTTGACCTTTCTTTGCATAATCACCGGTACCGGTACCTATGCTTTTGTTTCAAAGTCACTGTGAGTTAGTGACCGTCGTGACTTTTGTATGCGCTGAACCCCAAGTTACGTTCTAAGAAGTGCGATAAGCTGTTCTTGCTGATATCCATCTCGCGGCCCATGATTTTCTACTGACACGGCTTTGATAATTTGTGGCGGTCGCACAGTGCGAACACGGTTCCCTTTCGGGTAAAAAAAGACAGCTGACATTTTGTCACCATTCAGCCTAATGTTCCACCTTTTATAATAGCAGTACAACCATGGTCTTTCGAAGATTAGTCTCAGTAGAAAGAGAAAATTCATTTTCTGCAAAATTGGATCGGGAATAGAACATTGCGGTGCACCTGATTAAAATAAAATTTGACATTAAACGCTGCCATAGAGTAGGACTTTCACAGAACGACCTGTCAAAAAATGAAGGACCATCTTACCGAAAATCGGTCGAAAATTGGATATAATAATTTTATAACCAATAAAATGTTATTTGTTTTTTTTTAAACAAAATTCCAAATTCGGAGAACCGAACTGCTCGAATACATATATTTCCTAAATAAATTCAGTGATTGTATTCGCAATTTTTTCTTTCAGAACTTGTTCTAAGCGGACTTGGCTATTTTCAAAGCGCCAGGGAAAGTTTTTTTTAGGCATGCATTTAAAATGACTGTTAAATATTTTTTGCTCAAGCTTTAGGATGTGTAAATGAATCCTCTTTAGCTTTAAATTTTTGATGTGAAATTTTACATCGTCATAGTTAACAACTGAATTTAGTGGGATGACAAATGTCATCAGGGTTTAAAATTTCAGCATTTTTTCACTAACTAGTGCATTTGTTGCTGCATCCTTTTAGTTTTCTGAGGCTTTGTTATTTATTTAAAAAGTAATCGAAAGGGTGTTGCTTTTTTGATATCTGTGTAAGAAAAATTAGATCCGTTTTGAATGTAGGTTTGTTTCTTGCTTTTCTTTTTACTAATGACTAGAGTTCTTATTTGGAGGTTCTCATTTTTTATTTAATTCCTTGTTAAATTAGAAGTTTGAAGATCACCTTCGTTAGGTGAAATACATTGTCTCGATATACCTATTACTGACATGTATGTCAATGTCTCCTTTGTATACAGAATCAAAAGGTGAGATCACTGAAATAAGTGACAACAGATTCTATTTCTTCCCTAGAGGTAATATTTTCACTATTCGCAGATTTTTCCGAAACTTCTTCTAGCAATGGCACGAGTATGTGTCCAGTTCGAATGTTTTTGTCTTAGAACGACACATTTTTCTTACCTGACCAAATAAGTGTTCACTGGGTTACGATCAGACATTTAGTCTGTTTTTTTTTTTAGTGACAAAAGAAAATTGAAATGTGATGTTCAAATTGATGTATCTGAGTAGGTAATTGGTTCACTAATATTGCCTATGTTTAGCTTAGACGATTCTTTTAGCTTAAACGCTGCTTCATATCATGTCAGCGGTGCAAAAAGGATGTAGTATTTCAAATGCAGCTGCAGGTTTTGTACTTCTTTCATGCTTCTTCTGCTAAATTAAGTGCGGTGAACTGCCTAACTTGGTTTTGGCTGTTGCGCTTTCAATTTTATTTGTTGCTATTCCCAAGATTTTAAAAGAAAAAATCAGTCAATTTTAGCTATTACCTGGTAACGGTTCGACATGTGGTATTAGTAGATTCTATAGAAGAATTGGTGATAAAAATTTATTTTTAAATTGTTAACCTTCCCTTTACTCGCGCGTAATTTGAATATCACCGCTGTCCGAGTTAGGTGGTGCTGCAGGTACAGGTCTTTTTCAGACGAAGCTGTAACCTGTCCTTAGTTGAGAACATTTCGTTGAAACCGCACGAATTTATTTATTTACGAGGGCGGGTCAATAAGTCCGTGACTTTTGGATTAAAACACAGATTTTTTGATAAAAAAATAATTTTATTTTTCAACGTAGTCTCCCTTGAGCTCTATACACTTTGTCCAACGCTTCTCCAATTTTTTTATCCCTTCCAAAAAAAATGATTTGTCGAGGTCCTCAAAAGAGGCCTTTGTTTGCGAGATGACTTCAGCATTGGAGTCAAATCTTTTTCCACCAAGCCATTTCTTCAGGTTTGGGAACAAGAAGTAGTCGCTCGGAGCCAAATCTGGAGAATAGGGTGGATGAGGGAGCAATTCATAGCCCAATTCATGGATTTTTGCCATGGCAACTGCACATGCGTTTGTGGTCGACTGTGAGCAAACGCGGCACCCATCTTGCGGAAAGCTTTCTCATGCCCAAGTGATCATTCAAAATTGAAACCACTGAGCCATGCGAGATCCCTACGGCTTCCACAATCTCTCGCACTTTCAATCTTCGGTCGGCCAACACCATATCGTGAATTTGTTCGATTGTTTCGGGTGTAGAGACCTCAACTGGGCGTCCAGGACGTTCGGCATCTTCAGTGCTTGTACGGCCACAACGAAATTCAGTAAACCACTTTTTTACCATTGAAATCGATGGTGCAGAGTCCCCACAGTATTTATCAAGCTTAGCCTTGGTCTCGGTAATGGTTTTTTTTCGCAAGAAATAATGCTTAATAAGCACACGAAATTCACTTTTTTCCATTTTCTCCTCAAATTAGTGAGTAGTCTGATAAAAATAGCTGTCAAACACAAACTAACTTACGCAGCAAGTTTAAATTTTGACAGGAGTCAACTGACAGATGCCTGTTGACAGGAGCAGTGTTGCTGTTTCAGTAAAGAGGTCAGAAATTCAAAAAGTCACGGACTTATTGACCCGCCCTCGTATTTATTTAACCATAAATGATTTTGCCGCAGATCTTGGGCTGTAAGGAGGAGCTCGTTTTCGGTGATGTCGATGCTCGTTTGGCATTTCGGTCTCTTTACGATCTTTCTTATTTCTATGATCTTAGGAGAAGCCAAGTTTTATTATGGCAACCTTAAGCATGTTCGGGTGCTGAAAAACCCCTCCCCCTCCGCCTTGTTCATAGGCGATTTTATTTCCCGGGTTCCTATTGTGACCTGGGACCCAAAACAGGGCTCAGTTTTATCAGCCTTCCAATTGCGTTTTAACATTCCGTTCTCACACATATTTTTTTGTAACGCGCTATTCACAATGGGGTGTGACATATCCCAAACATAAACCTGAAAAAATAGATATCAACTGAAAGTTTGAATTTTCAAAAACTGTTTGAAAAAAATTAGTTAAGAAATGTCACATGTGCTTATTTTTATTGGAGTGTGTGAATGTTTGCCATTTCATGCATAAAAATTCATATTCTCTGTTCTGCATTCAGTGCATTGCAGTAAGCGTTGCTATTCGCATGTCACATGAATCTTTTTTTGTTGTTTTTTGTATGCAATTTTTGCTTGGATGTTATAATGGGATCTTAGCTCAGTAAAAAGAAATAAAATAAATGTTCATTCGTTTTTTCACGACTTGATTTTCTTGAAAAGTTGGCCGATCGGCAACAGTGCAGAAGATATAATTTCTGGGCCATGAATAAATATTTATGCAAAGTTAGAGGCATATGATACCGGAGATATTTACTGACGAAGCATCTCATCTGTGTCATGTGCAACTTTCTTGAACTTTTCTAAATCAATAAATTCCCTTTGAATTCGGGCCTTATTTGCTGCCACGACTTCTTTGTTACTTTCGCGAGCTTCCCATTTTTTAACGGGTTATTTCTATGCTAAATGCAGAAGGTATTCAAACATTCGTATCCAACCATGTAAAAAAGACATTCCAAAAGCTAAGTGTTCTGTTTTTACTGGTCGTGTAATCATTTCTTCGATTTTGTTGAATTCCTTCGAAGTTGTTCCACATAAATAACATTTTTGGGTTGAGGTGGCTACAGTTAAAGCATTACAAACTTTTCTATCAATCATGGCTAAAATTAAAGAATTATCTCTTTTAACAGACCAGTTACCGATTACTACGGAAGTAGTTCTTCTTTTAAGAAATTGAACTGTTCTTCAACAATTGCACTCCCAGAGCTTCTCATCATACCAACTAGTTCACTTCTTGCCAAAAGAATGAAATTTTAAGAAAGTTCTAAACAACAAAAAAAATGTATAAACCGAAGGCACCATAGAAAAAATCCAAATATTACGGAAAGTGCGGAAAAGATGCAGGATTTTTTGACGGATGAACCCGGAACCCAACTTAAAGTCTACTGGATTTAGGAAATCCTTAAAAATACAATTTTAAAAGCTGACCACAGGACATCACCACTATTTTATTTTTATTTTTTGTTTTTTTTTGCTTTTGCTGAGAAAAAATCAATGCTCCACATAAAGATTTCAAATCTATTTGCAGATTAACAAAACTTCGGGTTTCATACAAAGAAGAAAAACATCAATTTTTTTTTTCTAAGTCAACTGAGAAAAAATCAAGCTTCGACTAAGCTGCGCTGTGATGAATTATATGCACAAGTCTAAAAAGAACTCATTTGCATTCTTAATTTAGTAATTTCAATTAATACCAGCTTTTGGGCTACTGGCCACTGCGCCGTGGGGACTTGACTCTTGTTTTTACCTCCGGTTCAACAAAGTACAATAATTTGTATAAGAACTCCTTCCTTGGGATTTTTGTATTTAGTTCTGCAATAAAGTGAAGTATCATGCCATTAATGCCACCTTAATCCAATATTCCAAAGAAAACCCTTAAAGGCCAACGACGGGTTTCTCTAGTATGTATGACACAATGTGTAAGTATGATATAATTTTTCGAATGTGTCAGTGCCTCAGTCTAGTATCACTTGGGTCTTGCCAGACGCTGTAAAATAATGGTTTGCGGACATTAGCAAAACTAGGTAATATTTTTTTGGGAGCGAAAGCAGAATCTTTTTTTCATCAAAAGCGAACTGTGAACAACCATCTTCGAGCTACAACCTGCAGTTGAATTTAGCTCTAGTTTTTTCGCAGAGTGCTAAAAATTTTGAAATCATATTCCGCCAGCATTGTCTGGAACAGCGGAACAGAAGAGAAACAGTTGTCTATTGTTATATTCTTTCCAGTTTCATGGATACTTTTCGAGGAATTTCTAACATAATCGGAAGGCACTGGCTTATTTGCTATTATAACAAATTCTAGTCCATATCTATGGACTACATGCGGAATGGACAATTGTCTCTATAGTCCATCAATTGTTCGTCAATGGTACAATAATCAAACGGCGGCGTGTAAAGCGATTTATAAGGAAGGCATCCCCAATTTTATGAAAATGGAAAATTTCTCATTCACTTTACGATCAGCTCTGGATATCTTATCATCAAAACGGAGGCACGGAAAATCTTATGGACCACAATTCGCTGAGGTGCTTACACAAGCAAGATACGAGGGCGGGTCAATAAGTCCGTGACTTTTGGATTAAAACACAGATTTTTTGATAAAAAAATAATTTTATTTTTCAACGTAGTCTCCCTTGAGCTCTATACACTTTGTCGAACGCTTCTCCAATTTTTTTATCCCGTCCAAAAAAAATAATTTGTCGAGGTCCTCAAAATAGGCCTTTGTTTGCGAGATGACTTCATCATTGGAGTCAAATCTTTTTCCGCCAAGCCATTTCTTCAGGTTTGGGAACAAGAAGTAGTCGCTCGGAGCCAAATCTGGAGAATAGGGTGGATGAGGGAGCAATTCATAGCCCAATTCATGGATTTTTGCCATGGCAACTGCACATGTGTGCACCCTTGCATTGTCTTGGTGGAAAATAACTTTTTTCTTGGCCAAATGAGGTCGTTTTTTTTTCAAATCGTCATTGAATCGGTCCAATAAGTTGGCATAATATTCCCCATTGATTGTTCTTCCCTTTTGAAGGTAGTCAATGTGGATTATCCCGCGTGCATCCCAATAAACATTCGCCATAACTTTATTGGCTGACCAACCCACCTTGGCCTTCTTTGGCGCCGATTCACCCTTAGAAACCCACTGTTTTGACTGTTGTTTGTTCTCTGGTGTGTTGTGATGGATCCATGTTTCGTCCACGGTTACAAAACGGCGCAAAAACTCCTCCATATTGCGATTAAACAACGCCAAACCTTCCTGTGAAGTTGTTACACGATTGCGTATGTGGTCGACTGTGAGCAAACGCGGCACCCATCTTGCGGAAAGCTTTCTCATGCCCAAGTGATCATTCAAAATTGAAACCACTGAGCCATGCGAGATCCCTACGGCTTCCACAATCTCTCGCACTTTCAATCTTCGGTCGGCCAACACCATATCGTGAATTTTTTCGATGGTTTCGGGTGTAGAGACCTCAATTGGGCGTCCAGGACGTTCGGCATCTTCAGTGCTTGTACGGCCACAACGACATTCAGTAAACCACTTTTTTACCATTGAAATCGATGGTGCAGAGTCCCCATAGTATTTATCAAGCTTAGCCTTGGTCTCGGTAATGGTTTTTTTTCGCAAGAAATAATGCTTAATAAGCACACGAAATTCACTTTTTTTCATTTTCTCCTCAAATTAGTGAGTAGTCTGATAAAAATAGCTGTCAAACACAAACTAACTGACGCAGCTGGTTTAAATTTTGACAGGAGTCAACTGACAGATGCCTGTTGACAGGAGCAGTGTTGCTGTTTCAGTAAAGAGGTCAGAAATTCAAAAAGTCACGGACTTATTGACCCGCCCTCGTACCATAAGCATTTAGTTCAGTGAGGTGTATCTTTCCTTGTCATGTTTGTGGTGTTGTTATACTTGAACAACAGCGGGTTAATTATTCATTTGTGTGACCCACTTCTTTGACCAAAATTTTGTCGGAAAGAAGTGAGCTTTAAGGCGGGTTCTTATGTTTCTTGCCTCACCCTTTGGAACCGGCAAATAAATGACCAAATTCAGCATCTGATGCCTTCCGCCCCCCTCAGTTGCAATCGTGCTCCATTTACAACCCGATTTGCCTTTCAATACCGTTACTTTCTCCTTTTTTTGTGAAGTAGGAAGTGACTCTTTAATTTCCTCCTTTTCCGTACGTTGCTCATTCTGAAATCAAGCTCTTTTCCTAGGAAGTCCGTATCGTGGCCGGATCCAGCCGCAAAAAAATCCAATTTGTGTTCGCTTTCCAAAAGCCTTTCAGCATCAAACAGAAACCCCGGAGAGCCTGTAAGATGAACGTACCTCGTCAATTAGACTCCGAAAGTGGTTGAACATACATTTATACACACTCGATTGCTTTCTGACGTTTGTTCTCTGCGATTAAATAAGAGTTAATTCACAAGTACAAGTTTGTTCAGACCTACGTGGCGGCAGCGTGGGCTTCAGAACCAATAATTAAAGTCGGAAATACTAAATAAAAATGGGGTAACTTCGTTCAGTCTGATAGTTTACTTTGGTTTGTTCATTGACATTTTGTGAGCCACATACTACCGCCAGAGTCGATATACAAATATTCAAAATATAAATGATATAATTCTTAACAAGCCTTTCAAGGGATTTATCTCGTGGAAAGCCATTTTGCTGTAAAACTAAAACTAAAAAAAGTATCTAGAGAAACTTATTCTATAGCTCAACAACATCAGACTCGGTTTATCAATTTATATAAATACTGCGTAGGTATATTTTCCATACTGGATACTTAACTAAAAAGGAAAATATTACATCCACAAATATTTATTTACAAATTTCAAATAAATACTAACACGAACTGCACACTTACATGGGCATGGTAGGTATGGGGTATCGTATAGCCCAGTATGCAGTTGGAAGGTTAAAAGTCTTGCATTCTCGAATTAACTTGGAAGTCATGAGAGGGTTCAGTGTTCACCAAGGATCTAAGGGAAGCTTAGCTGTCGCTACACACATGCAAATTCTTCGCCACTATCATTGATTGTTCTTCGTTTCGAAGTTAGCCGGAAAATTTCCTAACCCCAACTTGAATCTAACGTTGTTCTTCAGAAAAATTCCAGAGCCGTACTCTTAATCGTTTCTATTCATGAAGACCCAAAAACATTTCTTCCGTTGCTCAGATTCTGACCCACACTATTTCTACGCACATTGAACCTCGAATTCGTTTATTTTCGACAATAAGAGTTCTATGTAGTATCATTGAATTAGACGGAATGCCCATAAAACAAGAGTCAAAAGGCAAAAGGCAAAAGCAAAAGGCTATCATCTGAAGACCGGACTGAAAAACTGAAACTGTCCTAAATGCAAGTCCTTCCCAATTTTGTTAAAGACTACACTTAAAGATATCCAGAGTACAAAGTTGTTACTATGATTGGTATCAGTGCTTCTTTGGTAAACTAAAGCTGACAAGGGTATAATGCTATCGAAGCAAAAATTCAAACTACAACGAAATTCTTGTAAATAAAAGAATATCTTCTACCATGAGTAACTGATTTACTGTCTGGATGTGTGATTTTTAATGGATATCACCTCTGGGCAAATCACCTTATACATATCATCAGTATAACTAGGTAACCTTTGTTTACAAAGAGGAACCACAACTCTGACGAGTTATTACTCTGTATAAAACCAACCATAATTTAAACGCCCACCTTTCTGACTGCAATTAATCGCCCCAATAGCAATGGATTCCACTGAATTTTATCCATCGCAACGTTAATTACATTTTTCATTGAAAAATTACCCCCGGAAAAATGTTCGAAAAAACGAAAATGCACGAATTTATCTCTGCAATAAGATACATTCATCAGAACGCATAATTTTTCTCCACTGGCCAAAGAACAAATAAGTGGAACGCAATTAATTTACGCGTTGGCCCCCTTGTTTCTGATAGTACCACGCCCAGCAGCACAAAAAAAAAAGAAACTGAAATTAATTGCGTCATTCCACAATCATCATCGTCATCCCAATCGTCATTATCATTATGATCGTCGTCGGCATCGTCATCGTCATTGTCATCATCATGGTCATCATGACCATCACCAAAGCAACATTGGCTTTGGCAGTGCTTACAGTAGGGTTTCAGCAGTACCGCTCTGCCTGAAGAATATTAATCCAGCGGATTAAATTTGCATCGGGAACGTAATATTTTATGTCAACACATGCGGAACTTCGATCCCAGAATTGTAGCGAAACGGGTCCGACAGTGACAGGGATTGGAGCGTGCAACACCACATTTCCATATTATCAACAACACGCGAAGGGTTCGTAGGTTGTTTTTGTTTTTGGTTTTTCATTTTTATATTATTTCGGAGCCACAAATGTAATTAATGATCTCGGGTCGAGGATTGGAGTGTAAACAGGGTACGAACACAGCCTGCAAGCCCGTATCCATATCCGTATCCATAACCTCAGAAGAAAAAAAAAAAGAAAAAAAAGCAAACAACGACAACAACTGAACTGTTTTTTTTGAACAAAGCAGGAGCTGCACCATTCATCAATAGGAGCAGCAGCAGGAGCAGCAACAAAGCACAAAAAGTGCGACAATAGAGCTGGAGAAGGTGTTTCAATTGTATTCGACCGGATGAATCATGGCTCAAAGGGATACCGCACCAGGAGAACGCCTACACACTCTCGAAGAAGGCTTGACATGGCTATGGCACTGTTGTTTGCTATTGCTCGGCTGCCTGTCATTCATCGGAAGTGTATGACGTTGCCGCCATCATTGGATAAAAACTTATTCCTGGTGTCTCTATCAGTCGTTCTAAGGAACAAAGGGGTACAGCCAGTGAGAATCAAAATCTGTATGAGGATCAGTGCGAGGATCAGTTACCAAGTGTGTGGAACAAGACAGACATTCAGTCTTCGGTCGGTTCACAAAATAAAACCACAAAACAAAAAAACACAACAGAATATTCAAAATTCAAATGAAATGAAATTCACCACTAGAATAGAAATGGGAGGCTATCCAGCCATCTAGGCTGATGGGTACAGGTATGACGCGACGTGGTTGCATATGCCAGAGGTGAAGATATGTAAATAATACTCTGGGAACAATCTGCGCTACGCCATTGAAGGATGCGCGAAACGTTTTTTTTTTTTTTTAAATTGGAAAATAATTCCGCTCACATTTGCGGTAAAGTCGTATTCATTCATCCAGGAGGAATCACATCTTGAAAAAAAAAAATGAACGCACGAACGGATGGATAGTTTGGAATAATAAGTGGGACTACAACTACGCTTCATTTTCGTCTTCGTCTTGGTCTTGATGTTGGACGGAATCAGAACCTGAATGGTGGTGAAAACTTAATGATCGGCTTTCAGTATTCAACAGTATTCAGTGCTGTGTGTTATCCTTCTTTCCAGAGCTGGCTTAATCCAGGCACTCGTATCGTACACCAGTTCATGAAGGTATTCTTTAGCTGTTTTGTTATTTTTCTTTTTAGTCCATTTGGCCTGTCTACTGCTTCCGTGGATTTATTTCCAGAGGAAACAATAATTACACACGACTAGAGTCATGGTGCAGCAGTTACAAGCAGTTTGGTTTGGTGCGCTGAAGTCGCCCCTGTTCTCTTTTTCTCTCTGGAAGCACTGGAAAGAGGTTGCGTTTTGTAAAACATTAAATTTATTGCGCCTGCTTTGTTCGTCCTCAATGTCTGTTTGTCAAAAGCGGCAGGCAGGTCAAGGAATGCTGCGCGATCTCAAGATCATTGCCTTGTCTTGACAGCACCACTGCCATCACCTATCACTATCATCATTACCATCACCATCATCATCCAATTCAGAAAGTTTTTTTTTTTTTTGCCTTCTGTTGCAGTTAGAGCTGAAGCTGTAGCTGCGTTAGTTCACACTTTTGCAAATGGTTATCCGTCGTCAAGACTGAGGAGTGCCTCCCGATGAATGGGACGCTTTATTGTGTACAATTTAATTAACAACGCGATCAGTGTAATAAGAGGGCGGTGATAAGCTCTTTGCAGATTGTGTAAATGCGTTTTTGAATCAGCAATGGTTACCCAGCCGACAATACCAAGAGCAGGAGCAAGAGCAAGAGTAAGAGCAGTGGGATGTCATGAAACACCATGGCAAGGCATAAAATGGCAGCTGGCCTGAGTTTATATCTATGGGGCACGATGAAATTAGCTGCCAACGGACGCTTGATTGCCAACGTTTTGGGTGGAGTGCGATGATTGTTTTAAATTTGCTGAAATTGACTTAGAAGAGCATAGTTTGACGGGTGATTAAGGTGGGCAGCACTGCTTTATAAATGGAAATTGAGGCAGTTAATAGTTGCCAACTAGTCAAGGGGAAATAACGAATGTTAAAGAATATTGATTTCCACAGCCGACTTGGATGTACGTACGACAAGGACATTGTTACATGTATCTAAACTATGTAATTGCAGGCAAGGCACATATGAAGCCCAAGTTAAGATAGGTGCCGAACTTTGGCAGCACCTGAGCTTTGAATATATTGACAAAAGAAGACAATTTTTGGCTTCAACATAGAAAAAATAAAAGAAAGGAACACCGTAGGCAGGATTCATTGCGTTATCTGTAAATGTATAAAGCTGCATATCTTCGAATATTCTTCCTTAAAATAAACGAAAGTAGAGTACAGGCGAGTTGGGAAAGTTCCCGATTATTGTGCAAGTGCCTTCTTTTTCACTATAGGTAATCAAAACTATAACATGAAGAGCACAAAGAGCGGGGACGACTAGGCCTTTGTTCTCCTCGGACGATAGCTCTAACAATGAGCAAGTCTAATTAAGAAATCATCACACGGGTGAACTTGGTGGTTTTTGAAAATGCAATTTCCTACTGCCATTAGGTCCTTGTTCTCGATTACATATTCGGTTTTCTTAAAGGCTCCCTAAACACCACATGACATGGTCTTAACTTATATGTTAAACTTAACTTATTTACTTTCTTCTCGTATGAGCTTTAGTCCGGAACAAAGCATGGTCTCAGCCAATCGGCCAAGTTTCGTCGGCTTGTTGCTTAACCACCTGCCCCAAATTTTTTTTCGCTGAGTTATTTAATTTCATATTCCCCACATCGTCTTAGGTGCATTCATTCTCTGTTGTGTCGCCACTTTGCCAATTTAAAGTTGCAGTTACCGGGGTAAAATTTTGTTCACGACATCGTTTGGTCGTGTGTCCTTTCTTGTAACTAATACAGCATCTGCCTCCCTTTGTCTTAGCATACATGCTTGCAAGTATCACACTCCCGCTTCGTTCTTCGTGTTTGAAATTATGGAGTATTATTTCATTTATATGCCTGCCTCGTCTGCTTAGCAGTAGGCCATTCTCTCAATCCAATTTTTCAATACATTTTCAATGGTTTTGGCCTTTATTTCACGAATCATCATCATTAGCGCGACAACCGGGGTCCGGTCCGGTCGTCTTGCAGCAAGTATTTCCACATTTCCCGACCGCGGGCCGACGCACGCCATCTATTTTTGCACCCGAAGGTGTCGGGCGTCCTGGTCAGCGACATTCTTCTAGCGCAAGCGTAGTCTGCGACGCTGCCTTCTACCGTGAATTGTACTGCAAAGAACTTTCCTAGGGGGATCCTTTTCGCTCATACGAGCTAGGCGCCCAGGTCACCGGATGTGGATTTCGTACAACTCATGATTGTATCGTCTCCGGAATCGTCCTTCCTCACATATGGGGCCAACTATTCCCTGCAGGACTTTCGACTCGAACGCGGCTAAGAGGTCAGAGTGTCTTTGGCTAAGCACCCAAGTCTCGGATCCATATGTAAGCACTGGCAAGACTATAGTCTTGTACAGCAGCAGTTTCGAATTCATGGTGAGGTTTCTGGTTTTATATAGCCTCACAAGACTATCGTTGGTTCTGTTGGATTTAAGCAGCCGCCCGCGTAATACTTCTACCATGTTATTATCGGCGGCTATTACTGACCCAAGGTAGTAAAAGGGTTGCATTAATTCGAATCCATGCTCCTCTATCTTGACTGTTGTTGTTGTTCTACCAACGTTTCTCGCAGACGAAACCACCAAGTACTTAGTTTTTCCTTCATTTATGTGCAGCCCCTGGTTTTTTGCCGCCTGCTCAATCTGGATGAAAAAGTTGTGTACAGCTTGCTTCGTCCGAAGATGTCGATGTCGTCTGCGTAAGCCAGTAACGGAGTCTCGGATTGCTTTCTCCAACGTCAGGTTTAAGAGGAGTCAGGCCATTCCATCCCCTTGTCGGAATCTATTGAAGATCTTGACGGGTTTGGACAGTAATCCTGCTGCATTAGCTTGGCTTGAGACATTGTCGACATAGTCTTGTTAATTTGTTTGGGATGCCGAACTCTCTCATAGCTTTAAATAGTTCTACCTTGGCGGCTTAAATGGCTATCAACAGGTGGTACGTTAGAATATTGTTTCACGAATAGCTTCATTAATATTCTTCTTGAGTGCCTGATTCTCTGCCGAGATGCAAATGCTCCTCATCTGAAAAGATGATTTCTTGAGCAAAATTGTCATCTCCAAAGCCCAAACAGAGAAGCGATAATGAAGCGGTTGGTGATTTTGCTTCGATTTCTGAGCTCTTTGGACCTTCTAAGCGAATAATCCGAGATCTTTATGCAAAGGTCTCCTCAGGCTGATATTTAGTTGTTGGGACCTTTAGCGCGTATCTAGGTGAGAACCTGTTTTGAATTGCTGGTAGACTGTCAGCTTCAACAGGTTTATTGTTTTTTGAATAAAATATGCTTGGTCGAAAATGTTGGATTGTCGCCAGTTTAGATCATCATGTCGATTATTCTACCTGGTAGCACAAATATTGACAACATTTTTCTGGCTTCTTGTGATTGTTTCTGTATCTACATGTTCCTGTGGTGTATGGCAAATCCATATTCATACCTCGGCTACAACTTTCCGAAGTGTACTGCCAACATTGAGCACTCTGGATGGTTCAAACATCCAAAATACTGAAACAAACACTCGGATAATCTGGATATTCTTATTCGCCGTTGAAAGTGCATTATGAAGTATTAAAATAGGTCATATAGTCAGATAGGCCATAGCAAAGCCAATCAGTTTAAGGGCGTTATTGTACGAGTTTTGGTGTGAGCTTTGATTTCTGACTAACCCACTAGAACTGCCCTATAGGGGCCATTCTTAGCATTGTTAACCTTGGGGCTAATAAGACCTCTTTTATGAAGCTTTGTCGTTTCTAGTCATGAAAGATTTATTTCCTGCTGCGGATGTTTATTTCTATTTCATTGCTGCAATAATTCAATGTTATTGCTTTTATTCTTCTATCGCTAAGGTAGTCACTTACTATCATATCATACCGTATAAAGTTTCGCTTTCCCAAAACCCTGGTATGATGTACAAATTCTGCTGGGGGTTTTAAAAAAAACGCTAGTAATGGAAGGAATGGTGGTACTGCCATCGATTTTAAGACAATAGGAAACTGGGTATCTCTCTGTCATCACACAAAAATATGAGGAGCATGAAAATCGTCATCTTATCGAGTTTAAAGCTGTGTATAATAGCATTTATTTCGACTAGCTGCATAGAGCAATGTCCCATTTATATTTTCTTACAAGTCGCTCCAATTACTCACAAAGGGCAATGGTATTGGGGCTAGTAATCAAACGTGAAATATGTATTTTTAAAAGAAATAGTGTTGGAGTATCAGGTTGTACCAAATTTAATACCCGAATTTCGCTCCAGTCTATGGTAAGAAGCTCCCTAGTGAACACCTATGCATACCGCTTCAACGAAAGGGTGTAAAGGAACTCGATGGATACACCATGAACAGAACTAGTCTCAAGACCTATTGCGATTTGAAATCTATGCATCCCTTGGCTTAAGAAAACAAAGTGAGCAGATTTTGCATACGATGATCATGTGCGATGAAAAGCTAATTGTATAGGACAACTTAAAAGCCGAAAATCGTAACAAGCATTGAAGCCGAAAAACGTTATGTCTGGTGGGCATCGAAAGGACCAATCTGCTTTTCATTTCTACAATTTGAAGAAACTATCAACGCTGTCATGTATTGTGAGGCAATTAGAATAGTATGTTTTATGCAGAATTGGCTGGTCGGTCTGTGTTGGTTTATAGACTTGGCAGAATCATATTGCATTCGTATTACATTGTGTGGCGCCATACTTCACGCGTTGCGGTTCAAAAATTGCTAATATAAGTAGTATTCTCCTACTGTATGGGAGTATCATCTTTTTCGTAGTTGAGAGTCAGTTTGCAAGCAGAAAATCTTCTAATTTCCACCACCACTGCTCCATAGAAATCGCCAGCTACATTCCGCCCCTTCAAACCTTCAGCCGTTAGATGCTTGTTATGGGTGCTATGGATCCTCATCAGTATACCCTCAAGCCCACTTTCCACGTTGGAAAAACTCTGAAATATTGTAATTCTTTCTAAGCCGTAAAAATCGCTTACGGAATGTCCTGCCTTCGCTCGGTCAGATGATCAAATTCGTTCCGAGAGTAAGAGGGTCACAGAACCACGTGGCATCACAATGGGCCAATATGCCTAAGTGGCCCACTCTAGAATCATCGCAAATATATTTTCACATTTGCTTTAACATGTTTAAGTTAGATTTCATCTCACTCTTGTTACAGTCTCAAGATGTTATTTTCCTCGAACTCGTGATACTTCGCTTGGGACAACATGACACATTTGTGAGCTAACTAATCTCCATATCATTTCCACATTTGTTTTGAAAAATTGGCTAACTGCCGTCTTCAATCAATCATTTCGCCTTGGGCGGCCTGAGATGTGGGAGTTCCTCCACTACCTACTGCCATGGTGTAGTGTTAAGTCAATTAGTCTTACTCCGTCGCTTTAAATAGTCATAGGCAATTTGCTAATTCAATTCTGACAATACCATCTGTTTTCGAAAGTTTGTATGCAGAGTCCGACATTTGACATTTTCTATTTAAGGTGTTTTTTTTTTCTAGACGTTTTCTCGATGCCTTCAAACTGGTTTTTGGGGAAGTTTACAGATGTAGACATCTCAAAGTCATCATCAACTCAGATTTAACCATTTAACTAAACGACCATTGTTCTATATCCAACAGCTTGAATGACAGCTTTATGAATTCATAAATATTCATTTGGCTTGCTGGTATACTGTAGCCCGCATACCGTAGTCCGTAGACTGTAGCAGCATGTCCTATCCGAATGCATCGGCTAACCTTCATGTCCCAGCTATGCTTACACCTCATGGATTATGTATATGGTATGCACTAAATTCCATTCCAATAATTTGCAACTCCACCAATTCCCGTAGTTAACAACGCATCCGACAGATACACTAAATCTGAGCACACACTATCACACGAACCTTTGTCAGGCACAACAGAAAACAATTTTTCGTTACGTTTTGATGGTTCTTTTTGGTTTGTTTTTTGTTCCATTCTTCCACGCCAAACATGGAAAATCAATTTTCGGCCGATGTAATATGCAAATATTCCTTCGGCTCCAATCTGTTATTTTCGTTATATCCCCCATTCCCCCAAATACCCCGTTTGGCTGGATTTAGTGGACTCTTCTTCACGCGCCATACAAACCGAAGACTACATATTTGTACACAAAATGTATCTTTGCCTCGATTTTTGTGTACCAGAAACGTTTGTTTCTAGATATTTGTCGGTCCTGGTGACCATTTGTTATGCGGATGTTATTTAGTTGTGTCTTCGGTTTGCGTGGTCCCTCCAGCCGGTCCTGAGTTGAAATGTCACCAATTGAGATATGTTTGCAATGTCCTCTCATATTGTTCGCGCGTTGTACGGGTACAAGTAATTGTTTTGGGTGAGTCCTCAGATAACGATTAAGTATCTGTATCTGCCTGAAGATTGGAAATTGATTTTGAAATGTTGTAGCTTATTGACAGCACATTAGAGGCCCAAAGCAACAACCTTGCGTAGGGGATACTGATCTGCTGATAGTCAGCACCCACACAGGACTATTCGCAAATAAATACATCACATCATGTAACGAGATCTGTTAAAGGTTTGCAAGTCCTCTTTCCCCGTTTTAATTTTCTTCCCATTTTATTCGTATAAGCCGGGGAAAGGGCCTTAATCAAATCTAATCTCTCTCCCTCATAGGATATCACATCATGAAGCTGTTGGCTATTGCTTCACTATTGCGTGGCTTGACTGCATGCTTGGTCTCCACTTGATGGGCAATCTGTCAACTAAGGCTATAGTGAGGGATCTATTATGTGCCAGGCTGCCTTATAAGGTTCGCGCGCGCAAGCGCATAATATGATGATGAAGCGAAGTCTGCTGGAGGCATTGTAGCTCCTTTTTGTTGGAGGGAAAGGACATGTTAATGCGACCCACTCGATCTTCGTTTGCTCCCCATAGAGGTAACCCACCCACACCTTCTGACTACGAGGGACAACAATATGTGTTTCCTCTTTTACTTATTTGTGCTGTTCCTGCTGTAGTGGTTGTTGTTTTTGTTGTTGTGCGAGTATGACCACAGTGCTGCACGCTAGGGTATGGTAGGCGCAGATGTAATGACATTGTAACGAGGTTGTTATGGTTTGTGATTCGATTTGAAGTTCATGTAAGGAAACGGTTCAGGTTCGCGTTTACGTTCGCATTAAGGTTCGGACTTGGACTCGGAGATGGGTTTACGTTTAGAAAGAACGCAGCTGCAAACGCCTGTAGTCTATTTTGTCCACATGGAATTTTATCATCAAACGTGTGTACGTACAAACATACGTAGCGGACGTCGTTTTGTTGGTCTTGTTGCTGTTTTTGTTGTCGGGGCAATGGAAGTGTAGTTATTGCAATTGCGGGGGCTCCTATTGCTTCATTGCACACAATGTGCGAAAGATAAAATCGTTTAATATTGGATTCTGGAGATGCACTTGTTGGATGTACAAAAGTCCCTAAGGTAGAGGCAAATTATATCTTTTGAATTGTCAGTTTTTGTGTGAGCCAAGTTAATCTAATGCTGACTGCCTGGAGTTTAACTCGAAATGTCCTAAATCTATCCTTATATACAAATAGAGAGTTAAAGAATGATGGATCAGTAATATGCAAACGTTGCAGGTGTGTCTCGTCAAACTATCAAGGCGTTTATTTAAACCACCTCTCCCTCGATGTGCTTGGTTGGAAAAACAAGTTAAATTGGTAGTACGAGTGCAAAGTAAGAACGAATTCAAAGACCAATAATTAAATCATATGGAAAATCCTTCATATGGATCATAAGACACTTTATCGAATTGATCACATTGCCATAAACGTAACGCATGCCTCCGGTATTCCTGACGTGCGAACGTTCCGGGCAACAAACATTGACTTGGAACACTATCTTGTTGAAGCCAAGGTGCGAAAGCGGATATCCAAGCGCTACAATAGTAAATAACAACTATGAGATAGGATAACGCAGAAAAGCTGCAAATGCAAGAGTCCGCCAGAATCTTTCCCTATTCGGAAATCTCTCAAGAACTCCTATACTGCCAACATCAAGTACCGAAGGCCAGTGGCATCGATGCCAACATGCCATCGGAGACCCCGCAACTGATGGGCTTGGTTTCGCCCGACCACCATCTACAAATCCATGGTTTGATGAAGAATGCCGGCAAGCACATGCAGCTTAACAAGAAGCGTATAAAGCGAAGCTCAAAGGAAGGGCGAGGAGCGCTCGTAAGCTCTATGAAGAGGCGGGAAGATCATCCTCTTGTTCAGAAAAAGAAAATAAAAATACAAGAAGCTCGCGTGGGAAGTTATTGAGAGGTTGCTCTTCGGGAGTAACATACGAAAGTTCTACCAACAGGTAAAAAAAAATGTGCCAACCCAAGAAACCCCTTACAGAAAGATATAGGGATGAAGAAGAAAACCTTGTAATTAAATCACAGTTGGTACTGGGAATATGGAAAAACTATTTCTGCAGACTGACCAATAAGATCAACATGGCATACGAGATCTTTTGTGCCATATTATTTGTCTCCTGAGATGGGTAAGACATGCAGAACGAATAGACACCATTCCTCCGCTTCTTCATATCTTATCCGAATAGGCAACGCAGAAGAGGAAGATCTCATCTTAGGTAAAGCGCACAAGTAGAAAAGAACCTGAGCCGACTTAGAGTGCGCCAGTGGAGGTTAGTTAGCTAAAGACCGGGCAAACTGGAGAAGCTTGTTAAATTCACCTAAGTAAGTGATTAAGTAACACTTCTGCGATAATAATAATACTGGTAAGGATGCAACTACCTACCAGAGGTCCCAAATAAGCACATTTGTTAAGAAGCTTCACTTGAAAAATGAAAAAAATTGGCAAAGTATCAATTGCGCAATTGTGGAGCATCATATGGAACCAGTGAGTACAAAATTGTTTTAATTAGGACTCTTGGGAGCAAAACATTTATTCGTAGGCCTACATTGTGGCCAAAGTACTCCGAAAAGGCCACTAAGCATGGCATGGAATGTTTGTTACTACCGGGTGGTGTTTTTGTTGTTTAGTTTTTCAGTGTTATATTTTTGACAACTCACGCGTAATTTTTGATATGTGTCAAAGCCAAACATGATCATTTAGCATTGCTATTTCATTATGGAAGGACTTTCACCCAGACAATGCTTACAAATTATTGAATTTTACTTCCAATTCTCGTGCTGTGCGAAAAATGATTTTCGGGCACTTAGACCATTTTACGGTCGTCATAGTCGACCTACTGAGCAATCAATTCAAGCCATAGTGGCCAAATTTCGTACCAATGTCACGCTTTTGGACATAAAGCCACCCACGAGTATGCGTAGAGTGCCTACACAGGAAAATGTTGCTACTCTACTCGCCAGTGTTAATAAAGATCGTGACTTTTCATTTGTCGACGTTCGCAGCAATTGTGATTGTCTTACTCGGCTACGTGGAAGATTTTAGGCAAGGGTCATGGTCTAAACCTTACAAAATACATATCGTGCAAGAAATGATGTCGGACGACCTTCCACAGCGTCAAATTTTCGGTTATGGGTCTATTGGCCTTAGAAAAACTGGAGAAAGAATTATTCATCAAAAAATTGTTTTCAGCAACGTATTTGGTCTGATGTGCAACCTCAGGCAATACACTCGGAAAAATGCACTGTTTGGTGCGGTTTATGGTCCGGTGGAATCATTTAGCTGTATTTTTTCAAAGATGAACGTGAGAACAGTGATACCTTTACTGACGAGCGCTATCGTTCAATCGATGATTTCGAACTTTTCTTTACTCTAATTGGACGAGCTGCACCTGAAGCTGACCACAGCACGCGAATCGGTGGACCGGTGAACTGGCTGGCTAGATCGTGCAAATTGATCCCTTTAGACTACATTTTATGGAGTTATGTTAAATCATAACAATTCCAGCCTTGGAAGACAACATTACACGTGTTATAAGCGAAATATCAGCCAAATCACCAATTCTTATGATGCAAACTACGCTCCAACAAAATTGTTCAATACGAATAAGATTCAGGTTAGTCTTCATAGTTGAACCCCATCGAAAACTTTTCGAAAAATTTTGGAAAAGCCGTATTGAAAGCAAAATCGTAAAAGGCGTTACATCGATGAAAAAACAGTGCAAGAGATAATCCACTTAAACGGTGCCAAACATAAGTCAACTCAATGTCACGACGTACTGCCGCTGTACTTAAAAATAAAGAAAATATGAAAATACTGCTGGTATTGGAGACTTAAAGTTAAAAATTCATTTTATTTATAAATATTTAATCTTGGTGCTATTATATCGCACACTCCAGTGTCCGAAAAATTCGGATATGGGCAGTCAATTGGCAATTGCCAATTGCAGAAATCTATGGGACATGTACAGACTGCATCGAAGTCCAAAAGGTATGCGCATTGTTCCCTTATCATCCACACGGATATTTATTATCATATGTATGAGTGAGAGGAGCATTTAGTGCCTTATGTAAAAGATGTACACCTGAAAGGGCCTAAGAAGACCTAATTTTATTTATGTATGTAGGGTAAACGGTTCCACCCGCATTTACCCTTAAGACTGTTCGTAGTTCTTAATGTAGGCCGGTTGCAGTTGGTATTCTCTTTATTAAATATGTAATTGTTTCTTCTGATACCTCTCTCGCATTTAAATGGTCTTCAACTGTGTTCTTGGCATGGTGCAACACAGTTGAAGACTGTTTACGAGTTTACTACTTGTTCTTTGTTAAACCCTCCATAGTTTTAATAATTTAACTTAACTAGTGGGTTCGTGACTCGTATAATGTATCTGCCTGAAACAAGACAGAATTCCATCTTTTTTTGTCGTTGGCACTAACGCTTAAGGTTGTCTCGAAACTGAAAACTGGGATGTAAAGACTTCCCGACTAAGTGTAGTGGAAGTCTTTAGATTACTTCTACTTCCTTATATATAGTATGTAATTCGCAGAGCTCGCGGCTATACCTTCTTCTTCGTTCAACATCATTGCATACGTAAATATAGAATGACTATTCTCTCTAAAAAGTTCCCTCGAAGTCAGCAATATCATATCATATCAGCAATAGCACATGAGCGTGCTCCGAGTTAGGAGCTGCGGACCAAGCATGTTGTTTTCCGAGTTAGGAGCTTTTTATTAATCGAACACAAAGTTCGCATCCTTTTGCAAAAATCCGAATGGAATAGTTCGTAAGAATTATATTAAAACCGCTTATTGCGTTGCGTTTTCGTTGTTATGCAATATGAGCCGAATTCCGATTTAGACTATCCCCCTATGTAGACCGTCGTCCTTAAAGCGATGAGTAGGCGATGGACTTAATGGACTTACATATCTACCTACGAGAATATTCATAAAACAAATCGAATCCTTATAACTGTTCGTTCATGGCAAATCCATAAGTTCATCTGTGCCGTATATGACCAAATGTGGGTCCCCTTTCTCATGAGGAACCACATCTCATCCTGCCATCTCGATCAGTTGCAATTTTCGTGCAGCACATAAAACTGCGTGCTCATTGCTGTACGGCCTTATTGCCATGGTTTCTCGCCAAAGCCATTACAACTCGCGAGCCTACGTTAGCATGCTATGCATTCCAGGTTCCTAATTCTTTTCCCTTCACTATCTTCCCTAGTTGTAGTATCTTCCTCTCAATAAGTTGTTGGGAGCGTTGTTTTTTGTCTTCTTTTTTTTGATCAGCTAGTCTCACTGTAAATACATATAGCTTAGCCTGGGACGTCGTATTTTGGCTTAAACATCGTGCTCTGTGTGTGCTGTGTGTATGTTGTGTGCGCGCAAAAGTTTATCCACGATCATTTAAGGTATAATTTGTAGCTTGTTATGCACATGCCCTTTGATCGCTTTAGGGGCAATTTTCGTGGCCGCGACCATTCGCTGTGGGTACCGCTGTACACACAGTGTTTGCAGTCATTGTAGCCATGGTAGTCGTGGCGGTCATGGTCGGCGTGTGTTTGGGAAAAGACTAAAACCGCTCTACAATAGGCTTTATGCAGATTTTATACTCCAATTGGAGGAAGAGTAACAGCAGCAGGTAGAAAATTAAAAAGAAAAACGAAGGGGTAAGCCATGTCTTCAACAAGTGCTCTTAGGATGTAGGCCTTGTTTCGCCGCCAACTTCAGCTTGCTAACAAGGTTGCGTTTTACCAAGAACACACCAAGTGAATGTTAAAAAAAAATATAAAAAAATCTCCGATGCGATGGCTATGGTAAGGAACTAGGAACTTCAATTACAATATCAGATTTTAAGCGCACGCATTCGCTTAGAGTTACTCGTAAGAGCAAAAGCCGTCGCATTTCCTTTCTGCTTATCTCGGGGCGAAACTTTGTAGATCCAGAATCGAGATGATGGAGACTGAAGACATCTTCTTGCAGCAGCAACTTCTGTTCGGCAGCAGTATCGGTATCAGCAACAGCAGCAGGAGCAAGCATTTTTGCATACCAATTTTAGTCATGTGAGATGGTGATCTAGGTGCGCGCGACCAACGTTGATATGGGTATTATCGGCTGCATGCCGATTTCCTTGCACTTGGCTGCCTATTCTCAGCAATCTTTCAATCTTTTTGATACTGGTTAAGTTGAATACTGAAAGTCACTCAACCTGAGTGATGGTGCGTGGAGCTTGAGGCATTATATGGACGGAAAAGTGTAAATTGCTTCTATGGGCCAACAAATTGGCGTTGACACATTCGCAAGTTGTCACTGAGTTGACTGGTTTATGGCCAGCGAGAAGGAGCGAAGTCTTTCACCTGCTTTACATGCCAACTACGAGTATTCGTACATGGGACCCTCATTATCTGAGGTGTGGCTTTAATGGTACTCGTATCTATTGCTTGAGTTGACCTCTGCCATATGTCCTGTTGTATTCGGTCTCTGGGAAGTAGATGATGGAATTCTAATTGCAAATTGGACCAATTATTTCAGGTAAGTGCATGCGGATAAAATTGCTTTCTTATGATCCCCTGTTCGAAATGGAAGAGAACAATAATTGCCAACGAAATGTACTCGTATCCCTCGGGTTATTTGGTTGTTATACACTCGTAGGATTCCCAGTCACCTTCGGGGTTTTGAATGTAAATTTTCCAAAAGGTCCGAATGTTCGAACGTCCGAAATTGTAATTGGTAGCCAGGGGGAAATTTTTCAATGGATCCTTTTCTCGCTAGGGGTTGGGTGTCCGTATTGCGTCACGGATGAATTTTTGTCGACATTTACTTGTTACTTGTGGTCCGGTAATTGATTAATTGGGGTCGTCGAAGGAAATATTAGGGTTTCGCGTGTCGGTTGTGTTTTTTTAAATTTATATTTTATTTTAACTTTGGAATATTCGTGTCGAAAAGGCAGACACTAATTAGGTGGGAAATTGTGCAATGCATGTTAGGCTCTTTTACGGTCTGCAGAATTCAATTGCAAGTTGAAGTTCATATGGGGATTGTAAAGTGTAGAGTGTGTGATAGGTTTGCCCGTCGGTAAAATTATTTTTCAGCAGTAAACAACTTGTATCGTGTTTTTATATTTCTAGCGGTCGATAAATAATTAGTTGGTAACGATTTTTCCTTTGACTTTGCATTTGTTATGAATTTCCTCAATTAGCTAGAGTAAATTTGATTTCCTAACAAACTGGATCTGCGGATCTGGATGTTCTAGATTTTGAAAGAATGTCAAATTCATTTGGTTAGAGATCGTTAAAATAATTATCTATTTGAGCATTGAGAGGAAACTATGGATTTTATACAATATTTAGTTCCGACCGCAGCCGACTGTTTGCTGATGGTAATGAATGTATGAGTTTTAAAGTATGCTTTTCTGTGTGGTTCTGTACTATTGGCACAATCGAAAGCGTTACTTAGCCGGTGCGCGAAGAACGCTCACAGACAAATTCTTTTTACTGACGAGAAAATCTCATCGTAGAAGAATCGTTCAATAAGCAGTACGATCGTGTGTATGCTCGGTCATCCAAAGAAGCATCCCAACTCATCCCGAGGGTTCAAAGAGGCCACCATACCATTACAGACGCGGGAAGTGTGCTTCAATGACGTTACCAAGCTCCATTTTTGCGAGAAAGGAGTGAAAACATCGCCCAAAGTATTCTAATCGACCGTCTTGGAACCCATTGTGAAATCTCTCAACCAATCAATACTCAACAACAAGCCATGGACTTTCCATCAGAACTCTGCTCCAGCTCACAAAGCTAAAACGACTCAAGTGTGGCTCAAAAACAACATTCGATTGAGTGCCTAGGGATCTCATATGGGCCGCGCTGAGGTCTCAAAACGTACCAGAAACGTTTGTTAGAATAATACAAGACATGTACGGAAACGTGAAAACTGCGGTTAAAAGCTCTGCTGGACTAACGAGAGAATTTGCAGTTATTGTCGGAGTGCATCAAGGAAGCGTACATAGCCCTTTCCTCTTGATAGAGGAAGCTCAATAAATTCCCGTGTTCAACTCAACTATGTTCCTAAAAAAAAATGTGGTGCTACGAAAGCTCTTTGTTACTTACTTACTTTAGGTAGCGCTACAGTCCGGGGTGAACCTGGCCAACAAGCGTCTCCTACCAGCTCTATCTTTTGCTAACTGCTTCCAGTTTTGCATGCTAAGTTGTGTGAAGTCTACCTCGACTTGCATGCGCCACTTGAACCTCGGCCTTCCTCTACTGCGCTGTCGCTCGGGGATGTATTCGAAAATTTTTGGGACTGGAGCGTAAGTGCCCGTCCGCTCTATATAAGGCAGGCTCTTAGTCGTTGAACCTTCACTCTTTTGGCTAAGTCGGCCTTGCTGTACAATTGCTACAGTTGGTCGTTGAATATCTCCTCCACTTACCGTCTATGCAAACTTCCTCACCTTCACTTTTTAAAAATTTTGTCTGTTTTGTTGGCACGGAGTTTTGCACTATTCTTTCAAGAATGGGTCGCGGTGAGATCTTTGCCGATCTTGATGGAGCAACAAGCATTCTCCATCGTCATCTTACACAGACGGACGAGTATGGCAGGGATGCCAAAACTAGACATTGCCCTATAAAGCTTGTCTCTATAGATGCTATTCTGTGCGGCCTTAAAATTGATGAATAGGTGGTGTATATTGATTTGTAGCTCATGGTTTTCCTTCAAGATATCCCATTGTGTTAATATTTTGTAATTGGTGGACTTTCGTGGTCCTATCTGGTTGTTGACGGACGGCTTCAGGCCTTCACACAATACGGCAAATGTATGCGATGTTAAGAAAACTAATACCCCAGAGGGTCTCACTTCTTGAGGATAGGACAAACAATACTGAGGTTCCACTTATAGGGCATACTTTCATCCGACCATATTGTAGAGATGAGTTGGTGTATGCTCCTTATCAAGTCATCGAATGCCAACATCTGTTGTTAGTCCCAAACTTAGATATGGTTGTCTTGACTTCGTTGAAGTCGGTTGAAGAGTTGTTGTTGAAGGTTCGTTCTGACGACAGCAGTATTTGGTTTGTCATCGCCATTGGAGAGTCTACAGCATCGACTGCGACTGTATAACGATATTCCTTTGTTCGTTCCTACCGGCTTCGGTTGAGGGTTGGTGTCCGTGGGATGTTTTTCATGAGAATCCGGTGTTCGTCTCTCTTCTTTTGCTCATTGAGCTGATGTTGTGGTGGTCGAGTTAATCTTAGCACATCAGAAGCGTCATCGCTAGAAGGCTGTTTGGCCAGTGGTCTTCGATACTTGATGCTAGCGGCAGTGAATCTTCTGAGAGTGTTAGAGAGATTATATCTGAAAATGATTTGGTGATCTCTTGCGATTGTAGCCGTCTGACATAGAAATTCCTTACAGTATAAGCATGTCTTTCCGCTGTTCGGGATGTCCGCAACCGTGTTGTTGCTACAACAAGGTAATAGTCCGAGTCGATGTTGGCTCCATTATACTGGAGTAGTGTCTTCCGTCAATCGCAGTGTAATCTATCTGGTTGACGGCTGATTGTCGTCATAAGTCGCTTGTCGTTGTCATGTCAGGGTTCCACTCCCACCTAGCCTGTTGAAATCAAACGTAATTTAAGTTTTCCTATATTTTTTGTTGGTGATCTGATGATGGCCAATCCGTTCTTCTGCGTATTCGATTTAAGTTTTTATAATGCGTTTTCTACTTTGAAACTTTTGGCCTCATTGGCACTTGGCAATCTATAACACTGACACAAATGGCTCTATTCGCCTCGTAGTCTTCCGCTGTTTACTACCATGACGCCGTACTTATAATTTTCTTCCACCTTCATCTATGTGGTGGTAGTAGCTGAGTATATATTTAGGAAGGCGACACAAACCTCGGGTGGTCTCATTAGATGTCAATGCGCCTCAGTCTTATTTAAGGTGTAAAAGTGCATGACTATGATTTTTCTCCATTCATTCGCATTTTACGACAAAAAGTGGAAAGAACTGCGTTAATAAACTTTAACGCAAGCCCCTGTCTTCTATACAAAGCGAATTATATGTGGGTAACCCAAGTGAACTGAAGTTATACTGAGACCAAGAACCCCATTCCACCCATCACCAACTTAGTGTCTAGATGTACATAAATCCGACTGTCATTGACTTTGTACTTTCACTCACTGCAGCCAAGACCTTGGAAATCAGACTAATTGAGTACAAAAGTTCATCAGAATCATCCAAACTGACAGAGGTGGTACTATCACACCTAATTATCACTTCATTCTCTCCATAACTTGGTCGTCACTTACAAAACCCGTCAGGTCTTCCGAATAACGTCCACAAAATGAAAGATAAAGTTTTCCTCTTCAAAGAAAAAAAAAAACACAAGAAAAACAAAAAAAAAACCTTTGTCTGAGTGGGGAACGGTACTCTGTAGGTCGTCATGCGCTGCCTCCCACAATACTTGAAACACCCACTTTCATGTGATAAATTCCTTTAATTTAATTTAATTTAATTATTTCGACAGGTACAACCACAATCGACGCACAAACCACTGTGACACTGCACCGCAGCTTTTTGTCTTTTGTCTTGGGTCTTGTGTCTTGTGTCTTGTGTCTTGTGTCTTGTGTCTTTCAAATCAGAGTCAAGCTACAGCATTAGAACCTCCTTGACTACCCTAGACTGTGAGGCTGAAGTTGTTAGAATTATATCAACTCATTAACTTGGTTTACTCAGAGGCATTCGGTGAAGGTAGGTGAGGTAGGGTTGAGAGGAAGTTGGAAAAACTTTTTCGGGAAAGACACGCAGCGGTCGCATTCTTGCGGTCGTGGCATGACAGTGGCGGGTATTCGGTTGCCTCTTACACACACCCCATCATGCAAGTCAGCATTCCATGACGGATAATTGAATCGCTTCAGCTAAACCCTGCATATGGGTGTTGGTGTCACCGTGCTATGGATATGGCCTCCGAGAAAGTTTCCTTTAGTCGAAAAGTATCTTTTCAAAGTCATATGCCACACGATTTGTAGTTCCAGTTGCAGTGTACTGTGCGCTGTGTGCTGTGTCTTTAGGTTGGAATGGGAACCGATCAAAAGAGCCCACCAATTGGACACAGTGCTCAATTAAGTTATTTCTCTTTGGTAATGGATGCGGCCATGGTCAACGACGATACGATACGATACGATGCGGCGGCGGCGATAGCGATGACGATGGCAGTAGCAGCGGCAAATGCAGAAAGAGATTGTGCAACTTTGGTTCAAGTTTCAGAACCGCTGAGTACCTGCCATTTATAAAAAAAAATAATGTACGAAGCGCGGCGAATCGGATGCAAAGTGCATGCAAAGAGACTCGCCTTTGGTAAACCTGAAACTGGTGTTGGCGGTGGAGGGTTTGCTTTGAATCAGCACAAAAGAGTTGATGGTTAAGTGCTGTTGCTGTTGGTATGGCCTGGGGGTGCTGCTTTTAAGAAGAATTGTGTCCCATATCCGACGTGAATTTGTTCGAAAGTTACTCGTTAGTCGTTATGCAGCCGTACAATGTACCAAACGAGATGAGAGTTGACTTAATGGGTTTTTCGCAGAGCATAAAAGATCCTGTCAGGGTAGCGAATGAACCCTTTTTGTTTTTGATTTTTTTTTTGTTTTTGGTTTCATCTCCCGTAAATCATTTTGGATTCCAGGACTGGGTGGTGTTGATGAATTGGATTTTTGTTTTAGGGAATTGTAAGAGACGGCAAAGTCGGGACCATACCAGATTCGTAGAATTTGCTTGCGGGTACCAGTTGTTTTATTGCTTCTAAGATACGTCAAAGTGTATACTCTTTTAATAACAAAGCTTACAGGAGACTGCCTAAACAGTATACAATTTACCAGTTATTAAGAGAACTGGTTAAAAGATTCGTTAATCTGTTCGCAAGTCTTAGAAGTAAGAACTTCTTCTTCTTCTTCTTCTTCTTCTTCTTCTTATCCTTTTATTAACCCTTTCCTCGTTATACGAACTTATGCGTAACGAGTTTCCCATTTTTACTGCATCGCTGCAGCTCCGCTTATGGGGTTGGCTAATGTCGCAGACCGCAGAACGCGTCTACATAATGCTCGGTCCTGGATCGCTTCAGTGGTTAACCCCAGACGTTGTTGCGCATTTGCCATCTGAGAAATCCAGGATTCTTTTTCCGACCTCGTTTTCTTACAGTTGGAGTGACCGTAGTGCCTTTTTAACCGGATTTTCCGCAGATCTTCTTTGAACGTGGCAATACCAACTTATTCTATTCGCCTCAAGCTGTTCGGTTACCGAATTCTTTCTATGTAGACTTCCTCTTATACGCGTAGATCTAATGCAATCGCGTTTAGTGACTCCACAAGACATCCTTAACATTGTCATTTCCGCTGCCGTCATTTTGTTTTTAAACGCTTCGAACATTGTCCAGCACTGTGAACCGTAAGTAAGAACATAGAACATATTTTACTTAAAGACTCGAGACACAAGGGTTAAGCAGTTATTTCCCAGGACAAAGCTCGCGAAGACACTGCATAATATACGAGTATATCCTAGCTACATGTCTAGATGTTCGCCATGGTGACAGTGAGTTGTGCGGAAGCTGCAGAAACGAGGTCAAGAGTCTATCCATCATCTCCTGGTTTGCTTTCCTGCTGTTTCGTAGAAAAAAATAAAGACTTTGGTTGGTCAAAACCAAGATTTTCTTATAGCTTATGTGCTATAAGATGGGCATTGTCTCAAAATATGGGATTAGTGCTCACGATTTCAGACACCTAAGTTGCAATGGCATTAGTACACTGTTTAAGCAATGCAACTTCCTCAACATTGATAGATAGGCATCTGGATACGAATCGAAAAACGTTTTTCAATCGAATTTCAAATTCGAATAGATCTGCATAGATATGCAATTGGCGCTCATTACGTTGCGAAAGGAATGGAAAACGCCAAGCGGTAAGAAAGTAAGCTCTTAACATTGGATGCAAAATAACCACTTCCTTGGTGAAGTTCTACTGTAACACCATCCAAATTTGAATGGACTTATTGATGCACAAAAATTCCGTATCCTAGAATTTAATGAATAAGATAGGTTTGTTATGTGCACAACAACTGCCGTACATTTATTTAATTATAACGAGAACATGGATCATGTAAAATCTCCGATACCATCTGTCTCTATTAGTGGGCTAGGACTAAAATATCTCGAAGAATGCGTGCTCATCCTATTTGCTTCAGATTGCACAATAGTACCCGCCGAGGAAAAAACAAATGCATCCGCCTCCTTTCCAAGCCAACAAGTAATTAACTCATGCCACCTGCATTCCTACTGACATTCGCCCTCATCTACGATCACTCAAACGAACATTAACAAGACAAACAATTCTAATCGTCTTATAATGTTAATTTCGATCCAATCGTCAGCAAAAGATATGTGTATTTATTTTTCTAAAAATAAAGTACTCGTACATGACGACAGCGGTTGCAACAATCCATCATCTATCGTAGGAGTCAATTAATATCAACTTAGCAAGGTCATTTGGGATCCTTCCTACACATCTCACCAGCTGCGCTAATTATACAGAAAACCAGTTAGTGCTGGTCCTTCGTCTTCTCCGACCAGAAAGTCATTACGACCGTCGAATTAACCTACTTTCCCTTACCGGTGGCTACTTCAAAGGAAACTCTCAAAAATTCATTACGATCCATTATCTCCCAATCAGATCATGCAGAAATGCTTCCCATTTAGTGTGTCATGTCCTGGCACTGGTCCTTATCCTGGGTAGAGAAGTCACAATCATATCATGCGGCAGTGAGTTGCACAAACGAGGTGCAGACTCATGTCATATTCAATTACAATCATCACCCTGTCTACTATGCTTCGAGTCGTCTTTGGGATGAGTTGTTTGAATTTGGCATTTTCCTTCACTTGAATGGATCACTGATTAGCGAACTGGCCGCAGAGATACGAGTACTTCGGATTCTGCTAAGATACTTTGTCAGATATGAATACTCTCGATACAAAGACGACGATGAAAAGAGGCTTCTAAATGAATGGATAATGAACCGAGCAGAAGAAGAAGAGGAAAATATAAGAGTACTGGTGCACGCAACTGGACATTGATTGATCTGGTTGTTGACTTGAACAGCTAAAGCACCACCACCAGTTAAATTTGAAAGACTTCTCCAAATCAGGAGAAGGTGAACTCCTTTTCGAACGGTTGGTAAGAAAACGAGAAGAAGAAGGAAGAATTGCATGACCATGCTTGGCATTTGGCAGCAGTTTAAGTTCGTGCTTCAATTTATGATTATTGTTCGCCCGTTTTGGGTTTCAAGCTTTTTGGTTTTCGGGCGGACGCCAAATCACAAAATACTGATCTCGCTTTAAGACAAGAGCTTTGGCATGCCGAGCGTCTGTGTGCACGCCGCTTCGCACGAAATCCAACGAGATACAAGAAAACCAGACTACGGCTGGTTAAAGATTGAAATCATCAAATCTCTTCCCAACAAAGTTAATTGCGGCAAATCAGGCAGAATGGTGTATTGCGGTATACGAATATTGGCTGGAGTTTAAGTCGATTTCAACTTCGTTTTAAACTCTGATGCTGTATCTAACTAAATTCCGTCGTCATGGATCAAATTCGTTGGCTTTAACTTTAGTGGGCAATTTGATGGGAAAAACTACTTGCAAATGCCCCAGCCAATACGAGTAATTCTCGCTTAAGCGGTAAGCCCATCAAAGATCAGAATCATTTCGAATGCTGGACATGGTTTGGCACGAAATGCAGGCATTTTTGTTATAGCTCCTTAGTTGATAGTGGGTTGGCAACGTAGCGGTAATTAAATTATGCTGGGAGGGTGGAATTTCTTTAATAAGTTGCAGAATAGTAGGTTTTTAACGGAGTGATACTGTAAAATGCCTTCTGGGCTAGTCATTTTGAGCCTTCTTTAAACTTTAAACGTCGAGGTGAAATATGCCCGTTTATCGTAGCATTTCTAATCCAAGACTAATCGATGCTGACTTGTCTAGGCCGGTTATAAAGCACTAGAAAGGGGATTGATGACGTGTATTATTAAGTATTGTACATTTTAAGTCAGTCAACATTTAACATTTATTTAACTTGTTTTTTTTAATTTTTTTTTTCAGGTAATTTTTGGATGTTTTTGAAATGAGACCTCATAAGGTAAGGGAACCTGAAACTTTTTACAGAAAATCGGCTGTATTAATTTTTGTATGTAACGTATCTTAACATTAAAAAATCTGCTAACAGTACCTGGCCACATTATATATTTTGGCTTTAGGTAGCGATTTCTTCGAATTTTTATCAAAATTGATAGTTTAATGGCCTGTGTCTATTCGAAAAAGGATAAAGAAAAAACAATTTCGTCCAGAGAAAAGCAGTCTTTTTTGAAATGAATTTTAAAAATGAGCTGAAATGCAGAATATGCCTGTTTTGCAATATTTAGTGTGTGCATCTGTAGCTGCAATAAGTGGCCTTATTCTTCGAGGCATGCTCTCCATACATGACTGAATGGTGTTTTGGAGGTGTGTGTTATAATTCTTCTAAAATATGACCTTTTCTGTGAGCTATCTTTTGGTGTTAATATCACTTATAGCCACGGCCCCTTTTAGCAGCTCCCAGACGTTCTCTATTGGTTTTATGTCGGGGTATTACCAATCCACAACTTTATTTTTTGGGCCAAAAAGATCGTTATATTTATGGCTTTATGGTATAAAGCTCCGTCATGTATAAAAATTGGCTTTTCACCACCAGGAACCTATTCTCCCAGTTGGGGTATCAGTCTTTTTTCCACCACCTTGTACTGATCCCGAATCATCGTGTTTTCTACGACCGACGTAAAGTCGTTCAGTGCCTTTACCAGAAATTACAGACCAAACTATTGTTATTGGAATTACTACTGTGATCTCCTTACTCTTGACACCGATTTAAGCCTTCGACGAAGCGTAGTAGACTTTTGACGTTTGTATTATTTTGATCGCTTCAGATTTGAAGAAAGTGGAGTTACTCGTATCTTTTCTGGGAGAGAGCTGGACACGTACAAAGAAGGTGAGGGATTGTCTCCCCCTGCTCCTCATCCCTTCAGCTTTTGAAGTGGTTTGTAAACATGCCAAACGTTTAGGAGAGGCTAAGGTTAAGCTTATCGGCAACAACATGACCACCAACCCCACTGACAGTTTTTGAACCGTCGGTCTGAAAGAGGATTGAATTGTCATCCTGTAAGGCATTTTCCTCCCACAAGGATCTGGAGGGAATGCTCGCATGGAAGCCCTTGTCAAACCATTGTTTGTGTTTGGTGTAGTCGATGTTTTCTGGTAGGATTCCTAGTACGTAAAGAAAAAGGCGTTTATTTGCCCACTGTGAAGTCGCTTTAAGGCGAATAGTTACATTATCGGTTACTTGTCTGCTATAAATTTCGAGGGGTGTAAGGTGAAACAGAGTGTGCAGAGCTGCGGAGGGAGTAGTGCGTAGGGCTCCGCTTATGCTCTGCCATACTGTTTTTTGCAGCACACTGTTTTGTCTAAGGCCGTCCACCATACAACCAACCCGAAGGTGAGTATCGGTCTTAAGACCGAGATATATAGCCAATAGGTGATGCGAGGTTGGAGGCCCCATATGTTACCGATGGCTTTTTTGCAAGGGAATAAAGCTACTGAGGCTTTCTTTACTCTTTCCTGGATTTTAGGTTTCCAGCTTAATTTCCTGTCGAAAATTAGACCCAGATATTTCGCTGTATCGGAGAAGACCAAGCTGGTACCATTGATTGAGGGAGGGTCTATGGTCGAAATTTTGTATTTCCTAGAGAAGAAGAAGTCCACAGAGATCTGTCCAGCTAGTTAATATGTTAAGATTATACTGCAGTAGCTCTTTAATCGTATGACGATTTTGTTCTGAGACGCAACCACCCTTCCAGCTATATCAGCAGTTCGTTAACCACTAAGTTCCAGAGAAGGGCTGAAAGGACCCCCGCCTTGCGGCGCACCTCTGCTGTCACTTCTTTTGACAGAGGATCCACCCAGTTTGGAGTTGATTATCCTGCTCTATAGCATGAGATTGATCTAGTCCCCAAGTGAATCATCTATTGTGACCCAACAGTTCACCTAAGGTTTTTCTTCTCTTACCACCCAGTTTTAATTTTTGTTTGCAGGAAACGATTGGTATACCAAAGCGAACTTTTATAGGTAGTTCGTCGGCTCTACAGTTCCCTGGAATACCTCTATGCCCCGGGACCAATCAACGGTGAATGTTGAACAGAAAAGATGCGACGATCTTTGCAGATATTTTGTTTTTCTTTAGCCAGGACAGGTTTTCCATAATTGCCAGAATTTCCGTCTTGAACACCCTACAGTGATTGGGAACCATCCGTAAAAAATAGATTTATTCGTCGTCTATGAAGGCGTCTTCCTCCCAGAAAGATCTAGAGGTGTTGCTTACATGAAAATGTTTGTCAAACCAATGTTGGCGCATGGTGTAGTCGATGGTTGATATGCTCTGGTATGATTCCGAGTGTGTAAAGAATATAAGCGTGGCCAAAAAGTTTTTCTTGTCCACTGCCAAGTTGCTTTGAGACGAACAGCTGCGTTAACAGCTACTTTTCTGCTGAAAATATCGAGCGGTGTTAAGTGAAACAGAACATCCAGTGCAGTAGAGGGAGTTGTGCATAAGACTCCTCTTATGTCCAGATTTGCTGTTCTTTAAATTTTAAAGCGATAAGGTAGACAAGGCCTTGGTAGCAGCCAGCGTCGCTTGCTGTGGGAGGTGGTCTGAGGTTTTCTCGCACGATGGCCAGAAAGTTGCTCCAAAGCTTTAGCCTGATTAACTGCCATTTGTTCAATAGATATTGATCCATCGACGTCCGCGATAGTCATTTCATCCCTTAAGTTTCCACTTAAAGAACTCAGAGACGTGACATCGGAAGGCCCTGGGGGGTTTTGATTTTGGGGGCTCTTGGGAACCGGAACGAGGAGGTGTCTTTAAGTGTTTTGGAAACGTTTGCCAGTACCTTCTTCAGGGATTTTGTTTGCCCGCTCGTTTTTTTTTTTGTAAATGTTCGCGTTGCTCCTGACCTCCGAAGTAGACCTAAAGGTTTTGATAATTCGTATCGCTTTTCGGAGCCTAATGTAGAGCGCCTTGGAAGGAGTTTGCCAACGCGGCTGAGTCTCTATTTCCGCGTCGGTTTCCAAGTACTGATTACACCACCCAAGGAATGTATTTTCTGTAAGTTGGTAGCTGATGTCTCAATAGATTTAAGAGATAGTTCAATATTGTAAACATACATATCTAGATGTAAGCCATTTTAGGCAATTGTATTAACCTTTTCTAGAAAAAAAATCTTGTAATTACTTGTACCATCAAGAATGTGCACAAGTACTCGTAGCTTTCGTTGCAAACATAAATGAAAGCTCAAAACATTAAAAATCAGCATTGTGCAAGTTCTGAACTTTTCGCACTAACCTTAGCCTGAGCCGTCCCTGTTTTTTTTTGTTTTTGCTTTCCTTGTGACCAAAACTTGTCTAATTAGTCCTGTAGAATCTTGTTATTTGGATATCGAGGAGTATTAACACAGCCAATGTTCGCCTACGGACTGTCAACTTTAGAAATCGTGATTTAAAGAAAGTGCTGTGTACAAAGAGCACTAAACCCTAAAGATATAACTATCAATTTGTTTGTCTGGTACAACTTGTCTCGTCTTTTTGACGTTGCCAAAAGTATGTTACTTCGGTTGCGAAATATTATTTTGTTTTAATTTGGTCCTTCAGAGCATACCTCTTCAAATTTTTCTGGCCTTAAACAACATTGAAATAGACCAATCAAGCTGCTGACTAAAGCGCTTGAAGCGCTCACAAAAAAACATCAGTGAGGCAATGGACGAGGATACTTGTATCTCTGCTGTGAAGACTGAAACAAAGTTACGATTTCTGTCTGGAAGAAATAATTTGGAAAAATTGTTATCCTACCGCTCCGCAAGCTTTTTGTTCCTCTACATGTGATCAAAGTCAAACACCGTCAAACCAGCGGATTAGTTACGATTGTCGAAATATATCCGAGTTTTTAAAGGCCTCGGCATTTCGGATGTCTTTTTGACATCTCTTCCGCAGGTAATCGGTTCTATTTGGTTGCTGACATTGGAGCTCCTAATATAGGAACACTCTTCAGGCAAAGGCTCTACAGTCTTTTATGACTGTATACACCATCTGATATACACTTTCTACAAGGTGACTTGTTGACCAATAATACTCGAAATATCTGCAACCAAACGTAGTTACAACAAGGAAGTGGTTCCTTCATTTGCTATCGTGCAGGCTATACCTTTGGACAGTACTATAAAAAAACGCTCTCCCTTTCTAACTCGAAGGAAAGATTAAACGTCATACTTTGTATTGCATTTGGACTTGCTTTGCGGAAGTCTATGGTATTTCGGAGAGAACCTTACTTCTTTGCTTCACTCAATATTGGCAAAGCTATGGAAATAATTTAAATGGTCGGCTATTATGTCTTAACCCCACAGCTCTTTCCTCAATTAAGCAGATAATTTTGGCTGCAGGCCATATTTAACAATACACCCAACACTTACTTCAGTGAAACTCAGAAGCATTAACGTCTAGCCTTGACAAATGAATTGCGTCGCCCAGTTCACATCTCTTAAAGTACACCACACACTCTATCTCCATCCCGAAAACAAGGCTCATCCAATAATAGCATCACTCTGGGCAGAACTTCTCAAGGTGATTATCTACATATCTCAACATGAGTTTGTCTGTGATAAATCTACGTAGTGCTTCTTCTTCTCCACGTCATTGCCCACACTCCTGGGTCCATACTCATATCCTGTACTCGTACAACAAAAGAATGTTCCGCACATAACTGTCTAATTAGCAAAAATATAAATGACCACGCCACGACCCAAAGAGAGCGAACAAGACAAGCTATGCCAAGCCGAGTGAAGCAGGCAGGCAGGCAGGCCAACGATGAAGTTGATGATGATGGTTCTCGTTAAGATTGCCCGTATGACTGCCTGGCAACTCTTCTGCGTCCTGGATGCCAATGCCATTCTCAGTTTCAGTCCCTCTCCCAATACCAATGCTCCACAATGATGATGGTCTATGAATAATTGCTCATTTTGCTTTCTAGCCCTGCAACAGTGGCATGGAATCTTCATGTCATCTTTTGTTGTGAGCTGGCTATACTCGTATAGCATACTCCAACGGATTGACAGACGAACGTAGCCAACTGCCCACAGCCAATAGTAACCGGGTTTCTGGAATTTATAGCCGCTTAAAGTATTCCTCTGGCATTCGTTGTTGTTCCTGTTGGTTCTCTTGGATATGTTGCATATGTTGGTTATGTTGGTTATATTGGTTATATTGGTCATGTTGGGAACCCTTCGTGCTCCGTTTTATGAAGTTCTGATCAGATTGTTACACCGAGTTGAGTCCACCACAGCGGTTGTGAGTGACTATAGTGGTGGCAGCAAGGCGGCAGCTAGTGATGGTTTTGTTTTCATATTCGCTCGGTGTATATGCCAACGACTTGGTGGTGCTGGTTCTGCTCTCTGTTATGTGTGCACAACATTTTTGAAGCGATGACTTACAGCGATTAATCTACTGACGTGAGAGTGGTGCAGCTAAAGAAAGGAGGAGCAGAGGAGTCTACACTCACGAAGACGGCAACCATGATGATGATGATGATGATGAGGTTGATGAGGATGATGGAATACTGGACACAGTCCTTAAGGACTGTATACAATGTGGCCTTCTGAAGAGAAATCATAACAAAACTGAGTTTATCCATCGCGTTCCGAGTAATAAGAGACCCAAAAAGGAAGACAAAGAGAAGGAGATGCTCAGTCAATGATGATGTTGAAAATGATAAAAAATTAACCACGCCATGGCATGGCATGCTCGACATGGGCTCCTCGCAGTCATTTGAAGTTCTTTTTAAAAACCGATTGAGCGAGCAGATGCAAAAGAGCGCCTGCCTGCGGAGTTACTTGTACGAATAGTTTGTCCACTAGTGGGTCAGGCGATGGTGGATAGACACGAGAATGCAGTACCTTATAACAGTCCCGAATGAGCACGAGTATGCAGTAAATGAGGTTCCATGTTTTAGGGTACAATAATTCCAGGTAAAGTTCTACAAAGAGTGTTGCCAATTGCAAGTTATTTATTTTTACATCCCCTTACCTTACAGTGATATGGATTGTCGTTAAAAGTCCGTCATAAGCGCGCTCGGAGCTGGTGTGGATTGAATTTGACATTCAATGCTGTTAAAAGGACTACTTCTTATGACACATTATCCATATATTTTTTCCGAACATACTGCAGGTCTTTTCTGTACTTAACAACATGTCTAGAACTTCTCATAGGAAAATTTTATTTGCCGAATACATTTCCCGGTATTTTTTGACTACGATTTTCAGCAATAAGGTTAAGTTAGGTATGTGGTTAGAAATAGAATCGTAGTTAGGTCGGTTTAGACCAATTGGGATGCCGATGTCGCCACAGACTCTGCCGAGATCGTTGTCGGTAAGGGCAGCTTTTTTGTATGCGCCCCCGGAAGATTATGACCTGTGACTAATCCTGCAAGCGTAGATACCCCTTCGAAAGAATCCTACTTGTTTGGGACTTGCTGTGTTGAGGCCGGTCTTAAAGTTTTACTTGCATTCTTAGAGTGTAGAGTAGATTCCGTATTAAGGTAGGATCCTGTTAGGAATAACTCGCCTGCATGTTGATTGCCTGTTGATTGCGATGGCTTTAATGACAGCCAGGCTATGAATATAACTTCCACATGTTTGTTTGCTTCTGCTAGAGCCAACTGAGCTTAATTGATCAGCGCTAAAGGGTTCCTATTTCTATCTTTGGTCCATCCTTGAAAGTGGATATCAGTATAGTTTCTGTCCCATGCCACCGTAATTGAGAAAATGCACGGAATACGTGTTTCAAAGTTGTGATGGAGTAAAATATAGTCCGTATTGAAGCATAAACCGATTTCATATGCAAAGATTGAGGAGTTGCCCTTAGAGCTTCGTTTTCACCCATTAAGCTGACTCAATCAATCCATTTTGTTAATTGGCACCATAATAAGCTTAAAATGAGTTTGATAGCTGTGTGCATCCATAACGTAATCTAGGGTTTAGGTCATCATCTTCTGACGAACATGCACCTACAGGTGTACTGCACTTTACAGCGACTACAGCTTTTCACCATTTAGCTTGTAAATCAGTTTACTATCTTTTTTTTTTGTTTTTTTTTTGTGGTGTCAGATTCTTACTGACTAAAACCACCTTCCGGGGAAACTTTCCGTTTATTCCCCCGTGGAACTACCGCTTAATATTACTTCGCGAGGGACGGATTTGAGCTTTTTGCTTCGTCGCGGGGTGCTTAGCGAATTCGCGTTCCGTTGCTGTTCTAAATTCCTTGGATCGCACATTATTCGTACTGCTGCATGGTTCACAGCAGCCCAAAGATCTTAAGATTTCAACATATATGGAACTATGTTATATGGTGTTGGCCGTTCACCAAATTCTTCACACAATATAGCTCTTTCGTTTGCATACCGCGCACATTCGAAGAAAACATGCTCCATGTTCTCTACCGCGTTTACGCAGCGAGGACAAGACGGATTCGAATCACAGTTTCGCTTGAATAGATATTCCCGGAAACAACCGTGACCCGTCAAGAACTGTGTAAGTTAGTAATTCAGTTCGCCGTGTTTTCGTTTTACCCAAATCTCAATCTTTGGGATTAGTCGGTACGTCCATCTCCATTTTTGGGACTCGTTCCATTGTTGTTGCCACGCTTCTATACTGCGGCTTCTTTCGAATTTCTTCGCTTGATTTATAGATGGCCCGATTTGCACTCGATTTTGTCTTTTCATTTGTGCCCCGTACAGCTGTATGGAGGCTACAACTCTCGCAAGCATTAATCGTTTGCGTTGTTTCGGGCTGCCGATATTCGACACGAATCTCGAAAGAACTCCTATTGCCTTTGACGATTTCGTGCAAGCGTATGCGAGATGATGATTGAAATTAAGTCGAGCATCAATCATCACTCCCAGGTATTTTATAAATGGGCTGGAAATAATTGTTTGCTCTCCGAATTTTATAGTTTCGTCTCTAGCACCCTTCTACTCGTAATGAGAACGGATTCCGTTTTATGTTCCACGAGGTCTAAACTTCTATCGTGAAGCCAGTTTTTTATTAGTGCTATTGCTTCGTTGCAATACAACTCGATTTCTTCAAGTCGTTTCGCAGCGACTACAACAGCAATATCATCCGCGAAACCTATGATAGCGGCTTCCCTGAGGACTGGGAGACGTGGAATGTCGTCACACATCACGTTCCATAGTAGGGGACCTAACACTGATCCTTGGGGGACGCCCCTTGTAATTTTATATAATTTTGCCCCGTCGTCGGAGACGTAGAAGAGCAACCTATCGGTAAAATAGCTCCTGATCAATCTTAATATGTTCTTCGGTACATTTAATCTTTCGAGGCATTGTAAAATGCGTTCGCCGAGTTAAAAGCATTTTTCACGTCAAGTGTGTGTTTCAGTTTACGATCTGGAACGTAGGAGGATTTTCCTATCACAGTGAAAGTCAAACTGTGGAATTATAATTTTGGTGTGGATAGAACAAGATCTGTTTTTTTGATATTCACCAATAAATTGTACGCCAATCTTATCCAAATTCGAGCTCTGTTTTTAAGGATTTTGTTTTTTTTTTCTGTCGAAACAGAGCACTCAGATAAGAAATTAGTTCATTGAACTCATTTTTAAGGGCTTCTGCAGTCTGATTCTTCCTCCAAACATAGCATTAGGTCATCATGAGTTGCATAAGCGTTTTGTTATAAACAATTTTAGTAACACTGTAAAGACTTTATCGAAGGCCCATTAGATTATACTAGTCTAATTCTATGTACATGAAGTGTGTAGATAGATAAAATCTCCATGCATGTCTTAGAAAATTCTAGACTTTGATTTGGGACTTGGGCTTGTCGATTATTCATTTTAATTCCCAGGCTGTTCTGTCTCGGACAAATGTTGTCCAGATGTAAATATTTAAAATAACGTGACAGTGCAGCTGTTTACCCCATGTCTCCCGACTAATTTCTTTAAAAAAAAAATTAAAAAATTGGCAACTCTTGTCCATCTTCATCTTCATCTTTCGCCTCGTCATGTTGCATTCTTGTTCATATGAGCGCTCAGTTGGAGAACGAAAAGAGGATGGATATGCCTACATTGCCAGCCCTGTTATTAACTTGTCGTTTTCGAAAACAAGATGAGAAACGATTAATGCTCGTGGCCAATTCCACTGTTGCTATACCCCACCATCATCATCCATTCCGTTCGGTGAGGCAACCCAGATGCTGGCCGACAAAAATGCAAAGGAGAAACATCTATCCATTCTGCATTGACTGCGATATTATTCTTCAGCTCCAATTCATGTTAAATCTGTTCCTTTAACTTGAAGTTAAACGCGATTGTAACCCAATTTCGTCCGAATCGCGCAAGTAAGTCTCTTCATTTTGTAGCGCGCATTTTGGGTAAAGTTTAAGATCATCGATTGAAGTCCATCGCGTCGTCGTCTTCTCTTCATCATTATTGTCCACGTCGTCGTAGTCGTAGTCATCAGCGTTGTAGTCGCCGTTGTTGCTAATGTCGTGGCTGTAGAGCTGGATGGGCTCATTGTGCTCGTTATAGTCATCATCATGGGGTCTTCGATGAACATTTCCATACATTCTCGTACTCGTACTCGTACAAGTGCAACCTGGATGCATGCCCCATGCAACTTAATGTCGTTCAGGTAGCCGCATAATTTAGCTGCAATTAAGCAGCGAAATTCATGCTCCTCAGACCAGGTGAAGACTAAATTGAACAGTGAGGATACTATGGCGGTAGATACGAAGTACAAGTGGTACCCCGCGCGACCTCGTATGTTGTTCTTGAACCAATAATTCATTATCAGGTTGTTACAGTCATTGGATGGATTTTTTTCCGCGCTCCAACCTGGCATCTGAGTGGAACAGACGCGCGCGCGAGCCAGCTTGACTGCACTACATGCGTGAGCAACAATTGGTTAAGGTCTAAATTGTCTTGAAAAATAAGAGGACGATCCAACGGATAAATGAACTAACGGACAGACCGTCAGACGAATGGCTTCAGATGAGGTTGAACCGGTGAGCCAATCTTCCAACATGGAATTGTGTGTTGACAAGATAATGATGTGAGTCATCCGGTTTGGGGAGAGATAATTGGTTAACAAATAGGCACCTATCAGCCAGGTGATTTAGCAATGATCCGTGGATGAGAGACTGATTTCTGTTTCTCCTTTTTTTGTTTTACCAGCAATTTGATTCTTCTCTTTTACATTTCGGTAGAAAGTGACTCGTTTTTTTAAAATTACCTGACCACCCTCTGCTGATGTGTTCTGCATGCAGAATGACTTGGTAAATTATCAAACATGACGACGATCTCGCTTCTATGGAGGGATAACCTTGCATAGTCATCACCCTCAGAGAAGTGCCGCCAGTGGGTTCCTAAAAAGTGCAACGTCATCCTAGGGGTCCGCTTTACCAAATGTGAACAAATTTTGGATTGAAATTTTCGATACTCAATTTTGGAAAATCATCCTGGCCGGGCACTGTGGCATACGGCCCTTTTCTTGTGGGACAATGGAACATTTTTCAAGGATGACTGGATGGTCAGTGAGTAGCGTGGGTAGGTTGAGAGATGTAACATTTGATGCGAACTAGACAGTTGAGAGTGAGTGCTTCCATTGTTTGTGGGAAAAGTGTTTGATTAGTTGATTCGCGATGCTTAACAGCACTTCAGATGATTGAATTTGATGGTAAGGCTAAGAGAATTGTTGAAATTTCTGGAATTCGTTGACAGTTCGTGGTGATAGACACACTTCGGGTGCTTGTTGTGTTTTGAGCACACAGAAATGTCTTAAATGAAAAATAAAAAATGAGCTCGGGATGATCTACATAACATAAAAACGTCATCATCTATCAAACCACTACTACGAGTATGTTCGTCCGTTGAATATCTTGGATTCTGGTAGTATTAATTCGAGTTTTGTTATATTTTTAGAATGCCTAAACTAGTGAGTCTAGAGCTATCCTTTTTACAACAAAAAAAAAATTAAAGGATTCTATCATTGCTGTGGAGTCTCTTTACTTACTTTCTTTAAGTGGCGTTATAGTCCGGGGTGGACCTGGGCCTCAGTCGAAAAGCGTCTCCAGCCAGCTCGATCTTTCGCTTGCTGTCTCTTGTTTCACACGCTAAGTTGGCTGAGTTTCCTTCCACTTGCGTACAACAACTGAGTCGTAGTTTTCCTCTGCTGCGATGTCCCTCAGGGATTGATTCGAAAACTTTTCGGACCGGAGCGTTGGTGTCCATCCGCTCTAGGTGACATCACAATGCTAAATATTTTCTTCCTCTTATGTCAGTTTCATCAGCGTATGCGAGTAATTTGACGAGATTTGACAGGTTGTGCCGCTTATGTTTGTTCTTGAGTTGCGCACTATTCTTTCAAGGAATCGTATGACAGCGCATCGCCTTGTCTAAATCTTTTTTTTACATCAAAGTTCCCGATGAGATCTTTATCGAACTTGATATAGCAGCGTACATTCTCTATCGTCTTCCCGTACAGATGGCAAGAATGCTAAAACTAGACATTGCTCTGTATAGCTCGTTTCTATGGATTCTGTCATATATGGCCTTAAAATCAATGAATAAGATCTGCCGTAGTGTGAATATTTGGGCAATTTGATTATTTGGTCGCATTGCTAACGAATGGATTCTGGCGTTCACACAATAAGCAGATAAGATGTCGCAGGCCATTTTAAGAAGACTGATGCTTTATTGTTGGCGCAGTTCAAAGGGTCTCCTCCATTGAGGATCGGACAGACAATACTGAGGTTCCATTCATCGGGCATACTTTCGTCCGACCAAATTATAGAGATGAGTTGGTGTATGCTCCTTACCAAGTCTCGACAGTTAAGCCGTCCGCTACAGCAGTTGTTTTGGACTTAAGCTTAGATATTCCTATATTCGCTTCATCCACGTCGGGTGGATGGAATTGTTGGTTAACATCGTCCAGGTTGAGAGGTTCACTCTGCCTGACAGTGGTATTGGGTTCATCCTCGCCGTTATACAGCCTACAGAAATCCTCTTTCCAAATCCTCAGAATCGATTGCTATTAAGCGTGATACTTCGCAACTTTACTGCCATCTGTGAAAAATAGTATTGGGTACTTCAGTGTAACAGATATCCAAAGAAGTAGCAGTAGATGGAGCCGTATATTAACAAATTCATTAAGACTTACTCTACAACATGGGCCCAGGCCTCGGAAGAAAGTAAATGCGTCATTATTTGCAGCGACCTGTTTGATCACTAATTAATTGAACGATGTATGCCTTACTGGGAGCAGACCACCATTTTAGTGACCCATAAGTGTGAATAAGACAAACTACGGTAATACAATCTGTAAAATGTCGTTGTTATTTGCGTGAGCACCTGTCCTGATAGACTTTATTTCACGGGATCCTCATACATCTACCGCTAGCAAGGATGCGCCTTGGCATTGCTCTCGGTCAATTCCTTTAATATAAATTCGTGTTAAGGGCACAGGTTCCACCCTTGGTTTGAGTCAAGGCCGATGTAAAACCTATAACTGATCTTAGGGATTCAGCAACCAGTAATTCTACATCAGGCGTTTAAGTTTTAAGCCACAGCCACAGTAACATTCCCACTGGAGGGTCTACCTTTTTAAGTCATCCGCGGAAAAAAATCCGGGGGATTCCTGATTCCCATGGTACTGTGTTTTAAATCATTGCATGAACTATCGGTAGTCTTGGCACTCAGCAAGACCTATGTCCAGCAACTTGGAACTGGTCAAAACCTTCAGGGGCGTTGAAATCTAAAGATGTTACCGACAAGTTCAGTATTACTCTGCCTTCGCAGAGGCCCACCATGCATAGAATGAGTGTTTGTTTAGTTCCCATTTTGGGTATTATACATATTGTAATGCTAGTTGCCCTATCGTTGATCTGCTGATCCGGAAACCACTCTAGTATGTGGCAAAGCCAATTACAAAGAAATCAAAACTTCAAAGTTAGTGACGCGTTAAAAAATCTTGAAACATCTTTATAAAAACAGAATTGAATGTCATCTACATGAAACTTTTTGTTGTCTTCATTGAAAATTGACAGTTGGTCTAAAATTGAAGTTTTGCGCAACAATTAGGTGTGTCCCACCATAGGTAAGGTACACGTTGCTTCATTTATACGCTTCAACGAATAACAAACATTCCTTCTGCAAACATCCCACACTCTTTTTACTGAAATAAGCCTCCAATCCAAACTATCACTGCAAATCACTTTCAGCTCGAATGCACCTTGAATTCATTTCACTCATTTCGGTGTTGTTGGCGTTGTGCTTTTTATTCTCCGATTCTCTTCTTAGCTGGGTCTCCTTTCGTTCGTATGTGGCTTTCCAGGTGAGTTAATCCGCCAACAATTCATTTCAACCTAAATCAGCGGTAAGTGCTAAACCTGACATATATTCTCATAATACAACCTTCCACCATAAACAAGCGCCCAAAAGGAGGTACAACTTATAGGGGAATGAACAACGAACGTCGAAAGAGGTGGGTGCAGTAGGAGTGGCTGGAACAAATTTTCAACCGCATAATTTGCATTGAGCTCAACTACGCGATAATCAACCGTAACCAAAAAAATGCATAAGAATCCGACCAGCAATAATACCAACAACAGCCAGCTGATCTCTAACGAAGTGAAATACGATCCGACAAGCCCTACAAACAGACAGACAAACAGATAGATAGACAGACAGACAGACAGACAGTCAGACAGATATGTAAAGGAAAACCCCAACTATAGCAGACAGGATGAAAATTAACACAAAAAAGAAAGGAACCTTCCCGGTTGACATCCAACAAATCAACTTTATCTCTGTGTAGACACAACCCTTGAAGATACAGATACCGATACAGCTACAGATACAGACTTTTGTCTAAAACTGACTAAAAAAGATATTCTCGAGCGATCTTCAAACAAAAAGAGATACCACCATCACGTAGTCCATAGCCAACAAACCGGCTGGCAGCACCATCCGATCGGTGGCCCATCAACCTTGTTTCGTACGTTGTCTGCTCGTGTTTTGCAATGTTATATGCAAATTCAGAGAAGCGCGAAAAAAACCTCAAGCTAGCTTCCACAATACCAGTGGCTTCCGAGAGGTTTTAGTTGAATAATTTCAACTGGACGGTCTTTTCAAGCAAGACAATGCTTTTGGTTTATTATCACTTGTTATACACACGTATCTCTGGGTGATACCAGCTAAGCAACTAGCCGATCAACTCCCTGCCGGTGCAACCTGAGAGATGACTATCAAGCGTCCGTGACGGATGTAGAAGTGTGTATCCTAAAGTCTGTGTTGTGATTTTATTTATTTTATGTTTTTTTTTTTCCAGAATGAGAATGATCATGAACCGGGACAAGCACAGGGACAGAGACAAGAACAAGGACAAGGACTGTGATGTGGAACTCCTTTTGCAAAGACGCATTGGTTTTTGTTAATTTTCTTGTTCCGGTGGACACAGAAGCTCAACGGAAAGACGCCAAGACGTGTGAGACAGAACAGGCAGTCAAACGAACGGAGACACGGTCCTATTGTAAGTGGTTAGACGCAAATGTCGTACAATGCAAAAAGGGTAACAATAGGGTGGTTGTACGAGTAGTTGGGAAGTTATACATGGCAGTTTGACTTTTTATCTTTTGAAAAATCTGTCGAAACTACCTTCCCGACCGAACCTTTCAATGGATTATGCCTTTGATAATTTGTCTCTATTCGGCTACTGTGAGCATCTCTTCGATCTTATTACATACAAGATTCTGCCAATAAATGATCCTGCCATTGCAACGGTCACGTGATTCAGGTGATAGCCCACAAATTTTGGGATAGTCCCTCCAGTTAGCCCGGCATTGAGAGAACTATCTTGAGTTCCTCTTCCTTCCTCTGCTACGTCAGCCTTTCGGGCTAGATTCTAGGACTATGTAGACCGGAGCATTATTGTCTACTTAGTCTCATTGCTCTAGACGTGTCGAGCGACTGATGCGCAATTTTTTGACTAGGGCGATGTCGCTGTACAGTTATTATAATAAGTCGTTGAATCTTCACCTCCAAAGACCGTCAACACATATTTATTTTCTTTTTAAACAACTGAGGATATCTTCATCCGCTTTCAGCGAGGACTGGGAGGATCAAGGTCTTATACAGAGTCTCTTTACCTGTTCGGGATAGGGCCTTTCAGCCCAAAAAAAGACCGATTGGCAAGAGTGATTTTTCGTGTTATTTCTGCTGAAGTGTTGTTGGAAGAATAATTTTTTAGCGGAGCCAATATCGTCAGGGTAAGCCAGCACGTGCATAGACTTTTGAGAGATTATTTCTCCGATGATAGCTTGTGAGTGCCGCACGAGTTTTTTTAAGTATCATGTAAAAGAGTAAAAGAAGTCGCATGACAGCGCTTTACTTTGTCTGAAACCTTTTCTGACATCAAAGCTCTCGGTTGAGTCGTTGCCGACTTTGACGAAGCAGCGAGACCAACGAGCTAAGCAGGGAGGGTCTAGATAGCTCGTCTTTACTTATATAAATGCTATCAAATGCGGCCTTAGATGATGGCGAGTATCGATTTGAACTTCTAGACCCGGAGTGTGAAGATTTGGTCGATTGTGGACTGACCAGTGGACGGATATTTTGCCTATCAGTCTTTAGGTTGACTGGTCTTTTCTGCCTAACGGCGAGATGTTGTGCTTCTTCGTCTTTATACAGCCTGCAGACGTTGCTTATATATTTAAAAAACAGCTTATAAGGCCTGAGAGCATTCGTGCGTCACAAGGAATTTGATTCTAGGAGCCAAATTAACTGGCAAACTTTTTATTTACCTCAAGCCGAGATAAGGTTTTTCTTGAATGAGACTGAGTTTTCAAAGGCGCTCTTAGGCGGATACACGGCAGACGTTAATATCCAAGTGACCACTTTTTAGTTGTCAATATTGCATCTTCGAATGTCAGCATTCTGACTGGAAAAAGTATCTGATCTCGAATTTGAGACACAAAAAGACATTGCAAACAAGTGGGCTTGTTTAACATCAAACTGTTGCACCGTCAGTTTGTTTATTTGCTAGAAAAAGTCTCATGACACATAGATGTTCCTATCTGGCGTATGCCCTGGGTAGCAGCTATGTCGGCCATTTACTGCGAGAGGGTGTTTCCTAGTTTATAAGTAACTTCTTGAGTAAAACATAATCTCAAATCGTGCTTTATTTTCGTTACTGTAGGCTCAAACTCGAAAGGCCTTTGCCTTTCATGTGCCTTTTGAACCTGGAGTCACATTAGTGGGGTATATGTAATACACAGCAGTCATCGCTCTTCCGAGACCATGGAACCCTTGAAAGCTTCCACACTTAACAATTTTGATGTCTTGACTACAGGGAACCCCGTTGATGCAATTAAGGGAATTTGTTTTCCGAGGGTCGTTCTGCGAGGAATTGCACCCTTCAACTAGTCAGGTCTACTACAAACGCCTCATCTTACATAATATAGGTTCGATGTTCTTTCGCAGCTCTGGATATCCAATCCGGCATACTTTTTGACATTCAACACAGAGTCGTCGTTTGTATCAATGATGCGATTTAGAAGCATATGAATCTATGCCTGTGCTTCAAGTTCTTACTAAAGACAATTTTATAAATTTTCTTACGGGAAATTATTATGACAAAATGTGTAGGCGTTAATTAATTTTAAAGGCGAATCAGCGAAGCAGCGAACCTTGTAGTAAAGCTCATCTTCAGTCCGCGAATATTATAGTTCGACGTTGAAAAATTAATATAAATGTCACTCCGATGCCGAAGAGTGTTTCTTTAAAAAGATCGAAACACTCTATGAAACCAACAGATTGGACAAAATTCTTGAAAAAGTCAAAACATTTAGACCGGAATCGCATAGAAAATTTGATAAACGAAGTGCAAAGCAGAGACTTGAGACTCACTTATTATAATCAACTCAAAGCCAGCTGTTATCACTGCAGCTGAACGTGAGGTATATATGTATGAAAAGCCGCTGCAGCTGCTTTTTCTTTCATTGTTTAAGCTGACGATAAGGTTACGCCGTTGCGTGTTTTGATGGCTTCAACTCGCCTAGTGCCTATGTCATATACCCAGTTGTTCCACGAAAAAGTAAAGGCTTGCTACTGTAACTTTAAAGGGCAACTGGTGAACTTTACTTTTTGAAGATTATTTCATTCAAATGTCGGCCGTTCCTATGGCTAACATGGTCCATTAACAAGTTTCAATTTCCGTTATCCCGTTCAAGGATAACGAGTAATATTGGCCTCTAGCCGTCTTATATATATAGACTTGGGACTTAACGTAGCCCTCAAGGAAAAAGTTTTGAGGTGTTATGTCACATGACCTAGACCTCCAATTACTCGTCCAAAGCGTGGAAATAATTGTACCCGGCATCGTTCTGGCAATAAAGCAATGGCTTCACGGGCTGTGGGGTGAGTGGCTGCAGTCTTGTTGAAACCAAATGACATCGAGACCACGGGCTTCAATTTGAGGCAGCAAATAATCCACTATCATAGCGCGATATCGAATAACCGCGATGTTGAAAGACGAATGCTTTCCAAGTCTCTAGATTGTTCTGCGTCAGTTTATTGCTAACGTTATGGAGCACTTCGCTTCTGCTTAGAACCTACATTTGCTAGGCATAAGTGATAGGTACAACATGCTGCGTTGTGATGTGAGAGTGGTAACGACAAAACACAAAACTTTTCCTGTTGATGTCCAGCCTACGCTCGCATCAGGACACATGCACTCACCGCTGAAGTGGTGGGTGCTGAAAGGCACTTTTTTACTTCAAGATTTCGTCATCTTTCTCCCAAAGTCTAGCTAATTTAATAATAGCAAAATGTAAAAGTTGAGTGCCCCGTTTAAGCAAGAACAAAACATTTATCAGACAAAACTGCCCGGAGATAAATAACTCCGTTTGCATGTTAAAGACGTGACTACAAGTGAAGATCCCACTCGACTTGCAAATTGTATACATATTTACTCGTATTCTGCATGACACACGGATGTATCTCAGTCAAACTTAGAAGCGAATATCCTTAAGAAACAAATCAGCTTTTCGCTACATTACCCTGACGGATGTTATAACTTTGACAAGAACAGCTATAGCTATAGCCGACAAACCAGATTCCACTGACAGATTTGGCGCGCATGTAAAACGAACGTCATCCACAATGACCCCGCCACGCCGCTGATTAAATTAAAACCAATGATGAGCAACTGACAGAGATGACAGAGATGAGTAACAACAACAACAATAAGAAAAAAAAAAAGAAAACCATCAGCTTGTCATTCCTCTGGTGAGATGAAACAAATGAGGCTAAGCAATCGAGCAGAACAAATTTGACTTTGAATTCCATTTCGAGTTGGTAATGAAGTTGGAAATGGAATTGGAGTTTGAGATGAAATTCAAGAAAGGGAAGCTCCCACTCTGGTTATGGCCAATCAAAAACAAATATTTTGACCGAAAGTGAAAAGCATGGCACAGCATGACGCTACGACGGCGGCGGCGGTGGTAACATCATCTATCACGTCTGGTGCACAGCTCTCTGATTGATCCATCGCGTTCTGGTTGTAAACCTCATAACTAGCCCACGGGGCAGGTTCGTATTAATTTTGATATATTACGCATGATGCATGAGCCCGACGATGCTCTGGCACTAGTTGTGGATTTGACCAAGTCTCACATATGTCAGGGCGGCAATGGCTGCCTTGAATCGTAACACTTATGGTATAACTATTGGCTGATACTCTGACGCTCAACAGACAGCCACTGATGGAATTCAAAGGCTTTAATTGCATTAAATGTCAATCTGTCATGCGGTCTGCACAAATCATCATTTCCATCATCATCCTCGTCGTCATCATGCTCGTCGTAGTCGTGATGCAGTGGAGCAATAGCCGCCACGCAGCAGGCTGTGAACCGTAGGCAATCTATCTGGCGTGGAAATTATCTAGAGGATACTATTGAATCACTGAAGCGCTGGAGTATTGCAACTCTGAAGCTCAAAAGAACTGAATAACTGGAGAATGAGAATGAGACACCGGTTATGGGTGCATGTGTGCCGTTGTTGCTTTGGTAATGATTTATGACATTTGTCGGATAGTTTTTGTCTAATGCGTATCTTCTCCTCGCCCAGGCAAGTTGTTTTTCATGCAGCAGCAGCAACAACAACAGCAGCGCATATGGTTTGTGTCGCTCTGAAGATAGCCGATTATGGTGGACGGGGAAAAGAGCGCATTCTGCCGATTGATTGCAAGCGATTAGTTGCTAATCCTGTTTTTGTTTTGATGGATATATTAGCGAGGATTTTGAAGTAAAAGATGAAGAGCGTGATTTTCCGAAGGCGGCTTAGTGAGGCTTGAAACGTTTGAGAGGCTTTTGAGGCCTGTAAGGCGATGCCGCAACGCGCATTTGATTCATTTGTTGAAGTTTATTTATGAAGTGGATAGACGAACAAATGCATGACGTTTGTTTTTGTTGACGCAGATGGAGTGAATTTCTAAAAGTTTGCTAATAATTCTTGCTCGTGGCTTTATATGGTTTGATCTGGCATAGCTGAATGGCTTGAAATGGAAGATGTTTTAGAGTTGCGAATGCAATATGATATAAGAATTGATTTTTTTTGTTTTTGTTTCATTAAGTCAATGATGGTGGATTGGTTGGTAAAGTCTTTATTACAGACTGGATTAAGTCATGCGGAGAAAGGCGTTGGCTGCGGTGCTTTCAGCTGCTTCTGACAACGTGTGTTGAATAGTTAGATGAGATGAATGCTCTCATCGATCAGCAGTTTTTTGGTTTTTCTTAAAGTTTAAAGATTATTCTGCTAACAGACTAACATTATTCAACCGCAGTGGTTCTCGACCTTACGTTTTGGAGCTACCAGTTTTGGAGCGAATCCTTGAATGTCCCTTTGTCGCAGACAATACAAAGTTGATGCTGATATTCGGTATCAAAGCTCTACTTAGCCATCGTTTACAAGATCATTTCACTATTGACACAGAAGGTTCGTGATTTCTTAATCCTTGAACAGGGAATTTCATATTAAATGAGTAAGTGATGGATTGAGCACGGAACATGTCTGTTCATGGGTTCAAGAAGGGACAATGGTTCACCGAAGTCCTCCGGGATCATCAACGTCAGCAGCAACAATAGAACACGTGGCTCAAGTTCGACGCGAGATTATTCTCAGTCCGCGTAAATCGATTGTATTTCTTAACCAGCGAGAGACAGTCAGTGTTGACGTGTATTGCTAAGTGATCAACGAGTTGTTGATAACACAACAGTAGTTTTTTCCCGGGCTCAACAATAGAACATAATTTCAGAAAGACAGGACCAATCAACTAGAGTTTTAATAGAAAAGCTGAGGGTAAAATATTTCCAAATAAATTAATCAATAAGTACGGAAACCTGGGTACCCCGATCACCGGACCTTACTCCACCTTTTTAATGGGAATTCCTTAAGTCGAAGGCTTACAGCAATTAAGGACCTACAAGGAAATATGAGCTATGAAGTTACTGCCATTGAACCAACGCTTTGCAAGAGTGTGTTGAAAGGAATGGTTGGCATTTAGATGATATTGTTTTTTGAACATCAAATCCGAATTTCTCTTATTTAATATTAAGTTAGAAACTTTTCCGCTGTCCTCTCCTTATACTATAGTTTTGCGATTTTGTTTAAATGATAAATGTTTTTTTAAATCTGTCTAACTTCTATTTGTTATTTCTTTTTTCTTCGTTACGATTTATGCGCCCCCGAACTGAACAGAGTCTGATTCTATTGCATTTGACTAGGCTTGGAGTGCATTTAAGCAGTTTAACAGCGCCTTTAGCTGCTTGTTTAAGGAGAATACCTTTGATGGGCGTCTCGAGGTTGACGTTGGCGCACGCATATGTCGCAACCAACTTGCCTTGAAACATATTTGTAAACATCCCTAGTACTCCCGGGGCTTTGTTATTTGGATCGAATACGATATACCAGCGCTAAAATCAGATTTTCTTTTGACTCACATATGTTTACTAATTCAGACCATCTGTTGGCTGACAATAACGGTCATTTACTGAATTCAATGTGGTTGATCTTTTTGACAGATGTCATTCAATCTTTGGCAATTTAATTCATTGAGTCATTTACAATGAAGTAACATTTCGTAAGATTCGTGAATTTTTCGGCCAACATAATCGGTCAAATAATAGTGAGTCCGAAGAAATTGGTTCGGTATCGGGTCAAACTCCATATCAGCATGCTTGGCCAGCACGAAAACGCTAAAACATCAACACGGTGAGCCTCACTTATTGGACTTTACGGCAAATTTTAAAAGTTGATCTTCATTTGCACGTCTATCGAAACTACATAATAATTAAAGGCCTTTGGAGCATCTACGACGACGCCGATTTGTTGACATTTTGTCATCGAATTTGATCTTTTTCTGTGAAGCCCATTTTTGGCTGGATGAGTACGTAAATCACGTAATCAAATTGTCGTTCCACGAAAAACCATTTAATCCCAAAAATGTCACTGTATGGTTCGGATTATGGGTTTTCGGCATCATTTGCCCGTACTTTTTCGAAGACGAGTCTGGAGAGACAGTTACGTTGAGTGGAGAACGTTACCGCATCATGTTATCTGGCTATTTTTTTTTTTTGCCAAAACTGAATGAATTAGGTCTGAACGATTTCTGATTTCAGCAGCCGTCAATCAATTGAGTAAGAAATTTGAAGATCGCATTATTTCTGTTAGAAGAGAAGTTTATTGGCCTCCAAGGTCATGCGGTTGGACACCTTTTAACCTCTTCTTGTGGGTTTATTTGAAAAGCAAGTTCTATGCCAATAACCACAATTCAGGATCTCAAACATAATATCCAAACTAAATATGCTGCCATTGACCCTCTTATTCTTCAAAATGTCATCGATAATTTTGGTCTTCGGATGGTCGCTTGCAGTAGAAGCCGTGGTAAACTCATGAACGATGTTGTATTCCATTCATAATTGCCATTTATGTAATTTAATAATTATTAATATTCTACATTGACTTCACAATAAATGTGAGTTAATTAAATAAAAACTTCCACACTAGCTGTTGGCTCACCCTTTATATCAACCCTTTTTCTTAGTGATTGAGACAAGTGATCTTCAGTTTTCTAGTTTGGGTAATTTGGGATTATAGAAGTGAAGTGTTACACTCTGGCCATATCTATTGGGTATATAACTTAATTCGTGCGGTTTTTTTTTCAAAATTTGAACGTTTATTTAAGAAAAACATGTACAATAGTATTATTCAAAGTATTGCCCATCTGAAGCTATGACTTTTTCCCATCTTTCTGGCAATTTGTGGATCCCATCCCAAAAGAACTGCGCCGGCTTGGCAGCCAAGAATGAATCAAGCCAATTTTTGATATTCTGCTCTGATGTGAACCGTATTTCAGTGAGGGCGTTCTGCTTCGACCGGAACAAATGATAGTCAGAAGGGGCGAGGTCTGGGCTATAAGGCGGGTGGGGTAAGACTTCCCATCCACTGTTTTCCAAATAGTTCTTAACCGGAATAGCAACGTGGGGCCGAGCGTTGTCATGATGGAAAATTATTGCCTCGTGTCTGGTCGCATATTCCGGGCATTTTTCGGCTACTGCTCTCTTCAAAGGGATTAATTGTGTTCGGTAGCGTTGTCCATTGATGTTTTCACCCGGTTTTATCAGCTCATAATACAGCACACCCATCTGATCCCACCAAATACAGAGCATTACCTTCGCGCCATGAATATTCGGCTTTGCCTGTGATTCGGCTGGTTGGCCGGGTTTCACATATGATTTTTTGCACTTGGGGTTGTCGTAATGGATCCATTTTTCATCACCAGTAACAATCCAATGCAAAAATGACTTCCTTTTGTGGCGTTCCAGCAGCATTTCGGACATGCAAAACCACCTTTCGACGTCTCGCGGCTTGAGTTCATGTGGAACCCAATTTCCTTGCTTTTGAATATATCCAGCTGCTTTTAAATGTTTTGAAATGGCTGCTTGAGTGACACCCAAAGATTCTGCGAGCTCTTCTTGTATTTGGCAACAATCTTCATAGAGTAATGCTTCCAGTTCTTCATCTTCAAAATTTTTTGGCTGCCCAGGACGTTCATCGTCTTCCAAGCCAAACTCACCACTTTTACGTTCGCTCAGCTAGCGCATGTTTACCATAAACTTCCACCAAAATACGATGACTTTCGGCAGCAGTTTTCTTCATATTAAAGTAATGAAGAAGAACTCCCCGCAAAAACACTTTTCAGGCACAAGGTTCGACATATTTGAGTGAAAAAAAATTATTGTTGTTTACGCTTTAAATGAGTGACATATACGGAAATGACGTACAATGACAGTAGCTTTCCAACGCATGTTCCAATGGAATAATACAAGTTACGCCATCTCTTAGCAAACCGCACGAATTAAGTTATAGACCCAATAGCTTAGCAAGCAATCACGAATTGGTTAATTTGGCGAAAATAGTATCTTCCAATGTCAGGGCTTCCGTACTATCTATTTCAAGATAAGGCGGAAGAAGACACCATGCCTCTTCAATCAAAACCCAGTGGAGGCATGGAAAAGTCCTAGTTAATTGCGTACTTTCGAGCGTAGGCTTATCCAAACATGTTGGATAGAATTTTGTAGGCAAGTTTTGGCGTTCATACATACTCCCCATAAAGGTTCTGTTTGTGCTTAAACCATATTGTAATTGCTCCTGATGTCATTTCCGTGACAGGGTGAGTTTTTTAACTTGAGACACTCAAATTACTCAAAAAATACACGATATCGCGAAAAATGTTTCAGCAGACAAAAGTCACAAGGGTCTGAAGGGGACATAAGATGGTGACCACGACTTTGTCTCAAAGGTCTTATTCATTCAGTGCTAGATACCACAGCACTGGCACGCCTAAATCATTAATCGGTTTCCAACGTTTTTAGGGTGTTAGAAGTTCGATATTTGTTTTGAGGAACTGATTATTATTAGTGACGTTTTCCAGATTAATAATGCAGGCTATTTCAATTCAAGAGAAAATTGAAATGATATTGATTTATGGAGAAAGCGGAATGAACATCGATGATGCTGTTACTCTTTACGCCCAACGTTTCCCAGATCAAATACGATCGCGCGCTTCCTTTTATAGGGTCATCCAACAATTCACTGGTGAAAGAAGTGTGCAACCAAAGAAAAGGAATCGGTCAGATAGGGTGACTGTTGAGGACAATGAAATAGCAGTGTTAGCTGCCGTTGCACACGAATCAGGAATTTCTCAAACGATTGTCTGTAAGATATTACATCGGCATTAATACCATCCTTATCATGTTTCAATGCATCAAGAACTTTCTAGTGTGGATTTTCGCAACCGGGTTTCCTTTTGTCAATGGGCACTTCAGCACTCCTTTTCTTCGCCAGGGTGTTATTCTCTGATGAGTCGACTTTCACCAATCACGGTACGATCAATCGACATAATATGCATTACTGGGCTACCGAAAACCCTTTTTGTTTGCGACAAGTTGAACGCCAGCACCCTTGGAATGTTAATGTTTGGGCGGGAATTATTGGGGATAAATAAATAGGTCCATATTTTATTGAAGGCAACTTGAATGGCGAAAAGTATGCAAACTTCTTGCGGGACCATCTTCCAGTATTACTAGAAGAACTGCCATTGGAGTTGTGACAAATAATGCGGTTTCAACATGATGGTTGTCCAGCCCATTATTCCCAAGTAGCCCGGGGCGTATTAAACAATGTTTACCATCAACGATGGATCGGACTAGGGGGTCCGAGGCAATGGCAATACGTCACTTGATTTCTTCTTGTCACTTAAAAAGTGAGGTTTACAGAAAAAAACCAACAACACGTGAGGACATGAAAAGGCGAATAACTGAAGCCTGTCGTAAGATTACGCCAGAAATACTTCTCAGTTCTGTTGGTTCATTTAGAGCGCGGATAAACAAGTGTATTGAAGTGAATGGTCACATTTTCGAGCATTTGTTGAAATAGTCTCGGGAAATAAACGTCGAAATGCTAAGCGCAGTATGTAAAAACAAATGACAAGCCTACGAGCAATACGACTGAGCAATGAAAATCAGGAATTATCATTTGAAAAATCAAAAGTGACCTTCGTTTGACCTTGAAAATGGGTCTCAAGGTCAAACTTGTGGTCACCATCTTATGTCCCCTTCAGAATCTTATGACTTTTGTCTGAAACATTTTTCGTGATATCGCGTATTTTTCGAGTAATTTGGATGTCTCAAGTTAAAAAATTCACCCTGTATACTGACTGCGGAGGTTCTTTTCGAACTATTGACTACTTAATACAGGAGACTGATATAAGGACAAAGTATTTTCGTTTCATTTCTTCTTGCCTGCTCTGGGTCTAGAAAACCTTGTCTGCCTGATTGAACAGTATTAGATTTGATTTCGTGTAAATTTCAAGTTGATTAGATAACTGCATCATGAGCCATTGAGCATTTTCTTCTAACACCAACGAGGTAAAGATGCAGTATGCATTTCCGACCACCTTCGAGGGTGTTTTTTAGACCGAACGTATCATAATAACTTGGTGTTTTGCACTGCACTCTTAAACAGTCCAACAGACTAGGATTTCCTTCATAAATACTGTTCTCTGACGACGTGGGTATTTACGTGCCTACCCTTTAAACAAAATTGATCTTGGATTTTTGATGCACCTTCAGAAAGCATTGGTTGACTTTTGTGGATGTTTAAGTTTAAGAGTGAGCTCAACATTTCAACAAACTTGAATAATTTACCATCAATCTTGTGAGTGAAATATGTTTCCGAAAATTTACATCTTTTCTTACACAATCATCGTATATTTGTTGAAGTTTCTCTAATTTTTCTTAATCGTTCCCTGTTCGGAGTTACTACCCACTTACCGCAACCTAGCCATCTTATCTCTCAATATAGTTTTGCAAATACTACTACCCTTCCTCATAAGATGACATATGGGTTCACATTGCACTATTTCTTCTATAAGTCAAAGAACTTAGTTAGAACTTCATTGCTGACTACTGCTCTTTCATCTACAATGTGATAGCTCCTTTCTATTTTTATCAACGGCTTCGCGGCAAAGTCTACATATTCTCGCCCTTGTTTCACCTTAGTCACATAAAAACAGTTTAGATCTGTTAATGAACCCATAAATCGTGGAAAAAATTTAATCACTCTCAACATAGAAACGCATAAACTCTGAAAAAATAATTTCACAGCCTATCTACACGTAAGAACTCGTATATGCTGGTAAAATGGTAAAATAGAACCACATCTCTGATTGTATCTAAACTGATCACAGTTCATAAATGACAGAGTCGCTCTTATCGGATTCATTTATGGGTGACCATATCAGCACTTTGTCTCAAAAAAATATTCACTAAACGCGCCATTCCACTCCGGTGACATCCTAACGATAAATCTCTAGCCAAACATTAATTAGGAGTCGTATGCCCACCAAACTAATGACAAAAAAAAGAGAAGAAGATCTGAGCCAAGAGATTTCTACGAAACGATGACAGAAGAAAAAAGTATCTGAGCACCTTAACTAGCGAAATTAATTCAAATCGCTTGCTCCAACCTGGTCTTAGTTATACTATCCGGGCATCGGATCCTCTTCGAATGAATTGCCCTGTCATATGGAGATACCCAATTTGATTTTTATATTTTTTTTTGTGAGAGACCAAAACCGATAAGCAATCATCGCCTTCCCTCTAGAAATTGCCCCGAAAAAATCGAAAATCCAGAGTGGTTGCTGGTAAATGGCGCCCAACTTCAGCCTCCCCATGGAATGGGGGGAACAAATGACGCATAACCCACAGACTGACACCTGTCATTTGTTTAGCTGAGCGATATGTGCCATGGAGTATGGTTTTTTCGCCTTTCTGGACAGATTCTAAAGCTGCTTTGTGGGAAATTAATTAACATAGCATTAAGGGGTATCGGAGGAGGTAGGCCAAAAAGGGGTCATTCCTCGTTGTTGTCGTTTGTTATGTCGTTGTATGCTGCGCGCCTCTTGGCCATGAAAGTGTTTTAACCTCACAAAAACACAAAAAAGAAAAGAACATCATAACAAAGACTATTATGGTACTGGGATGAGGTACCAACTATTCGTATAGTCTTCGTCATCGTTGTCGATGTTGGTCTTGGTTTGGTTCATTTAGTGGAGATGAGAGATGCCAGAGCGAAATTTGATACAGTGTCGGTCGGTTTCGGTGGTTTTGCACTTTGTTGCGAGTACGGTGTCAGGAGCAGCGGCGGTGGCGGTGGCAACGGTCGGCAAAGTCTTTCTTTAATGGATCGTGATTCTGATATCGATCAACACGATTTGATGGTTTCACTTGGTTCTGCCTTTTGGGTATGAAAATAAGAAATTTTATTTCAACCAGCGAAAAATTTAAAGCACTTGCGTGATATGCTTGGCCATCAACCCAGTCCCCAGGTATCTGAAGACAATGGTCCGAGGTCTGAGGTCTGAGGTCTTTGGGAATTTGTTTTCGGTGGGACATCATGCAAATTTTCTTCTGCTCTTGCTTTAGATGTTAGTTCGAAGGTTGCTTTATTTTGGTCGGCTTATATTGGTTTATGGTCTTGTTGGATTTATGACGCAAGATGATAATTATTTAGGCATGGTCAGTTGGTGTTAATGGGAATATTTGCTTGAAGAAGTTTTACCAGCACTCGTAATTGGGTGGGAATATTTTCAAAGTGAGTATGTATTTGAAAGAGATAACTAAAACAGAAACCATCGCTTGTAAGATGATGTTATTTTGCCCTCCTTGTTTACTGACTACGTATAGTTTGATGTCTGTTGGAGTTCGAGTTAAACAGAACACGAGTATCTGTCTTTTTTGAGTTAGAAGTTATAGTATCTCAAATGTGGATCAAGATTATAAGCACTTGAGATTCCCCGTATGAATTCTTCTTACAAACATAAATGTCAATCAACTACGAATACTTCATACGAAATTCACCCTTTCGCTTATCAACCGGAAATTGGTTCCCACGTGAATGGCCTCTTCAGATGTCAATCTCATTCACCAATCTACTCGTAATCTGTTCAAATTAATTTTCATTGGCTACCTAGAACAACAATAAAATCAAAGACGTAAAAAAATCCTTTAATGGCTTCAACAAAACTCTAACAAATGTATCCATGATGCCATTGTGTCTCATCAACAGCATCTCACCTATGTTTAATTCTATTTGGGCTTCTCTGTGTCTAAATGTAATCGAATCCTCTTCCATTCAATCGAATTCCACTTGAAAGAGGTTCCTTTTCATTTCGTCTATCGATTAAAAGAATTCTTCGTTTTTTTTTTTTTTTTTTATTGTTATTCTAGAAAATCAAAAAAGAACAAAGTATCTATCGATCTTTGTCAAGATCACCTTCACTGGCATATCTATTACAATCGTCTGACACTTTGATTAGGTGTTCGTCATCATTTATCTCGATCGATCATTCTCTCTTTCTCATTATAATTCTTATGCGTTAGCCATATAGTATACTCACGCACTAGAATATATTTAAAGCTTCCATTGATCCTATTAGATTGAGACCTTCGAAAACTATGGATAATATCTCTAAAACATATCTACTGGACATTTATGGATACTCGTATACCATATGTATACAATACACCGGCCCAATGACTACACATGACTAAGTTCTTGGCGTTGATGGCGATTAAACATTACAACACAAAAAAAGGGGGAACAAAATGATTGGAAAAGAAGTATCTATAACCAGGCGGAGATGAATCAATTTGACACATGCTCGCCACCGATAGACACACAGACATCATGACCATTAGAATGTGATTTACATTGAATTGGCTTTCAAGCGATCGGGAATAATGGTCTCGTCGGGGCGGACAACATCACCGTCGCCATTAGAATGTACCCATTAGAAGGTTTAAGGAGTTTATGCCGCGTCATAGCAGGTATTACTCTTAGTGTGACCAAGCATACTCGAACCATTCTTATCCATTCAGGGTCATTACTCAAAGAAGTAATTGAATGTGTTTTCACCTATGTACGAGTAGATAGTGCTTTGCGGTCCGTAGCAAATTGGCATCTCGTCAACTCTTTGGCGGAGCTGGCTGGAACAGTTTGTTGGCCATTGCGGGCTCGAATGAACATAAGTTGAAAGAAAACGTGAACTTGACCAACAATACCAATCAGCGTGGAGAATTGAATTGTTACTCGGACTCATACAAGGCACTGACAGTGGTATTGGTACTGGAACTGACATCGGAACTACATATTGCGCGAGTTTATTGTTACTTGGATGAGATTGTGTAACGACTTTGGGTAGCAAGTAGTTTTGATTTTGTAAACATGTTTAGTGAGCGAAGTTGGAACAGTAGTGGCACATGGCACAATTGCGGTTATTGAACCTGTTTTGTTGCCAATCATCATTATCGTACTTTTCTTGGTAGCAAGATGGATGTCAAAAGTGTTTTCGATTCTAGACAATGATGTTCTTTTATTCAAAAGAGGTCTGCTTTTTAGAAATTGTTAGGGGAAATGCATCCTCAAAATTTATGTTGACTTTGTTGTGCTTAAGAAGTTGTTTATACCAAATTGCTTTGTTGAGCAATATATTCTCGAAGGAGGTTTGACATTTCTTGAGTCTTTGTAGACTTTAAAAACTAAGACTATTCTATGGGAAAAATACTCGTATCCAAATGTACTGCATATACCCGTTCAGATATACATTCATTGGATTGAGTTTGTTTTCGGTCAGATAAAAAATCCATAATGCCGTTGGTATTGATTTCGCTCCTGCAGTCACTTTGTTGTTCTTAGAACCAAGAGAGATTACATTTTGAAAATATTTAACATTATGACCTCAGAGTCCGACAAATAAGAAATCCAAAGCCTTGTTTTTCGTCGTCTTCGCACAGGAAAGGAGACTCACGACTTTTTGACCACTTTGTTCAGCGTGAGAATGAGAGGCTCTCGACTTATAAACGTCGAACTTAACAAACAACTGTGTCACTCTGACTATCAAAGATAGTAATGAATGTTGCGGAAGTGATAACTTCGGAAGAAAAAAAATTGTTTGGTATTCTGTGTGCCCCAAAATCTGCAATTTTGCTTGATCACAAACCCGCCCAGATGAAAATGTGCCGCGTTGTTCATGATAAAAATTTCGAAAAATTCTTTGTCGGCGATATTTAGGACAGCTTTGCAGTAGTCTAAACGTTTTTGTGGGTCATCAGGATTGAACTGTTAGACCAATTGAATTTTTTGAGGGTTTTTTTCTTCAAAAGCCGAAGAATTGTGGTACTCTGTGGTAATCAATTTGTCAGTTACCATGTATCGAGTTCGCAAGTCATCTTTTTAATCATCATGGCTTAAAACTTGCAGTATGTTGTAGGCCAAAAAAGAAAGCTCTTGGCAGAAGCGACCGATCAATTCTCACCACTTCCTTATCAATTTCAAGGCAAGCGTTACAGATCCATAAATAATTTTTGTATCCCTGTTAGACTTGCCAAATTATGCATACGGAGTAACGATGGAGGACACCCACTGTATCGAAAACGTCATCCAAACGGTTCATGCTAAAAAAAAGGTGAGAGAATGCCGTATATTTTTATGTGTCTTCAACTTTAACAACATTGGCAGAACTTAACGAGCTGCGCTAGAAGTTGTCTAACATAAGAACATATTGATTTAAAGTCTTAGAAGAGATGAAATTTATTTCTTGACAGATGTCACAGTATGAAAGAAAAGAATTACTAAACTCTGTGGTTTTAAACTAGAAAACGTATCTTAATTTGAACAGAACCGATGAAGCCTTAGAAGTTCCACTCTTAAATCTGACGATAAATGCAGAGTTATCAAACGCAGAATTATACTTGACTTGTTGGAGGACACTTATGAAATTCCATATGAGACACAAACTATCCCATGTGCGAATGCGAATTAATGTAATAGATGTACGATTTTTCAACTGATATGCTGTTTCCCCTTGGGTTCACCGGACGAATTCTACGAAGAGTCGATTTGGTCAAAAAAATACCCATCCGTTGTTTAAGATGACAGGGACACGTAGAGGGAATAGACACTAAGGTTTCGATGTCTTCTATTAGCCCCAGGTACGAAAAAGTTGATAAGGCTTACGGCTTAGGTGGTGCGTACAATTGGAAAGGTACCTCAATCAATTTGGAATATTTTATTGGGGGCAGTTTGCCAAAGACCGAAAACTTGGAGAGGCTTACTTAGTTTTAAATGCATTTTATTTTACTTATCATTACTTCTTACATTCTAACAGAAAATGCTTAAATGCTAGCTTACAATTACTTTACAATCTTATACTAACTTACTGGCCCCACACAGGCAATCTAAGCTACTCTAAATTCTTATACCTATGTCTTTCGACTTCATTATTATTTTGTTTAGGAATATTTATTTTCTATACTTAGGCTAAGAAAAGAATTGTCAACAAAAAACTTAGCATATGGACTTGCTTTTTTATTTTTATAAAAACTTAATATCTAACTTAAAATAAACCTTAATCTACCTAACCTATATACAATACATACAAACACACATATAGACGTTATACACAATAATATACATACATTAGTATATACCTTTATATATACTAATATATACATATCTTTCTTAAATGCTAACCTAAACCTATGTAAGCTGGCCATCGCTATTTACAGAGCAAATAGATTGGTCAGCTCTGCCTCATTAGTGAGGCTGGTCCGTAATTGACGGAAACGACGACGAAACATCTTCCCCGTCATTCAACCACCAGAAATGCTGGTGCTGCCGAACGACATCCCTCTTATCGCGATTCCCCACCGCCCTACTGAACCTGAGACGATCCACCCTGCCGTGTGCGACGTCTCTGTTGTAGTTGAGTCGCCTGTTCCCAGCTGTACGAGCGACATGGAAGATTAACGGGACCGCTGATCTATCCTGAATCAACCCTATCTGATCAAGGTAAAGGAATGCTTCCGGTGGAACGAAGCCGTTAGAGCGCACACTCTCATGATAAAGGTGATTGGGGTAGTACGCCCCTGATATCAGGTTATTCGTCGAGGTCATTGCTCTTGCAATGTGCCTTCGAGTCAGCTTAATTACGAAGTTGTCCACTCGTATTAGGTTCGCCCTGTTGTAAAGGACCTCGTTAGGATAAAATTTTTTGTACCTCGACTCTGGTGTTCTGTACAAGCGAAGACAAGCCCTAAGGCAAGCCCTCTCAAACACCCGAATCTTTTCCATTAAGCTTGCTCGTACATTGAACGACACGGGACACCCAAATACCAGCATGGGCCTGATAAGGGCCATGTAGCAGATTATCTTTACCCTCGCATCGAGTTGGCTGCTATAAAACAGTCTCTTTGTAGGGCAAAAGCGCCTTTAGCTCTGGCTAGAGCAGCATCTACATTTTTGTTAAAATACAGAAACTGATCTAGCCAGATCCCAAGGTATCTGACTACACTTCGACAGGCAAGAGGCTGTCCGTGTTGTCCAATGATCGAGAACTTTCGCCAATTTTTTTTTGGTGTCCCTAGAGGCTCCAGACAACGGCGTCCTAAAAAGAATGGTTTCCGACTTCTGAAAGTTGATTTTCAACTTCCAGTAATCGCAAAATCGTCTTATCTTATCGAAGTCACGCTGTAAGAGACTATTAATGACCTCGATTTTTGGACCTGTTCTGTACGCTATCAAGTCGTCTGCGTACGCAATAGTATGGGGAAGTGAACCTATCAAGTCGCTTGTATAAATGTTGAATAGGATCGCGCCTTGCTGAAGACCATTTTTAATTTGAAATATTCCAACAGAAGTCACATCACCATTTTTCACGATGAACTGTCTGTTGGTTAGCATATTATAAAGAATGTACAAGAGAGGTTTACTGATCCCCAGACTAGCCAGCTTGTAGAAAAGACCTTCTAACCATACAGTGTCGAAAGCCTGGAGAGGCTTACTTGTTAAGGCATCGATTCGCTTCGGTCTATAGTGGATAAGTAAGTAAGCAAACATTTCTCAGCTCAAAATCATCACACATACTTATGGCACAGTTCAATAAGCTTACATGTCATATTATTTTGACCACAAACTTAAGACTCTCACTCTCCTTGAACATCTTTTTGGCTTTACTGTTTTTAGATTTAAACAGCATTCCCAAAAGATTTTATACATGTGGTAGAGAAAGTAATCCTCTCAACAGAGAACTGGTCTCAACAAAAGCAAGAACATTGACTCTCAGTAATTACGTCTGGGATGCCTCGAACTTTTTTGTTTATTATTCCAGGATGTGGCATTGCGGTGGCGAAGCTTATATCTGGACCCATTTGAAGAACTAGAACTACTGAACGTTGCACTTAAGATTGCTAAATAGTATTTTATAACCGCTGAATTGAATCAATTAAAAATATAAAATAGCAATTAGTTTTTCTAATTGTTATGTTTCAGCAGCTGTCAAAGTTACCAATGACATCAAGCTGTCAGAATATTAAGTTAACATTGCCATTTTATCATGCATCGTTTCAAAAAAAAAAAAAAAAAAAAAAAAACAACACTGTGGCGCTGGCAGCCTGTTATGGGCCATGGGCTAGCTTCTTGACACTCATTTGTGTTGCTCATGTTGTCATTTTTGCCACATCTGAACGGGGCCTACGGTTTATCACCGAGTCCGAACGGCCGAACGGCACTCTTTAGAAGCTTTTTCGTAGGCAATTTTACTTACGGGAGTTTGCAATTGCCCGCCGAAAGGGATGGCGATTTTGAAAAATTGTTGGTGACCCAGCCAGGAATCGAACCTGGAATCGAATCGTTTTACGCTGGCCGAAAGTCCTGCTCAGTTGTAAACACGCAACGTGAATTTCATCGTGAGGTCGGTCGTAATCATGGCGTTAGTGTGAATGCAATTCGTCGCACCGTGGAGAAGTTTGAGCGTAAGTACACTCTTTTAGATCTTAATCCACCAATCAGACAGAGATTGGTGTGAAATGAAGGAACTATAACTGCGGAGCAGCCACTATCAGCTGAATTGGGCATCGCCAGAGAGTCAACCCGGCTTATTTTGCGTTTGTTTTTGGTCTTAAATACATATAAGATTGTGATAACGCTAAAATTGAACCCGGATAAGCATAGACAACGCCGTGAGTCCGCTAATTTAGGCGCTGGAAATGTTGCCCGGATATCCGGATTTTTGCCAAAAAATCATCTTTTCGACGAGGTACTTTTGTGGGTCAGCTTCTATGTTAATAAGCAAAACTGCCATTTTTGGAGCGAAGAGCATCAATGCATCCAGAAAGATTGACAGTTTGGTGCGATTTATGGCAAGGCGGCCCTTATTTGTTTCGAAATGAGGAGGGAGTCACCGTTACTGCTAATGGTCTCAGGTATAAAGGGATGTTAACCGACTTTCTGTAGTCAGAGCTCGACAACATAGATATATCCGAGCTGTGGTTTCTAAAAGACGGCGCTACATGCCAAACAAGCGACTCAACACTCAAAGTTGTGAAGAAGAAATTTGGCGACTAGGTCACCTCACGGCGAGCATTCATCAATTAGCCGCCGCGATTTGACACCACTCGATTATTTTCTCTGGGGCTACATCAAGTCGTTAGTCTTACAAGCTATCAAGCCAACCACTTTGGACGAGCTTAAGGCCAACATTCAACACAATATTATCGGATTAACGCCGTACAAATTGGACCGAGTCATCCAAAATTGGACCGATCGCCTTAAACGAGGCGGCCATTTGAATGATGTGCAATTCTGTACATAATGGCATGAACGTAGCTGCAAAATAAAGCCAGAATCAATTTTATGTTGTTGTTTTATTTAAATTTAAATTCTTCTCGCTCTTATCTGGTCACCTTTATTGGAGAACAAAAAAAATCGCATCTTTAAGCTTCTGCCCTGATAACTTCAAAGATTGAAATAAATAGGAAAGGAGATATTGTAATTTGTAGTGATCATCACCGAATATATTCGGATTCATTGTGAAACTTTAAATAGGTATTTCATACAGCTTGATTCGTTTACTTATCAAAATAAATATAAATTTCCCAACAAGTGCATGTATACCGGTTTTGTAGAAATCCAGGTTTCTAGATTGAAGTAATTCTTTGAAAGCATATCCGATGGCTTCGTCATCGTTTTCCCATTAAAAAGTGATCTGAATGCTTATAAAGCTGGTAGTCGGTTGAGCACAGGTCAGGTGATAATGGTGGATGAGAACGAATCGCATAATGCCGTATACAAGACCGTAGTTTTGGGCACATGTGCAGTATGAATTCATCTCTGTTGACCAATTTAGGCTGCTTAGCGAGTAGTTCCTAATGCATTTGATTCAGCTGGCTGCAGTACTTCCCAGCATTAATAGCTTTACTACTTTTCGAAAAGGAATAGTGCATAGTGCTACCAGAAGACCACCAAACAGTCACCATTATTTTCCCTGCATGGAGGCTCGATTTTGGCATGTGTTTCAGTGCCTCATCAGCGCAGAGATCAGTGACGATTATGGTTGAGAATCTGACACATCAGGTTTTGCTTAGTCAGCTGAAGAGTCATTTGTCGAGTTTCTTGACTTTTAAAAGCACTTGTAAGTAACGAGAAAAGTATTCCGAATATAGCACACGTACAATTTCTCTGCAATGTCGATTACAGTTTTGCGAGGGCAGACTCCACTACAGCTGGGTTCTTGTCGCTGTCGATGGCTGGTGCTGCGTGTCGGCGTTGCTCACTTTCAAGAGTCATTCCGTCCAAAAAAAAAAACTTTTAGAGTCAAAAGCTAATTAGCTAAGCAAGAATTCTATCTAGATGAAGCCATAAATTTCAGATTCAATAAACTGATTGCTTACATATTGTTTGGTACCATTGCCTTCCTTTAGTTCAAGGATTTTTTGGAAGGAGGGGTATTCATGCACTCTACGTACCTCCAGCCTATTCAGTGCAGGACTTGGGGTCGTATATATCCACCATGCAATGACATCATATATCACCAAAATAACCTTGTCAATCGACGGCTTCCGTCTACCTTAGAGGGAATGTTATTGGTATAATTTTATTTTTGTTCCTCTGGTGGTGTTAGATTCTCCTTGTAGCCACCTGGAAAGAAAGATTTGGTGTGGGTTTTTGTCCCAAATGTCAGAGTAAGCCGCCAATCTGCGAAACTCTTTTGTTTTATTCCTTTTCAATGCTTCTATTTTGAAGCAAATTTAGCAGACAATGACTTCAATGCTCACATACTTTCAGCAAGAAAGAAACCTCTTCCTCTAAATGTTAATTTCATATAATTTTATTTTCAAAGTGACCAAAGTTCAACTAGTTCAACAAGTCAATTTGCACTGATTGACTCTTAGTAGAAGAGAGAGATAAAGTATCTTTGTACATCAACATATGCCGTAGCACATTCACTATTATATCAAGAGACTTCTTCTTATGTAAATATCTCCATAACCATTAGCATAAGATTTCATCGAACTACTTAGCACCCTTAACACTCGTTTGCATCCAAACACACGTGTACAAAAGACCTCCAACTCCAAGTTAACCACCAGATGAGCCTTGTTTACCCTTCCCAAGCGAGAAAAAAAGTATCCAATAACCGACTCCAGTGTCTGATCCAATTGTAATCCTTTTCTCCCCATAACACTCACTTAACGCTACCAAACAGAGCAAAAACGACACCACTTTACCAGATTCACTTATTTATTTAGCCCAAACACAAGTAAACAACAACTCCTGTGGCCTTACACCCAGGTCTTTGTGCCTACCAGACCTCTAATCTCCGAAGAACATTCACACTTGTCCAAAAGAAAAAGATACGAAACCATCTGACTAATTTTCACCTTGCGCTTTATGCGAAGACACCTTACAGATACAAAAAGGAAAAAAAAAATGAAGAAAATAAAAAACGAACCCTCCGGGGAAGCAGCTAATCGTTGGTGTAAACATGTGGCTTTTTGACATTTGCTTGTTAACTCAAGTAACCTCTTCCAATGAAACATACCCTCGGACATGAGCTCCCAAAAAAAAAGAAAAAAAAGAAAAAAAACACCAAAAATATCCAAACGATCTCCACTTGGTTTTAGTGATCTTCTCCAGAAGGAGCTCTATTCTACACATTAACACCGAACAGGGGGGACAGACAGAAATAGAATACGAACCCAGACTCCGAGGCCTAACTTCAACACCATCGCCGATCTCAAAGAAGTCAGAGAAACCTGGCCAATAATTTGTCACTTTTGATGGATTTCCCCTTTTTCGGTGTCCCATAACTATACTCGTATACACATACATATGTACATATGTACGTATCCGCTTTAGAATGTCGTAGCTTTTACGACAAAATAGCGCACGATCACCGATCGGTCTTGCCCAATTTGGGCTGAAACCTAAGATCATTCAAAAGTAGCTGGTATAGAGAAACCAGAGGAATATTACAGTACAGACACATATGGGTTGGGTCTTTGGGCGAGGCTGAGTATATTTTTCTTAAGGAAACATGATCGATCATCAATCACATTCTGATCAATCACGTTATATGTGATTTTTATTTAGTTTTACTTTTCTTTTTTTTTTCCAAAATTTCGCTTGTTTCCCTGTTGCGCTGTATCTATTTTTTTTGTTTTTTGTGTATGTTTTGTTGTCACCTGTCTAGTTGGGATGACATGTCGTAGGCAACCGGTCGACGATATTAATCATGTGTCAAACGACAGATGATCATGATTAGCATGATATGCGTTGTCTTGTGTTGTGACTTGTGATTGTGAGTAGTGATGTATCTTGTTGATGATGTTGTTTGTTCTTTTCATCGTTTTGATGGGCAAGAGAGCAGCACATGCCAACATTGACCTCCGGCTTTCATAGTCATAAAAATGTGAATGTAGATCGCTTGACCGTGGATTTTTAGATTTTTAATTGCCTCGGCGGCGTTGAGAACGGTCAAAAACCAAAACGCGGTTGGGTCATTAAAAATGATATAAAAGTCCATGGAACTAGATTTACGTGATCCGAAAAGGGGTTCTAATGATTTGAAACACAAACGTCATTTCGTTGCAGTTCTCTCAGACTGGTCTGATTTAAGAACCCAACAGTTCAGGGGGCCACTTTATATAGTGTGTAACATAATAGATACCTTTTCGGATGGAAGACATTTTGATGGACTTTCTTGAGAACTGTCTGAAATGCTGTTGCATTCGGTGTCGCAAGTTGGCTCTTTGGGTGGAGTATTCACTTTTTTTTTGAATAGAATTAGAGGTTCTTTCCTTTAACATTTTAAGTAGTTCTTAGCGAATAACATTGGTCAAAATAAGTAAACTTGAGGAATCCCATTTAATGAAGAGATACTTTTGGGTTTAGTTAGATCCTTGTTTAGGTATAAACAAATTTCTTCCTGTAGAAATTTAAAACTTCCCTAAAATCAGTTTCCACGAATCTTAATGTTGTAGTGCCTTATAATTCTCCTTCCACTTGCCGTGGTATTATTAAGTTATCAGGTCGGAGTTTGCCAGTAGCTTACTACGGTTAGTAGCAGTAGAAAAAGATTCGGATATCCCAACTTACATTACACAGTAGAGTATTTTTTATGGCGATCGACATATGTATAGTATGCTTCGTTAGGCTTCGAATCTAGCCAAGAGTATGCCAACTGATGAGTAATTGCTTTGATTTAAGCGTCTCTGTTTAATTTCAGTTGATAAGGATGTGTAACCCACTTTCATATTATACAGGTATGTGCTGCATCTGCCTAGATAAACCTCAGTTACCTAGGCTGTTTGCTCCTTGTTCAGATTTAAAACAAAAGTTTGACAAGTTTGAGATGTTTTTGTTTTTGGCGCTCAAAGTGTTTTGAATATTCTTAAAATGTTTCCGCACAGCGGGGGGGATGAAGGCATGGAGGAAAATAGGGGAGATACCGATGTACGTTGGTTTTAAATGTTTGCAGGTTATAATATCTAGGAAGTAGAGAACTTGGCAAGACATTCCATAAGCGAGCTTTACGGGTTAGGAAAGAACACCATCAATCACTTATAAGTATCCTGGAGCATTGGTGATTAAAATAGTGATGGAACAAGTTGAGACAGAAGATATAACGTTGCTGTTCGAGGGTGGCAATAGGCTGTATTATTAATTGGCATCACCTATTAGTTTTATCGTATGTTTTTACATGTTAGCTAGCAAGTGCAATGAGGTTTTAGGTGTACCTAACCAGATGAGAGATTTGAACTCCAATTGAATGCCTTATGTAGGATCGTCCAATTGGTGGTCAGAATTTGACATTACTAATTCAATCATAAACGTCAAACTAAACCTTCATCTGGAGCTGTACATGTTTAGTTTAAGGTTTGCCTATTTGCGGTATGGAGAGTTAAACAACATAGTCAAATTTTGAAAACTTACTACAAAAATCGATCCGCGCCACTCACCGCATTACGTTTCGTCGACCAAAACCACGTAATCGTCCACCTGAGCGTACTAAAGGCAAAAAGACAGGCTTTGTTACAGATGTCTTAAAGCCTATCTATCATTGAAATGCATACAGGAAATATGACTGGCGTTAGTAAAAGTGTTGAAGAAGATCCAAATCTTTTGATTTCATGACAAACATAGAATTTGGTGTTGGCTTACGGTGCATCATGGCGTATTTTGTATTTGGATTTGCATCTGCACCCTTCGGAAATTCAACTCCCCCAAGAACAAAAGCCAGCTGACCACAGGATGCGTAGAACATATGCTGATTGACTGCTTGAACATCAGCGTTTCGATTACCAATTTTTGAACAAAATTTTCTTCTGCGATGAGGCTCATTCCTCATTCGGATTTTTATGTTAGCAAACAAAATTGTCACATGTGGGGAAGTGACAGTCCACATCTAAGTGTCATAAGAGCATTGCGTCCACAAAAAGTCAATGTATGGTGTGCAATTTGGTCTGGTGGTGTCATTGGTCCATACTTCTTCGGAAATTGAGAAGGTGTAACCATCAACGTCAATTGTCATCGCTATAGTCAAATGTTACCCGAATTTTTCAAGTCGAACATATGGATGTGAGTGATATGTGATTTTAACATGACGCTGACACATCTCACACAACACAATTCGTTTTGGCCTCTTTATTCCATTAAGATATCCTGGAACAGTTGTTTTGCGTTATGGTGACTGGAACTGGCCACAAAAACCTAGTTTTTCGCTATTTCTTTTTGCGAGGCTATGCACAAGATCGTCTTTATGCACACAAATCACAATTTTTTGACTCTTTGAAAAAAAATATTAGTCAAGCTATGACCGAGTCCCCGATATATGTCGAAAAGACATCTAAAATTACCTTGCCAGGATCAAGTCTTGGAAATGTTATATTTCATTCATAATGGCAAGATCCAAAAAATATACTGAAATAAAAATTTGATCGAAATCTAAGTCATAAATTTGCCTTATTGAAAATTTTCCCTCGGACACAAATCGAAGGTGCTGAAATAGTTTTTACATCGTTTTAGGAGACCTAGACATTTCGCAGCATTTTTAGCGACATCGAATATGTGGCCCTTGTAATGAAGGCTATCATTGACACAAATGCCGAGAGTGGAAAGTTTATCGCTTTCGACGATGCAAGTGCCATTCACGGGAAATGGATGGGTGTTCAAATTTCCCTTAAACGGCGATAGACAGCATTTTGTTCCCCAATTGGTAATTCTGTGAGTATCGCAATTTAAGGAGCTTCACATACGCTGCCATTCCCATTTCCCCATTTCCACAGGTGAAATGCAGACAATATTGTCATCAGCAAAGGAATTCACTGGATTAGAAGTACTAAACACGAGGTCATTTATGAAAATTAGAAAAAGTGTTTCTGATATAGTACAGAGGCCTGGAGCACATCAGTATCCCAAACAACTTGGATTAAATGTTTCGAAGGGTAGTTTCCAATCCATAGAAGAAGAGTCATCGATCCTTCATTCAAACTCAGTCCAATGCCTTAGATATATCAAGTGCAAGTATCTTGTTTCCGCAAGATTTATGTACGTTTTGCCATCAAATCATCAGTGGAGCTGTTGCTATGTACAGCGTACTGCCGGTCATTGAAAAGTTTTTGTATTTCGAGACATATACTCGTACATACGAGTACATAGGAGCATGGACATTATGAATTGAAATTTTATAGAAGTCCGATTCTCTATCTGTTTTTGGATCAGTCGAGACCGTATATCGGCAATGAGGCGGCGAATGTTGTCGTCCAAGTTTTCTATCATCTCTGCTTCATCGGACTTTAAAATGATACAAAATGGTTGTTAAATCATGCGGTCTTGAAGGCTAATTTCTACTCATCGAATATTTCCTAGCTGCCACCTCTACATACCAGTCCATACTGCAGCTTAAACTGTAATAGATATTTCCTAACATGGAAGTATGAACTTTCTAATCCATTTTGCAATCTATATTTAATCCTAGACGTAAAAAACAGAAACGATTTCAATAGCGAACGGTTGAAAGAGCAGCTTGTGTTTAAGTGATGTGTTACATTGCTCGTGCTCACATTGCAAGTTCCAGAACTTACATGAAATAAAGCTACACAATAAAGCTCATGGACTGAATATCATAAGTAGACAGTTTAAAAAACATTATTTCAGTTTTATCATTGAGGACCAGTTTGTGGATAACGAAACCGGGGTGCTAAAACTCGCACTCAAGGCTTAAAACAGCAACTAAGTCAAGTATCGATTTATAGAAATATGTACAAGTTCACTTAATAGAGTTTTGTCGCTCTTAGATCTTGACTGCAAATAGAATTAATAAATATAAGCAATAAAACCGGACCAAGTACGGAGCCCTGTGGAACATCGATTTTATTTTATTATCAAAGCGCCGACCGCAATTACCCCTTATTTTTACTATATTTTTCCGACCCTTGAGATATGACGCAAACCATCAAGAATAAATCCCCTGGAATCACATTTCAGTAATTTCATTCGAAAAAGTTCGTGGTCCACACGATGGTCAAGCGGCTTCAATTCATGCTCAATGCTGTCAGCTAGATTGTCACGATTTATCAGAAAAAATTTCATAAAAAAGACAGACACAACAGCAGCAGCATATTCGCGTTGTGAGATATCTATAGAGTAAGGAGCCTTCGAAGTTGTAGCAATGGGCAATGATGTTTTGTGTATAGACTTGTTGAAACATTACTTTATTAACACCCGGCTTACTCACTATATGCTACAGAATAAATTTAAATGTGGTTTACACGAAATGGCTAAAGTCTTGAAAAGTTTCAGAACGATTTTTGCACGCACTACAACTCAATAGAGTGTTTTGTAACAAAAGAAGAAAATACTGTGTTCTTGTGACTTCTTGATGTCAGCCTTTGGCTTTTGGAGATTTGGACGATGATGATGATGCTCAATTATTTGTCTACGAGTGAATATATATTTGGTTTATCAGAGAATCAGGGCTTTTAGATATTTAGTAAAAATTAATGCTCCTTACTTAAGCATCGTCTTCTTTAAACAACTCCTTGAGTAATCTGCCATATCTAGCAGCTTTTCTGGTAAATTGAAGCTGCTGCTCGAGTATCTAGAGTTAGCCGGATTGCAAATAGGAAACCTTTATATGTAAGTGGAACCTTGAGCTACGTAATGTATTTCCGCGTTTGGCGCAGCTGTAGGCCGCTTTGTGAAGGATTTGTCTACATCCAGACTTCTCTGTTATGAACATTTCCTTTGCTGATTTTAGCTTCCTAATATTAGGTAAACAATTATAAAAGAGTAAGAAGTAATAAGAATCGTTATTAAAAGGATTCCAAGTCCCATTTGTCCTCCTGCAAGATCAGTTTCCTTCAAAGTAAGCCAGTAAGTACTGGAAAAAAAATATACATAGGACCGTGAAGAGCCTTTGAGAGAATTCTCCTCCTAATCTAAAGAATGTTTTTTTTCAGTTGCGATGAGGGCAACAGAAAATGCCTCTTCTTTACTATGTATGTATGTACTGTCTTGGCCCATGGTTTTATGGTTCGGCGAATACTAATATAATGTCCAAACTGATGTTGACTTCCATTTTTTGTGATCTTAAGTGAACAAAGTAAGTCTTTTCTTGAATAAATCGCAATAACACTTTGTAATTAAAAAATAAATTAAGTCGTAGACAACTTTCCGGTCGACAAAGACTCTAACAGCATTTAATCCTAGATCCTGGAAAATTTTCTTCTCTACTTACTTCATTCGCGATCTGATTTATTAACTATGATTAGAAGCTGCATCCTAAAATTCGAGATGCGAATACAAGGAGAAAATCTGATCTCAGATCCGTAGTCTCAAGATCCATTATTTCCAGAGCGTCTCATGCAAATAACAACAAAACCATTGTAAACATCCCCCAGGTCCAACTGGAAAAAAAAGTAAAAAAAATTCAGCGCCACATCAAAAACAGATACCAATTAATCCCGAAACAACTACCGTCTCCACTAAAGTATCTACAGTCTACCGAATTTGTTGAAACCTCCTCTTTCCAGTAAATCTTTTCACTATCATCTCGGGTAAGACAAATTACTGCCCAACACAAACGAATACGCAGAACAAATGACTTTGCCAAGAACTCCACATTGCTGATGATCTTCGTACAGCTAACTAGTGCCCAGCCGCACGTCTCCTTCAAGAGTCTTTCTGAGTCTATTATTAAAAATGCCACCAGCACCATCATCATCGTCGTCCGCGGAGGTTGTTATTACTCTGCATTGCCAATACTCGTAATTAGTACTTCTTTAGCGAAGACATTGTTACCTTTATCTGGTCTTCGGTGGATAACCGCAGATACTACAACTACAATACGTACCTTGTAGTCTCGGTTCAGATTTAATTGAAAGTAAATACCTGAAAATCTGTTCGGAGAGGGAGTAGACGAGGAGGAAAATTCCCGTCAATTAGCGAAAGCGTCCCATACTCGTAACATGCGCGCCGATGAAGATAAGACCAAACATTACCCCAAATCGAATGGCACTGACTCACAGATGGCGCAGAACCAAACCGTTACGGGATAAATCATAAAAACGGACGAACAGAATACCTGAATGTCAATTGTCATAAAAGCAATCGATGAGGAAAAAACGACGACGTTCGGTAATAGGGATTATACGAGTAGGAGAGAGACTCCAAGACCGCACATGTTTCCACTCATTGTGCACATGCCAAATGGGATCAAGGCGAACTACTGCGCAAGCGTAACATGCAAACGATAAAAGAGTTTTGCAATCGAACAGAACAACTATTTGTTAAGTGCTGTGCTGGTGCTGGTCTGATGGTTGCAATGTTCCTGGATTCCACCACTCTCTCTTTCTCTCTCTGTTGGCCAATTCATATTAGTTATGGACCTGTTGCCAGACATGTTATACCCGCCGTTGGTGCTGTTTCGGTGCAGCGCCATGGATAGCAGATACTATTGCCGCTGGTAGGTACAGTAGTGCAGTGGTGCATTGGTGCATAACTACGATGGTGGTCAATTGCCGGCAAAAAAGATAGACGACCTAAAAGACTCCCGAGAAGACCATCAATTTAGCGAGTGCATATATCAAATCAACAAATAGCGACTGTGGATGATTGCGCGACTACGGATGGCACAATATAAGGTCTCGGTAGCTTACACAGTCTCAGATGCAAGACACCTCACAACAGACAGATCATTACCGAAATCGTGCTACGATTGGATTCTTAAAGAGGACATTTCGGGCATTTTGTACAAAACACTAGAACCATGTTCGTTAACCTTTTTTAAGCTTTTCCCTTAGTTGTTTGACAAACAGTGATGAATTTTTCCCAGTACTTTTTGGACCTCTACATTTTTAATCCAATGTTTCCACAAGAAAACACTTTCTGCATTTTGGGTTAAAACAGGAACCACGGTGGTTCAACCTTAGGACCGAAGCCGGGGAATCTGCCTCCTAGACTTCCGTGTTTAAAGTCGTGGCGTGGACTACGGGTGAGCCTGCCACTTAAAAGTAGCTATGACTGGCAGCTGGTAACTCGCCAAACCGTAGAAACCTTCAGTGTAGTTAAGTTATGAAGATATTTGCGATAAGACCAGTATTGCTCTGTCCCCACGTTTTATTAGACGGGGGCTCCCTCGAGACCGTCAGTGGTACTTTGGATGGAAAAGTATGTCAGAGGAAAAGTAGCACCATTAGACCCATATTGCTGGCATTGAATGAAGCATCTCGCCGGACTTTAAAATCTCGATCAGAATTCAGCAGCTTTTCAATATGCGGCCCCACATTCGTTCTCATTTTCCAAAGTGCTACAAGTCATTGATGCTTTGAAAGATCAAAGAATGATCTCTGAGATGACCGAACTACGTTCCAATTTTACGAAAATGGCATAAACAATACAGCAGATGCTTCAAGCAGGTTCAATACACATGATTATGGTGATCCAATATTATTGGAGGGTACCTATATGTCCAGTGAACTTTTATTTCCAATGGATTCAAAAACCTATGATCGTACTGACGAACATCAGGTACATCAATCACATACTCGGTTTCGTGAGAGTGCGTATTGAACTAAATATGCTAAATAAAAATAACCTCAGCTTATTTATGTAGACGACATGGTTTTCCTTCTTGACTTAATCAACATAATGCAATTATTGATAAACTAGCTGAGGATTGCAAATTATTTATTATGTTAGGTGACTAATATGCTGTTATGACCAGTTTAATATCACTGTGCAGCTGGCTGACTTCGAAAGGATATCTTTTTCCGGCCTTGCTTCTGCACCATAATGCAAAATTGGAATGACTTGGGTCTCAGTATTCCTGACAAAGCCTTGCTATTCATTTGTATTTTTAGGCCCCTTGCCACTTCCTGTTGACAGCATACTTACAATAGTTTTGCTTTCATTTACGGCCGAACTCATTTTTGCGTTGCTGTTCCAATACTTGTGACAGATCGCTGAGTTCTATATCAACAACAGTATGCAAGTAAAGGGTGGGCCATCTGTTGGTATCTTTTTAAAAAGGCTATTAAAAATCACCGTTGAATATTTTTCAAGGATTATTGCTAAACTAAAACTAATTACGAAATATTATTTCGTTCAAACGACTGCCTCCGGTGGCTTGGCAGTAGCCCGCCCTGTCAACCCAATCTTGTAATACATTTTCTTTGGTTTCAGCCTCTATTTCACGAACAGCTTGACCAATATTTTTCTTGAGTGGCTAAATCGTTTCGAATAGCATCGATATTCAATATTCAATCAAAATAGATTTGACATTGAATCGCAGCAAATAAGAGTCCTATAAATTGTTTGTTGGATGGCTTATGTGGAACATAGCCCTATTTTTCTGGAACCATATCTGGTCCAAGTCTAAATCCTCAATTTCTGGCCATACAAAATCGTTTGTATCTCAGTAACGCTCTCCGTTGACTTAACGTTTTTCGCATTGTCGTTTTGAAACAAAAATTGGCCAATAATGTCGATACTCCAAAAACCACACCAAATAGTCACACGGTCAGGATGCATTGACTTTTCTATGATTTTGTGTCGATTGCTCCAAATACGTAAATTTTGTATTTTCCGTAAACCGCCGCCATGCAAATGCGCCTAATTGAATAAGATGATTTTTGAATAAAATTGTCGGCAATCGTGGTGCTCTTAAGCCCAAATTGAGAAGCGATAAAGAAGTGGGTGTCATTTTGCTTACTGAATCAGTTGAACAATCCGTGATCTTTCTGCAAATTTCTCTTCAGGCTAGTGTGACTGATGTTCAGTTCCTGAGATCTTTTGTAAGTTGAGGTTTTTCGGGCTTAGGCGCATAATTTCGGCAACATGCTCTCCTAAAAATTCGTCAAGTGATGATTTTAGGCCGACATCAATTTTACCTTTCCTAGTCAAAGTACATATATGAGCGAATAATGCATACGCAAATAAATGAGTATCTCATACGTAATAATCTACTGATGCCAGTTTAATCTGGATTTCGTGCCAAACATAGCTGCACTGCTGCTTTGATGAGTTTAGTGGAAGATATAAGAGAAAAACTGGATAAAGACCATGTTGCGTTCTTGATCCTACTAGACTTCTCCAAAGCCTTTAATGTGGTTTACCATTCGACTCTAATTTTTAAGTTACGTCATTGTTTTAACGTGTCCCTATTTACTGGAATGTTACCCTCATCTTATCTAGAAGAAAAAAAAAACCAGCTGTTTCTGTGGAGGGCGTCCTATCAGAAGTTGTTCCTTCGGCGCGAGGCATTCCGCAGGGCTCGGTTTTGGAACCTCTTTTATTTTCATTGCATATCAATGATATATAAACCATAATTTTGAATTCAGCAAAACATGTTTACGCCGACGATATTCAGATTTATAAGAGTTGTGATCTTGGCCGTATCGAAGACTGCGCTACTGTTTTGAATGAAGATCTTAAAAGAATCTTAAACTCGTCGATTGAAAATAGTTCAGCACTGAAAGGAAGGGTAAATGCCTGATTCTTTCAATGGTAATAGACTTTGTTGAATCTTCGAAAATTCTAGGCATGATTTTTAACAGGACACTTATATGGAATAACCATATAAATGTGATGGTGTTCTCAGAACTCCATGGACTGCTCGAAAGTTTACACCACTAAAGACAAGGATTACTTTTTCTTAGGCTATTATTAACGTTCGTACTCTTGTTATGCTTTGAAGCATCACAAAAACAAGGCCTCCGATGTATCTATACAATAAAATCTAGTTTTCGGCATCCGCAATTCTCGTGTTTGATATCTGAAAGACAATTTTTCATTGCTGAATTCTGTGGAATTTATAACATATTTTTTGAATACGGTAAATTTGTGAATTGACATAACTTTTTATTTTAAATTTATACCACGTTTATCTCACACAGACAAACTTTAAAATTATTCAAAAAGATACCAACAGATGGTAGGTGAATTTCGCACAATTCTCCTCAGTAGGATATTGAAAAACTTGCATGATAGCGCAGCACCTAACCTAAATTCGGAAACATTTTTGTCGGCCTTCACAGTGTAACAAGCGTTCTATGTTGCCATTCTGTCATACACAATCTCATGAATTTGGCATTCTTCACAATCTGTATAGTTCGTCTCTAAAGATGCTATTATATGCAGCCTTAAAATCAGTAAACGGGTAGTGCGTATCGATTTGGATTTCTGGGTATATTCCAGGATCCGCCGTAATGTGAATACTTGAAAGATTGTGGACTTACCGGTCCTGAAACTGTATTGAAAGTAGAAAACCTATTATATGCGATGGTGAGGTGAAGGTTCCCTTTTTGAGGCATAGTTTCTGACGGGCCTCATTTTCTCTTCTATCCAATGTGACTTCGTAGGCAAGTTGTTTCCTTACATTTGTTTGTCAACCGACGGTTTCCTGCATTTACCAACCATAGGTTGTCGGGAGAAACCCAATGTATCAGTTTCGTATTTTTTTATGGCTTTTTTGACTTCGATGGCACTTGATGTTGGTTTCATGCCGTGAGGTTATCGCCTTAAAGCTTTAGAGTTGTTGTCATAGTCTTCCGCCTTTAATAAATCCGAATCCAAAAAGGCACTGTTTGATTTCTTTAACGCCACCGCCGGAGTACATGTCAATGTCTTTCATCCTGCCTTATGGCAGTCGTATATATTCGCACTACGAACAATTTAACTTTCAAGGTAAACGTATTGAAATATTTGGCTGGTAGGAGCAAATCGCGCAATTTCTTTGGTGTGTATCATTGTATTGCTTCAAAATCTTTTTCAATAAAAAAGAGGAAAGACTCTTCTTTAGGAAGTTAGAAGTTATCTATTGTGACTGAATAATACGTCAGACTATATAAAACTGCGTTTTAAAAGAAAAGCTACTGATCTTCTGGATACTTTACAACAACATTTTAGGTACATACATACAGTACATAGGCAGAGACGGAACAAACAAGATAACTCAAACTGGTGCTAATTAATGTCATTTCATGAAAAGGTTGTCTTTGTCATAATCGGAAGCATTTAGCGTTTGTATATGGCTCACTTACAGAGCATGCTACATGTTAAAGGTCTAAGCTTAACGTAAGTGGTAAGTTAGGACAACGTAGACCCGAGAAATGGGCATACGGGGCTCTGATCGATGTACAGTCCGTTTGATAAGATCGTATACGGAAAAACTCGTTTATGAAAACCGGTTTGGAAGTGGCATTTGCATTAGCAGATATAAAAATACTTCTGCTAAGATGCTTTGAATAAAAAAATTTGAAGAGTGTTCAATTTTTGTCGGAGACGGAAGTATTTTAAAATGAGTGTCGCGTTTGGATCACGTTATGAAGCAGTATTCTTGTGCACGCATCCAAAAGGACCGAAAATGTCATACGGAGCAGCTGCTTAATACATGAAAAAGTCAAAAGCATTTGTTAGCAAGTGGGTGCACCGTTATTCCCAAGTTTAAAATGTGGATGATTTGCCGGATCGTGGGTCTACGCCAAAAACAACAAAAAAGCAGGACAAAATGATTCTACGCGTGTGTTTGAAAAATTCCTCTTCTATCGTTACGTGAAGGACAAGGGATTTTACGTAAAATGGGTCTAAATGTGTGTTGTGATGCGATACGAAGACGTTTACTAGCCAATAATGTAAAATTTCGAAGCACAATAAAGAAACCACTACTGTCAAAAAAACACGTAGAAAACGACTCAGTTGGGCCAAGAAGAATTTGGACAGAGATTGGAACAACGTTAATTTTTCGGATGAAGCTTCTTTTTGGGCATGGTCTCCTATCACTCATACCTGGTGTACACAATGCAATAAATTAATCCAGCGGACCGTCAAACACCCGGCAAAGGTGCACGTTTGGGGATGCTTCTCAACACAAGGATTTGGCAATTTGTTCATGTTTACAAATAACTTAAACGCACCCAACATGGTCAAAATTTATAAGAAGGCTTTATTACCATCTGCCCAAAGGTGGTTTAAAAGTAGGAATGAGAATTGGTTACTGCAAGAAGATAATGACCCGAAACATCGCAGTCGTTTGTGCAGTGCGTGGAAACAAGAAAATGACGTCGATGTTTTAGATTGGCCATCACAGTCGCCGGATGCAAATCCCATTGAAAATGTTTGGGCATTCATGAAGCTAAAGCTCCAAGGAAAGAATATCTCGACGGTCAAACAATTATCACGAAAAATACGTGTTTTATGGAGATCTTTGTCTCAAGATTATGCTATAAGATTAGTAGAAAGCATGTCTTGAAGACTCCAAGCAATTATTGATAATGGAGGAGAATGGACAACTTATTAATTAAAAAGCATTCGAGTAAATAAACAAAATAAACCAGTACAATTGATTTTTTTTATTATTATAAGTTCTTCTTTAATTTTTGCCGTATACGATCTTATCAAACAGACTGTATAACTCGCAACTGAGATATGTTCTCTAAGATTTTTCGAACAGCAACTCAACTAAGAAATGTTTACTTATGAAAGTAAGAAGGGAATTGATCGAACTAAATTTCATTCCCCGCACAAAACAGAGTTGCATTTGCAACCTGTGTAAGAAATGTTGAGCATGTTTCCCACTTTGTAGGCATAAGCCCTATTTTATAGGAGAACGTTAAGCATTCAACGCGGAAACCTTTGCTGGATCATTTCGTTTAACTACTTCTTATAATGAATTGATGAATGGGACATGCATTATGGAGGAAATTGTCTGATGTCAATATAGAAATTTAGTAAAATGGCCAAATCTGATTGTCTAATTAATAAACTAATTTATTCACTGGATCATAACTACAACTTGTCAGCCTCACTGTTGCCAGTAACCTTACCCGCGTTACACTCCTTAATATTCCTGTTTTCTTCCAACTATCTCTCCCTCAACGACACTTCCAATTACGATACCCCATTCGATTTAAAGGAAACATAAATTGCTCCACAGACCACTCAAACTCTCAGGAGTTCTTAGTCGAGATTTACAACTCGACAGGATTTGAACAACTTCAAACTTATGAGTACACTGTTCTGCAGACAATTTTTCCGCTGTTCTGTTGCTCCGTTTGTGTGTGTTTTTCTTAAATTAACAATTGCACTTGAGAAATTTATTATCCTGTTCGAATTCAGATCGCTTCCTCTTCGATCACTCCCGATCGTGGATTTCCCAACTCCCATGGATCATCTCTCCAAAGGCAACGTTCTCTGCGAAAAAAATGATTTATGAGACGATATTGGCTGTATTGTACTCGTATGTATATATCCACGAGTACGAGTATCTTCCTGAAATGTACATCATTCCCTCTGCCTTTTGTTTTGTTCTATAATTTACTTCAACCATTCCTGCACGTCTTTTGGATCTGAACCCCAAAACGTCATACGGCTATCTTCAAGTGGAGGTCGAACTCCTCCTATTTGATGTACGTAGCGATAAATTCCCATAAACTAATTAAATTTAATAATTTTCTCTTTTAGTACAAAAATTAGCCTCTTCTCTCGCTCTCTCTATGGACTGGTTGATGAGACACAGAGAAGGACAAGGGGGATCAACTCAGCTTAGGTTTGTTAATTTAAATGAATTGGCCCAGCGATGCGGAACACGCGCGCTTTAATCTTTTAACAGCGTCTCAGCACAGATACACATGCCAAGGTGCAATCAGGGGGCTTAGATCGTTTCTAAAACGGTTTGTGGCGCAGCTATAATGCGCGTACACATACAAAATTATATGAACCACGCCCCCATAATGAGATATTTCTTGGGACCTCTCCAACAAAATAGGGAGGTGTGGGGATATTTGCAAGTGGTTCTGCGGTTATTTATTGCATGTTTGGTGAAAATTGGTAAAAAGTATGTGTTTTTGGCGAGACACGTTTAAGAATAGCGAACTTAGGAAACTGGTAACTGGTACCTAGTACCTGGGACCATGGAACATGATTCTTCCGGTTCTTCATAGCATGGAACTCACAATAGTTTGGTTCTGATGATTGTATAGTAAGGCGACGTGCTTGCAAATAGTTTCACAGTATCGTCGTTGCGATAATGGTTTTATCAAATCAGTTAATCGGCAAATTAGGTGTAATTTTGAAGCCGTTAGGACGAGCTAAATGGATTGCGAACAAGCACGGAAGTGGTTGCCACTGGGATGAGAGTTTTTTGTGGTTACCATGTGATAGACACAAAGGCAAGAGTCGTGTTTCATAGTTTCATTCTGAGTTTATTTTAAGTTGTTATATGGAATAATCTGTTTAATCGTCCGTTACATGAAAGTCGATGTTCAGCAGATGATGCAATTATATCCTTTTCTCAGAGTTCATAGTCCATAGACGACGTGACGGATTGTTAACAAATCTTCCTTCTATGTGGTAAATACGTCTCATTAGACGATATCCTTTTTTGCTCTAGATAAAGTCTCATACAAACTCTTATCCAAAGTCCAAAAATAGCACTTTTAACAAAAAAATCGAATAAACAAGATCCACTAGGATCCACATCCTCATTTGCCTAGATTCTATTAGCATTTCTGTTTCTAAAGTAAAATATCTAAGTCTACACAATTTTCTCATTTGCATTTTACCCCCTTCAGTGATTCCTTCTCCCCTGCTGACCCAGATACATGCAAATCTTTCATGTCCCCCGATTGAAAAATATTCTCTATACAACTCTATGCATCTCTACTTCCACTTTTGCGTCCACTGTTTGGAAATTGTATCCATAATTGATGCGTGAAAATTCTATTAAATAATTAGATTCTAACATTGAATCAATTACTATGCAATAAACACTTTATAAGCAATCCCCAGCCAGTTGGCAGAGCATCGTCATCCTCGAGTATAGCCGACTTAAATGGAAGAAAATTGAAAAATTGGAGCGGGACTCAAACCAGCAGCGAATCTTTAGTTGCCACCCATATAATTGTAATTCAATCGAACGCCATCAGCTGGTGTATGTTAGACTGAAGTATGCCGGGGAGTGGAGTGAAATTCTATTTTTCTCAGCGCCCCAATATTAAATTAATTCAGGATTACTCCCTGTATACACATATACACAGAACAACAACAGTGAAGTACAGCAGTCATGTCCCCAAGGATGTTCAGATACGAGTATTGTGCGCGTACTCGCTTCAATAAGCGGACAAATCGCAGTAACTGATGACTGTGATGTGAAAAGCGTGCTAGAAAAAAAAGAAAAGAAAAAATCAATACCATCCTCAGGCACATCCACGGGTCTTATATTGTAGAAGTTCTTCACCTAGCGACCACCCAATGACCCAGCTTGCTGGCTATCATCTCCCCCTTCAATCGCTTCGCATTCCAGAGCGCTACTATCGAGCATTCTAGCACAATGCAATTAGGAGGAGTGAGTGGTATAGTACAGAAGCGCCCATTTCGTCATCGCTTGACTATGTTTACCAATCAATAAGAGTGCGCGTTCCAAGTACTGAGTGAGTACCGTCAACCAACAGCGGAGACCCGAGAAACGATAACCGAGTACCTAGTGCTCATAGTCGTAGTCATAGTAGTAGTCGGTCTTGTAGATCCTTGGAGCTCCTTGCAGAAAGCTATTTGCATATTTTAATTATAAAATTGTTAAATCAACACAACAACAAGGATACAATAGCTTCACGGAGCCCTGGGCGCGAAGTGATGGTTGTTTTCTGTTTTTTTTTTTTTTTTTTTTATTCCAATTCAAGGCACACCACTTACTTTCGGCGGAAGTGAGGATACATGGGATAGCAATCAAAATATGGCGTCAGCGTTGGTGGTGGTAGAAGTGAAAATCAGCCAAGGGGTGGTAAGTGGAAAATTGAAAAATTCCAAAACATATCTACGTACGTTCATAAGTATATTTGAGGGTGTACATGTGGGGGTATGTTGTGTTATTCTTTCTTTGAGTGAGATGGTTCTTTGTGCCTCATACAGTTTTCTTCAGCTTCCCAATGTTTCCTCATGCGTCGACAACGTTTTTCTTGTCGTCATCTTGGGTTTTGGTTTTTGCTTTTGTTGAACAGGATGTTTACTATCTTTGGTACAATGTAGGGAACTCCTTGAGGGCAAAGAAGAGGACGACGATTAATTTGTGTGTTATATGTAGGAGTGATGGTGGAGTTGGAGAAGGAAATGGAGAAATTGGTGATTTTTATGTTATATTTGATAGGAAGCTTCAGGGGGCCATTGCATGCTAAAGTTGAGCAATTTATTTTCTTTCCTCTCTTTCAGTGAAGTCTTTTCGATAAATGTCTGAGAAGAAGGGTGAGTGGAACCATTCGGTTTAGTGGAGGTGCCAAGTGACTTGCAGCAAATATTCTTATGAAGCTAAAATGTGAACTTTAGATGGGGAAAGTAACTATCAAACATTCTTGCTTATCGAAGAATTTACTAGCAAATGGGGTCATTAATTCAAGCGGGGTATGTTTACAATGTTAGAGAGTCAACAGATGTAGATGGATGTAGCTTGGAATATTATTTACGTCCTGTCAGTGGGTTGTTTTCATGTTTTCTTAATGTTAAAATACCCTAAACTCTCATCTTAAAACTCAACTTCTAAGTAATCGGATTAAAACCGTTTTAAAAAGCCGCTGCAGTTGGTATCTATAATAATGTCGGCCGTGATGATAGTGCTAATTAATTGCCTCATCTTATGGCTGTAAGCCATATTGTACCAATCGCAGGTATACAACTTTGCTACCATTTCTTACGATACTCTTCATTATCAATCTGCCCATAACCTGCTTACTTTACCCTAAGCGAACTGCCAAGATATCTTCTGTTGTCAAAATTTATAATCGGAAAGAGCTCTTCATTTCTGGGAGTGAAGATCGTCAGTCTAACAACTTCCCTGCTGAAAAGTTTCTGTGCAGACGGTGTAATAATGTAACCAATGCAAAATATCTTAAGCGGACGAGTACATTTTGGAAATTGGAAACTCAGTTGGTGCCCCATATTCAATTATACGGTGGATATTCTTTGACTCCCAACTTTATGCTATCAACTGTTTTAACTTCTTTGTCGTTTAATGCGAAACTAGTTTTGCACCAAAGCGAATACCTGTGCACCAGAAGTAGGCTTTTTATTGAACCCTTAAAACTGAACAAATTTCCATAACTAATCAAGTGACCCGGCGTTAATTTAAGTACATATTCCGAAGAACATGAATGTGAACTCGGAGCATGTAGTAATCAATGGGTACAACATAGCGTGGCCACTAAATTCCTTGCTCTTAGCGCGAATGGCAACCTGTCCGACTTCAAAAGACAACAGAAGCATATTGTCCTTTCTGCTAAAGATTCTGGAACTTAATGTAGATGCTTACGGTAGTCTAGTTCCATCCAGAGGAATATTCTTACCCGTGAACTACTTTTAACTGCTTAGTAGCTGTTCCCTCGTGACTTATTTGGCAACTTGTGCGAAATGAGTTCTAAAAGTCCTTTGACTAAAAGCACGAACCATAAGAAGGAAGCTACAAATATCTTTTTGATACGCTCTTCGCGATTTGCTTAGCTGTTCAGTTGGGGATCTTTAGCCACCTACTTATAAAACAGGCTGTCGACCCGTAAAGAGAGTTTGAGACACTTTCCTCGATCCCGGGCGAGCCGCTTTCAGTTGTCTAGCGCTGTGTCAGCCGCCATGGTTTAGTCCCTAACACAGATATTCGGTTGCCCGTGTCGCCTGGGACATATACGCCTGGTGCATTATTGTCTATTCGCTCGATTTGGGCGAATTGTTTTACCTGTTCCATGATTGGGAGCGAACGGTTATCTCGATGTCGTCTTCGTACCCCAACAGCTGGAATGATTTGTTGAAGGTAGTGCCTTCCGTGTCAACACCTGCTCTTGACACTTTCTGTTTCAGCATTTTATTAAAGAAATCACACGACCGACGGTTCATATTCATTGCGTGATGTGGTACGGATTTCGAATAGTTCGGAGGAATTGTTTTCAAATTGTATATTGTACTGCGAGTTTTCCAGACTCGCTTGACGCAGCTGGTTTGCGTGGTCATCGTCATGTAGAGCTAAAGACGATGAATGCTGTTATATGCGGCTTTGAAGTCGATAAAAAGGTGGTGAATTTTGACTTGAAATTCGTTGGTCTTTTTCAGGATATTCCCTAGTGTGAAAATTTGAACGTTCTACCGGGCTGGAAGCCATAACAATATTCGATCGAGTGTTGCAGATATGCATTTTCTGTCACTTTCCAGCGTGGGCACTCATCATCATATCAATGGATCCTTTTCGCCGGTGCTAGAAGCCTAAGGTGACCTGGGCTATCTCTTTGATGATGTTGCGATACTAGTACCGCAAATTGTTTGCGTTTTGTGGATGGTGAATACACGTCAGGAGTCTCTGTAGGCTTTGGTTACTCCAGCGAATCATGTCAGCGAGTGTAACAAAACGTCGCCACACTTAGATAGTACAGTAGTAGTAGAAAAACTTCAGAAGGAGCAAACCATCTGGTTTTGCCATGTTCAACGAACGTCGTCGGATAATTCGGACCAAAAAAAGCAATAAAAGCTCAAGTCTCAGGCAAACTTCAAAGAAGAGGCCGAAAGAGAAATATTTGGATCATTCAAATCGCAGGTATACAACTTTGCTACCATTTCTTACGATACTCTTCATTATCAATCTGCCCATAACCTGCTTACTTTACCCTAAGCGAACTGCCAAGATATCTTCTGTTGTCAAAATTTATAATCGGAAAGAGCTCTTCATTTCTGGGAGTGAAGATCGTCAGTCTAACAACTTCCCTGCTGAAAAGTTTCTGTGCAGACGGTGTAATAATGTAACCAATGCAAAATATCTTAAGCGGACGAGTACATTTTGGAAATTGGAAACTCAGTTGGTGCCCCATATTCAATTATACGGTGGATATTCTTTGACTCCCAACTTTATGCTATCAACTGTTTTAACTTCTTTGTCGTTTAATGCGAAACTAGTTTTGCACCAAAGCGAATACCTGTGCACCAGAAGTAGGCTTTTTATTGAACCCTTAAAACTGAACAAATTTCCATAACTAATCAAGTGACCCGGCGTTAATTTAAGTACATATTCCGAAGAACATGAATGTGAACTCGGAGCATGTAGTAATCAATGGGTACAACATAGCGTGGCCACTAAATTCCTTGCTCTTAGCGCGAATGGCAACCTGTCCGACTTCAAAAGACAACAGAAGCATATTGTCCTTTCTGCTAAAGATTCTGGAACTTAATGTAGATGCTTACGGTAGTCTAGTTCCATCCAGAGGAATATTCTTACCCGTGAACTACTTTTAACTGCTTAGTAGCTGTTCCCTCGTGACTTATTTGGCAACTTGTGCGAAATGAGTTCTAAAAGTCCTTTGACTAAAAGCACGAACCATAAGAAGGAAGCTACAAATATCTTTTTGATACGCTCTTCGCGATTTGCTTAGCTGTTCAGTTGGGGATCTTTAGCCACCTACTTATAAAACAGGCTGTCGACCCGTAAAGAGAGTTTGAGACACTTTCCTCGATCCCGGGCGAGCCGCTTTCAGTTGTCTAGCGCTGTGTCAGCCGCCATGGTTTAGTCCCTAACACAGATATTCGGTTGCCCGTGTCGCCTGGGACATATACGCCTGGTGCATTATTGTCTATTCGCTCGATTTGGGCGAATTGTTTTACCTGTTCCATGATTGGGAGCGAACGGTTATCTCGATGTCGTCTTCGTACCCCAACAGCTGGAATGATTTGTTGAAGGTAGTGCCTTCCGTGTCAACACCTGCTCTTGACACTTTCTGTTTCAGCATTTTATTAAAGAAATCACACGACCGACGGTTCATATTCATTGCGTGATGTGGTACGGATTTCGAATAGTTCGGAGGAATTGTTTTCAAATTGTATATTGTACTGCGAGTTTTCCAGACTCGCTTGACGCAGCTGGTTTGCGTGGTCATCGTCATGTAGAGCTAAAGACGATGAATGCTGTTATATGCGGCTTTGAAGTCGATAAAAAGGTGGTGAATTTTGACTTGAAATTCGTTGGTCTTTTTCAGGATATTCCCTAGTGTGAAAATTTGAACGTTCTACCGGGCTGGAAGCCATAACAATATTCGATCGAGTGTTGCAGATATGCATTTTCTGTCACTTTCCAGCGTGGGCACTCATCATCATATCAATGGATCCTTTTCGCCGGTGCTAGAAGCCTAAGGTGACCTGGGCTATCTCTTTGATGATGTTGCGATACTAGTACCGCAAATTGTTTGCGTTTTGTGGATGGTGAATACACGTCAGGAGTCTCTGTAGGCTTTGGTTACTCCAGCGAATCATGTCAGCGAGTGTAACAAAACGTCGCCACACTTAGATAGTACAGTAGTAGTAGAAAAACTTCAGAAGGAGCAAACCATCTGGTTTTGCCATGTTCAACGAACGTCGTCGGATAATTCGGACCAAAAAAAGCAATAAAAGCTCAAGTCTCAGGCAAACTTCAAAGAAGAGGCCGAAAGAGAAATATTTGGATCATTCAAACCCCAAAACATCAGTAAGTTATTGGCCTCAATTACGAAGTGATTCAAAATAGAATAGAAATGGAATGGTTTTGAGGTAATCATAGTTAGCCAACTAAGCGGTCCAGTACCAATTTCAACGGTTAATAAAGGAAAATAAGAAAACAAAGTGTGCCATGGAAGTATCTGGTTAAACCTTAGGCTTAGTCCCTATATAAGGATAGGCACATTACGAGTAAAGACCAAGATCACATCGTTTGTTAAGATGCCATTGCGCTTGGAACATACAACGGAAAGCAGTTTACCTGGGATCGAAGAAAGTGGGATGCTGCTATGCCTCAGGCTATTTTCACGTTTCAGAAGCCCATTTAGTTAATGGCTTTAAATCCTAAACTGAATAAGTTGTAGTTTCTTCCTCATGTTATGTGAGGTCTTCTCGAGAAGGCTTCAACAGAGTTTTCAAAATATGTGTAATCACATCTTGCAAAAGTTACTTTTTGCCAGTAAATTATCGATTTTCTGATAGAAACGAGTGGAGTGGAGTGGACGAACAATCAAACCACGATTATGGAGGAACTGGCTTTCTACATTAAAGCTTCTAAGATGGAAAACGGCTGTGGGCCTCGTTTCCGTAATAAAATACTCGCATGTAACTGTTCCATCGGGATTACTAAATAAATGTTGGCGTTTTCCCAGTCGAAGTAACTGCCGCTTTCAGGTGTGCAAGAACTATAGGTATTATTGCACATCAGCTCACTTGCTGTTTGCTCCAAGATCGAAAAACTCTCTTAAATGCGAAATCGAATACCAATACGGTAATCCTATGTTGAGTTAGATGAGACATAGATATCCCCAAAGACCTAATGAGTTAGGGAAGAAGGAATCAGCATTGGATAGTTCATAGTCTTTTGTTTTAAGCTTTGTAAAAAACACCAGTCGAGCAGTTGCATGCTAGTTCATTGTAATAACCGAGACATTTTGTTTTCGGACAAACTGTGATATAAGATCGCACTTTTTAATTAGACACATGTGCCAGCCTTCTCTGCTATTATCCTTTCGCGAAATGGGCACTTAACCTTTCGCTCGTATCTAATGATTTTTCAATTAACTGCATCAGTTTAAGCAACGGTCACTTGGCGCGTAACAAATTTCTTAATAAATAAGAAAACCGTATATGCAACATGGTCATATAGTATGTTGTTTTGTCATAAAAGGACTATAGGGCATATTTTAAAGCTAAACAATGCACTGTTTGAACATATCCACCATACTCGTACCTTTTTTTTTTAGCCCTTTAGGATACACTTGGAGAGATTATTAAAACGACCATTAAATTTGTAGTCGATACTAACCACCTTCACCATTACCCTCTACAAGACGGGATACCTCGATACCTGATCTGAAAACGATCAAGACAGTAGGCAATTTCGAAGTAGACCTTTTGAGGTGAATGGTAAAGAGTTAGTCTTATTCGAGATAAGTTGATTTTGTTACATTGGTCAAGTGAAGGTATTTTTTTGTGGAGGTTCTTAGTTACAATCTAAGAACAATCTGTACCTTTACTCACTTTTTCTCGACCATATTGCTTTTGTCATTTGATCCATACAATTTTTTGCAATTTATACTAACCTCCTCGAGAGCATTGTCGCCTAATGATATTTGCCACATCGGCTTACTACTTAAAATTATGTTTCAGGAAATGCTTTTTCTAAGAGACCGCTTTTGTATTAGTCATCTGCCTTCATAAATCTGCCACACAATTGGCACTGCAAATAACGTATTTTCACCATAATTATGACTCATCAAAATCTTTAAATACTAAGAGTTCTTTAATGATGAAGATTCTGTAAAATTGTTAAAACTTTCCCCTCAAGTTAACTGGTCTGCTGTTCATCTTTGACCCTTCAACGCTCAATCACCATCTCTCACAAGCCATTTATTCTGTCATCTCAGATGATATATTGGACCACCTAAAACTTCGTCGATCCTGTAATTTTCCCCGAAATTGCATTTAACTCAAAGTCGGACCCTTCCTTTTAGACTTTGGACAAATTCCCGACACTGACCATCTATTAGCACCCCATCTCGCACAAGGGCCAGTAAATCATTATCATCATCAAATCATGCTCGTATCTGCATCGTCTTCATCGCCATGATCTGCATCGTGCCCTGACGGCATTGTAATCATCTCACGATCGCGCAAACTATGAGTGTACCATTGCCCATCACATCTCGTTCCTGAGAACGGGCAAGACATCCCAAGTTGGGTTCATCTATACCCGCGTGCACCAACAACCAACCGATCTTACCCATCGATATCAATTTGTTTGTCTGGGTTGGGAGGGTGGGGATTGTTATAGACACTTCCATTGTCGAATGGGATTTTCGAAGTTTCATGCTGAGGTTTCACTGATTCCACCAACAACAGCATTACCTTCCGATTCTATATCCAGCATCGAAGGTTGTTTATAGCTATTGCTCCCACAGCTTTACCAGCCTTGTGGTGACTGGCATGAATTCGGATGCCAAAGCTAGCCCATAGGTAGGTTAATTGTTTAATTGCTTGCGATTAAGCTATTTGTGTGCAAAGTTGTACGAGAATTTCGCTATCTCATTTGAATGATGATGTTCAGGTGAGGCTGCCTTCTTCTTGTCTCCTTCGACTTCTACTAAGGTTTGCAGACAGATAAATAGATAGATAGGTTCACGTCGCGTCGTATATACTCGTATCCATTCCCTTTCCATTTCGTTTGGCACTCCTTGATTTTCATCTCCCTGTCCCTCACTGTTTATAATGAACAAGATTGGTGGCTAATTATTTCTCAGGTTAGGCAGCACTAGGACTAACACACTTGGGATACAAGTGGTATGGTTTGATGAGATGAGGAGTATTCATTTGGTATGGTGAGTGCTTGCCTTGGGAGTGGGTTCTTTTTAGTATGTGTGCCATAATTTAGATTTCGTGATGGAACTTCCTCAGATTCCAGGACAAGGTGAGAACATATGTAGAGATATCACGAGGGTCTCTGGACCATTCAGGAGTTTAATGAACACTATTTTCAGACGCCTTGTATGTTGGAAGTTAACTGAAAAAATGTTTTTTTTTGTTTCCTTCAGAGTTTTTCTCCTTGTAGCTGCTTACATAGCCTCCTTCCAAATTTGGAAACGGTAGTGGGTCAGTGGATAGTAAAACAAGAAATTGTTTCACAAAAACATTGATTTACAATTTCAATGACTAAACCGAGATGTCGTCATCACAGACGGAGAATTTTGGTACAATTTCCATCGTCAACATACTAAAGCCACTTCTTGCTCCTAAGCTATGATAAGCTAAACTATGCTTCGTTTCATGCAATTTGTGGCAGTGTGTTCCAAATCTATCCGGTTTTTCAAAACTCCCGCTTCTCCGATTCGAGTATTCTGCACTTTATTCCTATGTGTCGATCGATCCGCTTTTCTTTCGTCCAGGTCAATAACTGAAAGGACAGCTTTTCGTAAACGTATGTCTAAACCAATGTCACCTAGGTTGGGTAGTTGTGATATATCATTCTGAAGGTCGACTACAGCAGAAAACATTGGTGTCAGCTACATACCTTCTTTGGCCGTACTATTCAAGTTAATGACTTTTGACAGTGCTGACTTTTAGTCTGCAGGCATTTGATTTTCTTACAATTCAGATGCCGTTTGGTTGAAAACTACTGTTTCCTGTGATAGTTGGCCAATGTCTTCAGATTTTGGGTATTCTTTTTGTTTTAATATTGAATGTTAGATATACGAGGGCGGATCAATAAGTCCGTGACTTTTTGAATTTCTGACCTCTTTACTGAAACAGCAACACTGCTCCTGTCAACAGGCATCTGTCAGTTGACTCCTGTCAAAATTTAAACTTGCTGCGTCAGTTAGTTTGTGTTTGACAGCTATTTTTATCAGACTACTCACTAATTTGAGGAGAAAATGGAAAAAAGTGAATTTCGTGTGCTTATTAAGCATTATTTTTTGCGAAAAAAAACCATTACCGAGACCAAGGCTAAGCTTAATAAATACTATGGGGACTCTGCACCATCGATTTCAATGGTAAAAAAGTGGTTTACTGAATTTCGTTGTGGCCGTACAAGCACTGAAGATGCCGAACGTCCTGGACGCCCAGTTGAGGTCTCTACACCCGAAACAATCGAAAAAATTCACGATATGGTGTTGGCCGACCGAAGATTGAAAGTGCGAGAGATTGTGGAAGCCGTAGGGATCTCGCATGGCTCAGTGGTTTCAATTTTGAATGATCACTTGGGCATGAGAAAGCTTTCCGCAAGATGGGTGCCGCGTTTGCTCACAGTCGACCACAAACACATGTGCAGTTGCCATGGCAAAAATCCATGAATTGGGCTATGAATTGCTCCCTCATCCACCCTATTCTCCAGATTTGGCTCCGAGCGACTACTTCTTGTTCCCAAACCTGAAGAAATGGCTTGGTGGAAAAAGATTTGACTCCAATGATGAAGTCATCTCGCAAACAAAAGCCTATTTTGAGGACCTCGACAAATCATTTTTTTTGGAAGGGATAAAAAAATTGGAGAAGCGTTGGACAAAGTGTATAGAGCTCAAGGGAGACTACGTTGAAAAATAAAATTATTTTTTTATCAAAAAATCTGTGTTTTAATCCAAAAGTCACGGACTTATTGACCCGCCCTCGTACATATACCCATCGCATGTAACGTGGATAATATATGATAATAAACTCCTCTCTGACATTGTCAGAAGCATTCTCAAAAACAACAGAAGGTGGACTTTTTCTTAATAAATATATTTATCTTTGCAGACACGTTCCGACTTATGAATACGAATACGAGTTGCAGTACCGCCAATTTATTTGCATTGGTTGCATTATACAGTTCGGAATTAAAGGGATGCCATCAAAGAAACGTCGGTTTTTATCGGATGTTGTCTAGATTTGTGACTACCTGTTAGTTCTTTACTTTGTCTGCCCTGAGATCTATGTTTTAATGGAGTTGTGTCGCTACACATTGCACCTTAAATGTTCAAGTTTATATCTCCTACTACCTTGAGGCTGTGTATAGAATTATTTGTCTAAGAACTTCCTACATTTTTAAGCTATTCTGTATTTAAACATCCCTCTACCAGGCTGAGTAGACGATGAAAGCCAAAACTTCTATCCACTTGACTTAAATACAGTAAGGATAGTAATGTCAAAGCTGACGAAAGTAGTTGGACCTTACAGCTTACCAACTGACGTATGTAAATCTGCTGGATATGAGTTTGTAAAGAGCATAAACCAACTTATTTCTTAAATCTGGGCAGAAGAGTGTATGCATGATGAATAGAATTTTAGTATCGTTTGCCCAGTTCACAAAAATGTATACCTTGCAACATAAACATTGACGGATTGGACAAAACGTCACAGCCGACAGCTATAATTTCGAAGTAGTAAGGGACTTCGTCCAACTTGTCTCCACCTCAGCAGAAATATAGTAGAACGAAGAATTACTCTTGCCGATCGATGTTTCTTTAGGCTTACGAGGAAATTAAGTAGAAAGGCCCTATCCTGACTCTATCGAATGCAAAAGAAGGAGATATTCTTCGAAAAATGTTTGGTCCCGTTTGCGTTGACGGGCTTTGAAGGTGAAATTTGAAAACTGAACATCAGTCATTTAAGCCGGCTAAGACATGTTTAGCAAATGGACACCATTGCTTGGGCTCGCAGAGTCATCAGATCTAACCCAGAGAGACAACGCAGTAGAGGGAGACTTGACTTTAGGTGGCAATGGACTTCGGTCCGGGCCTAACTTGTTGAGGTTGGCCCCCTTGTGGGAGCGTCACGGTGGCTGTGGTTTAAACCTAAATCGCAGGGAGGGTGGCCCTGCTAGGGCTCAATACCCGGAGTGGAGTGGCTATAAGTGCTGGGTGCTGAGACCCTAAGATCAGTAAGAGGTTTTAGGTGGGCCTCGACTCATACCAAGGGTGGATTTGTGCCCTCAACACATTTCCGCATTGGTATTAATTGTTAATGTAGCAAATAAGCGATGGCAAGGCGTACCCTTGCTCTCATGGATGTATGGGCATCCCGTGAGGTTAAGTCTCCATGACAGGTTTTCACGTTAAACTCTAGTGACATCTGTCCCAGATTCAGGGGTCCAAGGTTTCGTCCAACAATGACGCTGTCTTATAAGAAGCGGGGGTAGAATAAATACTGGACTTAACATAATCATTATCAGACCTTTCCCCTCTGATGGTTGCTATGACTTGTCCAGTAACAAGCGGCCGGCCATAGGTCTTGTTTAGTAGTCCGGTAGTCCATACCAGGACTTAAAACCCAGTACCGTGTGAGTTAGGAGCCCCTCGGACTTCGGTTCGGGCCTCCTTGTATGAGCGTCACGGTGGCTGTGGTTTAAACCTAAATCGCTGAGAGAGTGTTCCTGCAAGGGCTCAATACCCAGAGCGGAGTGGCTATAAGTGGTGGGTACTGAGACCCGAAGATCAGTAAGAGGTTTTAGATGGGCCTCGACTCATACCAAGGGTGGATCTGTGCCCTCAACATAGTCCCGCATTGGTATTATTTTGTTTAGTAGCAAATCATCGATGGCAAGGCGTATTCTTGCTCCCATGGATGTATGGGCATCCCGTGAAATTATGTCTTCCAGACAGGTGTTCAAACAAATCATAAGACGTTCTGTCCCAGATTCGCCCGAAGTGTAGCGTCATTTATGTAAGTAATTAAGTAGGACGTGACACATGCATAGCAGATGACTTATTATAATAATATTTTCTTAACCACAGATATCGTCGCAATATATGCAGGCATTTGAGCTGAGAAGAGTATGAATTTCACACATCTTTTGAGGGTGAAATTCCGGTCGCACAGGCTTGGACATTTTATTAGTAAAAGGCTAAGGAAGAACAGTAGTTAAATGCATTCCTCCTTTGATTCTTCACCGACTTTTGCCAGCTTATGGGCGGGTTCAGTTGCCTCTATGCCGCATTGCTTAAGCATCTAACAACGCCAAGATACTGGCTTGCGCTAATAGTAACAGTAGCAAGTATAGAATAGTTGTAAAGTAATGATAGTCTATTTAAATGCGGCTAAATAATAATATCTTTGGCTCATATCAACCTCATTGTCACCAAATGCTTATAGTTATTTAAATTCACTATTTTATTTCTAAAAAACATAAATTTACAGAAATCAATATGTAGATACGTGCTTTTGACAACACAGCTGAATAAAGAGATAGAATATGAATAGCGACGTCAGTGGTCAGTGACGACATCCGTGCCTTTATCTTCCAAACTCTTTATTTAATTCAAATTAGCATGTTTAAATGTTTTGCGGGTAAGACGTCGCTACATGTTCAAATTAAAAAAATAGAGCCCGTTCTCTCTGGGGTAGTGAATCCACTAGTGCCCGTGAATGACCCCATCATGCCATGTAGTTTTAAATGAGTATCGAAGTTATAGATTACGGGATTGTCGTCGGTTCCAATGTGCTATGTTGTGCTTTGTTTAAAAGTCCCTCGTTCATGCGTCTTTTCTTATTGTATCCTGATGAACGTTTTGTTATTAAAACCGGCGCTGCTAAGCTTTGCCATTTGTTATTGTGAGTTGATGTTTTCCTCCAGGCAAGAGCCCCATATTAAGGAATGGGTAGTACTACTTTGGTTTTTTTCTCATTGCCGTTTTGTTCTTGATGGGAGCATTCTAATTCTGTCCAGATTAGATTGTTCAGAAAGACAAAGGTACTTGGTAGAACCCGCAAATGACAGTTTAGGACATTATAGCATTTTTGCTTTCCCTGCTAAACAAGACCAATTGCGTTTCAGCACGACTTAAATAAAGGCCACAGGGTTTTCTTCACTTGGTTCGCTAAAGGATGTTCTAAGATATTGCCGAGCGGCTTGACTATATTGGCTGTTGTATTTGTTAAAGGATTATATTAGGTTGTTATATAAGTATTGCGCGTATTGTTATTGATATAAAATATATTACTCATTCAGTCTGCAAATTTTGTAGTGTCAGCCTTATTGTAAGCATTTTTAACTTAATTTGGAAATGGAGGTTACAGAAGAGCATATTCGGCATATCTTATTTTTTTGTTCCAGACAAACCAGAAAGAGGGTGCAGTTACTAGAAAAATCTACTTGAGTATGGAGAAAGTGTTCTCAGTGACTCAGTCGGTGTTGGTTTGCAAAGTTTATAAATGGCAATTTTGCAATTTTGACTTTAAAGATGACCCTCGTTCGGGTAAACCAGAATAGGTAGACGATGAGCTCTCTTAGTGCACCCACAAGAAACTCAACTTAAACCATGGGATGATCCCTCGACTCCTACAAAATATAGAAAAAGTCATAAAGTTTGGAAAACGGTTAGTACATCAAAGCTTAAACTGTGCTTCTATCGCATCACAATCAAGAACCGTTTTTGAACCAAATTGTTAACTTAGATAAGAAATGGGTTCATTACAAAAGCATTAAACGTCGCTACCAATAGTTTTGTTTAGAAAACAGATTAACGTAACTGGAAATAGATGGGATTCACCTACTCAAGTTGTTTCTATATGGTGAAGATGCTGAGGGAATAATCCACTTTGAGGTGTTACCTCGAAAACAGACGATTCCCTTAGAAGTCTAGTGTCAACAGCCGTGCAGATTAAAGTCGGCACATAGAGTAGAAATGTCAGAACTCGGCATACAGCTATACACCCTCATACAGATAGGACCAACTAGAGTAACAAGAATTTGGTTGGGAAAAAATCTTGCAATCGCCTTATTCTCCAGATGTAGCAAGATTTCCACTTTTTCTAAAGTCTGCAAAACTTTCTTGATGGGAATAATTTTAGATCTCTGGAAGCTGACCCGGAGGCTGTTGGAGGATTTTGTTTTTGTCAAAGGAAATTACATTGACATCAAAAGAGTTGCATTTGGTTCCAAATATTTAACATAAAAAAAAAACATTTAAAAATTGCGCAAATGCTTTAAAGTGTCAGAAAATGACACGGTGACAAATGCAACGCCAACGGGACTATGCACAAAAAAAAAAACAGATTACGACAACAAGTAAAGTTCCAAGCTACGTAGGTTTATATTATTAACGTCACATATATATGTTAGAATACGTTTCGAGTTAGAAGAAGCTTGCTGAGGTCATAATTGGCCTCAAACCAGAAAAACATCCGAATGACAAGAAGCCTTGTGGACCGATTTCAATTCTCCAAATTTTATCAACAAATTTTGAGAGCATAATTAAGCGACGCATACTGCCAACTATTGACGGAACAAATCTTGTTCCCAATCATCAGTTTGGGTTCAGGAGGAAGCATTCCAGTGTTGATCAGGTGCATAGTATCGCCGACGTAAATTGAGAAGAAACGATTTGCTCAAGCGTATATCTCGAAAAATTGTGATTATATCGGAAATAGAATTTTTGAGACTCAGAAACGAAGTATCGTAACTTAAAGAAGTCTTAGCCGGCGTGCCGTAGGGCAGTGTTCTCAGCCCATTTCGGTATCTCCTATATACTCGACGAAACTAAAATCTTCGTGAGAAAACACAAAATTCGACTAAACGGACAAGAGAAACCTACTGCTTCATTGGAAACTCACATGATAAACGAGTCTACCTGTATTTAACGATAAAAAAAACTGCTTGATAAGTTAAAAATTGGTTGCGGTCGTATAAACATTAAAATTGCAGGGAGCTGCTTTTAGTGAGTGAGAGAATCTCACACTATTCTTTTGCACGTCCTTGCAATCCTCATAGCGTCACTTGCTCTGAATGTTTTAGGCTTAAGTTTATCCCTAAAACAATGACGATATTTTGATTTGGAGATGAGCTGTTGATGCCACTCTGCTGGTTTTTTAGAGGTGGACCTAACACTTTAATATCGACATAACGTAAGCGTCTGTGGTATGGCTGAGACTATTTGTTTATCCCGATGCGATCATTGTCCTCCTGAAAGCTTTCTCCAATTCCATGAGTCTTTTTGAGAAACATTTCAGTACCTAAACCTTTGCATGTTCGCCATGTCGAGAGCATTTAGTTCTTATTTAAATCGAGTTTGGGGAACCCGAATACTGGCCGACGCGGCGTCTGATAAGAGAAGAAGAAGTATGAAAGATAGTCTAAGTCCTCAAATCCCAATAGTAGGAGACGTTTTGTTAATTACCCGTACTCGAATTCTTGTAAAGCGTTACAGAGTTATATAGAGTATATTTCATCAAATTCAGATAAACATGTGTCAACACAAAGGAGCAAGGATTTTGAACTCAACTCAAGTAGATATTTTGCAATGAAATAACATACGGCGATGCAAAATCCAAATGCCACCACATTGATACTTCTGGAAGCATATGGAAACAATTTACACATAATAAAAATAAAAAAAAATTATTGCTGCTGTTGTTTGTATCTGTAGTAGATAAGAAAAGTAATATACATATAATATCCGTTAGTTTTTTTTATCCTGTCACCTCTAGTTTACTATCTACAAAAAAAAAAAAAAAAAACCCGTTGCTGTCAGCGCGCCCGGTGTGGGCCATGGCCTAGCTTCTTGACACTCATTTGTGTTGCTCATGTCTTCATTTTGGGCACAACTGAGCCTACGGTTTATCGCCGAGTCCGAACGGCACTCCTTAGAAGCTTTTTCGAAAGGAATCGAACCTAGACTCTCTGCGTGATAGTCCAATGAGCTAACTATAGGGCCATCGCCATCGTCGTTTACTATCTACCACAACATATAAAGATCCTCCTTTCCAATGAAACCATTAAAATTTAAAATAAAAATGACACCATGGATTCGAATTGAAACAGCTAACTAAGTTTGAAGCTGCAGTATGCATTTAGTTCACATTTCTTGGGTCCGTTATCCGTTATCCCCTTGCATATCAGCGCTGACGCCTCGCAGTTTCAAGCTTCTGTAAGCGCACTGTTAGAGAGATGTTATGTGTTTATTTCCTACGCTCTCCTCGACTTTATAAAATCGCCACTTTCCTCGCGGTTTAGTTTTTGTTAAGCCAAATTCCATTTCACAATAACTCTGATAAAATAAATCTAAATATTTCATAATGGCTAGTAAGTTAAGACGTTGTGTTCAAAACCCTGATAAGTTTTGTTATACTTCAATATTGAAATTTGCACTCAAGGGAAAGCGTGGGCGCCTCAGAGTGTATACAAAATGTGTATTGAACATTTGCGACAATAGGAGAAAGGTGCACGTAAATCTTTGAAATTTTGAGTACCGATGATTTGGCGAGAACAAAAAAGTCATCATAACATATGTTACTTCTGTATGACAAGTACACTTGGCATCAACGAAAACAATCGCCACAAATGGGAATATCCTAATATTTCTTCAGCTATAGGGCCAATTCCTCATTCAGAAGACGTTTCAATACCAATTTTTCATCAGCTACCACAATGTCAGGAGGGAGAAATTGAAGGATCTAGTGCTAGTGGAGTGTTGCACAAATCACAAACAGCAGTTGTTTTTGTATCGCATTTTCATCCTTTGCGTGAAGGAATGCAAGGAACATATCGTTGGCGTAAACTATTTGCTCGGATTTTTGAAAAAAACTAATGTCGTAAATTCGAAACCAATGCAACTGAGAGTTGTTTTCCCCGAGTTGCGCAGTGAGCCCCTTTCGATTCATTTATGGATGTGTGGAGTTGCTAATTCAAGAGCTAACGCTTTCAAGAAGATTTTCAGCTACATCTATCATGTTTTGAAACATTTTCATAGGCCACCTGTTTGTTTTTCCTGTACAGGAGAAGTTTCGAAGCATCTGGTCAAAGGTATCTATTCCACATTTGTTAGCGTTATAGTCGAGGATTATAATCGGTTTTTTTGTTTTAAGACTCATGCATTCCGAAAAACAACAAATTGACGAAAATGATTGCATGTTCTTCATTTTCTGAGAAACTGCGAATTGGACCAGTAACTCTGGTTATTTGATCTGATAGTGTCAGTAATGGTCGTCTTTCTGCGACATAATTCTTTTGCTAATGGGACACTTGTAAAATTACATTCGCCATCAAGGAACCGATCAGCCAGGCGAATAACTAAATCGAACGCATTAATTTTGGCACGTTGCTGCCCAGGCTGTGTTCCGATATAAATTTCACCAATCAAAGGATAATTTGTCGCCGCATTCACAATGCGTAAGATTTGTATGCTATATTATCCAGGCTTACTTGGAACATACTGACGAAAGCTGCACCTTCCACGAATTGTTACGAGTTGCTTATCTACAGTAAGTTCTTTTGACGGCTTGTAAAAAGTTGACAAATTGTTCTGAAATAAATTCCATATGTATCGGAAAGCATCCAACTTGTCCTCTTTTTGTCCAGTTTGCCTGATGTGAGAATCGCCAAACCTTAAAAACCTAGATAGTTGCTCAAATCTTCCCAAGGACATAACAGCTCGCTAAAATGGTAAATGCGACTCGTGAAACAGATCTGTAGTATCAACTTATGAAGACATTTCTGCTCCAGCGTGAAAAAGAATAGCAAAGTAGGCAAAAACTTCATCCATGTTGGTTTCTTTCCATGCACGCATTCCTAAATTATCCGATCTTCGAAAACTCTCTTAGCCTTTCTATTTGTCTCTATCACTATGTTCTCAACGATTGATGGCGATAGGAGACACTTGAATGCATCTGCTTTGTTTTCAAAAGTTCTGGTACAGAATGGCTCAAAAACTTTTCTTTCAATATGAGTTTTCCTGAGCCAAAAGGCGAAGACCACCAGACTTGGTTGAATTTTTTGTTTTGAGCCACTTACCTCATTCCTCTGTTTGGTTCAATGGCTTCTTCGTCCTCTTCGTTTGATTGTTCACAAACTTGCTCTTGAGTTGGATTTTCTTATGCTGCATGTACTTCTTTCAAAAACTGAGCAATCCGCAAGTTTGGAAGTGCCTCCGGATCAAAGCTGCAGACATCGGCATCTGATGCATCTTCTTGATCTTGATTGAGCTACCGAAATCATTCTCCGGACACTCTCTTTCATCAGGAGTCAGCTGTCGCCGTGATGCGATGTTCAACAATTTTAACATTTTATCCATTCTAAAGCACAAAAAATTAATCTCTGGATTCATTATTAGGGAAGCATAAAATAACGGCCAAAGAGTTTGCTATTTGCAAAAAATCCACCAGGTTCACTTCAAAATGCACTGGTGCACTGTGTACCTCATAACACGAAAGCTTAACCTTTTTTCCAAGAGCTGCTAGCAGTGGTACGCACAGATATTGAATTGCTATGTTTGCATCTGTGTGAGTGCAAAAACACATTTTCGTGAGAATCAAAATTATGTGTATGTCGTTTCAATAATAATGTCGTTATTTCAATTTTAAAATCTGTTGGGGCACTCAGTGCACTTATTGCAAAATTTTGTATATTGCAACGATGTGAGGCTTACTGACTTTCATGGGCTTGGAGACCTATCAGGCAAGTTACTGGCGTCTCCTTATTGACGGCAGTAAAAGAAATCTCAAGGATGTCCTTTTACATAACGGCAATAAACATGCTAGGAGCATTGCCCACTCTACTTGTATGAAAGAAGAATATGAAGTTATTTCAGTTCTATTGCAGAAAATAAAATATGTCGAACAGAAAAGGGTGATCTGTGTCTTGTATAGCTACTTTGTGGCTATATATTTTATTTGTCTCTGGGACAGTGGAGCGAAATCAAGACACTGGATACAAAAAAATTGGCCTATGATCGTTGGTGAAAGCAATGTGATAAATGAGCCTTTAGTTTCCCGAGAAAGAATCTTTCTTCTGCCCTTGCACATAAAATTGGGGCTAATAAAGCAATTTGGCGATGGCGATGGCGCGATAGTTAGCTCATTTGACTATCATGCAGACAGTCTGGGTTCGATTCCTGGCTGGGTCACCAACAATTTTTCAAATCGCCATCACCCTTTCGGCGGGCAGTGGCAAACTCCCGAAAGTAAAATTACCTACGAAAAAGCTTCTAAGGAGTGCCGTTCGGACTCGGCTATAAACCGTAGGCCCCGCTCAGATGTGATTAGAATGACAACATGAGCAACACAAATGAGTGTCAAGAAGCTAGGCCATGGCCCATACCGGGCTGCCAGCGCCACGGTGTTTTTTTTTTTTTTTTTAAACCAATTTGTGAAAGCTCTGCACAAAAATGGACAGTGTTTTCAGTATATTTCTCAGAAATTTCCTGGATTAAGGGCGATGCCGCGATAGTTAGCTCGGACTATCATGCAGACAGTCTGGGTTCGATTCCTGGCTGAGTCACCAACATTTTTTCAAATCGCTCAGATGTGACAAAAATGACAACATGAGCAACACAAATGAGTGTCAAGAAGCTAGGCCATGGCCCATACCTTGCTGCCAGCGCCAAAGTGTTGTTTTGTTTTTTAAGTTATGAAAAGTTAAGACAGGCATTTTTGATAGACCCCAAATACGTTTAGTAATTATATGCTCTACTTATTTTGAGGCATCTATGACTGAATTAGAAGGACTTGCGTGGAAATCTTTTGAGACGGTTGTACAAAATTTTCTCGGAAATCACAAGGCTAATGACTATGAAGAGTTAGTTAAGGATATGCTCCTTAACTTTAAAAATGTTGGCTGTAATATGAGCACAAAAGTACACTACCTCCATAGTCATATAGATCAGTTTCGGTATAACCTAGGAGATCTTAGCGAAGAACAAGCAGAACGCTTCTATCAAGATATAAAAACAATGTAGAAAAGGTATCAAGGAAGATGAGACGTTCGATGGCAGACTATTCCTGGGGAATTATGCGCGATTGTCCAAGACAACTTCGGTCTAGAAAATCCCATAAAAGACAGTTTTTTCACGTATAATATTAAAATAAAGCAGTGTTCTTTAAAAATCCAATTTTTTTGCCCATCTCATAAATTAGAGCTGATACAAAAAACAGTTAACATTTTTCAAATCACATTATAAGTTATATGTACCTAAAAACAGCTCTTAAATCCTAGGCACCAAAATGTATTTAGGGCAGTGTTATTTTCTTCATATCTGTGTACCGTGTAAGGCATTTAAGGTGTAATTCAGCTGATCAGGTCAAAAGGCAACAACCAAATATTCTGTTTAGAAGAAAAACTACCGCCCTTCAAAACTTTAAATGATTCGTTTGCCCTTACTCGTAAGAACCACTTTAATGCCGCGGCTTTAAATCTAAAGTAAAGAGCCTCCACTTGAACACCTTGAAGGGTCCTGAGCACTTGAGCGCCGAAACGCCCCCTCACTGCGATGTTCTACAGATATAATTTATTTTTTCGATTCCTACTGTAACAACTATGTACGGCTGTGAGTGTTTGTTTTGTCCTTTGCTTCAATATCCTGTCCTCTCAAAGTAAGAAGTGTATTGATCTTCTTCCTGCTGAAAACCAAGGATAAGTAGGGGCAACTCAAATAAAAAAGACTTGTCTGCCAATATTTAACTTGCGTAGGATTGCTTTACATTTCTTTTGAAATCATCTACCATCTCTTCTCATTCATTGAAATGTCAATTTCTCCTGCTTCGTCCTTCGTCCATTGTCCTTGGCAAATATGTTTTAAAGATAAGATACCTACATATACTTACTTGTATGTAAAATATAAGTATACTCGTCAGGAACATGTCAGGAACAATGCACATTCTGGCCCAGAACAATTGGACATAATGAGCAGAGAATACAAAACGATGAATTTCTGTACAAATGCTACAAACAAAAGATTCCACGTCATCAAATGGTGGTGTAGACCGAGTTTAAGTGTGTATCTAAGTGACGGGAGGAGGCTATTTGCAACATTTAATTTTCGTAATTGTTTCGAGGCAAATTAGTCAATTAAGCCAAATTGCAGTATAACTAGAGCGGAGTTAATTAAATTATGTTTCCCGACTAATTTCGGTCTTGAGCTGATACAAATACGCGCGTGTCTTTGCTCTTTCAAGTCAAATTGAGTGGTGGATGGTGCATGGTGGTGTGGTTTCGGGTTGATTTGAATTGGTTCGGTTTGGTTTGGTGTGTGTTCCTACCACCACAGTGCACCTTGGAGCGAGATACAAGAAATACACGAGTGTTTGGTGTTTGGCTTTGGAATAGCTTAGTGGCAGCTTGTGGTTTTGGCCAATTTGTCTGGCTATGGCTGGGTAAGCTTCAAATTGGATTCTTGTAATTGAGGAGAGTTTTATGTTCCATGTCCGGCAGGTATTTGTGATGCAATTACAATATATCTTGAATGGCATTTTTGTATTAAACTTGTTTACACTTGGAGTAAAGTAAATGGTTTAGGTTGGAACTGAGGAGATTTGCTGCAGTTGGCAGCTGGTACGACCTTTATGGAATACTGGTATACACGTACCAAGGAGTAAGGTTATCATACTGTTAATGATGATGATGATGATGATGATGATGACTCGGCGCCAAGGCAGTAATTTACCACAGGAAGGCGGGGTTTTTAGTTTTTATTATGAGTGCAAATGATGTCGCACGGATTTTATTAGCTTGCGAATTGAAGTTTTAAGTGCGACTGCGATTAAATGGTTACATTTGGTTATTACTTTCGAATGAAAAACTCTCCTGTTGAGCGAATTATGTCATTTCATTTTTTTTTCTAACCAAACATTCCGTTGTTAATAGCGTGACTGGATTAGTATATTCTTTTTGAGAAGTGTACAATTTTCATTACCGGATGATAATAATGATTTTGAGGACATCATAGGACCCAGGAGGTAGAGCAATATCAGTTTGATATGAAAAAAATGTACTGTAAAAGTATAAGAACGCCTCTGTCCACAAAACAAGCACCCAACTTGCAACTCCATCTCCTACTCATCTTGATACACATTGCTCTTATAAATGTAGCCGGATCTTTGACATGTCGGCAACCCTTTTGTTCTTCTGTTGTCAATTCGCTAAAACGGGATATCACACGGCCTGGAAATTTGTACTTAAAAATCTCCATCGTTGACGGAGCTGTTTGAGGGGTTGCACCAGGGCGGTGGAACCAACAACACTTGAGACCCAATTCAGCGACATCGGGCGGACAAAACTCGTTTATCATCTGCGTGCAGCGCTCCAGTTAGGGTCACGGTGGTGCCCTCAGCGTCCTTAAACAAATAAGGGCCAACTACTTAATCACTGCAAATGCCGCACCAAACAGTCACTTTGAGGGGTGAGGGGCTCTTTGTGCATTACATGTGGATTCTATGTTGTTTATTCACAAGACTAACTAAGTGGAATTGGGCTTCGATTTTTGATACGAAATCGTCTTCTGCTTGCGCCAGGTTTAACAGTGCATTGGAGTGGTGAACTCATTACACTTTATAAGGGAACATTTTCAGGTCTTTCACCAAATTTCCCTGCAACGCATGTCTGCTGATGCAAAATTGCGTGCATCGTTATTTTGTTGATATCCTCTGCCAAATGTGCAATATGAGGCCCGTCATTGCTTGCGGCATCCCTAGTGGACTTAGTTTGCACGAGTCGCTCAGCCAAACGTTTAATTTTCCGCACACATGGTTCACATTGCATTAAAACAACAGACCGGAAATTTGTCAAATAAGCAGTAACAATAATTCCGTTGTTCAAGTGTGTATCTCTCCATTCCTTGCTGTCAACTAATTCTCTATTTGTCTACAACACAACTACGAGTATCAAATCAAAAAATATTTGACGCCATTTGGAAAAATTATGCCATATTCATGTTACATCTTCGCTTGTGTTTGCCTATCATTCAAAATTGTTTGCCTTATGCAAAATGCAAAATGAAGCTAATTTCTTTTTCTAAGTCCAAGCAGTACCGAGCGGAAAGAGCTACTTTTCCTGAACGGATCTCCGGATTGTTGTTTTGATCTTAGCAACTCAAAGTCCAATAACTGTTTCTTTAACTATTGTATATGTTTTGAGCAATACTTTGTAACATTCTTTCTCCACAACCACGTCATCCCTGAAGTACACCATCAGATTACCTTATTGTACTAGGAGTGATGCTCGATATACCAGCGGTTATTGGTCTATGCCTTGGAGTAGTTAAAATAACTTGTATGTGCGTGAAATTGTATTAAATATCAAGCCTGTCGTAGTTGATGCACTTGGAACCCTTTGAGGTTTTATTGAGAAACAAAGGCTGTTTGCTATTGTTTTTTTTTTTATTACTTGGGCTCCCAGTTCTGAAAACCTTTTCAGGCGAAAAAAATGTTCAGAAGGTACAGTCCGTTTAATAAGATCGTATACGGCAAAACTCGTTTATGAAAACCGGTTTGGAAGTGGCATTTGCATTAGCAGATAAAAAAATACTTCTGCTAAGATGCTTTGAATAAAAAAATTTAAAGAGTGTTCTATTTTTTGCGTTTGCATCACTTTATGAAGCAAGCAGTATTCTTGTGTACGCATCCAAAAGGACCGAAAATGTCATACGGAGCAGCTGCTAAATACATGAAAAAGTCAAAAGCATTTGTTAACAAGTGGGTGCACCGTTATTCCCAAGTTAAAAATGTGGATGATTTGCCGGATCGTGGGTCTACGCCAAAAACAACAAAAAAGCAGGACAAAATGATTATACGCGTGTTTGAAAAAAATCCTCTTCTATCGTTACGTGGAGGACAAGGGATTTTACGTAAAAGGGGTCTAAATGTGTGTTGTGATTCTATACGAAGACGTTTACTAGCCAATAATGTTAAATTTCGAAGCACAATAAAGAAACCACTACTGTCAAAAAAACACGTAGAAAAACGACTCAGTTGGGCCAAGGAGAATTTGGACAGGGATTGGAACAACGTTAATTTTTCGGATGAAGCTTCTTGTTCATATTTACAAATAACTTAAACGCACCCAACATGGCCAAAATTTATAAGAAGGCTTTATTACCATCTGTCCAAAGGTGGCTTAAAAGAAGGAATGAGAATTGGTTACTGCAAGAAGATAAAGATCCGAAACATCGCAGTCGTTTGTGCAGTGCGTGGAAACAAGAAAATGACGTCGATGTTTTAGATTGGCCATCACAGTCGGCGGATGCAAATCCCATTAAAAATGTTTGGGCATTCATGAAGCTATAGCTCCAAGGAAAGAATATCTCGACGGTCAAACAATTATCACGAAAAATAGGAGTTTTATGGAGACCTTTGTCTCAAGATTATGCTATACGATTAGTAGAAAGCATGCCTCGAAGACTCCAAGCAATTATTGATAATGGAGCATTAAAGTAAATAAACAAAATACACCAGTACAATTGATTTTGTTTATTATTATAAGTTCTTTAATTTTTGTCTTGTACGATGTTATCAAACAGACTGTATTTGAGTTCTTTGCGCAAGTTTCATAAAGATCTGAACACGCATATGATAATTGTATTTATGTAATTTATTTTGCAGATTACTGTATTGGAACAAGATAATCAAATTCACTTCTATGTGGTGAATGAAGCTCCAACTCAGGATGAACCTTAACCACAAACACGTTGTCTTACGAAAACCCCTTTCAACTACCCATGTCTTTTCTATTTGTCTCTACTCATAAATTTAAACTTTTATTTTTCTGGCTATGAACATATCGCTATGTTACCCAAACAGCTATTTGTTAGATACTCTCATCGAAATCAAATATAACGCATAGGTGTTCCTTTCGAACCAACTAAAATAAACTAACTTTTGCTTAAAGTTGCAATATTATCGGGGATAACCCTATTTTTGTTACTTTTATTTTAACAAAGTCGCAGGTGGCTGATTATTTTATGTAATTCATTCAAAACTTCGGCATTTGCGAGCTGCCTCTGACTTCGAATAGAAGCTTTTTTTTAAAAAGGTTTCAGTTGTGCAGCAAGAGTTCTCTGTTTACGTCTAGTTCTACATATATTACGGGTTCTTTCTTTAACGTGGTCTACTGTATTTTGAAGTTACAATTTTCGATAACGCGTTCGAGCATTACGAGCTGTATTTGAACAGTGACTCGATTAATGCTGGCCTCCAATTACTCGTAGACGGCTTTGAGGCAACATATAGTCCGTTACCAAGGCTCGATTTGCCATTCACGGTTGCCGTTCATAATTACGTTCCGACCGGCCTCAGTTTTGAAGAACCGAATATTTCAACAGCCCATAAGCTAAACCAAACTGTTGCCTAGATGTAATGTCAGCACTTGAACCTCTTCGGGTTGCTTCACACTTCAGCACCACCGCTGAACATAATTAGGATCGAAAACATTTGATCTTCTTGAAGCTTTTAAGTATTTCAACGACTGAAGCGGAAACGATTCGGACGGTCGGCCCGACACGAATTGAATTTTGTAAGCAAGGATCCTCACGTAAAATAAGACACTCCACTACCACTGCTTACTTTACTACGTAATAGATATGGTTTATTTGGTGGCGTATTGTCCAATACAGAAAATTGGGTTTCAAACTTATCGATGGTGTAGCGAATTGTGCTTCTGTAGGCCGATTAAGGCGACCATAAGTTGCTCTTATCGCACGAAACACATTCGTAGAGATCTCTGCCGAGATAAGTCTTTCCATGATGAGATTTCAAAAAAATACTGACGGAAAATACTATTGATATTAGTGTGATCCTGTGATACAACCGTGCGCGACCTCTCCAGAAATCCCCACTAAAATGTACCTCAAAAAAATCATATCGTCTGGCACACCCTAAAGAATCGATATTAATCTTTAAAAGTCAACTTTACAATTAACTGAGATAAACCTTTTTTATCTGTATAAGCAAACGATCTGAAATTCGTTAAGCATTTTTCATTTTCCTTCGGTTGTAAGAAGACCTGAAAAATTTTTCTCGAGCAAATTATGAACATGCCAATCCGATATATGTCTATGACAACGAACTAAAATTCTATACCTAGGTACATAGCGGGCAACAATAGAAAAGCAAATTCAGCTCTATGTCCCTTCTAGCGCTGATCTTAGGAACTTGTTGATCCATATGTAACTAAATATACGAGTATACGCCAGCCAAATCTAGTAACTTTGTTACACAATCCACCCCGTATCGTTTAGTTTCAAACTTAAGAAGACGGATACTGCTATAGTCGGCGCTGTGAAAGTCGTCGTCTTTCTTCTTAACTGGATGACAAATGCTGTGATCCCATTCAGTAGACAATATTCTTAGGATGATTTGTCTCAAACTTCTTCAAAAATAAATCCGCCTTCTGTAGTAAAGCTATTCGCAGTTTAATAGTAGATCACTCCTATGTACTAAAATATGATCAACTGGGTTGGAGGTATCTTGATTAGGGGTTAGAACGTGCGGTTCTCTTACGATTTCAACCAAACAAATTTTCTTATGATTCCGTAGAGCGGATGACCACCAATGCTCCGGCCGAAAAGTCTTCGAATCCGCCCCCGAGGGACAGCGAAGTAGAGAAAGACCGAGACTCAGGTGTCGCACGCAAGTGGAAGGGTACCTCAGCCAACTTAGCGTGCGATACTGGAGGCATCTAGCAAGAGACCGAGCTGGCTAAAGACGCTTCTCGATTGAGGCCCATGTCCACCCCAGACTGTAGCGCCAACTAAAGTAGAAAAAAATGTTTCAGTGTATGCTCTGGAAATTGAGCCTCAAACACCTGCCGTAGAAATCCATGAATGCACTTCTACCAAAAAAAAAATAGAAAAAGATAAAATTCATCGAAGGAACCCTAGAGGTCCCTAGTTTCCAATATTCCGAAGTATTCGGAAGTATTCCAATTATTACTGATTTAAATCAGAGTTCTGTTCGAAAGCTCGTACTAGACTCGACCCTTCAAAAAGTCAATTGTTTTATTATCTGATACGGTATTGCATTATAACCAATGTAGTTTCATACTCAATGAATTATAAGTCAGCTTTATCTAAAAAAAACAACACTATCCCGTCTAAAGTTTATTGATATTCTTCAAATTCTGCTGTAAATTGTTGGTTTAAGCAAGTATTGTATAGATTTGTGATTTATTTTCCAGAAATCTACACGAAAGCCTTCTTGTCTTCTCTTACGAATCGATATACTGCTATCGAAAAATTGTATTTTTATCTTTGGCGGTCTCTTAACCGCGAAGTCATAATCGTCTAGCTACGGGGCTTATCTCTCAATTGGCTTTCGCAATCCGCAATCACTGTGGATAGATACATACTCGTACTTAAAGGTCAATTAAAACCAACCCCAAAGCAAACAAGTAGGTATGTATAGTTCACTTATCTTGTTTGCTTATTTCTAGCTCAAAGAGCTTCCCAACCAATTATAAGCAAATTCAAAAACGAGACCACCTGTGTTACACGGTTATATCGTGCTATCGGCCATTAAAATATTAAGGACCATTCCACTTACAAGAATCCGCAATAAAACGTCGATAATTAGAATAGTTCTTTAGCATCCTCCTGACTTGATGAGTAATCAACTTTAACTGATTTATTCTCTCCACGATACTCATCACTAACCATCTGGTTCCAAAGTAGCAACCCAAACAACAACTAAAAAGAAGATGAAGTTCAAGAAACCATTACGCCCAAAGGCAATGCGTCCCACAAGTACCGACAACTCTATAACCGGCAATAATTATCAAACAAACAAACTCCAATGAAACAAAAATACACATGTATAACTTGTAGATACATCTGTTGGGTTCAAATTCCTGACAGTCAGTCAGCCAAAGAAGGCAACCTTCAGACCTTTGCCCTTCGACAGTGTTACATTGGTATAGTGTAGAACAAGCGCGGGACGCAACCAATTATTGCGTTCCCGAGATATTAATGATCTCTGACTGGAATGCCCATACCACCAATGCCGGCACTAGTACTGGTGCCATCATCGCCGGTACACGTGTAAATACAAACAAGAGTAAACACAAGTCATGTCTAGTCGAAGTACGACTGAGTATCTTGCAGCATCATTTCCCAAAATCGTTCTCGATTTGGTACGAGTAGCAACTCATAGCAACTCGTACATCTCGTAACCCAAGTAATTACAGTCTATTAGTTTTTGTATCTTTTGAGTTGAAGTTGGAGGGAAACCAGAAGCAAATACATTTTGTTTTTTTTTTCCTTTTCAGATAGATACCAGAAGCTACCTTGTTTCGGTTTAGTGGAATTGACTTCTTGAAGGGTATTTTGCGTTTTCGATAAATATCTCTTTGACACGGACACAGATACGCGCGAGTACTCGTAAACTTAGTCGTACTCGGATTCAGATTTGGATTTGGACTCTGATTCGTAGATCCAACCAAATGGATTAGATTCACGCGAACTATCTGAGATTTGTCTCCCTATTCAATGCCGTTGCGTTGCGTTCTGTTTTATTTAATGGGGACAAACCCAAAATAAAAAACGAGTTCAACGCGAAAATGTAACTACAACTTAACGTTGTGTATCTTTTTGCCTTTCGTGCGCAACTTAGTGGGGTGAACATTCTTATCTGGCGATTGTTTGTCTTTATCTGTAGTCTTCTCGACCCCACCGCCATCGCCTGTAACAAGCTGAATTACATAATTACATGTCGCATGAAAGAAGATACGGATACGTGAACGACGAATACTCTGTGCAACCGGGCGGTGTATGTCTGTGCTTAACTTCTTGTTGTCGCTTATGTTTGATTATCAAAAAAAAAAACAAAAACAAAAACAAAAACAGACCTAGATGGGGGGTACAAGGTTGGATAAATGTCTGAGTAAGAGCTGCTCAGGTTGCAATTAGCCTCGGTTGCGTTTTGTATGCTCTCCCCCCGAGGCGGCAGTAAGTAGCATTGGTGCTCGCCTGCAGTGGTAATAGCTGTGGCAAGGTTTGATGGTGGCAATGGTAGCGGCATCTTGCCAATTACTCTGAGGAATTTTCTTTAATGAAATAGCAAGTGTGTACGAGTAAATTTGTGTGTGTGGGCCATGCGGGCAGCAGGCGAGCGACCGACAGCGACGCGACGTAAGACATATAGGGTAAGCGGAACGCGTTGCAGTTGTATGGATTCGTAAAATTGTTTCTTCGTTTTTTCGCCGCGTAATTGCTTACTTTTGTGTCTCCTGTTGATGGCAATTGTTGTTTGTTGACTTTTTCAGCGGGATAGCCAGGGGGGCAATTGCATTTGTAGCCAGAGTATCGGTGAGATATCAATCAAATTAGGGAAGACATTGGTTGTCGTGTTTGGGGCTGGCGGGTTGTCTAATTGATAGGTGATTAATGTGTTTCGATGTTGCAACGGGTAGGACATGCTATGTGACACTTAAGCAATAGATAACGAGATACACAGTAGGGTTTTCATTGTAAACATGAATTCTCTTCAACTTTGAGACGAAGGAATGTTTTCTGGAATTGGTATTGGGTAATGGTGGATGGAATTTCGGGCACCAAAATAACTTCAAATAGAGTACGCTTTGTTGACTATTGCAGCTCGTAAATTAATTCAAGCCAAGGGTAACGTAACATGTGAAGTTTTTCCTATTTTTTGTGGAGTTCTCGCAGTTTTGTTCATAGACGATGTAACTGATTTCCCCTACGGAAGTAAAACTTTAAAGGAAATGGGTCAGTGGCAATAACTGACAACAGCAACTATAGTTTGATTCTCACTGCGAGACCTTCAGGATTTTGTGTCGTGTTATAGGACACATACATATGTATCCGTCCGAAATTGGAGTTTAATATCCACATCTGGTTAGCTGCCCCCAAGAATACCATGTCCCCACTAGATAAGATGTGCTCTACCGAAATTACCAGTAGACTTTGGCCACTTCAAGGTATTAATCGTAACACCCGTCTTGCTATGAATACTCAACTTTCCTAAGCCATTCAACTCGTTTATGGAATGCCTTTCCTAACTCTCTATATCCTAGTCATTATAACTTGCAAACACTAAAGGCCAATGTATTTCGCTGCCTCTCCTTTCTTCCTTACTTAGTTTTCTTCACCCGAGTTGTGTGACAAAATGTTTAGGGCACGTAAAACTCTTTAGAGTGCGTGCTAATAAAGCCCTAATTCAGGACGCAATTGTAGTTGACAGTCAGGTGTGAGCTCTACGAAACTCTTCCTTAAAAGCCTAGAAAGTTCGTCGGCGATTTTATTGGCGATCCCATTATAAGGAGAAACCCAAACAAGCCTTCCGACTGTGTTCATAAAATCCTTACATTCTTGAAATAGCTTGGAATTGGTGAGAGGGACTAACAAGGCTTTGTTTGTAGCTTCGTTTCCACCCTAGAGCATCACATCTTTACAACAGAGATCATTGCTATTTCGGCTTGGAAGTCAGACACAAGTGTTCGTAATGAACTGGTTATCTTTTGAAAAGACGCCACATCCTAGATCTGTTCCGGAACTATTCCTAAAGGCCCAATTGTATTCCTTTTAAACTAGTAATTTCGTATTTTCTCAGTGACAGGATAGTAGAGTCTGGTTTGAAACAGTGGCGCTGCCTGTAATTATGAACACCGTTCCTTTTCTTACATTCATACAATCAATTCAGCAGTTCGATTAAGTATCTGTCTATGCAATATTCAGTCCTGTCCCTCGAATAAAGAAGTATTTCGAATGGGCGCTTCACCTTCTATCAAATTCTTTATCCAGTATAATGGAAGTAAATTGTTCCCATACTTCTCCAATTTGCAATTTAAAACAATGACGACGAGGTGCGATAAATGCGGTCACTTGTTCCTGTCCCTGTCCCTGTGTCTGGAGTTTTCTGTGAAATAAATTGCCAACTAGCAACTAATGGCGACGTCCTATGGTGCAATGCGCGAATTTAGTTCCGCATACGGGATAACTATGACAACAACAAAAACCACCATCAATATGAGGACAAGGAACAATGTAAGCAATTTGCCCCGTCCTCAGGTTATTGTGAATTTTTAAGACCAAAAATGGGAATCTGAAATGCGCACGCGCACCTCGCTTAGATGCACTGATTGAACACGAAGCTGAATACGAATGTCGAATACCGATCTAAACCCAAGCAAATGCTATGGGTCTCAATTCTCAAATGCATGGCATCCTTGTTCAGGTGTCTTCTCTGTGGTCGTCATGGGTCGTTTTTGGTTGTACTCTTGCTAACATGCTAACACGTCCCAAAAATAGACTTTGAATAATGTCACGCCAAAATGTGACAAAAAACACAACAGCAACAAGCACCACAACTAAAACGACAACTTCATGGAGCCTCGAGATGGTGTCTCATTTCGTGTGGACATGCAAATCGATATGCATGCACTAGAGAAGACCATGTGAGATGAATTTGTACCTCATGCTGGGTATTGGACAGCCAGGATGGTAAGAGATGAGGACTGGAATAGGAATAATGATGGAATGTCCAAAGTACGAGTACCACCCACAAGGCTGCTCTTGAAGAGAGGTATTATTTGTTCTGATGATGCGAGAGAACAAGACACGAGGATGACACTGACTCATCATCAACATTACGGAGTCGAGACCATACGAGACGAAACGAAAGGAGACATTACAAGAAAGTATCTTGTCGCCTATTATTTTGAATTTTTTTGTTTTTTTTATTTGGGCCTAATCTAAACATTCACACCTACCGCTGGTTACACTGTGGATAGTCGGCAGTCGTGCGAAGGCCTCTAGCAGTTCTCACACCCTTGCCTAAGCTATTAAGCTTCCATCACCCAAAAGTGCTACATTGCATCGGTGATAGGTATTTGTATTCACTGCAAAGCATGCTGGCAACGGTGTGTTTCATTAGGAGCCAATCTCTCTATCGATTGTGTAGCGCACAGTGCGCTAGGATGGAGAGTGTCTATATCGCCAATCACGATTCCATGGCACAGCTTGGATGTTTTTTTTTTCTTTGTTAAATTTTTTTGGTGTAAACTTGAAAGATGCATTGGACCACCAGATCTTTTTAAAGTTTTTTTTTTCTCTTGTGCCATGTTCAACAGCAGTACTAGATTGGCCGAGCCGGGAAAAAAAAACACAAATTCTAATAAACAACTCAACAACTGCAACACGGTAATGCCTCTAGGCTTGGTAGACATTCGAAAAGTTACACTGAGAGAAAGTTTTATGATTCTTTTAGATTTTCCAACGATTTGGCAAATTTCGATGTTCCTAAAGCTTGCAAAGGTTAGATAAGGTTAAGAAGCGTTCCTTATGACCTCAATTTTGTCTGACCGTAAGGCAATGGTCTGAAATGATGCGCATTATGTTTCTGCGATATGGTCTTTTTGAACGTCGTTGATCTAGTTTGTGTCTTCTAGCCACTGATAATAGGCCTGATCTCTCGCTTCGGGTAGCTTTCGTAATTCTTAAAAGTTGAATGAATGTCCAATACTGAAACACCTTTCGTAGGTGTAGGGGATAGGCGACAGTTCTTAATTATCTTTGATGTGGCCATAACCGAGTGCAGTCACTTGGCTATCAATGCAAAGGCAGGTATACCTAGTAAATATCATACCCAACTTCACCTCTAGACTCTGCAGTTGCCAAAATTGTTGTCTGAAATACGTTGAAGTGGTTTGGAAGAGGAAAAAAGGTGCTCTGTGGGAGTTTTTGGCGGATACACCGTGTGGCACTCCTTGCTTCATTTTTGAGAATTTAGTGTGTATGACGATCGATTTTTTTCTTCGACAAAACAATATCCATTCAGTCTATACTGCATGGAATTGTAACACTGAATACGCGGCCAATCATGAAGGAAAGAAAAATGTAATGGAATTCAGCCGATATTCACCTCTGAATCAAGGACAGACGAGCGGCCTGTTTGACGACTAGTCTAATGAGAAGTAGCTTTTATACGACTGCCACCGCAACTTTTGTACCTATCCTAGTGTCCAGCAGCTTACTTGTTTATCGAGGGCTGACCACAATGTGAAGTTTCAAGTACGAGACTTCTCCCACTTTCCTCTTCTTTCAAAGAATTTGTCCTTCATATGGAAGGTTGTATCGACTTGTTAGTTACGCTGTCGAGGCAAACAATTAGGAACTCTTGTAATTTTTCTGAGTTTCACTGAACAGTGAGAGGAACATATCTTTAACAAAATTGATAACTTTGCCAGTTCTAGGAGTATTTGGACATTCTGAGAAATCGACATTAGCACCATCAAAAAGCGTTAAAATCAAGCCAGAAATGGGAAGAAATCAGCTGTCAGTGAAGCCTTGACCGTCATTGAATCAAAAGCAGCAAAGATTAGTTAAGTGTTAGATGCGATATACTTGGATGAAAATAGAAAACACGCCACAACTGGTGGCAATTGGAAAAGAACAGTGGCCGCTGGAGATTTAGACAACGATTCAATCGCTGTTTTTTTTTTTGGCTTAAGAAGTCAATTGGAAATTAACTCCAAACTTGCAGATCAAATCACTGTATAAGACGCATGTTGTCCGAAAGTTAATGTATTGCGAAGAAGCATTGACTATCAAAACCGGACAAAGGTATTCTTGGCTTCGAGAGATGGATGAGGGTGCTCTTGGCTGCTTGAGGAAAGCTCTTTGGACTATTTTCGGTCGCGTCTGCATAGACGATGATTGGAGGAGGAAATACAATGAATCCGCTTTCGAGGATTAGCGCAGTGGATTAAAAGGGGTCGACTCAAGTAGCACACGCAAGTAGAAGAGGACGTCAGCCAATTTAGCTTACGAAATTGGGGGCGGCTAGAAAAAAGATCGAACTGGCTAGAGACGCTAGTTTGCTGAGGCCCAGATCCACTCCGGACTGTAGCGTCACCTTCCGACGCAGTAAGTAAGGTCAGAATTAACCTAATACAAGTTGAAATATGGTTTTCGAATTCATTGCTTTTGGGTAACATTGTGAAGGGAGACTTCGCCTCAGGTGGCACTCCCCTACGACTGCAAGCAAATTAGTGTACCCAACTCAGGGTGATTAAAGTACCGCCAAGCTACTTAAGACAACCGGTGTATTCAGAAACAGATCCATCTAGGATCAAGGTAAGGTACGAAAGCAAATATCCTAATCGCCAATATACCAAAGAAGTGCGAGTGATCAAATGACTGCAATTTCAAGAAAATTCCAGAGTTTTTCTGATAAACTCATTTAGAGTGTCAAGTCGTCAAAGAGTTGCCAGGGACTTCGTATTTGATAAAATACTGAGTGCCAAAAAGCCCATCTAAGAGAACAGAAATTCTTTGTGAAACATCGTGGAAAATGTGAGAGTTATTAAGGAACTTCACAGAAAAGAAGATAAGATAAACTTTGTCTTTTATGCTCTGTAAAGCGGCAACATACAAAATTCTTTATTGTTCTCTACCCACGTCCTCCCAAGCTAGCCCTCGAAAAGGGTGACAGGTCATCCCGGTATCCCCAACACAGGTAGAACTTATTTAAGTGGGCCGATCAAATGAACACCCGAGTGCTGAATAGAGAACAAAGTGGTGTCAAAAAAAACCCGATCTGTTAGTTAGAAAAATTGACATTGACATGACCATCTTCCTCAGCACTACGACGGCTTTTATCGTCTCTTCAATGGTTACATCCAAACTTTAGTGAACCAATTTACTTCTTCAATAAAGTCCCAAATTGTAATCTTGTCAATCTTGAAAAATATCACCTCTAGGAAAACATTCGTCTTGCTGTGCATAGATATGATATAATCCATCCTTCCTGCTACTTGGAATCTAACTTTCTAACTTTAGCCTGAACTTTTTCGCGGAAATCGTTCTGACCGCAGCGTAAAGATAGCGGTACTCGTCAATAAAATCTAGTAAATGCTAGTTGTGCATCTTTTGACAGTTATTTACCGAAGTTTCAGTCATTTTAGACGCGCAGTTAATAGTTGAGTGAGTCGATGTGAGTGTTTTTTGTAAAAATAGAAAAAATTGAGTATGGAGCTGTTATTAAATTCTTGTTTTTGAAATGGCAGCTAAATTTAAACGTGGCCGTAAGAGCTTGGGAGATGATGAACGTTCGGGACGTCCAAAAACTGCAACTACTGACGATAACATTGATAATATTTACCAAATGGTGTTAGACGGCCGCCGAATTAAAGTGAGAGAGATAGTAGAGGTTATGAAAATGTCCAAAGAACGTGTTTGTTACATATTAAATCAAGATTTAGGCATGAGAAAGCTGTCCGCGCGTTGGGTGCCTTGCCAAGCTGAAGGCAGGAATTGCGGAAAAACGGCCGCATTTGCAGAAAAAGAAAATCCTGTTTCACCAAGACAACGTGCCGTCTCACTCCTCAGCGGTTGCCATGGCGAAAATCCATGAATTACGTTTTGAACTGCTTGACCATCCACCTTATCTCTAGCCCCAAGCGACTTATTTTTGTTCTCGCATCTAAAAACTGCTCTCGGAGGACAAAGATTTTCGTAAATGAGGAGGCAATCACCTTCGTGAACAATTATTTTGCAGAGAAAAACGCCAAGTACGCCAAGTACTTCGCTGAAAGAAGTGCGTAGAGTTACAAGGAGACTATATAGAAAAATAAACAAAAATTTTTCGGAAAAAATGTCTTGTATCATTGTTCGGTCGGAAACTTTTAAGACAATCCTCGTACTGTAGCTGTTTTGCTTTAAACGTGGGGCAGACAAAATATACAATCTTATAGCACCGTCCTGCGTCTAAAGCTACATTCGAGGCATAAGTAGAGTTCTGCACAAAGACCCGGAAAAAAGACCAAACGATGGAATCCATAAGTTTGAAGACCGCATGGCTTTGTCAACTTGGATGTAGACAATATCCCCTTAAAGGAGGTGTAAGTCAGATTGACTTAAAGCAAATGTATATAACCCGAAAGCCAAATCTGTTCAAAACCCTCAGTTTGTCTTAATATTTCTTTCAGTGTACTGTTAGTTTAGATAGACAAAAATCTACAACTCGACCACCTTACAGCACAAAGACCATTCACTCTCAATAGTAGCTCTGTAGTTTCGGGTAATCGTTGTAGATATATGTATCTATATTCGAAGCTGGTAATGTGTTGTATTGAAAGAAAAAAACTTGAACGGATATTACTACTGATAGCGTGAAACAGCGCTCGATCGACTTCAAAGATTTACATATAACGCGCCTTCACTCCTTCACCCCCCACCTTTAACTACATATTATCCCCTTCAACCTTTTATGTTTGTCTATTTGCCAAGAATTTGCGCCAAAAAAACAAACACGTATCCATGAGATAGAAAAAAACCAAACACCGCACATCGATTCTAAACAGCGATATCTTGTATAGGCGACCCATGTCGTGCCATTGTAACAAGGTACAGCAACTGTGCTGTAAAAAAAAAAACTTTACAACAACATCAGCAGCAAAAAATCGAAAACTATTTGAATTCGCCTCACTAGTCTCGAAGGACAAAGAGCACACTGGAAAGGGTTACTCAATAGAAGCTCGCGCGATATCTCCAAAGATTAAGATGAAAATTTGAAAATTCTGCAGCTTCCATGTAGGTGGCAGTGGAGGTGGATTTGGCGTTTGTGATGCTGGTTTTGGTAGCAATGGTGGTTTGGCTATGCTAGTACTCGGAATGATTTCCCTACCGCTGCTCTAGCCGATGATATTCATGGCGTATAAGGGACACGTCGTCGCTCTAATGCACTTAATGTGTGCTTCGCATCTTTTTTTCATAACCTGGCGAGGTAGGTCTTGGTTTCTGGCAGCAACGATACATGAAATCGAGGAAGTGAATGGTAGCAGTAGGAGCGGGAGAAGTAAATTGAATCAACTGCATTGGATCTCTGTAGACACAGTCACCATCGTCGTCATCCGCATCTTCATCCTCGTCCTCTTCCTCATTTTCATCGCATCGTCATCCTCATCGCCACTGCCAACCAACAACGTTAAGATGCAATATAAGCAGCATTCAACCCACCACCGTTAGAATTGAATATGTATATCGCACTTACATCAGATCGAAGCTTCAATGTCAGTTGGGTTGATGCGATGCCATGTTTCATAATGGCACTGACGACGAGCGGAAGGATGACAACGACAACATCAGCGACAACGAGAACGCGAAGCGACGGCAAAATCTTCCTAAGCAAAGGTGTGTGAAAAACGAACCTCCCGGTGGGAGATACCACTAACCAACGTGTACATATGTGTATCTATTGGAAAGAATTGGCAAACTAGAAGCGCGAAATATTGACAGATGACTGACTTTAGAAGACACAGACGGTATAAATACACTGTAAGAACGCAGCAGCAGCAATATCAAAAATAGCAGCAGTAGCACACAGAGCAGCAGTATGAGTTGAGCAAAACCATTGGGTGATCCCAAGTGTAGATCAATAGAAATACAAACGACGAAGAAGCTGTCTATCAGGTGATGTCGATTCCTGGTTAGGAGGGGATAGACCAAGACCAAATGCATATCAAATGGAAAGCGTGAAACACTCGCAGCAGCTCGCACATGAATTTCCATTCGAAAGTACTCAATGGAATGTACGGGAATCATCGTATCATTTTGGTGGAGGTACGAGTATTACACCTAGCGACCGGGGAAATTGAATGTATTTGTTCCTGCATTTGAATCTGCTGCTGACTCCAACGAGCTGAATTCAAAAGCACTTAGTTTTTGGACGAATGGCTTTGTTGGGTGTTCGTTATTGTTTTTTTTTTTTTCCTTCTTTTTACATTCATATGTGTATGTACGTACGTACGTAATACATATCTCTTACTTTGACTTTTGCGCGAAATTTGCGTCGAATTGATGCATTAACAACAAAACATGGAACACGGAATTGGCATGGACGGAGTATTCCTTCTTCAATACAAGCATCGAGGATTCGTTTCCTAAGTTTGGTGTAACTGAATTCGATTTCAATTTGCATGTTTCCCATTAGGGCCTTGGACTTTGCTTTCGTACGAATTAAGCCCTTTTTCGGATTTCTTTCTTTCGATTCTAAATGGAAATGAGTTTTGCCTTTTCTGTATGTTGATGAGTGAGAACCTTTAATGATGAATTTGCATGTTCCACTTTGATTGTATCTACTGGAACTAAAGTCTTGTGTCGAGTACCTTTGATTGCAAGGCTCTTTCCACAAATGTTTGCTGCCAGCGATAGCTGTATTTACCAAATTTAATTTCCTATTTCCTTCTTTTATTATCCCTTAGTGATGGTGAAAAAAGTGTTATTCCGTTTCCTTTCTAAGTGGGCTTTAACTCGGTATGTCTAAGGTGTGATGACTTAGCCCTATACTTTTATATTCTATAATCTATAGCGTTTTCCAGATATTTTAAGGATGGGAACAGAATGCTTAGGTTTAATTAAACAGAAACCTATTACTGCTCATAAGTAACGTTTTACTATCCGCTCTACCCAACTCTTATAATGACCGACAGGTGTAGGTTTCCATTTCCTTAGTAGTTAATGGCAACTAAATCTTATGTTTTCAGTCAGAATCATGCTTCAATGCGGTCATATTAGCAAGTTGCAAAAGTTATATTGGATTGGGAAGGACTTCCAATGAATGTATTAATACTGACTTAGTTAAGGTGTCGCTACAGTCCGTGGTGGACCTGGGGTTCGTCCAACACACGTTCCAGTTTTGCTAATTTGACTGACGTCCCCTACAACTTGCGTGCGCCACCTGGGTCGCTGTCTTCCTCTACTGCGCTGTCACTTAGAGGCGGATTCGAAGTCTCTTTTGGTTGGAGCCTTGATGTCCGTCCACTCCACAACCAGTCTTCTGGTTTAGTCGATGTCGCTGTTCAGGCCGTTTAGTTTGTTGTATTATATATTCTTCCACTTAGCGTCTATGCAGATGGTACCGGAATTACCTGAACAATTTTTCTTTTAAAGCAGCCAAGAGCAGTTAAACTATTTTTGATAAAGTCGATGCCTCTGCGATATAGAGCAGGAGTGGGATTATTAGGGCTTTATAAGGGTCGCTTTTGTTGGTTAAGAGAGAGCCTTTCTTTCTTAGCCCAAAAAAGCAGTGATTGGCACGAGTTATTCTTCATGTGACCTCAGCGCTGGTGTCCTTATCTGAATTGACAGCGGAGCCAGGACAGACAAATTTAACTATTTCTGTCGAGGGTGACGTTCTGTCCACAGGTGTCCAGCAGCCTTGTTGGACTTAAGCTTAGATATTGCTATATTCACTTTATCCAGGTCGGATGGATGGAATTATTAGCCTACCTCGTTCAGGTTGAAAGATTCATTCTGCCTGACAGCGGTGTTTGGTTCGTCGTCCCGTTATACAGTCTACAGAATTGCTCTTTCCAAATCCTCAACATCGAATGCGATTCTACTTCGATGTTTCCTTCTGAGAAGACGATGTTCCTTTCTCCTCTTCTGGTCGTAGAAGGTGGTCAATGTAGTTGACGCTTATTTGACCAAGAGTTCTCCAAATCCTCTTGTGAATATCGTATCGAGAGGTGGAGACCGGGTGCTAGTTACGATAATGTTTGGCCCTGCCGTGAAGCCGATTATCGGAGATGGTGTCGTGCAGTCTACCATATATTATCAAAGATGCTCTTTCTTCTCAGTTTTAGATTAAAACAGCCGAGGACAATTATAGTGTCATAGCTAGAGTATTCTCATAGGTCTTGTTCATTGCTCGTAGAAGCAATGTCGTCATCTTTTTCCTCTGTGGGGGCGTGCGTGATATAAGGCTTTTGTTGGCACATTTGGCCTTGATACGGATTATCTCGAGGCGCTCGCTGACATGCCCGATACTCATGACTTCTTGTCTAAGTCTGCATCAACAAATCCGCATCCAAATAGGCGCTCTTTTTGCCGTAGATAACAATCTCCATAGTTGATAGTAGTAGATGTCGCAGTTTTCAATCCTCTTTTTGTCCAGTCCATCCCATCGCTTTCTTTGATGGCGGCAATATCTTCTTTGCAGCAGTGAAAACACACCGCTGGGTCTTCAGCATCACATGGTCTAGCATAGGTCCTTACATTCCAAGTGCATATCCAGTTGTGCTTGTTTAGAAAAAATGTTTCAAAGTTCATCTTTTTTGAATAAAATGCATTACCGCTGGGTAATCAGTTGTGGATACTTGTCATAAAATTCGGATTCATATAAAGTATTTTCTCTCTCTTACTCATCCATAGGCTCGTTGCTTTCAAATAAATTGAACTACGAAGACGGATTATGTTCATCTGCCCTACTGAGTAATAAAGTTATCTGCGCTTTGCTTTGCTAATTTACTATACTACCAGTTTAGTCGCCGTAATATGTTATACTATTTTGAGTACAATCTATTAAGAAACCTGACCACATCTATTTACAATCGTCTGTAGCTTTAACGTTGTTATTTCTCACATACTCGATCCGATTAACAATAGTGACCCAATGTAAGAAACATGCCTTCTGTAAGAGTTCGACAAAGATTAGCCTGACTGTTGTTACAACTTCTGTACATAGCTGAAAGCGGGAATTAATAGCTTTGAACCATATGAAGCAGATGTCACCTTTTTGGGGCGTCTTTAAAGAGCTATTTTCACCAGCTTTGAATCTAGTTCTCACTAAATTTGGGCGCTATACAGATGACGTCGCTGTCATGATGTCTATGAAATATCTGTTGACTATCTGATTTTCTCTCTAACTTGCTTTACAAAAACTTAACACTAGATACGGCTAAGCGGAGCTGGTTTCTTTTTAATCGTTCCATCAGTGCTAGATATCTAACATACTCGTATATGGTATAAAGGATGCTCATCTAGCGGCTCGTTACTTTTGGAAGGCTGTAGTCTACAGATGGGACAAGCAGATAATCATCATGCAAAGATTTAACATTCCGGATATCGGAAAGATACTTATGTATGTGATAGTATCGAAAATCCCCGTAGAAAAAACGATTTTCAACAATTTATTCCCGTTCGGTATTTTCGGCAAAAACTAAGCGTCCAGTGCAGCGCTGAATCTTAGAACGTACAACAGTGAAAAGAAAGAATCTCACATCATTTCAAGGTACTAGACATGCAACTTTATTACTTCTTTGTCACCTGCGGTATAATTTATAGTCAGCTACAAACATACTAAACTTGACAAAAGATGTTGGGATGAGCTGAACAAGTTTTAAAGCAGTAGAAAGTTATGACTGCCTCTAACGAGATAGCTGGACAGCGTATCCTCAGCTTTTGCAGATCTGTTTTCATTGTATTTTCCCAGTTCATTGTATGGGCAAATAAGTCAGAAGAGGGAAATGTATGGGAAAATAAGCCAGAAGAGGGAAACCAACCCATATTTCAACAGTATCCTTTCCTCGCGCTATTCCTCGCTTGTTTTCCCATCGTAAACATTTCGAAAAAAGCTAAATTTTCTGTGACTTACAATTTATCGTCGAAAACCTTTTGTTTTCGGGTAGGAGGTCATTTTCGGCTCCAAGTACAGTGACACAGCCACTCAAAAGTTGAAACTAATGTTTCATGGAAGGCTGAGGACACAGGAATGCATACGAGGGCGGGTCAATAAGTCTGTGACTTTTGGATTAAAACACAGATTTTTTGATAAAAAAATAATTTTATTTTTCAACGTAGTCTCCCTTGAGCTCTATACACTTTGTCCAACGCTTCTCCAATTTTTTTATCCCTTCCAAAAAAAATGATTTGTCGAGGTCCTCAAAATAGGCCTTTGTTTGCGAGATGACTTCATCATTGGAGTCAAATCTTTTTCCACCAAGCCATTTCTTCAGGTTTGGGAACAAGAAGTAGTCACTCGGAGCCAAATCTGGAGAATAGGGTGGATGAGGGAGCAATTCATAGCCCAATTCATGGATTTTTGCCATGGCAACTGCACATGCGTTTGTGGTCGACTGTGAGCAAACGCGGCACCCATCTTGCGGAAAGCTGTCTCATGCCCAAGTGATCATTCAAAATTGAAACCACTGAGCCATGCGAGATCCCTACGCCTTCCACAATCTCTCGCACTTTCAATCTTCGGTCGGCCAACACCATATCGTGAATTTTTTCGATTGTTTCGGGTGTAGAGACCTCAACTGGGCGTCCAGGACGTTCGGCATCTTCAGTGCTTGTACGGCCACAACGAAATTCAGTAAACCACTTTTTTACCATTGAAATCGATGGTGCAGAGTCCCCATAGTATTTATCAAGCTTAGCCTTGGTCTCGGTAATGGTTTTTTTTCGCAAGAAATAATGCTTAATAAGCACACGAAATTCACTTTTTTCCATTTTCTCCTCAAATTAGTGAGTAGTCTGATAAAAATAGCTGTCAAACACAAACTAACTGACGCAGCAAGTTTAAATTTTGACAGGAGTCAACTGACAGATGCCTGTTGACAGGATCAGTGTTGCTGTTTCAGTAAAGAGGTCAGAAATTCAATAAGTCACGGACTTATTGACCCGCCCTCGTATTTTGTTTGTCAAACTTTCCAATTCCAAAATCTGTCCAATTTTGCTTAGCTAAAGTGAAATACGAAATCACTTTATCCAACCAAGAACACGATGTTCGATCAAAAGTCAAGAGTTACTGTATACCTATATCGTACAAAGCAACATGCAAATCGATCAATTATGCAAGGTTGTTGTATCAACTGTTAAAATAAATCCTTCCAAGGGCTAAGCAGCATTTATATCACCACACCCTAACGAAATCTGATTAAATTGCCAAACTAAGCAAAATAAATTGTATCCACCTACAAGTTACACCCTCCATAAACCTCATGCCTCAAACCACTGAATGTCTCGTTTCCTTTTTCTGTATCTCTACTCTATCGTTAATATATTTTCCGCCCGAATTAATTCCATCCGAATGCCATATTATATTGAATAAATCACAAGAAGAATTCTGTTTGTCAAGATGTGTTGCGCGATACAAAAAATCGAGGCACCAAAATAACATTTGACATTTGGCTGTCTGTTTGACTTTCACTCAGTGACACGTATTGACATATTTCCCACGCCTCCCAACTCACAATTTATTCAAATACCAGTCGATTACTTTATTTCATTTCCGTTCCATAAAACATAGTCCTCTGACAGGCAGAGAGGAAAAAAATCAAAACCACATCAACAAGCCACATGTCCTTGTTGAGGAACCACATGTTCAGCTTCCGTCTGCTTTAGACTCCTCCACTGCTATTCACCTGAAATCAACTGCAATCAATTAAAATTAACCGAAATTAGATTTTTTACAGTGCCGAACATTAGATGAATAGATACAACAAACAGACAAGATATAATTCTATTTTCGCCGTGGGTTCCATAAAATATATGAAACCCACATTCAGGAGCGAAACGAAAAAAAAGTCCTGGAGCCGAAATACCTTTTTTTCTATTCTACAATCAACAGGATGTTGATGTTTTAAAATATTTAATGCAATCCATCAATTCAGAGACGTAAGAAGAAGTACACACGTGTATGTTAGCAGAAGTAAAAAAAAGGATAATTGTTACTTTTCAGATTTCTTGATCCTAGCTCGAGGAACTTCAAGGAGCAACACCAAAAGGTTGCCAATCTCCAGGTAGAAATCGATAAAAAACGACCTCAACACAATAGATGAGTAGATGAATTTGATGTGGAAGAAAATTTCTTTCTCATAGGATAACTGCGTAGTCCTTTGCTGCAGGGAAATATTCGTATTTGTATCTTTTGAGTTCATCTTATCCAGAAATGACAATGAAAATTTTCTCCTTGCGAGACGATTCAACGTGTAGAATTGGAAAATGTTTGTTTGGAAAACATTGCATACAGCTATTGCGAAAAAGGTTCTTTGTCGAAGGGATATCGTTTCCTTAAACGTATTGTGATTTGTATTCCGACAAATGGGATCAATTTTTCACTTTCATCCATCAAAAGATACTCTGGCCTTAGTTCCCTGGTCCCCCATTCATTCTCTACATTCTCTACTATGGCCTACGAATATATGGTCTCTTGGGTTTCCTTCTGCGGGCCATTTGGTAGTGGAAGTAGTGTTGAAAGTGCAGAGAAAAAAAAGGGATATGCTCAATCGGTCGTTTCCAATGGGATTACATTTGGGTGACCTAGAAGGAACCTGGCCAAAGATTTAAATGAATTTCTATGTCGTTTTTTTTTTGTAGCTCCTATTGCTGTGTTTTGTTTTGGTTAAATTTGGTGATTTTTTGTGAAATTTGGTGACCCTGTACTGTGTATGTTTACAAACATTCTGTGGGCTAAAGTTAAAGAAAAGGCACTACCAATTTATACTCGTATGTATACTCGTATATCCTTTGTGATTTTTTGTGTCTGGTCGACTGAGTGACTATTGTCCTGTGGGATGTTATGGGGCACAGATGGTTCTGTTTGTTTACTCCTTTCTACTATTTTTCTTTTCTTCTTTTAGTTCTTTTGCGGGGTCAGGTTAAACACGTATAAATTTGTTATCCTTTTGAAAAGAGGTTAGGACATACCGGTACACGCCCACTTCAGGTGACGGAAAATATTTTCTATTTACTTTTTCTGTTGCTAGTATTGACTTAGGAAATCATTTGAAGTTTATTATCTGTCTGGCGGTAAAAGATAGGAATTCTCCGAATCTGCTTAGTGGATATTTTTAAATTTTATTTTGATGTCATAACTACTGGTGTGGGTAGAGATTCTTGACATTTTAAGTCAGATAGGTTCAACTTTAAGTCAAAATTTTTATAGCAGGAATTGGAATACATATATCTGGAGTTCTTCGTGTGGAATAACTCAGTTCAAAAAATTTAAGAGTGTCTTTGTATTGTAGAGTTTATTCTTTAATACGTAGTTGCATCAGTCGCTCTTGACATTTTGAAGCATGTAGTATCTCTATGTGACCTAGAAGCCTTTATCGTTGACTTGTAAAGCGTGACATATCAATCACTCACAAGCCTATGTGGGAGATATTAAAAAGATGTGACAAGCCAACTAATGGCTTTGGATAAAAATAGAATCACTGTTGATGTCCCTTTGAAACATTTGTATTAGAACAACCTTCAGATCGACCTTACAGCCGAGCGATTAGCAGAGGCCCTTGACTGCTATCATGCAGATACGAGTATCACCGCCATCTACATAAGGAAGATCAAAAACTGATATTTACTGTGGTGATGCCTATAAAGAAAAGAAATAGAGCTTATTCGGATCCGGATTTGCTAAATGCGGCAGACTAAGGCAAGAAGTCTTAAGCTTCGAACTCGTGAGTGAGCATATTTTGTCAAGACCTTGTGGCGGGACGAAATATCACTATAGCAAGCATCATCTCAATGTACATCATTGGAGATTACGGTCTCCGGATCATGAAAAGGTAAATCAAACCGATAATATTGCCTCCAGTAGTCGGGACGTTCGAACAGCCAACATTGACTCAGATCACAATTTTGCTGCAGCAAAAGTGCGAAAGCGAATTTCCCACGCGCTGCGTGCGCCAGACCGTCAGAATCTTCGCCAAACGCGTACCCCCATATTTCTCAAAAAGCTCTATGCCGCCAACTTTAGGTACCACAGTTGTAACGCTGCGAAGAGCACGAACGTAATAATGGGTTAGATCGTAAATAAGGACAAATTTAAGTGTTTTTCTAAAGGGCTCCTAAGTGTAGATCTCTTTTTTGGGAGAGAACTGCACATGTACAAAGTAAGTGGAGGATTTTCTACTCTGATTTTTTTAATTTGGGCTAGTTCGTCGGCCGTACAGTTTCTAGAATATCTCTAAGCCCCGTCGTCTCATGTGAGATGATTGGCAGTCTTTCCCGGTTTTAGAGTTTAGCGAGAATGCATTAACATTCATTGAGTTCAGACGTGCTTACACTTCGCTCGGATAATTTATTTCCATTTTAGTGTAATTCGTACAACCTACATCTCGGTCATCGCCTTTTGTTGTGTTTTTGCCTACTCGATTTGTTTACATCGATTAAAAGTGCATAATAATCTGAAACTGAAATTAAAAATTCTAACCCAATTCTCATTCAGTGCCTTTTGTTTTCTTTTCGTTTTGTGTTTGACCCCATATCAACCTCATCACTTGTTCCCAATCACTCACGCTACAACTTTTCCGTGTCACCAAAACATAGTGACTTTGCAAAATAAAAAATAAGTCAATACTCTGACCTAATTTAACCATGTCTTCCTGTGGATTTGGTGACTGCGCTGTACCCACTAACTCTGTGGAAATGATTACATGCAATGGGATATGTGGAAAGAAATTTCATCCCATATGCTTTGGTTTGAGTAGATATGCTAAGAGTCATCTTGACGAGTATAAGCGCATATTCTGCTTCTTTTGCGTAGAGTGCCGGACCATCTCCGTGGCATATATAATGCTGGCTATAAAGTGTTTTAACCAGCAACAGCCTGGACTTGCAGACTCGATTGCAGAGTTGAAATGCGAAGTACAATATATAGGAAAAAATGTAACTAAACTCATTTCCGAGAGCTATGACTCTCTAAACTGCTCAATCGATAACAGCGTCACCTCCATTAAATCAGCTGTTCAATCCCTGTACTCAAAAATCACCAAATTAGGAGATTTTGTAACGTCCCACTGCTCAAACACGTTACCAGCGATTCAATCAACTTCAATTCAGTTGGGAAAAATTATGTCAACGTTGGCTGACCAATCCACTTTGTTACAACTCAAGCATGCTGAACACACTGAAAATATCGGATCCGTTCAACATGACCTCAATTATCTTAGTGAAGAAGCTGCATCGACTAGATCAACCACAATGCAGATATTGGAGGAAATAAAGCACATCTATAGCAAGCCGGATACACCACCATCTGTAAGGAGCCCATGTAACAAATCCTTACACGACGAGTTGTATCCATCGCTTATCCAACAGCCGCTACCACCGAAGCATCCGTTCAACTCTCTGAGAACAATACAATGCAGACCATTACCAACAATAAGGGCTTTTGGGACATCCTTGACCCTCCCTGAATGGAACGCAAGACTAGAAAAACTAAATAAAATCAATCTTGAAGCCACCAGCAAACCAGAACTACTCGTATCTACTTTCTTCTTCCAAGCTGCCCCACGTCACGCAAGCTCGTCACGGATCAAAGAGCTCTCCAGGAAAAGATTTGGTATACAGAACGTCAAATGTAAACTAATTGGCAAAGCTAAGAGGAGATTCGGTGAGTGTTTCGAAATACGTTTACCAACATAGTACGATTGGATGTTTAAATCATCTGACGGCATACCCATCTCGGAAAAGATGGTCATCACCCAACGGAAGGATAAGGTAGTTAATAAGCTTAATAATAAACGTTAAGCTAGAACCCACCTCTATGCCCTGTCCCTCCGACATCTCGACCCAAACTGGTCATTTAAAACCCAAATCTTTCCAAGATTTTCTTCACCGCTTCCCCCTTTTTTCATCCATTTATGAAGAACACCAGAGTCCCGACACCAACGCATTGCCCTGCTATTAGTAAACCATCAAAGTTGTCTCGAAACAGAGTTACGTTTAACCTTGTTTCGGCGCCTTCTAACCAAGCCTCAATTGACGCTGCGCTATTGAAAAAATATCCTAATTTTATAAGCTCCCATATACTAAACCCAGCTACTTCTTCCTCATCTCCATCTACCAATCCCTCTAACCAAAATCCCCTTCCTATATCTGAGGTGCTTGACTAACCTGCCCCTTCTTCTTTACTTCCAAAACGTAAGAGGTCTGCGCTCTAAAATCCCCGCCGTCTATCTCAATTCTTAAAAGCTTCCCTATGACCTACTTGTACTTACTGAAACAAATTTAATTTTTGATATTAAAGATCATGAGCTCTTTCCCCCTTACTTCAACGTTTTACGAAAAGATGGATTTGAAAGAGCTGATAATCCCTATGGCCGAGGGGTTTTACTAGCAATCAGAAACTGTTTTCATACAACTCCTGTTGACATTCCTCATACCGACAATTTTGAGTTAGTTTGTGCCAGCATTACACTCCCCAAACGCTGCCTCTACATACATTGTTGTTACATTCACCCATCTCACCCAATTGAGTCTTATCGACCTGTAGTTCACGCTGTGATTTTTTTGACTGATGAAGCACAACCTGAAGATAGTATTATTATAGTAGGCGATGTCAACCTCCCTCACCTGAAGTGGGCGCCTTCCGACGATTCGTCTCATTTTGTTTCTCTTAATTCGTCATCTGAAACAGGAATATTGATGATGGACTGCCTTACAAACTCAAGTTTATTTCAGATTAGTGCAATACCCAATATAATGAACAGACAACTCGACCTAGTCTTCACCTCCGATTCGGATAACTGTGTCGTTTATTGGAGTGATCATCTTCTTTCCACCCTAGACCGCCTTCTTCCGCCCTTGTCAATTATACAATATACTCTTATGAAAACGGCAACACATGTATCGATTTGGAAAATTCATTTTCATTTAATTTTAGAAGAGCCGACTTTAACAAACTTAAAAGCCTTATCAGCAACATTAACTTTGATTTTATTGCTGAAACAACAAACATTGATCTTGCCCTATCAACTTTCTATTCGTTAATTTTCTCCTGCTTTGCCCAATCGGTTCCATATTCCTCTCGAAAAGACTGCATGTCCGCTCCTCCTTGGTATAACAAGGAGTTGCGCTCTCTCCGCGATAAAAGAAACAAGCTGTACCACAAATTCTTAAGAACTCGATCTGATTCCGACTTCACTAACTATCGTTTTGTATACAATCGTTTTTCTGGACTTTGTGAGTCTCTTTACCTTGAGTACCTTTATCGCATGCAATTTAGCAATTTAAATCCTATTTAAAAGACCGAGAATACAGAGTCATCTTCAGATCCTCAATATCCGACCCCCCATCAAAGCAACATCTGGTGTCCCTCAGGGTAGTCAACTTGGACCAATCATCTTTATCCTAACGATTAACGACATAAATCACGTTTTAACGAATTCTGATCTTTCTATTACGCACCAATCACGGTCACTTCGAACCATTATCAAGAATGTTGCGTATAACATACAACTAAGCCGAAGTCTTCGACCTAAATAACAGCAAACATGAAATAAAAAAAGCCCTGCTGAATATGTCACGCCCATAATATCTCCCCCAAATAATTTTCTCCCTCCCCCCATTAGGTTAAGATTTTTTTTTTTTGTTAGTTTTTAAGCCTAGGTTGAAGTTGTTGCTTGTTAATAAGTAAAATAAAGTTGTCCGGAGTAGACCCGGGCCCATAATAATAGTTCAAGGATGTGATATCTTCTTTGCAGAAATCAAAAATCCTCAGCCAGGAAAGGGATTCCTTAATTACCACAATTTCCACCTGGACAACACTACAGTGATTTAAAAGGCGTATTTACTCGTAGAAACTTAGGTTAAGCTTATCTAAGAAAACACAGCTGTCAGTCTAATCCAGCTGTAGTCCATGAAGTCATATTCCTCCCAGAAAGATCTAGATTGGATTGGAGCACCAAAGTCTTTCTCAAATCAACGTTATGGCGTAGGGTAGCCGATGTTGTTTGAAAGGGTTCCTTGTGTGTTAAGAATACTAGCGAGTCATCTATCTTCAGAATTGAAAGCGCTGTCAGTATTGCAGATTGTGTCCTCGCTATGTAGGGATTGTTAAAGTGGCTAATCGCGTATGTACAGCTATTTCTAGTGACTTTCCTTTATATCGGGTCTTCCAATAGGGACTTGACAACTTTGATTTGTGAACGCACTCTTCCACTAATCATCAAACTGTCACTGTCAATTTATTCAGTAAACTCAACATTTTCATCATGGTAAAGTACAGGAACGAGCAACGTCTCTTCCAATTTTCGGTCGTTGGGTTCGTTCGCTCAATGGGTTCGTCAATAAGCAAGATATGCGTTATTGGTCGGGTGAAAATCCACATGTGCTTCATGAATCACCACTTCATCCACAAAAAAATAACTGTTTGGTGCGGTTTGCAGCCGGCGGCGTTATTGGGTCATATTTTTTCGTCGATGATAACGATCGTCACGTTACTTTGAATGTTCAGCGTTATCGCGCCATGATCACCGATTATTTTTGGCCCGAATTGGAAGATATGGACTTGGACGACATGTGGTGGTTACATGTGTGGCCATTCGATTGGCCGCCTCGTTCGTGCAATTTAACGCCGCTTGGCTATTTTCTGTGGGGCTTCGTTAAGTCATTGGTTTATGCCAACAAGCCGACGACGTTGGAAGAGCTCAGAGCCAATATTGAACGCGAAATAGCGGCCGTTTCGGCCGAAATGTGTGGCCGAGTCGTTGAAAATTGGGTCCAACGAATCGACCGCTGCAAACGTGTCCGCGGTGGCCATATGAACGAAGTCGAGTTCGATTCATAAATGTTTTGATTGTACTTCGAGCCGATAATAAAGTTTTTGAAATATCTCAAATGGTTTGCGTTTTATTTAAAAAAAAAACCCTTTAGTAGCCATATTGAACCATGGACCAGAGTCGTGGATCTACTATACTAGTTCGTGTATGGATAGCAATCAATTGTTCTAGAGTTTACAGAAAAAATGATAGACTTACATGTCTGAGGTATTTTGGGACCATGTGAAAGCTTTTTCCGGCTTTAGGAATGGAGGCTTCATTTACTTCTGTCCATGACAGGAAAATGTGAGTCATTTGGATCGGATGGCCTTTGTAGTTCTGTAGGTATTACACCCAGCATACTTGTACGGTTTTAAGCTTTGCAGCGTCCAGAGCAACTTATCTTTTATAAGCAGACCTTAAGTCTTGGTCGCGGCACTAGCAGTCCTATTAAAGCTGTTTTCAGGGGTCTAACTGGAAAGTGAGTGTCCAGGAGCAGTTTAAGTGTTTCATCATTTGAGGTCATCCAAGAGACGCCGATTTTTTAAAACAACTAGGCATTGAAGAACTTTGGGAGAGGATTTTTTTTTATCCATTATGATCCTTAGGACGATTTACCTTAATTATATCCAGATTCAATAAGAAAATAACACTGTTGCTCGTACACATATCCATTTAAACTGATAAATGTTTACCTTAATTATATAGTAATTACAGTTGCTAGAAAAAGTAGTGCTTCCCTCGTGTCTGTTGAGACATTGGACTGAGCTGTGTGATGTATCTATTTGATACTACTTTTGCTAACATAATACAGCAATCTTTCAAGGAATCAACACACATTTTTGGCATACCTTACTCTTAGCTCTTTGAAGAATATAGCTGCTGTATGAAATAATAAAAAATTATGTTGTTGAGATATTTACTGCCAGAATGCCGGAGCCTATTCAAAGGTGATTTATTTCCCCCAAAAGAAGCGGGTTGGGATTTCAAGCCAAAGTTGTAAATCAGAAATTCGATTCTATCTAATAATTTTCAAAATTGTAATTACCAAGCCCACTGAATAAGTACCTTTTAATTGATTCATATTCGGTCTCAGCATTTGAGTTATTTGAGATAGGAATAGTTTCTTCAAAAGTTTCCCTTTCATCTGTCCGTTTATGAAATTGTTATGAGATCATTCTCGATCACTCTCCGACACCTTCGATCAATCTCGATCGATTGTGGTGGAGATCTTGAAGAGATTTCAACTTCGTCTTGCGGCTCTTAAAGGATCAATTAATTTATCAGAAATCGAAAGCCGAGCAATTGGTGGTAGGAGGTACAGAAGATCTCTTACAGAATGAGAGCACGGGTGGCTAATCGTGTATACTGAATCTTGTGGTATGACAGCGGCGGTAGTGGTGGTGGCGGTTTTTGGTTCTTTGAGAAACCCACATACTATACATTTTACTTGTGAACCGTCTACTGGTTGGTGGTCAGATATGATGTATTTTTTCGCTGCCAGCTATTGGAATCCAACTGAGTTGGGCTTGGAGTAGGTGACCATGGGCATGGAGATAAGCGATTTGCTAGTGTCATGGTGTATGGGTTGTGGTCATTTATCTAGGATCGAATTGCATCTCTTCGACAGGATGCGTGTGGAGTGATATATTTCGTTGGAATTGTCCGAAGAATGATGAAAATATTGGAGAATTTTTTTTTATTATTTTTTTTTTTATTTTTTTTTATTGAGAATGACAATGATCTTTGTGTTCATGAACTTGTGTAGTGATTCGTGATAACATCATTACAAAGGTGAGTGTGAGCATTGGTAAGTTGATGGTTTAATTGTGAGTTGGATGTAGTCATATGAAAGGGTTATGAATTTATACAGGAGATACGTTATTTTTGGGTTACCACAGAGTTGCACTTAGGGACCTATAGTCTTTCAAATATTTTGGGTTTTAGATATATTCTTTGTTTTAATCTAATTTTAATTCGTGTTCATTTCTTTTTCTTTCAGGTGAGTCGTTTGTCGCTCCTAATGGCTTAAACTTGTTTGCATGGATTTCTACTAAATTCAGAGGTAATCGTTTTTTTTAGTTAGTGCGGTCTTCAATTCTAATCGTGGATTGTAGTTTCATTGATGTGTAAGACTAACTTTGTGCTTTTTTAAAGCAAAGTATGTTCGCAAAATAGATTTCATTGAAATCCACGCTGCAAAAGTATCTCGAAAGTCAAAGATGACTGAAAAATTTTGTGATATTCGGTGCTTAATCTTAAGTTTCTTTGCTATGACACGAACATCTCAATACACTTGTCACTATTATTGGTATGTGATAGATCGCAGTGATAGTGGAAAAAGATTTTTAAAGGCAAATTGCAACAACTACCCATCGATCGCATTCTATGAAAATGTATAAAAGAGCTCATGATTGTCGACATATATGATTTTGATTTAATTCCTTGACGTTAAAATTATAGTTAAGTGCCCAGCCGGTAAACCTCTAGAATAAGATTTTTTTTGCTAATTGGAGTATGCCAATGCAATATAGAAAGTCCATTGCTTTTCAGTGTCGTCTAAGATTTTCTATTCAAACAGCATTCATATTCACGGAGACGCAACGACTCCTCTTTTTTGCCAATTATACCGCAGTTATTAGCAAAGGCGTGGCAGGCAACTTTTTATAATTTGAAAAGGCGTCAGAGCATATCAGGCTGCGTTCAGAGACCGAAGTGCGGAAAATGTATGAAAAGCCAAAGCAATTGAAAAAAAAATGTGGTCCCACCAAGGATTATCGTGAGGTGACTCAAATAGTGCGAGAACTCAGTTGTACTTTCTGACACTGTGACTTTATGGTTTGTTGCACACGACAGTTGTACATTTGGCTACATATCGTTGTGCTGGATGATGCACGTGACTTATTACGGAAAAATGACAGTGATGATAAGAAATATGTTGCGAATGTCATTGGATATAACATAATCTTATAGTATGCGCATTCGATAAAGTCTCCACATCGAGAAACTGACTGTGGAAAAATTTCGGATAAAGCACATCTGCTGGGTGTGTAATTTACATACTCGTAAAAGTCTGTCGTAAAATCTGATCGATACAGTGAGTTCTTATTGATTCGAAGAAGCAGCCGAAGAGCAATTATTTGAATACTCAAACCATAAAAATATCATCAAACTTGTGGCCACACTTCGAAGTAATCTGAAGTAAAACGACCTGTAGAATGGTGCTAAGTTCTACGAAAGTAGCCAAATAAGTTACGTCGGAGCGACATCATCCCTATAGATGTCATTGTATTCCTTTATTTACTGTACGAGGTGCTAAAATGTCACTTCATATAACATAGTGTTCTTGAAACATTCTGATCTGCGTACGTACATATCTTTGAATTTATCACATCAACGTTACTGGCATCCTGATGGCCTGACCCTGATCGTGAGAGGATCACACATCTTAGTTACGTGGATTGCTGTTAAAGTAGATCAAATTAAGTAAAGAAGGTTTATCAATGCAATCAGCTAAACTCATTTTTTGGAAACTCTTCGGCGTAATGAAAGGAGCTGTAAGTCTATAAGCTGTAATCGGCTTATTTATGATGCTAATATTGAACTATCAGAACAGTGATGTCTGTCTGAGAACAGTTTCTGTCTAGAGAAATTAAGTAGTATAAGATATCGCAAAATTAATCATCAAATTTTGTTTTGAACTTTTTTTTTACTGAATAACAAAAAAAATGATTTTGAATTATAGAAATCTTTAATTGGACCTTTATAATTTTTTCTGTTAAATGGAAAAGCCAGTGTTGATACACATTTGTGCCCGTTTTATCGCATTTTCCATGGTTTTCCGTAAGATTCCCGGTGATAGCTGTTCGCATTCCTGTCGAATATTCTCCTTAAGTGCTGCGATTGTCTGAGGCTTGTTGGCATAAACCCGCGACTTCAAGTAGCCCCAAAAAAAGAAGTCTGGGATGGTTAAATCGGGCGATCTTGCTGGCCATGCCAAATCGCCGAAACGGGACATAACGCGACCACGAAACGCTTCCTTCACAACATCCATTGTGACTCATGCTTTGTTTGCGATTGCACCATCTTGTTGAAACCGCATGTTCACCAAGCTCCGCTCATTCAATTCTTGCAGTAGGAAGTCGTTATCATGGCCCTGTAGCGTTCGTTAGTAACAGCCGCACCACAAAGTGGCTTTGAGTGGATGTAATGGATCTTCGTGCATCACGCTCGGATTTTCAGTGCCCCAGAAATGAACATTTTGCTTATTGACGTAACCGCTTAAGTGGAAATCCGCCTCGTCGCTTAAGATGATTTTCGGCACTAAATCGTCCTCTTCGTTGTCGACATTGAGGATGGCTTGACATCTTGTCTTGTCTGTTTGTATACTGCAGCTGTCTAGTTCACAAATGTCAAATATGATTGACGTTCGACACCATTTGCAAAAATTATAACATCTTTCGATAGGATGATTAATTTTGCGCCACGTTGTACACAGAACAAGGTAACCAAACTAGGCTGGACTACTCAAAAAGAGAACGAACAAAGGTATTATAAGATGATTTAGTGCCATAAGGCTGGAGAATTTTTTAGACTATATAAATAATTTTTCTAATTTGATAAAATAACTTGGAAACGAAGGTGTGACGCATTCAATTTAAATGGGCAAGGTAGAAAATTTAATAAATATCGAGAAATTAAATGTACATATGTAAGTAAAAAATAATAGCGAAGAAGCCAGCGGAGGTGTTTGGTTTAAGAGGTGTGTATCAAAGCTTTTTTTTTATCTTTGCGAATAGTTATATCTATCGATAGTAATGATAATTTGGAGTTACATGCTAATAATATTGCCGATTTTCCACCGTTTTAACTTAAAGCCAGCTGTCTGTTGTTCAGCTTCCTTGTACCCAATTCGGATCATATGCCTCTTGGGGGACCCGTCTGTTTTTTAATAATAAGGTATAAACTGCGATGTTGTTTTAAAAAGATCTGTTCTTTTTCTTGTGTTTTTTTTTTTGTTATTTCAGAAACAATGTGCTACAAACACATACGCTACATACATACAAACAGATTTGGTGCATGAAGACTATCTGATTGAAAGAATACTGTCCAAATCTTTTTTTCCCAATCAGGACTTTTGAGTTAATTTCAAAAAAAATTTCCGGCCGTTGAAAAACCGCGTTCTGCAGCTGCAGTTGTAGCCGCAATATTAAATATTTTTCTCGCTAAATTAGCTACGACAAAATATCTCTCAGGACGACGTTTCCACCAATTCAACCGATTTGTAACTAAGCTGAGGCTAACTTAAGTAGGCGTGAAATGAATTCTTCGAATCATATTGAATGTCCTCTTTTTTAAATAGAATATCAAATACAGTCAGTTTGGGGTCCCTTGATGCTGTCTGTCAGTTGTGTTCTCATTTAGGTTTACGCATAGATTAAATACGTGCTACACTAGCACTTGAGTGCCTCTCGTTGATCATTGCGATATCCGTTTCTGAATGTTCATATTCATTTCTGAATCCGAATATACGACTTAATAGAACTATCGCGCACTCTTCAGATCCTAAAATAATAAAATATTCGAACTATCCGAGTAATTGAAATCAACCAGATTTCTAAAACGATTCGGAACTATTCCGGATATCAGGATAGCTTGCTGATTCAGATCAGATTTAAAGTAATAGTCCATATCGTTTGGCTACACCACACTTCTTAGTGAACCAAGAATTTTGTTTTGAATGTGTCACTTCCAAAACATGCGAAGTATCTTGGCGTGATTCTGGATAAGAAACTGAATTGGAATCTCAACGTAGCGGAAAGAATCAAACAGGCATATAATGCTCTTTTTATATGCAAAAGAACTGTGGGAAAATGTTGGGGCCTAAAACCTGCTATGGTGTACCCATACTGACATATGGCGCATTAGCATGGTGGAAAGTAACAACCAAGAGAGAGAACGGCTTCCATGGCCATTACAGGTGCACTCCGTACCACCCCTACGGCAGCATTGGACACCTTTCTGCACCTAACACCGTTTGATTTACAAATAAAAAAAATTGCTGGCAGAAGTGCGATTCGACTCACTAATCTGGGTCTTTTCAAAACCAGTAGCTTCTGACACGGCACGATCCTGGAGAAGCTACTACTAGGCAATACTATTAAAACGGATGAAATCCCTTCCTTAATCGATTTGGACATTCCGTATGATGTAATATATCCGGAGAGGAAGGACTGGCAAGAAAATGTATTGATCAGATCAAACGAAAGTGCAGTTTTCACAGATGGCTCAAAGACAGAGGAAGGAACAGGTTCCGGTATCTTCTCGGAGGACCCGGAACTAAGAGTGTCCATAAGGCTACCGGACACTAGTAGTGTCTTCCAATCAGCGGTTCTAGCTGTCCTCAGGGCGGCTGAACTGATGCAGATGAGATCGGTATCCGGTAGAGATATCGCTATCTTCATCGACACCCAGGCGCTCTTAAGGCAATGGAGTCAACCAACATCAACACTGACACAGTCGGGGCCGTCGCACTCTGCTCAAAGCATTATGCATTCGGAACAGGGTGAGACTGTGCTGGGTACCAGGACACTGCGGTATAGAAAGAAATGAACAAGCTGACGAACTTGCAAGAAGAGGAGGGCTACTCGACAATAGTTAGGTTGCTGAAGTCAAACCACCCCTCTTCATGGTAAGGGACACTATTGAAGAAAATACCATAACGGCCGCCAGCATACAGTAGTCGAATCTGGAAGGACATAGGGTATCCAAGGCTCTATGGCCACTTCTCGACGGTAGCAGATCTAGGAAGCTTAATAAGCTGAATAGGGATAAGCTTAGTACGCTGATAGGAATACTGACAGGACACTGTCTACTACTTAAACACGCAAAGAGACTAAAACTGACAAATACAGACTCTTGTAGATTCTGCGGGGATCTACCAGCGGTTGAGGACATAACACACATACTGTGTGAATGTGAGGCAATATCGCGTAGCCAAAGGAAATTCTTATGAAAATATTTCTTTGAAAACTTGGAGGAAATTTCAAAGGCCTTCTTGGCTTTTGTAGAGAAATTAGGTGTTTTAATAGGGAGACTTTTAAGGCAAATCGGACTTGGTTTTAACTGGACTCACAGGGGATCGCGATGGGCCCGTTTTGGTGCCTAGTGTTTGTGTCTTATGGCACACCCTGTTTTACCTAATCTAACCTACCTTTCACGTTAATTATTTTTTTTTTTGAGTGATTAGGCTATAAGGTGGAACTACCAGAAGAAACCAAAGTCAATGCTGTGACCTTTGTCAGTGCGTACAACTACAATAGTGTATTGGAGGCAGGTTTTCCATTGATAGGAATGTGTTCGAATTGGTTGATGGTTCGATCAGGTTGCTAAGTTAATCCATTAGTGCGAATCAAAATATTTTTCTAGATTGCAGCCGTTTTATTTTAAGTATCATGGAACTATATTTCCTCACTAGTTCATCAAATGAGTCTTTCTTATTGATCATTGCATTGGAGTTCCTCCGGGCCGTAAGGTTGTTAGTGTCATAGTAGTACAAGGTGTATATGACCCTATTTTCTCAGGATGTACATATATTTGTAACAAAATCAAACCCAATTTATGCGTTTTTTAGATGTTTATTTGGGGATTCAAGTTTTAGGCAGCAGCCATTGCTTTCGTGGCATTTTCTATGGTTTTCCTTAGAACTTCGAGTTTCAATCTTCTACTTGAGGGCTGCCAAAAATTGTCCAAAATACCACAGAAATAAGTCTAGTTCTGTCAAATCGAGTTATCTTGCGGGGAAGTGTAAATCGTCAAAACCTGATATCAGACATTTGACTGTCACTTGTGGCTCATGCAGTATGCGCAGTTGCTTGGTTCTGCTGAAGCCACACGTTCTCCTGTCCTAATTTATCCGAGTGAGGACTGAACAATTCTTTCATAGTTCTTTAGCGCTCACCATCCACAGCGACCGTTTGATCCGCGCATTTCTAAAACAAAAAATGATTCAATGACTCTTCCAGCGTAAAGAGCAAGCATGCAGTGAATTTAAGTGGATGTAATAGCTCTTTGTGTATTACTAACGGACTTTTAGTGTGGCAGAACCGCAAATTTTGTTTATTTATGTATCCACATATGTAATTGTTAATGGGCATCGTCACTCATCGTCTACTTCTTTGTTGAGATTCAGACTGTCTGCACTTCGAAAATAAAATCTTCAAATCTTTCGTGAATGGGCAATTGGGTGCCACGTCGTCGTCAATGTCGGCGGGCGGAGCCTCGACAACATCTTCAGCCACGGCAACTATATTCTCGCCATAACGAGATTTACGACTTCTTCCAAGGCTTTCTAGGTCCCGTTTTGAAGCGCCGCATTAAACGACCAGTAAGAGAATAACGGTCAGGAAAACGGCCACGAAATTTTTATTTAAAATCACTAAAACATCATAACGATTGGTAGTTCAAGTTCTTAAGGAGTGTAGCATTCCATTACTCGTTCACACAAATTGTAATTCTGTTCGCTTCACAAATGGCAAAGCCATATTAACATTCGAGGCTATTTGTAAAATGTTTGACACTTTTCGATGGAGTCATCCATTATGGCCCTCCTTCTATATAGTATGGATTTTCCTCATGAAGTCTTTGAAAAATAAAGAGCCGTACGAATATTTATGTCAGCGAAGATATCTATAGTACATACGAGTATGATTATGATTGATTGCAGTAAAAGTGTGTATGGCTTCAACTGCTTGAGTATCCCGATGGACTTTGAGGAAAACCAGCTTCATGGTGCCATCTAAATATTCATTTGTCGTCGATGGCAGACTTTTTGTGTATACATGTTAACATGATTATAAAGCCGTTGACTTACCATGGTGGTCACGGATATATTAGTAATTCTCTCTCTACTAATGTGTCTAGGTTCCTTACTCGCATTTAGGTAATAGATCTTTCACCACCAGAATCATAATATATTTTTTGCTTTCTAGCATTTGTAAGTAGTTTGGAGCTTTTTATTCTGTTTTCATAAGGAGAGCTAGAATGCTAAGATATTTAAATGTTAAAGTCCTTCTACACTAAGAAATGAAAGGTAGGTGACAAGGATGTTTATAATAAAAGGCTGAATCACCTTCTTGTTTTAGGGTTAATTTGTAGTTAACAAATTCATGTCATTACCTAACATTATAACCTCCCGTACAGTTCATATTTATCGTCGAAGTTCTCTTTATCTCTTACTTAAAAGTTAAGCTTGCAAATTCAGCTTTATTTCTGCTTGATTAAGACTCTTCATGCGGGACGTCACTTGAAACTGTACACCATTTAAATTTCCCAAAAATTCGATAGTTTCTTTTCAATTTTGGCACTGCCAGTTTGAATCGCATATCTGTTAATGTAACACCATTAATACCTTCTTTATCCTGCATGGATGCAAATCACACAAAGAACGCTTGCCGCGTTCGTTATGCGCGGTTGTTGATTTTATTTGCTTCAACTGTCTGTTTGGATGCTGCCTGCCGGCTGCTGTTATTCCGCCTGGCTGTCTATCTTTCTTTTCAAACAGAAATTATTTCCCCTCCGTTCCATATTTCTGGATCTCGAGAGTTCCTGTTCCAGTGTACGAGTATGCTTGGCCCAAAGGTGAATCGATTCTTAACCGTAGCTGGGTTAAGTTCTTTCATATTCTTTCGACTGTGATCCGAATTAGATTGAATTGGATTTTAAATTCGAGGAAGAGAGAATCTTCATCATCATCGTGATCATGATCATCTCCACCTCCCATCCTCAACTTCAACTTCAATTTCAACTTCAATTTCAACTTCAACTCGCGACTCGTTATGGTGTTTATTTGTTATTTTTGAAATTCTTCTTAAGTGGGTTCAGTTAATCCATCATAAATCAGGCATTAACTATTAATTTCTCTGCTCGTTCGTCCATTCGGCGAGGTGGTGCATAACACTTAAATAAACAGACCACGCCAGAGATGCTGCCTGGGATGTTTCTCTCGCTAAATCCTTTTTTCACTCGTTTAATTTTTATTTTCGTTTCAGATTCAATTAAAAGTGGTTTCATGCAAAAACTAAAAAAAAAAACCATCAGAAGGAAAGAAAAATGAAAGAAAAGTATGAACGTTTCGTTGCCTTAAGGTGTTAGATACGGACGAAACAAAAAAAACATAGAAATACACTTAATAATAGATTTAGCGGATGAAATACACTCGACCATTGGGCGAAGTATAGATTTTAGGAGTGAGAAATTTCAAGGAATTGGATTAAGTGGTGCTTAATTCGAGGAGAAGTATCTTTCGAAGGTATCTTTGCGTACTTAGCTTTTGGATAGTGTCTTAGTTGTTTGTTTTTTTGTTAGCAGAGCAAATTGCAATTAATTGGTGAATTGATTTAGATAAATAGATGTAGTACATTTTTGGTGTTCCTTTTTTGATGAACGGAATTTCATCATTTTTGGAAAAAAAAAATGGTGAAGTCAAGATTAGTAGGAAGCTATTTGTTTTGACAAGTGAGGCCCTAGGCTTAACCGGGAGCTGGTTTGTTTTACCATTTAGATGTTACAATTCACCGCTGCTGTATACACACTTGATTTGGCAAATAAAGTCGTCAGTGCTAAACATAGGTACATACATACGAACATCAAACCATTTTATAAAAAAAGGTTAAATGCTTTCAAAGACACTTGAGCCTTAAAAAGATGGCAGAGGCAACTGAAGTAGGCACAAATCGGCGTTCTTATGTATGGACTTGGATAGTATTTCAGCTGTTCCACATGTTAAAGAACGCACTTATCAAAAAATGCCCTTGTTGTCATCATCATTAGGTTCAATAACCAGCGTATTTGGCACTAAAGTGGGTATGGAGCATGCTAGAGTGATTTGATAGGGCGACTCTATATCGATAGTTTCTAATATACACTGGAAAATAGCTCTTAAAACACTGTGATTACACTTTAATCGGAGTAGTTGAGAACTGCTGTTACTGCGTAAAATTCTCGGAAGGTAAAAGAGGCTGTGAAAGAAATGGGTGGTCGAGGATATGAAGACGATCCAAGATAAAACATCAAGAAAGTGGTTCAAGGTATAAAGGACATGTAAGAGCTAAAGAACTCAACCGAAATCTGCACAGATGAATGCTGGAACATCATAGTGGAGATGTAGCCCGAACTTGAAATTTAGAGAACCATTTCTGTTGACTATCACGAAGAAAATACTGATGTCATGTATGCAGGTCACACTATTCAACCTGGACGAACACTGCGAAATCTTCTTTTCACCTCACACAAACGAAGTGAGGATAAGAATACTCAAGCTCATATGCAACAAGGCAGTCTTTAGTCTGTTTGCCGGTCTCCCTCAGTTTTTCAAAGCCGAAGGAAGGGAAGGGACTTTCTGAATTATGCCAACTACAGCGGCATAAGCCTCTCAAATCGTTTGAAACCACATCGAACCTTTTGACGTTATAAAGGTTGTCTGACAAATTGACGTCTTCTCTTCTGGCGGAACTCTCAAGCCAACTTCAGGGCTACAATATTCTTAAAGTTTGCCCAACTTGGCATTGACATAACCAAGAGATATCAGCTGGTTGTCAGAAGGGCATACGAGGATGTGTGTATTAAGGAAGGAAAACCAAAAGCTAAACAGAATTTATGTTCTAAAAAAAACCAGAATGTTTCCTAAGGCAGAGAAAACTAACAATGTACATTTATAAACAGCTCTGCAGTGAACTCCAGCTATGACATAGACAAGCCCGGAGATTATATTTAGAAAAGCTGTTGCCCACCACTGCTTCTATGGACGACAGAGTCCTATATCGAGCAATGAAGAGGGTATTTAAAAATACCCTCGTCATCCTTATATTCTGATACGTCGCAGAAGCGTTAATACTCTTAAGAACCTATCAAGGGTATCCTAGCAGCTTTAAGGCGAAGATTCTATTCGTGATCTTCGACTTCGCAGTGGCTGAGGGAGAGTAGAGGGTGGGGTTTAACAAAGACCTCAACTGTGAAGTGAAATAGATTCGGCCACAACATTTCCCCCACATCGAAGAGGATGGATTTGTTATAGTTCTGGGAGAACTTTACCCAGAAGGATCCTCGATAGTTTAATGTCGTATTCATCTTTAATTTTGTGAATTTTTCGGAACCACTTAGGTGCATGGAGAGACGGGATATAAAAAGAAAAAGAAGTGAAATAATTCGTTTTATTTACATTATTTATTCATATGAACAATTTCCGGTCAACATGTGAACTGCACTGTCAAATGAATTTGTTAAGTGTCCTTATACTTGACAAGCCACGTTCATGGGAACATGCAGTCTCTGCATATCGAGATATAATATGCACTTTAAATGGAACCCCACTGTCATTCAAAATTCCTGTGACTCACAATAGCAACCCATATTGAAGCAGTTTCATTAACTCAAAGGTACACAGCCATTACCAGATTTGACCGTCAATCAGAAAGACCGGGCTGCATTCGAGGGAAAACCCAAGGTATTTTGAGTGTTTGAATCTGGTGCACTACCGAGATGGTAGGGGGGAGATGATACAAATGGTAAATGTGGTCTGTGTGAAAGTATGGAAGTCTGGAGAGTAAACACCTATTTAAATGTCAAATTTTGTGCTAGATAAGAGTCATTTGTGGGCAGTTTTTTTACATTATTTAGTTAATTCTTTATGTTGTTTAAATCAGTAAGTTTTTTGAGCAAAAATCGGCATTTTAAATTCACACAGTATATATTAGAACAATTCAATGAGAAAAATTGCCTCTGGGTGTCTTTCGCAAGAAACCTTGCCTCACGTTAATCGCTTAAGGCATCAAGGTCGTCAAAAATTCTGACTTCTTTTCTTCAGGATTCATTCTGTTGCCACTATGAAACCATTGGTTGTTTAAAAGCAATGGAGCAGCCCTACAAAAATGAAATAAACTAAGTGATTTTATAGCAGCAATTATGTCCAAAAAAACGTCCCAAAAATGCGAAATCTAAAAACGCACATTGGCCGAGATCTAGTACGTGTAGTCAACTTACCATTGGTACAAATAAGTTGCAACCCCAGTTGTAATGGGGAAGACAACCCGACTTACTACGGACATCCATGTCCTACTACAACTAAGATGTAGGTACTAGGTAATGGTTGATTTTTTAAGTGTATAACTTTTTTTTTTTTGAGTTGATAAATCAATGCTTGCCATTTACTTTTTAATGATTACTTCATGTGAATGTTGACCACGACTACATTTTAAGTGGTCCAGACGAAAGGTTTTGGGTCGAGCATATTGTCTGTCATCTGCCTAATAACACTTGTAAAGTTGTTTTCCAAGGCTGCAATTTACGCTGGCTTATCAGCATAGACGAGTGATTTGACGTATCCCCATAAAAACAAGTCTAAGGGCGTCGAATTGCACGATCTAGCCGGCCAGGCCAATTTACCGGTCCATGGATGCGCGTGCTGTGTGGTATGTAGCTCCCTCTTATTGGACTAGGGTCAGAAAAAAGTTCGAAATCACTGATTGAACGATAGTGGGTGCCATTAACGTTGTTCTTACTGCCGTTTTGAATAATTCCGCCGGACCATAAGCCGGACACCAAACAGTCTATTTTTTCGGATGCATTGGCAGCCTTTGTATTGCTCATCGGACCAAATATGGAAGTATTCAACCAAAATGAATTTCGTCGCTAAAAAAAAAGTTCCATAAAAAAGTGTGTATTCCTACAGTATTTCTAAGGCCCACGACGATGTGTCAGGTCGTTCGGCATTTTGTTAGGTTTAAGGCCATCATACTTGCGTAAAATCTTCCACATTGTCGAGTAAGACGAATGGACAAATCACGGTCTTAATTAACACTTGCGGATACAGCAGCAATATATTTTCATAGAGCACGAATTTCGATATCAAAATTCAATTCACGTTGTTTGGGTGTATATCATGATGAAACTGCAATGCTAACTGATCATGTTTGAATTTGACATATGCAACGAATCGGTCAAAAATAGAACACTGAACAACAAAACAGCCCAACTCGGCGTGCGAAACCATAGCTGGCTATAGATGGGGTTGTTACTACTTTGTAGTCGGTGAAATGGTAGTAGGTACTGAATTGAAGCCATTCATGTGGTCTGAAGTCACACTGGCAAATATTTAATACTTTGTAAGTACTAGGAGATTGAGGCAGATAAGATGTTTCATTCGATATTGACAAAACCAATGCTTTTGCACTTTACAGTTTGAAGAAAATGATTCTTATATCATCGGCAGCTACAGTGATTTCTTCACAAACGGCTTTCATTCGTATTTATAATTTCTTCACCTATTTCTATTTCACCTAAGCGTAGTCTTACTTATTCGGTGTTCCTTATGAGCAACATTATCGTTGTTTCATTAGGATCTGCTCCTTCTTTAATAGATTTTAGGGTGTATGCACGCCAATTTTAGTAGTTAGTTCTCTTCTGTTTAATATGTCAAAACAAATTTGTTGAATACTAAACACATCAGTTTTGAAAGAATAACACTTCGTCATGAGAGGTTACTAAGATGAGCTGTTTTCACCATCCAAAGGCGATAATGAGCCAACGCAACAATCTCATTTTCATCTGGCTCTAAAGCGCGTCCTTTCTTGCAAGGCTTAAAAATATCTGATACCTGGTTTTTCGAAAGCCTTGGTGATATCTAAACAGTGTATCTTTTATGTTGAGTACTTACTCTCAACAACAGTAATGTGGTCATTGTATTTAAAGGCCAAAAAGGTGTATTGGCTATTACACCACAAAAAGTGTGTAATTATAAGTAAATGAAAAAAATATATATAAACTGTGGTATTGGCACATTTTTTTTACATTAAAACAACATATACGCTGAATAGGTCAAAGATTCTTTCACTCTTGTTATAACCATCGCAAAACAATACATTCATTTGGATCGAGTATCCATTCCAAAATGGCCCAAATAAAATTCAGGAAGCTTTCACTTGATTTCCAGCAGACACTAGACATACATGAATGCCATCATTGGCAAACAAAAATCGATATTCTCGGTACTCATTGTTTTAGAAAGTACCGATAAGTTTTTAAGTAAAATTCACAGCATCCTCCTTCTAAAAGCAAGCTATCATATAGAAAACTACAAGTAATAGAATCTATACCCACTCTCTAGAGGAGAACAAAAAACAACAAAGAATTCTAGAAATGATCAGCAGATTCTTGTGACCTGTGCGCCATGGCAAGTGTGTAGTCATCCAGTCAGCCATTCACTTTGTTGTATAAGAAATCCCTTTCCCATCTTCAGCTTCACCTTCTACCTCATCGCGATAAAGAAGACCAGGCCTATATACGTATTCGAATATAGAAGCATCATCGTACTCGTACACCACATGTATTTTGCTCATCGAGTTTTCTAGTCCAAGAGATATCAACGTACGTACCTCCACAGTACCGTCATCTGTCAGTTCCTCTTTACGCTTGGCGAATTTAAATCTATTCGGACAAAACCTCAAGTGGATTTGAAGTGCATGCACGATCAGCGAGTAGGGATTTATGCTCCAATATGACTAGACACGAGATATAATTTCTACCCATCTCTTTGGGTAGCTTCTCTTGATCAAAGTGCTTCTAGGTCTTCTATTTCTACGAGCTCTCGATTGTGATGTGATGGGATGGTTGTGCAAGCAAAAATTACTCGTAGATTGGCTTTCTGCCAACTCATACACACGTATCTTTGGAGAGCTGATTAAATCACCATTCATGGACGTTGGACCTGCACTTGCTATTTGAGCAGATGATTCTGTTTTGCATCACTGTCAGACATGAAGTAGCGAAACGAGAAAGTTATTTGTAACTGGTTTGCGGTTTTTAATGGTACCTAAGTGATGGATAGGAGTATACGTATCCGAAGAAGGTATGAAGGTATTGGAGATTAGAAATTGTTTATAGTTGTTGAACTAAAGTTCGCAATGATTTTAAGCTATCGTGAGTTAAAGGACATAAAAACCACAGATCCTATTAAAATTTCATAATTGTGACTATTTGAGGAAGGTCTTTCAAAAACAGCCCTCTTACCGAATTTGGTTCGGTACTATAGCGAACTATAGTACAGAATCGAGCTCTAGGACATGTAAAGGGTATTTTTTAAAGGCAGTACTAACTTCGATTTTAATCAAAACAACGAACAAAGGTGGGCCTTTCCTGGATCTGATGATTGTCATCTCAGTTTTCAGACACTTTTTGAAGCATTTGTGGCCATATGTCCCTAGTAACATACTCGTAAAAAATAGACAGGATAATAATCAAGAGGCGTCAAATCACAAGATCTTGGATGCCAATTTTTAGGTCAATTACGCGAAATTATGCGTTAAACGAAAGTTTTTTTCAATGAGTTTATTGTTTCGTTGGGTGCATGACACGAAGTGTCATCCTGCTGGAAGCACATTCCTTCCACATTTACGTCATTCAATCGGGGAACGAAGAGCCATTAAGCATAGCTCTATAGCGAACAACCTTGACCATATCAACTTGATCAGTTTCAATTGACTTCACCAGCCCACAGACTGCACCAGAATGTACATTTTTCGGAAGGTAATAGCGTTCCTATTGAGTCAAATATACATTCAAAGTTTCGCGTAAAATTTTCCATAAACTGGACACACAAAGACCAAGCTGCTGTGCATTTGGATATTCTATTGCAAAGACAATTCATCAGACAGTAGGTTTGACAGATATAAATGTCTGAAGTTTCTATGTCTGATGGAACTACTCCTGTGAAAACATGTGCCAACAAACCCTCCTTTTTCAAATCCAAACTCTGGGAATTAATGCGACTCGAACTCGGTCTAAAAATTGTTCAAGCAAACAAATAACGATTGAAATAAGCGAACATGGACGTAATAAGTGATATGGTTACATTAGTAAGTAGTGTAGTCTTGGTGTCTCATAATTATATGTGCACGTCGTTTCAAGTCTTTATTTTCCTACTCAAGCTATTTTTGGCGCTTATTGTTCAATTGTCATAAGCACATTATATTTTGCAGACGAATCTTCGTTGCCCTTAGTAGCCAGGCCATGAGACGCTTAAATTCGACAACATCATTGGGATAAAGATTGGTATTTAGTATCTTAATCTCAGCCGTATAGCCGTAGAGCAGACTTTATGCCGTTATTGCCGTAAAACATTCTATCGAACGAACTCTTTTCTATTTATAGCACCTTTTGTGATTCAAGCTTTTTCCTTTTTGGCTTCAACTTCTTCTTTCTTTAGATGGCGATACAGTGCGCGGTGTCCCTGGATCTCACTCAACAAGCGTCTCCAGTCAGCTCGTTCTTTTGCTAGATACCGCCACTTTTGCACGCTAGGTTGGCTGAGGTCCCCTTCCATTTGCGTGCTTCGCCGCTCCCAACTCAATTTTCCCGTGAGCACGACTGACATTATGTTGCTTTCTTCCTATTATGTCAATATCGTCGGCGTATGCGAGCAATTGGATGGACTTTTGAAAGATTGTGTCTATTGTGTTTGCGCGTGAGTATTGCTCTATTATTTCAAAATTGATCTTGAAGAGATCACATGATAGCGCATCGCCTTGTCTAAATCCTTTTTTGACATTAAAGGTCTCGGTGAAATCTTTACCGACTTTGATGGAGCAGCGTGCATTCTCCATCGTCAACATCCACGGACGGAGGAGTTGGCCTAGAATACCAAAACTGGACATTGCTGTGTATAGCTCGTCTCCACAGATGCTGTCATAGGCGGCTGTCATGTGTATCGATCTGACGGCTTATGGGTTTCTCCCACGATCTGCCGTTTGTGAATATTTGGTCGATAATGGATTTCCTGCCCTGAAGACACACTGATATCAACCAATTGCTGACGAACGGCTTTAGGCCTTGACACAATTCAGCAGATAAGATCTTGTAAGCGATGTTAAGAAGACTGATGCCCCAGTAGGTGACGCAGTTTAGAGGGTTGTCCGACCGTATTTTAGAGATGAGTTGGTGTATTTTCCTTATCAAGTCTCGGCAATCAGGCCGTACGCTCCACTAGCTTTTTTGGACGGAATTGTAAGTCTATATCGTCCAGGTTAAAGGTTCATTCTGGCTGACAGCGGTATTTAGTTCGTCGCCGCCGTTATACAATCAACAGAAATGCTCTTTACAAATCTTCATCATCGACTGCGATTCCATTACGATGTTCCTCTTTACAGGCTTCGTTTCGGTGTTTGTGTCCGTGGTACGAGTATGTTGTTTTAACTTTGGTAGAACTTCCGAATCTCATTTTCATTTCTCGACCGCGAGGTTCTTATGCTCCTTAGTTTTCCTCTTGAGTAGTCGGTTTTCGTCTCTTCCGGTTTACAGCGCCGCTTTGCATGCATTTTACTTAGCTTTATGTGCTTGCCGCAACTAGTCATCAAACCAGGGGTTTCGTTGTGGTGATCGAATGAAAAACATCAGATACGGCTTTTTGCAGTGCCGCCAATGACCTTAGATACTTAATGCTGCCGGCAGTGATTATTGATCGGGAATGTCGGTTGACGTGTTGGCACTGTTGCGGGGTGCTACCTTTTTTTTTCTTATATTTGTGATCACGAATAGGAGGATATTGTTAGAATGCTTTCGCTTCAACTAACACTACTGCATTAAAAAACAAGAAGCAGAGCCACAAGGCGAGATTTTTTCCGGTGTCATTCAAGATGCCAAAAATCGCGATATGCAGTCACTCGACCTACAGATTGATTGTCGTCATATTTATTTACATACCTTACAGCTTCAATAGCTGGACCGGCCTTTCTTCAGAAAGTATTTCAAAATTGGGTAATTAGATCAGGTTGTAGTATTTTATGTATTGGGTGCACCAAAACGATTCCACTGCAAGTGAAGCAGTTCCAAGGATTTTAATTTTAAATTAGGTAATTGAATGAATGAAATGATTCAAAACAGACCGCTATCAATAGATGGAAATACAACTTGCTAAATGCAAAATCACGGCTTGATGTGGACAAGTGACTTGTGGTTTCAAACGACCATCAAACACAAACCAAATTTAAATCTACCACGACAGCCAATGCACTCCAACACTATTACTGTCATATTAGCAATTCCATAATTTTCAAACTACGAGTCCCTTATGCACATCATTGCCCTCAGCAAATCATTCCTTACCCTTTTAATACCATTATGTCAGCATTTACCTCCCTCAGAAGGACAAAAGCACTCCCGAGAATCCTCCATATATCATCTATCATCTCCCACTACATCAGCTCCTATCCATTTACCATTTACATTTTGCCATCTGTAACAAATTGAAAGGCGCAGTTATTGTTTTTTATAAGAGAAAAAAGGTCTCCTTGAGACTTTGCATAATAAATCTTAGATCCGCACTCGTCTTTTCGTTTTACCCCCGCACACTCATATTCAAAATCAATTATTCACCATTTATAACAAATAATAATCATAACAACAATAAACCTTGTACAGAGATCCCCATGGAACTTAAAAAAAAAAAAGAGCGACGTACCTTTGTGGTCTACCCCACGATGGTTTGGTATTGGCATCCAAGTTCAAGACCAATTCGAAGAGGAGAAGTCGCCACTTATGGTGGAACTCTTAAACTGTAAAAGGTAAAAATGGAAGGCCAATATGAAAAGGAGCGCAAATAATGCTTCAATTGAATTGATAATCTCTTTGAAGCGGGAGTATCTACTAGTAGGATAGTACTCCATAAAATGTAGAATGGAGTAAAGAAAATGGATCAAAATATTTGGTGCCGTAAAATTAATGGTGGGCTGTTAGGTATTCGTAGGTGTGTGTCTTCTGGGAGCAAACCACGAACCAAATAAAAACAAGCCGATTCAGGAGAGGTTTTGTGTGCACTGTAAATTGTCTATTCGAGGGTCAGGTATTTTTTTATCTTGTTATGCAAATCGATTGAAGACCGTTTAAAGTGAAAAGGGCGGAAAATGTACAAACATCAGAGTTTGTTGATGTAAATGCGATTTTTTATGAAGTATCGCAGGAATACCTTTTAGGGCCTGTTGTACTAACACACCAGCCAAAGAAAATGATACTTTCGTCACTTAAGTGTCCTTCGATTCTAGTGTATTACGCAGGATTAGTAGAAGTAGTATTTATTTCTGATAGGTTTAAGATACAATCAAACAATTCACTAAACATAAAAGCATAAAAATTCAAGTTCTAAATATAAATTTTAAGAAAAATTGGTAACCTTCAGTATTGTAATATAAGTACTAAATAGTGTGGAATGTCTCTTCAATTTGTTGCAACGAAACTAAATAAAATTATGGGGTGGGGTGACCCTTAAAGAATTCACAGATTTCATGTTTTAAGGTTTTAAAATTGAAAACTATTTTTAATGTCTGGCATTTGTAATTTTTGTTAAATTTTACGTTACAATCTTGGTGAAAAACTTTTTAACGTCTTATCAGTACCCAATTACCATACCACTGCTTAGCATAATATTTTTTCTGTTTTGTCTTATCGGTTATTTTGTGAACTCCCGCAGTTCATATCAATATCTGTAACCTTTTTAAGACGCGTTAAAATGTGGCTAGTCAGCCTTGAATATGATATGTTGGAATCTTGTTTCTCTATTTATTTTTGTTTAATCATTATTTTTTCCCCTTCTCTTTAGTTTTTTTCTAAATTACTTTATTTTCTTGATTTTTTAAACTTAAGTTAGGTTAGAGTGGCTGTTGAAAACGGATTAACCTACTTAGGGCTGTTGGCCCGTTGTGGTGTCACGTGGATTTATGATCCTACTACTCAATAAACCATTTCGAGCTTTTGACAAAGCGTAGGAGGATTTTAATGTCTGCATTGCTTAAATCAGTTGTAGAACAAGGCCTCTAGTTGGAGTTTTTTTTTCTTTGGGAGAGAGCTGGGCATGTACTAAGAAGGTCTGGGATTGTCTCCTGCTCCTCCTCGTCCATGCAGCTTCTGCAGAGGTCATTAGTAAACGTGCCAAGCCTTCTTGCATGTGTACAAATGAGATAGTGGCCAGTGCCGACACCTATGAGATGTTTTCTGGTTAGAATGATTAAACTCTAATAGCGATTCTGATCTTGTTTTGGCCAAATTTGTTTGGTGTCGATCCAACCCACCACCTAAGGTTTATTCTTCTCATAGCATCCAGCTTTAATTTAAGTTTGCACATGGCGAAAGGTATACCAATGTTACCAATTTCAGGTAAAACGGGTATAGTGGTCGGCCCTACAGTTCCCTGGAATATCTCTATGTACCGGCACCCATCAAAAGTGAATGAATGAATGAATTGCGCATGCGTGGACGTTATTAAAAGCGCCTTCTATTCTCTGTAATTTATTCTGTATTATCTATAATGTACGATCGTTCGATGTGTCTAGAGCCGCTTCCACCAATCTTCATTAACAGTAGGCATGTTGTGCCGTGGATAAAAGTCTGGGATTATGACCAGATCATCAATCAATCGTTAGGTACTTTGGGACGAGATGGCCTTGTTGAAAAGCTTCCTGCCAATGTGTCTAAGCGGCTCCAGTGTGCGTGTCCACCTGTATGGCTTTTTTTGCCTCTAGGTTTAATTAGAAGACAGGAGGCGGCCAGTGCTTTACTGAGAGCCCGGGTAAGAGACTCGATATTCGAATCAAGCTCATTGGTGTTATCCTGAGGGCTTGAAAGTTCAGGGGAGGTACTTTTCAAGGGTAGTTAGTTTTCCGATAGTTTCGAAATGCTGTTTGGCGGGGGGGGAGCATTCATTAAATTGGATTGGATGTATCTGTGACCTGAAAAGGAGTGTTCAGACGATACCCTCCAGTTCGTTATCAAATGATCGATGTGTTCGGAGACAAGAGTGATATGCAGCACATCTTGTCGGTTTCTTGTAATGATGGTGGGCTCATTACCGGTGTTACAAATAATTAGGTTGATACTAATAATGTAAGCAAAAACTTATTCACCTCTATCGTTGGTGTTGGTGCTGCATTAACTGTGTGATGCGCGTTAGCATCGCATCCTATGATGAGCTCAGTTTTCAGTCTTTCTGCTTCCAGTACCACCCTTTCTAGGTTATCACCATGGAGAGGGCCCATTTGGTCGTGACCCAGATATGCCAATTCTAGCCAGCCTGGCAACGGTTATGGTTAAGGGATTCCTTATTGATCACGATCAACGCGCATCTATAAGGGCGCCTTAATTCCTCTAGTTTCACTACCTTTCAGTCATGAGTCGGAAGGGTCGGGTTACTGAGCCTAATGGTCTTCAGAATGTCTTCTAGGGAAGAGGGTTCGGCTGGGATCATCCAGATGCGGGCTCTAAGTCTGCTAAGGATATCCTTATTAGCCACGACCTCGAGCCTACCACCTGGCCAAACCTCTTCCAAAATACTTGTGGCTTTTTTTTGTAGAGAGCCAGAGATCTTTGATTGGCTCAAGCGATAAACTTCACATAGCCCTAATACCAGCCAGCATCGCTTGTGGTGGGAGGTGCTCCGGGGTTTTCCCGCATGATGGCCAAGAAGTTGTTCGAACCTATAGCTTGACCAACTGCCACTTGGACTGGCGCTTGGATTTGTCTTTTAGCGATTTGGAAACGGTGGGGAGTCCGTCTTAAAGGATTTTGTAAGCCCACTTCAATTTCATTTTGGTCTCCGCATTTCTTTCCACCTCTGGCATAGATACGAAGGTTTTGGTGCTCGACAAGTTCGAGGCTCAGGTCAAGCCATCAACTAAGAAACAAGCAAGCGATTAGTAGCTTGCCCTACGTGAAATTTGCTCTGCCAATAACTATTACATTTTTCTTATATTCTGATGCGCATGGATTTCGTTGCAATTCCACAAGCATTACATATTGAAACTGTCGTCACAACAAAAAATAGCAGGTACAACTCAATTCACATTCTCAAACATCACAATTTCGATTACATATTCGTAACTGATGTTGTTTTCTCTCTTGCCATTATAGCTGTCAACTTTCGTTCATTCGCACTGCATCTCACTTGTCAGCGAGTTGATAAAAATAATCAACGATCTGACATTTTCAGAAATTCAAAATTGCATCTACTCATCGCATACTATAAATTCGATTTTGAATAAGCTACCGAAAAGTATAAACCAAACATTGCCTGGTGCGCGTTGACTGCTTATGCAGTGCACGTACGATGAGTATCTTTGTATCTTCATCGTCGAGTTAAACCGAAAACTGTCAGATTTTATTATTTGTTATGGAATGCTCTTAAGATACAACATAACATATATCGTACAAAAAGGCCCCAATCCCATGGGACACCCACTAAAATATCCTCTCAAGCCTCCATATAGCGCTGCCGCTGCGCCTTTTACCAATCCGACTCGGCCATAATCCTTTGCGGTATATGTCTCTATGCCTCGAAAAGACAAAACAAAAAATAAAATAAAATAATAAAAATCAAAAATATTCGTTCGATCATTTGTATCTGTGCTTTATAGTTGCGATGAAGACGTCAGATATTTTATGATGCTCTTCCGTCAAGATAAAATGCTAATGAGCATCGATCAGTTTTGTTGTCGTCTTGTTGTATGAGTATGTGTGTAGTCAGAGAATTGGTCCCTGTGATAGTAGTTTAAATGGCCTCCAAGATTGTTCTTAGGTTTGGAGGAGCGGAGCGAACAACACAAAATTCCGTCAACAACGAAGAATGACGGCGATGATATAATCACTTGGGAGTCATTGGTTATTAGTCGACTTTTGGCCTGGCGAAAACGAGAGTTTTGCTAGAGCACGTATCGGTATGTGTTTGAGTCTCCGCTGGGAAGGAAATACGAGTGTATCTGTCGGGTGAGAAGAGTGAGTTTGTGAGTGCGAAGATGCGTGACTGAGTGTTTTTATTTTTCATCCTTGTATCCATATCTTGTTGCGAACTGATTTTATCAATGAAAAGTTTGTCATTAGTAAATGTTTTGTTGACATTGCTTCAAATAAACAGACTCTGGGGGGTGAATAATATAGAAAGGAAAAAATCATAAAAAATGAATGATTACCTCGACTTTGTTTAGTCAAAATGTAAAATAATGTGCTTGCGAGCGCAGTTTTTTTGAAAAGTGCGCATCTTCACTAAGATTTCTACTATAAGTGTCTAAGCTTACTCAAATATAATGTATAACCTATCTCTAGCTTATAAGATATATTTTTATTAAGATTCTGTCCTATTTTCCAGTGAAGGTTGTTGAATTCTATACTTCTCCAATCTGTCGGAACTTATAAGTGACTTATATTACTTCTCGTCGGGTAACAAGGTAAAAGTTGAAGATAGACTTCTATGGTAAGTGTCAGCACTCCCCAATGATTGGTGAGGTGCATTTTATCGCAACCTTGTGCAATGGTGTCTTGACTTAAGCTTGGATTCCTGAACTATGCTCTTTAAGCAGGATGATAGCGCAGATTTCAAGCAATTGTATGGTGGATGCCTTGCTATCAGGGCCTCTTCTCTTGGAATGTGTTTGCAACGTTTATATTATAATTAATAACGCACGCTCAAAATGTTATTAGCACTCTAAAATGTTTACCCAGAATGATAAAAAGTTAAAGGGTAGAAAGAGCGGTACCGATTAACGTTGGCTTTGAATATTTGGAGGTGATAACGACTAGAAAATAGAGAGCTCTGCAGTGTATTCTATGAGCGAGTTGTTTGGCTTAGTCAAAAATAGAGATATATCTGAGCAAGGGGTTTAAGGGTGTATCGAGGAGGATTTATAGAGAGACGGGTGTTACAATTGAAGGTTTGAAGGGGCTGAACGGTACCGCCAAATTCGGTAGAGCTCTGATGGTAAAAATAGCGATAAAATCAGGTGACACGGGAGACATGTTTGAGGGTTTCAATTGGCTGCGTAATATTGATATCACCTTTAAGTTTTATCGCACGGTCTTAAATCCCGCCTAGCAAGTGCTAAATTGCGTGCCTCATGTTTTGAGGTCAGATCAGAGGTGGAGGTATTGCCTTCATCGTTTAAGGAAGCCTAGAAGCAGCATTTTTGGCGACATCGAGCATATTTCCATTTCAATGTAAGTTGTCTTTTACATGCATACCGAGAATGACCGAGAATTGAAAGTTTTTCTATCTCGAAAATGCAAGTGCAATTTACGGAAGAATTAAATTGTACTCTGTTGATAGTTCCCTAGTTAGTTATAATGCTTATATCAGAGTTAGTTAGTGAGCTTATCATACGCTGCAGTTCCTGCTCTACAGCTGAAGAGAAGGGTGGGAGCAAATTTGAGAAGCAAAGTGTATTGTGGTCAGCAAAGGAATATATTGGATTAGAAGTAGCAATAAGAAATTATTAATGAACAAGAAGAGTATCTTAGAAATTCGGTACCCCTGTGGCACACCAGCATTTATTTTATAGATGTCGTACTTGAAATTATCAAACACAATTTGAATTGTACATTCCGAAATGTAATTTTAATTTGGAAGTTTTTTTTTGTGGTTTATCAGCATTTCCTTGGAAAGACGGGACAAAAGTGCAATGGGTCTGTAAAATAAGAGAGCACAAAATTCTTCTTTTTTAGAGACGGGCTGAACAAATGCTGTTCACTTTCTGCTTGGAAAGTGTCCTAAAGCGTGGGATGGATGAAAATATTATTGCAGTGGTTTTGCCAGCGTAGAAGAACACATTTTCAAAAGAAAGTTAGCTTTACCATCTGGACCAGCGGATTTGTGAATGTTAAGATCTTTAAGAACTCTAGCTACTACACGAGTGCGAAAGTTGATTCGTCCCATCGTCCAGAAGTGTAGAACTGGCCGCCAGCTGTTCAGGAAGCAGATTGGCTTTGTCTAAAGAGCTGATAGCTGTGTTGTGATTAAAATAAGCGTTGGGGTGTAATTTAAATCAGGATTTCTAATATTTTTGACGAGCGATCAAAAATTGTAATATTCTTTTTCCTTAATTGTTCGGCGAGGATGGTCTTGCAGTACCAGACAGAACCAACCCTGACAACCTCTTTACACCTCGAATCGTATCAGGGCTTTTCTTCAAACGGATATTTTTAATCCGATGAGGGGTAAAGGATCTTATTCAAAATCCAAGAGAATAGTGTATGTAATCATAACAGCAGCCGCATCCGCGTCGTTGTAGAGGAAAGACAACCGCCATGTATAATTCATAAAGAATTCTGAATAATACTGTTCTTTTGCGAATCTTTTCATTTATTCTCGGTCACTGAATTTAGCCAATATGTCACAATGGTCTGTAAGTAGCGCACATCAACGGTGTCCGCGTACTTATCATGGTAAGACGTTAGATTTAACAAAGTGTTTTAGTAATGTGTCTTGTTATCTAGGTGTGATTTGTTTGTATTATTTTTTGTTTTGTGACAAAAGAGTTGATAAAAGTTGATACATTGTACCATGCCAAACATTTAGCTGGTCTGGTAAAAATGGGCTTCCTTGAGATCAGAGACTTTTCCGATTTTGATAAATGAGACGCTTGGTACATTGACGCAATTGTTTTGCCCAGTATGAATCCTAATTATTGAGTCTAGGTTCCTGCTCGGAACTCTAAAATGCTGCCTGCATCAGTAGAGAAAAAATAAATCAAGTTTTTACCTCCACATAGCCTGATACACTTCACTTTTGGAATGTAAGAAACGAATAAGGCTGATAACCTTTTTATCTGAACAAAGATATAAATAACTACATGAGGTTTGAGACTAGCAAGGCCACTGGTTACATAATATACTGGTAAAATCATATGGTGCAGGTGTATTCTGTTTTGGGTAGCTTTCTACTCTCCTAGACCTACGTCGATCCAGTACTTCTCTGATATGAATTGGAGCTTTGGATACTGCAGAATTTGAACAGAATTATTGTTCTCAGCCAAAATGTTCAATGTTTCGATATTTTGTACAATACATCAGACCCTTAAAGGCTTAGATATCAAAGAGATGCGATAGTTTAGCTTTTCAGTTGGGTGAATCTAAACACAAATGGATCTGTAAAGGTCTCTGGATCTGAAATGAAGGATGGAATGAATTATCTCTGTTGTATTTCAATCTTCAAATTTATTCATAACACTCTGAAAGGTTGGCTTTTTTGCCACACGATTAACACCATCTTCATGCAATTTTCTTCTTTATTAAAGTAAAACATTTTCACAGCCTTAAGATGTCGTTGTCGGGTTAGATACTCCATATCTTGGTTTCTGGTTACTCTGTAAGACTACTCGACATGATCCAACAAACGACAGTCAAACTATAAGGACACTTAAATAAATGTTCTTCCGCTGTATTAAGAAAGTAGTTAAGTTAAAAACTTTGGTCCGATTCATTGGGGATGACATCCCCACCATTACAATCATGGTGGACATTCTTGGTCATTTAGAACCGAAATGGGTTTTTTGAATGATTTTTGATCCAATTTTGGTTTCCGTGCTTTTGACTAGAAATGCCAGCGCACAAGTGAAGTCCCCACCATCTTAGAGTGGGTTGTTGGTTGAGACCCAGCTCGACCCCGAAAATTGCCGCTATGGAAGTATCTCAGTAAATATGATACATATGCTTACATCTGAAATGTTAATGGCAATGCGCCTTTGTCGGTCTGGTTCATTTGGCCATACATTATGCGAAGTTTAAGATGGAGCATGTAGCTGATGACAGATCTGTTTTACTAGGTTCGCATCCGTTACATCGTTCCCAGGATTTAGACGGACTAGAATGTGAAGTATTATTTCAGCCGGAAAACTACAGCCCTTGATAGGCTTACTAAATCAATGCCTTTTCTTGTTAGCAATGGGGTTCCATCATCAAATCATTAGCGAAAGCTCATAGAGTGAAAAAGAGTTGAAACAGAATTGAAGAGTTGTGATAGAATAGCTAGAAGACATATTCAGTATGCCAGTTGTTGTTATGTATGTATTTCCCATGATATAAATCCAAATCGATTTGTCATACAAAAAAAAACAGATGTTAACCACGCCTAAGTGATATCCAAGACCATAACTTATATTTTACGAAGCGTATTGTGACTACCAGACTATCAACCATTCCATTCTCCATCCCCAAAAGTTACGCGCAAAAATTCAACCCGCAACCGAAATGATTTCTCTAAGAACTGCAACTTACGAATTTAATTAGCTATCTCTAGGTTACAGTAACTTTTTAATGAGTTCCATTCACCGCAGCCAATTGTAGATATTTGAGATTTGGATTCAGGAAAAAAAACAAAATTTCTCCAACACGCTATAATCGATTCTCTCACGAACTTTCATTCAATACATTATGAGTCTACACTTAGTAATTCGTTTCTTTCTTTGGAATGCTCAGATACGCCTCTAAAATATCTGCGAATACAAAACACCAAATCCAACATTGCAAAGATCTAGGCACTCTTATTCGTACCGCACTTTCCATTAAAAAGAAAAGAATACACAAAAATGCGAAAAGTTATGAACGATTTGATTTGATTTATTATCCCGAACATGAAAATGTATCTGTTTGCGTCTTCTATGTTAACTCAGAGTCGGCTATCTTTTTAATTTAATCTTTATTGCGTGGGTTAACGTTTTGCAATATATCCACAAACTGTTTTGACATACTTTTCTCCTTAGGTTAAAGTTTTCTAACACTTCATAGATACTGTAAGCGTCAAAATATGATAGCACTTCAAAACCAGTATTTAAATTAACAAAGAACAGAAAACTACACTAGTTAACGATTAAAAATTAGAAATCCATTAAGTTATTTCAATTTATATGCAGATCAAATTGCTTGACTTCTATGGGAGCCGCAGATATATAGTATGTAGATCCATAGATTCTTGTACCCCCCGGATGAGAACAACAAGACCGCTGAGATTGCTGGAACTGCTAACTGGGGACACCCTGGGAGCACCACCGAAAATGTATTCATATTTGAAAGCCGTCGTGTGCGTTTGTCTGATTTGCGTTTCATAATGTATAACCATTGATTGCGAAGAAACAGACAAACAGGTCACAAAACTGTCCACAACGCGGGTATCGATTACACTCGCTCTGTATAAAAGTTATTAACTAAATTATTTATGCTTTGCGTTACGGGTGTACGGGTGTATCTTTTAGATGAGGTAAAAGAGGGGTGATTACAACCAGTTGTCATTTCTCAATTTTGTCGCATGTATCCATTTAGATAAAAATTTGTATCTTTTTTATCTTATCTTATTCGTAGTGAGCACTTTTTCTTGTTTCTCTTTTGTGGTCGAACGGACGTTTGGTATGCGCGAAAAATGTATCTCAATGAAGAAATGCAAAATTACACATCCTCCATGCACGATTAGATCCTTAAAGGAGAACAACAACGCGACGTTTTCAACTTAAACGGATTGAATCGAATCGAATCGGATCGGTTTGAAGAGAAGAAGATCAGTACGATCGGTGCGATCAACTGATCAAATGGCCAGAACGGCGTCGTCGGCGATGGACTACGATGAGACGACAACATGGTTGCGGACGCTGAAACGTAAAAAATTTGAAACGTTGAAGACGACGCACAGGTACCTAATTAATGTTTGTCAAGTTATCTCGATCGAAAGATCATCAGCATCATCATCAGCTACATCATCAGCTACACCATCATCATCAGCTTCGTTGGTTTCATCCTGGTTCTCCTGTATCTGATGCCTGATCAGAGTTGCAATTTCTTGTTGATGATGATGCTACGAACTCCCGATTCATCTGATTCTCTGGATTCTTTGACTTTTCCTTATGTGTTATCGTAAAGAATTTAGCAGCTTGCTTTGCGTTGCATTGGACACTTGAAATCCTGCAGTCATTGCATTTTATTTCTCTTTTTTTTTGTACCATTGAAGTATCTCCTCCTCCTTACATTTTGTTTTTCACTTTACTCTGATTATTAATTCGCGGAGATTTTGATTTGATAGATCTTAAGAGTTTAAAAATCGGAACGAATTCTTTACTCTTCAAGGGCCGCGACCTTTTGATTTTGGTTGAAGACGACAGCTTCAGTGGCTGGTTTGGGCCATGATAAATTAACGGTACGGGTATTTTTAACGATGAAATATCGACAGAAATTAACTTTTAAGGGCATTGGGGAATCAGTTTGAATATTTTTTTTTTTGGCGGCCGGCGCGGCGTATGCATGAATAACCATCTGACTGATGAGCTGATGATGTTGAACGCAAAGTAGCTGAATACGAAGAAGTAGAAGAAGGTTCGTTGAGGTTGATGAAAAGAAGGTAATGGTTTTTTTTTGTGTGTGTGTGTGTTTGTGTGTTTTACAGTTATATTGTTCTTTTCCTCGAATGGGATATTTTCGTTGGGTGAAAAATGTGTTTCACGGATGAAATTAATGATTGGGAACCTTTTTTGGTACACTTGCGCCGGGATTTACATTAGTCGTTTTGTTGCTTGGTAGGTAAAAATGCTACCAGTATTTCGAGATGTGATGTCGGGCTTTTGTAACCAATGAAATTGCCCAGAGTAAAATTATTTGAATGCTTTAACTGTATAACATGTTGATAGTCCAAACCCTTTTTGATTTAGTCCATGAATTTTGAGGATTTTGCAGATTTAATCCAGCCTATTGTTCTAGGACTCTGAAGGTAATATACCACAAGCCAGACATGTGACTTCTAATCTTTTTACTATTTAAGCAAGAAGGGCAATCGAATTGTTTCATTAAAATGAACATGCCTTACTGGGACTGCTATATGTTCCTGATTCATGAAGTACGGTTTGAATTTTTTCTTGAGAGTAGGTAATTATTGTTTGAGTAGTATGTATCCCATTGAAATAGTATAAAGTAAGTGCTATCCCTAACAAGTAATACAATATCCGTAAACAGAAATATTTAGATGTTGATGCGAAAAATAATACCTTATGTTCTCTGTCCGATTCGTTAAGATGACGCTTCAATCCAGGGCGAAATTGTGCCGTAACCGACGTTTTAAATATTTCTCCGTAAATGGTAAAATCTTGAGAGTTTACACCACTGAGCGTACACCATTGCACTGCTTATAATAATAATAATAATAATAGGAAACAAACCTTCCCGTAAACGGATAATATTGTAAATTTCTAATAGACTTCAGTCGGATTTTTTAGCAGTACTCGTTAGTAGCCATCCTGATAACCACTTTGATTTTGGCATGCCTGTGGGTCATTATGTGCTAAAAAAATTAGGCATTAGAACCCTTACACTGACATGGAATCTAGGTAGATACGGCGTTTTAGGATTTCAGGTTCTGTGGATAGCTTTTTAAATCATCTTCGAAAAAAAATATTTTTTTTTCTGACGCAACATCAGCATTAAGGGCGTGATTCATTAGCGCAATGTCACCTGGAAAAGTATGACAAATAATGGTTGTCATTTTGATTAATTTGACTAGATCGAGCGACTAATTTTAAAGGCCATCATGTTAACCCAATTTTTCAATATATTTACGATGGTCTCGGCCTCTATTTAACGAATATCTTAACCAAGATTTGTCTTGAGTGCCTGAATCACTGAATTGTTCGTAGTTCAACAGCGTCAAACCGCAGCTCCGCGTTATTAGTGTGCAATAAACCGACCGTTGGACGCCTTACGAAGCAGCATCTTGCTGGAACCATGGCCATAAAAAATACGTTATCATGCCGCTCTCCATTGATTGTAACGTTGCCAATAATGCCATCACTCCAAAAACCACAGATGTCACATGTGTTTTACGTAGTTACATGTCGTGAAAACTCAAGCCTACTGTGAGTCCATGAGATGTCTAAGCACCATTCGGTCTACTCTTTCCGCGACTTTGGGTATAAACCAGCCACCACGATATTCGCACAAGCGGTTTTACTAATCAGTCAGGCTAAAGCACAAGTTCCAGTGGTCCATGCCCTCCTGTTGGACGAGGATATAGCTTCCTACCACGTGTTTTATTAAAAACTTCCCTCACAAAACTACGGTTTGTTTTTAAAAAAAACTCCATTGGCATCGCAGGTTTCACCGTCAAATATGATGCCTGCAAGTCCCTAAGATCTGAGTAATTGGGCCCCTCGCACAGAACATGCAGCCAATCCTCATAGGTAGCTTCACATGAGCAGCTCGCCACCCCGCTAAGCCCTAAGGCTTAAGCAAAAATGCTATAAGTAATTCTACCATTGATCTTAATAGCAATACAATACTTGCACTGCGTCTGTGGAGATGGTGCGGCACACAAGAAGACATGCAAGCAATGCGACCCTTTGGCAATCCAAAATCTGACATCAGCCATCTACAGTCGTAACCCTGCCATACCGTACCAATGCTCCAAATGTTGCACAAGTAACAAAGAGTCCATCGTTTGTGATACGAACAGAATGCCTAGTAAGACCCCAGATCGCAGAATGCGCCTTACCTGGCCTACAGCCCAGAACACGAGTTTCTTCATTCGTACAAGATGAGGCTCACCCAACGTTATGCCCAGATATCTGACCTCAGTCACACATCTAATGCTAATCCCATCATATAAATGAAAGGAGGCGGACTTCTTGTATTCAATTTGCCCTTGAGCAACATTTAAATGGCTTTCTCCTGTTATACTTTTACGCCACCGCTTTCTCCCCTCCAAAAACCACAACAAACAGTCACGCGTTCAAAATGCTGTGACAACATGTGGATTATCTGACTCCAAATTATGGCAATTATGTTTGTTGTTGAAGCCACCGAGATAAACACAATCGAACGGCTTAACTTATTGTTTGGGACCAAACGGAATCACTGAAAATAAAATCGGTGATGGAGTTCCTAGGAAGGTTCAAAGTAAAGATCCTTCGACTTACATAGAATTGGGTTTGAGTTCCCATTATCTACTTACTTGCTTCTCTAGTTTATCCGGTTTCTAACTTGCGAACTCCAAATCGTGTGCGCGTCACCTAAGGTGAGGTCTTCTTCTACTGCGTTTTCCCTCCGGGTTAGATTTGAAGACTACTTGCAAACGCACCGGTGACAGCCCGCTGTGTTCTTCCAGCTATGTCGATACCATTGGCGTACGCTAGTAGTTGCACAGTCTTTTTAAAGATTCGATTGCTTGTGAGTTCTGCACAATCCTTTCAAGTGTGACTTTAAGGAAGTCACATGACAGCGCGCCACCTTGTCTAAAACCTTGTTTGACGTCAAAGGTCGTTACCGACTGTGACGAAGTAGCAAGCGTTCTCAATGGTCATTCTGCAAAGACTGACGAGCTTGATAAGGATCTCAAAACTTAACATGGCTCTATAAAGCCAATCTCCGTAAATTCTATCTACGCGGCTTTGATATCGGAAAGCGGTGGTGGCTTTCGAATTTGCACATCTTGAGGTTTTTCCAAGACATGCAGGAGCCCGCTACTTTATTCATGGGATACAAGCTCTTAATATCTTCGATCGCGTGGTTCTCATGCTTCTTGTTCTTCTTGTTGAAAAGCCAATGTAGAGCTCCCGAGCGGCTCTCGTCTTTCATTGCAATGCCAGCCGCTTTATTCGCGTCTTATCTACTTCCATGTCCTTGCCGCCATTTTTCATCAAGCTACATCAGTTGCGATGTCTCCAATAGCATGTTGGCAGCGATCCCACTGGTCTTCGGTACTTGATGATGGCGGCATAGGAGTTGCTGAGTGGTTTCGGGAAACGCGTTTGGCGAAGATTCTGGTGGTCTCTTACGAATGCAGCTTTTCTACGTTATACCTTCTAATAGTAGTTCTGCTCCACGGCGGTGATTCGAATCAAAGTTTGCAGTCGGGACGTTCGGGCGTCTAGAATACTGGAGTCATGCCTTACTTCGATTGCAATATGATAAATTGGATTCAACGTTTCATAGTCTGGAGACCGCCATGTCCACTTGTGTATATTGAAATGAGCAAACCGTGTGCTTGCTTTTGTGATATTTAGTCCCGCTGCAAAATCAATTAGCCAAAGTAGTCCGTTTCCAAACGTGATTTGTGTAGAATTTGCTTACTAACTGTCCTACCAAAGATGTCCTGCTTTCTATCCTGGCGCTAAAATTGTCTGTTGCTTTGCTTGCTTTAGGTGGCGCTACAGTCCGGGGTGGACCTGGGCCTCAGTCAACAAGCTTCTCCAGCCAGCTCGATCCCTGGCTAGCTGTCTCCAGTTTTGCACGCTAAGTTGGCTGAGGTCCTCTTCCACTTGCGTGCGCCACCTGAGTCTTGGCCTTCCTCTACTGCGCTGTCCCTCGGGAGCGGATTCGAAGACTTTTCGGACCGGAGCATTGGTGTCCATGCGCTCTACATGACCCAGCGATCGCAGTCTTTGGATCTTTACTCTTCTGGCTAGGTCCATGTCGCTGTACAGTCCATACAGTTCGTCGTTGTATCTTCTCCTCCACTCACCGTCAATGCAGACGGGACCGAAGAATTTTTCTCTAGAAGCAACCAAGAACACCCTCATCCATTTGTGATAATGTCCATGCCTCTGCGCCATAGAGCAGGACCGGGACCGGGATTATTAAGGTCTGTTACGATTTAAATATTTTACTTTTGAATCGGCTTTGATGCGGAGTGTCATAAGATGATCATTTACGTGTCGGAAGCTCAAGACTTCAGACTCTTAGTCGATAGACCACACAAATACTTCTCGAGGTGTTTTAGAAATCAACGACTTTTCTGCTGTCCTATAGTAAGAAAGACTATACACTGCCTGTTTCGTTTGAGCGTGGTATTACGTTTTTGCTGAGCAGATACGTGCGCTGGAAAAAAATGCCATACACGGCGCTGATGTGATGGATATTGTGGTCACTTTATCACCTAAGCATATCACTTTTCATCATTTCTAGAATAATCTTGAAGCTTTTGCAACTTTGAACCAGGCTCTTGCTGCCGTCGATACATCGAATTTGTAAAACTTCGTTGATATATCTATGACCTAGAATTTTGGCTTTCCAATAAAATGTTAGAGAACGTTTGATACTTTTGGGACTATATCCAATGGCAGAAGAAAGAAAGTCTCGTATACTCCATCACTCCCTTATGTCGAAGAGGGATATTTCAACTATTTATTGTTCTGCTACGATAGACGATCACGCATTTTCTAAATTGTTGCAATTTCAAATGCACGTACAGTAATCATTGCCTATATTCCTGCCTAAAGTGACTCTTGGTCGCTCGAGGGCAGCACATTGAGGTACGTGAGTAAATTAGTTTCAAACTTTTCTAGCTGCAAGAATACTCTGCGAAATTCATCGATTTTTAACACGCAAATGCTCCGTTCTCCTGCTTAACATATTTATAGATGATGCACTTAATGCATTTGTTTTGGAAAGTATCTTCTGCCAATATGAGCGGCGCAATAAATCAATTAACCAACGATTTCATCAGAACCAATCAGTATTTCTCAGAATCCGATCATGCACTTCCCCAATTAAAGTGAACTAAATCACCTCGTGTGGTCCAGAACGAATGATTTTCAAAAAAAAAGAAAAAAAAGAAAGAAAAGAACCGAAACTCTGACTGCATCACCATCTTGAAGAACAATCATAACTCTCAAAATTGTACTCCTTTCATCGGTGGCTTTCTTTCTTCTACTCTCTTCTATTTACACCCAACAACGAACAGATTCAACGAAAGCAAACCGAAAATCAATTTACCACCAGGAAGACATCGTCAATGATGCAGCAAAAAACTTCGACTTCTCAACTTCTCAACAACCATCCATCCGTTCAGCCATCCAATGCTAGAGTCATCCACATGCATCTGCATCCATTCCCCATGCACATACCCTATGGGTGCTCGTATCTATTTAAAATTCTCTCTATAGAAGTGAAGACCTAAGGAAATGCTTTTGTATTCCCACCTAATAAACGCCATGAATAGAAGTGAAAAATTGGTGGTACCCTTACAGAGCCCGTATTCGTATCTTACTATAGACTTGGACTTTCTTCTTCTAGGTGCTAGTACATACGAGTAGATACGAATACCTTGGTGCTCCTTGACAAAGTTACCTTTTTTTTGTGGAATCTATTTGTTACCTTTGTGTTTACGGAAAATTTGTGGTGGCCCTTTGTGTTGCGTGTTACATGATTATAGCCAAATAGAGTAATAGTACCAAAACACAACAACAACAATGAGGAACTGTATCTGCCCATTTGCACAACGAGATGGGTATTCGTACCAAATTTGGGTGAAATTTATTGATCTTGAAATGAAGAAGAACAATGATGGAGAAAGAGGGTCAGGTAAGAGGTATGTTATTCTTCCATGGAATCGATCAGTTAGCGATTTATCTTCATGTGAGGTGGCGAACAATAGATACAGTTGTAGATCCATCTTCTGATATCCCTAATGGTTGTATCTAAATGGTCAACTTGATCAGCGCTTTACTTTGACTTGGATTCGATCCAATTCGATTCTAGAGGCAAATTTCACTTTCTTGAACCATTAAATGCTGGTTGGTATCGTTGGTGAGTCAGAGACAGACAATGCGAATTGTGAGATGGGATCTTAGACATTTCCGCAAGGTGTGGGCCCGGTTTCTTTTGAGGTTGTTAAGTGGTTTTTGGATCGTTTAATCAAAATTCACTTTCGATTGAGTAGTTTGTGGTGTGATTTTATTGAACATGATTTGGTGAGATTTAGCATTGTGGTCAGACTTAGTGACATAGCGTTCCCTGTAATGTATCTTTTATGGAAAAGAGAAAAGATTTCGTAATTCACGATTAACCTATTGTATGAACGTTGAGTAATGAACTAGTCAGTCAACGAATTTTTTTTCATTTTTTTTTTAGTGTCCAACAATTGTCATTGATATCATGTTCTTGTTGCTCTAGTTAAAATTTGAAATTTATCTTCAGTAACTTGGTACTCCACGACAAGATCATTAGGGAAACTTGTTTTTTGAAAAGTTTTCAGCGATTCTGGTGGATCGCAGGTTTGACTATTGAAATTCAGTTCTGCTGTGGATCACTTCTCATAAGGATTGGGTCATTTAATTATTCTTTCTGAATCACCGATTGTCAAGTTCCGTGCTTATGTTATTACCCACAGTGAACAAATTTTTCTGTAAATAATCGCTTATTTGTTACTCTTTTATACGACAGTATGGGATCCCGATCTTATTATATTTGCACGAGAAGAGCCGGCTGAAACAATATTCATATCGTTTGACTAACAACATTTGCTACCCTATTTTGGCTATTACGTATGCTTCGTACCTTCTTTTCTGTCAGAATTTTTTAACAAACAAAGAAAAGAAATTACAATCCCAATACATTCTGAATTCAGAATTGCCTCAAGCTACTGGTACTACCCATACCTTCTTCTTTATGTTATAACAAAAATTTTACTATCACACTTTTAGAAATCATAGATATAGCAGACAGATACACACATAATGATAGCACATCGGCACATCATCGTTGCAGTAATTCATTTTTAGGCCCCAAAGATACACAGTCAGCCAAAGGCCATTCTGTTATAATCCACAATTGACGTCTGCAGCGGATGCGATAATGGAAAAATGCCAACAAACCTATGTATTACCCGTCAGTTCCCCTTCCGATCAGTTAAGTCCGCCAACCAACATCTTTGGGTGTCGCTCCATTGATGCCAGTACCCGAGAGAGCTTTTAAAGATCGGAGGCAACAGATAGAAGTATAAATCGAATGTAAGAGCTCTATCGTTCCCTGCTCATGCCGCGCACTTAATCATTTCGTGTGTACACACAGAAAATCAGCCAAGGGAATCTAGCGCAAACAAAGTGATCCATGATGATCGTGCCCCTTTGTTCCAACAATTCGTGCGTGGTTTATCATTATGATGCTCATTGCGCGTCACTGCATCATCATTATCGTCATAGTTGTTGGAGTCATCATAGCCAGTCATAGATAGTTGTTGGATTGAAGTCATGTTTTTCGCGGAACCTGGAAGAGAGACATCGTGCAGACTCAAATCACTCATCATCGCCTTCAGAAACAAACCCCATAGATACGGATACAATCTGTACCATCATTGTATAAGTGATATTGATGCGTCAGTATCAGTATCTTTGTCCTCTGGACATATACTCATATCTACTCGTTAACACAAAAATAAGCTGAAAGAGTAAGTAAATGGCTGTGAGCCAAAATAAAATGCCAAGCACTCCAGCTGCAGCTCCTACTATGGTTGGCCATATCAGTACAGAGTTTCATAATTTTCACTGAAGCAGAACCCCATGAATGGGAGCTATGAGCGGTGAGTATGGAAGGGACTTTTTTTTCGAGTGGCTTTTCCGGGGCCACATGCGTGCACTCAGTTGAAATTAAATGACCGAGACCGGGTGGTATACTGGCGCTGACACAGACAGAGATACTAGTACCTACTTGTTCTCATAATATGTTTACACAACGCACGATAAAAAAAAACGAAGATGACGGCGACAAACGGGATGAATCTCAAGTTGAAAACACTTCCACTTCTGTTTGACAAGCTTCGAAGTATCTGTAAGTTTGCGTTACGAATCATCTGAAGAATTTCGAGTCAATATTAACTCAAGAACGCTTGGAGTGGATTTTGTATACGTATGCGGATACCGATAGGAATTGGAATCGAAACGAATATAGGGATACCCTTCCAAAGTAGGGCACACCTTAGCTGATGAAAATTTTGTATACCAACCAACAAACAAACCGAAGACCTGATTTCATTTGACAAACAAATATTTTGTCCCGCAAAATGGGATTGAGGGTCGCTGGAGTTCACTTCAATCTAATTGAAGCACCTTCTTGCCTGACTTGACTGACTTGTGCGGCATCTTTCACTCTGTAGAATTATGCTCGTTAATTTGTTTTCTTATTGACCTTATGGCTGAAAGAAGAATATGCTGTTGCTGCTGATGCTGCTGATGTTCGTACTGGACTGGTATTGGTACTGGTACTATTGCTTGCTATTGCTTTGAATGTGCTGCATGTGTTTCTGGGGGAACAAAAAGTGGGACAAACGTTTCTATGTGAACACAAAAGAATGAGGTCCAGTGCAGAGGCATGTGCAAGAGTGCAAGCAACCAAGCAAAACAAAGATGCTAGCAAAACCAAATTTGAACAGTCTAATGAATTGTGTAGTGAATTTGGAAGTACGAGTAGTACTGTATGGATTTTCGACTTCAAATGGGATTTAGTGGCCAATGAATGGGGTGCTTATAAACCAACTAAACGGATTTAATTTAATTAATTTTTAAGTGATTTCGAATTGATCATGATATGAAAGGAATATCAAACGAGAGAGAAATTCAAGCAATATAAGGTTTAACCATTGCTTAGAGAACTATATTTTCTAATTTAGATTAAACGAACTATTAAAGAAATGAATTTCCAAGTATGCTTATTGTGTTCTTAATGGCTTCTTGAATAAATTATTGATTTGACTATGGAATTTATTTTTGCGTAAAAAATAAGCAAGTTTCCAATACTTGAGCAATGTTATTGCAGTACGAAGGTGTTTTTTTTTTTTTTCTCATAGAGAGAATTTTTTATAAAAGTTTCAGTCAACTGTTTTAAGAATTTTAGAATCCCTTGCTTAACTGTGAGGTTCGAGTTCTGCCCTGCTGGCTGGCTGCATGTAAACCAACAAAGCTTGGTTATAGTTTCTGTTTCTCCATAAATATGCAGCTTTAAAAGTTTGGTTTTTAATACTCTTCGGATACTTTACATACACTAATCCATAGATCTTTGTAATATGTGTTCTCTCACGCAGGCAGAATTCCAGCAGAACGTTTCGAATAATTTCACTCTGCATTTTTGATGCGTATATTTGCACATCCGTTGCTTTTCTTTTTCTATGGTCAAAGATACGCTGATAAATTGTTTGTTCGTGAGTTATTCGACGCCAAAAATAATTAATGACCGACAGTAAGGCTTTCAAACCTAAATGTCAGAAAGTTGCACTTTCAATGATATTTGGCGAAGTTTGGCATCAGAATCATAACAGAATAATAACTACCTTCATCAACTTTCGTCATTCACCAAGTAAATGCTAGGGTTCTATCCTAGCTTCGAAACTTTTAATAATTATCATCTTGTCTGCTACTTTTAATTCAGTATATTCCTTTACAGACGTTAGTGATCTCTGATTCGGATATGAATTATCGGAATCATTTCTCTGGTCTTTGGCTTTTGAATGTTTCGTCTTATCTGTCAACAACATATAATGTTTTATACGTCAAAACTTGTGGCTTACTATTTCTTCCTTTATCTTGTTCAATTGTGTATGTATCTTCACGACCCGCTCTGTAACGAAATTGCCTGTAGGTTGCCTGTGAGTAATCTGAGAAATATTAGGATTCTTGATTAAGCCCTATAACTTCTTTATGGAATGTTTCTCTGAACTCTTCGATTCTTATTATAAACTGCAAACATTCAAAACTGATGTACATCGGTAGGTATCTCTTATTTTTCCCCGCTTGTTTCTCCCGCGCTGTGTAAAACAAATTCACGGGCTAATTTCAAAGGTCCATTTATTGCGCTCGCCGAGCACAATGCAACTCTTGGTAAAATTGTTCGTTACGAAGTGGAGGTTGGCTTTTAAAACACTGTGGCGCTGGCAGACCGGTATCGGCCATGGCTAGCTTCTTGACACTCATTTGTGTTGCTCATGTATTCATTTTTTGTAACATCTGAGCGAGGCCTACGGTTTATCACCCAATTCGAACGGCACTCCTTAGAAGCTTTTACATAGGCATTTTTACTTTCGGGAGTTTGCCATTGCCCGCCGAAAGGGTGATGACGATTCGGAAAATTTTTGTCGATACCGGGGATCGAACCACGGACCCTCTGCGTGATAGTCAAATGAGCTAACCATCGCGCCATCGTTACCACTATTGGCTATTACTCTTATAAATTATTAAAGATTGTAGATTGGTAGGGATATAGAATATCCCTTTGTTCTCTTGTTTTATTGGGCTTTATGGACTTATTTGAAGTCAGAGTTAATCCGTTGTCAATATTTAGCACCTTAATGGCTATAGAGAACCAACGATACCCTTGAGCATACATAGTCGTAAATAAAAGTACAAGTAAAACTAATCTGATCCAAATATGCATATGTACCTGATTTTCCAGATTGGCATTAATTCTCTTAGGGTAACCCCAAGCTAAGAACTAACATGCAACTAAAACAGCTGAATGCCTTTAATAAGAGTGAAAATATCTATTTCATAAAGAAGGATATTCCACCGAGACAATGCCGGAATTTCAGATGCTATGATTTCGAATTAGCAAACCCTATCTGTTGATGGAATGTGTGGTTTTTACCAGTTCAAATGCAGACGAACTAACAAGGATTCTTGTCCGAGCAGGTCCTACTGCTCTCTGAGAAGACCTGAAAGTCAGACTTAAGCAGACGGTCTAGGTTTCCGGAATGCTAACGAACGTCTCATGAGTGTTACACTTTAAAAAATAATAATTGTCGCTGTCAAAATAACATGAAATTGAAAGAAATGCAGCCGATGGCACACTCCTTACTTCGTAGTACCGGTTCCAAAATCACCCTTATTTTTTATCCAAGCCATACCTTTAGATAGCCGAAGATGGAACTGACTTTGTGGTTGACAAATTACTCGTAGTAATAGAATAAGAATAAGAATAAGAATAAGTAAGTCACGCTTCATATTTCTATGTGCGTTCTGTGGATTGCTGTTCTCCAAACTTATACGCAAAATTTAAAATCCATATCGCATGAGTGCTTGCTCTGGTTTAGAAGCCATTCAGAGGCCCAAGCATAAAGAAACGTTCTAATACTCTAAAAATCTTAGTCCGCACATGATACCAAAATCCATCCACATATTTGCATAACTTACACGAAGCGTAATGCCGGTTTTCCACTCACGTATCATAGAACCGCTGGTCCCTAGTCAAGACCATTGTGGTTTTGGGGAAATGGCATATGTAGTTCTATTATCGTCGTTGCTCACAAAACTTGCCATTTCTTTCCGCACAGATATTTGCAGTATCGCCCAATATGGTATTGCTTGGTACCTGGGCATAATTTTTAAACGAATCACAATTGTTCTGTTCATTGTATTTTTGGTGTTCCATTCACTGGAATCTTTCAGTTTTTTAAATAAAATTGTTTAAGCGCTTTAGTGATAAAAGTGCCTACAGTACCGCATGTCGTCGTCACTTTCCCAGCGAGCGTTGCAGCATGTTGTAGTTATGCACAGCAAAAGTTGTGTGCCTTGTCATGACGCCAGTAAGCGATTTACAGTCTTTTTTGCTGAGTGATGATAATAAGGCCCCTGACTCCTGGCGAGTCTTGCCATCTGCAGTTGTGCTCGATAAAACTGTCAATGGAAGTCTTTAAAATCTCTGCTGCTAGCTCATCGGCGATTTTTTTTCTGGTGACCCTACAGTGACCTGAGACCCGGACGAGACTCACTGAATTTAGCTTTAGACTACGTTATATGATGTCTTGCGTTCTCTAACTAGCTTGGAAGTCGTAGGAGGGCTTAGCAAGGCTCTAAGCGCAGTTTGGCTGTCGCTACAGATGCAAGTTCTTGGCCCTCTCCACCAGCTCCTTAAAATATTGTTGATTGCCATCAGAATTGCGTATATCTCTGCTGGGAGGCAGACGTATGTTTTCCAATTGGTTTTGGAGTTATCCGTAAATACCCGACTGCATTCATTTCTTGGCTCAGATTCTGGGCAGTCTTGCGCACTGGGAAAGTCGATTTCATCGCAGCCGGAGTGCTAATGTCATTGTGTCAAAAAGCATGCCCATTAGACCAAATGGCAAAAGACCATTTCTTTCTAATCAAAAGAGGAACCAGTATAAACTAAAAGCAATAGAACTTCACGGCCAACCACTAAATCCGGGCTGTCTTCAATACAATAACGGTCTCTTCAAGAAAATACAAACTGGCAATACTCAAGAATCACTTGAATCTGAAATTTCTTATACATTTTCTACACTCCCCTGACCGCACGCACATCACTCACGCTTTCTGAATCTCAGTTCATGGTTTGTGAAATGCTTACCATCCGAAAATAAGCCCTATTTAAAATATCAGCAAATGAAAATAAACCTTTCCCACGAAATTTCGCTTTCACTTCCATCACATCAAAAATGAATCCGATATGCTTCTTCCATTCTATAATAATCTGACAAACCAAAGTGCCTGCTCATAATCATATCTCACACACGAACACACCCTCGTGCCCCAGTGACAAATCGTCGCGACAAATCTGCATCTAATCACTTCATCAGGGATTTTCAAGGCCCGTAAACAAACACCTCCAACACATTCGATGCTCATTTGAATTTAAAACCCGCCAAAGTGAGCCCCCAATATACTCAATCAATTTCTTATCATCACTCCCCATCTAATTAACATCGATTTCAATTTAATCTCTCGATAAATGAAGATATATTGCCAAAAGCCAAAATCTAAACCTGAAAGCTCTGATATGGTTTGCCCACTGGACGTATGTATCTCACGATCTTAGATGCATTTTCTCCTCATAGATAGCTTGTGTTGGGGATTTCTTTTGCCTAAAATATCGATGGAGACTGTAGATGTCATCAAGAAAGAGCTCTTCTGTCCCTGATAAAAAGATGAAAAATCTTTTCCCCCTCCAAATCCCAAATTTGTGTGTGGGTTTCTAAAGAGAAAAAATTATTTTTTTTGAAAACAAACATTTGCATATCATTGAGATGTGTCGGAGGCACGAGGTTGAATAGAATCACATACGACTATCGCCTAATAGATAAGAAAGAATGTATCTAATCAGGCAAAAATGCGTATCTATTCGTGCGACTCGTTTCGGCGTGCTTTTGGTCATTTATTTAAAAATCAAACTAAAAAGCTTACCATTAATAATCAAACGCCACGACGAAGTGCGGCTTTTATTTAAGCATACCCGATTGAGAGCGGGTCGCGCCACATAAATTGTAAAAAGAAAAATCTATCTCTTGTGGAATTGTGGAGAAATATTTGAAATATTCTATAGTGTGAGCATCTAAGTATGTATGAAGAAAAAAATTTGAAAATATTTTTTCGAGGCCAACAAAACATTGACATCTATCATCGAGTCCGGCACAACATCAGTGGCATCACTTAATCATTAACGCGACTGATGCAGCTCAGCTCCAACGCTGCATTTGGTTGGTGGATTGATTTTCAAGCCTTTTGTTTGCGATTGAAATTGGTGTTGCTGTTGTTGTTGTTGTTGTTGTTGTTGTTGTTGTCTGTCGAGGTTTGTGGGCGGTTGAATGCATGTAAAGACTTACTAGGGCGCCTTGCTATGGGATACTCGGCAGGGGCATGTGCCACGGATACAGATACGAGTACACTCACTGTTCATCATAAAGTTAAAGACGGAAATTGGTTTGCCTTTGATTTTTCTCAATATCCCATTCATCCTTGTTGCCTCCGCGGCTCCATGCATCCAATATTGCATCAGAAACAAAAGAAAAAAGAAATTAAACACATTTTCCACTGCATGTATCTTGAGGTATACAATTTTATTTTTATCAGATAGGATGCGGCGCACAGTAAGATGTTCGTTTTCAGTTTTTATTGGCATAATTCTTACAACCGGGCCCTTCTCCCTGAAGTTGAAGTTGATGTTGAGAAAATGCCGCTGCCGCATGCAACAGCTGCTCCCAGCAACCAATTGATTTTTTATGGTGGCTTTTGTGGGCCTTGGTCTTGGTTTTGGATTCGGTATCAACATCACATCGTATCGGATTGGTGGATGTCTTCAATTGTTCTTCTGCGGCGGTATATGAATCGAAATCCAAACCAAAGGCGACATGGATATCTTCTTTGGTAGTTGGAGTAGCTACGGAAGATGGTGGTGTAGTGCATGTGCGAACAATTGACAAATGATGTCAATTGCGCTGGGTAATATTTGGAAGTGCGAATTCATGTTGGGGTGACAATGTGTTTTATTATTCGATTTTTATTACATAGCTGTTCTCAGCTCAGGAATAATGGTAAGAGAATGAGTTATGATGATTTCGTTGAAGGGTAGCAAGAAATGCTTTTAAGGAGAGATTTCCAGAATCTTTTTGGTTGGGATTGTGACACATATTGGATGATTACAAAACGAAGGAAATTGTTTGTTTTATTTTTTTCGGTGATTTTGAAGTTGGCAAGGCCTTAAAGTCTTTCTTTCTGTAAGAACGACAATTGTCGAACAAAATTCAAGGCAGTATGCAACAGTTTTTCAGATTACCCAAAGGTGGGTCTGTCTGACCGAATCAAATCTATTTCTTAGCTTTTAAAAATTGTTATAGCTTGAGTGTTCACTCTGTCTGTCATAATCCTTTCCGGTTATATATCATTCATTGTATCAGAAAAAGTACCTAACGATTATTTCTCTCTCGAATCTTCCAGTATCTGCTCTGCTCCCGTTGCTGATCGTTCAGATTTCAAAGCAACAATGAAGCACTAGCAGGGACATGGTTCAATAGGGTATATCTTTGAATTGATCGAATTTCCAAAGTAAAGTAGCGGCATTTGGTTATGAAAAACCTTTTCTTGATCAATTAAAATGTCATTTGTGGAGTTATATTTCGCTTCAATGTAAATGAGCTTGTAGACTACCTACGGGTTACAGCCATCTCCACGTATTCTTAGTTCGATTTTCCATGTAAAAAGCAGCTTTGGTCGTTATTTTCAGTTCGTTCGGCTTTTATTACTTCGTATTAGAACGATATATTTCCCCCGCCGGTCTTCCGCCTGAAATCCAATTCGGAACCTTCATCACTAACAGTGGTGTTTTTGCAATACGCTGATCCTAAGGTTGCAAATGCAAACAAATATTTGAATCTCTGAACCTGCTGGTCTGGGAATTTCAAATCATTTATTCTAGAAGAAGCTTAATATAAATATGCCCGCAGGGAAATTTTGCCTAATTGAGTAAACGATGACACTAGCCGAGCAACTTCGACATATTCAGAGCCCCAGCACTTGTGAGTTCCACAGCTTCTAGCCTGCATATCGAAATAATGACAGTGTCGGAGGATTTCCCAACAAACCGATGGCAACATTAGTGTCCACGTGGGCTACAAGCACAATCGTTTAAGGTTCTAATCCTCTGGGTTGAGATTGTGTTGTCAGGTTAAATGTTCGGTTATGTAGAAGCAAAAGTTCAGTATTCGGATCCGACAAAAAGCATTTTATCACAATACTGTTTGTAGAAGATTGATTTGTTGGTTGCAAAATTGTTAGTAACGATAGGACCTCCAAAAACGGAGCCTAATCGACATTTCGGTGGAAAGATTTGTTCTTTCTGCCAACATGGACAAAGCAAAAAAATTTTTACCACATTAATCATATTGTGTTTTGGGCAAAGCACGGCTTTGTTGGTATTTTAGATGACCTAGGCCTGCAAGGCCCAGTATTGACTGTGTTTATTGACATGTTGTAGGAAGGAATCTGAAAATAGCTCCAATCGCATGGTTGCTAGAACCCTCTCAATGTGGTGAGTCTTTCTTCACTACTTCAACGAAACCCCTAGTTAAATGAAGGTTTTTAAAGCATGCATGTTTCGAATCGAGAAAGACAATACTTGTTCGGGGAAACCTAGTGGATCGATAGATTTCGGAACTGTGAAATGACCTTTGACGATCAACCCCATTCTGGGCGGCCTTCCGAAATTGATGACGACACTGTGCGAGCATTAGTGAAAAATAACCCAAAGATTTCAACTAAGGAGATTGCTGAGAGGCTTAATATAGACAATTCGTCAGCATTTCATCATTGAAAGAAACTTAGCTTCAGTTTCAAGCTCTAAACGTGGGTGGCACATTGCCTGTCGAAATAAAAAAATAAGCTGGACTGCGTCTCTGTGGCCATATTTCTGTGTAGACACCATAAAAATCAATATTTTTTTTGGATCGAACGGTAACAGGTGACGAGAGGTGGATTCTGTACAACATAAGGTAATGTAAAAGGAGTTGGAAACAAGCAGGTGAAGATGCAAACCCCGTGGCAGGCTTACATCCAATGATTCCAGCAGTATAATTTTTTTCGAGCTTCTTCACGTTGCGAAATAATCAGACGAATAAGTGCAAAGTCGCTCGATAAGCGAAGAGGCGTCATCTTCAATCATAATAACGCCAGGCCACTTGTCGTCCGGAAAACGCTGCAAAAACTTGATGAGCTAAAATGGGAAATCCTTCAGCACCCATCGTATACCCAGATCTTGCTCCCTCAGATTAGTCCCTTCAGAATGGTTTGAATTCAAAGTAAGAAATTTGTTTGCGCCAAAGCTGTCGAAAACTACAATACTTTGCGAGGTGTTTTGAGGGAAAACTCTGCAGTTTATTTGAAAACGGAATCCGCAGGCTTGTAAAACGTTGGGAGAGAGTTGAAGGCTTTGACGGTACGCCGCAATAAGGAACTACATTTGACTTTGAGGTAACAAACCAACTCGTGTAACCAAGTTCTACTCTAATCTTGCAATTTGGCATATTGTACAAATACAGCCAATTTTAACTCTTTTTCATTTTAATCGCCAATTCCTTGGACCTTGAAGGCAAACTGGAAATTAATCGGTTGACCGATCTGACTTGCTTTCATTCTTGTTCACTTGAAGACAATATTCCTGTACCAATATTCTTCTCAGTTATATCGCGGCGTGCTGTAAGCGATTGATGATTCCGATATCGCTTGGATATTATAGAATGTAGGCAGCAATGTTGCTTCAGCTTCGTTTGAAAGTTAAAAACTAGATTAAAGTTAAAACTAGGTTCTTTCATCAGTACAGTTCCTTTATATCCTAATCTCTACGAATTTTAGTTTTTGTTGCTTTCGAAAGCATATAAACTTGACAACTTTCCTCTCTTCTGCTTAGAACTACGTTATTTAATTCGCCTGCCCTATTTGTCTTTCCTCCTTTCGTCATCTGCCACGAAATTTCGAGTTGAGGAGAGTCGGGATTTCAAATACGTGGATAACCAGCTCCCTTGTTAAGGAGTAACAAATTTATATGAATTAAAATCATACACCGAGTGATTAATTCAAAAACGAAATCGTACAACTAGAACTTAGACGTATCGCTTGCGTGTCACTTTCAAAAAATCTCCAATTTCTCTCAGTATTCCTACGCTTCGATCGACAGGTTTTTTGTTGCCCGACTTTTGCAAAAGTCCAGCTAAAGTTATTGATACCGACAAGTCATTAGTCTTAATGGGTTTACAAAAAAGAAAAAATTACTTCGACATTCATCGATATTTATGAACACCCAGCAAAAAAAATTGAATACAAATCGCCTGAGTATCAATTGGGCTGGACAAATGTGTTCGATCACATTCTATTTTGAATGAGATTTTGGACTTTGTCTGCTTAAATATCTAGTTTTCATATTTAAATTTGCCATAAAAAGCAAAAATGTCTTGTCGATCAATTTCGAAAAATTACCTCCAATTTGCATAGCTACAAGATTGTTAATCTTCCAACCGATTTATCACCCTCTCTCCGAAGCAGTGGATTCGTGCCTCTAAGTGTCCCACGATGAAATTTGAAATCATTTTTCACCAACCTCATCAAAAGAAAATAATTTTTTGGACAACATCGACATCGCTAACAATACAGAACAACTCTACATATTCGAGATTATGAATTTTTAATAAATTCACCATCTAATTAGATACAATATGGAATTTTAGTTTGGGATTTTTTTTTTTTTTCGACTTAAAAGGTGACAAAACGACGCCGACAAAAACTTTGGTCTCTTTCCGACAAATGTTGGCAATTAATTCTAGAGCTGATCAGCCATTTGGTCGAATAAATTACAATTAATTCGTAGTTGGACAAAAGATACAAAATAATGAATTGAAAACAGGCCGTTAAAGGCTAACCGTTGAACTTGTTTCCAAACAATTCCAAAAACAAAAGAAGAATCAGTTTCTTAATTAAAAGTTCTGTTCTCAGAGATTTGCAGAATTTATATGGATTCTGTACTTTAAGAGGTCGTACGCACTTTTGTGTGTGTGTGTGTGTACAAGTTTACACATGTATCATACATACAATACATATATGAATGAAATTGTCATGATTTATTGCTGAAAATCCGCCCTCCAATAAATCAGCTATGAATCGATTCTTCTTCCTTAGAATACGGGTATTCGATTCGAGAAGATGCGCTTGAGTCGGATTTAGTTTTTGGGTTACCCAGGCTCAGTTGAAACTTTGTTTGTGTAATTTCGCATCAAAAAAAGGTCAAGAGGTTGCTTGCTCGTTAATTTCCATTCTCTCTATACGAATACAATGTCTCTGGATTAGCTGACCTTTCAGTGTGTTCCCCATCTTCATGCCCCCTATTTGTTGAATAAGTTTGGAGGAAATCGTTTGATATTACAAGTACTCGTACTGCGTTCCGGTTTCTGTCCATATCTTTCCCTTCCCTTTATTCGTTGGAACCACTCAGCACTCAACAATCACCGTCACCATCTATGTTACCGTCAGTCATCACTGACAATCTGTTGAAATGAGTTTCGACGCCTAAATCTAACATCTTCCAAATATAGATACCAAAAGTATCTATGCAGAGTTTAATCAGAAAGAAAGAGTTTTTCTTCTGCCTCCTTCTACTCCACCACTCATGCACGCACATCACTCACGCTTTCTTTCTTACTTCATTTCATTTCCAAATTTTGTTTCCGTTTGAATGTACGAGTATCTACTCGTAGATATTTATATTGAATAGATTCATACACATCAGTGTGAGTGTATAAATACGATCCATGCTGCGTTTAATTCTGTTTGTTTAATTAAATAAATTGTTGTCACTTTATGCACTCCCTGCTGTAGGTTCGTTTAGTTTATATATAGAAAAAAAAATTATGAGACTCAAAGAAATTGAGGAAAATTTATTAGTAGCTGATTGTTAAGTATCGATAGACTTTGAAAAAAAGCTTAGATGCGGGCTAAAATATTGTATTGAGCAGTGAACGGGTGTGATATATCAATATATCATCGATTTATAATGGGGTGCCACAGGGGAGACGTTTAGATTCGTTATTATTAATCACTTTTATGAAATGTTTAAAATTGGTTATCGTGGGATAGTTGAAATTTCTTCAGCACACGCATCTGTTGGTTTTATTATTATTATTTTTTTTTTTTAAAAGATAAATCTCAAAATGTTTTCATGAACAATTTGGAAAATAGGCCATCGTGTAATATTTGAGGTAGATATGTGCTCTGTGTCGTTTTCACTCAAAATTGGCTCGGACAGAATGGTCTCCTTTCTTGTGAATCGTTAAATTTTCCCAACTCTAGGTGCTTTAAATAGCTTTGCATGGCAGTCCTACTCCATGGCGCAGAGGCTCTTATGAAGAAGCAATGGTCCGCTTCAGGAAAATGAGTTTCGATGCTATTTGCATAGGTATTAAGAGATTAAGATTAAATCACGAAATATACTGATTATACAGGGACATCGCCTTAGTTAGAGGTTTATGGATCCAACGTCGTAGATGACTTGGCTATGCTAACACTGCAACACAGCAAAAGACGACCGCATCTTATCATCAACTAACTTAGAGTCCATCATTGGAGGCAACTGGCGAGAGATCGTGCTTACTTGGGGGGCCTTTTGGTTGAGAACCAGGCTTAACTCTTTCTATAGCATCATCTAAGTTAAAACTGTTCGTACATCTTCTTACATTGCGATGCATATTTCAAACCTGAGCAAACGATTGTAGTGTGTAACAAATGTCTAAGTTAAAGTGACAAATTTGTTCCTGCGTTTTCCTGTAGTAAGTCGTTCCAAAGTGAGTCTATGTTTGACATCGTCGTTGCAATTTCTTTTATGGTTAGCAGCAGAGCATTGATATTGAAATTGTTTGCACTTTTGTACGATGACTCCCAAGTACAATAGATAGTAACAGTTGGATTTGCGGCTCTGAATTAACATTCTGTCAAAATACAGGGTCATTCATTTCGTAGTTTCAAGTTGGTAACGCTGGCATTTGACACCTGCCAAACTCAGATGTCATTTGAAGTTTTATAATATTAGTTGAATTTTTGCCATTTACAATAATGGATCGCTTATAAATCGAACAACGCGTTCAAATTATTATTTCAACTTACTACAAAAGTGGAGATTCAGGCGTAGCCACTTTTCGCACATTGCGTGTGATTATTTATGGTCTCATAATCGATCGACTACGCAAGCAATCGGTAAAATTGTGAAGAAATTTAAAAACAGTGGAAGTGTTACTGATGTCTTAAGGCCAGTGCATCATCGTAATTCACGCTCGGTCGAAAATATTGCTGCTGTAAGTGCAAGTGCGGCTGATGATCTGAATTTATCGATTTACCGTCGTTCACAGCCATTGAACGTGTCGTATACCTCACTATGGCGTATTTTGCATTTGGATTTGCATCCAAAGTTCAGTTACGCAACAATTGTAGCCTGCTGATCATTCACAACGCCGTAGATACACTTCTTGGGTGTTGGAACAACAGACAATAAACACCGATTTTTCGAACAACATTTCCTTCAGTGATTAGGCACACGGTGGGTAAGTAAACAAACAAAATTTCCGCATATCGGGTTCAGAAAACCCACAATAGGTGCCGTTGCATCCAGACAAATAACTGTTTAGTGGGCTCTATGGTCGAAAGATGTCATTGGTCCGTATTACTTCGAAGATGCCAATGAGCGGACGGTTACAGTCAATTCGGAGCGATATGGTCAAATAATAATCGTTTTTTTTTGGCCGGCGATTGAGACGGGGCAACAAGCCATACAACACGACTATTTATGGCCTTATTGTGTGGGAAGTTTCCTGGTCGCTTAATTTCGCGTTTTGGCGACGTCAATTGGCCACCAAGATCATGGGATTTGACACCCTTCGATTTTTTTTTTTGTTTGGCTACGGAAAAATCTCCAAACTCTAGACGCATTTAAAACAAACATTATTCAAGTTATAGCCGAGATACCGCCCGAAATGTTCGAATAAGTGGTTAAGAATTACCTCAAAAAAATCGCATGCTGCGAATCTTCCCGAGGTGTCCATTTAAAATTATATTGTTTTTCACACTTAATGGCAAAGTCCAAACTTTGTAATGAATTAAAATTTACTTTCGAAAACGAAAAATGAATGACCCCTTATAACCGGGATTGAGTCAATAAAAGAACACAAATTTATTTTGTCGCCTTCAAACTAGGCTCCATTTGAAGCGGTAAATCTTTCCAACGAACAATACAGCCACATTCTTTACAGGCACATTCTGGGATCGCCTTAAGTTTTATCAGCTAATTTTCTTTTATGAGTTTAATCTACCCCAATAGTTGTTTGAGTTCCAGAAATAGGAGAATGTCACAGGGTGTACGGCGCTTGCTCGATCATATTGGATGGGCATTGTCGTAGTTCAAAATCCATGAGTTATTTTGCCACTATTCTGGTCTTTTTCGACGGATACTCTCCCTTAAACGCTTCATAATGCTTAAATAATATTATTTTTTTCACTTTTTGACCATCGGAAGAAATTCCGAGTGAACAACGCCAGCCATACTGAATAAAACAGTAAAACAGTGAACAAAATCTTGACTTTTGTAGACAAGTTTTCAACTTTTATGCACTATTAATTGATATTATAGAGTTCCTGTAGGCTTTTTCCAATATTCTCAACGCGTCCGAACTAGCAATTTCGTTCGCAACACAAAATATTGTTCCCATCGTAAAAATTGCCGATGGCACTTGAGGTTCCCGAACGTCTTTGGCACTGATATGAAACTATTTGACATACAGCGCACAAACTCAGCGTCAAAATAGATGACAGTTGTCCGACAATGTAAATTTTTTTGTAACATAATGGACCGTTTGATTAACTCAGTCTCGGTTTGAGAGAATGTAGATATTAGGTCTTAAAAGGGCTGTTTCGTAACAGTGAGAAACCCAATGAACATCACATTGTTGATTAAAATTGCGATATCATGGATGAAAAGACTATTGCACTTCAAAATAAATAAGAACTTCCATGATATTGCACACAGTCAACTTTGCATTGAATTCGGTTATTGTTGCAATTTCTCGTGTCGGCCTTGCTTTTATACAGTGGCCAAACGCCTGCCATATTTTTATCAAAACTCACGAGTCATTTAGATCCAATACTTTCGCTGTCGGCCACATTTCGGAGGATATGTGATCCCGTCTGATTAAACGCCCTCCATTAACTCCTTTTAACTTCTTTGCTAGTGTCCGTAAAATCTCCATTTTTATATTACTGTTTAACAGCCTTGGGAATTTTACTTCGCTGTTCTCCAATAGAAGGTATGGCTGCTCGTCCTAAACATTATTCGGCGAGTGATGTGATTGTGAGGTTTTTCTTTGTCGCTGCTAACTTAAAAGTATAACTTTGTTTGCCTATCCTTAGATCTTTCCCACTGTTTCTCGTCTGCTAGACCCGTAAGTAATCTAGCTACCCACTTCTTTGTCTTTTTTTTTACAATGATCGTATTCTAGTCCAAGACGTATTTATCTGTTTAACTATTTTCACGTCTTTTTGCTAAAAATGTTTTAATAGGATACTCTTCGACTGGAAGCTTATTTCAATCCATATCTCTATCCATATTCTGGAACACATGTTCGCACTTTGCATGCGTATTACCTGTACTCGGGCAACATCAGGGAGACCATCTTAAATCATGAACTTTTCTTCGACTTCTTGGATCGAATGAATTATATCCAAGGTCGCTTTAAACTGATCTACCAACCAATAAGAGCCTCAGTGAAGTTTGTACCGAAATAAATTTTGCACCATACATCTGGCCAAAGAGTTTCGTTCTAAATTGTGGATTATTCCTAAAAATGTCTTCTTTCTTTGTACAGTTTATCCTTTTCATTTTTTAACTTTTCTTTTTATGAACGCGTTTAGTTCGTCATTTTAGAGCAACCTTGCGATCGTAAAGTTTTGCTACATGCTCGACCAATAAACCTTTGTCTCATCAGGGGCTTCCTTGTCGACTGAAAGCTGGTAAATCAGCAACACTATTTCTGAACGCTTATTATATGACAGTAGCTCCGTTTCCGAGATGTCGAAGGCAACTCTGGAGCTTTATTGGGTCTAAAGTTTTACGATGTGTAATTTAACTGTTCCTTTAAGATATTTAGGCGCCCAATATGAAAATGTTGTTTCAATAGCTGTATCCTAGAAATCACCTCTGGAAAATGAAACTCCATCCCACGCTCTGATTAATTTCTACGGTTTGACTGACACTCGCTCAGCGCTGTCAAAGATGTCTTCTTTTTTCGCCGTTTTCCTTTGAGTTCAGATTAAAAGACTGAGCTTTATTAATAAGTATCCTAGTAAGCCCAAAAATATTATAGTTTCATAGATCTAATGGATTTATCGGTCACCAGATTGAGAAGGAGCATATTTTTTTCTTGAAAGTGATGTTCAAATGCATATATCTTCAAACGTGCATGCTTAAAAAACTATTACAAAACTGCTTTTCACAGAACTATAACTACCACTTACTAATCAACAACTATCAAACCAACACTATGTCATCGCCTAATTTCCATTGAAAATCGATTTCACTCACTCAGACTTTTTGGTGCTGATATATCAAGTAATTAACAGGAAAAATCGCCCTTACTCAATAATCTCATTCCAGTCTTCATTAGATAAGGGATCCTGCCGTTGTTCGATATAAAAATTCACTGGGCTCATTAAATAGTCCCACTCAAGCCCATTAAAGGAAGAGAAGACAAAAATCATGAAAATCTCTAAACTGTATCTAGTTTCCATTAACTTTGCCTGCTCCTTGTCAACGTCTACAAATGAGAACCGGAACAAATAAGGCTCAAGATTTGTGTTTGGGTCCATTTTGAACAGATGTATCTGTCACTCTAATGGATGCACCTACAGGTGCAACATTAAGTGGTGACCACTTGAGATCCCCCAAATAAGAGAGTAACCCTCTTCAAATGCAATATCTCAAGAAATTTGTAAAACATTAATCAGATTTTAAGCAGATACAAATCGAACCACTACTACCTATACAATTCTACCCAATATACATACAAGTACTTGTATTTTGGATTGTTTGTTTTAACCACAGTCTGCGGATGCATCGGATTCCGTGAAATCAGGTAGCCATCGAAAGAAGTTATCACAAAACAATGATCACTCCTCGATCGTGTCATCAAGGTGTTGTCGTCTTGAATTGAATTGGAAATGGCGCTGTCGTCTCGACCAAGATGACATGTGTATGTCCATCTACTCGCAGTATCTACCTATATAAAACAACGTTGAAGACGATGAGAAATAATAATAGTAACCACTTTTTGTTTAAGTGGAATTAATTTATATTTACCTACACGACAGTTGTTCCGAGTAGGCATTCTACGCGCCAAGTATCTAAGTACACTCTTAACGTAGTAAAAATGCCCTCTTCAGCTCGACGATGAGGATGATGATGATGATGCTGAGGATGGTGATGTTGATGGTAATGGGGAAGTATTGCTACTACTGCCACCAAAGAATGAATAATGACAGTTCTAAGATTTTTGTTATTCTTTCCCAAATCAGAAAACAAATATCGAAGTCGAATCCGAATATGAAAACGAAAACGAAAACGAAAAGGAGTACCAGAGTTGCTAAGGGAAAATGCTCATCTTTTAGAGGCGGTCGAAGTCAGCCTAGTCTAGCTATACATCGTTAATAGTGTCAAGTGGTAGTGTTCAAACATGAGTTTTCCCAAGAAGTGGTCGATGGTTAATGGTAGTTCGTTGATGGCTTGATGGTCAATGGACAGATACTTCTGTGAAAGACAAAAGATACTTATTTGCACATTGATGTGCTGCACACATAAACACACAGCTAACTGTCAAGTAGCGAGTCTTTGATGGAAAATGGAAATAAGATACATTCAGCAGTATCTCAAAGTCATTTAAAACCAATACAGTCCATCAGCAGTAGGTGTACTCCTATTATAATGAGTATCTACCGAATGTGTGTATTTACAAATGAGTATCTATCGTCGACAACACCCTCTGTAAACATCTTATAATCAAAAATACGCATATACCTATAGTCATAGTCCAGGATAGTCGTATATTATTGAAGATGAATGGAATTGATGGGAAATAATGGGAATAATGAGAAATAATGACCACAAAACTCGAATCGATAAATCAGTGGAATTGCTTAAATTAATTTCCTTTCATTGTGGTCGAGATTTTCGGGGGTGATGTGGCTAGCTTGCCGACTCAACTCATCTCAACTCAACTCAACTCAACTCAACTTAAGTTAGCGCAAACCCTTCAGGCAACTGGCGATGGATTGAATTAATGTTCAGATGTAAACATTTTTATTGTGGGAAATTATTTGAAATTTTCAAAATTAATTTCCCTTCGATAGTAAATTATTAAGAAGCATTTGCATTAGATTCAGTGCCTGTGGGTGATGGGTGGTGGGCGGCGGTCGATTGTTACTTGAGTAAATAGGCACCAGGGTTGAGAAGACTATAACTGATTTGGGAGTAAAAGTTGTTATCCTTGACTTTACGCCATAGGAGATCAAAAATTTGATTAAACCAAATGGAGCAGCAGTAGGGGTTGTTTTTTGGTGGTATTCTCTGTTGGAAAGGATACAGGATACAGACTCTATTTGAAGAGAAACTGAGTATTGAAAACGTAATAAATTGATTTCTCGTGGTTATAAGACTTGATGTGGCCTTGTATGAGGTATTTTTTAGTCCGGAAGTCAGTATGTACACTCTGCTGCGAAAAATAATGGATGATGGTGCAAGGAATTTACGGAATATATGCTTTTCTCATGATTTTGCTGCGATATGAAAGGGCACACGATTGAAGGTAGTTGAATACCTTTTTTTCACCTAGTTTCAATATTCCCTCACATTCAAAACCTTACTCTGATGATCCCAAAATATTTTCATCTAACCGTTTGAGGACTGTCGTTCGAAATACCATTATCTAGCAAATTACTATAATTTTTGTGTTTCTCCTTCAGATTCGGTAAGAATCATTAGATCGTCAACAATTGTGATTTTGAATGAAGGATTGTTTTTTTTCCTGCAAGTTAGAAACCGTGCGCAGATACTGATTTTTACTGGTCAAAACCACACACCAGAGGAATACTTGACTGAATGTTTTCCATCGAAAGACCGACCCATATGTATTACGACTTAGGTCGCTGGGAATTTCCTCCCCAAAGGCGTTTAACGCAGCTCAGTTTTATATGGTTCACTTTCTTTTCGAGAGCAGCTCATTCTCCGAATTTGTTATAGAGTTTCCTGTGCTGTTTTTGTTTTAAAAATCACAAGTCTAACATTCATTGGGATATTTTTACATTAAGGGCACGATAGATTCATCGGGTTTTTCTATGTACGAGTATTATAAGCTTTTGAAAATATTTTTATTTTTTTATTTTGGTATGATTCATCTTAAAGCTGGAACATACGAACCTCTGCAGCAACAGTGTTATGTCATCGGCTTTCACAATTCTAAGCTGCAACTTAGTTCACTTCATATTCTATTTAAGAACGCTATCGTTGATTTGACGAAGTGTTTCTGAGTACTGGATTCGAAGGCTATTCTAGTCGGAGTCAATACCTCCTTCTTACTTGTAGAGCTCATAAGGGGAGATCCTTTCCCATTTAGTGTAAATTCAAAATCTGGTACTGGTACTTTTGGTTTTTTTTTAAATGTTATATAAAATTACTGCAAAACGATTGTTGCTTAATCGAAAATAGTCAACCTTTCAACTTATTTCATTCAAATAACTGCTTCGGCCTCTTGGCGGCTAAGCATCATCATCTTAACGACTGATTACACGATAATTGTTCTTATCGCGCAATAAATCGATTGTTGGATGGCTTTTGTGGCTCGTGGCCTCATCTTGAAGTCTCAGGAGCGAGAATATTGTTCTTGGTTTAATTAGTAGTATGTAAGTCCAACAAAGCAGCTGGAGCGAATGACTTGGTAAGGAACATACATCAATTCATCAACTCTGAACTGCGCCAACTACTTCAGATCTTATCAGCCATATTGTGCAAACCCCTAAAGCCGTTCGCCAACACCCTGATAGCTCCATATCAGTGTGGCTTCAGGCCAGAAAAGTCCACCAAAAGCCGACCAAATATTCACACTACGGCAGACCTTGGAGAAAACCCATGAGCTTCAGATCGATACACACCATCTATTTATCCATAGAGACGAGCTATACACAGCAATGTCTTGTTTTGGCATCCTTGCCAAACTCGTTTGTCTGTGTAGGATGACGATGGAGAATACACGCTGCTTGCTCCATCAAGGTCGGTAAAAATCTCACCAAGACCTTTGATCTCAGAAAAGGATTTAGACAAGGAGATGCGTTGTCATGCGATTTTTTTAACATCATACTTGAAAGAATTATGCAAAACTCACGGGCAAGACCAAAAGGCATAATCTTTCAAAAGTCCGTCCCATTACTCGCATACACCGACGATATTGACATAATCGGAAGAAAGCAGCGTGATGTCAGTGCCTCTTTTGTGAGTATTGAGACGCAAGCGGCGAAAATGGGTTTAGCGGTCAACGAGCGCAAGACCAAGTTTATGCTGTCAAGCAGAAAGGACATTTAACAGAACGTCAACTTCGACAAATTAAACTTTAAAGTAGTTAAGGACTATGTCTACCTAGTCTCCGCTTTAAATTCAAACTACGACACTAGTGCTGAGATCGAACGAAGAATAACTTTTGCCAATCTCGTTGCTTCTTTGAGCTTAGAAGGCAATTGAATAGCATAGCCCTCTCTCGAAGAACAAAAGTTACCCTATATAAGAGCTTAATAATGCCAGTCCTGCTCTATGGCGCAGAGGCGTGGACATTATCAAAACTGGATGAGGGTGCTCTTGCTTGTTTTGAGAAGAAAACTCTTCGAGTGAAGAAGTCTGCCTTGACGGTGAATGGATCAGGAAACACAATAACGAACTTTTTGGACTGTACAGTGACATCGACCTAGCCAGAAGCGTTAAGATCCAACGACTGAGATGGCTGCGCCATGTAGCGCGGATGGGCACCAACGCTACGGTCCCGAGGGACAGCGCAAGTGAAAACCGAGACTCAGGTCTAAAGGGGATCTCAGCGCGCTTAGCGTGCGAAACTGGAGGCGGCTAGCAAAGGATCGAGCTGGCCAGAGACGCTTGTTGACTGTGGCCTAGGTCCACCCCGGTGCCAGCTAAAGTAGGATCTGACGTGGAGGTTAAAGCAATTTTAATTTATTCTATGTCGTTTAAGGTGGTGCCGGCGGCGGCAGCCAAGTGTAGTTATTGTTAATATTTTATTTTGTCGTTTCTAAAATTTTATTTTGATTTCTTTGCTCTTCATTTTATTTGTTTAAGCACCAATTGTAGGTAAAAAAAAGGATTTTCTGAAGTCGTTGTTAGTGCAGCATTATCTACAGAACGCTCCGATATACCTGATATTAGTGGCCTATTCAATCTTGTACATAAGTCCTTGATACATAGTCCTTGATGATAGCAAGATTATTTCAGTCGGAATAAAGCACTCCGACATAGAACAGCTTAACGTGAGCAGAAGGCGGAATATCACAGAGGAAGTGCTCCGCTGTATTGTTATCATTCACACACAAAGCATCGGAGGATGTGTTGTCATTTGTTTCTGGCAAAATTAGCTTCCTAGGAGAGCATTGTGTCTTCTTATGCCGAAAGACTGCTGATTTCTTACAATAGAAGGTTGCCGTGGTTTAAGTAATAGTATAGTAAATTGAGTTTCAAGTCGGAAAATTCGATGTTCGAATCGCAACCGCGGCGGAAAGGTGTTTACTTTTTAAATTAACTTAAATCATAACATATAAGTAGTTGACTATAAAGCAACAACTTCCTCTACGAATTTTGTGTCCCCATTCGTTTGGGCTGAGGTTTTGAGAAGTCAGTCTCTGAGCCGTTTCCAGCAAGGTCATCGGCGTTCTGAAACCCAGAAACTAGGTGGAGTTGGTGCCACATTTTTCACAATACGAGTATATTACATTGCCAGCAATAATGCTTATGTTAAGAGACGAACTCAATGTTCCTATTTTACTGCCCCAACTTAACAAGTGGACATGGAGTCCTTCATGCTTTTAAATTAAAGTCAAATTTTTTTCTATGACTGCTTATCGAGAAATTAGTGAATAAGTTGCAGACACAACTATCCAACCTTAGTAACTTCTTTGACACATTTTCTATACTATTTGGAAGAGAATTTAACACCAAATATATGTTTGTTGACTTTTTTTCCACATTTAACCCACTTGAATCACGTGATTCGCGAACAGTCATCTATTAAAGAGTTCCTCTAGGCTTCTAACATTGAGATACTTTTGCTAGTCTCCACAAATTTTCTACCTATTTCAAATCCCTCAGCAACTCAATCAACTAGGAATAAATGCAATCAATTCGCAATTGGCACAACATTACCATTTTAATGAAATGCAACCACAAATGGTCGCGCATCCCCGTGACCCAATTCAGTTTTAATGTCAGTCCATGGCGTCATCGCCTAAAGGCAGCATCATCTCATATTCGTATTTCTTGTGCAGAGTGTACGAGTATCAACTTAAAATCGAAATCCCAGAGGCGATTTTGTTGAAAACTTTTTTCCAAAACTTCGTTCAATGAAAACTGCTGTGCTTAGCAATGCTTCAATGCCAAACATCATCTCTTGCTCCAAAAACACCAGTTTAGAGGCCACCACCACACATAACATAGATTCAATGAAAAAAGGGGTAAAAGCCACTTCCGATTAGTTAAGCTTTGTAGTACTCATAGTCCGAAGGCCTTTTTGGCCTTTTTCAGGGTAAAATTCTATTCCATCACCCGCCTTATACACCCTAGCCTCCCCTTCCTCGCCCGACACTCGAAATATTGAAGGTTTTTCCTAATTCATTTGAGGAAACAACTTCCGACTACTTGGGTCCAGCTTAGAAGCGGTTTGTGGGATGAAATATTGATTTGCAGTGAAAAACTTCACCCTTTTGCCCAGTTGGGCGGGCTATTGGACTTTGCCTATTCCTGTGCCAGGTTTGGGGTTAGAGTTGGATCTGGGGTTGATACCGGGTCTGGTGGCGGTGCCTATGATGTTTATCCATGTAAATATTAAAATGGGAATTAGATTGAATTTCAGTTTGCTTTTCATCAGTTAAGTGGGTGAGCTTTGGTTGGAGTGGTATGTTGCGGTGGTCCTGATCCAGGCAGTGCGTGGTGGGGCTTTTAGATTGTGGATTGGGGTTAATCCTCGAGAAACGGAATTTCAATCAAAAGAGTTTATCGAGAGCATATTAGCGTAAGGGAGGAGTAAGTTTTTATTGAGTTACCCATCGATCCCCAGGGGCATGGTGCCGTATCGTACCATAAGGTTCGGTTTGGTTCGATTGGATTTTCGGGTTTGGGTTTAAAACCGTAACCGTACCGCTTTTGAATTATTTCCGAAAATCTGATTTGGAAAATATGACATAAAATTATTTAATTGCCGCAACGTGCGTCCCGACCCGATGACGTTGTTTATGGCTATCGCATTTCATTATTTTAGCTTTGACGCGGTCGCTTTGTTATGCTTTTTACAGGGACACAAGTATGTTACTTGGTACGGTTTTGTGGAGTTTGTTTTTGTCGGTGTCTGTGCCTATTTTTCCTGTTCATTCTGTGGAGCTGGGCAGAACAAAGTAAATGATGGAACGTTGGCTATAAAAAAAAGCATTTATTGCTGGCATTTGTACAAATTAAAAGAATTTATGCCAATGGTTCATTGTGTCAGTGGTTTATGGTTGTTTACTTTAGAGAGTGACCATTGTATCGCAATATGATATACAATACTATACAGAGACGTGTAGCTATTATGCAGGTTATGGGCTGTGCCTCATTAGCCTCAGAAATTTAGGATTATACTAACAAAAGTCTATAAAGACTCAAGGGATCTGGGAAATATTTGAATAAAATGTCAGTGCTTTCTATAAAATTTCTATTGTTTGTAGATTTTTCTCTTTTTCTTGTTATTATTGTGATACGAAGTTTCTATGTGTATTAAAGATATTTACATCTTAAACTAGATGGTCTTAATTGTTAGTACATTCTTGTACTTGTAAAAGAAGTCATACTACTAACTGATGTGACTACTACCATAATTGATTGGAAAATTGAAGCTGATTCAATCTTTAACGACAGTGTAAAATACATTTAGGTCCTATCTCTTTGAGACCTTTTATTATCTTAACATCGTACAAGTCAGTCCCAAAGCCTTAAGACCCAAAATGGTTTGATTCCAAGGATTCTAACAAATTGCGAAACTCTTGAATCAAGATTATTGTCCGAATCGAAAAGGACATCGATTTGCGAGCATGCTCTCCGAATTTACGATTGTTGGAGCTCATGAGTGGGGCATCTCTTTAAGAAGTTTCAAACACCCACGAAACATTGGAATAAGTTACATTTTTTTTACTAAAATAACCACATAGCGACCTGCTTAATCCTATGTGCATTCCGATGAAATAGAAATAAAATGGATTTTGTAATCATCTTCGGAAGCAGATACATATGTATGTCAACCATTCTGGTTATCGCTCGGTTATGACGTTGGACGCCAGACAAAGTCAATGCATCGAAAGGTTTGAGCAACCATAGAAAGTCCTAGCCAGAAGAAAGAAAGAAAATAGGATACAGCAGCAATCATTTATGTCTTCATCCATGCTTCTGCACCATAAAGTAGGACTGTGATGATGAGGATCTCATATATGTAGAGTCTCCCTAATGTGACAAGACCTACATAGGTGGAAAGCACCGCAGAAATTGTCAAGAAACACTCTTCGTTTTATTTCTAATCAGATCTTATTATTGGAGTTGTTAGCGGCTTTAAAATTAAGCTGTCTGTAGTGACGTCCTGTCCGATGCCTCATTTTTGACAGCATATGCTGTTGTCATCAACCAATTCTATTAAAATATTTGTAGATGCACCAGTGACAGTACGATGAGTTATGCTTATGAAGGCAATGTCATGATAAAGTACAGACTTTTGCAAAATTGGGCCTGTGATGTGGACTTGGCAGTATAGAGAGAATTTCTCACATATGACGTAAAAAAGTTACATAACAGCGCATCACCTTGCGTAAATCCTTTTTTTAAATTACAGGTTTGGGAGAGATTGTTTCCGATTATCTTACAATGATCCCTACCGCACCGACAGAAGCCAATCAGATTGTTGATGAATAGCGCTCGACAGGCAGTCGGTTAAATCTGCTATTTCTTTCTTTTGTTGAATCAGAGTTAGATTTCAGTTCTACTCTACTTCGATGATCGGATGACAAGCAAAAAAATATGCGCGGATCTGTAGGAGCTACGTTTGTAAGAAGCTAGCGCAGCGGAAAGCGCATTTGCATAAAGAATTTTATCTAAGTTGGTTTTCGCAACAAATGCTACCTGGATTGACAGTCAAAGGAATATCGAAAATCCAGTTCAAGCATCAAAGCCGAATCTCAAGATGTAGAAGATACTTACTTACATAAGGTGGCTCTTCAGTCCGAGTTGGACCTCAGCCAAAAAGCGTCTCCAGCCAGTTGCACCACCTGAATTGCGGTATTTTCTTACTGCGATGTTTCTCGAGGGCGCATTCGAGGACTTTTTGCACCAATCGTTGGTGTACATTTGCTCGCTCTACATGACCTAACTATCTCAGTCGTTGGACTTTTGTTCTCAATGCTAAGTCGAAGTCGCTTTACAGTCCCCGCAGCTCGTCGTTGTATCACCTCCTCCTTCCACCGTCTGTGCAGACGAGACATAAAATCGAAGAATTTTGTTCTCAAAACAGCCAAGAGCCCGCTCATCCATTTTTGATAATATCTATGCCTCAGAGCCATAGAGCAGGACTGGAATTATAAAGGTCTTGTATAGGGTAACTATAGGCAGCGATTGGCAAGAGTTATTCTTCATTAGGTCACACCGCTGGTGACATTCTGTACGAGATGCTGGTGTTGAGTGTCCGTTTTGCTAGACAGCATATACTTGCTCTTGCCCTCGTTGATCGATAAAACCTGCTTCCTACCGATTATATATGGTTTCAAGAATGATGTTGAAGAAATCGAATGGCAGCCGATTCCAAATCCCTTTAGACATCAAAGGTCTCGGTGAAATTTTTACCAACCTTGTCATCCATCGTCATCCTGCACAGACGGACGAGTTTGTAGGGATGCCAGGACTAGACCTTGCTCTGTATAGCTATATATTTTAGATGCTGTCATCCGCGGCCGTAAAATCGATGAAAAGGTGGTGTATATCGATCTGAGACTCATGGGATCTGCCAAGATCTGCCGTAGTGTGAATATTTGCATATTCCTCAGGACGTTCGTACATCTGTTACACGGGATGAGTTTAGATGTCCCCTTGTGAATAAAGATATGTGGGATCCGCGTGCTAGCTAACACAATGTTTCGCTTGCTTGTTAAAGAAATAAGGTACGCTCTGAGAGGTGTCAACTTGGTGATACTCAATGTTGTAACTGTATCTATACATCAAATGTGTGTATTTTACCGTCAAGTACTAAACATTGAGTACCTACCAATGTCGGACTTAACTTGCCAAACCTACAAGCGCGAGTGCTGATAAGCAGACAAACATATCAGCACTTTAAACGGAATATCGGATGAATTCCCTTCATGGAATTAACGGTGAATTAAAATTCCAGAAAAACCCGAATGAGACCTTATATGGGCTTCTGCGACATATTTTTAGCTCTGGCCGGTAAGTCTGACTCCACTTCCTAAGGGTATACATAAAAGAAGGTTGCGTGTGCCGCCGAAGTAACTGCCCGTTCGTGGAAAAAAGATGGAAGTTACGAAGCAGACACATCCTCGTATACGGAGGGATCTAGTGTATGTAAAAGAAGCAGTCTTCTCATCATCCTATAAAGTCTCCAAAATAGTTCCAGAACTAGTGTTAGAGAACTGTTTCGCCCAAGACCTTACATTTTCTATTACATAGATAACCCGCATTCGCATGAATGTTGATTTATAAATACCAGACATGGAGGTAGTAACAATGTTAAATGGGAATCAGAGATCCATCAAAATTATTACGTAACCTGCGACAACATTCGCAGGCATATAGCATCCTACACTGTCATCATAAAACCTGTCTGGATCACTCATTCTGAGTTTCTCATCCCAAGATGCTCGCCGTAATGTTGCTGATATGCCCCTAAAATATACTGGCTTACTGATTGATTTTTTGAATTATGGATTTTTTGATTGATGGTTCTGATAGTTTCATTGTATTTTAGTTGATTACGTATTTTACATGGTAAATTCGAATCAGTGTGTTACATATTACTACTAAGGAATTACGAGCTCTTTTTAAAATGCTGGCTTTACGTTGTTAAGACAATGGGAAGGAGAACCCTATTCGACATGCATGATTTTGATGTTTATTCTTTGAATACAGATATGTATACTCAGCTCTGTTGGAAAATACTCTCACTATGATGTTCAAATATACATGTGATAAGAATCCCCTCAGATCTTCCCGCCGAATTTTCTTTATTTCATTCTAAGCCACTCCATAGCACATAGCATGTCTCCAACCATGAAATCAATAGATAACGTCAACCAAACTTGACCCAATGACCTTCTCATCTAAAACAAGATTATAACTTCCCAAACAGAAATTTTCTTAAGCATGTAAACTCTCTGTTTCACATGACTGAAAACCAGATGTTGTTCGAAGAGTTACACCCTTAAGCCCTTGATGAGAATTTATTCACTTAAAATGCTAAAAAAATCTCACGTACGAGTATCACTCGAATTCAGAAATGCAATCTTACACCCATTTCAATGAATAAGAAAAACTTTCGTCATATTTCAGGTGCTTAACACTGTCAGTGCACAACCTTATTTATGATTTTTAATCACCCTGTCAGTCAGTCCATGAGAGACAATTTTGACAAGCCTGAGTAGGTGCATTCATTCCTACTAAGTGGTAGGACTCAGATTCACACTAAACGAAGGGAAATAATCATCTAAAATATGAATCCACGTAGAACACATGAATACCCATGAATGTGTCTAAAATTAGATCTGAGGTCGTGCTATTCCTGGATGCCGAAACTACCGAAGCTACTGAACATGCCAGCAATTTACGTGATACAACATTTTTCAAATAATGAATACGTCTCCAGACAAAAACGAAGACAAAAGCCGTCTCAAAGCATTCCAATCTTCTTCAATTTAGTTTTTTTTTTTTTTTTTTCTTTTTTTTCTTATACGAGAATAAATAATAAATTTTATCTGGCTGGATGCATCGCGATGAAAATTTTAATTCGAATTTGGATACTAAAAAAAACCCCTTCAGAGAAAATTCATTCATTCGTGTGCTGTGGAACTTGGATTTGGAAATCACTATCTACAAGTATGAGTAGTCCTCGGTACCCGGCACTTGAATGCAATGCATATGAATGTGCACACTTGAAAGTGCATGAGATACGAGTAATAGGTACGAAAACGAGTACGAGCAATATAGGATTTCAAACTGAGTAAATTACTCACTCCCTTGTCTAAAAAATTTTCAAAAATAATTTTAAAATAAAATTAGAAGTATGTACTCGAACAGACAACAGGCAAACATAAAACACACATCCGTAACACACGCAGAGTAAAAGAGTTCCATTCCAAAAACAGAAGACAGGAGAAGACAACGCTGATTATGAGGGCGCTTCAGAGCTTGTTAGTCACATGCGGTTGATGTTAATTTGGATGGCAGGCAGGCTAGATGCCAGGCACTCAGGCAGGCGTATGCTGCTTTGGATTTACTCGTACAAGTATTCCTAAGTCTATTCGTTTAAGCGTTGGCGCTTTTAATTAAACCCACATGCGCAAAGATGCATGCTATAGACGTGGGAACGTACCAACATACCGGGTGGAGGGGCTCCAAAACAAAAAAAAAAACATATCTAAATGAATTTGCGCACACACACAAGAGTAAGTTTGAAGCGGGTTAATGGATAGACAGCTGTGTAAATTAAACCGCAGACACTTTCACTCAGCGCGCCTAAGTAACCTTTTGCACACGACTGTATATGGGCACAATTGTAGGCTCGCCCAATAAACCACAACAAATAGATGTAATGGATGCAAGGAGATACGCTAAATGCATTTTTGTCCGGTCAGAGATATGTACTTTTGCTTTGTCAGAAAGAAATACTTAAAGTTTTAAATGAGTGGTCTGTTTACATTACTCATAAAAGACATTCGATTAGTTCGAGTATGAGTGCCAAATGGACGCTAATAGATAGTTGAATACCCAAACCTGATTTACACGCCTTTCCATCGACCCAAACTGCAATTTATTTTCGTAAACCGGTGGCCAACGATCAAAAGCACTTCACATGTGATCAGAAAAATCGGAGAAAAAAAAAAACCTTAACCAAGTACCTACCTTTTCAAGATCAGTAGCGATAAGTCTCCACTCACACTGAGCCAAAGTCAAATTTTGTTGTTTGGGAGGTAATTTGAGATGGATTTTGTATCTGCGTCCAGTTTTCCCCCCGGTAGTTAGGTATCGTTGAGCAGATATCGGAGATAATACTCCTGGGAGACCTGTGAATAAAGACTCAGCTTCAATTTCGATTAAATGAAGTGTGTGTTTGTATGCACATCGATGTTAGGGCTTCTGGGTATAGCAATTAAAATTTAAGAATTATTCGAAGGGAAATTGACTTTTATGGTTGTGTCCGTCCGTCCATCGGTCGGTCGATACGGAACGTCCATCCATCCATCCATCCAACCAACCAACCAACCATCCCGTCGCCACAGTACTATGGATATACAACACTCTCCTCTCATTTTGATGGTATAAATTATTTTGATGCCATCAATTTAGTCGAGAGAGAAAAGGGGACTATTTAAATTAGATTCAATTACAATTTAAGGGCTTTTATGATGGGATTTCGGTTGGATTTCGGTGGGATCTTGTTCATTAGAAATTGGGATCTTGGGAGTTTTTCTTTTCGTTTATTGAAGGATATGTACCCGTACTCTATTCGTGTATCTGTACTTTTATTGAAACCGCAGTATTTATTACAAAGATTAGTTTATGAGGATTGATGTGTAAATGTGTACATTCTTTTCGAGATAGTAGGTCGAGGCAATAAAATCATTCTGAAGGTAGGTCAGCTTAAACATCTAAGTAGGAAATGTTGTTAAGTTATTTATGAGCAAAAGGCCACTAAGGAATTTTAATTAAAAAAAAAAAAAAAATACTATCGCATACATTTCGTGCAAATTTTTTGAAGCATGAAACCCTACATTTAGACAGTCACTTGGGAACGATCTGTTAACATTGAAATACTATGTCAATTGTCGATTACGTTAACGAAAAAAAACATGGGACTTCTCAGATACCAAGTCTTAAGAAAATATCTTATTAACGGACTTAAAAAAAAGATAAAACAAACACACCAACTGTAGGAAGAATATGCGGAGCAATGCATCCTATCAAATCCCAATCTCTCATACTTTCAGATTGAATAAAAGAAACAGAGGAAATCCTTCTCTTCGATATGTCACATTTAAGGGAGAACCATTCGAAGGTGACGGGCAAAAGGCCGGGCTTACTGAAGTTCGCTTTTTGGTTAGGGAAACAGTCGGCTCAAATGAAGAGTCGGTGAAGATAGGCTTCTTCAATCGCCAAACTTACTAGATCTTAGTTCTTGGACCACGTAAGTATCTTTGTGTTTTATTCTTTTCCTCGGAATAGAGTTTGCCGACAAAAACCTGGCCATTTTTTTAAAGATAGCATCATTCACTCTAGCACATAGTAAGCCGAACGGATAAAGTGCTCTGCGTTGTTTATGTCAACCCTATGGTGTTTGTTGATTAAAGTGCCAGTTAATCTTTTACGGCTTTTTTTTCTGAAACCGAGAACACAGATAGCCCAACCTTCATTGAAAATTTCGTTGTCGATTTTATATCCTATGATCCTATTGCGACGAAGATAAAGCTAAGCAAATAACATTTGTTAAACTGGAGCTGTATGCCCGCAAAGTTGTTGTTCGATTGCTTGAAAAGTTAGTACCTGTTGTCCTACAAGAGTGAAGTCTTAATTCACTAAATTCAACTGCCATTCTGTTCTGAGCCAGATTCTGTTCTGAGCCAGATTCTGCTCAGAAGCAGCCGCGGAAATAAGACAAAAAAAGCATTTTAGCAAAAACCGGAGATCTCAGTCATATTTACAAGATACGTTCCAAAGTTAATAGTGCTTTTTTGAAATAAAAACAGCAAAAAGCTTTTTTGCCAAAACTAATTTATTTTATTTAAAACAGTCGCGTTCGCCTTCAGACTCAATACAGTGATTTACACTGTATAAGAGCATCTCGAATTTATGGCTTCTATGTCCACAAATCGCCTTTCCTTCATCAGCAAATGCGTTATTCCGAAAAGATAAATGTTTGATGGAGCCAAAATATGCGAATACAGAAGTCGTTGGTAGTAAAAATAGTCACAAGTGTCGATCGATGAAATGGAGCATTCTCGTGCAACAAACGCCAACTTCCTTTTGCATGAAATGCTGGCCGAATACAACGAATACGACACACAAAACGCTTCATTGCTCTAAGTTAGAATTGGCATTTACTGCTCGCCTCTATGAGACGAACAATGCCCTCGGAAGCGCAAATCAGCTTGGTTTCTTTTTATCATCAATCACAATATTGTAAAGCGGCTTTATTCTTTTTCTATCTGCTTGATGTTGTCCCTCGAATGTTGAATTCTGAGAGATTTGTTGTCCTCCGTTAACCACGACCGATGACACAAACAGACTCTCACTTCAGATGCAATAACCCCGCGTTCATTCATCCAAATGTCATGAAATTCTGACAATACATTAGCGAATGATCTACCATTCCGACGCATGTAATTGCCAATAGATGGCCCAACTAGAAATATTTATTTTTAATTTGAAACATGCCTTGAATATGACCGGATTAATAAGGCTGACTGCTCCTAGACATCTAAGCTCCAATTTGATAAAACCAAGTTACTTTTGCTTTGTAGACGGTTTTCAGAGATCAATGCATAATATGAGTAGCGAAGGGTAAGATTTATAAGTGCATTTAGCTAGCCGCTAGGGAAAACCATTATGCAGTCGGAATTTCCTATTAGCAACAATGACGTACTTAAAATATATATATATTCTGACCAACGCATCTGAGTCAGAGGTTTTTATCAATGTCATGTAGATCCAAACGACTCTTCTCTGTTACAAGCACTTTTTGTGGATTAAACCTTCGTTTCATAACCCCTGAGCAGTTTTTGATGTGACATGTTGTGTCCAATGAACTATTCACCTAGATTGCTCAATTCGTTGGAGAATCAGTGCCACCTTTTACCACCTTTGACTCAGGCTTATCATCTTTCTTTGTTCCTGAAAAGTACCATCTCAAATTTAAGAGGTTTGACTGAAAGCGTATTCCAAGTGAACCCATTGCTGCTTATATCGAGCGCCGACACTCGTTAGCCATGATCTAACATTCGATATTGCCCCACAATTGTCATATTTCTTAGCGTAAACTTCAGAAGTGTTGAGAGACGCAAGTAGTAAATATGCTACCCTTAAGGCTATATTGATAAACCGCTGCCATAAAATTGCAGAAACACAACTGACACCACGCTGACTTCTTTCGATTATGGTATCATCGGCGTATACGAGTCATTGGCAAGGCTTTGTTGTGCCTCTTGTATTGGCTGAAATCCTTATTCAACATCAACGGCTTTGCGATTCTCTTCTTTCTTCGCAGTTCAGAGGCTTCCATTCATCAGGCGTATTTTCGTCTGTCCATATTTTACAGATGAGTAAGTTTATGATCTTTACCAAGTCATCGCCTGCGGCCTTAAAGAGCTCGACAGTCAGACCATCCGTTCCGATAACTTAGTTAGACTCAAGCTTAAATATAGGTTTCTTTATTTCATCCAGGTTGGGTTGACGGAAATTCCGGTTTACATCGTCTAGGTTGAAGGGCTATATCTGCTTCACAGCGGTATTTGTTTCATCATCGCCGTTATACAGTCTACAGAAATACTTACTTTACTTACTTTAGGTGGCGCTACAGTCGGGGGTGGACCTGGGCCTCAGTCAACAAGCTTCTCCAGCCAGCTCGATCCCTGGCTAGCTGCCTCCAGTTGCGCACGCTAAGTTGGCTGAGGTCCTCTTCGACTTGCGTGCGCCACCTGAGTCTTGGCCTTTCTCTACTGCGCTGTCCCTCGGGAGCGGATTAGAAGACTTTTCGGACCGGAGCATTGGTGTATAGCGGAGCCTAGGTAGACAAAGTCCTTAACTACCTCAAAGTTATATCTGTCGAGGGTGACGTTCTGTCCGAGACGTCGGTGTTGGTTGTCCTTTTTGCTTGACAGCATATACTTGGTCTTGTCCTCATTGACCGATTATGTCAATATCGTCGGCGTATGCGAGTAGTTGGACGGACTTTTGAAAGTTTGTGCTTCTTGTGTTTACTCGTGAGATTTGCACTATTCTTTCAAATATGATGTTGCAAGCGCATGGAAGCGCATCGCCTTGTCTAAATCCTTTCTGGACATCAAAGGTCTCGGTGAGATCTTTACCGACCTTGATGGAGCAGCGTGCATTCTCCATCGTCATCCTGCACAGACGGACGAGTTTGGCAGGGATGCCAAAACAAGACATTGCTCTATATAGCTCGTCTCTATAGATGCTGTCATACGCGGCCTTAAAATCGATGAATAGGTGGTGGGTATCGATCTGAAGCTCATGGGTCTTCTTCAAGATCTGCCGTAGTGTGAATATCTGGTCGATGGTGGACTTTCCTGGCCTGAAGCCACACTGATATGGACCTATCAGGTTGTTGACGAACGGCTTCAGGCGTTCACACAATACGGCGGATAAGATCTTATATGCGATGTTAAGGAGACTGATGCCTCTGTAGTTGGCGCAGTTCAGAGGGTCTCCTTTCTTGAGAATCGGACAAACAATGCTGAGGTTCCATTCATCGGGCATACTTTCGTCCGACCATATTTTACAGATGAGTTGGTGTCTACTCTTTTTAAATCTTCCTCATCCACTTCCATTCCACTGCTATCTTTCTTTATTACAGGCTTCGGTTCGGGGTATATATCTCAACTTTTGGTAAATCCCATCTTCCATCCTCCAGCCACAATATTTAAAAAATTCTTCTGGCTTTGGTAGTGGACATACTCTTAGTGCCAAATCATATGGGAAATATGCTGACGGCACGACAAACTCACGGCGAGTGGAGAGAGATGTGGCGTTCTTGTTTTTGCTCGGTATTTTGCTCTCCTTTAAAAATTGATTATTAATCGTGTCGAGTCTGGGATTCTGGGGACAGAGATGCTTCCGTGCACCGTTTTTACTGATTGCCTCTCAGATTGATAGCTTGAAAATGAAAATGAGAAAACCGACAGAGAATTGCTGTCAAAGGTTTTCTGCTTTGCTTTGAATCTTCCGTTTTCAAAATATGAATTCTAGATTTTTAATGTTAATCGTCCGTCTCGTCCTTGTCTAGCTTTCACAGATGAGTTTCGCAGTGCTTGAACTAATCAGTCTTCCAAAATAAGAGCGCCATAGGAAACATACGTAAGTAGCTCTCTGGTAGATAAGCCAGGTTCTTTGTTTTTGACTTTTATAATATTCCTGGGGATGGATATTTAAATGATACTTTGTCAGATTTCGGTAAAAAAATAACGAGGCTATCCGAATTACTGATCATGGCCAAACTGACTCTTCCAATGCTTTGATTTTATTTTGTGTTTTATTCTGCTTCAAAGCAGAAGACGAAGTTGTGACCTATCTTTTTGTTTTTTTCTGACTATAGCAGGGTTCTGTTTTTCTACTTTTACATTACGAAAAAAATAACACTTTGGCGCTGGCAGCCTGGTATGGGCCATGGCCTAGCTTCTTGGCACTTATTTGTGTTGCTCATGTTTTCATTTTTGTCACATCTGAGCGAGGCCTACGGTTTATCGCCGAGTCCGAACGGCACTCCTTAGAAGCTCTTTCGTAGGCAATTTTTTACTTTCGGGAGTTTGCCATTGTCCGCCGAAAGGGTGATGGCGATTTGAAAAATTGTTGGTGACCCAGCCAGGAATCGAACCCAGACTCTCTGAGTGATAGTCCAATGAGCTAACTATCGCGCCATCGCTATCGCCACTTTTACTTACGAAGCTGTTGGAAAATCGTGTCTTTTCGAATCGCTTTTTTCTTTTATCTGGTTTCTCCATAGGAGTTTATAGTTGCATGTATTGTATAAGACGTCTGTTAATATTTGATGTCATACATCTTGTACAAAGTAGTTGAAGTAACCAGTTGTATAGCACATTCTGATTAAACTGGTATGCTGCTTTTGTCACCCACACCCACCCAACACAGCAGTGTGATTCATACTCAATTTGCTTTATATACGAGTAGTTAACTGTTTTCAAAATAAAGCATTCCGAGTTCTAGCTAAAGGAACTGATATCAACGAATAATGAGGTTTCCCAATTTGCAAGTGGCATTCAAGTAGGACTGTTCTTAAAACGAGAAGCATTCACTCTCTGTATACTTATTTTCTGATTCTAGAAAAGCCCCTAGTTGTCCTCTTTGAAATGTAATACCTTCAATTCTCAATAAATGCACAATACATCAAAGATCCAATTAGTAGTCGAACAAATAACTTGCTTCCAATACGAAATTAGTTTCTCAAAGTCAGCAAGAATTTCGTTTTGTCACAATGCCTGGAGCAATGTTAATAGAACTAGAATTAATGAAATCACTCATCGACGGGAAACTCTGTGTGTGTTCAGAGTTACGTTCATTATAAAACACCTGTTGAATGCGCACCGCAGGGAGGTGACGATAGGTTTTTGCTTACCAAATTGTCTCCCCAAGCACAAAAACAATGAAAAAAAAACTGAATTTCATTGATTTATCGAAATCTACACTAACCGTTGGGCTATTAATGAAATAAAAACTTGCTGAGAAAATAAGTTTCAATCTTAAAGATACACAAAAAACCCATCAATAACCAATTAACTTCCATTCTATTACTTATCTTCGATGCATCTCTCTCTTCACTATTCACTACTGTTCATTATTCAAACTCGATATCAATCTCTTAATTGGCAGATAAAAATCAATAAAAGTTAAATAAAAAAAAAATAAAAAAATTAAAATTGAAACTAAATCGATCATAAAAAGGGAAAAGAAATAATTACCCCCATCTAGATCTTGACATCATCTTTTGTTGTATCTAAAACATGCCCCATTCTATCCATTCAAGAACTATGTCATTTCGATTTTAATTCCCTCCATAGCGACAGACTTAATCCACATAAATTAATCAAGCTTCTCACACCACATCACCGACCGGCCCACAGAACATGTAAAGAATTTTAATTAATATTTTCGATCTGAATTTTTATTGGCCTCGTCGTGAGTATGTGAGTGAAATTTCCACTCATTCCAACAGCTGTCGGCGATTGATTAGGCGATTTTCGATTTTTTTTTTTTTTTATAGAAAATTTCACACATTTTAAAAGTAATAGAATTTTTTTTTATATTTTTCAAAAGATTTCTTTCCTTAATTTCGTATTCAAAATGCAATCGAATAAATATCTTGGAAAAAAAAAGAAGAAAAAAAAAAACTACTTGAACAACTTCAGATACACAAGTACAAACATATAGACAGATAGACAGAGAAGACGAGAAAGAAATTTTATTGCCCTTTGTTGGCTGGTTATTGTTGTTAGCCGAGCCGGTTACGAATGAGAATGAGTATATTTCTTGGAAGTCATTCCACAGCGTTCACTATCAATCACTAACGATCTCAAAAAGTCTAAACTCTCAAGTCTGAAGAGTTGTTTGGTACCTTTTTTCACCTGTAGATTCAAGTAGAAGTTGCTGTAGATACATGTGGAATATAAGTTAAAAGTTAGATGTGGAGTTCGAGTTGAAGTTTGAGACCTCTCTTGATTGTGCTTAATTTCGTCATTTATTGGATTAATTCGTAATTAGTGTGATACTTAGATCCTATAATCCGTTGGATAAATATTTATCGTCCCATAAATTCAAACACTTTTCAAGAATAATAAAAGAAAAATAAAAGACATCGTTATAAATTTTTTCAATCATTTCTTGATTTTTTCTTTTATTTAATTTTTTTCATTTTTGTTGAGTTTTTCTTTTTCGTTTTTTCTTTGTGGTAACAAAAATATCTATAACTATAGTTAAATATATACAAATATCGATTGATTATCTTATAGTAGTCAGTCAAAAATATACATAAATTAAAAGAATTAATAGAATAGGTAGGGTAGGCCTACTCGCCAAGTAGTCAGTTTGTTGTGCAAAAAAAAAACAAAAACATAAACATAAAAAATATGGCAAAGCAAACGCCTTTCTACAAAGTATCTTCTCACGCTATTTTGTTTTTTAAGTACAATTGGACAGATTACAATTTTCATTTTTTATTTACACATGTTTTAAATAAATATTTACAAAAAAGATACAACTAATGACTATAGTTAGATACAAAAAATAATACACTTACATAAAAGTTTTCTACACAACATATTATCACATTTTCTTGATTATATTTTAATTTTCCTCCCTCTCACTTTGTGTCTGTTTTGATTTATTATTTGAATATTCATAAAGATATTATAAAATAGTTAATAATAACTAAACCGCTATAATTGACAATAATACATAATGAAGTTTACAAACTGTTATTGGTCGTTGGGCCTTGTTGTTTCCAATGTTGCCTGGGTACAGATAAAGTGGAATGTTTATTAAGTATGCAAATTCTGTGCTCGTAGTTCTCTTGACTATTCGCGCTATTCTGTTGCTGTTGTGGTTGTTGCTGTTGTTGTTGTTGCTGTTGTTGTTGTTGGTGGTGTTCTGAATGATCATGATGAGATTTGTTTTTGTTTTTTTTTTTTTTTTTGAAATGGGAGACAACGAAGAAGAAGAGAAAACTGCCGCATGAGTAGTATTGTAGTTAGAGTTGAAACCAAAAAGCAAAAGGATGATGATGATCATGATCAGTCTTTGTTGTTGTTGGTTTCTGCTTTGTATTCGCTGGTGTACGAGTAGTTGGCAGGAAATCGACTCCTTTCAACTCACTGAATTCCACGATGCTTACATATTAACAAACTTGCTTATTTGCATATTGATGTTGAGCTGCTGTTTTTATTAGATATTTAGTCGTGTAGCACGAGATGTTGAAAAGCAAACGTGATTAGAATTGACAAACTTATGTTCCACACTGATCGTTTCGTCTTTATGCAATTCATTTGTAGTTACTTTTACATTTACATTTAATTTTAACTGTTATAAATTCGATTTCACTATGCAAGTTCATTTATTGATTTCGAATTCACAGAGCACACATTTCTTAACAGCAGCATTGTTTTAAGGAACTTACATTCCACACTGATCGTTTTTGTGATTATTCCACCAAGTGGCAACAAAATTCTATTTCACTTATCTCTACACATATCGAACTTTACCAACTGTTTATCACTTGAGTTGTGAATAATGTTTTTGAAAAGTATTTTTACATTTATCTATTAATCATATATGCACAGCGACAGTTCTCGGTGAGGCGTTTCGTTGGCATTGACCAACTGGCATTGGTGGACCTCCTTGTCCACCAGGAGTATTCCCCACATGCGGCATATGAGGTGATCTCTGCTGTTGGTCCTGTTGTTGTACCATCAGCATCTGCTGTTGAGTTGAATTGTTATTCCGATTGTGATTTAGTCTCGTCGTTCCTGCCATCAAATTATGATGCATATTATTACCTCTGAAACTGGAATGCTGCAAATGGTGTGGTTGCGGTTGAAAATGATGCAAATGATGATGCGGGTTGTGATGATGTGGCGCCATTGGTATATGAACTCCTGGACAGTGTCCACCATGTGGGCGACGTTGATTATTTGGTACATCTGGCAAAGCAAACCTTAGTTTCTCCCAAAAGAGTTTATCTCCCCATTGTAGATAGGTGTTTGTCTTAAGATATAATCGAATATCTGGATCAAGATCTTTTTGTGGCACCTCTCCCAGCACGATCACGATCAATCGTCGTCGACGATCACGCAGAACTTGATGATGAGCAGATTTGAACTCGAATCGGCACCATTCGGATTTTATGAAATTCTCGGAGAGCACCATGATCGTGCGACGTGAAGAATCAATGGCCTGCACGATTGTATCGGCGATGTAGGCGCCCACCGGGAAATCTCGATGATGAAGGCAGAGTTTGTAACGTGTGTCGCCATTTTCGAGTTCGGGTGCAAGTTCTTCAGCGACAAATGCTTCATCTTTGGAGCTATACGAAATAAATGCATCGAAAAGTTTCTCTCGTTCTCCCTTGTCCACATCCTTGTTTGCATTGTAGAAGAGACGAATCCCGAAGCGTGAATGACACCAAACACGCATTTCTTGTCGGAAGATGAAAACAACCAAAGTGCAAATGATCACGAAGAGGAAACCAGTGATAATCGCCACTAGAATTGGTATATAATCTTGGAATGGTGGTTGATTGAGGATCATTTTGGTGGATGTGAGGTTTCCGCTCGAGGCCATACTCTCTACATCTGAACTGTTGGCGATGGTGTTTGATCGATTGTTGATACCACAGGCAACGAAACGAGTTTCAGTAGTACCAGAGTCATTTGCGGTTGGGTAGATTGAGAATGTTTCACCATTGACGCTACTGGTGGTATTGGATCCTACAGCAACTTTGGTGGTCACTGTGCATTTGATTTTGTTGCGATCTTGCACAGAATCATGACGACCGATGTAATCCCTGAATTTGTCGATGAATTCACATTCACAGGTCCAAGGATTGCCGGCAAGACGCAGTTCGTTGAGATATGGTGGTAAGAAGTTCCAAATTCCAAATTCCACGATCGCATTATGATCGAGGCGAAGGATCTTCAGGTGGTAAAGATGGGTAAAAGTTAGTGTATCGATAGTACTTATGCTATTGTGTTGGAGATAGAGCTCTTGGAGGTTGTCTAAACCTTGAAACTCGTTTCCATTAAGTTGCCGTAAATTATTATGATTCAGCTGCAGCACTTCAAGTTCCAATAGTCCATAGAACGTACGATTGTGAACAACCTCAATGCGGGAATGATTTAAATGAAGAACCCTTAGACGTTTTCTTCCAATAAATGAATGACTTCCAAGTTCTTTAAAGTTATTCCCATCAAGATACAATTGCGTGGCATCCATGGGGATATGTTGTGGCAGATCACGATCATAACTTCCTCGGGAGCAATCCACAACGTTCGATGTCCAACTTTGATCGTGGTAACATGAACAACGATCCGGGCATTGCATTTTGCAATCGCAGGCGTAGTAGTCACAGCAGTGACAAAGAGCAAAGCAATGAGCTTCATATTTACAGAGAAACTCATTCGACTTGGCTTCGATCAATGGAACATGTGACTTTCCCCTGACATACGACAATTTGCAATAGATTTGATCCAAGTCCATGAGTTTAGGTTGTGTTCGTGCTTCTGTGTTGATTTTCTGCAGCCAATCCAGATTGCAATCGCATTGGAACGGGTTAGAGCCAATAAAGAATTCTGGGATATCCTTGTCCTCTGGAATGGGTGACAATCTAAGCGCATTAGGCTCAAGAGTTGTTAGTTTGTTGCGAACCAAGTCAACTTTAGTGAGATTTGGTTTTTTGAAAAACGTGTACGGTTGGATTTTCTCGATTTGATTGTCGTTCAAGTGTAGGACTTCCACACTGTTTGGGATCGAACTGGCTGAGATTTCAGTGAGCCGGTTGGCACTGGCATCAAATGTGCTTAGCATGAGTTCGGTCTCAATTTCGAAGTAGTTGCCCAGTTGGGTAATTCTATTGGCTCTCACATCCAGCCACTGAAGTCCAGTAGGTATGTGTGCATAATCAAACTTTTCCAAATGATTGTCAGAGATGTTTAGCCAAACGAGGTTCTGAAGTTCAGTAAAAAGGCCTGCGATGCTTTTAAGGTGGTTGCCATCCAGTCTGATGGCCTGAATTTGAATGTTTCGATGAAAGGCACCGGGCTCGATACCTTTTATTTTGTTTCCTGACAAGTTGACAATTTGCAAAGCTGCCATGCGATCAAAGATACCACGACGAATGTAGTCGATTGAGTTTTCAGTTAATCTAAGACCGTAGAGTGTTTCCATGACACCTATGCTGGTATTTTCAATGGTTGTGATAAGATTTTCTCCAATATCGAGAGTTTTTAAAAATGGAACTTGCTTGAGTGCTTCTGGTACCGCTAAGAGCTTATTTCCGTTCAAATGTAAATCTTGGACACTGGTACAATTCTTGAAAGCCATCAAATCGACTTTCGAAATGCGATTGTAGTCCATAGAAAGCACCAAAATATTATTCAGACCTCTCAGAGTATTTGCACCGATCATGGTAATTCTGTTGTTTGACAGGATTAGGGTGTGCAAATTAGCAAGATCGGCAAAGGTGTTATCAGGAATGTGATCGATGTAGTTTTCTTCAAGTTTCAGCACTTGGAGGCTTCCCAGACTGCGAAAGATACTCTGTTCAAGTTTGCTGATCTTGTTTGAAGATAAATTCAGCAGAATCAATCTCTTTAGACCAACAAATGTCACGGCGTTAATCCACTGAGAGTTAAGTTCATTTGCAGACAAATCGAGTACAAGTAGATCTGCCAATTCGGAGAATAATCCAGGAGCGAGTACATTTATACTGTTGTTGCGAAGATAAATTTCTTTAACGTACTTGGCCTCGGAGAACAGTTCTGGAGGCAGTGAGGTTAGTCGGTTTTCAGAGAGATCGATGATAGATAGCGAAACTAGACCTTCAAATGCACGATCGGCGATGAAATTCATTCCATTTCGTCCTAATTTGAGTTTTTTCAGACGACCAAGAGCGGAGAAGATTGCAGATGGGAGGTTTGCGATTTTATTGTAAGACAGGTCAAGGGCATTGATAGCAGATCCACAGATACGGGACTTTCTGGTGCTTAGCGATGCACTGAAGTGCAAGTTTCCCAAATCTTGGATTTCATTGTGGGACATATTTAGGTGGGTCAAGGTTTTCAAGGGGCAGATAACACCGTCAGGTACGAGCCAAATATTGTTCAAACTCAAATCCAAACGATCGAGTTGACGGAAGTCGGTGAATGCATTTGGCGCAATTTCCAAACTCATTGTTGACCAGTCGCCATTATGAGTGCGAATGGTGAGATTTCGTAGTTCTTGAAGACCGCGAAATGATCCCTCGGTGATGTTGCCAAGTTTACAGTATTCGATGGTTAACGCGCGAAGTTCTATTAACGAGCGGAAACTATCCGCACTAAGACTACTCTGGAAGAACAGTGCATCATTACATTCCAAGCGTAAACGAATCGTATTTTGCGGCTGTATGACGCTAAAGTTTGTATTTTCCAGTTCGCTATTGATCGTGCGTAGCTGGCAGACGAGTACAATATCCGATTCAGTGGTACCGGACCAACGACATTCGTCAGGCGCTTGATAAAGGACGGTTTTTGATAACGCGGCTCCCAGAATAGGGATTATAAAATTGATCAGTACCGAAAGGATAGTTTTCGACATGATCGGGGTTTTGGTGCACATTTTCTTATTTCAAAACTTTTTTTTGTATTTTTTTATTTTTTTCTCTAAACACTTTTACTTTTTTTTTTGTGTGGAAAAAAAATCAGATTCACGTGTTATTTTGGTTTCACAACATTTTTATGCATTTTTGCTGCAGCACTAGGGGCTAACGTATCCGTATTCCGACACGAGTTGTTTTTTTTTTTTTTTCTTAAGTTTAGATGAATTATTTTCGCGTATTTGAACGAAAATTTTCTAAGTCGATCGAGTATAGGGGGTGTTTTAAAATTAATTTTAAGAATTCCAAAAACTGATTGGAAATTTGAAATATAAAAAAAATGCTTTACAACGATGTAATACACACAACCGATCGACTCGAATTCTTCTCATAAACTGATCGAAGAGGTCCGAGTTCTGTGGATATGTTTGTCGTATCTCAGAGATTCTTTTCTGTTTTTTTTTTCGAATTCAATTCGAGTGGTTTTGAATTGAGTATGAGCTAAACATTGTGCACAAATACAAAACAACCACCGGTTAGGCAAGTTTTTTTTATGTTGCTAGGACTTGTCTCGTTTACTCTTGCGTGAGCAACCGACGTCGCCGACAATGACGATGGGTTACTTAACACCAATACATGCAAAGTGAACTGGTATGAAGAAGGGTGAATAGAACTCGAATGAAAGAATGGACAAAGTTGCAGATAGGTGGGTTTTTTTTCTTGGCTCTTTCGTTGGATACCTGGATTTGTTGTTTTCTTTTGAAATTGTTTCTTCGGATTTGGTTTGTTTGTGTTGTGCAGAGTTAATGGTTGAGTGTGCGCCGTATGTGCAAGCAATCTGAGTGGATTAAGTTGATTCGGTTTAAGTGAGAGGATTCGTTTTGAAGAGAGCAAAGTCAGTTATGTTTCGTGCTGTTGAAATGAGAGTGAGTCTTGTCGGAGAAAATTTTGAATTGAAATTTACTAGTTCAAGGAATATCGAAATAAGTGCAAACACTTTTGAGTGCTTTTAAAAATAGTAGTAAAACTGGTATAGAAATTTTCAGCTTACTATACATATAAGTAAGGAAGCTGCTCTAAGGAGTTGAATTGTTTCATTTTAGCAATCAACCCGTGTATCTCTTGGTTCTATGAACTGAGTGTCAAATTATCATACGTTTATGTCTGCTGACCTTGTTCAAAGCATCACAACAGACAAATAAGGTTAAGTGAGGTGGTCTTTCTCTAACAGCCACTCTGACTAAACTTTTTCTACTTTGTTCATCGGAGTGAAGGAAACTCTTCTCCTTCTTTTGTCTCCCACGTATCTGGGAGATGCGATCCCTGCGATGCTTGCGGTCGATAGTAGCATTCTCTATTGGCCACCATCTAAGTAAGGCCAAGAGTTTGTTGATCTTCTCTTATTCTGGATTTTTCTTCTGACGGTTTTCGTTCAACGGGGGTGGAGTTAATTCTCTTAAGTAAATTTTACTGGGGCCTCCTTTAGAATCCACCGAGCTCCAATGTTGCTACGATACTTTCAAAAATATGGCAAAACCAACAAACTCAGCATCTTTAACCTTTCTCCCTCACTTATTCTATATCGCCAAAAACTTCTGAGGCATGTCCACTAACTTAGCTTTTACGGAGAACTCAGAGGTATTAATAGGCAAACAATCTGAATGATCTATGCAATTAAGATACATTCGTACAAGAGTGGCTACTTTTCCAATTGGAGTCCATACAGTTTTATATGTTTTATAAAGTTAGCATGGGAACACTATAAAAACCACTCAAGTGAATTAATGCAATTGAAGTTCAAAGTATCTTTTGAGTGATTTTATTGAGTGAGATCAGTGAACTGCATTAGAGTGCAAAATCCATCAACTCAACTCACACTTACACAATGCCCTATCTCATTTCTCTCTCTGAGTGCATTCATTCTTTTTGTAACTTATCCACTCAAATGATTGAGATAATTTTTTGTGTCTTTTCCTGGTATGTACTCTATCTAAAGTGCAGGTAATCGAAACTTGTTTTATATCTTTGCTTACCCTTTTCGCTTTACCAACCTCGATCATGCACATTCACACTATCGTTTCTTAGGTTTTTTTTCCTAATGACATGACTGGATGGCTGGCTAGTTTGACTGAAAGAATTTCTTAGCTCATCGATGGATTCAGCTTGATGGAAAAATAAGTATCTCTGTGAGAAAGTAATGCATGCATGCACACGGTATACAGAACAGAGTACTATACACTGTACAAAATATACAGTGCCCAGCATACTTACATATAACACTGTTGTGCAAATTTTTCGTTTTCTTTTTCGCTTGCCTCATGAAATTCAATCTCAGAAGGTCCCAGAGATTACGCGAGGATATATTGTATGACAGGTGACCCAATTGCTGGTACATGACGAACAGCAACAAGACCAAGATTGTTCCCTAGGCTATTGTTAAGAAGATTCCATAATAATATTTTTTTTCTTTCTACATTTTAGTCTTGTTCTTTTATTGCATTTTGAAAAGGTAAAGGTAGAGGTAATTTGAAGAAAGCCCATTGCACAACAGGGATGCCAATTATGTGTGAGAGTTGTTGTCAGGTAGATATGGCTTCACTATATCCATAACACACAGCTTTGGCGGGAATACAGCAGTTGTAAATTGCATAGTAACACTTACAATTACCAATTACAATTATTTACATTGGAAGGTATATATGCATCTATTCTTAAGACAGCCTCTTGTTGGTCAACAATTTCAAAAAAAAAAAAATAATAATAATCCACAAAAGATATACTCGTATTTACTCGTATCCGTAGGCCTCCGGAGGAATATAAAAGGAAGTTGGGTAAACAGACCAAGACTTAATTGTAATTAATAATTTTCCGTCTACTCTGGCCCCGGTATCGAATGCAATTTTTTCAAATTAGTTCTCATTCTTATTCTCGGCCATTTCTTTTCATTCTCATTGTCCTCTTCGTTTTGAGTTGTGGTATCTAAAAGAAAATTGGAATTGATTACCATAAAACGACTGTTGGGAGGCAATTTTTTAATCGTGAACCAACCGACCTAGTGGCTTTAATCGAATGAAAATTAATGCTGAACCTCATAGAATGCTAGAGAATGCTCGAAGAAGGGCTTCAAGACGGCACACAAAGTTTCCGAACCAGCTGGATACTAATGGATATTTAAATTTGGATTTTTTGTTATTACCAGCTGGATGAGAAAAAAAAAAGAAAAAAAAAAAACTTGTCATTAGAAAAATGACATTGAAATGAAGATGCAGTTAGATTTTCTCGTGAGACATCTTGTATCTAACACATTAAGTTGTGATCAAATTTCGTTGGGAATTTCTTTAACTCTGCAGCGTCAAGATTGTCTCTTTATTCCTAGTTTGGAGGTGTTTTAGTGTGATAAATCATTTTATTTTGAAAAAAAAAAAAAAAAACTTCGTTTATTAAGATGTGTGTCTTCTTATTAAAACGCTGCGGGTGACAGATGATTTTGATAAGAAAGCTTTAGAAATGGTTCTGATTATTAATTAGCCAAATGGAGATTCCCTTCCACTCGTGTGGACTGGCGTTGTGCGTTTTTTGGGTCAGTGGTGTCTCTAAAGGTGATGTGTCTCAGTTTTGGAAGGCGTCAGTTAAATGCAGTTCGACGCAATGCTGTCAAGTTTTTATGGTTCACGCATTAAGTGAACATCTTTATGTGTAGTCGTTTTCTTTTTTTTTTTTATTAAGAAAAGTGAAAGAAGGTGATGGGAATTTTCTACGGTTGGTGATAAGTTAAAAATAAAATCGGTAATTCAGATCCGAATTGAATTGTATTACTTTCGAGATGTGAACTGCACAATATCACGTCACTTGTGATGAAGATATGTGTGTACATATGTAAACAAATTTGAGAGCAGAACTCAAGCAAAGTGTAATAGCCATACTTAACTTAAATCCAAGAATTGCAGAGATTAGATTTCTCAAGTTTTGTAGAAGATTGTTGAATTTGGTTACTTATTTCAGAATTTCCTTCGAGAAATACGAAGTATTAAAGGGGAGCAGATGAGATGGGGAAATTTTCAATCCAATTCCTTATTCATCGGTAAGAGTTTTAATCAGAAAACATACGAGAATTGTTATCAAAAGCAAATGAAAAATATTACTTATCCACATATGTACCTGTCTGGTGGATGATGTAAGCCAATAAGGCTTGATGCTATTGCTGTACTCGTATATAGAGAGATCGATTTCTCAAGAGGACATGAAATGATGTATTCGCCAAGAATTTGATCGATCTGAAGGGAATGACTTATAGTAGTTTGACTGCATGGAACTGAGACTTTTTTTCACTCTTGAGCAGTACAGTGCGGCTAGTAAACTGATAGCTACCCTATTAGCTGATTGGTTCAAGACTAAAGTGCAACTAGTGTCTTAGTAGTTTATAGATTATCAGAAGTTAGCACTTGGTAGTAAATTCTTAAAATAGTCTCTGAAGCACCGACGTGTTTTTCTATTTCTTACAGCAGTAAGCGCTTACATTTTCGAGAAATTCAGCTTGGAATTGTGAAACGAACAGATTTGCAATTCAAATTTAAAGTATCAAACATTTTCTGTTTCGGATTACGGTTGATAGTATTCCTGACAATATCATCAGTGTACGCCATATCCATTTCAGTTCTTTAACTCGAACAGTTTCCAATTGTGAATAAGCTAGCATTCGTCTTGAAGTTTATGCTTCCAAGGCATGGAATAATACATAGCCCAGCCCTTGGTGCATGGTTTCATGACGTTGCTTAAGCCACTATTAGTTTATATCAGAGTTCTTCTACAGGGTATGTAATCATTTAAATTTAGTTTTTAAAACGCTTGCAAACTGTATTGATCTCGACCATGAAGATTGACTATAAACAAAATTTGCAACCATTTCGTAAAGATAAATAACTGTTGCAGTTATATGAGTAAATGCAGTAGTTGCGACACTGTATGCAAATGTGATCTGCATAGTCTGGACATGATAGGCTTCCCCTTAGCTCTCCTCTTTTGGTAAAGGTGTAACGATGTTAGACAGCTTTTCTTTTGCAGCCTTGGAATGTTTTGTGGCTCAGAATTATACTGTCTTGCAGGGCTTAAGTGCTCTAATATCCATATCATTTGCTGCTTTTTCATACATTTCCTTGCTTATTTGTGACATTCACAGATATTGTATATCCAAGAATTTATTTTCAATAGCATTTAAGTTGAAACTTCCAGCTGCCTGATTTTCTTTTTAAATGATAAGCGCGCGTTTAAGGGATTGTTAAAGTTAGTTTTGAATGTATGAAGATTATGATGACAAGGAAATAAAGAGTTTGGCAGGGCATTCCAAAAGCGAGTTGTTACATTTTCCATTTTTATTAATGCACCCTCTAGTGCGTATAAATGGCTAATCTGCTAGAATATCTTGGTGGTTTTAACTCAATTAATATCGCGTCTAACTAAGAAAATTTGTTTTGAAATTCGATTTTATTTATCAACATACTCTGTAACGCTTCTCTAACTTTTCGATGTCTTTTGTAAAACGATTTATCTTTAGTACCAAAGTAGGCCTTAGTTTCGGCAATCATTTCTTGGTTTGACCCAAATTTCTTTCTCCAGAACATTTTTTGGTCTCTCCAAAGAGCTTGTAGTGGAGTGAGGAAGTAATTCGAAGAGTAATTCATTCAATTAAACCATCGTTTTCATCGACTTGTTTCACGGTGCATTGTTTTGCTGAAACAGAAATTTTTTCTTTTGCATGTGAGGCCGTTTTTTTGTTTTTTGATTTCTACACTCAATCGAGTGTTTTGCCTTTCTCAAGATAGTCGATGGAAGAAATGCTATGCGCTTTCTAAAATATGTATGCAATAACTTTCCCAGCCTACTTTTGCGCTTTAGACGGCTTCCACCGGATGCTGTCCGCTCAACTGATGATCTTTTTGATTCAGGTATATTGTAGTGGATCCATGTTTCATTTATTGTTTCATACCGATGTGAGAAATCCTTTTTATCTCGCTTGAACAGCCCTAAACAGCGCACTGAATCGTTGTTTTTGGTCCGGTGTGAGCAAACGCGGCACCCAGTTCGCATGCTTAAATTATCTTGTAAAATTCTTAATGCACCAAATTCTGATATCGACAATTTTGTTGAATTTTTTTGTTATGTTTTTCAGAATAATCGTCGATTTTGGGCGACCAGAGCATTCAGGATCATCGCATTTAAATTCAACATACCAGTTGATTTCCCTGGTGCAGAGTCCCTATAACGCATATCAAGCCACTGTTTGTCTTCAACAACACTTTTCCCGACCAAAAAACAATGCTTAATCAACACCCGAAATTCAAGGGATGTGCATGTCCAAATCCTCAATTTCTGGGCATTAAAAGCTTGTTATAATGCCTTGGTAGCGTTGTCTACTGCTGTAATGTTTTTTTCATTGCCGTTTTGGACGAAAAATGGGTCAATTATGCCGCCAATCCAAAAACCACACCAAGAAGTCATACGTTTAGGATGACTTGGCTTTTCTATGACTACGTGTGGATTTTCCGATCGCCAAATTCGAGAACTTTACTTGTTAACGTTGCCGCCGAGATAAAAATACACCTCATCTAAATAGATAATTTTTTGAACAAAATTCTCGTTAATTTCGTGCTGCTCTAACGCCCAAACAGAGGAGCGCTTACGAAGTGGGTGGTCATTTTGCTTCCTTAATCATTAAGCAAATTTCTGCTAAGGGTGGTCCGACTGATGTTCAGTTGCTGAGTTCTTTGTCGTGTTGAGGTTCTCGGTTCTAGGCGCGTATTTTCGCCAACAACTGCAATATTCAAAGTTGAGCGTACAGGACGAACACCGGAAAATGTTCGATTATCAATCAACAAACCAGCACCATTACTTCGACCGATAATTCTTTTCAAAATTCATACTGTTTCGGCAACACAGCCTTGACTTACGAAGTAACTTTGCAACGTTTTCCAACGTTGTTCAATCGTAAAGCAATCCTTTTCATATTGCGAAACTAAAACACTGAGTTTCTATTGAGGGAATATGAGCTGTCAGCGTCAAAATAACATGTGATCCAAAAAGAAACCAATAGATGGCCCACTCTGTATAAGAATTATTTATTTCTTAAAAAAATTTCTTTTGTATAAACTGCGATCTAAATTTACAATAAGTTACCATGTTACCTTTTACTTTTTAACTATGTATATCTACCTAGTGGTTGTTTAATTTTTATTTTATTTTCTTTTTCAGGTAAATACAGACATACAATACTGAATTAAAGCCATAATGTAATGTTTTGCTTAATTTAATTTTTTTTTATTAAGTATTGCTTTTCGTTTATACATTCATTGAATTACTGTAGTGACGAAAGAGGAAACTTATTCATTTCTTTATCATTTTTGTAACATATCAGCTCTCCTTATTTTGTTTTTTTACATTCAGATACGTAGTATTCCATGCTGTAGTTCAAAAAGGCTTAAGACATTTCACAAGACAACCAAACGGTTTTACTAAATCGGGAGTCATGTAATCAGTTTCTTGCTTTTTAAAGTTGTAGATCTTGGGATATGAGTGACCGTCAAAAACATTTAAATCAAATCCATTGACTGTTGTTAAAGCAGTGTTCGGGAATAACACAATCTATCACAGGCTATATTTAACGGAGCCACTCAAAAACTTTTGCAGAGTTTGCTATCTAGTTTAGTTTAGCTCAGTGCATTTTGCCATATAATCATGGAAAGACTCACGCCTAAGGAACATGAATCGCCGACTTTCCCAACGACTTAACTTTTACTCGTCCATTAACTACACAATTTAGCGGAAAGAATTTGGCGTACAAGCGCATGAAATGCAGCTGATTCAGGAATTAATACCACAAAACCATGGAACATAATTAAAATAGTAACTCTGACAAGAATACAAGACTTGAATCTAAATAAGCACGTGTGAGATGCATCGCTGAATAGAATAATTTTTTATGATTTTTGCATACTTCAGGCTATCTTCCATCAATTTTAAGTCGTCCAATGATCCCTGCTTGTTGCCATGGATCATTTTTATACCCCAAAGCAAAGGGTCGACCATAGAACTTTATTTTCAATAAGTCGATTGTGGCAAGTACCATCGTCATGTTAACATAAGAAAATATCCAGTAAGCCTTATCATCGTAATTCCAAATTATTCAAAGAATGGTAGATATGAAACTAAAGTGGTCTTCGTTGACTACTAGCCAGAATTCTTCTTCTTAAAAAGTCATTTTATCGTAAATATGCCATGTCACTGAGAAGGATTTTTCGGTGAATATTGACGTGCTCGATGGTTATCTGGCACAAGTTCTTAGCTCAATGCCATTTTATTCAGATGTGTTGCCATGTTTTTAAGCAAAGACCGCCACAGGCACGTTCGAGAGATGCCAGGTCTTGAGAACGAACCAGATTCGATCCATTGCTATCTTGACTTGTCTCATTGGCACTGCAACATTATGCGTATAGAGTGTAAAAGCCGGTTGATTCTTCACACCAAACGCTCAAACGCTTGTGTGCTTATCAGGACGATTAAAATGGTGAAGATTGAAGTCGTAATCGGGCGCGTACTCAGACAAAATTTTGGATGATTTGTAAATGGTTTTGAAGCGTATACCTTTCCATGATTAAATAAAAGACAATCTGTTACACAAATATGACACCTTTCATCTAATGGGAAACTCTGAACGTATGCAATTGCCACCAAAGCAAACCAGAACATTTTGATGAAAGATTTTACTGCAAGCTTGCCGTTTTATAAATAACACTAATTGAAAAGTATTTAGTAGATTTTTCAGAAGATCTCATCCACAAAAAATAAAATATGGCATGGCATGGCAATAAAAATGTGGGTGTCAGCTGATCGCTGGCTATAAAACATCGCGACCACACATTTCTTTATACAAAATTCCATAAATACTGCTTTGCCATTAGAACCCCCATAGTACATTCATAAAGTAAAAAAAAAATTCTTTCAAAAAAGAATCTGAGTAAAACTCATTTCCCCTCCCCACACATGCATACGTTATATTTTTTTCGAAAATACTAACTTTTCGAAATTCAAATCTGATCAAATTCCACTCAAGAGAATGTTAGGTTTTGAAAATCCACTCAGATCTTCTATAAGACTGTCACTCAAGAGAATATCATTGCAGTGTTCATTAGTACGACCTTCTTAAGGGAACTTATACATTTTTCAAGCAGTTTTCTGCAGTTTTCTTCTACATGAGGTTATATGCATAATTGATTTAATACAAATTTCACACACTCTATGTTTTTATTGTTTAAAAGTACAACTGAAAAAAAATAGGTCTATTCTCCCTCAGTACTCGAATAGATGCTGCATCACAGTCTCTCCGAAAGAAATCAATGAGAAAAATACAAAATAAATTAATGTTGAATAAAACCATTATTCGCTGCTATTATGGTCAATAAAATATTATTTGTATTTAAGAGGATGAAAATTGATGCTGGTCTTTGTCTGTGCCATGATGGATTCCTGTCTCCTTTTGTTCAGAATTTTGTTTGCGCGGCGAGGAGGACTGAAAGATTCATTCGAAATGAACTCTCCAAATAATTATTGTTGTTATTAATCACAGTGGACTTTTGATTAATGCCATTCCAAAAATAGGCCCTGTACGAATTATTTATTTTTGGTTTTTTGTTCATTGTGTTTGTTTTTATCGTTGTTTACATTATTTTTTTTAACCAAGAATGAATTATTTTTAATGAGAAAACAAGTATTTTGCTTAATGGACATTTAAATGGGATTCTTGTTGTTGTGTATCTTTTGAGTGAAAATGGTATTTAATGCATAATTTTTAAATGGAATTAGCACAGCAGTTTATGCAGTGATCGTTTACCAAAAGACTAGAGTTTTGGAAATAACGATGGCTATGATTGATTTTACATATCCTGCCACTCTTCACAGGCATAGTATATTCTAGTGGCTGCATTGACAACATAGCGCATTTTGATTTATTCTTTGCGAATCCAATTGGGAAATGATCCACTGCAAATAACTAAGTAAGTTGCTAATAGGATTCTGTTCATACTGCGGTACTTTGTATTTTGTACTGTAATTTTGAAACCTCACATGATCGAATCATGTGCTAACTGCTAAGTTTTGAAATAAATAAGGTTTTAAGTATCCTTTCTAAAATTTTGGGCAGCATTATTGTAAGGAGTTTAATCAGCTTATAATCTACTTTTTCATCACGAAAGCTTCCGTGGCTGACCAAACTCGCTGTATTTATTGAACAGGAAAAATTTAAAAAAATAAGTTTGACTGTAATAGCATTAATTCTTTCGTTTTTGATGGTATCTCAAACAATATTTTGAAAAATATTGGCTGTTTTGGAGTTGATGTGTTAGCTAGTAATTATCTTCATCGCAAATAATTGGATTGCATAAAATGATAAAATCTTATTTTCTATGTTTTATCCCAAAATGTCAAAACAGAAACACCCTGTACTTGGTTTTCCCAATTAAAATGACACTGAACTATATTGGTAGTAATACTGATCTGTAAGCCGCAATGATTTTACATGAATCTTGGGGAATATGTCTCATTTCCGCGATCGACTGCTCTCTCTTGGATTTTGGCCGCGCTAGTGCAAGGTTGTGGACAGTAAAGTGTAGTTAAAGTGCCTTGAGTATGGCCAAATTATTTTTGAATGTGGTTTTCTAAAACCACGGCCCATAGAATACTCCTAATTATAAAGTTCAAGTTTTTAAATAATTAATAAACGCATAACATACCAACATCTTTACATACAAATAAAACGTATAAAGTCCAATTCCGACCAAGAATCACGATTGCCGAAGATCGCCAAAAAACCAATTTCAACCCAAGTAGCAGCGAAGAAATCATTTATAATAGGTTTTTTGTTAATTGTCTATTGATATGTTATTGCCCTGATTAAAATTTGCTTACTTACTCTATCTTAACATAATTGTGTAAATATCACAGTTAGTACCATTATCACAGATCGAATTAAATGTACATACATATTGTGTGTACATTGTATTGTATGTACGAGTAAATTATCATTAGACTTTTTTTCATGCATCAAGTTCTTGTGAATGTAATTTGATTAATTTTATAAAAGCTCTATAAAAGCTCCGGTTTTTGTGCGCACAACAACTGCTGAGGAGAAGACTATCAAGGTATGTTACATTTTCATTTATTTCCACACATTTTCAAGAGCTTTCTTTCTATACTTCGATTAATGTTTAATTAAATGCCAAATGAGTGAATATCAACTTCGATTTGTTGAAATTAATAAATTTGTCTTAATATGATAAAAGTGATAGTTTTGTGATGATTTTTTTTAAAATGAACAACTAAAGATATTTGACGAAAACAGGTGTTGGCAGATGAAGTTTAATGTAGGTTAAAGAACAGAAGGAAAGATATTTTGAAATAGGGGGTTATTCCTAAGATACCTGGATAAAGGATTAACCATGGTAAGGAGCTCTTTTATTAGATGCTAGAGGGACTATCCTAGGCAGTTGTAACAACGAAATCTGCCATTATCAGAGTAGTGCGGTAAGAAGGAAAGGCACGTTTATTTTTTATTTCTTTGTGTGGTGATGCGGAGTGAAAGATCCCCCCCTAATCCGACGAGTTCTAGCGTGGCTTCGATAACGTGCCGAAACTCACTCCATTGCAAGGGACTACAACTTCTTGTCCCCGCCGTTACAAACCATAACATAACTTTTCATGAAGCTCTGAAATGCGCTGAAGTGTTTCGACTGTATAAAAAACGCTCATCAGGGGATCTGTGCATTTGTAGACCGACTTCGCTTATTTGTCTTTTTTGAAAATGACGAAGTTTTTCAGTCCGCTACAGTTTGGTTCTCAGTAAGGTAAATCTGCGTAGGATGCCCTTCTACACTTTTGTTCATGTATTGGTGTTAAAAAGTTCATTGCTGGAAGAAAAGAAGTTGGAACGAAAAGAATGAAAGGTTAGGCCTTAAATCTTATCCTCACACAACTTATAGAGTAAAATTTCGGGAAACTAGGGGTACTGTTTAATTTTTGAATTTATGAATACCGCAGGGTTTTGTTTTGGAACCTCTTTTGTTTCTTATTTATATTAACTCACTTTTTGAACGAAATTTTAAAGGATCACTTACTTACGGCGAGGAAAGTGTTTTGGGCCTGGCTTTCTGATCTGATTTGACAAACTAAGATTTTCCATCAGCTCTAAAACTAAAAGTATGTTTTATAGTCATCACCTGTAATTTAATTAAGCTATATTTCCATGCATGGGATTGTCAAAGATTTCAAATGTCAGCTTGCACTTATGCTTCAGGAACAAATTCTTCAACTTTTAGTAGCATTCTTCCTTTCATTGATAAGTGTTTCCTTATTGTGAATGCAGAAGAGTTTAGATATTTAGGACTCATTATTGACTTGACGAAATTTGCTGACCATACACAAAACGTGAAGAAATATTTTTGCTGAACTCTTCACATTTTTACTACTTTTAAAGTATTTGTCCGAAAAACCTGCTGAAAATTATTTATTTTGGTATTCTCTATTCGAAGTTTCAATGTGAGATAACGTGCTGGGGAGGTGCTCAAATAAACAAAATTCACCCTCTCTTAATTCCACAAAACAAATGTTTTAAGGCAAATATGCATCTTTTCCTTTGTCTCGTGATATGTAAATTCTTTCAGACCGCAATGTGTATTGTTTCAAAGTTTCAAAAATGTTCTTGGCCACATCGGGAAATCTTAATTTTAGATTAATATTCGATTATAATATTTGTAACATTATACATTAAAAACATAAAATGTCACTACTTTTATTTATTAATTCAAAAGTATGTGAAATAATTTTATTTAAATTTTATAATTATTGTACTCATTGTAGTTAATGATTCAAATATTACCTAAGTTCACGTTGGCTTGCGAAAGCCATTCGGCACCTTTTCATTTTGGTAAGACGTGGTTAAGTTGATAATGCGAGTACATATTTGTTAATTTTCATTGAATTGTTTGCCTTTAATTCTTGTGATTTGTAGTGGGATACAAAGCGTCAGCGTTTGAGTAACTGGGATAACAACTTTGAATCCAACTTTTTACCCTCAGTATGGTACTAAATTTCAATAAAGAAAAATAATCGCAGCTTAGTCTTTAACTTGAAGATATTGCTTTAGACGAAATACAGGGTCATTCATTTTGTTGTTCCAAAAGTAAATTTAAATAAAACGCATTTTTGATTTAGATTTCGATCAAATTTTTATTTAAATATACTGTTTGGATCGTGCCATTTTGAATGAAATATATCATCATTCAAATGTCTGCCATGAGAGTTCTTGCAGAACTTCATTATGACAAGGGGATTTCCGATAAATTATGTTGAATCCAAATGTCATCGATTTGAGACCAAAACAATTTTGTTAACATTTGGCTATAGCAATGAGAATTGACGGTGACGGGCACACCTTTCTCATTTTCAAAGAAGTATGGACCAATGACGTTATCAGAGCAAACTGCACACCATACAGGGACTTTTTGTGAATACAATAGTCTTTCGACAGTTATATGTTTTTGTTTGTTAACGTATCCACCGAGTTAAAAATGAGCTTCACCGCTGAAGAAAATGTTGTGTGAAAATAAGGCATCTAAACGCTGTTATTCAAGCACCTAATCGGCGTATGTTCTATCCACTTCGTAGTCAGCTGGCTTCATTTCTTGAGTGAGTTGAACATTATAAGGGTGTAGATGCAAATCTAAATGCAAAATACTCGTACGTCATAATGTGCCGTAAGAAAAGCTCAAATGCTGTGCTCGCCTTGAAATGGATAGATTAGTATTATTTTCAATACTTTTATAGACGGCATCTATATTTTTTGTACAGCGTGCATTTCGATTATGGTTTCGAAAACATCTGTAACAGAGGCAGTCTCTTCGATTTTTTTTTAACATTTTGCCTACAGTACGCTCAGATGGATGGTTATGTCGACCATAATCTGATTATAATGGGTAAAACGTACTTATTGCAGAATCACTATTTCTATAGCAAGTTTTCACAATTTTAACACGTTCAAAATTCGTATTGTAAAATGAACTAAACGTATATGGTACAGTCCCGGATGGCAGTGCGGCTTGACGTATGGGTAAAACAGGAATGCATATTAATGACACTGGGATAAGGTTCTTAGACAAACTTTTTCGTTGTTCGTGAGAGGCGTTTCTTTCTCATGAACGTCTTAGTCTAAGGAAACAGCGATTGGAAAGATTGATTTTTCATTTGAACCCTACGGTTGTGTCGTTGTTTGAACTAACACCAGACCCCACCTTAGGGTTATAATTTCATTTTGTGTCGTGTTTTCCAAGCCGTTGATGTTAAGTGGCCTTTCATATCTACAGTGAACACTTTGTTTTACACTTATTTCCAACTAAGTCCATGCTCGCAACGCTTCGGGTTTCACTGTTTACTTGTAGACTTAACGAACTTACCGGCACTCTTTCGGTTTGTTGATCTAGTACAATCTAGCAATGAGATTCAGAATCTCTTATGCCTTCCTGACAACGCTAATACTTGTTTTCTACACTTGATACTTGATGCAGCAGAGATTTGTCGGAAGGTTTTCGAAGACTTAATCTAGGAAGGTTCAAGCCGTCTCTTGCATTCTCCTGTCCAGCCATGTACTCGTAAAATTTAGCTAGCCACGCTTTTTCAGTTTTGAACCATGTGATGAAAAAGCATAACTTATGGAGATATCGTTAGTGTAAAGGAGGTTTGGCTGTGTGAATGCGTGTGCCCCCTCAAACGCCATTTACGAAAAGCCAATAACTTCAATCGACTTTTCACTAAATAATAAATGGTTGCGTGATTATAGGTATATTGTCGAAGTAGGATGAATTAAATCCCGGCTTAATTTGATTCTGGAGGATTATGTTTGTTGAAAGTTTGCCTATAACCGAATGGACTATGTATATCCGGCTACAAATTGTTGTCGTTTAAATTATTTTTGTGGCTGATGTAGTACCGACTGTGGGTGTAAAATGTTCTTCTCTCTGCTTTCAGGAACCCGACTGCTACTCTTCATACGCGAAAAGAAATATTTTTTCCAAACCTTCGGTGGGCCGTTATATGTTCTGTGGGCTTTCTACCTGAAAACAGGTAGAGAACTATCAGCAACTGTAAAATCTATCTGTACTATAGTTCGGACTATACCTACCTAAAAATTAGGTCGCGTTCCATTCCGATGTTACTATTCCGCCTGAAATACAACCTTTAAATCGTCGGTTAATCGTGATTGTGATATATGCCTGATGTTTGGTGTAACTCAAATAATGTGTCTTCGATGGCAGTTGCAATGATGTCAGAATTCAGCAAGCTTGCTATTGTCATTCTTGTTTTGGAGCACATGTACACATACTTGAGCGCGATGTTGTCACTTTGCATCTTGTGGAAGTCTTCTATCAACCGTTGGGGCTTTAATTCTTTCTGCAATATGCTGTCCTGCAGGTTTTAACAAATGCAATGTCGGACTTCCTCACTGTTCTAACTGGCTATTTTTAATAGAGTTAAACAGTGTTTCCGGTTCGAAATGGGTTTTCACTTTCCAGAATCTAATCGTTGTTTACATTAGACAACCAAAAGACGTCAAAAAATTATCAACCAGTTAAGTATTGCTTGGTAAAAATATACTTGTCAATTGTCCCCTCCACTTTGCAATCTTTGAAGAAACCTCAGAATAGTGTCATCATGAGTAAGTATCAATAGAACCACAATTCTGTAGCAGAACCAGAAGAAACTCGACTACAAAGAGGCCTTTTTCGTTATCTAGTGTTATTTTATCCAGAAATATTGGTCGTACGAGGTCTTCGTTAGTCATTTACCACTGCCCTAGATCGTATAAATTCTTCCAAATGATTCTCATCGCTCTTGTTGTTATCACTTGTTGTTTTTTTCATTTCTATAACATTCCAGCGTTTTGTCGCTCAATACTAAATTGCGTATCCCATCCGGTACACATCCGCTGGCGCAGATTGAACCAGCATATATTTTGAAGTGAAATATTGCTCTACAAACTGTTGTGTTGTACCAATCAGTGATCATCAATTTCTTGGCCTTATACTCGTTATAATCATGTTCATGATCATTTGTAATTATATATGCAGATAGACTCTACATCATGTTCACCATAATGATACACATTGATCTAAACTTTAAAGACTTTTCGACTTTGTATCTTCACAGGCATTTCAAAATTCCACGTTCTGAAAAGTTGTACGTCCAAATCATTTCGATGTAAATTTCACACGTCAGCATGTAACGAATTTGATTTTCTAACATCTCTTAACAATTTGGTTTTCTTCCCCCATTTCGACGATACGACTGGAGTATGCAACGTGATAGAAAGTGTATCTTTCTCTAAAGGTCTCTCGATACTTTTGTATGAAATAAAATGTAAGAAAATTCATTGTTTCTTGTTGGCTTTCATCTGTTTACCTTTTCTTGTTGTTTAAAGGTTGCATCATCGATTTGAGTGTTATTGTTGTTATTTCTATGGGCATCGTATTCTATCTGTTTAAATTATAGATGTCATAGTGTACTCGTATCTATAGATGTCCAATTTATAAAACAAGATTGTTCAACAAGATGCATTCCGAAGGAAGAAAGACAATATCCCAGTAGAACGTAACAACAAAGTTAAGAGGGAGACAGTAAAGTCAGCTGTATCCAAGCATTGAAATAATATATCTCTAAAGGAAGAACATCTTCTATAGAGTACTCCGATATACGAGTACAAGTGCCAATGTCAGTTGTATTACTTTTCTGAGATAACGATAAGGAAATGGCAACAATAGCAAAACATTTTGATGGTCGCTTCAATAGATGGCCCTATTCGTAGTTGCATCAGAAAATTGCTTTAAACAGGTAGAGTACGGGGTGGAACAGCAGAAGAGGAAGAAGAAGAAGACGAAGAGATTTAGTGAAGGTGGAAACTAATCCTTTTGATAAAAATCTAACCTCGTAATATACTTGTAGTTTAACCAAATGGCCATTAAATGGAAATGTATCTACATGATGCAATGATGCGCATGGAAACACACCAAAGAGAGAAAAATAACACAAATTCGCAATTCAGCTGCCGGTTTTCGTATCCGGAATACGAAAGTATCTCTCCTGACCGAGCATACGAGTATTGTATTTTCGTTGGTCCAATTTGACAGGTGAAATATGAACTCACAGAGGAAATAAGTGAATGGGATAATATGTTCTTTTGGAAATTTATTTCCGAAAGTGTCTCAAATTTCCCTAGAGTGTTGCATGTTTTAGTTTTTATTGTCCAAACAGCATCAGTGAATGGGCGGTTTTGGTTGAACCTACGCAGGGATTGATGCGGAAGTGAGATACGGATAAATGAGCCAATTTCTTGATATTATATTTCTTTACAAAAAGTTGGAGCATTAGCTATATCTGGCGCAGGTATTTGTTGGTTGAAAGAACAGCGATGTTAAGCAATCTTTTATATTCGATCCGTCAGTGACAATCGACCGAACAGATGGAAAGTCATCTAAGATTGGTTCGTGTCATTTGAATGTTTTGGAACTTTTTGTCGCTGTGGCGCGGCTGTATTGATGCCGAAATCTGGACTGTCTGGGTGACAACTAACTATGTGGATCAAGATATTTTCAGATCAGTTTGGACAGTATTTCCTCCCAAACTTTTGGCAGCCCCGATATAATACCTATAAGAAATTTGTAGATTTTTTTAAAAGCAGAGATGATCTTTTCCAACTTACTACCACTTGTATGACGGGAAGTAGAACAAGTAATGTAAAACAGCATCATATTATCATTATCCCTTGGGTAACGACTACGAATTCAAAATATTGACAATAAATCTGAGTGTTAGGGATAAAGATATTGGTGGAAGCCACGAAAAAAGGAAAAATATTCTCGACGTCTTTGGCATCAGCTATTTTGTTTCCAAAATAATTTTTCCCAATACCAATTGAGTGTAGAATAATTAGAACATTCGACTGGTCGCTAGGAATTTTATTTTTCTTGCTCTTTGTGCAACGTAGGCCATAGTCTTGTAATTTTTAAGGGAATATGTTTGTTAAACCAGTCCTGCGGTAAAGATTCTAAATTATAAGAAATTACCTTTGGCATTTACATCTGTTGAAGAAGTACAAATTTTCACATGGAATCGTGCTTTTAACCAGCTTCAGCGCCCTATTATTCCCAGGAGCATAGTTACGAATCAAGCAAGTCAATATTGCATGTCCAGGACATTGAGTAATGATCAGGTATGGCGTCAAAAGACAACTCTGCAGAGTGTTAGGAACTTAACGATAGTAAAGGAGTTGATTACATCAACAGAAGCAAGTGATTGTCAGCTTTACTACAGTTAGACCTAAAGACGTCTGACAATGATATGTTTAATGACCGCCATGAAATCGTAAGGCGCCGAAAATGTGGACTGAATACTATAAACGTCTGAAGACTTTACATTTATTCGAATAGATTCATTTACACTTTTACAGATTTCAACTGTGTCTCTGTTTCACATTTCCACTTCCGTTCTGCTGAAAACAAATTTTCGTCTTATTATACAGTGTGGCTCGGACACGAGCTATATGTCAGCAACTAGGAGCGCCATCTATTTGTCCGAACATTCGTTGTAAGGCTTGAATCTTTCTCTATTATCTGTCACAAAAAGATTCATGACATTTAACATCTGTAAAAATTACTTTTCCAGAACACCTTTTTATTTGATTTTGGAATGTTAACATGACACAAAGAACGGTCATTAAATTCTGCGCAAAACTCGGCAAAAATGCATTAGAAACATTCCAATTGATGCAACAACTGTACCGTGGTGATTGTCTGAGTAGAAAAGTTTTTTGCGATTGGCATAAACGTGTTTTGGGCGGCAGAAAAACGCTGGAGGCTGACAAGCACACGGAAGGCCAATTTCCGATCGGACGTTTGAAATGATCCAAAAAGTACTTGTTTTTGTTTTAGAAGACCGCAATGTTTCACTGAGAATGATGGAAGAGGCCTTAAACAAAGAGACTATTCTGTGTGTTAAATCATCTGCTGTGATCACCTGATTTGTCACCGTGTGACTTCTCTTTGTCCCCAAAATTGAAATTGAAGTTGAAAGGATGCTTTTTTCCGATATGACCATTCAATCAGCTTCGATACGAGCACTGGACGCAATTCCGCAAAATGAGCAAGAGCGGGTATTTGAAGCACTATTAAATCGCTGTAACAAGTGTTTTGAATCGAGAGGAGAATATTTACCGAAAAAATGTTTTCTTGAGGCAGTCCAGGATATTATGTGCCACACTGTGTATGCACTTTTATTTTCGGAAATTAAAAAACCCTGCACAGAAATATAGGAAGATTTGCACTGCATACAGTGACAACTTTGTCAGTGTCTGGACTGTTGGTGGGAGGTTGCGGCGTTTCGGTGATTTTTAATTCACATGCTCTGACTTGCCCCATTCTGGACGACCGGTTGAGATTGATGCGGACCAAATTAAAGACAATATTTTACGCTACACAACCAGGCAGATAGCGGAAATATTGGGCACATTGAAAATTAATTGCGCAAACTGCAATACGTAAATTGGTACGATATTCGGCTTTCGAATAATTTAAGTAAAAAAAAAGTTTATTCAATCGTGTTTCCATCAGCATTTCTGTGCAGAACCGGAACGAAAATAAACCATTTTTAAACCGATGAAAAGTTAATTCTTTACATCAATGTAGTACGGAAAAGATCATGAAGTAAAAGAGGCCTTTTCAAAAACTGCTCTTCATCCTAAGAAGGTTATGCTCTGTATATGTTGGGATTGGACGGGAATTGTGTATTATGGTCATTTCGCGTAATTAAACCAGTGATGCCGATAAGTACTGCTCGTAATTGGATAGGCTGAAGGATGCAGTCAGCGAAAAATGCTCGGAACTGGTTGTTTACTAATATGAAGGACGTCATATTATATTAAGATAACGCTAGAACGTATGTATCGCCACAGAATTGGTAGAAATTGGTGCAGTTTGAATGGAATGTTTTACCTCATCCCGCGTATTAACCTGAACTTACACCTTTCGGTCATTTCAGAACCCGCCTAATGGAACAAATTTCGTCTCCCTGAAAGTTTGTGTGGATTTCATAAGCTTTTCTTAGCTCAGAAAAATCAAACCATCTACGATAGGTACATTACCCAATTCTCTGAAAGCTGGTAACTAATTAAAGTGTTTCTCAACAACTTATATTTAATTGCAACTAAAGAAACAGAACACGAAACTTATTGGCCAACTCAATAACTTACTCTATCTCAATTCTAGTGCACCGCGCTCGTATAGGGTTTTCCAACAAGGACTTGACAACTTTTTTTTAAAATAAAACGCAAACCATTTGAGATATTTCAAAAACTTTATTATCGGCTTGAAGTGCAATCAAAACATTTATGAATGGAACTCGACTTCGTTCATATGACCACCGCGGGCATGTTTGTAGCGGTCGGTTCGTTGGACCCAATTTTTAACGACATGGCCACACATTTCGGCCGAAACGGCCGCTATTTCGCGTTCAATGTTGGTTCTGAGCTCTTCCAACCTCGTCGGCTTGTTGGACTTAACGTAGCCCCACAGAAAATAGGCAAGCGGCGTTAAATCGCACGAACGTGGCGGCTAATCGACTGACCCATTTCTTGAGATAACACTCTCACCATACTTACTCTTTAATAAATCGATTGTAACGTGTGCTGTATGGCTTGTGGCACCATCCTGTTGAAACCACATGTTGTTCAAGTCCATATCTTCCAATTCGGGCCAAAAATAATCGGTGATCATGGCGCGATTACGCAAAATACTCCATAATGTGGTCTGAGGGATGCCCAATTCTTGAGAACGCCGTGGAATTGACTGATTTAGATCGTTTGCTACAGACGCTTGAACGGCAGCAATATTTTCGACACTTCGACCAACCCGTTGTCTCACTGACACGGCAACATCACACAACGAATATGTAGACTCAAATTTTTGCACTAAACTTGTTAATGCCTGTTTACTAGGGCGAAAATTACGACCGAAAATTGGAATTAACGCTCTTAAAGTTGCAGTCACCGACTCCGAATGTCGGTAGAAAATTTTTATAATATGCAGACGTTGCTCGTTCGTGTACTTTACCATGGTAAAAATGTTGAGTTTACTGAATAAATTGACAGTGACAGTTTGATGATTAGTGAAAGAGTGCGTTCACAAATTAAATTCAAAATTGTCAAGTCCCTATTGGAAAATCCGATATATGGTTTAGTTTTGATGTATTGTTATCTAAGGGTACCCTGAATTAGAAGGAAACGACGAAAAAGTTGCCTTTGTTTTAGGAAGCCACCAAAAATCCTGGTGCTGGCAAGAATCGCTAATATTTGACCAGAAAGACAACTCACTACGACGTAGTTGATGATTAGCGGCATCGTGAGTTTGTCTAAGGTCAAGTTTTATTATCAAAATTAAGATACACCTATAGGGCATCGAAGTCATTAAAGATATTATGTTGATCATCAAAGGTTTCATATGGAATTATCAACCATTACAAGGTTTATACCAGACTTCATTGGGATATCATTTTAATCCGATTTCGTTGTGCTGTGTTAGCGAAGACCAGAATCTCTTAATTAGCGGAATATTTTCCTTTAAACCAAGAACATCTAGATATGGCTCGGAGTAGGTTCATGCAACAAAATTTATTCACTCTGAATCAAGTTGATTGTTCAAAACAGTTTTGATTTTGGTTGGAGTAATATCTATATAATTTTACTTCATCTTCCACTTGCAGCTATCGCAATATATAATGAGAGTGTGTCAGGTCGTTTTCGTACATTATGGCATGATGAAACGATCCTGCAAGATTGCTTGCATAAATGTTGAATATGATTCCAGTTTCATTATAATTATAATTATTCGTTATGAATTATTTACTGGTGAAAATATATGAGAATGTGCAACATTGGTTAAGTAAGGCCCAGATATTCTCTTTGGATTTTTGACATTTTTTGTGGCTTTTGTTTTGTTGGATATTAGATACAAGTTTTGACGCGACAGGTGGTATGTCATAGCCCAGCTTGAAACCGAATAGTTTATCTAGAACTACTATCAACTTATTTAGTAAAACTCTATTTTATACTTTTTTGAATCCCTTTCTGATATACAGATATCGATCTAAATTTCGCTAGGATAGGAGGCATCCTAATCTCTTTTGCGTACGGGATACACTACCGCTCTCTTCCAGTCGATGATGTGCATTATTAAACGGATGGTGTCAATGTCCCGCGATCCTAGTGAAAGATTTCACAAAACAGTGTTCAACATCCATCGATTTTTTACCTTTCAATAATTGATAGAACGTTTGGAGGCCTCCCGTTCGTAACGAACGGTGTAGTTCCTTTTTCTCGGTGATGATACTATTTGCCCTATTTTCGTCGCTGAATTCCGTGGAACCTTAGTTCTCGAATCCGAGTTGTGCACAAGGTACAAATTGGTTAATGCTATCATCCTCTTGAACTTTCTCTGTGGACCTATCTTCTTCTAGGATGGAAAGAAGTGAAGGTACCGATGTACGTTGGTTTTAAGAAATAAAGAGCTCGGTATGTCATTCCATAAACCAGTTGCTTGGCTTAGGCAAGAATCAATGTTTCAATAAACTGTATGTTTGAAAGTGGGTTTGAGGGTGATGATGATGACAGAGGGTGAAATAGCGACTGACCAAGGTGCGAAAGCGGATGTTACGATGGTGTTTGAGAGTATTAATTGACTGTATAATATTGGCGTCACCTATAAGGTAATTACAGTAAGTACGGTTTTGAATTCTATCTAGGAAGTGCATAGAGGTCTTCGGGGTACCTGATGAGGTGTGATGAGTATTGTACTCCAAATTTTGGTGAATTTTTCGGGCTCGTCCATTTAGGTGCCTAATATTCTCCTTGTGTGACATATTTCTATTGACTTGAGCTTATTCACGTTTATGATCTTGAGGAGTGTGCCCAATGTACCGTACAATAATTGTAGGAATACTTTTAAACTAGCTCCCCAATTCTGCAATTTGGTTGGAAACGATTACTAAGATCACTGCCCTACACGAACGTGAGTTTTCAGTTCCTCATTTTATGTTTACCACACTGGGACGTAGATTTGGAACAAATTAAACAGTGTGACGGTTCGTTTGACCTTTGCCAGTGAATGTGCACTCAAAGCAAGGATTTGTACGGTTCACTTCCATTACGATTGAAGATGCTTAAGGTCCGATAATAGTGCATAAATTTGATCCACACTCGTAGTGTTTTCATGTAAAGGGTAGTATCTTTTCAAAAAAGCTATAAAATAAATTCTGTATACCTTTCGACTAATTATAGAATATTATTGCATTGAAATGACTGCCTCGACTGACTTGATATCCTCAATTTATGTCTATAAAATATCGGCTATCATGCCTAGGCAGAAAAATAGTACAATATAGCCGCCACTCCATAACCACACCAAAGAGTCACACGCTTTAAATGCAATGGCATTTTGAGACTACGTGTGGATTTTCCGAGCTTCAAATAAAGTAATTTTTCTTGTTTTCGTAGCCCCGAGATAAAAATGCGCCTCATCAAATTGCTTCAATTTCTGAGTCAGTTGGACCTTGTAAGCGATTTATCCGAGATTTTTATGCGAAATTCTCCACAGGTTACCCGACTGATGTTCAGTTGCTGAGATCTTAGACGCACACTTAAGGCGACCCCGGCAATATTGTTTGCTAAGCGCGCAGGACGAATACAGGAACATTGATTATCATTCAGCACACCAGCCTCACGAACTTTCTTCTCAAACTTGCGTACACCAGCTGCAGTTGGTGTACTATTTCGGATGAAATACCTTTTCAAAATTCGCACTGTTTCGGCAGCACATCATCCACTTTACACTATTCTTCAATGAATTATAAATTACCTTTCGGAACTTTCAATTCAAGTTGTCTTGGATGGTTTCAAGTCTGATATTCACAAAATAAATGCTGGTGTGCCCCAGGGCTCCGTTCTGTCTCCGACACTCTTTTTAAATTTCATTAATGATCTCTTGTCCGGGAACGGCAGCGTATGTTAAGCTCATTAAATTCCGATATAAACAGCATAACCGATTGGGGAACTACCAACAGAGTGGAATTTAATGCTTCTAAAACACAAGCTATCTGCTGTCGCTTAAGTGAAATTCAAATACCCAGTCATTATCCATGAATGGCACTTGCATCGTTAAAACCGAAAAACTTTTCATTCTCGGTATGTGTGTCAATGACAACTACCGTTGGAATGACCACACATTCGAAGTCGGAAAAAATGCTGCGAAATGTCTAGGTTTCCAAAAGCGATATAAGAAATACTTCACCCCAACTGATCTGGCTTCAATATATAAGGCTTTCATCCGCCCAAAATTGGAGTACAATGCTCACATCTGGTCAAGTGCTCCCAAAACTTCTTTGCGCCGACTAGATAGGATTCAAAATCGTGCGATAAAACTAATAGGTGATGCTAATATCACACAGTCGATTGACAACCTCGAACACCGACGTAATGTCTCCTGTCTCACCCTGTTCTATCGCTATTTTCACCACCAGTGCTCCTCCGAAATTGCCAGTAGCATTCCGCCCCTACAAAGCTCCAACCGCAACACCCGTCTCGCTATGAATGCTCATCGGTACACCCTCAAGCCCACTTTCGGGCGTACCCTGAAATATCGTGATTCTTTTCTAAACTGAACAACTGGCTTATGGAATGCCCTTCCGAGCTCTTCATTTCCTAGTCATTATAACCTCCAAACATTCAAGACTAACGTACATCGGTAGCTCTATTTCCTTGAGTGCGCGTTAAAAAAAAAATAAAAAAAAAAAATAATTTCAGTTGTTCAAGTGTAAATCAATCCATTTCATACCTCAAAAATATAACACTGAGTTTCTGTTAGAGCTGTCAGTGTCAAAATAACATATGATTCAAAAATACTCGTAAACTAACAGATGGCCCACCTATTATCTGAAGGTGCTTTAGGCCCGGTAGTAATGCGAGGATCTGGTCCTGTTACTTTGTCTGAAATTCAGTTTGACGTTATATCTATCCCTGGATAGAGAAAGGGCGGGGAGCATTTCGAATGAACCTTTCGCTGCACTGGAGGCTGGAGTCTTGGCTTATTGTATTATAGTTCCCGAACCGAGTCGTCAATTTTGTTGGTTGGTTAGTTGTGCTGAACTCGTTGGGAGGTCCTGGATAAGTTTACCGAAAAGGATTCTGGTTTGAAACTGGTTATCGCTGTTCGGATCGCATGTAAATTTAAAAGCCATTATCCCGATAAATCCCAAGGATATGAACAGATACGATTCTAGAGACTGTGGTGCCAATCCAATTTGTTGCCCGCCTTGTCATTTTGCCTAGGGGTGATTGAGATCGCGACGTCAAAATTGTTTAAAGTTTTTATTTTTTGTTACATTATCTGGACTTTAACCCAAAAAACTAGCGCAGAACCCTTTGGAATGGTACCATGTAACCTCCTCTACTTCAAAAATTTGTAATAAATATTTGAACTCCACGAGACCTTCCAAAGAGACGTCCAAAGTAAAAAGCTTATCTTTCCTTAGACATTCAATTTGAATGCTCATGAACAACACTCACCGACTATGCTTAGAGTGGATGTGACCTGTTGCTTTTTTAACGAGTCCATCAGAAACATTTTGAAAATCCAACAGATAGAGTGCGGTTATAGATACATTCACATTTTATTATAAATCAGAAGCTAAAACAGCAGTTGCCCCATCACACTCTTGGAAAGGCTCTCATTTACATATCCCGTCAAACTCTTTCTCAGTTTCCGTTGACTGCTGTGCCAGTGTCACATAGAAAGTCTAGAAAATTTCAATGAATACTTAAGTGAAACCATTTAGAATCGTTTATAAACCTTCCCACTGTTCAGTAATTTTTGACGAAATTATGGCAGCGATTTGTACATGTAGACACCTGTCTTGCTTAGGAGCAATTTTATTATATCGTTCTCAGCATGAGGCACGAGTCTTCACAAATAGTCATAAGTTAACTATTTTAAAGCAGAAATGATGTGTCAGATAACCAGCTTGAGGTCTTTTAAGTAGGTGTAGATACATGAGGCAATATAAAGAACTATCTTTTTGGCACTGATTGTGATAATCATGTCAGAATTTGAATTCTGACACGACCACCATGCTAGCTGTTGTCATCAAAACTTCTTCATAAACATTGTTATGTCGCTTTATAAGTTAAAGCGACGCGCATGTCCATTTCGATTTTGTTTTGTTGTCGGTACAAATCTCTGACAAACAGAATTTAATTAGACACAAACGCTACACACAGGCAACACAGACAACACGCAAGCGCAGTTGTTGTCCTTTCAGCAGGAAGCTTGAGTTGCATCTGTGTAAACAAACATACACGCAATCCCCAATGGACACTGAGTTTATATTTTTCATCATATTTAGTTCAAACAGATATGGGCAAAAGTATTAACTTAAACTCTCAGTCTTAACAAGTTGCCAGTGAGTCAATCGATAATCTGTGTGTACAACGCGCGATTGGAATCGTTCTGTTTTGTGCTGTGGACTGTGTGTGTGTTTTCCGGCCTGACTGGCCGCCCGGTCGGTTATCGGAGGTTAGATTTATGATCGTTGTGCCGTGTGTTGAGACATGGATTGGTTGCAAGTGAATTGGCAGTGGTAGTTCAATTACTGATGGGCAATAACAAACGTTTAAACTCTTGTCGCTGCAGTAGTTTCGATGATCAATGATCTTTTGCCGACAAATCGCACATGCACATTGGTTGTTTGTAAAGGGTTTTGAGAGAGAAAACAAACGCACAACAAATCATAAATTTGTTAAACGACAGTTGGTGATCAGGAAGTTTATGTTGGTAAGGTTGTATACAATAATTTTGTTTTTTTTTCCCACGAATCAGTAGTGAGAAGGTGCCTTTCTGTGTAAGAAGTCAACGAAAAGGAAGGATACGTGATTTTGCATAATATTTGATTGATTTTGTACTATGCTTAGCTTCTAATAGAAATCAAATATGATCTTCCAGAAACATTTACAGAAATGAAAAAAAATTTCAATAGGTTCCACAACGTTCCAAATGGTATAAACGTTATTAAGGTCTTGTAGTACCTACTTGCCTTAGACTTCTTAATGCATAAACTATCTTCCATAGAAATATCAACGAAATCGATTCAACGGATCACATTTCTTGGCCTATAAACAGAAACCGAGGCTATATCACAATCCAATTGCTGCAAGTGTTTGTTAGAGGTTGGAAAAACTTCTAGTCTGATGCGTAAACTATCTCCTTTAGCAATTCAAAGTATGCATTTGAATTAAACGTATGCATTTGAACATATCTGTAAAGATATTTACATTCATCAGCAGGAGCGGAAAGTGACAAAGTTTCGAACAAAAACTATGAAACGACAGATTTGCTACGTAAGCAGTTTTGGAATGTTTTGAAAACTACAATACAATTTCGAAGTTTCCACATTGATCCACTTGATATAAATACTCTTGTATGTGAGTTGCATAGGAGAAGGCAGATGTATCTCTGTCTCAACATCCTTTATTTGAAAAACTAACGATCGAATAGCGCTCCCTGAATTTGTATTTTACACAATGGCATTGAATATGTATGGTGTGCTGTCTAAAGGATGCATTTTTTGGCAGACACTTTTGGCCTCATAATAATACTCCAACTCAAGCAGCTTGTCTGGTGTCGATGAACTATCATACCACATTCTTACCCATCACCATTCCCAAAATCAAGCGTCGTTTTACATCAAAGCTCATCACCGCATATCTGCGCCTTAATTTTGTTGACTGGTAAACCTTTTGCTGCTAAACTGCAACCAAATTGGTGAATACCAACGTAACAGCAGCATTCAGAGGTAAAGAATTTAAATATCGAGCAGACCAAAAGCGGCAGCATTTTTCAAACACACCGCGCGTACATTTTTCATCAACATTTCGTCGCCTCAAATCTCCCGCCGATACTTGCAGCACAAATTGACAGACGAAAAAATTCTCAAAAATTATGGTAACCTTCTTGAAGACCATTTAAGTCCAAAGCTATGCTGGACAGCACTGCGCTTTAAAATTCCTCTTAACCTGCAACTTTTGCAGCATCTCTGTTAACTGAAATAAAACACATAAAGTGCCAGAAACGCAAACACACGAAATGCCATTCAATGAGCTATTTTTTAAAATTTCATCCACGTCCTTCAGTGTCCAGATACATTCAGTAGCCCAAACAGAGCAAATCAGCAATTCCTTGTGAATTATCCACAAAAACTTGACCCATCAATCTACGTTCCATCATTCTTCTCGTTTCATGTCATTGGCTTGTGTTGTGTTGCTACAGCAGAATTGTCCTCAACGTTTGTCGGATATTGGTCCACAAAGTATGCAACAAAACTGAACTTCACAACTACTGCAGTATCTGTAGAAACTTCAACGTCAGTAATTGTCCTCGCATTATTGTCATCATTAGGGCGAAATATTTCGGAATATTTCCTGCAACCAAGTTTGAAGTCAGTAGCAGGATTTTCAAGGCCTCAGACATTTATGACTTCTTAGTGCTTGTGGTGATGGTAATGGTGATGGTTACAATAGTGATGCTGGTGGCTCTGTGGAATTCTACACATCAAATGAAATAAAATTTAATATCTCGCGTTATATTATTTGAGTTCTGTAACTTTGTTTGTTCTATACATGTATATGCATCTATATCTTCTATCTGTACTTGGAAAGAAAAAAAAATAACTTCAGCAGCTCGGGCGGTATGTGAATGGTATACGAGTATAGTCAGGATTTTGCAGATGATGGTACATATGAAATGAAGGTAAAGTCTACACCGGTAGCAGATAAACCAAACGAAATATCGAAAGGAAAACCACAAACGACTAAAACCTTCTTCTCTCGACAGCAAGATGTCGAGAGACGGAGGTTGGAGAGATATAATGACATCGACGATAATGATGATGGAGCTGCCTGCAATGCTCAGCACATGCAACAAAACTGAAGCACTGCATTGCGCAGGCAAGCGAGCGGGAGAACCACAAATATCTGTAAATATATCCGCGGCTTTGTATGTATGGCAAAAAAAAACACGAGAAAAAAGAACACAGAAAAAAACGCTATACATTCCGCTCGAGAAATGATGAGGCCATGGAGCACTACTTGTAGAGAAGCTAAAGCAGAGGATTACAGAAGCAACTATGCTCAAAGTTGGTTTCTACTATTACTACCACTGTTGAGTTGGGTTTCATTTCGTTCGTTACTTTATTTTTTTTTTATTTTTTACATTTTACAGCATTGTGCGGGCTCTTGTGCACGCTACAAATGGAAGTAGGATCTAGTGAAAGAATGAGATGCGAAGAATTTTTATTTAGAGGTAGAGATCGAGAAGAGCCATGCTCTGAGTTGTTGAAAACCCTTTGAATGTTGGAAATTAACATTTTATTTGGAGAATTTTGCACACATGGTTTGGATAATTGGCCTTTGAATGTTTGAATGGCGCTTCATAGATGTTAAATGCGAAATTGCTTCTGGCCGTGCACTATTAATTTTTTTTATTCTTGACCCAATTAGGATGTTGAAGGGACCTAAGCATACATGAATATCCTATAATTTAAAGGAGTGGTACGGAGAGGAGCTTTGATATTCAGAATGTTATCTCCACTGAAATATAACGTGCTCCGTATCTTCCTCATTGACTGCCTACTCCTTGTGAAGAACTGGCACCTCCTACCCTAATCAATATAGATATTTGCAATAAGAATCAGGCAGTGGCTATTTGCAGGAATACAGTAGTCCGCGTGGATATCACTGTATTTGAACAGCTTCACCAATATTAGGTGAAATGTTTAGACTCTATCTTGTATTTTAGTGCCTCTGTCTGATTTCCTTACAATATTCTTGACATATCCAGATCCTCCAACCTTTATCGGAATTCAAAAAAAATCTATCTTGTTCTAGCCTTTATTGAGATAAGCTTTGCTAAGGTGGTTCACCTGGATAAGTTAAGCCAGTTTAAGACCTAAAAAACATCTAGAAGAGTTGGCCCGACCTACTTATATATACTAGCATCAGAGACGGAAATGTTTTTGTGCATTTAGAAGAGGCTTACTGAAAGCTGAACTGAAGCAATCAACCCAAGTTGTTTGGACTTTAGAGCATCTCGAAATCGACGACAATTTTGCTCAAGAAATCAACTTTTCAATCGCGGGGGCAAAATTTGCGTATTTGGGTATCGGAAAATCCACAAAGTCATAGAGCAGCGAGCTGGTTGTGTGTGGCAACATTATTGGCCCATTTTTCTACTAAGACGACAATGGAATAAACGTTACAGTTAAAAGAGAGCACTACCGAGTCATGATAACCGATTTGTTATGGCCACCTATAGTTATATAATATTTAGTGACCTATAGTTCCAGCAAGGTGGGGTGTCATTCAAGCCGTCTAACAATCGATTTATTACACACTACGGTCAATAATCATACAATAAGCCGTTTTGGTGATGTTGCTCGACCTTCACGGACTTTTTTTTAGGCTGGCAATAAAGATCGATGCTTTGCGAACAACTCAGGGACGATTTAGAGACTGGTCAATACTGGAACAATACTCGTCAAACTATGCGTGAAATAAGGGCCGAAACCAAAAATGTTTTGAAAAGTTGGGCTGAGGGTATGGGCTATTGCCACGGCACCCGAGGCAGATACTTGAATAAAATACTAGTCAATAATTGGTCGGAAGGTTAACTCTTTTTAGGATTTTTTTAAACTAAACCAACAAGTAGCCCACCTTATATGTAGTGAGCCCATAGAGAGTCGGTTTGTCTATAACAAAATAAATTGAAAACAGAACCCCTAATAGGAAGTAATCATTTCTCCCCCAAACTCAACTTCGTGTGGTTAAAATTCCATCTTTGTAACCAAGCTATCCCCAACTGGTTTACTTACAATAGCTCAAACTGGATATCAGTTCGCCCTCTAACAACGTTGATGCACTATCTTACTCCATAGAAAGAGTTACGTTTCTGTACGTTCATACTAAAATCTTTATTGCCTTCGGTTTGAATATATGAGGCTCTAGGTGGCTTCGACATTTTGTACAAACAACACCTGAAGCACAATGTGTTAACCTAGCTTGCAAATTAACTCGCGCAAACACCTGACACTTGCTTGTCAAATAACAAGAAGAAAACCGAACAAGCCAGAAATGAGCCTTTCTTAAGCATTTTAAATTTCAATACGACCAACAACAGTCTCTCAAAGCCAGTAAGATTTGAAAACTCTGGCTCCTCCTGTCGCTCAATCTTCATTGATAATGACAATTTAGCTTCCAGCCCGTTTTGGTATTGCAAAATGGCTTGCTGCAAGTTTTTTTTTTTTTTAAACTCAACTTCAGTGTGTCATGTCTCCGCCAGCACTTGATCAGGGCGATTCTTTAATGGAACGGATTCGCTCACAATTCACAAATTCTCTGGTCCATGTGAATCTATTTCATCATCCTTCTTCAGATCCATTGTAACTATGTCACTTCTTCTCAAGGTCATGTGTAACTCTGGTAAGAGTTTTCATCCATTGCTGTACTTACGTTATTTAATGACTGTGATAACCTTAATTGGTTACCTATATACTGAACATTTGACATAAATTTCCAATTTTCTGGATTTAGAAATTACATTGACCATCTTTTCTTGACATGTCCCCGTAGTAAAAAAGATCACTCAACAAATACAAGACCTTATTAATAAACGAAATTTGCTGTTCTCTAGATGGCGCAGATACCAATTTCCGTATATCTACAAATGAGGAATTCCGAGAAGTGCGAAATTCTATTACATGTCTGATTATAACATATAGTACAATAATAAGTACTATCAAACTTAGTTTAGCTCCCATAAATCAAGTTCAGCGTTTTGTAAATCTATTTGGCAAGTCGGGCATTATCAGAAGTGAATCTGACTGTAATAATATTGACCTTAGTGAACTCAATAAAAAGTTTACCAACAGTGCACCACCAAACAATAGCCAGATTGACTTTTCCTTTTTTGACAGCTTCTAAGTAGAACAAGGAACACTGCGTTCTTTTTCCTTTCAATGTGTTGAAGAGACGGCTATAGGTGAGGCTATTCTCTCTATTAAATCGAATGCTGTAGGTCTGAATTAAGGAGTCATCGAAAAAATTTACCCACCGAAAATTAATAAAGAAATACAGCAAAAATAGAACTTAAAAAATCAAAAAAAATTAAAAGTATTTATTTCATGTCTCCAAATCTGTAAAAATTAGCAAAAAAAAATTAATCTTTATTTGTAACAAATTTTTTAATTTTTTCAGGAACACCTTCCATCATTGTTTTTGTGATCCCATCTGTCACCTTTTTAGAGCTATTTTTCCAACATTTTTTTAATTCTTCCAGGGTGTTGACAGTTTTTTTGGTGGCTCTTAACTCTTTTTTGACCAGGGCTCAATATCTTTCAGGTGGCCTAAGTTCTGGCGGATTCGGAGGATTGGCCACTCTGGCACCACCGAAACGTTGTTTAGCTCATACCAATCCAACGCTCTCTTTCCATAGTGACATGGCGCAAGATCAGGCCAAAATAAGGGGAGTTCTCGATGATTGTTGTATAAAGGCCTTAAGCGCTTCTGCACTCACTTTATTTACATAAATTTCGCCATTTATTGAGCCAGTCGTGATGAAAGTTTGGCTTCTGAGCCCGCCATAACAAATTGCTTGCCAAACAAGGATTTTTTTTGGAAATTTCGCTTAAGATATAGAATGTAATTTTTTTCGATGGCACTCCTTATATTCATCCGAAATTCATTAAACTCTTGTTGTCACTTCTATTTAAACACCTTTAAAACTTGTTTAATACAATTATAATGACCGGAAGTATTCCTGATGAATAGAAGCAAACAAAAATTGTACCTGTTTCAAAATCATCCTGGCAAAATAATTCTGAGCTTAGGCCAATTGCTATGTAAGGTGTTTGAGAAAATTGTAAGTACACAAATGACGACTTTCCTCGGGCTAACAATAGTTCATCCAGTCTGCCAGTAACATCCGGGATACTCCGAGGATCTGTCCTTGGCCTTCTTTTGATCACAAGATTATCATATCTATACGGATGATGTGCAGTTATCTAAGAAAGTACCCAAATCTACAGTGTCTTCCAGAGTCCCAAACCTTAATACAGACCTCGAGTCCATATTTGAGATCCATGAGAAGCGCGCTGTCTAGGAAATTGAGAGATGCTATCCAGGAATGAGATTCGGAAATTCTACCAAAAGGTAAAAAACCATGCGACGTACAAAAGCCCCGAACCGAAGCCTGTAGAGACGAACAAGGGAACATCGTTGTGTGAATACCTGAAGCCCTTCGTCACCAACCTGATAGGTCCATATCAGTGTGACTTCAGGCCAGAAAAGTCTACCATAGACCAAAAATTCACACTACGGCAGATCTTGCAGCAAACCCATGAGCTTTTGATCGATACACACCACCTATTTATCGATTGACAGCATGCATAGAGACGAACTATACAGAGCAATATCTATTTTTGGCATACCTGCCAAACTCGTCCGTCTGTGCAGGATGGAGCACGCTGCTCCATCAAGGTCGGTAAAGATCTCACCGAGACCTTTGATGTCAAAAATGGATTTAGACAAGGCGATGCGCTGTCATACGATTGCAACATCATATATGAAAGAATAGTGCAAATCTCACGAGTAAACACAAGAGGCACAAACTTTCAAAAGTCTGTCCAACTACTCGCATACGCCGACGATATTGACATAATCGGACGAAAGCAGCGTGATGTCAGTGGCGCTTTTGCGAGTATTGAGACAGAAGCGGCGAAAATGGCTTTAGCGGTCAACGAGGGCAAGACCAAGTATATGCTTTCGAGCAAAAAGGACACTCAACACGACGTCTCGAACAGAACGTCACCTTTCACAGATAAAGCTTTGAGGTAGTTAAAGACTTTGTCTACCTAGGCTCCGCTATAAATTCAGACAACGACACCAGCGCTGAGATCAAACGATGAATTATTCTTGCCAATCGCTGCTTCTTTGGGCTAAGAAGGCAATTGAGTAGCAAAGCCCTCTCTCGGACAGCAAAAGTCACCCTTTATAAGACCTTAATAATCCCGCTCCTGCTCTATGGTGCATAGGGATAGACATTATCAAAAATGGATGAAGGTGCTTTTGGTTGCTTTGAGAGAAAAATTCTTTGAGTGATCTTCCTACCTTTCTACATAGACGTTGATTGAAGGAAGAGATACAACGACGAACTGTATGGGCTGTACAGCGACGTCGACCTAGCCAAAAGAGTGAAGATCCAACGACTAAGATGTCTGGGTCATGTAGATCGGATGACACCAATGCTTCGGTCCGAATAGTCTTTGAATCCGCAGACTGCGCAGCGTTGACATCGGCTCATGAAATATCTTGACATTGACCTTTTATCGCAACACCCGTCTCGCTAAGAAAAATAATGCGTTTACATACGAGTACAAGCTCAATTCCGAATGTAGTGTAAATGTAGTCATTTTTTTGTAAGCCTTACAATTTTTATGGAATGCCCAGACGGGTTTCTTATTTTTTGGTCATTATAACCGGCAAACATTTAAGGCCAATGTTAGCTATCTTGTTTTCCGTTCTTACTTTTCCTCGCCCTCTCTGACTGTAAGTATAAATGACAAATTCCACTGATCTTTTGTCATTCTATACTATATATGTAGCTTTACTCCGCTTCAACCTTTCTCCGCCTATCGCTTTCTTTGCTATGTTGGCAGCGGTGCCTTGGCAAACAATTCAAAAATGCATGTACGAGTATATAGTCTGCTCAAGTCTCTTGCATCATATTGATAACATTTCAGAGTCGTGAGTTATGCTATGTATTTGGCAAATGTGTGCAATTGCTATTTCTAGCGATGCAAGTTCTGCCAGCATATAACTTTTTTCAGTATTGGCGAGTTTCCTACCCAATATTGCTTTAGTCATTCACTGAAGACGTCGCTCTACTCGATTTCTCGATTCAATGACAGTACGTTGCATGAGGCTCATGGCTACCGCTTTTCCAATTACTTCCTTTGTCTTTTCGGTTTAATTTTTTATAGCTTTTTGGCAATCCCCTAGCTTGGGCTTATTAAAAGCCTTTTAGCTGCCAGGTATCCACATTTTTCTCGTATGTCGGTTTTTTGTAATGGTTTTGTTCTTATCTTCAATAATTGCCGAGATCCCAAAGTAAGACCCTGTGTCGTTTTCTTATCGAAGAATCCTTCAGTTTCCGCGATGGTTCTGAAGTTTGTTAATCTGTTGCCTATTCGCGTTTATATCTTTTAGACTTTTATTTATAGGAAGGCGCCTTCTTATCGTTAAGGTAGGCTATCAAGAGCTCGTTATTATCTCCTTATTAGTTTGCTGGGAATACTTCCCAACTGCTTTTGGTTTTGTATTGTCAATGTCTCGTGCTCCCTTGTGGTACTTTAATTTATTCATCTGATGACCATTACCTGTAAACTTCTTTAAGAGAGTTCTCCGAGCTTCAAATGATAATCAGATGCATTAACTTATAAGCGTTTTTGGAAACCCATTTGGCAGTTGCATTTTCGCCATTTAAGGAATATACTGGTCAACATTTGGTTATGATGACACAAGAAGTAATTAGATATCGTAGGTAGAGAATGGTCTATAGGTTTTCATTATCAAGATCTGTACAAATTGTTCACCCAATTGTCATTCGTTAATCTCAACTCAAATCGAACTGATTGCTTTCCACAAAATGAAACTCAAATTTGTCGATTCGCAACAAATCGCTGATTTCCATCTTTCATTATACAACACATCACCCCAGACACATTGTCGACACTATAAACATAAAAACTGAAACCCAAAAGCCGCAATTTTTTCAACTTCAACAGCTCAGCCAAACAGAACCAACAACATAAAATGAACCAGCCCGATTGCCACTACAACATACGAGTACAAGAAAACATCCTGATTCATATCTTTAAGGTTCGAAAAGAAAAGAGACGAAACAAATTAAGAATTCCGCCCGCATTTTCATTTTGTTTTTTCCACAATCCCCAATTCGTACTCCATCCGCTTGTTCTTCGTTTTTCCTCATTTATCGTCTTTGGAATTTTCCAAAGTCTTACAGTACGAGTAGCTGTGAGAACTGAATGCATATGCGACTGTAACCCGCCACTAAGTCTATCCTTGTTTCAGTTCGCCTACTCGCACCGCCCTCGCACTATTACTACCGATATTGTATCCAAAATCAAGCACAAAAATCCATCTGAAATCACATCAGAAGCGGTTTTTCTGATTTCAGATACATTTTGTTTGTTTGATGCTTAGCTTTGCTTGCTCCACAATTGGTACCGCCAAGCAATACGTGTTATGACCTTTTGGACAAGAAAATACTACAAAACATCGAAAATTATCTAAGTCATGCCTTCTTTGTGGATATCTGTATCTTTCTACTTGTAAACTCACTAACGCAGTGTGATAATTGTAATGCGAAAGCGTATCCATGAGATACTGGTACTCGTACATAGAGTTGGACATTTTTATGGTAATTAAAGTGCACCCAACAGCTAATGGATGTACAAGTCGATGGTTTCAGTTAAGCTAGGCGTAGGTTGATAAGCATAATTTGGTATGCTTTACGTGTATCTATCAGTAGCATAGTACTCGTACGAAACGAATTAGATACAAGTATCCCGAATGCGAATTGTTCTGTTTTTTTTTTTTTTTTTTTTAAATTCCATACGAGTAGGAGAATGAGTACTAGTACGAGTACTCCCGTGTCAAGGTACGACTAGGACTACGCGTATCTCATTGTTAAGTGAACAACGTTATGCTGCAATCTGAGAGGATAGAAAAACAATTAATCGACCAACGATGATTGGAACAATTAGTTCAATCGGTATTTCGGCCTTTCCGCATGGCCATGCGGTTGAAGTTACTGAGCATGCACTGAAACTAGGTATGCCTCCGGCATTGCTTGGTTTAGATGTTTCTCATTCTTTTCATCGGCAATAATTAGTGGATGCGAAAATTCCAGATAAACTCTTTGATTTTTTCCGTTCCCGTTGGTAGATTTTTCCAAGTGTATGGTATCTTTCGTGAATATTTTTGTATCTATTCCAGGGAAATCATAAAAAAAAGGAGATAAATGTGTGTCAGTATCAGGTAACCCTTTGGTATTCGGCGCACTCTTTTGTTTATTTAATGGCATGCGATTGTATGTTTACCAAGTGAATTAGGATGCCATCATGTATGTAGGTTGGGTCAAACCTTCACCAGCAGATTGTCTATAAAAACGTGAATCGTAAAAATATCAAAATGAAGGTCTTCTTCTAATTTGCGAGGTCAAGGTGAGATGATAATAGAGATGTTAATTAAAATCGCTACTGAGTGTGGTGCTCCTTTGAATCCTTAGATGTAGAATGCGGTAAAATGCGGTAAAATTCATTGAAATAACGAGTTAAGGTCCACCTTTAAATTGTAATGGTTCTAGGAATTCGGACAACGGGTAAGTAAGATCCTTTTTCTATCTCTCGAATTTGATCAGCAGCTTGCTTCAATATACTATACTATAGAATTATTTCTATTTTAGAGCTAGGTGAAGGGAATCTGAATTTAGGTCTAGTATTTCAATTGTCTGGGACAGGCATTTGAAAATTTTCGAGGCCTCGAGTATGCTAGGGCCAAGCTTTTAGGTCATTTCAAGATCGTAGGTCTAGGGATAGAATTTAAAGTCCATAAGTCCGGCGACAGAATTTAAAGTCCATAAAACTTGAACCAAACTGTTTGGTTTGTAAGTTTGTTTTAAGTAATTATATGCCAGTCATTATGCCACTTTTTCCACTGGATATGTGAACTTTCAGTTTTGTTTTTGGCTCGGTAAAGGTGGGCAATGTTCTCTGACCTCTGTCCTCCTGATACAAGCCCAAACTGTTATTCGTCAAAAAGTTCTGTTTTATTTACTTCATCAGTATATCTCGTTATTTAAATCAAATGTTGTTAACACGAAATAATTTTCTGTCTCAGCAAGCATCCATCCCCTATAATGCTCAGCAATTTCTGGGGAATTCATTGACCTGCCAAGCTTCATCTTCTTAAATTACATTCTTCGAAAAAAAATATTCAAATAACTACGCCAATTAGTGACATTTCGCCACGCTTTTTCTCAACCAAAAGACCTTTCGCTTGTAATTGCATCTCAATAACAAAACCTTAGCTCAACTCGTTCTGCACTGGCACCTCTTAATTAACACATTCCAATGTTCTCTCTGTTGGAGTCTTGGTTCTATCATATTCACTCCCCAACATGTCCACCTTCGTATATCCCATCGGGTTAATTCGTGCATCCAGCACAAAGTCGACAGATCATGTAATCGAATTATGCATTCGTATCTATGACCATGAACATGTATCTATACCTCACACCCGGTCGTGTGTTAACTTTTAATCGAACCGAAAAGACGGATAACCACCAGTAGATATGAAGATATGAAGTACACACCTCTATCACCACCTTCGCTTCTCATAAATTGACTCGCTCTAAGCTGTGATGCATAGAATGAGTTTTTCGATCAGCATTCTGCTCTGACAGAGTATAGATACGATTAATAGACGTATCTCTAGAGTGTCGATAGTGGAAGGCAACAACTAGAAATTAAAAAAAAAAAAAAAAAACTCAAAGATGTATTCAGCTGGAAGCGATAAATGTCATGAAAAAGTTGACTCCAAAGGCCACAGTAGCAAGTCATACATGATATCCAAATCCAGTATCCCATGCCTGAGGAAGCTTGCCGACTGAAGCAGCGTGACGATAGCGTCAAAATTGACTCTCAACAAATTCATTAACCCTTGCCGGTAAGAGAGGTGAACACCGAACACTGTCGGTAGCTCATAGCTACCAATGTACATATTATGTACTCGTACTAGTAACATCATGAGTAGTCTGTGCATGTTTGTCGGTTACTGGTCTCTGTCATCCACTAATTGGACCGACTGAATGCATCTGAAATTAAAAATAAAAAAGATACACATGCCCGATGATCGTAATTACTGTTCTGAGAAGGGTGTAACATGGAGACCCTGAAAGTGTTAATGAGTACCTCGCTGTCGCTGACTACTGATATACTAGGTTCCGACACGACCTAGTTGGTTAAAAATTCGACAATTATCACATCAATTGTTATCTAGCTCAAGACGATATGTCGGGACCGTTGTAATTTTTTTTTTTTTTTTTTAGAGAAGGACAAGACTTAAACAGATGGAAGGTCATAAAGGCAATAAACGCGTTCGTTATTTCTGCGCATGGAATTTCGGATAGTCTTGGAATTACAGCTTCTGTGTGATTGCGGCATGCATCAAGGAGATGCCGCTGTATTAGATTTGAATGGTGAAAGAGGAACTGGATGGAGTTGAAAATTATTCGTTTATGACATACATACGTATAACTTGAAGGAGTTCTGGTCCTTGTTTGCCACTTAATTGAGGCGAAGATTTCAAGGACAGACAAGACGAATCTTACTACTTGCCAAATTAAGTCACAAAATGGAGTGGAAATCCATCTCAAAATAAGACGAATGTTATAAAATACTAAAAGATGCGTGAAGACTTTGAAAAGCAGAGATTTCAAGCTGAACTCAACATTTCCATCACTGTACCTAAGTCCTGTATCAACTTGGGGAAAATTTTAATTTACTAGTCGCCTGTTTCTACGTAACTCCATCAATAGATTATATTACCAAATATATCCACTTAAAGAGCAACGCTACAGCCAGTCACACCTCCTTCTGCAGGTATAGCAATCCGGGTTAGTACATCTCTTGGAAAATCCACAATTTTATAGGAAATTGCTTACTCCAGCGGTACATGACACCTGACTTAAGTACAATTCGTTATGGCGTCATATTATAGTATAAGAGAGAAAATCATTTCTGCGAAAGCCACAGCCCAAGTCTCCTCTGATCTTGATGCCTAAGCGCACGGTGTCTCTTTCATAATATGAGGTGACGTGCATGTACTACTAAATGCCTCCTGAAATTACCGATGACAACAAACGACGTCAACGATCACATCGATGACAACAAAGCCAACAAAGACAAGGGCAACAGCAGATCCACAACAAACTTAACATCGCTGACATTGATGGCAACGACAATGATGATGTACAGATGATTGGAGATGCAACAAACAAAAAAACACGTTCCCCAATAGCATTACTCTTAAGGGTTTTTCAAGAGCAGTATCCTCTTTCAGTGTCCCACTCCTGCCAGCGTTTACCTCTACTCTGTATCTCTGAAAATGATTCTAATTTATCAATTTCTACATGGGCGTGTATCGTATCATTTCGCCAAAGATGACGTATTGATACGCGGTCGACGCTGGTTGCAGGTTTCTCGATAGCTCCCGTACCCTGGATTCGACTTATGGGCATCCATCTCACGAATAGCCAGTGGTCAGTGGCAATTGCGTCATTAAAAATTATGGTTATGTGCACGAATGTTGTCACAAAGATGTATTGCAACGCGCTGTAGAAAGTTACCTGTACGAGTACTTGATGGACAGACTTGTGCTGTAGTGACGATGGGATGCCTTTGGGTGCCATTATTGGGTCTTAACTTGTTATCGAAGAATTTTTTATCCTAAAATGAGTATAATTTTGGGTGAATATTTCTTGTCACACAAACAGATTAAATTATTGACAGTTGTTCGGATGAAAATGAAAGTGAGTGATGAGGTGAGGTTTAAATTGTTTTGATTTTGAAACTTTGAACACGCTTAGGATATATCGAATACCTTGCTTAATTTTTTTATAATTCGAACGGCCAATGAAAGGACTATGTATGAAAAGGTTCACACCAGGAGCTGAGCAGAAAAGAAATTCACTCTATTGCCTATGAATAGGCGTTTAAGAGTTGCTATTGATTTGGGACTTCGCTTGACGTTGTAAATCTAAGGAGAAGGAAGGTAAATAGTGTTTGTGACAGTGTGGTTGGAACTATAATAGTCTACATCTCACGTGTGCTTTGTTTATTTGACTTATTACAGTCGTAAGGTCATTCGAATTTTCTGTACTTCCTTAGCTTGTTTTCCTCTCGTACTTTCGAAGAACAGAATGTCTTTTTGCCTTTAAGTCGAATTGAGCCATTCCACTTCAAAACCTACTAACGAATTGATTAACGATTGAATAATGCTTTATTTCTCTCAATGATGTCTATTGATACTTCTGAAACTACGTTTTGAAAGAAATGTGCAAGGAGAACCAACATGTGGTAAAACCTCTTCTACCTTAAATTCAAGCTACCTAACAAAGTGTAGCTATGGATCATGGTGAAACTCTGAACTAGTATCACAACGAACTATATCCCTCGGCTTGTATAGTAATTAGGAAAATTCAAAGAAGATTATTTCCAAAAATGGCTAAATTGAGGTCATTGACTACCAGCGCTTGTGTATCTATTAATCTAAAATCTTCGCAAAATAAAGTCATTCGCCGTTATCCACATTCTGTTCTAAGATTGGCGCTAATACACCCAAAGAATGTAGAAAATTTCAAAGAGCTATTCTGATGAGGTTATTCCTTGGTTGCATACCGGTCCCACATTAGACTGCGAACTTGATTTCGACGCCTAATTGGCTTAAATTCTCATTAAATACCGGCGCTTAAAACGCATTGGCTAAATCACATTTACAATTACAAATACTCGTACACCAACCGCTTACGTTCATCGCCATAGATAGTGAAAATCCATTTAAGGAATGCTCCATGGCTTCGTCTATCGTCTCCCATCGTTGCTTATCCCAATCTTGCTCTATACCAAAGCAATATTCTTCTATTCCAAAAGCAATTTTCTGAATTCGAGTATAAATACTCGTACACAGATGCGTGTGAATACGTTGAAACGCACGCAAAACTCTATCTAACGTGCGCAAAGATTCACTTTTTTTTTTTTTTTTTTTTTACAACACTGCACTGCTGCGCGATGAAGTATGACATCGGTCGGTACTATGTACGCTGCTTCTTACTATGTACATCTTGGATCTTGAGAATAACGTCGAAGACGATAAACCATCTTACCTGGTTGGATCATGCTAACTGCCTTGTTGCGCTTCTGCTTGCCTCTGTCGTTTTATTCCAACTTAATTGCATAAATCAGGAGACAAGTTGCCCGCACTTTAACGTGATGTTTTTGACATGTCCACGATATTAAATTATTTATACGGGAGACCCACAGACCATGTGGATGAGTAGAGAGAGACCTTAGGGGAGATAGTTGAAGGGGAGGCTCCAGCAATGATGATGACAAGCAACAGGTAAACGCACACAGAACCCACCATAGCGACAGTGATGGCGATTACCAATGATTTAAAGGCAACTAGAAGCCAACTGGAAGAGATCAGACGAGGAGATGTGAATGTGAGTTTCTATGGGGACCTGCCATCCGAACGGATGACGATGAAGATGATGATGATGATCTTGAAAAGATACGAGAAGTTGGTGCACCTCTGCGATGTTTTAGTGTCTTTAAATTCTTTGCAAAGGCAATGAGCGGAGATTGAGAGGATTTTGATTGGAGTCGTTGTCTTGTGTCGCCCCCCAATTAGGTGAGAAAATTGGTTAAATGAAATCCAGGTGTGGGTTTTGATTTGAACTGGACATTGGTGGACAAAGTCCCAGAGGGCAAATTACGAGATCGACAAATATCTGAACAGTGAATAGAAAACGAAAGTCAGTTGGTTGAAAAGAACGTTTGGAGTGTGGAATTTGATCAGTGATCAGGGTTTTAAAGTGAATTTAAAGAATACTTCCTAGAAGTTGATATCTGAGTGGATAAAGGTGATTTTGAAATGGAATTTTTGGTTTGAATTTGAAGGTTAGGGAAGAGACTGTCTTTTTGTTGCATATATTGTTTCCGATGTGTCCAGCAGGAGCTTGAAGCCGATGAATATAAATCTATGTGCTTTTGCTGCATTCCTAACACTAAATTGATGGATTAATTTTTTAAAAGGATGGATTTCCGTCTGCCGTACTAGATTCACATTTACAAATTGTACTGCCCAATGTGGTTTAGATGCTTGCGACTCAGCAGTAGTTAGGTGAGGTAAGAGTGGCTCTTGGGGAATACCCAACCCAATTGGCCCGATTCGGTGCCGCGTGGATCTGTAATCGTCATACACTTCGAACCGATTTGAGATTCTGAGGAAGGCTTGGAAACTGTACACATCTAGTCGCAAAAGTCGTTTATAAAAACGCCAAGACTTCTTGCATGCATCTATACAACACAGTGTCCAGTGATGAGACCTATGATAGCGCTGCGATGTATTCTGTTTTAGAAAAACAAACTTTTAGAGTGATTCAGCTTTGGCCAGATTTGTTTGGTCGCTAGACATGTTGACCCAACAGTCCTCTATAAGCATTCAACTAAGTATTATCTTGCACGTAGCGACTTACATACCAATAGATACAGTAGGATAGGATATCCTATGCAGTTATTATGTTTTTATTCAGCCGGGACAGTACTTCTCCCAACACTTTCGCCTGGAACATGAGTTGTTAAGAAGCTGTCAGGGTTAGAAAAATGTGTTTTCGGTCTTACAAGACCAACGCAACAGAAAAAAACCGAAAAAAGTTCAAACGCCTTTCTTAAGAGACAAAAAATACTACAATGCCCCAAAAGTAATAACAATTTTTGGTCGTTCGTCAAAAATATAAGAAATTCTGCCTCATCCTCTATCCAAGCGCTTATTTAGAATGATATTCAAGCTGTCTGCTCATTGGACAAAGCCAGTTGCGGCCAACTCAACCCTCCCAGACTGTGCTATGTCTCCGCCTACACTTGAGTGCGTCGAATCTTCAATGGGACGAATTCATTTCCACACTCGTGTAGTAGCAAAGATCTTAACATTCACAAATCCGATGGTCCAGATGGTATACCTCACCTTCTTGGGAGGAGGTGTTTTTCTACACTGGCAAAACCAAAAGTTTACATCAATATGGGGAAGCAAGATAGCTGTAGTTGATATTTCTAAGGCATTTGACGGAGTTTGTCGTCAGGCTCTTTTGTCGATAATGCGTGCATTTGGGTTCGAAGACTCTCTTCTTCAGTGGATTAGAAATTACCTTTCGGAATGTTCAATTAAAGTTGTCTTGGATGGTTTCGTGTCTGATATACGCAAAATAAATGCTGTTGTGCCCCAGGGCTCCGTTTTGTCTCCGATACTCTTTAATTTTTATCAATGATGTCTGGTCTGCTGATTCTAATCCAATATATTCCTTCGCTGATGACAGTACCCTCTGCTTTTTACGGGCCTGCTCTTCGGCTGTAGAACGGGAACGGCAGGGTATATTCAGCTCATTAAATTCCAATATTAATAGCATTACCAATTGGGGAACTGTCAACAGAGTGGAATTTAATGCTTCAAAAACACAATACGTCTGCTGTAGCTAAAGCAAAATTCAAATACCCAGCCATTATCCATGAATGGCACTTGCATCGTTCGAAGTCCCCAAAAGTGCTGCGAAATGTCTAGGTCTCCTTAAGCGATGTAAGAAATACTTCACACCAACTGATCTGGCTTCAATATATGAAGCTTTAATACGCCACAAAATACAGTACAGTGCTCACATCTGATCAGGTGCCTCTAAGACCTTGCACTTCCTCGGCATGATTCAAAACCGTGCTATAAAACTTATAGGTCATGCCAATATTACACAGTCGTTTGACACCCTCGACCACCGACGTAATGTCTCCTGCCTCACCTTGTTCTATTGCTATTTTCACCACTAGTGCTCCACAGTATCATTCCGCCCCTTTTGCCTGTAGCGACGCCTTTTCAGCCTTCTATTACGCTGGTTATCCATTATCGCTGACATCAAAGGTTTTCTTAATCGGTCTTTATAAGACTCGGTCTTAAAATCCTCTGGCAGGGTCCTGAGATTATACCCGTTCATCAATACCAAAATTTATACCAATACTTCTTCGATGTTTTTGAATACGAGATATCAGGTCTTTGGCTACGATATGTAGGCCGTAGTGAATAAGAGTGATTGGGCACTGAGAATTCCGTTCTGTGGTTTCATCTAATGTTGAAACATGCGAGTGTTTAATTGTGTTTACTAGATCACCACTGAATATATTGTATATAGTGGTGATGATGTTGTAATCTGAGGTATTTTCTTAGGACCATCTGTGTCGTTTCTCTGACTCTCTACCTTGTTTGGGTAACTCCATTTGGTAATTGATGTCCTTTGTTGGGGTTCATATTTGTATATGTATGTAAGATCTATATACATAGCTCAGAGCGACATCTTTTTCGATGGCAACTGATGTCTTGTGGACAACCTTGATCCTCTTCCATGATCCTCTTCCATTCCTTCATACTCTTATAGGAAGCATATATTTTCGACTGAGATGCCCAAACTTTGTTGAATGGTTTTCGATATTTCCACAGGTTATCCAGCTTCATATACACACGAATGTTAAGAATGAGTGGAGCTTCAATAAAACCGCAAAAAGCTATCCACGAAAGGAAGATCGCATCAGTTGATGAGACTCAGCATTACCACGAATAATTAAGCTACTTTTGAAACCAACAGAATTACAGAATCTGGCAAAACTTTAAGTAGACCAACTTCGTTTTATTTCATAAACGCCTTAAGCTATTGCTGGGTTCCAGTAAATCTAAACTTCATTCTCCACACATTGCCATTCTCAATTGTTCTTAAAGCCTTTTTGGAGTTCTAAGCTCCCAACATAGAACTCCAAATAATCTGCAGATTACAACATCCATTCCTTTCACAGAAAACCGTAACTTTTTAATTCCTATTTCTCCCCCTTTCGTACAATCGCACATCAATTATAATCCCCACCAAAGCACTCCATATATCCCGGTATCCTATTAAAACGACAAAAAAATTTGCCATTCTAAACTAAACCAAAAAATAAAGAATAAAGAAAAAGAACAGAGAATTCCCAAACATCTGACTTTGGAGCGGCAAAACTTCACATAGCTTCGTGTAGAGGCAAAGTTCGCCCGCGCGCACGTTGTACTGTTCCTAAAAAGGAAATCCACTCCAATTTCTATTTAGCTAATAAATTTCCTGTTATGTAGCGAAAGTTTGTCCACCGCACTACTACTAGATACGTAACCACCATAATAGGCATCCTCAGCTAAGCTAAGCTTCACCCTCTGTGCATAGGTACCCTGTACTCTGTACTGTACTCGTATCTACCGGGTCAAACAATTTGCATAGACACACACTATACCATTGTATAGTGCAGACCCCGCGAACAAGGCGCGTTGATCGTCCACTCCGCACTTCATGGGTTTCTAGGTAACAAATGCCCTGCATTCAGCTGCTAGACACCTCCTGCTGAGAAGCAATAACAAAAGCAATGTACCGCCAGCCAAATGGCATATATTTTTCCAACCCCCTTCAAATTGCAATGCCCTCTACTGTAATTCAGCCGAAAAAGGTTTAAAGCCGAATTATTTTCACACCGTGGTGCTGAAATAAAAATAACATTTTCCGCACATAGAATGCGGTCATAAATAAAGTGGAGATACCTTTAGCTCCAGCTACGGATACCTCCAACCGAGTCATCGTGGTGTCCAATAGCAAGAGGAACGCGCTACGAATAGGTACATACAACGCGCGATGCCAAATGGCAAACCACACTGGACGACGCGACGTACGCGATATGTCCCAATCTAATGCAAAGCGAAAAGTCATTTAGAGTTCCATCGAGACCCCGAATGTGGGCTTGAGGTTTCTTCCAATTGCAATTGCTACCACTAGACACATTTTACACTATATGTTCGAGTATATGTACTCTTGTATCTGAGAACAATGAACGTATCGATATCCTCGAAGAAGTTTTCAAATTGTAATAGACTTTTATTTAAATCCCCTACATCCCTGGTCCCTCTTCTCTAATCCAAAAGAGGAAGTGAATTTTTAATTGGTAAGTTGGCGGTGGACATTAAAGGATGCGCGCAAATGTTTTATGGGAATTCTAGAACACATTGCATACCGACAACAACCAGAAGGCTATATGTGGAAGGCGGTGGGGGAAAATGTTCTGGAAAAAGATATCTTGTGTCATCGTAAAGCCGTTGGGACTTTACATTCGCGTTTATCACGGCAGCACTGTTGGAATATTAATTACCGTAGCGCGTTGATGACAAATTAATAGATTATCGGTGAAATAATAGCGCGTTGGAGGAAGGACAAACGAATGAGTAACGCAGAGTTTGCGTTGACCATGTGCGTTAGAGTATGTTATCTGATCTCTGGGATGTTGTAATTTACTGGCAATATGCAGCCAGAGGCGGCATACTCGTACATATATTTGTATTTCGGTGGTTCGGTGGTAGCAATGTAGCAAGAGACACGTGTGATACGGTTAACGAAACGGGGTTGAGGTTTGGAGTCCAATTTTTTGTGGCAATTTGTAGGACGAATTGGATAAATCCGAAAAAGAGCTTGCAAAATCAATTTTTGCATTAATGATACTTCCTATTGGATACGTCACTTTATCGCCAAGTTGATACAGCTCGATGCTGTAGCCCGGATCTTCAACGAGAAAATGATCTTTGGTATCGTCTTCCTAAAGCAAAGCATCACAGCGGGTGATGTTAACCCATCTCTATTAGTGTTCACAAGTCACCAAAGACCAAGGAGCCCTTTTATCTAAACACTAGTTTGCAAGTTCTTAGCTCTGGGGACAGATAAGGCCTTAAGGCCAGTTTGTCGTAAGCTGCCTCTTACAATATAGATCACAGCGAATCGGATTGTAAATATTTCCTCTTTCTGTATCTGGGCGCATAAACAAACGAATATGTCAACTCTTCGGTGTTGTTGACACAGGACAGGCGCTGAGAGGTGTCAACCTAATGATACCCAGTTTTGCAACTTATAAGCACGAGGGCTGACCAGCAGAAAAAATAGCAGCACTATAAATGGGAATTCCCAGCCACCGGTGATTTTAATGCAAAGTACTGTCGGAAGGTATAGCCTGTACGATACCACCTTCGATATCGGATTCAGGCTAATCGATTTTGCAGCGGGGCTAGACATTGTCATAGCTAGTACTCGGTTTCCACAACTCGATATTTACAAGCGGACCGGATCAATTAACAGTCAATCAGATCGACTACAAGACACTGCTCACATATAATGGCTGTCCGAACGTTCAGAGGAGCCAACATCGACCCGGATCACTACCTCGTTTTAGCTAGTGCTGTGAGGAATTTCGATGTCAGGCGGCTACAATCGCAAGCGGATGTCAAATTCTTTTCCGATCGTAGAAACGCCTGGTCTGATGAGGAATGCCGGCAAGCACATGCAGCTATCCAAGATGCATAGAGCGCCGCATAGAAGGACTAGAGCTGCTCATGAGCGACACCAACACCGGCTTCTCAGAATTAAAAAAGAGGAATGTTGAAAGGCACGTGGTTGAGGAAACTAAGAGATGCTACTCCAAGAATGAGATTTGGAAGATAAAAAAAACATACCACAGATTCAAATCCCGAACTGGAGGTTGAAGAGACGAGCAAGGGAAGATCATAGTAGAGTTACAGTCGATGCTGAAAATTTGGAAAGAGGTTTTTAAATTTGGACAATCTACACCAACAGTTCCGTCCACCCGACCTTGATAAAATGAAGTGAGCCATATCTGAGATAAAATCCAACAAAGCTACTGGAGTAGACAGCTGACATATACCGCCAAGCTCTTCAATGCGGCAGACGATGACTTGGTAAGGAGCATGCACCAATTCATCTGTAAAATATGGTTAGACGGAAGTACGCCCGATGTCAAGATGAAGCTTCGGAAGGGCAAGAAAATGACGATATCCATCAGAAGAAGGTATGACGTCAATCTGATGGAATTTGAAGGGACCAGTCTTTTATGAGCTGCATCCAAGAACCAAAATGATTACTTCGTATGTCGAGTGTGAGCAGCAAAAAAAATTAAGTGATGCTATGGCACAGACCCGTCCCATGTTGTGTTTCACCACGACAATGTGAGACCACACACAAGTTTCTTCATTCAGCAAAAGTTGTTGCAAATTGGTTGGTGTATGTTGTCACATACCCCGGATCTTGCGCCATCAGACTTTCATTTGCGGAACTCCTTGAATGGTAGAACGAGAAGACCTCGTCAACACTTGTCAAAAGTTCTTTCAGGGAAAGATCAGAAGAAATTTAGAAATTTTCGACTTAAGCCAGTTCTGAGGAAAAGTAAAGTTAGCCTCATACTCAAATAAAATTTCTGTTTTACATGGTCTGGCATATCTATAACACCGTAATCAGAGAAATTGCATTGCTTAGTGTACTAGAAACCTCTGCCCAATTGTCAACTAGAGTCTTCAACATGTTTTTTACTGTTCAGTTCAGTCTTTGAAGCACACACACTGAGTAGTATTTTGTTGAAGCCAAAATATTAAATTAACCACTGCCGAAATAGTGCACTAGTACCGAGTCAAAGAGGAAATAAGCCGACGCAATAATCGATTCATGTCCGTTTTTCATTGCAAATCTTAGGTATTGAATTGCCTAATCTAAGTTCTGGAAGTGATTAGGGAATGATGAAACAAATTTTCAGTTGTTCAAACTTCAGGAATAAAGTATAGTACTCGCTCAAGCGCTATAGAGGAGAATGGAAACTTTGTCAAAGATTGCTAACAGCTCTCTTCAGAAGCAAGTGCTTCGTGATTTTAAAGCCATCTTAAGAAAGGAGATCATCTTCCGCAGAACAGTCAATATCAGCTCCGAAATCGAACTTAGACTAACTGACAGTAGGCAATAGTGGCTGCTCCTTGGTTGATAAAGTGTCAACCAGATTCAGTTGACGGTGGTAGTATCGGTGTAATAGACTCAACACTTATTTTGTATACGAAATGGATTAGGACTGGAATTTCATTGTACCTGGGGTACTGATTGCACTATATCGAACTGTAAGGAAGTTTCATGTTGTCAATCTGCAAGACTGTACGATATAATGCATTAAAAGGCAGCGTAAACTATGACCGAGAGCGATGTCGTCTACATGCCCAAAAACAGATTTGGATGTGAGTACTATGTGCAACTGGAGTTCATTTGTATCTCTGTCACAATAACACTGTTATTTTGTCCCCTCTTTGAGTGAATTTTGAAATTGATCGTCCTGCATACCTTTAATATCTAACCTCGTCCAGAATCACCTAAGCTTACATAAAGTGCGCAACTGAAGGCGATAAGCAAGAGGCCGAGTTAATAGGAGGGGCATGTCAAACTTTCCTTCTTTTCAAAACAATCAGCTCTTAGTAAACTAATTTATTTTAACAGAAAGAGAGTACTATATAGACGAAACTATGCAACCTTATGGCATTCCTCATCTGCTATTCACCTTTTTGGTGACAAACCCTCTCCGACAGCCTACTCATTTTATCACCTTGCCTGTGGTCTTTTCATTCACCAACCATAGCAAAATATCCATCTGCTTACGCCTGTCACAAAGCGATATTTAAATGACCTCTTTCATATCTGTTAAAACTTTTTTATGGCATTTTCGTGTTCCTCGCTATCTAATTGACATCAATTTCCTGTTATATCCTGACAAATAACAGCGTACGTTTCATTTACCACTTTAATATCCCATAATGCTTATTTCTGACTGTAACTGCATATCTCAATTAAAACGCCTTCCCATCCATGTAACTACACTTCCGCGTCACTACATGAGTTTTTCCGCCAAAACACTGCATTTTCCCTCATAAATTTGTCAATCGCTGATGCATGATGGTGGTCGTATAGTCATACGAGTATGTCCCATTAAACCCTTACACAAAAAGAAAATAAAATTCATAATAACCCCATCCCCCATCGGGTTGAAAACAAACTCACTGACAGGTGATGGATCATTGCCACTCGTTTGACAACTGATCTTTCACTGTGTTCCTACCCTATAATTAAGCCGAGTCACACTGAAAGCTGTTAGTCAGCTCATTAGCACACAAGGGAAAAACCGGGGATAAAAGTCGATGAAAACATCAAGAAAATTTCACGGGACCAGCAGCGTTATACTATAAAAAAAAATACAATGCAAACCAATTTCCTAGGTCAATGATGCCGATCGAAGGATCTCCATGTCCATACGAGTATTCGTATCGCCATCACAAAGAGAAATCATTTCGTTCCGACCCACGATCAATCGATTTAAGGAGTGATGATGATGTAATAAAGCGAATTTATTGAAGACCCTTGATTTGACAGGCGGATGAACCCTCTTTCTTTACTCTGTCAAGTAAGAAAAGGGTTTCTAAATTCGTTGGTCATAAAAATTTAAAGTAAGCCTCCGACGAAAGTGATGGGTTGCCGACGAAAACAAAAAAAGTCAAAAATCGGCCCAATCATGTTGCGCATGCGCAATGAACCTCTTTGATGAGGGTATTGGTAACTCTTTCTTGATCCCCGCATTACCATTGAAATTCATTACTCTGTTCCCTTTGGAAACGGTCGAGTTAGCAGTATTAATCCAAAGAGGAGGTCGAAAAGGATTGTTTTCATTTTAATTAATTTTGTCGGGTACCCGTTCGTCTGATCCTGTATGTTGTCGTTGTCGATCGTAGACACCTGCTATCGGACAGTCAGAATTTAAATTTGAATTTTTCAGTTACGTTGGTGTTTTTTCTTCAGATTTTTTTTTGTTTTTCGTTTTATTCTTTTGAACTGCTCCAACATGAACCTGAAAAAGCGGGACTCAGCAATCAAGACCCTGATCCGTAATGCTCAATGTAAAGTTGATGCCAGGCCACCAATGGTGAAGTTGGACACATATTTAGGTGTCACGAAAATGAAGGAGGACAACCAGAAATTGAAAAGAATTTTCGCTGAAAATGTGGAGTTGATCATGAAGATAAATCGCATTCAACGAATTGATGGAGAGGTTAAGTGTTACAATAAGACGGCTGGTATCTTAAAGACAAACATAGGTGTCATTAAAAAAAAGCTAAAAGAGTTGGACAAAGCCAATTTAGACCTCGGCACGAAGTTGATGTGTATGAAGCCAACGATGGACACAAGAACATCAATCAAACGAAAGATTGTTCAAAATACCTCCAAGGAGCAGGAAGAATATAGAGCTAAGCTTTTTGAAAAATACAAATCTATTCTGCCGATTCAGAGTATTGAAGCAATTCCACAGTTACTCTGGCCAAAGGTATTCATCGATCTGGGAATCAAAAACGTGCGACCTCTTGATCGATTGGTGATTATGTTGTATACCGAAGCTGCTCCAGACATTGTATTACAATTCATCCGAATGTGCAAGGAGGATAAAGATAGATTAACGTTTCATCGGGTATTTCCAAATCTTTGGATCGAAGGAGAGATTAAAGTTCCAGCTGACTCGAAGTTTCGTACAATAGAAAAGCAAAACCCCTACATTGACCATGGCCAGGCTGGAACATTTTCACTCTTAAACCGACAACTCAAAGGAAAACTTCAGTTTAGCATCAGCTTTAAACCATTGAAGGTTTTGAATGGTAAGCAAATACCTTTTGGTAGGGTAATTCGGGGATTGAAAATCCTAGCTGTCCTTCAAGATTATGGAACGAAGAATGGGAAACCTAAGAAGGAAATCGAAGTGACAAATTGTGGGTTACTCGTGTGAATAAATTTAGTTTTGCCCACAGAATAGTGTCAACATTTTTGCTGAGGATCAGAGTGCCAAAATTATTTCTGATAGATATTCACTAAATAAAATTACAAAGCGAGGTTGCAGTAATTAAGATAACAGTGCCAGCCTTATCCTGCTGTTTGTGTAGAAGTTGCATGTCAAGGTCTTTTTGGTTGATATTTTGCTTCAAGTTCAGTTTGGCTTTTAGAATCGTCCCCACAAACATTGTACTTTGACAAAAAAAAACTAATTTAGATACCCCACATGGAGCTAGTGGAGTTATTCGAGGAGAGGACCTGTTTGGTCCTTGAGTATTGAGTGTATTTGCCGATAAAGGCGACTGAACAGTCATCTGCATAAGCGAGGATTTTACAGCAGCCGCTGTCAAACGCCGAAGCAGAGGAAGAAAGCTCCACCGCCATGCCTCAACATGATTTCGAGCGGTGCCTTCTCGTTGCTTTGACCAATGACCAGTCAACCCGCCTAATAGGTTTCTATTCTCAGACTTAACAGAGTTTTTATTATTTCTCTGCCCTGAGATCGTGGAAGGACCGCCAGTGTGGGAAAACGCCACCATACCATGGGGATCGAAGGGAAATAGATGTAAAGGAAAGAGCACATCACAATGCTTCTTAAGTTGTCCGGGTAGATATCAGCATTTCCCCCTGCTTTTGACGCGTTAACTCTATACCTTTGAAAGTGTCATAGCCATGGAAGTGTTCCTTTACTTTCGTCTTGATAACCATATTCCTAAGATTGGCGATAAAAAGTCAGGGTTAACGTCATAGCTGGTAGTATTTGAATTAGAGATAAAAACTTTCCAAAGTCTCGAGGCTTTGGAATACTTTTGTATGTTTTCACAAAACAAAACAACACTGCTCTTTTGAGTTCAGCTTGATGTGATGGAAAGTTAGGGAAGAAAGAAAGAAGAGGTGCCGATGTAGGTTGGTTTTAAATGTTTTTAGGTTATGCCTAGGAAATTAAGATCTGAGCAAGACATTCCATAAGCGAGTTGTTCGGCTTAGGAAAGAATCACGACATTTCAGTTGGAGGGTGTACTGATGAGCATTCATAGGTAGACGAGTGTTAAGGCTGAAGGTTTGAAGTATCGTAGTGGTACTGGAAATTTCAGAGGATCACTGGTAGTGAAAATAGCAATAGAACAGGGTGAGGCAGGAAACAGCACTTCGATGTTCTAGACTTTTCCCAGCATTTTTGGTGAACATTCCAACGGGGATGGATAGTTTTTCGGTCTCGACAATACAAGTTCCATTCATGAATAATGGCTGAGTCATCGAATTTTCGCTTTAAAGACAGAAGACACCATTTTGAATGGGGTTTTACTATTCGGATGGTAGCACAGATTTGTGGATGTCAAAATCTTTAAGAACCCTTAATTCGTTCCACTGAAGATGCGCTCAAATGAAGGCTGAAATCTGGAATCAAGCAGATTGTCTTTGTCCAAAGAACTGACATCTGAAATGTCACCATAAGTGGGCGTTGGGATGGATGATAAGCCAGTAGTTGTAATATTCTTAACACCGTTTAAAGAAGCTTTTTAAGTGATTTCCAGTCAGAGGCGTCTGTTGTGGTATAAGCTGTGCTGAGTTCGACTTTTTAGATTTTGAAATATGACATTCCACCTGTGTGGATACGGCTTTCCTCGGGCGTATTCTAAAGCCATGTTCTATGACAATATCACTCATCAGATGGGAGAAGTTGCATGACTCCTGACCCACTAGGATTTGTTTGTATCGGGTGGTACCCGTATCATGTCTTGGGACCTTGAGTTTTATTCTTTAGGTTCAAGGTGAAACACATTCTTACTCTTCCATCATTTGACGGGGATAAATAATTGCAGATCCGTCCCATTGTGTAACCAATGGGGATCGAATAACCCAGTGAGTAGACCATGCCTTCGTTAACACTGAAACGTGCATTTTTTTTTAGGATGAATTACGCAATTGTATTTCAAATCACCTCAGTAAAACTTCATCTTAAATTGTGTTCCTCCTGTTTCCCTTTTTGAGAGGAATAATCCGTGTCCTTGCTATTTTTTTATTTTGTTTTTTGTTGAATGAACGCTGGTTGTGTACCTGCGAGATCTCCGGAGGAACATAATCGTTTTCACTGCTGACTTCTCACCTTCCATCGCTTAATTTCGCTTTAATTGAAAGTCTATTTGTCAACAGTCCTCCAACTCCTGATTCAAATTAAAATTAACCAATCGACGACAGACTTTATGGTCCGTTCCATAAGCCATGACAAAGTGCCTCTAAATTTCGTTAGCATTTCTTATTTATGACAATCAAACGACATCCACCGAACAAATTAGTAACAAATGCGAATAAAACCTCTCGATGAAATCCAAATTTATCGCTTCCGAAACAAGTCCTCTAGCTGGTGTATCCAAGGGATGTGCCTCTTCCTCTTGTTCGCTAAAATGACCATAGCTCACCGGTTTATTAGAATTTACGAATGTGCAAGGACTTTTAATTGAATGCTTGGAGCCAGCCAACGAGTCAGCTTCGATCCTAAAGGCGGTGCTAAAGACAGGCCCACGTAAATCCCCTAGTGGATTTCTTCCCCCAAACTGTTCCATAAAATTCCAATAAAATTGCCCTCTTTATGAGAGTTGGATTAGCCGATGTGTATGTATGATATGTCGGCGTTGGTTAATAGGAAAAGTCCTGCAGAAAAGCCTATTCGCAGATCTATTGGATGGTGAATCTGAGTTGTTTCTTATGTGAGTCACTTGGATAAACCAGTTATTATTCCTTGTCCAGTGTTTCGCAGTTGGAAGTGTGTGCTGTTCTTTAAGAGAATGAACGACTGTATGAGTATGTTCTATTAATTTAATTTCATCTCAAATGTGGAGTTGCGGGGAGAAAACTTTTCAAAACCTCGGGCAAGGTGCCATTTCCTTTCATTCAACCACGCCGTCCGATTACCACGAAAGCGGCGACAGAAAAATGAACCAAAGAATGAAACTAATGAGAGAATAAAAGTGAGGACATGGGGAACAACAGCACTGTCGACAGAGAACACCTGTTACCACCGTCAGGGAGGTCGATGGGTTTGGGGGAGAATTTAATTAAAAATTAAAGAAACTGCTTTTGAAGCAGTGGGTCTGAGACGGAAACCCCATAAAGTCATGAGATGGCGACTGGCCGTGCTTTTGACTTCTTTTTTTTTATTGGTATTTTTTTATACCTGCGATTTAGTAGATGGCGAGGGGTTGAGAAATTTAAACGGCGGTGATAATTGTGATTTAATTTTTCAAATTAATTTGCGTTTTATTGGCTGCATGCTATTATATGCAGCTTTAAAGTCGATAGAACGGTGATGAGTTTCGACTTGAAATTCATTGGTCTTTGACAGGATTGCCAGTGTGAAAATTTGGTCTGTTGTCACACTGATTTGTGCCGATTAGTATGTTGCAGGCCGGCTTCAGTCGTTTACATAGTCGGTTGGATAGGATCTTATACGCGACACTAAGCTGGGTTATGCCTCCCAGAATATAACATCTGCTTTCTTGTTGATTGCCCAGTCATCGGGCATACTCTCCGTCACCCATACTTGGTTCATGATTTAGTGCATGCTCCCTACCAGAACTGTTAGACCATCAGAGCCGGCGGTCTTGTTGTTCTTGAACTGTTTAATAGCTAGGCTAACCCCATATATACCGTAGTACCGGTTCTCCATTGTCAAGAAGTGAAGAGAACTTCTTCTTGTCCTATCACTCTCTCTTCATTTAACCCATTTAGAAGCTGCTAAAAATGCTGCTTAAATACATCTGCTTGGTGCGGCTTGGTGACTAGGTTTCATCGCTATTCCGAAGAGCCGGCGATCCGGGCTTAAAATCATTCACCAGTTGCTTGACTTTTTTTTTTAAAACATTCGGATATTGTTTCGCTCACAAAACTCTTCGGTTTCCTTGAGCTGAGGGACTGCGTATATCCTCTTCTCTCTACGCAGGATTTTCTTCTCTTTCCTTCTTATGATTCGATATAGGAGTACTTTCCTTGCTGGCCTAGTTTTTTGTTTGAAACTGTGCATATTTTTTCCCCAGTTTCTGGTTAACGCACAGATCGGCATACCACGGGCTCTTTTTGCGGGGTGTGGACTCGACTACCGCCTTAATGATGTCCCGATACTGGTTTGAGATTTGTTATCGTATCGTGGAGGCTGTGCTTGTAAATCAATATGCCACAGATGTTTTCCTTCCCGATTTTGGCATTAAAGTCCCCGAACTCGATATTGAAGTCGTTCTCCGCACACTCTCCATAGGCTTTTTCCTGGAGGTCATAAAACTCCTGCTTGATAGGCTGTTCCGCTTTGTCCACCCTGGGTGCACATATAAGTCTGATGTTGTAGAATGTGTCTCGGATGCGGATTACATCCAGACGATGGCTTATCGCCTTGAAATCAATTACCTTTGATCGTTGTAAAGTTCCCACAACGAATCCGCATCCTTTTGTTGCAACTGTAGTAAATGTCGCAATGTTGTCGATTTTGCATTTTGATCGCGGTAATATTTGCCTTGTACAGCGTAAGGATAGATTCAAGCCTTTGAGCATCACCGAGGGTGTACAGTGTTCGTATGTGCCAGGTGCATACTCTCCATTCGTAGTCCGTTGATGTTCGTTCATATCTGAAGCTGATGTCTCTGTCATAACTATGTCATTTTTACGTGGTAGAGGTACAGATTAAAATTCATAGTAATTATGTATTAGTTGCTTCGAAAAAGTTATTTACAGATTTATAGAGAAATAGCTGCGTAAATCCTTTTTAAGCATTTTGTGCTTGTACCTAAATTAGTTCTTAAATTTCGCTGTAGTGAATTCCACAATCGGTCTGAATTTACAAAAAAATTGACGTTCTGATGTGGTTGATGTTTATTGGGGGTGAATTAATTGACCTGACCTGTGCGAAGAGGCAAATCAAATCTTTTCGTAAAAGTATGATGGTTAGTGTGTTACGAGAATATCCGATAGCAGGGCTAGAGTGCGAAACTTGAGATAGCTCTCAAAAGGCATGTCAAGCAAACGAGAAGAATAACTACTTACTCTGTCATGTTCGCGTAGTTCAAAAACATAACGTACTGTGCTATTAAAAGCACCATTGAGCTTTCTTCTACTGATCTAGTCACAGCTACAAAAGATTTCACATCCGTAGAGTAAAATAGGAATAATCAACAATTTAGCTAACATCAAGCGCGTTTTAATTCCGTAACACCCCATATACCTTTCTTTCCAATGGCAGCGCTGATGTGATTTTCCCAAGTTAACTTGCGATTAATAGTGACCCCAAGATTCTTTGCAGTCTCAATATAATCTATTGCGGAGCTTTTCAACAAAATAGGTGGAAAATACGAAAGATTCAGTGTTTCTTCAGTGTGACTAGGCACTTCGATTTCTTAGCGTTTAGAGAAAAACCTTTAAGTTCAGACCAACGTGAAATTTCGTCAAGATCTTCATTGATAGAGCAAACTCTGTTCTCAATTACATTTGAACATCATCAGCATACATAGGTGACGAACAGTTGAAGGTCATTTACATATAATGAGAAGAATAAGGGGCGAAGTATAGAACATTGAGGGACACCACTAACAGTTGCAAGAAAATCGGATATATTCAGCCTTATCGGCGATTCCGCAGGAAATCGCTTTACCCGAGAATCTCGCCAATCTCCCGTGAATAGAATTTCCCCCGTATGTTAGAATAATACAAGACATGCACGGAAACGTGTAAACTGCTGTTAAAACCTCTGCTGGACTAACGAGAGAATTTCCAGTTAATGTCGGTGTGCATCAAGGAAGCGTACTTAGCCCTTTCCTCATTAACGTAGTATTCGACTATCTTTTAAAAGACTGCAAGTCGTTCAAAGACGGAGCATTTGACGTGCCCATTTGCGCATCCGTTGCGACCTGTTCCGGATATAATGTTAGACGGAATAGTTCTTCCGAAAAGCACTATCTTTAAGTACTTAGGATCAATCGTTAACATGGAAGCGAAATGTGACGACGACGTAAACCACAGAGTGAGTGTGGGATGGATGAAATGGCGGGAAAATTCGGGAATCTTTTGCGACCGAAAATTTCCACTTAAATTGAAGGGGAAACTCTACACCACGGTTGTTAAACCAGCTCTTATGTACGGTTCACAGTGCTGGACAATGTACGAAGCGTTTAAAAACAAAATGATGGCAGCGGAAATGAAAATGTTAAGGATGTCTAGTGGTGTCACTAAACCGGATTGCATTAGATCTACGGGTATAAGAGGAAGAGGAAGGAAACGAGGTTGGAAAAAGAATTCCTGGATTTCTCAGATGGTAGATGCGCAACAACGCCTGGGGCTAACCACTGAAGCGATCCAGGACCGATCATTATGTAGACGCGTTCTGCGGTCTGCGACATTAGCCAACCCCATAAGCGGAGCAGCAGCGATGCAGTAAAAATGGAAAACTCGTTACGCATAAGTTCGTATAACGAGGAAAGGGTTAATAAAAGCATAAGAAGAACTAATTTCGAAGTATTTTAAATGACATAATTTTTGGAATGACTTCAATATCAAGTTTATCGGTAATAATTTTAATACTTACGAGTGTAACGTGCGAAAACAGATTTGTTTTAATCCAGTGGAACTGCCGGAGCCATCTTAAGTTAATACGAAAATGTACTTGGGTTGAATGCTTTTTGGTTACTAGGTATGTAAATTGTGAAAAAAAAAACAATTTATTGTCATTCATAACATGTATTTTATATGATGTTAGGAGATGCTGGATACTCTTTAGAACTGTGGCTTTTGACCCCATATAGATCCACCAAAAAAATTCTAATGAAAGTAAATTCAACACTGCACTTAAAAGCTGCAGAAATATAACTGATCGTTCGATTGGTGATCTCAAAGGCCATTGGAGGTGCATATTAAACGCGCGAGAACTACATTGCTCTCCCAAAAAAGCAGTAAAAAAAGTAAACGTGTTTTGTGCAATGTTTAACATATGCAAGCATTTCCAGATTGACTCTTTTTGGGACAATTTAATAGTCGAAAATGGTAATGAAATCGATGAGATTGCCTCTATACACCAATCTCTGTATATAACAATAAAAGAGAAACTAGATAAGCAAAAACAAATGGTTATTCTTGTCTTTTATTCGACGTAGATGACCTTATTTTACAATTATACATGTAATAAGAAGAAATCTTAAATTCATAAAAAGAAAGTATACTTACACTTTAAAATTCCTTCAAACAAATATATGCCTCGTTTTTTCCCGGGAATAATTTTTCAGTTTTTCGAAGTTGTTTACGATTGGAGAGTGTTGTATGGAGGAAAAATTCCGGTGAAAAAAATTTGCATTCTGTTTAAGTAGGATGCAGCTTTACTGCATCTAATGAAAAGTTATATTGTCGAATGAGCTTTTTACATGAGTTATTGTGATTAACCATGTCAAATGCCTTAGAAAAGTCTAGGAGCACCAAGAAAGTTACTTTTTCTTCATCTAATGCTTGTCGTATATCGTCAGTAACACTCAACAGGGCGGTGGTGCAGCTGTATTTCGCACGAAAACCAGATTGCTTTGGTGTGAGCATGTGCTCATCTGTTTTTGCAAAATACGTTCAAAAGCCTTGGACAGAAAGGGCAGAATTGAAATTGGTCTAACCTCATCAGCTTTGGCACTTTTGGAAATAGGTATAATTTTCGCCAACTTCCACTGAGTAGGGTACTATCCTTTTGTCAAAATAGTGTTAAAATTGAAGGTGATAAAAGGCAATATGATTGGTGAGAGTAGCTTTAGAAATATACGCTCATAATTTTCTATAGGAATAATCACGTTAACTATTTTTTTACTAACACGTGTACTAATAGGTAAAGAATAGAAGCTTTCGATCAGTTAATATGGTGTGGGCATCAACGAAAACCGTGTCGCGGTAATCGCTTTGCATAAGTGTGGAAAGATTTCGAACCAAATTTTCGAACTTCTCCAACCACTTGGTATATCGAAAATGTTTGTTTATCGGGCTATAAAACGTTTTAATGAACTTTCAGAAGTAGAGGACAGATCAAGAAGAGGTCGTTCACGCGTCTGTAATGTTTGGTGGGGGGTATCGCATCAAGGTGTCACATCACTGCATTTTTGCGAAAAATGTGTGAAAACAGGGGCAAAAGTGTACCAGGATAATGTTCTCGAAGTTGTTGTCAAGGGCTTAACAAATACCGTTTTCAATGGGGAAAGATGGGTCTTCCAACAAGACTTTGCTCCGGCACACAAAGCCAAAACGACGCTAGAGTGGCTTAGATGCAATATTCCGGATTTTATCGCTTCTGCAGATTGGCCATCAGGAAGTCCAGATTTAAATCCGCTGGACTACAGTTTGTGGTCAGAGCTAGAGAGCTCGGCCTGTAAGACTCCCCTTCGAAATGTGGACAGCTTTGGTAACAGCAGCGTCGTCGACTCCCATGGAGACAGTGCGGGCCTCTATAAAAGCTTGCGTCAAAGCTGAAAGCAGCCATTCTGAGTAAAACTTGTGTTTCTTCAAACTCGAATATTGTGAACTATTGTAAAAAATGAATTTTATGGTAAAAGATTTGCTAGACTTTTTTTTATTGCACTTTTAAAATGTAACAGAACTTATGGCTGGAATAGGTAGATCTCTCACTTAGTTTTTCTCCGTCGCATGTGGAACTGTACAAGGAATATAAGGTGAGGGAGGTAAACAGGTAAACAAATTCTTAACAATGAGTTCTGTCTGTATCATAAAACTTGTAACTCCAATAAGTGTAACGTTTTGAGAACGCTTTTATCTTACCGGCATCCATCGTTTGTACCTCCTTATGCAGCCAGTCAGTCTGTCTGTAGTGTATAGGGCCATTTGGAAATATCTGTTCACCTCCATCCCTAAATGTAAATGGGTCTTAATCGCAGATAGAGACATTGTTATGAAATAGACAGGTATCCGTAGGAGAGGTTCTCAAGTCCTTTCCTTCTGAGCAAGTTCATTGGCGATCTCATTGTGACCCGGATACAGTTTAAAAATAGGACCAAAGAACAGTACCAGCATTAGTGCAGAGTACTTGCAGCCTGATGCGACCGTTGACGGGATGCTCACAGAGGTCCAACGCGTCTTCTTTACGAGTTTTAAAACCTTGGTAGGGTTCAGCAAGTTTACGGCGGAACTTGCTTGTCGCTACAAGTACCTCGCTTTCTCCACCAATTTTTCACAACATAGTTGGTTGCATCAAGAAATACCACAGATCCACATCCTAAATGAAGATCTGACTTCATTTCCTAGCTCAGATTCTTGTCGTAACCATTCCTGCGGGCAGAATGTCGACGCACACAGTCATCAAACGACGACCTTTTACATAAAGCATGGCTTCGAAAGTGCAGCTCATAATATATACACTAGGGGAAGATAGATTGATCAGTGTGTCTAGAGCAGAGGCAAGCCTTCTAGAGATAAAATTTCCGTGGAACTTAAAGCTTCCTTACTGCTAGAACGAAGGCGCTTCGGGATCGATGTATCTAACTTATTTAGTCCAAATTAGTTTGTTTCTAGTATGGCAAACAAAAACGTAGCTTCGTGGATAACCGGGTTTTGGTACTTTAAATCACCAATAAGCCCTACTTGCCACAATCACTGTGTTTAGAGGATTACCTTTAAGCCCATTTCTAGTTTGTTCATAAATGGATGCGTCTGCATGGCCTTTTGAAAGAGACGTAGCGTCAGATTTTCACATCTGTCAAATATCATTCAACAAGTTTTTTTTCTTCACTCTGTCTACCTCTATTTTTAAGTGTATTTTTAAATTGAAAATGTCATAGAATTTAGCGTTCCGTCTGCCAGTACCTTCCAGAGAAAATCTGTGGGCATGAGAAGATATCAAAATAAATGCATCGCAGATGCAACCCTATACGTGATTCAAGGCAGTACGTCATCTTCATATGAATAGACGTCATAACTAGGGAAAGCAAAATAGTAGTGGAGATACTAACGCACTCATATATTATCCATATTCAGCATCCGCAATCAGTTTGCTACTCATCTCCATTGCTTCTACCCACAAAACTATTTGATTTGTCTACGCCATGCCTACGCAATATTTTCTGCCCAATTTACACATGCCGTCAAAAGTTGTCCTGCTGAAAGCACCCATCAATGTCGATGAAAATGCCGAGCGCGTATTCTTGCTTGTTGACTTCGCCTTCAGTTCTGCCAAGTGCTTGAAGTTCACTCTCTCAGGATCTTTAACTTTAGGAGGCATGATGCATCTTACACGTGGATAGATGATGTATTAGGAGTCTTGCCTACCTTAAGCTATACCATTTTCTCCATGATCTTAACCTGTAGTCAGACTTACTGGTTTTAAGCTCCTCGACACCGTGTAGTTATCTTTTCCGATTTTAGGTTAAAGAGGTTTTTTTTAACATCGTGTTAACTTCAGACATTTATATCCGTCAAACTTATTTTCAGATTGCAAACTGTCAGTTACTGAATTTTTGAAATGTGGTTCCAAAATTATGGTTCTGTGCGCAAAACTCATAGAGTACTTGGACCATATTACACTCGGTATAATCGACTATCTTAAACCACTATGCATCGTTTTGTTCACCAATTTTCGCTCAACATTTTCTTTAGAAGATGCAGTGGCATCAAAAGGGATAAGAAGAGTTTAAACTGAAGAGAATATTGCATCATTTCAGGAGAGTGTTAAAGAATATCTAAATATATCGATTTGACCTCGCTCACAACAGCGTGGCCTTTGTCCCTCAACTTTATGGCACATTTTGGATATATTGGAACTGGCACTGGGTACCCTATATGGATATGTCAGTAAGCAAAATAGTCACATTTGGAACGAAGATAATTCACAGAAGATTATATAAACGCCTTTACATCCCGAGACACTTACCATATTTTTTCAGAAATTAAAAGAATCATCACCATCAACAGAAGCAACAGCGTGCCATTCTGCATTCGTTTCATCGCGGTTTGCTCAATTGCCCAAGTTTAGACTGTTAGATGGTTCTTGTATGCTTATTATGTAGATACTTTGCTCAAATTTCTATGTTTTTCAGTATTTAGTTCATTGGGATTGCGCCCAGTGGCGCAAATGACGAAGTCCATGGCACTCATTTTCTAAGAAGACTCAAGTGCTGCATTTATTAACGCCGTAATTTTTGGACGAGTTGCGCTATAGGTGAAAATGCGAAGTGTGTGCGGCATGCTAACTAATTTGGATGAAAATACAACGGCCCGGCCGTTCTGACTATTCTATTTCTTTGCTTATTCTCTTAAGCCGCGGGTGGTCAGTTCGTTCTCCAGGATGCCAGCCCGGCCGTAAACAGTCGAATTGGCGTGATTGCATTACATAAATCCTCCATACTTATTCGGTAAATGTGGCGACGTGCTCTGATCTTTAAAAAAAAACTTTAGGAACAGTCCCTCAAATGAAATTGAAAAGCAAAAAGAATATTATTCATCATAGACAGCAAAATTTTCCAAAATTCACTTCACAAACACAAATTCCTCCAGCGTTGGTTTATAGCGAATTCACTCGCTTCCATGCATATTTCAGTTGAATACCCAATAAGACTTTGTCTCTTACCCTTGAAGTTGTATTTTGTTCGTCGTTTTTTGTTATTACTTGAGTCATCCAAAGTGATGGCCAAAAAATAAATAAATAAAAAAATAATATTTACTATTCCGCGAGAATATTTTAACATCGACCACCATTAATTGACTCCTCCATCAGCCGGCAGCATGCACACCTGATACTCGACCCTAGATGGCCTTCCTTCCTGCGTTTAAGCCCAGCAATCTTAACAAAATCAGCTACTGTGCATCATCATGTCCAAGCAGAAGAAAAAAAAGGCAGAGTAAACAACAACAATAATAAATACAAAAAAAAAAGGACTCAGCTCAGTCGTTTATTTATTATTCGACTCCAACATGCACTTACTGCACGGAATCACCAATAAACACCTTTCCGACGATCTTTAGAGTCCAACACCCAAACGAATAAAGCTAAACAGCTCTTGGTCTCCTGTAAAAAAAATTCCTCTGCCTAAAAATAAACCAAACACCAAACGGACATATCCCATCCATCGGGCCAGACAAAACAAACACAGCCAGGACAGTAAAACCACGAAGAAGAATCACCATCATCGTCGTCGTCCTTCAACACGCAAACATTGTCGATTAATTTAAAGAGCTAGAGACCCTCAACGTTCCACAGGAAGACACTTTGAGACGGGACAAACAATTTATTTATTTCTTTTTTTTTTTGTCTTGCCCACCGGTCACAAAAACGACGCAAATATTGTTGCGCACAGAGAATATTTTATCACCTACATAGCTGGGTTGTGCGAAAAGGCTTCCATTCCGGATGAGGGTCTTCTTAGAAGTCTGGTGAATTATAAATGCATCCTATTCTGGTGGTGGAGTATTGCTTTTTCTAGGGAAAATATGTGCTAATAAATTAGCGCCACATACGAGTCCTCTATTTGTATGCCAGCATGGAACCTCCAAACCCATTGTGTCGATCATCGGTCTGTCTCTGATGGATAGATGGATCAGTAATGGGTACTATGACTATACAATGTTGCAATGAGGAGAGTAAATGTGCGAATTCTTGATGCCTGTCGGGCATTTATGACCAATTTCGGTAAAATTCACTGTATTCTGTGGGTAAATAGAATGGCGATGTCTCACAGGCACAGGCAGATGACTCCGTGTTAAGTCAAGAGTTATGGTAGCGAACAGGCACATACTCTAGTGCTTGATTGAATTTAGCCGACACTGAAATCGAAATGGGAAAATGCTGCCTCAAATGAAACGATATTCTAGAAATTTTGTTGCAAACGATGGGTAAAAGATTTGTGTGCAAAGTGGGTTGTCAAAATTCTTCGTCTGAGAGACTTTATTTCATGTCGGTAATATTTCGTAAAAATTTTGGAATGCTTCACCAGCGCCTTATCTGTTTGATGACAACAAAGTTGGAAGAATCTGTAGCACTGATTCAAGAGGGGTGGTCAACCCTCAGTCCCAGTCCAAAATGTCACTGCCTCTTACCATTCTCGGCACGATGCTGCTTCCGAAAACGTAAATTAAAATGACAAAATACCAAAGCTACATTCTTTCTGTACCTCCTGCGCTTGTTCACGATTTGATGACAGCAACACGTTTCACCATGACAATTCCAAATTTGCTGCCCGGATTTCGGCGATGTGCTCCTCCAAAATCGTATCTATACCAGGGGTACCCATGCTCGTAGTCATAGTCGTACTCGTGTCTGTAGCGCGCAACAACGGGCAATAAAAGAATTTCATTTCGCTACCTTAATTGCTTCTAAATTTCAATTGTCTTTGGCCATTGTCATCGTTTATTCTCCAGTTTCAGCTTCACCTCCCTGATTGTTGTTGTTTTTTTTTTTTTTTTTTTTTTTTTTTGAGGAGGGATATGACAGAGAGGGTATATTCGGCTGACTTTGGTGGCGAATGGAGCATGAGCACATACATTCCCATTACTCATTCGCGATTATTCGATAAATCAAGGAGACGTGTTCGCAATAATTTCATTCAAAAATTTCCGTTTCGCTGCTACAGATTCAGATTCAAATTCCACGGCAGAGGAGAATCAACAACCCAAAAAAAAGAGAACATAAAACTCAAGTCTATTGTACCGAAACCAGGCAATAACCTCGGTCAAGCCATTCCAGCATTCAAGGAGTAGTATCCGCATCAGCATCAGCAAAAGCAACATCAGCAGCATCAGTACTTTCTGCTCAGTCGTGATGGAACTGCAACTACCCACTTGACAGAGGCACACACAGATGCCTACACAAGGAAACAACAAAGTACTCGTATCTCTGAGATACGCGAATTCAACCGGTTGGCCGCGTCACGACTTAATTGTTACGCACTTTAGTGCTCGATGGTGGCTATGAAGGCTTCGGTCCACTGATGACGATCATCGTTATCCTCGGCGCTATCGTACAAAAGCCCATATACCATACCCTCTGTGGCTCTCATAGTCGCAAGCTCCCAAACATTGATTTCGACTCACGAAAAGATTGTTCAACATGGTCCCGTGCGCCCAGCGACGAGAGGGGTTGATACTTTTGGTGGTTTCTGTTGAGAATCTTGTGCTCTTCCGTAGCTCCCTCGCGCGTGTATTCGTAAAAACGAACAAAATATACAAAACGATTGAACCGGGAAAATGGCATTTTCGTGAGTCGGACATTATAAGAAATTTTCGCGAATATCTACGAGTGGTATGAATAGGAGTAGAACAACAGTATACTATGAGCTGGTAGGTGGAATAAAAAGACTACATAGCAAATCGTAACCATGTCCTTGGCTTCGAATGAAGCGGTACCAAGTGAGTGGAACTCACAAAAATTCACAAGTCTTGAAACGTTTCTGAGTCCACAGTAATCTGCTTTGCAAATCACGTAAATTTATGGAGTTTCTGATCGAAACGTTCGAAGTGATAAACAAATAGAGAAACGTTCTATGTTTTGTGAATTCCCAGCAATTTCATTGGGGTGCAGGAATGTACCAAGTGAATGTAGAATGCAAATATCTTCACCATTGTGAAAAAAACAATGGTCATCAACAGAGAGTGACCTATTTTTGGACGTTGAATCTAAAGTGTTATAGACCTTTCCTTTAGATAAAAGAAAACCAAATATCAAAAGCTTTTATCACTTAGTACACAGATTCTGAATATCTGTCCGTACTGCTGGAATATCAATGCAATCATGTGCCTTTTTGTACAGACCCTTGGCGGTATAAAAAAAAGGAAAGTTTTCCCAAAAAGAGCTCCTTTATCGGCTGCCTTTTGCGCTTGCGATACAATACGCACAAAAAGTAACATATCTACCTGTACTATGTGACACTGGTCAACTAAAATCGCCATATATGGGCCAAATGTTTCACAAACTCTTGTACTCGTTGTCCCCTCAAGCATATTGTCCCAAACAGAAAAAAAAACCAAAACAAACTTTATTCTTTTTCAAGACGATACGAGTACTCAAAGCTACCGGGCTCCATAATAAGCCAACCTGCCAAACTGGCACCGCTAACTATTAACCAAAGACTTGCCGCGCCTTCTGCAAGAAGCGCAATGTGCGCCCTTAGGGTTATTAAACCAAATCGCCGCCAACTTGTCAAACGTCACAACTCGAGCAGTGAGTGAAAGATCCAGATCTTTTGAAATGTCAACTTGTCTACATGTACACGACACGACATCATTTGAAGAGAAGGAAACTGTAAACAAAGAAAACAAAAATGACACCACTGCAATCTGTTGTTCCTGGATACCATCAGGAGTGGATGATACATAATCCTTTACCCCTTGGTGTGAGAATAACTCTATAATCAATGATGATCAGTGTGGCTGAGATTAAATCGAATACAATGATCTTATGAGTTGGGGGAATGCGTCTTGGATGCGTATAGTCGTAGTCGAAGTTGTACGGATACTTGGGAAAAGAGCTTACGAGTACGGATATCAGTTGTCCAATTGAACTCTCTCGTATGTGCACCGGATGTGGGAATTGCATATTTATTGGCCTGCGGCTATGTACATGCATATACGAGTATAGTCGTAATCCTCCACATCAGTGGTTACCAATATCAATGGTGGATTAAAGAAAAGTCTGAGATGCCACTTGGCAATTTCCATTAAATGAGACAGGGATTTCGAAGAAACCTTGGAACAGATTAAAGGAAATGGAAAGATCGATTTAAATGTTTAAATTAAGTTTTTTTTTCTTTTACATCGTTAAAGAAGTGCATTGTGGCATGCATCAAGGTTGGATTCGTAAGTCGCTTTGCTGGCTAAAAGATACTATGCAAATATATGCTAATAACAATGAAAATCGAATAACATAAAGAATGTGCGTGGTTTTGTACAGTCTGCAATATTTGACTGTTGAAGAGGCAGGACATCTAGCAAAGGTTTTAAATTGAGAATTAAAATACCTAGCTTGTAAGATACTTAAATTGTTACGACTATAGGCAAATGATATGTATACATCTACTTGATATTTAATTCTAAATTGCGTACGTTTTTAACTTTTTTTTCGTCTTGTCCCGTGTATCTACAGACTCCGTTGTTGATTAAATTTGTTTACCAATTGTCGAATTTGAGGCTAAAGCTTGTACAGTTCGTTGGGTTTTTTGTGGTATTTAGAAGTAATTCTAATTAAGTAATTAAGTTACGAAGCATCAACAAGCCTCGGATATGGACGGATCTACTGTTGACAACCCACATAAACGATTTAAGGACAATGAGCTTCGGATATGCACGTGTAATGTTAGATCCCTTAATAGACCACCTGCAGCCGAGCAACTAGCAGATGCTCTAGACTGCTGCAAAGCAGACATAACCGCCATCCAAGAAATGCGATGGGATGGGCCGGACAAAAAGAATATGAAAAACTGCGACATCTACTACGGCAATTGCTATCGACGGCAAAAGCAGCGCTTATTTGGATGCAGATTTGTTGTCGGAGGCAGACTAAGACGAGAAGTCCTCAGCTTCCGGCATGTGAGCGAGCGCCTCGTAGCAATCCGCATCAAGGCTAAATTCGCCAACATAAGCCTCATATGCGCGCATGCCCCCACAGAGGAGAAAGATGACGACACCAAGGATGCCTTCTACGAGCTCCTCAACAAGACCTACGAGCAATGCCCTAGCTATGACATTAAAATTGTCCTCGGTGATTTTAATGCAAAGCTAGGAAGAGAAGGTATCTTTGGTGGAACAATCGGAGAATATAGCCTGCACAACACCACCTCCGATAACGGATTCCATTACTACGCCAAGACAAACTAATGCTGTGAGAAAATTCGACGTCAGACGGCTACAATCGCAAGAGATCGCCAAGTCCTTCTCCGATCGAGTGTCTCTTAATCTCTTAAGAGGTCCAATGCCGCCAGCATCAAGCATCGAAGACCATTGGAAACACTGCCAAAACGCCATCAGAGATGCCGCTTCTGATGTGCTGGGTTTCACTCGTCCACCACAACGAAACCCCTGGTTCGATGATGAATGCCGGCAAGCACATGCAGCTAAGCAAGATGCATATAACGCGGTGCTGCTTAGAAAGACCAGAGCTGCTCATGAGCTCTATGAGCGGAAGAGGAGAGACGAACACCGGCTTCTCAGGAGGAAGAAGAAAGAGCATGAGAAGCGCGCGATCGAGGAAATTGAGAGATGCTACTGCAGGAATGAGGTTCGGAAGTTTTACCAAAAGGTTAAAATAACATGCCGCGGAAACAAACCCCGAACCGAAGAGATGAACAAGGGAACATTGTAGTAGAATCGCAGTCGATGCTGAGGATTTGGAAAGATCATTGATGCAGACTGTATAACGGCGATGACGGACCAAATACCGCTGTCAGGCAGAATCAACCTTTCAACTTGGACGATGATGACCAACAATTCCGTCCACCCGACCTGGATGAAGTGAAGATAGCCATATCGAAGCTTAAGTCCAACAAAGCTGCTGGAGCGGATGGCCTGACTGCTGAGCTCTTCAAAGCGGCAGGCGATGACTTGGTAAGGAGCATACACCAACTCATCTGTAAAATATGGTCGGACGAAAGTATGCCCGATGAATGGAACCTCAGCATTGTTTGTCCAATTCTCAAGAAAGGAGACCCTCTGAACTGCGACAACTACAGAGGCATCAGTCTCCTTAACATCGCATATAAGATCTTATCCGCCGTATTGTGTGAACGCCTGAAGCCGTTTGTCAACAACCTGATAGGTCCATATCAGTGTGGCTTCAGGCCAGGAAAGTCCACCATCGACCAGATATTCACACTACGGCAGATCTTGGAGAAGACCCATGAGCTTCAGATCGATACCCACCACATATTCATCGATTTTAAGTCCGCGTATGACAGCATCTATAGAGACGAGCTATATGGAGCAATGTCTAGTTTTGGCATCCCTGCCAAACTCGTCCGTCTGTGCAGGATGACGATGGACAATGCACGCTGCTCCATCAAGGTCGGTAAAGATCTCACCGAGACCTATGATGTCCAGAAAGGATTTAGACAAGGCGATGCGCTGTCATGCGATTTTTTCAACATCGTACTTAGTGCAAAACTCACGAGCAAACACAAGAGGCACTATCTTTCAAAAGTCCGTCCAACTACTCGCATACGCCGACGATATTGACATAATCGGGAGAAAGCAGCGTGATGTCAGTGGCGCTTTCGCGAGTATTGAGACGGAAGCGGCGAAAATGGGTTTAGCGGTCAATGAGGGCAAGACCAAGTATATGCTGTCAAGCAAAAAGGACAACCAACACCAGCGTCTCGAACAGGACGTCACCCTCGACAGATATAACTTTGAGGTAGTTAAGGACTTTGTCTACCTAGGCTCCGCTATAAATACAGACAACGACACCAGCGCTGAGATCAAGCGAAGAATAACTCTTGCCAACCGCTGTTTCTTTGGGTTAAGAAGGCAATTGAGTAGCAAAGCCCTCTCTCGGACACCCTTTATAAGACTTTAATAATCCCGGTCCTGCTCTATGGCGCTGAGGCATGGACATTATCAAAAATGGATGAGGGTGTTCTTGGTTGCTTCGAGGGAAAAATTCTTCGGGCGATCTTCGGTCCCGTCTGCATTGACGGTGAGTGGAGGAGGAGATACAACAACGAACTGTATGGACTGTACAGCGACATGGACCTAGCCAGAAGAGTGAAGATCCAAAGACTGAGATGGCTGGGTCATGTAGAGCGCTTGGACACCAATGCTCTGGTCCTAAAAGTCATCGAATCCGCCCCCGAGGGACAGCGCAGTAGAGGAAGGCCAAGACTCAGGTGGCGCACGCAAGTGGAAGAGGACCTCAGCCAACTTAGCGTGCGAAACTGGAGGCAGCTAGCCAGGGATCGAGCTGGCTAGAGAAGCTTGCTGACTGAGGCCCAGGTCCACCCCAGTCTGTAGCGCCACCTAAAGTAAAGTAAGTAAGAAGTAATTCTGCTCTTTATCTACCGAATTCATTACATCTTTGATGATAATTCCGACTTATGTTGTTTTTCTAATCCGAAGAACTAAGTCGTTATACTTATGCGTTTGGGCTAAGATTTCCTATTAATCCATCCAATCAAATTTCAACGCCACCGTTTATATAATACGAGTACTATCAGGAGAATTCTTCTGCTGCATATATGAATTTTGTTTGGCTAAGTTGTCACCCAGACGTACGCCCAAAAACGGTTATCGCTCTGTATCTACAATCAGTGGTGAAGAAAGCAATTCTTACCTGATGATAGTTTTTCAGTTGATACTGGGAGGATGTTGTTATGTGAACACAAGTAAGCGCCACAAAATTCTGCGTTCATGGGTGATCAGTAATGACATACATACATTCACAAGCAATAAGAATATTAATAATGCTGTGCAAGTAGAAAAATCCTTGCCACGCGGCCACTTTGGAAAAGGAATCGATCGTGTTTATTTTTTGAAAGTGGCCGGAGGTTAGCACCTGGCTACTGCTTATTTTTTATTTTTTCAGGACCATTCGTGCACATTTATTTAGAGAACTTAACAACATTTAATTAATTAGTGTATGCTACTGCATAAATTGTATATGACCGCGTTTCGGTCCCTGACCATCCGATTGGAATCAACACACTGTCAATTAACTCTTTCGAGACACAATATTGTGCAAAACATAAGCAACAATCTGAAATCGACGCTTCACAGTAAATCTTTTTAACCTTCTATTCCAGCAAATAAAAACAAATAAACAAGGAATGATGTATTCCAGATCATATTTTGATATTCTCAACTTTTTTAAAGAAATTGTTAGGAGATATTTTTTTTCTAAAGTTTTCCCAATGTATCTTGAAATAATAATTGTTGGACCCTTGAGGTTATTGGCTTCACTGCCCAATAGAAAGAAGCTTCCATGTTTAAGAATTTTGTAAAGACTTGTACTCATTGGATACCAAGTATAGAGTTCAACGAAAATTTGAGCTGTTTGTTAGCAATAACTTAAAAACTTTTAAACGTATCTTCTGAAACCGCTAGAAGTTCTTTGTAAGATAATGTAGAAACTTACACTTAGGTTCTCGTCTAATCCAAGAATGGCAGCTGACCGCTCACACTGCTAAAAGAACTCCCTGGCTACATTATCATCATTGGTATTACTAAAACCAGGTTTAGGTTTGTCAACAATCACATTGGCTCCTGAAATACTTTCTGTATGCTGCTTTTACTTTCTTTTACAATTTGCTCATTCTTCTTTTTTACTCGCCAAAACTTCACATCTTTATGCGTGAATGTAGAACCGAAATTCCAAAAGACAGGTGGTTTCTTTTGATAGGCCTTTTAGTTATGTCGTACATTTTGTTGAAATATTCCGATGAAACCTTACACAAGTAACATCTTAACGTTGACTTCGTTTCAGAGAAGGCGATGCAAACTTTACCATCATGCCATCAAGGCATGTTTTATAATAAATTTATTGCCGTTGACAGTGAATTCTGTTGGTGTTGAGTTGTTAAATTGGTGTTTAATCTTTTCTTTTTCGCCTTTTGCAAGATCAATTGTTTTTTTTATGTAGTAGCCTTGGATTTTGCAAGACCACACATTTACTACTATTTTGATCGCTTATTAGTTTTAAAGGGACAATAGATAACAAAACCATATTTTTGCCGCCTCTGTTTTCCAATGAAAATGTTTGCATATATTGTGTATGACTGGAGCTCTCATCAAATCCCCAGTTGCAAACTTAAGTCAAGTTGGCTGAGGGATCTAAAGAGGATATAAGTTTTTTTTTTTGCAATTGTAATAAGCGAGTTATTGTGTGGTGTTATAACAACTGAATAACTGTACTGGTATCTCTGCGTTAATTTTAAACGTCAGTTCTTGGTAATTGTTATTTACTAAGCAGGTGTCTCCATAGTTGGTTTGCAATTTCATTGTTTTTTGGCTATAACTTGATGTACATTTTATAATTTACACTTTTTTGTAATAACATGATTTTAATAACAAGTAATTTATTATAAATAATTATTGACTTATATTGATACTAAAAAATTAGTATTTATTGTTATTTTTGTGCATTTTAATATAATATATCCCAGTAGTTTCGTCTGTTGGGATTATGTGTCCATGCAGTATGCAATGCACTTTTTTTTTTGCTTTGGTACACACTAATTTTTTTTGTGTAGGAAAGTATGTCTTCCAGTCGGGGTTTGAGAGAAAGCGAAGTAGAGGACGTCCTATATTCAACCTCAGACGAGTCAGAAAATTTCGAGGATAGTGGTAGGGAGTACCAAGAGGAACAATCTCAGTCAAATTACTTGTGCTCTAAAGATGATAATAGTAGATGCGGATATGGAAAAAAGTGTCAATCTGAATAATCACAAAATGACGAAACAGTGCGTGATGTAGTGCAAACAGATCAACACGAAGTTCTTGTGGTGTTGGGCATAATACTCATAACTTCATATAATCGGTTGCCAAAAATGCCAATGTACTCGTATTGTTCCAAAGAGAAATCGGTTGGTAACTTACTAATCAGAAATAGCATTTCTCGTGATAGATTCTTCTGTTGCACTCGAAATTTTATTTGAAAAACCCCAATAAACCAACTGAGTGTTCTAAGACATATTATATTGAATAAGTTGCCAGTTGCCTAAGAAAAACATTCAATTAAGGCAGAGAAGATAGTTCTTTCCAGGCCTTAGAGTTATCCATGGTCAAGTTCAAGGGTAGATCTACCCTGAAACAATATCTGCCATTAAAACCTCTAAGAAGGGGGATAAAGATTTGGGAACGATCGGATCCAAATACAGGATACATTTACGATTTTAATATTTACTGTGGAAAAGAGTCACAGATGCTGGAAGGTATGTTGGGAGAATGGGATGTATTGAGTCTGGCAAAAACTATCAAAAGTTCAAATGTTTGTTTTTCCTTTGACCGGTTCTTTTCTTCAGTTCATCTTTTTAAGATTTTATCATTTCTGCTGTTATCACCATTATATCGAACCGAAAACAAATTCCATCCTGCCCGACAAAGTTGACGAGAGGAGTTTGGAATATAATGCGCTTTTTGGCAAGATACAAAATTGGTAACTGTAATGTGTAACTGCCACGGATCTAAGTAAGGAACTATTCGACGCAAACAAAGGAATGTTGAGAAGGTAGAAACCAACTGTTCAGAGTCTATCAGTTTTTACAACAAATTTATGGGTGGTGTCGACTTATCCGACCAAATGGCACAACTCTACGACATAAATCGAAAGTGTGTTGCTCATGTTGTCTTTCTTGTCACATCTGAGCGGGGCCTACGGTTTATCGCCGAGTCTGAACGACACACCTTAGAAGCTTTTTCGTAGGAAATTTTACTTTCGAGAGTTTGTCATTGCCCGCCGAAAGGGTGATGTACCGTATGGAGCGTAAGGCGATCATATGCCTTTAGACGGAAAAACACGCAGGAGATTTGTAAAGTGCTACAACGACAAGAAAGGCGGAAAAAATGATAAAAGAACACTATTTACTTGCAGGGCTTGTGATGTTCCATTGTGCTTTAGTTGTTTTACTCCTTACCATGTAAAAAACAATGTTTACTTCAAATTTTCTAAAATGTTCATTATTTACAAATTGCTTTCTTTGTTTCTCTTAGATATGGTTGGGAAAATATATCCCAATTTAAAAAAAAAACGGATGAGATCTATGTCCCAAGCGATTACAGCGCCCCTAGTGGAAAAAAAAACGAAAAATTTTATTAAAAAAAATTATTAATTCGGTTTTAGATAACTGAGCTTCCATTATCATTGATAGAGCTTGCACGCAAAGTACTTTGACTCCAACATTACTCATTTATATATTCTTTTTTTTGAGCCAGAATCTATTACACCTAATGTTTTCAACATTTTTGATTGGCCGGGTTTTCCGTTGTTAGCTATTTTTCTTTGCTTGGGTTGTTCATTACTCTGGAGGAAATCAGTCGTTGGGCGATCACGCTTCAGATTTTAATCCTTAGTTCACCGAATAACCGAGTAACCAAACGTTTTCTTCCTTTCTCTGTGCTAGTTATATTAAAGCAATTAAGTTTGAAATAGTATCCTGGTGCATATTCTCGCACTCTCTTTTGAAAGAATTGTACAGTTTTATCTTCGAACAACGTTGTCCAGTGATCCGACTTGAAGAATAGAATTGAAGTCGGAGGATTGGGCCGACCAGCCAAGGATTTGTATCCCAATATCCTTTATGCACTTCTTCTGTGTGTTTCGGATCCATACCCTATTGAAACCCCCAACGGAGTGTCATGTGGTAGCATTACTGATTCTAGAATCGATTCGTATTTGAATGGCCTATACCTTCTGACAAAAAACATATCTATACCATACCACCACCATGCTTAACATTAGGTGTGCCGAATCTAGAATTAAGCTTTTATGATGTCTTACATGACAAATCTCATCAGAATAAAATATATTGAATTTAGACTAATCGCTGAAAAGAACAGTGTTGCTGTTTTCCTTCAAAATTTATCCTAATATTAGAAAAGAGTTATGTTTAAATTATATTTAAGGAATTTAATTTGTACAGCCTGTTCTCTAAATGCATTTTTGGGAGCATCGGTTTCATGTACGGTCGATAAAGTCCGTTGTTTCTGAAGTGTTAGAAATGTTTTTTATTTCCGTCAAAAAATTTATCTCGAAAGAGTAAAGCCACCGCCATTTACTTTCAATGATTCGAACTTGTATGAGCTGCTCATCGAGAACCAATACCCTTCCGTAAAATTCTCGTTATAAAGCCACGGTTTCACGGGCTGTCTGGCCCTCTTGTTGAAACTATAAATGTCGCCAAGACCACGGGTTTTGATTTCACGCCAAAAAAGGTTCGTTAACATGGCGCAATAAGGCGCGCCATTTACAGTTCCGTTCCAGCTGGCCTCAGTTTGGGAAAAATATAGACCGAACATTCCATCAGCCCATAAATCACACCAAACCGTTGTTTTGTCTGGATTAAATGTTTGCTCTTGAACCTCTGCGAATTGCTCCGTGCCCCAAATACTAACCAAAATTTTGGTTAAAAACAGTGGATCTGCTGGAAGGTTTTTAAAATCCCAACGACTGAAACTGGGACGATTCTGAAGGTCGTTCGGCTTCAGTTCAGTTATGCTTTCAAACCTAGATCCTTGCCACGGTAATCGCGTACACTCTCTACTAGCGTCGCCATATTTTCCTCACCGCGTACTACAAGTAGTCTATTTGGTCCCGTATTATCCAATACCGACAATTAGGTCACAAACTGTTTTGATAGCATAGGGAACTGTACGAATGGAAATATGTCAAACAATATTGAAAAAAAAACCATATCAGTGTGACACGACATATGCGAGATCTCTCATGAACTCCAGATCCGAAAAAATACCTCAAGAAGAATCACTCCTTACAAGTTTTTCAAGAAAAAGAATTATGTCTTTGACTTTTTGAAAAGTTTGCTTACTTGGTCTGTTAAAATTTAAAAAAGGGAAGATCACGTGCTAAATGCCATTGTCGACAGGGGCAGGAGTCTGTTCTTCGGAGTAAGTAGGTCATTCTCGAATCCTCCTTAACTGTGCAACAAACCAATTGTTTATTCTTGTTGGAATATTAATGAGAAAATGACTGTAGAAGGTTGTAAAATTAACAGGAAATAGGGAAAACTAAGAGGCCAACATGTGTGAAAACGTCAAGATCGAGAAACTTCACATCAACCGTGATCATGAAGTCAAGGAACCAACACCTTGAATGGACATCTTGATATTTTTATTTTTAGATGTTTGGGCGTTTGGGATTAGTGCCTGTTCCGCTCCATGGTTGGCATCCAAAATTTAATGAGGAGACTAAATTATTGGTGTAATTGGACTTATTGTTGTAATTTTAGGCAACCACTTAACTTAGCTTAAGTTGCTGCAAAAATAGTGTCTTTCGGGGGCGATGGGGATTGAACACTGAACCTTCCGATTTGGAAGTCTACCTATATGTATATACTAATACTTGAGCCACAGTCACCCACGTGATTGAAGCTGAGTGGAGCCAATCATGTGACTTAACTGCAGTTCCTACTAAGGGAAATCAGCAGGTGTCGAATGTTGTCTAAGGCAACAGAAAGCGTATACTCGTGGTAGCACAGTGACAAAAATATGAGGCTCTTGATGATGGGTACACGATGAAGTACTTTATTTCTTGTGTCACTACCATAGTATACTTATGATCTATCCATCCAGTTACATCTGGAAAGTAAAGCCTTAATCTAAGTTCATTCATAGAAGCATTACTTAAATTTTATTCGTCATGACTTTATAAAAAGAAGAACAGGAATCTTGAAAAACATAAGCCAGTATGTTGTTTTTTTTCTCTGTTGTCACCCCCATTTTAAGAAGAATTTTGGAACTCTACATACTGCTTTCGTCGATTCCAAATAGCATCTTGTCGTACCTTTAAAAGAAATATTAAGATCGTTGAAAAAGATTATTTGGGGATCTCCATTCTCATTTTCAACTAATCTGTTGTTTTAGCGGTTTATTAGAACTTTAATGTTTCCGGCTGTACTCCACGAAATACACTCCAACTCACTGTTTATCAATATCTCTTCTGTTCTGCTCCAAATCTATCTGAAAACAACTCAAAATTATCGTAATTCCCAAAAATTACATTCAAAACCTCTGTATTTACTAGATTCTTCCTTCTCTCACTAATTAAACGGGTCACAAGTCCTACTAATCGTTCGGTTATGTCCTCAATTTGTACCTTTCAAAGCTTCTTCCGTCGGTTTCGATCAAAGTAAGTACATATAAAAGAAGAAAATCACTCAACTCCCTACAGATACACAAGCCATTATCGTCTCACACCTCCGATAAACTCTTTCACACATGCAAGCCAACAACAACCAACAACCAAACACCACCCCAACTGCGTAATCTTCTTAACTTTTCATCGCTCCAGATAAAAGCAGTCGGCCTGCAACAGTCATAGAGATTGAATCTGTGTGCTCCATAAAAACTAAAGAACTTCCTCCTGTTCCGTCTGCAGTCAGGCGCATATATCAAAACCATCATAATCCCGACTTGATGACATTTTTCCAGGGGACTTTGTCAAAGCGCATAAGCGCCCTTGTTAATGGCTCATTTATGAAGAGTGAGATCGTCAGGTTGTACGAATATAGGAATTAAATAGTAGGAATGCCTGGCAAGGCGGTACCCGGTCCCCTTGTTCCCGGCACTTGTGGTGTGAGGATTAATGTTTTAAAGGTAAGCGGATTATTTTGGCACCTTTACACAGTTGAGAGAGTTTGGAGTATTCCCGAGGTGGCTGTCGGAGTGTGTTGTTTCCGAATATTGACTCACACTTATTTGTTGGAATCGTCGCACTTATTAGAGGTCATCGCGTAAGACGGTGGAAGACAGTGGCTTTTACCTTCGGCGATATGCAAATGAAGAAAGATCGGAAGTTGAGGCTTTTTGTTTTAAAATTGAGAATTGTGGAGTTAGGGGCCTTTTAATGCTAATAGGTTCGAGCTTAACCGATTGAGTCCCAACAATGGATTCAATTTGCCGTGATAAAGGTCAATAAAGGAGTCTTTGCCTCTTTTGGTCTTAACAACGAATGAGAGACGATTTTCTTCTTAAATAAAATGATCGGTCTTCTGGCAGTAAGCTTTGTCTTGAATTTGATTAAATTGAAAGAAAAACTTTGTTACACCGCCGTAGATATCGTATTATACGAGTATATCAGTGGATATTGAAGTCAGATTAGGTAAGAAACCCATGTTGATTATATCAGATATTGGCAACAAAAATTCGACTGCAGCATTAATTTAAGATAGACTTCCCCGCTTGAGTAAGCCTATGATTAAAATTGTTTTTCTGAAAGTAGATATAGTTTCTTGTCTGAAACTGATAGTTCTGTCAAGGTATACTTCTACTTGGCTACTTTGATTTAGAGACTCTCCTTTTACGACACTATAACTCAACCAACCTCACTATTTTTAGAGAAGCTTCATATATTGTCTGTCTTCAAATGCAGCAGAAACTATAGTCGCATCTGCTACTGCTTTAGTAGTAATGAGTCAATAATCCGAGACGTTTCTCATAATAATAGCAATAGAGTGCGAAGTGGCGATGCCGAACACGGAAGGTGTACCAGGAAAACTTTGTAGAGCAAACCGAACCAATAATGCATTATCTTATGTTTTTCCAACGTATATTGACTTAAATAAACGAGGTTAAAGATGAGTAGCGACGGCTCATTCTTTGGAAGCCTCACGCTATGGATCGTCTCACAACTGCCATGTAAAGGGTTGGCCATCTGTTAGTATCTTTTTAAATAGGCTACTGAAAAAATACTGTGCAATATTTTTCAACGATTTTTGCTTTATTGAAAAGAGTAAATTTTCCGACTTATTATGAAATATTATTTCAACCAAATGACTTCCCCGCCTTCAACCAAATCACGCCTCGGTAGCGCTCTCCATTGACGTTCGTAACGTTCTTTCATTTTAGTCTTGGAAGATGAATGCACCAATAATGTCGCCACTCCAAAATCAAGACCAAACAATTACACGTTAAGGATGCATTTAGCTTCTCTATGACTACGTATGAATTTTCCGAGCTCCAATTTCTCTTGTTTACGTAGCCTTCGGGATGAAAATGCGTCTCATCTGCAAAAGATATTTTGTGCAAAATTTTCGTCGATTTCGTCAATAACGAAGCAGGTGGTCATCTTTTTCAATATCTGAGTCAATTGGACCTTGTAAGCGAATTATACGAGATCTTGATGCAGAATTATTTTCAGCTATTGCGACTCATGTTCAGTTGCTAAGATTTTTGGCGCTTTGAGGTTTTGGATTTAGGCGCACACTTTCGCCAACACCTACAAAATCCTCCGTTGGGCGCATTTTATGGACACGCGAATACGTTCGGTTATCAATCAGGAAACCAGCTCTCCGAACTGCTTCAACAACTTGCGTACGTCTACTTCAGATGCATTATAAGACTTAATTTCTTTTCAAAATTCTCACTCTTTCGGCAACAAGGCGTCCACTTTGAAAGTGACTTTGCAATATTTTCTAATGTTGTTCAATGGTAAGTCGATCCATTCCTTTCCGCGAAGATACAATATTGAGTTTCTGTTAATTTCGTGAGGGCATAAGGGCTGTCAGTGCCAAAATAGTGTATGACCCAAAAAGATACCAATTGATGGCCCACCTTGTAGAAACACTGTAACATAGTTGTTTTGAAACCCTACGTAGTGCTGAAGGTCGTTCTTCATGTTCGAAAGCCTAAACACTACTTCGATCTTCAATCAACGATTACTCCATGATAAGGTGCCTAACTCGGGAAGTGGTGTTGCTTAATACTGGATCCTTAAAATCTAATCCAAGTAGACACAGAGCTGGTAAAAGGACACTGGGTTGGATGTTCTTCTTGACATAATTCGCATGAACAACTGCAAAGTTAAAATTTTTTGTTGAATTTTATGATGTCATAAGAACTTTGGTGGCACATTGTGGCGAAGGAAAACTATTTATTTTTTATTAATGAAGCCACTCTTTTGAAATGTACTTCCCTCTAGAACAGCTGAACAGCCGCTGGACGTACAATAAAAAAGTTTTGGTGGCTCAAGGAATGAATATTGTCCAATTCTGCTGTGTTTTGGAGTCAGGAAAAATGGAATACCTAAGCTGTATTGTTTACTTTCCATCACATCTAAATTTCTCAGTTTCTACATCGATTTATGAGAAGTCAGTGCAACCAACGTCCCATTATAGGCAGATCTTGCCGCTTCATCATCTCCTCAGGCCTTCGGGTAATAGTTTTAATCAAGGAGAAAGTTAACTAACGTGCTCTTTGGAAACAAGAAACCACATGACCATTTTGACAATCTTCTTGTCACTATTCCTTTCAAGTTTTGCTATACTAGCTCTTATTTCCATTAAATCGCTCTGAGGTAGTATTAAGTGATTGCTTTGATTTCATAATTTTGCGGACATAACAACGTGACATTAGGTCTGCACCAGGCTGGCTTCAATCGCCAGATGTTCTCCTTATTGTAATACATATCTAGGACCCGATAATGCACAGCGGTAGTTGTTTTCTCTCACTAGCGAGTCTTTTAAATACAAATTATGGAAATCCGAATACTCGTATTATGATTGTGTGTTTTTCTTTCCAAATCTCATGTGCAAAAATTTGTAATCGATTATATTATACCTTCTGCATACTCCTTTAATCGCTGGAGCTGAATGCTAATGCATTTTGGTTTCTTTAGGATTCAAGCTTATTTACGTTTTCGACTGCAACACTCCTACACTCTTTCGACTCCGAAATGCATCTATTGACATGAATCATCTACTCACGCAAAATCGTTTGTTCGACTAGAATAACCCAAAGCCACACCTCTTGCATTCTCTCTCGAAAAAGCCGTTAACAGAAAATCCATAACTCAAGTCAGTTGCACAAAAGAAAACCCTTACATACAAGATTCCTGTTTGTCTGGCAATCCTCAAGGATTAAACCACTCATTTTACATAAAACCCCCAACTTAAATTCTAATTAAGTAAACAAAACAGGTCCCACATGCGAACCTAATGGTACTCCATGTAAATAGCACGTTAAGTACTGCATTTTCGAGCCCTCCAATTCCCTCAATCCAGCTGTAGATATTCGTTTTCATTGTCACATAAATGCACCGTAAACGACCAAACCATACACATGATTACGATCACAAATCGTGATGAAAATGTTCCCTATTCCAGTGCATGTCATAAACACAACACTGCACCGCACCGAACAATCACGTTCTTTGGACACAAAATTCACCACACAAAAAATCCACAAAAAAAAAAACCAAAAAACCAACCCAAAAGATAGAAAGATACAATTTTTATTCGCTCACTCGTACGCCCCCTGTTCCTATTTGATTTAATTTTATTCGAAAACATCGTGCGATAATTTAATTCACATCAGGTGAAGAAGAATGGTGCTGTTGTGTACTAGAGGAGGGTTGTTGGAGTACGAGTCGAGGAGTTGAAGTTAGAGTGCCGAACACAATCACGTCGTGATTTCGGATCTCATTCGCGGTTCGAAGAACTGAGACGCGCGGTTTTTTTTGAAAATAATTTGTCGATACTTTATTTGAATACCAGAACAGTAGCTAGAGATGGAGCAGAACTCAATGGATAGGTGTAAGGGGATAATGTCTAAAGCTAGCTAGGAATAAAATTACGTGAATGTATCACTTAATGGCCATTAAATTGTCCCGATTCGATTCGTATATTTCGTTAAAAAGAAGTAAAACGCTCCGCATTAGTAGCACCAATTGGAAGTCATTTCTCTTTCCCATGAGTAGCGGTGGCTGAAGATAAATTCCTAAAAAATAAAATCCTCACATCGTACGAATACGATATAGCGCAAAAGGACTAATTGAAATTCACATCACGTAAGTGATATGAACTGAAATCGTATCCATACCCATACATACACATCTGCGGCTACTGGAACTCTCAGGACGGTACAGAAGAAGCGAGAACCTCAGCACATAAGAATGTTAGGAATTGGAAGGGTTTTCTTCGCTTATTTTTCGGTCCTCTACCAATTCAAACCTCATACTTCGTTTTCATAAGTTGGCCATAAATTTCGTAGTGCTCAGGTGAGCGAAAGAGAATTGTGGCGCACTATAACTGCGGATACCTTCTACGTACCTTAGTGGTACCACATAAAAAAAAAACCGAAAATCCCCGTAAAACACTTCTATTATGGCGAAGGGATTTAATTATTTAAGAGAGTTGTACACCGAGCTGGGCATACCGATCTGCATCCGACTCTGACTTCAAAGTGTTTTGGGTGTTTTTTTTTTTTCGGGGCATGTAGAGGGTAACCTTGTGTTTGGAATTAAACACTCATTCCCTTGAAATTCACTTAATTTTATGGCAATAACCATAAATTTCCCACACCAGCGAAAAGTAATCGAAAAAAGGAGGAAAGAAAGGAAAAAAAAATTCTAGGGGCAACATCAGCGGTCTGAAACAAAGGAGTAGGTAGTTGGCAGGGTGGTGGAGATACGGTGGGCAAAGTCCCAAAAATGACTTTTTTATGAAGAGATATGGAGGTTCAGAGCAGACGAAGGGTGAGAAAACATCTTTAAGGAGACTCAATTTGGCCGGTGGCGCACGTATATTAATTTATTAATACTCACACTCTATAAACGGTAATGTGCCACAAAATGTGTGTACGCGCACGCACATCATGGAATTCTAATCGAATGGCAATAGCTATGTCATGTGAAAATAAAGGTAGAAAATACACCTTATCTTTGCCGGAAAGAAGTCACAGAGTTACACAAATTTATATCTTCCATCGATAGATTACAAAAAGTTTTACTTTTATTGAGCTATTCACATCAAAATACGAATTGGGTTTTGAAAATATGCAGACTTTTCAGCAAAAGGGAGCAGAAAAAGCTAGAGCGTTGTTCTCTTCTCAAGTAAATGTAGCCGGTTAGATCTGTTTAGCAGTCTTTAACTTAACGTTCAACGACGACCGATAGCATCATTGGTTAACTTAGAATGGTTTGTGGTAGTAACTTTTGATAAATGCATGCTTGGCTTACAAAACTCTCTGAGACGGGTAATGAAATCAATATCGTATGTGGATCCTAACAGCTGATTTCTTTTAATTGAGAGTAGATAATGCGTCTCCTTTTTAGAAGTTTTTGCACGCATGTCTCGACAATTTTTTTAAGAAGTGCCCTTATGAGCATTTGATTTCCTCAAGCTTGACTTGGGTAGACTGGAGTACATCGCTGGTTTTGGAAGTCTCCTGGTAGTCAAGGCACAATTTTCTATATTGATGTTGCATTATTTTGGACACGGAGAAAAGTTCTCTACGAAACTCTCTAAGTTTAAGATTTCTTTTCCTGGTGAGTAATGTTTTTTTTTGTTTATTTTTGCGACTTCTTCGTAATTCCATCGACTTCCTTAAGACATCACTGGTCAATTTCTAGCGTATATGAAGCAGTTTGAATGCTGCAAGCACTGCCTTTCGAGATTTTTTTTCGCATTCCGAATGCAGATGTTACAATAAGATTTCACCTTTCAAGGCCCAGTTTGAGACCATAGACCATTATCTTTGAGACTATGCCTCCTAGATACTCGTAAGGAAAGCTATTTATCTTCGTATGTTGTGAGATTTATTTTGTTGGCCTCTCTTTCCAAGTAATTGGCAAGGTGGGAGTCAAGATATTTGCTTTATGATTATGTAACGGAGTGCACCCGATTATATTTTTGAAGCCATTGCTTCTTCGATCCGTAACCATGAATCTGCTGTGAGTCATGCCACATAGGTTTTTTGCCTTTAATAGACGTCAATATCTGCCCTAGACGAATTGATTTTTTTTGCTACTTGCCACTACTTGTCGAACCTTGTAGGAACAACTCTGCTGATTGTTTCTATGTTTGTGTCGTTGAGGTCTTTAACCTGTTGGCGCACTTTGGTAATGCGAGGCCTGTTGGTTTTATACTTCGGTATCCTACGAAGGCGTTTTATTGCTGCCATTAGATGAAGATTCCTCTCTAATTCTACGTCTGCCCAATGCTTGTTGCAATATGGGATGTAGTTTCTCTTGCAACCACTGGACGTCATATGATCATTTACTATCAAGCTGCAAATCTTCGGCTATTGTTGCCTCTAATGTTCTTCAAGATATTTGGTCTAACCACATTTTTGAAGTCGATTTTGGCGACTTTTTCATTGACATCTTATCATGGTCCCACAAAAAATATCTAACGGTAACAAATCCCACGACCTTGGTGGCCAGTTCGCTCAATACCGTCTTGTTAAAACCAAATGTCTTCCACATCCATATCTTCTATTTGAGACCAAAATAGGTTGTACATTCCTTATTTTCGGAGAAGTATGGACCAATGGCACCACCAGACCAAATTGCAAATCATACAAATAGCATTCGTGGATGCAATGTTCTTTAAACAATTGCATGTGGATTTTTTCTTCCTAACATGCGACAGTTTTGTTTGCTACCGTATCCACGGAGTGAAAACTGGGCCTTATCGCTGAAGTAAGTTTTGTTTGAAAATTGGTCATTAAAAAGCTGATGTTCAAGCACCCAATCGACGTATTTTCTACGCATTCCGTTGTCAGCTGGCCTTAATGAGTTGGATCTTAAAGATATAAATCCAAATACAAAATACTCCATAATATGCCGAAAGACATGCCGTACTTACCGTGAACTCGATAGACTTAGATACTCTTCAACGCTTTACTTTCAGCAGTCATATATTCTGTAGAGCTTGCATTTCTATAATGGATAGGCCTGAAATCATCTGTAACAGAGTCAGTTCCTTAGAACTTTTTACAGTTTTGCCTATAGGTACGTTGACGCTGTTCGTAATGCACAAAACGTACAATTCAAACCTTAAACTAAACCTGTATTGTCTCATTTGACAGCTAGGTTTGCGTATGTGATTGAAACAGGAATGTCAAATTCGAACCACGAATTGAATGACCCTATACTTCTTATAAAGGGGTTTGTTCTTAAACCTCTGCTCACTTCAGACATTTAAATCTTTCCAACCAATTGTTAGGATGCAAACTGTCAGTGTGATCTGTACAACGTTACCAAATTTAAGAAATTTGTTTCCAAAATTATGGTTGTGTATGCCGAACTTCACCTACCTCGGAGTGAACATGAACACCACAAATGACACCCTAGTGGAGACTCGGCGAAGAATTACCCTAGGAAACCGTTGCTACTTCGGCGTGGCCAAACAATTGGGTTGAAAACTCTTAACTCAAAGGAGGAAATGTATGCTCTACAAAACCCTTATCCTGCCAGTTCTGCTTTATGGCGCCGAGTGCTGGACAATAAGCAAGAAGGGAGAGCTGATATTTTCTTTCCTTCGGAAGAAAAATACTGCGGCGGAGTTTTGGTCCTGTGTGCGAGAAATGCGAATGGAGGAGAAGATGTAACCGCGAACTCTATGAGCTGTACCAAGATGTGGATGTTGTCCAAAAAGCCAAAACACGTCGACTACATATGCTCGGCTTCATCGAGCGAATGGACAATAACGCTCCAGCTAAGGGGATCTTTGAATCCCAGCCCCCAGGTTCGAGAAGACAAGGAAGACCGAACGTTCGTTTCAAAGACCAAGCCATCGCGGATGCCAGAGCGCCTGGTCTGAACAACTGGAACCAGCGTGCCAGGGAACGTAGGGGATGGAAGGCTGTAGTGTCTCAGGCAGAGACTCTACATGGGTCGGGAGCCCGATAAGAAGAAGAAGATGCCAAACTTATGGAGCTCTTGCACTATATTTCATCCAACATGATCGACCACCTGAAACCCCTCATCGCTGTATTGTTGACTTTTCTCGCACAACATTTTTTTGCGGGATGCAGTGGCACTTTGAGACATAGGCTGAGTACAGACTGAAGACAACAATGTGTCCGTGCGGGATAGTGAGAAAGAAGATCCAAAATTATCAATATGACGTTGTTCAAAACAGCTTGGCTCCGTCCACTTAATTGACAATTTAACGCAAAGCTCATCATTTGAAGGTTTACAAGGTCCAGCTCGTACAGGTTAGCCACTGTCTATCATCTGTTCCACTCAATCCCTACAATTAAAAAAAAAAATGCCGCGTTAAGGCGATCAAGTTGGTTGAGCCCATTGAGAAACATCTTTCCTGTCAATTGGAGTTAAGCCTTCACCTGCTCGTAATAAAATTGTTTTTCGAGTTCGAGGGGATGAAGGGAAAAGCCTTTGAAACGACCAATTACTTTTTTTCATTGAGACAAAGTGATTCTTAACTCCCAACTGACGTTTTTGCTTTGTGGTCTATTTTATTATCGTATGTCTCGAAGCGCGTATGGTGGCGATAGCGCGATGGTTAGCTCATTGGACTATCCCGCAGAGGGTCCGTGGTTCAATCCCCGGCATCGCCAACAATTTTTCAAATAGTCATCACCCTTTCGGCGGGCAATGGCAAGCTCCCGAAAGTAAAGTTGCCTATGAAAAAGCTTCTAACGAGTGCCGTTCGGATTCGGCGATAAACCGTAGGCCCCGCTCAGATGTGACAAAAATGACAAACATGAGCAAAACAGTTGAGTGTCAAGAAGCTAGGCCATGGCCCACATCGGCCTGGCAGCGCCCCAGTGTTTTTTTGTTTTTTTTGTCTCGAAGCGCAAGCAATCGTATTGCAAAGTTTTCGTGTCTATGATGTAAGTTAACTCTGACATCTGCTGGCTTCTTTTAAAATTAACACCAAGGCATCGTCTCTTAATTTAAAAATTGTTTTGCGATACCAACTTTATTACAAACTATAAGTCTGCTTTGATTCATTTCAGCTTAGCCAAGATGTTGAATGGTTTCATCGCCTTAAAAGTCTTTGCGATTTCCCAATAACCGTTTGAAAATTCTTATTTATTATTATTGACTCGTTTTCCAAATGACTCATTGCTACTGAAACCCTTTCGCTGTACTGTAAAACACTCTAAATCACTTCTGAATCACATTCAATCTTTTTCCCCTCTCTCGCTGTTCTCCAAAAGGAATAAAAATGATCGTTAACCCCATTACAATGTGCCAAACCATGTTTTTCAGCTCCAACCCCAACTCCAGCACTAGCACCAGCACCAGTCCTATACTCCAAGAACAACATTTTAGTGTCGAAATCCAAACAAATTGGAATCAAAGGCTCCAAAATAAAATACACACATACATACTGTACGATATTCAAACAAAAGCAGGCACCTTCCAATAGCTGATTTATTATGCTTTACGTTCAGGATATTGGTGTTTTGTCTTTGAAGACACTTGGAGTTCTCAGAGGTACTGGCTGGGGAGACGATGGCGGAGTACGAGTATGTTAAATTACATTTCATGCACATTGTAATAGATAGATTGCTTCTCACAAGACATACCGATAAACGGATATATTCGCAGTCGTACTGATAGTGATACACAACAAAGGAAGCACAGCATCCTAAAAGACTAAAAGTCTAAAAAGACCGTCATCCATTTCGGGACTTTTTTTTTTGTATTTATTTGTGGTGTCTTTTTTGTTGTGCTGAACTGAAGTTGGAAGCATGATCATGTGGACATTGTGAACATTGTTGTCTCCATCTAGAGTTAAATTAGCCTACACAAGTTTACAACGGAAATAAATTTCTTTCTCTCTACTGCTTCAAACATCGCCAACAGCAGCCGTCGCCAAAGAGTCAGAGCCAGAATGAAGTTAGAAACGAAGAAATAAAAGAAAAGAATTTGCCTTTGTTTTGGTCACAGGGCTCTGTTCCAATTGACACCAAGCGATATATTTGTCCACGTAACACCTCGTTTGTGTGTTCGATGGTACATATTTGGTTCTCTGTAGTGCAACACTGAGGCAGTGAATCAACAGTCATAGGCTTGACATTGCAATGGGGTTTCTCCTTTACAACCGTCCGATCGATTGTGATATTCGTTTAAATTTTTTCCATACTCAGCCAAAAAGACTAAAAAGTGGAAAATAAAGTATCTGCGACCCATTTCAGGGTGTTGACCTAAAAATGGACATTTGCGTGTTTGGTGCTACAGCTTCATTTGGTCATATATCCTCTACAGAGCGAAGAGGTCAAAAGAGATGTAACACAGACTTTTGCTAAGATACACCTTTTAAGATAGTTCAAGGATGTAGAAATTGGTACTCTCAGACCTCGCAGCAGTCTTCTTCATAAACCTTATGAACATTTTAAAAAGAGAGCTCCAATAGGCTTTTCTGTTTTATTTTTTGGTAATTTATATTTTGTTTTATAAATAATAGTGCTGCACTGAAAAGCCTTTAACTGGAGACCAGCTATGAGTTAAGCGATTTTCAAGGTTTTTTAAAAAGGACATAACCGTTTTGTATTCAAATAGAGAACAGAATAATTGAAATATCGGACTGAAATTTATTCGAGGCGTAGTTCACATGTTATCCTAGTATGGAATTTGATCTCGATCTCATATGACTACGGGGAGCTCGTTTGCAACAATCGATCCTTTGTAGCAAATTTTTCGTCGCTCTTTTACACATATCGGATGGAACGTTGACAATTTTAATTCCATACTGATCCTAAACTCCTTAACCAACGACTTAACGTAGCCCCAACATGGCACGGTAGCGAATTCCATTGACCGTAGCATAGCGATCATTTCCAATATAAAATCCACTCCACACGGTCACTTTTTATGGATGCAATCGAGTCTCTGGTTCAGATGGTACATATACTATTCTGGAAAAATCATTTCGTAAGCTATTTTATCAATCCTGCTCTTTATGACTGTTTTCGAGTTGATAGAAACAGGATTTATCCAGCCGGCCGCTTAAAAGGGCGACTTTTCTTCTCTCTCTCTTCCTACAGCCCCCTTACACTTCATTCGCTTCTTACCAAGGTCATGGAAGCGTTGATAAACCCTAATATCATAAAATATCTAAAAAAAAAAATACAATTTCTCAATAACTGTTTTTGCAGTTTTCGTGGCAACAGGTCTACTGGGGATCTGATAGTGTATGTCACCAAAAAGTGGAACCAAGCTTACGTCAATCTTGTGAAAGCAAGATAGTTGGATTTGACATTTCTATCAGACTATCTGGTATAAGACTCTTTTGGAAGCATTTGCAAACGACGAACCTTTTCTTCAATTGATGAGAAATTCCCTTTCGAGTTCCCACAAAATACATGCTGGAGTACCTCAGGGCTCTGTTCTGTCTCCGAGACTCTTTTTAATTTTTATTATTGTTCTTTTGACTGCTACAAAATATGCAATGCAATATATTCATTTGCTGACAACACTACTCTCTACTCTTCGTATTCCTTCTTGGACTTATACCACTGGTATTCGTGAGTAGAACTGGAACGGCTGTGAATGCTTAGCTCATTAAATTCCTTTATTAACAGCAAAGCTCATGTTCATCTTTCTTGGCTTTCTTTTCGGCTTTGTAGCCCCAGCATATATTCATTTCCTTGATCGTGTTCTTCTTGTGGTCTTTTGGTTTTACTCTCCAAGAAGTCTCAGTTTTCCCTCTGCTCACAAGCAGCTCCCGTGCTTTTAATGCAACTTGTTGTTCCTAACTATCCACAGTCACCATCAAACCAGGGGTTTCTTGGTGGCATGAAAAGCATTTACTCTGAGAGTTGGGGAAAAGCAAAAAAATTTATGAAAACGAATGTTACATGTTACAATGTTACGTTACTTAGCGATCAAGATCAACAAGCGCTGGAGTTCAGCAGACATTGTATCTAAGTTTGCATTGTCACCGGATTCACAATTTCTTGAGATCGCAAAGGACTACGAAAAGTCTGGTCATATTCCAATGACAACTGCTTGGTGTCATGGTGTTTTCTGTTCTATATCACACCATCGATCGTCTCAAAATTCATTCTAAGTCCGCTGCCTAGCTAACACCATCACCTCGGGAACCTTATAATTGTCGGTAACAGTGCTCTTATTCGCCGTCGCGTACTAACAAATTTACATGTATGGACAATTTAATAGCACACATGCCGTCTTGTCCCCCTGGAAGACCCCTCAACAGCGACTATCCTGAGTGAGTTCCTGTGTTAGCATCTCATCATCTTATGACCCTTGGTAGTCCTGCATTGAACCTTTGTCTGCGGAGATCTTGTTTCAACCGTGGTTGCTCTCCTTAACAAGAATTTTGTGTTCCCGCTCTTGTTGTTGTCCTGTTCTTCATTTTTTGTTTTTTTTTTTTTTATTTTGCTACAATGCCACGCCTTCCTTGGACTCGACAGAAACACACATTTCGCGATGGCCATCTTGAACTTGTGTTTGTTAAGTGCCGCTCTCAATCGATTGAGGTGAACCGCACGCCGTGTTTATTCAGATTTATATCAGAGGAGATAATTTGTCCTGGACAAAAAAAAAACAACAACAACAACAATAATACAAGTAAAGCAACAGGAGGGGTGGGAAAATGAAATTCAAATTGGCAACTCCTTTTGGCTTGCATTTGGCCACTGCAGAAGCTACTCATACACTACGTTCATTTAACGAGATGCGGATGAAATGGCCCGATCCTATCCACACACTGGTTGCAGATGCAAATTTATAAACAGGCCACGGGACAGCAGAAGAGACACAGGATAGAAGAACAGACTGGCACGGAATGGATCTTTAGTGTTTGGTGTAGCAAGAGACTGCTCTGGAAGTTGTCCAATTCATGGAGAAGTTGGAGATCGTCCAGGGGTCGACGTTGTTGTAGACGTCCACGTCGTTGCCGTCGTGTCGAGACCAGAACAAGAATTGTTCGCCATGAAATTTATTTTTATTATTACGAGGATGTGACAATTTTTTATCACTTGCCATCGATTGGATGCAATACGAGGTTTATGAGCATGTTGCTGATAGTGGTGTGGTGAGAGAGAGTGTGTGGGGGACGTGTTTGCGAGCGCATAGAGGGGACAGCCATCTAATCAGGATCTGGCGAATGGCTGAGCACAAAGACGTATGAAATTGCTTTGGATATACGGACACTAGACGCAAGAGTACGAGAGAAGTGTGTGAGTGTCATTAAAGCTTGTCATCTTGGGAGCGGTTTATGGCGATGATTCAAAGTTTATGGTGGCAATTTTTGTCAACGAAAAGGGATACAGAGATAAGATTAGTGGTTGCTAAGGAGTAGAATGTAAGTTGTGGTTCGGGTTTTTCTTTCAAAGTTTATTGGAGATGGAAATAAAGTATGAATTCCGAAGAATTCACAACAATTCTGTGGATGAGAAGTAGTTGGAGTTGCCTACTTCTGCCAACTATAAGTTCACATTAATTACTGCGAGCCCAGCTTTGAAGGTTTACACAACTTGGAAGTTAATTGAAATGCTTATTTTTGGTGATCAAATCGGTAAGAAAATTTTAAGAAATAGCGGCTATTCCTAAGGGAAGCTTGTATCCAACATCCATTCGTTAAGCATATGTCTTTTTTGTGAGGCAGATAAATTACTTCGAAGTTACTGTGACTAGATAGATTTTTGTTTTTTTTCAAAATGAACTTGATTTCGCCCGCATTTGAAGACCAACTTCTTTCTTCTTGTTTTTGGCTTGCTGTAAATATTGATACTTGTACAGATTAATGATTTCGATTATGTGTGCATATCTCAGCAGCGGAAGGTATTTTTTTTGGACATGTAGCTTCCGTTCTAAGACTTGCCTGCTCAATTTCAGGAGTTGGTTGAAAATATCACCTGATAGTGATACATAACGTGACATACATTTGATAATTTTTACTAAATTCTGAGTTCGGCCATGCTTACTTAGTTACTCAGTTCAGGGTGACCCTCCACTTGGGCACTCCAAGTCGGTCTTGACCAGGCCTGCTTCTGCTTGTGCATGCCACCTAATGAGAGGTCTTAATCTGATGCGTTCTCCATTCGGGTTAGATTCAAAAACTCAGTGGCCCGGATAATTAGTGCTCATTTGCTCTACATGTCCTTGTCATTTCAGACGACTGAACCGCAGTTTTCGATTTTTCTCTCGAAACGACTGAAGATAATTTGGTCCGCCTTCGATAGAGTCCTTATTTCAGGACCAAGACTTATTGCCTCCTAAGCCAAAAAAAAAGCGATGGGAGAGATTGATTCTTCGTTTTTTTTCTGCTTAGGCGTTGTTGCCAGATATTACAAAAGAGCCAAGGTAGACACAGTCCCTACCTACCCTACTACCTCGAAATTATAGCTGCCTACTTGGACGTTCTGTCCCTTTTCGTTGACATCATACACTTAGCTCTGTCTTCATATATTTCTAAACCCATTTTGACAGCTTCTGTTTCAATACGAACCACGGGTGATAGTCTAGCTTGTGAATTTCGCACAACTCTCCCAAGCATGATGTTAAAGAAGTCAGTCACCAAACGGCGCATCACCTCATCCCAAACCTTTTGTGACATCAAAGGTTTCGATGAAGTCGTTACCGGTTTTTCAATCGTCATTCTGCACAGGCAGTCGAGTTTGGCAGGGATGCCAAAACAAGATATTCCTCTGTATACTTCGTCTCTATTAAGCTTTCGTATGCGACCTGAAAATCGGATTAAAGATGATTCTTTCTTGGATTCGTCGGTTTCGACTTCTTCGGTTCTTTTCAGGATCTATCGAAGTGTGAAGATATTGTTGATTGTGGATATTAATAGTGTGAGACCGCACCTACGAGGATAGCGGCCAATCACGTTATTGATGAAGGGTTTCGATTTTCTCACAATATGTCAAATTAAATCTTGTATGCGATGTTGAGAAGGCTTACACCATTATAGTTGTCGCAGTTGAAGGCGTTTTTTTTTGTGGAACTGGCTAACGATATTGAAATTCCACGCATCAGGCATTTACTATTCTGACCAAAGTTGAGAAATCAGTTGGTTTATGCTCTCTAGAAAGTCAGTTTGAGCAGCTTTCAATTTTTTGACCGCTTAGCTTCCTTTGATTTCAGCTTAGATGTTGCTTCATTTTGGTTTATGTTGAATGGAATGGAATATTCTGTCTGATGGAGGCATGTTGGGCTGCACCCGAGTAAATGTTCTCTGCTAGGAAAGCTCGGATGTCCAGAACACTAGACGCTTGCCTTAGCGTTTCATGATGCATACACCGTTGTGTCCTCTTGTGTATATTGAGATGAGAAAACCGTGTAGTTGCTTAATTGGCCTTCGCCAAAAAGTCATTAAGCCTGAGTCCGTTGCCAGACGTTGTATCGTGTAGGATATGCTTACCAACTTCCCAACAAAAAATGTCCTCCTTTCCTATCCTGGCGTCATACTTCGGACAATGTTCGTGTGTCTTGTCCGGGATCTCGTAGAAATATTCTCTGGTGGCGTTAACCTATTCTTCTGAAGGGACATGGGTGCAGGTAAGCTACTTTAATCTTTATGCGGTTTAATATAACACGCTCGCTCATGTGTCTGAAGCTCAAGACAATTGACCTAAGCCTGCCTCATGTGGCGAATTCCCATCCGAGTAAGCTCTCTTCTCTATAGCAATCAACATAGTATACTCGTATATCACAGTTTTTTATCCTGGAAGGCAGTGGTATATTTACATCGTGAATATATCGAGAGGTGTCATGTAAAACAGAATATCCAGTGCCGCGAAGGGAGTAATACGTAAGACTCCGCTTGTGCCCAGACATACAAATTTGCTTAGTTTTCTGCAGTTGAATGCTTTGTCTAAGGTCTTCCACCAGACGACCATCCTGTACGTGAGTGTCGACTTTAGAACAGAGCCACTGTTTCTGATGGCCCTTTCACAGGAGAATAAAGCAACTTTTAATATTTGGTTTCCAATTTAGTTTCCTATCGAAGATAAGAGCCAGATATTTCGCTGTATCAGAGAAGGCTTTGTTCGTACCGTTGGTTAAGGGAGGGTATACAATAAGTATAGAGCAGCAAAGTCGTTAAGTCGTATTCGGTTGCAAATTCTGTTAATCTCAATAAACAGCAAAGGGGAGCCTACTGGAACTACATTGTTTCCTGTATATCGAAGGTATACGTGTAATTTGAAAATCCTTTCCATTGGCATGTTGAACATTTGAATATAGGACAACCTATTGCTCATTAAATTTACCTCTAAAATAATGCAAGGCTGATTGCACAATCGTAATATCCTTCCCGTCCATATTGCTTTGGATGACTTCTCTGGACATGCTACGAGGATCTTCTCCCTCTGGTACTTTAAAAACTCTAACTTTCAACATTTAACAAACAAACCAATTGCCTTGAAATCGAGTATCTACCAGTATTCAAAAACACAAAAAAGTTTGCATTCAAAAGGAACTTTATGGTCCCGGAAATAACACCCAAAATAAGACAAACAAAGTGCAGCTAAACCAAACGAAAAAACAAATCTCCGAGCGAAATGAGAAATCCTCGTTTATATCCTTAGAGTAACAGTAACCATGGCACATGACCATCATGCCATTTTCATTCGACAACCCACCTGCGCAATTACCCGCCAAAACAATTCCAAACATGATTACGGTTTAACTAAACTACGAGTACCCTCCGCCCTGTGCTTGCTCCATCTCTATCTAATATGAGCTACAATATAGCGATGATGTCCATTTCGTCCTGTTGCAGAAATAGAAGCACCAGCACCAGCATCAGTTACAGCCGGCGGACAATTGCAGAGCAAATCTCTTGTTTGGCCTAAATATTGTGCTGCAGCAGGTTGGTCATGGAGGATAGGGAACGACTGAATATGGTAGATCTGAAAGCTGAAGGACTTCCTACTAACGGCAAAACGGTAAAAACAAATTATCTAACAAATGTAGCGCAAATTACAGGTTTTGCAATTAAGCAACAAAAGCTCTTCCACTGGCCTCAATCTCTCCTCCTGCTGCCGCTGCCTCTATACCACCCCCTGTAATGTAATAACGATAAAAATGGAGGTCGTTCCATTTGTTTGCTTGCGCCAGGATTATATTGAGAGTACGAATACGAGGACGAGAGTATCTTTTGCTCTGTACGAGTATATGAGTATCTGTGTCCTTATTATGGGCTTGTCTGCTTATGTGGCGTAGATATACGAGTACATATGTTTGGCTACATACCGAGTACTGAGTACAGATAGAATACAAGAAGGCGAACATACCGCAGCATGTAACCTGCAACAAATTGTAGTGAACTTTTAAATGAAATCACGTACTCGCAGGATGTTGTTACGATTGTTTTGTGTGTTGTCCTTATAATATGTGTACGATTCTTATTCACTAAGCAAACAACAGTCAGCCAGCTATCCAAACCAAACCATCCAATCCGACAGACAGACAAAGATACTGCCTTACATATACTCATACTCGTACGCTTTTGCGGAGAGAGAATGTAATAAAAGTTTACCGTTTACCTAGGCAGGAATAAGATTAAAAAAAAAACAGTTGAAAATAAAAAAGGACACTCGGTCTCATCGAAAAAAAAAATAAACAACCTGAAACAGGATAAAGAATAACTTAGGTATGGACAGGGATACGGGAGGAGCATTTGAGCATTTCCGATGGGTGGCGGCAGGGATGTTTGTGGGGCATCTTTTTTGAGTTGTTTTTGTGCAATCGAGTTGATCGGTATGTGTAGAGTCTCTTCTGTTTTATTTTATGTGGGCTCTTGGTGTATTTTTATGTATTTATGTGTGGCGAGGTGTCCTTGTTCGCTACAAGAGGCAGCATGTAATGCAAGAGAACTCCCTACTGCCTCATGTCCTGCTTTAAGTAAGGAATCGGTTTTTGCTGTGGCGTTCGTTTTAACCAGCAGCCTGTTGTGTTGGTTTTAATTTGAAAGGACGATAAAAATAGATAACTTGAGATACAGACGTTTTCTTTGGAAAGGAAAGCTTTTTTCTTTTCATTTTTTGTAGACATAGAGCCTCGTGCAATATATTATTGAATTGGAGAAGGAGTTCGCCTTAGAAAGTGTTACCAGCTTTTAATTTGTTAAAATTAAAAAATCGTTTTTCCTAACATACATATTTGGTATCCATCTACATCTATCGACAAGTCTTTCCGAGCTTTAAAATCCCGATGTGTGGTTTAAGGTAACGATGCATAATGGCTACGATCAAAATCTGTCTTAGTTTGAGGATATAGTCTACAGAAGATCTTTCTGACATAAAGTTGTATTGATAAATGACAAATTAGTTCATGCACATGCTAAAGGGGTTCTCATTTACTACGCTTGCTGCGTTTTGCTCGGCCACCACAAGCTCTAGTTTGACGACGTGTGCCGACAAGCCCATGATATTAAGTGGCACGGTATAGCCGAACTTGAGCAGCTCGCGAACTCTACGAGCAGAAGAGAAAAGACGAGGAACATGAGAAATGCGCGGCCGAGGAAATTGAGAAACTGTAATTCAGTAATAAGGTGTCACGGATACAAACTCCGAACCGAAGCCTGTAGAGATGAACAAGGGGACAATGTTGTACAGTCGCTGTCGATACTGAGGATTTAGAAAGAGCATTTCTATAAACTGTATAGTGGTAATGACGAACCAAATACCACTGTCAGGCTAAATGAACCTTTCGACCTTGACGATAAAGATAGCCCTATCTAAGCCGCTGGAGCGGACGGCGTAACTGCCGAGCTCTTTTACAAACGAAAGAATACCCGTTGAATGAAACGTCCCATCTTCGAGAAAGGAGACCCGTTGAACTGCGCATCAGTCTTAACAACTCTTACAAAATCTCATCCGCCTTATTGTGTCAAAGCTTGAAGCGATATGTCGACAAACTGATTGCTTCATATCAGATCGTCTTTAGGTCAGGAAAGTCCACAATCGACCGAATATTCACACTATGACAAAAGAAAACCCGTGTACTCCAAATCGATACAAAGCGACTGTTTAACGATTTTAAGGCCGCTTATGACAGCATCTATAGAGACGAGCTATAGCAATAAGCAATATCTAATTGACATAATCGGAAGAAATCAGCTTAATGCCAGTGGCGCTTTCGCGATTATTGAAACTGAAGCTACGGAAATGGGTTAAGCAGAAAGAACACCCAATACCAACGTCTCGTAGAGAACCCCACCCTCGACAGATATAACTTTGAGGTGGATGAGGACTTTGTCTACGTTTGCTCCCCTAGCAATTCAGACAATAACACCAGCGCATCAAACGAAGAATAGCTCTTGCCAATCGCTGCTTCTTTGGGCTAAAAAGGCAGTTGACTAGTAAAGCCCTCTCTCGAAGAACAAAAGTCACTCTATATTAGACCTTAATAATCCCAGACCTAGTGTATAGCGCAGAAACATGGATACTATAAAAAATTGATGAAGGTGCCTTTGACTGCATTGAGGAACATTTTTCTCGTGATTTCTGGTCCCGTCTGTATAGACGGTGAGTGGAGGATGAGAAAGAACAACGAACTGTACTTTACAGCGACATCGATTTAGACAGAGGAGTAAAGGGCCAATGGCTGAAATGGCTAGAGCGGATAGATACCAACACTTCGGACCGAAAGGTCTTTGAGTCCACCTCCAAGTGGTCACAGTTAGCTGAAGGTCAAGCTAGTTGGAGATGCTCGTTTGTCGAGGCCAAGATCTACTTTAAACTGTAGGTTAATAGGTAAGCAGACGTATTCCTTAAAGTAGCCACGCAAAAACAAGCCACCCCTCCCGGACTAACTTTAACCGAATCAGCATTTTTCAAAATTTCAAGATCCCTGTTTTTGAAAGATCTGAGTCTCCTGGGTCTCCCTACTGACACTTTGACTCCATCTTGCTGGGACCATGTCTTAGTGTTTTCTGAAGTGAAATTTACTTTACTGTTATAATAAACAGATGCGAAGCATATTGAAACTTAAAAATTTGAAACCCCACGGCTGGATCTGATGAATGTCATCTGAGTGACAAAATTGTCGATCACTTTTGCAAGCATTTGTGGCCATATGTCCGCAATAACGAAACAATTGTTCGCTTCCAATGCTTTTTGTTGGTTTGTCAGTGTAGACCAGCGACTTTACGAATTCCCGAAGAAAATAATCAAATCACAAGATCTTGGAGGTCAATTTACAGGTCTATAACGCAAAATTATAAGTTCATCGAATGTTATCTTCAAGAAGTTGATTTTTTCGTTTGTTGTATGACATATAGCCCGATCCTGCTGAAAATAATTTAATTCTTGCACCAACTGGATCTTGTAAACCTTCAAACCAAGATCTTTGCGTAAAATTGTCCATTAAGTAGACGGACAAAGACTAAAGACTGCTGCAAACGCTGTCGAATCGATAAATCTGATTCTTCCTCAACTCCCTCCTGAACGGATGCAATATTTTCTTCAGAACGCATTGTTACGTGTGTCAGTGCTATTGCATCTTCCAAAGGAATTGCTGTGCGAAGGCGGTCAAAAATACTGCAAATAGTAGTCTCAGATGGTACGATGGAGAGGTTGCTAGGTACCCTAAGCCCTCTCATTAGAATAGAGAAACGGTTCGTAAGTGTGGCCTTTTGGCAGAAAAGAACAGACATAGAAGAGAAGCACTCTAAGGGCAGTTGCGGAGGAGTTGATCAACCGCTGTGGATGGCGCGAGTGCTAAAAGGATCTCTATGCCAACGGTGACAGAGAAGATAAGCACATAGATAGCAGGAAGAGACACCCACTCCGGCAAATACATCCCAAATTTTTTATGAGTTTAAAAAATAACAAATATTCGTTATGAGGATGAAAAAGGGTACTACAACCATCAAAGGTCGTTGTTCTTGTGGATTGAAGTCCGATAATGCGGTCAAATCCACTGTGAAAGACAAAACCCTAGCTGTGATTTTTTCCACTCTTGAGGCAAACCCCGTGCTGTAATCAAAATGTTGCAATGAAGGAATTTGCCCTTCATGGGAAAGTCTTTCTGCGGGAAAACTACGAAATCCTAAACTTCACTGCACAATGAAATTGAAGTGCTCTACGCAAAAACTCAAGCAAGTCGTTTCCCTGAGAACCTAGCATTTCCATGCGTAAGATGTTGAGATTTCATTCCACAATGCAATGAAAAGATCGATAGCTTCCTTCTTCATGATGAATATACTTTTATATCTAATCCTGGGTCATGCGCTATCAAAAAATGGCCAATTTTTTCTTATCTTACGATTAGTTACTACCGTCACCACCGAGAGCAGTAGCCGAATTTTGATTCCAGAGAACGCTCCATCCCTTGCAAAATTTTGTTCAAGGGTTTCTCGTCATAAGTCTGGCAACACTATATCAATGTTTTCCATTGTAGACTAGTTGTTGTGGACTAGTTATTTTTGTAGATATTTTTCTACAAGTATATGTATCCAACGAACGTGTATTCCTTATATCTTACGTCGTTCATGTCTAGTTCTTGTGCTTTCTATTCTCTGCATACATTGGTGACGGTATTCCTGTTTCCATTTTATTTTATTGCATTGCCTGTTAACATTAAACGCTGCGACATACTCATACTGTCAACTACTAATAGCCCAAGCGAGCTCTTAAACCCGTAATAACTCGATAGCTCTACTCCTATTACTATGTATCCTTATCTTCATCCCTAACATCAGTACTCATCAGTACTCATATACTTAAAGGATACCACGTTCAGTCCCCAGTTTCGTGCTTATTAAAATATTGGCCGGAAAAGACCTCAAATTCTATTCAACCAACTTCGCCCGCATTTCGTCCTCTTGCTCTGGCGCAAAAAGGACGACTTCATAATGAAAGGACAAATGCAATTAATTAAAAAAGAAATTATACTCAGGTAATTCAGGACAAGATGACTACGATGGCACACAAAGAATTTTATTGCGATTTTTTTTCTTGCTGTAGTTTTTTCTATCCGGCACTTTTTGGTAGTGGAAATCGTATCTCTGTACCTCGGTACCTTGGACAATGTGTCCTTGGCAAATGTTATCCTACTTCTGCTTTAGAATGCTTTGGCATGGTTGCCCAAAAGTATATATAAGCTCAACGGCAGATGGTTTTTATAATAGTGATGGCGAAATTGAAATTTTCGTTACCTACCCCACAAGGCCGGACTGGGGGAGGAATCCTTCTGCCACGGTGCTCATTCGTATTTTTTTAATTTTTCTTTTATTTTTATGCTTTGTGTTGGTTCTTTTTATAGTTAGTCCTGGTTATTAGGAGGACTTGATTTAATACCTTCTTTTATTTTTTATTTTTTTTAATTTTTGTGTTGCCTTCTTCGCTGTGTCCTATTTATTTAATTAGTTTTCCTGTGCACATTTGTTTCGAAAAACCGGAGTAAAGGGTCAGAATTAGAGCAACACTGGGCCACTGGAGAAAACACAAATGACTGTGAGCTGCTTAGTGAGATTTTAAGAATTTAAAATGGATGGCGTGCCAGTGGTGGGTAGTTCTAAGTACTTTGGATGGTAAAGATCGTTGTCCCTGGACTTAGGAAACGAGGCTAGCTTTTGTTGATTGCGGACGCGGGGAAATTTAATTTATATTTTTCCAGTAGTAAGTTAGTGAAATGTCGAATGTATTAGACTGGGTTAAGTGACAGTCATTTCTCGAAAATTTTCTTATAGCGACAGCGACATCTGTTTACTTGAATGATGACTACGAAGCAGGTGGCGCTAAGAGAGCTTAGTAGTTCGTGACTATAAAATTTTGAGGAAAATCGTTTTCTGCTTTGGTGTAGTTGTCTTGAATGTACTAATTACGGGCACGGTGATTTAAACGTGTTTGGAATGGCGAATATAAAAATGAGAATAGATTATGCCGACTCCATTACATTTATTAGATACAACAACGATTCCTTGGCATCAACGATTTGACCTCCGAGGCTAATTCCGAGTGATTTTCACGCAACATCCGCATTTAGATACTCTTATATTGAGACATTAGCTTCGAACACTTTACTACGCATCCACAAAAAAAAAATCTAGCTGCATTTAAAAAGACTAAAGTCAGGGTATAATCTATCAAAAGAAGAAGGTTCAAGGTTTATTGATCCAGCGAAAGAAGCACTTCATAACATGAATGATATTGTAGATTCACTAAATCCTCAAGAAATGTGGAAGAACATGCACTGGGAATGCATGTTTCTTTTGGGAATCACATCAAGGAACCATCACATCGACAAAGAAACATGGTGGTGGACTGATGATACGAAACAAGTTCTAACCGACAAACCGATGACAAAGTGTGGGTCAAGTAACGATATCGAGAAAGCTCGTCCCGCTTTTGAATACGATCGTTGTAAAAACGTTGCAGGGTGAGTGCTAGCTAAATGGGAATACGCCATACAAGACAATCATGTCAAGAAGTTCAATCGTCGAATATGTTAAAACTGGCGGCGCAAAGGCGGCAAAATTCGAATGAAATTTGTTCACCAAATTATATCAAAGACTCACAGGGTCACGTGCTTACCAATAAAAGAGATATTTGCGTAAAGTGGCTTGAATTCCGCAAATACCTATTAAACCAACACATATTTCCACGTGAGGCCATCCCTGTAGCTGATCCACTCGATGAAAAAGTTCCGGACTTTTCAATGAAAGAAATAAGAGCAGTCGTCGGAAACATGAAGCTGGGAAAACAGTTGTAACAGGTAGCATACCATCAGAGTTTTGGGTTAAGATGCAATGTGTCGGCTATGAATGGATATAAAATAAATTGATGACAAACAATGCTGGATCAGTGGAAAAGTAGCCTTTAAGTTCCCCTTTACAAGGTACGAGGTGACACTCGAAAATGCAATAACTATTATTCAATTAAACTAATGTCACACTATGAAGATCGCCGAAAGAAATTTAAATAAACTCTTCCATCGAATAGCCAAATTAGACGAGAGAAAAGGCGGATTCGTGGAAGGTAGATCCAAGTTGGATGCAATTTGAAGTATTCTAATAATAACAGAAATTCACCGAGGTGCGTCGAAAAATGTGCACATGGCTTTCGTCCACCTCTATGGTTTGATAGAGTTCCTAAAGATCTCATACGCACGGCGCTGAGGTCTCAAAAATTGCCGGAAACGTATATCAGAAAATGGAAGTAAATGCTATGCTGTAGTAACTATAGAATTTCCTCTTAATATTGTAGTGCACCAAGGAAGCATTCATAGTCCTCTTCTCTTAAACCTGGTTTTATACTATCTTTTACAAAACTGCATACAAAAAGAAAATGTTTCATTTATCTTTAGTTAGTCTGAGCGATCACGTCGTAGATTTGCAAAACTCCCTAAATAGAGTGAAGGATGCGCTAATAATAAATAAAAACACTGTGGCGCTTGGCAGCCCGGTATGGGCCATGGCCTAGCTTCTTGACACTCATTTGTGTTGTTCATGTTGTCATTTGAATCAGACCTGAGCGGGGCCTACGGTTTATCGCCGAGTCCGAACGGCACTCTTTAGAAGCTTTTTCGTAGGCAATTTTACTTTCGGGAGTTTGCCATTGCCCGCCGAAAGGGTGTTGGCGATTTGAAAAATTGCTGGTGACCCAGCCAGGAATCGAACACAGACTCTCTACGTGATAGTCCAATGAGCTAACTATCGCGCCATCGCCATCGCTAGAGAAAAACGCATTTAAAATAAGTCGTTCGAAAAGGGAGCACTTGACCATTTTCAGATCCTTTGGTACCTATTTCAGACATTATGTTAGATGGATCAGTTCTTTGAAAGAGCTCTACTTTTCAGTACCTGGGATCAATGTGACGATGACGTTAATCACATGCATGGCGGGAAAACTCTTACATTTCTACTTAAATTGAAAGGAAGACTACACCACCGTTGTTCGAACAGCTTATACATATGGTTCGCAGTGGTGGACAATGTACGAAACGTTTAAGAGCAATATGACAGCGACAGAAATGGAAATTTAAAAGATGACCACTGGGGTTACGAAACGCGATTGCATTAGATCTACGAATATCAGAGGAAGGCTACATATAAGAAATTCAGTACTTAAAAATCTTAAATGCAGTAGAATAAGCTGGTTTTGGCATGTGCAGCGCAGACCGCCGCGCCGGAAAACTTGTCAACTACGGTCGTTCCAACCACAAGAAAACGAGGTAGGAAAAGAAACTCCTCCTGGATTACTCAGATGGCGAACGTTCAATTTCGCTTGTGACTAACAACCGAAGTTGTTATTATTATTATTTTTTTTAACGAGGACTCAAAAGCATCGAAAGGCTTAAGGTCAGTGTGGGACTTTAACCGCACTAAAAGCATGTCCTCATCGTCCGGACGGGAAGCTCCTCCTGGAACCACCGTTATGTATTTCGTCAGAAGGATGTCCTGATAAAAGGCTCAAAGCGTTCGTCTAGTCGTCACTGTCAAGTTCGTACAACTCGCTGGAAACGCTCAGTCTCCCGGCGGCGTTCTATAGCTCTTAGCTCCATCATCAGTGCCACGATTGAGCCTTCAATAGCCTGCCATTTCCGAGGGCTGCTTAACATGCTGGGAATCAGGTTTTTCGCTGAAGCTGGTTCCCCGATTGCTTCGTTAATGGAGCTCCTGATGTGTTCGAATCTCGGGCACGAGAAGAGAACATGCTCCGCATCCTCTTTTGTTCTCTCACAGTTTGGGCGGTGAGTATTATTTTCAATGCCGAAGCGATGGAGATAGCCTCTAAAGCAGCCATATCCACTGAAGGCTTGCGTGAGGTAGTAGTTTACCTCTCCATGCCTCCTCTGCAGCCATTCATCGACGTTGGGGATTAAGGCATACGTTCATGTACCCTCTTGGGAACGGATCCATCTACTTTGCCATGTACGAATTGTATTACGCCGGCCAGAATGCATGCAGCGTCATCAGAAACGGTCCTATATGCGCGCTCAGGCGGTGTGTGGAAGTTATTCCGGCCGCGTAAGAGCGCTTAGCCATTGCCTATGCCCAGATGGGAGCCGCGTACAAAATCACCGAGCTGGTGCCCCTTGCTAGCAGTTTTCGCTTACTAGGTCATCCTGTCGGATTTACCTTTTACTTGCTTAAGATGCTCCTTAAAGCAGATCCTTGCGTCTAGGAAGACTCCCAGGTATCGCAGGAAAGGCTTCGATGTGACCTTAAAATTGCCACTCTGAAAGGAAAACACCTCTGCCTCTGCCTCTTTCATAGCTTCGGGAACGTGCCTTCCTTCAGGCATGTCGTAAATAGCCTTGTTAAAAGGGCCGGGCTTACCTTTATGGCATAAGCGAGTGCCACGCTCGGGATGCCATGTGGGCCTGAGGATGAGGACTTCCGCTATACCAACCTCCGGGATCGGTCCCTGTGGTAACGGGGCGTGGTGCGAGATTCTGTCCACCGTCCTGGGGAACAGTGTGCCCACAATTTTGTTCATCAGGAGAGAGTCTGTAGGCTGCGGCGACCTACCTTCTCTTACGGTGTTTACAGCTACCTTGTAGGCCATCCCCCACGGGTCCATGTCCGCGCTTGCGCAGAGCTCTGTAAAGGACCGCAGCCTACTGCGGTTAATGGCATTCTTTAAAGCACGTCTGCTGTCCACGTAAATCTCATGGCGCTGCTGTCGGAGGGTATCCTCCCTGGTGCGGTGTGCGCGGCGTCTTGCCTTGATGCATGTGGATCTTAGGCGAGCGATCTCTTCATTCCACCAATAAGCTGGTTTCCTCGTTGGTCTCCGGGTCACCTGTGGCATTATAGCGTCGCAGGCCGTCACCAACTTAGGCACAACCGCCTGGGCCATATTGCGGGCAATGTCTGTGAGAACGGTCTCATCACTCCATACCATTTTGAAGACTTCAGTATCAAGTAGCCGGTGTTTCCATCCTCTTCTATGGACGTGGCCTCACCTGATGTCAGCGGTTTGGGCAATTTCAAAGAGTATTATCCGATGGTCACTATATGAGAAAATACCTCCTACAGACCAACAGGTTCCTGGTGTAAGTGTATCGTGGACCCAGGTGAGGTCGATTGCCGAACGGTTCCGTCTCGCTTCGAATGTGTGTTCCCCGTTGTTTAGAACTACCACGTTCAATGACGTGAACCATTCCTGCACCGATCTTCATCTGGCATATGTGATTCTGCTGCCCCACGTGGTCGACCAAGCGTTGAAGTCTCCCGCGATGACCACCGGTGACTTCGAGCTGACTTCCGCGACTATGTCCCACATCAGCTGCTCAAACTGCTCCTGATCCAGGCTAGGAGGAGCGTAGCACGAAAGGAAATACACCCTCTCCACCTTCGCCGACGCCCAACCGAAGTTATAAAGAACCGTGCGAATTGCAGACGCACTTGCAAACGGCGATTTTAGCCAACTACATAAGCGATGCAGTAAAAATCGGAAAACGAGGAAAGGGCTAGCAAAAGGCAAAGGAAAAGATTCTTCGAAAACAAGTTTGTAAAATAAACTGACGCGAATAGACGATGATGATTGTTATATTGCGAAGCCCCTGGACTTGATTTTAGCTTCTCGGCCAGATAAGAACACCATTGATGTGGAATACTTTTTCATACTCGTATAAGTGAATTTTTCGAACACTGACTCCAGAGTTAGGCAAGGATTAATAAAAGACATAAAATACGAGAAAGTTAACCGCAGCGGGCTCAGCAGCTCCCTAAGGTATTTCAAATGATCATTATCTTTCCATGAAAATGGAAATGGAAATGAAATGAAAGTGGATGACGTTGCTGATATGATTAAAAGTACTATTTGGAATGAAGTCTTTTATCCCTCTTCGAATTAACTGATGCGAAAGTAGTGATACGACCAGAATTGGTCGTCAAAGTTAGAGAACGCTTTCTTCGGTCCTACGTGGCCAACCTCACAAGGAAAAAGCGATAAAAGTTGAAAGTTGAAAGTTTTCACTTACACATGAGTGCGTTAAACATTGCATAATACAAATCCATTGTATAGGTATTAAGTCTGTTATTTTTGAAGTCCCAGGAACCCTAAAAAACGCAATGACTGGCAGTACGATATTCCCGTGAACAAGCCCACAGGCGATTTGATGACATGCCCTACTGAAAAGTGAACAAAAAAATCAACATTATTGTTTCGAAAGCAAGATTTTATGTAATAATTTCAATGCATTTGACAGAGTTTGACATAAGACTCTTTGGTCTTTGGGGTCAGCGAATCTTGTGTTCACCAATGCTGAGGTGCCTCAGGGCTCCGTTTTATCACCAACACTTTTGAAAACTCATTATTCATCTTCTGTCTATCATTTCCCATCTATCAGATTTCAGATTTTGCGTACTCTTGTCTTGTCTCTTGTCTTACCTTGTTCTATCGCTATTTCAGTACCAATTCGGAGATTAACATTTTCAACCGTAAAGTTCATCACTATAAATGTTTATGAGTTTTCAAGTCTGTCGGCATACCATAGTATGCCAAGATAAGCTTCTTGTTTCCTAGTCATTAAAACCCGCGAACATTCAAAACCAAAGTACAACAATATTGCTCTTTATTTCCTTTTTACTTTTTCCCCGTACTACTTTTAGTCATCATCAACCGCCTTTTCACACAGCTGTAGTGAATTTGATCGATAAATTTTGAACGTCTCGGACAGGGTAATGATGTGAAGACTCCAACTCTTGTTCTTGGCGTCGTATCTGAGAGTTTGACTGAAATCCCGGGTGTTCCCATTTCGATGATCATAGGAATTAAGTCTGCCCGCAACGACTTTGCACCGTATTTTGCATAGGTATCTTGGTCTACATGTTTACAAGGTCTGGCAGATCGCAGACAAACTCTTCCTTTCGCCGATTTGGTTATGGAAATAAATGACAGTAATGAGGATCATTCCTATTTCTTTGGGTACGTAAACAAGCGAAACTGTCGCTCCAAAATCTCAGCAGAAATTTTAGAACAACATCTCCGTCCATAAGGAGTGACAATTTGGTGCGGTCTTTGAACTGACTGTGTCATTGGATCATATTGTTTTAAAAATCATACTGGTGCGACTCTTTCAATGAACGGATTGTGTAACCGAAAGATATTGGCTGAGTTTTGCCTGAAATTTATGCTATGAATGTGCACTACGTTTATTTTCGGCAGGACAGCGCCAGATGCCGAATACTTGGTGAAACAATTGCTCTTTTGCATGACAAATAACCTGAACGTGTGATTTCTTAAAATAGAGAACTCAATTCCCCGCCGAGACTGTGCGACTTCATACCTTCAAACTTTTTCTTTCGGAAGTATGTTAAAGATGCAGCGATTCATGTACTTAAAGAAAATACCAGAGCTATTATTCGCGAAATACCAAAAAAATGAACTATTTGTAAGCAGAGCTAAGGTGGACGTTTGTCATATATTGTGCTCCATTACTAAACTCGAAGTTTTTTCTTTAGATAAAAATAAAAATATCACTACTTTTCGTAAAAATTTTTCGGATTTCTATTTATTTGAAATGACACCTCGTGTTGGATAACCCAATGTAAATACTTTTTTTCACTTTCGTAGAATACGATCCTCGCTCAGTCTGACTAGTTATTGTCGAGAAACAAAGACAGCTAAGTAAAGGCAAAGATGTTAGTAAAACTTGACTTAACTATCAGTTTAACTTATTCAAATCATTATCTGTCATGGTCTTGACCTTGATGTTGAGCCTCATTGCAAAACACTTATTTCTGAATTGCTTAGAAAAGGGGAACGATACTTTGCTTTTAATGCTTCGAGATTGACTTTAGAAACATGAATTCGGGAATTTTTTAAACCTTCTCGACCCACGATGACACTCTTTAGCTGAAAAGTCAGGAAATTCTTATTGAATGCGAGCATTCAGTTCAATTGTGTCTCCATCTAATAGTTTAAGATCCAACTATCTCAACCTTAAGAAGAAAACAGTCGAAAGATCAAGGAATACCAATGCAACCGCCCCTGAATATATTGGAAAAGTTTGTGTCAGTTAGTGAACAGAGGAATGACAGGATAGGCAATCAACAGACAGATTGCAGAATTCATTTATTTTTAACTTGTAAAACTTTTGTTTTTTTTCTTTATTTCACAGAAATTAAAAGATAGTTTTGTTGGTAAAACTGAAACTTCAAAAGCGACCTGGTAGTCTGCGACCGCCCAATGCTGCTATCTAGTTTTCCACGAAAATGTTGGACAATTGGACTTGAACTTATTCGAAGAGTCCGAATCCTATATCGTCATTTTCGGACTCGGATTCGTCTTTCTTCTGTTTTTTTTTCAGGCTTCTTTGCGGCTTCTTCTAGTGGCGGCTACAACAGCTCAACCGCCAACTGCCATCGAAGAAAGTTTCTCGCGACCATCCTTAATTAGTTGTTCGATGCTCTTACCACTCAACTCTTTGACAACGGGAGTAAGACGTTCTGAGTCAACCTCGATACCAACAGAGCTAAGGATTTTCTCAATATCAGCATATTTTGGGCTTTCTTGTCCACCAACATCAGCCAGCAAGTATGTAGCCACTTAACGCATTTTTTTATTCGTCACGAAACGAGAACGGCACTGAAACACAACTCCGTTTAGAGAAACTTAAGACGAACTCAATGTTCGAATTGCAATGTCCTCGAGAATACCATCTCATTCTGCTGAGATAGACCCCTGCTGATAATGGAGAAAAAGTGCTAAGAAAAACGTCTTTACTGTTCGAAGTCTACAAACAACCGTAGACCCATATTTCTAAGCTTACAATAATTGTCTGTTTGCTTATTATAAATCTTGATCAGATCATGGGTATCTTAAGAACTAAGCCAGAAGAGTCGGCCTAGATATCTGACAGCTTTCGTTATTTTGGTGTAATCGTTTTGTCTGATTTCGGGACCAAATGAAGCAGTGCCATTAAAATCGGTAAGTAGACATCGAAGTCTGAGCATCGTTTTAAAACAGGTCACATCTTGATAGAAATCACTTTACGGCTTATACAGTGTAGGTATCAGGATAGATCACGTAGTGAAAATTTTGAAGTGCTAGTTGCACCAAATAGTTGAGAAGAACTTGAAGAAACTTTGGGTCGCAGGCTTATAGCGCTTTTTAAGAATACGATTAACCCACTTTCTACCGATCTTAACCGACAGACTGACATAAATGTATTATGAGAGAATTCGTCTTAAACACGGAAGTTACCTTAAATTTGCATACACAAAACCCAGCTTCAAATTTGTATTCTATCATACGCACGCAATTTATCAATTTTTTTCCCTCAAGCCTAGTTCTTAAAAAAAAACGTGTAAACTAAATTCCTTCACGATTCAAACAATTCTACTCTCTGTTTAATTTTAGAAAAATTCCTACCGGTTACCCAAATACCTGTTTGAGCTCCACTTAAGCGGCATAATTTTGAATCAATTAACTTAAGTTATACCAATTTGCATCAAATTATCGACTTATAGGTTCCAGTCCGTCATTTAAAACTCCCTGCCATGACCAGCGTTGGCCTATTTCAGCAGCCTTTGCGTGCCTACGAAAACAGAATGAATGACCGATGACCTTTTGCCCGCCCATCAAAATGTATTCTTCATCGTCACCACCACCACCACTTACTTTGCTAAATTACCTTTCCAACATTTTTGTATACTATAGAACAAATTCTGAATGCCAGCCCAATCTTTTGGGTACATTAGATTCGAGTAGAGACTACCAATTACTAAACCAATTTCCCTAGCAAAAGGTTTCCCGATTCAGGTCAAACATCAAGAATTCATCTTAGTCTCTGTTGCATTGCCGAACCCCGGCAGACATCATTGGAACCAATAATTGCCCACATAAAGTGGATAATTGCCGGGACTTTTACCTGTCTAATTTCAGAGGAATAATCGGAAGCTCTTAGCTCTAGAAAATTTCACCTGCGTGGATGGATTCCAACATTCAGATACAACTTGCTTTCGCTCAGTAAGTTAATTCAAACCTAATTCGTAGGAAAATACACGTGTGTAGTATTTCTGGTGCTTTCGAATGTTCTTGTAGTTTGGTCGTATCTGTCTGTTGATGCTACTGTTGCCCGACGATAATTGATTGATTGCCCCCTTCAAACTTAGCTCACCTGCAGTAAGGTGAAAACTACCAAAAAAAAAAAAAACATTCAAATTATCTCCATTCTGACGGAGTATGTTATTACGTAAAGGGATACGTGAGTATTCGTACATTCGAGCAGGATGCGCGTAATTTGACTCATTCGTCTGTTTGTTTATCTAATGAATACCCTGTGTCAGCTTAGAGCTAGGAGTAATAATTGAGATGCTCCAAGGAGCCTGAGCTAATTGACAAACGTGGAAGTCTATAAATTTTGTTTTGTTTGCTTTGTGTTTACTAAAATGAAGCTCTTCCTGGAGGCTGCTGTTGGTTATCTACAGTCTGCTCACAGTGTGGAGATCATAAAATTGCAAAACAGGCAAACGCATTGTATTCCAATCAAGGCGGCATAAATATTTTACGAGTTCTCTTCATTTCCCATTAAAAATTGCAATGACATCGAAGTCGAGAGTGTTTCGGACGAAAGCCATAAAACAGGAACACAGAAAGCACGAACTGACAAGTGGTTGTTGCGAAAGGAGGGAAGGAAATTTTATGTTGTACTCGTACTGTACTTGGGTTTTAATAAGTTGTTGTTTGGTGTATGGATCTGATCAAGAATTCGGACAAGATATACGAAATTTTGGATGTGGAACGTATGCGAAAAATTTTACTGTTTTTAAAACAAATATATTAAACTAGGGAGTGCGTGTAGAGGCGTTTGAAGCCATTACTTAGAAGCATAAATAAGAGGATCTTTAAGGAAAAATGATGCAAATTTTCAGAAATGTGTCGGTGTATTGAGAAAAATGTTAAAGCAGTTCTGAGCAGACTACTCGCTCTTTTGTGTGAATGTGTGGATTTAGAAAACATTGCTTCCACTGTCGAAAATTCAAACCGAATATTGTCGATGGCACGTAATTAACATAATACCACTGCCGGGTCAGTCGTGACCAGAAACAATCATCACTTGATGCTGGTTCAACGAATTGCTCTTATACTACTCCTTTTTCCAATCGCCATTTTCTCATACAAAAAATCACCTTAGGCACCACCAATGCATCATGATTTGACGGGAAAACAAATAAATTCACAATCATAAAAATGCCAAATCAATTTAAAACCGTTGGCCATGGTCTTGGTCTTGGTTTTTTGTCTTCATCACCAATCAAATCCTCATTCACCAGCATCATTGAAACCACTATCCTCAGAGTAGGCACCAGCCAAGAGCCAACATCATCACCGCCTTCATGGTTCAACCATCATCATTCGTTTGGTCGTGATCCTGGGGCCGTTCGTTTAATCCGTCCCTCCACCCCCGTCACAATTCAAACAAACAACAATCAACACAACATTAGCGATGTGTTACCATTATTATGGGAATTTTCACGTGACTTATATAGAGCACAAGTGCTCCTCCAGCCCTCAATCGATCTTGTAAGAATCAATGCCTCCCCTGGGGGGTAAGTAACCGTAGTATCAATCCGCATTGGCCGATCATGCCTCATATCGAGATTGGTTGAAACAATCTGTGTGAAAACGTGTTGAGAAGAAAAATTATCATTGTGATGCACCTCATGATTCAAGATCTGGACATTGCCCTAAGTTTGGTTTTGGGGCTTCTTTTTTTTTTGTTATTCCTCTGGACAGAAGTCCGGTGTATGTATGGATGGTTGTCTTCCTGGTTAGAGCAATTTGGATGATCACAATTGAGGGCATCAACATCATCTTTTAACGGGAGAGTATCGCTGTTCTGTTTTTTTTTTTGGGGACACATTGACGGGTGACATTATTTCCTTATTCAAGTTTTTATTTGCGTGTATCTGGCAATGATGTAGAGTGACATTTTGACAGGAATTAGCTATGTGATGTTTTTTTTTTTTGTCCATTGTTTGTACGGGCGGACTTTTCTTGAAAAGAACAAAGTTGTCAACAGGAGATGGGAAGACGAATTTGAGATTTGACATTTTGTACGTGAAGATCTTCGGTAACGGGGTTGGTACATTCTGTGACCAAATTGGGAGAATAATTTGACAACAAATCAGAGTGAAGAAATCAACAAGGTATCAATACAGTGGACGGAATTTGACCTTTCTACATCCTGGAGAGCCTTGTTTATTTTTTTTTTCAATTGACTTTGGATGCAAGGATTTCGACTGATTGCCGAAAGCAAAGGGAGTGGTTTGACTTAATGAGTGAACTCAAAATTCAAAAATACGTTAAATCTTATAAAATCAGAGCTACCAAAGGTAGGTTTCTACCGGAATGCTTACATTTAGTCTAAGTGCTTTCGAAGACTAAAGGTTGGATGGATATTAGAGTATGCAAAGCTTGATATGCTAGAGTATGCACGGTGCTAAAATATGCTTAGTAGTTTTCACTAAAATAATAATGACATGTAGAATTAGTTTTCAAAAACAAAATCAGCACGAAGACCGTTGACCACGAAAAAAATACCCGTGGGTCTTGCCGAAATACGCTGCAGTGATGGTCCCATTTCTTTATCTTTTCTAATAAAAATCCTCCAAATTTGTTTGCGCTTTGTTTTTTTTTTTTAAATTAAAAGATATCCCCAAACCAAAAAGATATCCTCACCATCAAACAGACTGATCCATCCTTTGCATATTTTATCGAAGTTATTTAAAAAAATTTCTTCAAGAGACTAAGTTCATTCATAATTGGCCGAAAAATGATTCAAGGACAATTTGATTTCTGAGATACACATTCTACCATAGAAAAAATGTGCATCATATTCCTAACGCCATCGACAAAGCCCTGGGGAATAAAATGGTATGCTCTTCATCACCTTCAGCCACGTTTGATGATGAAACGATGACATGTCCGAAGTGCTGTAGATGTAATTATCAGATAAACCTAAATAAAAACCGAATTTACTTGAATAGCTCAGAATCATTTCATATATGCGATTTCTTTAAGATCATACTTGAAAGAAAAGTGCAAAACTCACGCGCAAACACAAGGATCACAACTTTTCAAAAGTTCGTCCAATTACTCGTATACGCCGATGATATTGACATAATCGGGAGAAAGCAGCGTGATGTCAGTGGCCCTTTCGCGAGTATTGAGACGGAAGAGCGCGAAAATGGGCTTAGCGGTCAATGAAGGCAAAACCAAGTATATACTGTGAAGCAAAAAGTACAACCAATACCGACGTCTCGGGCAGAACGTCGCCCTCGACAGATATAACTTTGAGGTAGTTAAGGACTTTACCTACCTAGGCTCCGCTTTGAATTCAGACAACGACACCAGCGCTAAGATCAAGCGAAGAATAACTCTTGCCAACCGCTGTTTCTTTGGGTTAAGAAGGCAATTGAGAAGCAAAGCCCTCTCTCGGACAACAAAAGTCACCCTTTATAAGACTTTAATAATCCCGGTCCTGCTCTATGGCGCTGAGGCATGGACATTATCAAAAATGGATGAGGGTGTTCTTGGTTGCTTCGAGAGAAAAATTCTTCGGGCGATCTTCGGTCCCGTCTGCATTGACGGTGAGTGGAGGAGGAAATACAACGACGAACTATATGGATCGTACAGCGACATCAACCTAGCCAGAAGAGTGAAGATCCAACGACTAAGATGGCTGGGTCATGTAGAGCGGATGAACACCACTGCTCTGGTCTGAAAGCCTTCGAATCCGCCCCCAGGGACAGCACAGTAGAGGAAGACCGAGTCTCAGGTGGCGTACGCAAATGGAGGGGGAGCTCAGCCAACTTAGCGTGCGAAACTTGAGGCAGCTAGTACAAGATCGAGCTGGCTGAAGATGCTTGTTGACTGAGGCCCAGGTCCACCCTGGACAGTAGCGCCATCTAAAGTACGCAAGAGACCAGTATGGACATACGGTATTCAACTATGTGGGTGAACTGCCAAAGCAAATATTGCTATTATCCAGCGGTTCCAGAAAAAAGTGTTTAGAAACATCGCTAAGGCCTTTAACCTTGGTGCGTAACAAATTCGGACTTATATTACGACCTTAAACTAGAAACAGTAACGCATTTCATAAAGCTCAGACAAGATGTTAACCACGAGGCCTGGAAAGACCCGAAGACTGAAGCGAGTAAAATCACACAAGTAAAATATTCACGATTTTTCTTAGTAAAAACATTCTGTAAATTATTGAAACGTCAAATCATGTTATTTTGACGCTGACAGCTCTTAAGCTCTTAAGCGGTGAAAAAATCAACAATTACCCAGTTTTATATGAAGTAGATCGATTAACGTTTGAAAAACGTTTGTAAATATTACAAAGTTACTTCGTGAGACTGGTTTGATGATTCATTATCGTCTTCTGCGCTCAACGAAGCTATTCCGAGAACCACACCGTGCCAATGATTTCAGCACCTGAACATCAGTTGGTATAGCCTGAGAAGAATTTTGCATAAAGATCTCGGATTATTCGCTTACAAGATCCATTTGACTCTGGAATTGAAGCTTTTCAGTTTGGGCCTTGAACCAACTCGAAATCGATGATATTTTTTCTCAAATAATCATTTTTTCAGATGAGATGCATTTTGATTTCGGCGGCGAAATTGCCGTATTGGGGCTAAAAAAAAATCCAAAAGTAGTCATAGAGAAGCCAATGTATCCTGGATGTGTGACTGTTTAGTGTGTCTTTTAGAGTTGCGACATTATTGGCCTATTTTTTTTTTAATACGACAATGAAGGAAACGTTGTAGTTAATGGATAGTCGGCAGCGATAACTGATTTTTTATGGCCAAAAATTGAGGATTTGGGCTTGGTTCTAAGTTCAATAATAGCGTAATCAGTCGTTTTGGTGACGTTGCGATTTGATGCCGCTGGACTTTTTTTTTGGGAAACTATTCAGGCATTCAAAAGGCCGAAACAATTGAAAATGTAAATGAAAAATTGAGTTGACAGGATAGCTTACTCCCAAACCAGCTTTCCATAATAAGTCAGAAGGATTACTCTTTTCAATAAAGCAACAATCATTCAAAACTTTTATACAGCGTTATTCTTATAGCATTTTTTTTTTTTTTTAAATAAACCAACAATTGGCTTACACTTTGCGATACTTAAACACAGTTAGGAATACTTAATTTTTTTTATCGAATTAAAACTGCTCCTTAATTGTACTAGTTGTAGTGACTTTTGCAAATGTCAAGCTATGACGCTAAGATTTAGAGGGAATATCAACAACAGATATACCAACTTAACAAAAAAAAAACAGAACTCAAATCACAACAATGGGAGCGCCACACGGTGGTTATTTCTGATCAAGATAGTATGTTTGAGGTATCATTAACGTTTTTATTTTGAGTAAAAATAAACGCCAGTATCTATTAACCGTAGTTCAATAGAAAGAGTGCATTCTGCAATTGATTTTTGAACACGACTTCGGGCGTTTGTATATGTGTATATGCATATGCCCGGCTGAATCTGATGAATATCACCCGACAGACAAAGTTGTATACCACTTTTTCATGCATTTGTGACCGTACGTCCTCAACAACACGAATAATGTTGGCTTTCAATGCGTCGATTGTTGTTGGTTTGACAGTGTAGACTTGCGACTTTAAGTATCCACAAACTTATCAAGAGGCAGGCGTTAAATCACAAGATCCTGTAGGACAGGTTATTGGTATAAAACGCGAAATTATGCATTCATCGAATGATTCCTTCAATAAATTGATTGTTTCGTTTGCTATATGGCCCGTTGCGCCATCAGGGATTCGAGCAATTCAGTGTGTATCGGAAAAGTCATTAATCATTGCTCTATAGCGAATAACCAAACTTTACAGGCTGATTAGCTTTGATTTTGAATAAATATGGTCCGACGACTCAACGAACAAAGAGACCGAACCAAACTGTGAATTCTTCAGGGCCATTATTTAGGAGCCATATTTCTAAATAAAGTTGTAGTGGAGTAAAAAACCCCTTTAGATTTGAAGAAATCATAGTTCGGACAAGATCACTTGCAGATCGTGCTAAATCTTATACATATTTAGTAGATTTCCCAAAAGTTAGCATGAAAAGATATAGTGAACGATTCATAATCTAGCACTGGTGGCTATCGCAAGATAAAACCAAACCTCAATACCAAAGATTAAAGAAATCATACGATTTGATATACATGGAGTCATTTGTGTTTGTTTCTAAATTAAGGAAAAATCTGTGTACATACATACAAACTAATTAACTTTTGTGTTTATGCAAATATGGTCAATAGTTTGAGACCTATCTCTACAACTGACTTTGTTCATGCTTGGAGATCGAATTTTATGAATTGCGTCAAGTTTTTTGGCTAAATTTTCTACATGAACAATACACAACAAATTCAGATAATAAAAGTCGGATTTTACACCCACGTTTTTAGGGAGTGGACGATGTGTTGACATATATATGTGGGAAAACCGCTTTTGTGGTTTATTGGGATATGTTTATGTTTTCCAGAATTATTAAATATTTTGACTTTCGGTTGTTGATTCAGGTGTTGTTAATGACTCCTGACTTCGAAGACGTTATCGAACTGGATTGCATGGTTCGTACATAATAACCGCACTTTGAAGTCATAGGAATTTATTTGCAATTCCTCACGTCTTAAGGAAACAACTAGGAAAGAACGCGTAAGCTACAATAGACGAACGATCGGAAACCGTCATCCTTCCTACTGCATGTAAATCCTAACCAAGTTGCTGGGCGGTTGAAGGTATCAAGGTCCTGCATTTATCTAACCATTGAACGACATGCTCAGACCCGTCAGGACGGTCTAGAGTTACAACTATCCACGAGGATTGATTGATAGATGCAAAAAGGAGTCTACGAAAAACTACACCTGAAATACGCGTCGATTCAAATAAACAATCACTTGCTGGACCTCCTCCATTGAAAATTTATCAAAAAATGTTAAAGTGGCCCAAAAAGCATAACGACTGGAGGAAGGTAGATTCCAATACAGTTTTATGAAGCGAATCCAAGTTGGAGTTATTTGCCTCAAAAGGCAGACTTTTGTTAGAGGTAGCCATGTACAAAAATGCTACCAGACAGTGAAGTTTCTTCTGAAGCATGGAAACAGTTCTGTTATTGTCTGGGGATGTCTTATTTGATTGTGAATTAGGAGATCTGGTTCGAGTGATAGCAAAAATGAATAAGAAGTCATACAAAACAATATTGGTTGAAAACGGTGTTACCTGTGGACTAAGATTGGTTGACGCCAAATGCACGTCGAGACTTTGTAAAGACCAACTAAAACAGGGAAGATGAAGAAATCATGAAGATATCATAATATGGTCGCCAAAATCACGTCACTTAAGCCATAAGTAGCTTTTTTGGGAGGATCTATATGGAGGGTTCATGATGAAGGATCCCATCAGAATCTGCGTTGTGATGCTGGAGCACTATTTGGCGTAGGCAACAATTCAAAAACTGATAGCTAGAATGCCAAGAATTGTAATATAGCTAGTTCCCTAGCTAGTTCCCCTTCGGGAACTGGGGGCGCACTTTATTTCTTTGGCCTGCAGTGTATTTCGTTTTGCGCACAGTAATCTTAGTCACAATTTACCATTTGCCAATTTTACAACTCCAGCCTTGGGCCTTTCTCCTAAACTACCTGCAGGCTAAGTATCTTCTTCACGCAAAAGTCCCACTAACAATCCCTCCAAAGTCGATTACTTCTTGTTTAAAAGCCAAAATAATAAAAAAAAAAAAAAAATCTTTTCAATTTTCTCCAAGATGTGTAAATGCGTTCCACACATCGCTCACACTGCCATCCTCACATTCCCAAAGTATTCGTATTAAAAACGCTTTTAGCGCATCATAAACGATCGATTTAATTCCTTCCCGTGTACGTAAATCAAACGGACAACCAATAAAATCCAACAAGCCACAACTCAGATACACAGAAGAGAAAAACCAAAAACAAAAAATACAAAATGTATCTGAAGCACAATAAACAATAAAAAATGCACAGAGGAAAGAGAGAATATTGGTGGCTTTAGGCTTCGCCTGTCTGTCGTCAATGTCGGCAATTAACGAGGCGCAATTCGATATTTTTTTCAGCAGTTTATACCAGCAGGGGGTGGTATAGGGCCTGGAGTAAGCTTAGGATGGAATAGGTTTTTGTTTTGCTTCTGACGACGCTAGGGAATATGAGAAATTGAGAAATTTAGTGTGAAGAGCAAGCGACTGATTGAAATGAGTTGTAAATATCTAAACGATCTGTCGAGATGCATCGTGGCGGCATTCTAATAAAGTTGTTCGAATGCATTTTCACAAATGGCTTTTCGTAAGAGTAGTGTTGATCGATTGAAATATTTTAAGATTTTAGTTTCAGATCTTTTGTTGGCTATTAGTCTTTAGGTAGATGGGAGCAACAGGTTTCGTTATTGGAGGACGTTTGGACTCAAGTTCTTTGCCTTTGCTTGAGCTTTGTTGGGAATACAGTAGTAAATTTAACACAGATAGATCAGAATCATTCAACTCAATTACACCCAAATCCCAGTCAGTTCAAAATTTGGTGTGAAAAGCCAACTTCAGTGGAATCTGAAATATCTAAAGAATGTTATACAAATTGTGCAAAATTGTTGCGCCTATGTTCTCATTTCTTTTACGGCAGAGGTTCATTCTTCCCAGTTTAGTAGAAATTCGGCGCATTTTCCTGCAGAAGATACCTTCTGTAACATAAGTTCTACTGAAATGTTAGAATTTTTTTTTACCATCTTATTTCATAGGCATGTGTTGGATTTGCTTAAACAAATGAACTTCATGACTATCTTTAATTCTTCATCGCCACATAACCTTCACCAATTAACCAAAACTCAACAAAAAAGATCTTGATACCAGGAAGAACACGTAAAGACATCAGACATCGTCGCAACGTTTATTGTGACTCAAACCGCAGGCCAACGGGCAATGATCATAAATTTCCTTCACAAATCAGACAGTTGAATTGGAATCTGTATCTGAATCTGATTCACACAATGAAAACCATTCGGGATGGATCCAACTCTAAGCAATGCAATGAAATTCAAAGCACAGACGCGCCAAGATATGAGCTCAGATGAATTTCTTGTGAAATACAAATATATTTACGTCTCAAAACGAGTGTTGTTTCTGCTCTGGAAAAACAAAAAAAAAGATAAATTTAACGCAAAACAGGGCTTGGAAGTTGGGACCCAAATCCATTGACAGTCATTTGTGGAATTTCGTTCATTCATGGATATGGCGAAAGACCTTGAATTTGACACCTTAGATATCGTCGTGTTCGTTGTTGTTGCTGTTGTCTTAAGTCGTTGGCGGTGTCGGCTTCCATTGAAACAGAAAACAAAATCCGATCTACCTCGCTTGAGGTGCGAGAAAATCGATTTAACGCGAAACGATGTTTACTTTATGTGGTCATTCGTCGGTTAATCTTTGCGGTTTCGAATTCAAATTGTTTGTTGTGTTGATACGGATACAAATATATGGCAACGAAAGCTACGGGTCTTGGGATGTTAAAGAGGTTGGCGAGGGCGCTGCTGCTGATGATGATGTAGAAACAAATTCTTATTAAGCTGCAATTTCCTGTTTATGGTTATCTTGTTAGTTTCGAAATTAATTGTGCGGATTTAGTTGGCGAAACCGGGGCATACTATACTCGTAAGTAGAAATCTCAGAGTGTAGAAATGATTATATAAATCGCGTGCTGCTCCGGAACTAAAGATGAGTGGTTAAGTTGAACAAATTTAATCTCTATTTGAAAGCGCTACTGGAATTAAGCGGATAGGAAGTTAATGATTTGATGGGTTGAGTCAAAATGTGAGTGGTTGGTGAATGGTCTTGATGTCATACTTTGAAATGTGCTTAGATGTGTTGACCTATTGATAAGTTATTAAGTGTTAAATGAGGTTTCACACTAGCTAATGATGCTGTATTTCTTAGCATTATTAGGTTGAGTGGCTGCTAATTTACGTAGATTTGTCTTGTTTTCTGATTCACAAGCTGGTATCTGCATTTAGCAATAGTAACATTAAGTAACAGCAAACCATTTGGCATTTTTGTTTTCAAATTCTTAATTAACGTTGCATCAAATTTGTTATAGATTTCTTGTGTGCTGGCAATATTTTGACGTTACAGTCATTTGCTGGTCCGAACGTCGCTTGCATCTCAGCAACCTAATTTTCGCTGATTTTATTGTGTCGGTCATACATATAATATTATTCCTAATGAACTTGGATGTGGACCTGATTAATATACCCATCTATCTAAGCATTACTTCTTGCTTTTAAATAAAGGTCGTTCAGGCACTTACAGGGCCACCCACAGATTTTCACCTCTTTGGCAATTTGTTACTGATAAATTTAAAAAAGTTATTTGCTAATTTTTTTTAGATATTTTTAAGGTTTGATCGCCAGAAATTATTGTGGATCTAAATGTCAGACCATCACCAGAGTTTCAGGAATTCCGAGCAATGTTATTTTGAGAGTCATCAATATTTTTGCGCGTTAGCACTTCCTTTGTATGAACATATGTATATATCATGTTTCAGTTGCCTACAAAACTGAATGGCCAATTGTGCTACAAAAGATAAAATTCCATATAATCATATATTATCTGTGCATTGTAATTTACTTGCTGACTATGGTTTTACGAAGAAACTAGAAACGAGACATATTTTCAGCTCTCTGAGTATGATAATAATTATCGGACGATGAACGTCAAGTGATTCTGGAAAGTCCGTAAGATGAACAACTGGTAGTTCCATTTTTTTTTTTAAATATTCAGGTCAAGTTGTTGCAGTCAACTGTCTGACATGAGATACATGATCGTGATTCGAAGAAGAAACATGTTTTGGCGACATTAATTAGCCGCAAAATTCATGCGATTTTACACCACTGGATTCTTGTTGTAGCGCCATAAATAAATACATTCCACAAAGCCGGAGGGAGGTACTACGCAAATCTTATCGACCCACAAATTTAACATCATTTTTTTTGAAAACGATAGAAAGAGTTGTCGATTTACACATCAGAGACCTTCTCGAAAGAAATCCACCATTGCACCATCACCAATATGTTTAAAGAAATAACGATCCACGGAAGATGCTCTACTAACTCTAGTAGCACAGGTCAAATAGGCTACCAACAGAGGGAGATTGCAATATGTACTCTTCCAGATGTTGGAGGTGCCTATGACAATAAAGGATATGAAACCATGTTCGAAGCCATATCCAAAAAGGGCTATTGTCCAATCCACTAACCGTTACAGCTATGATCGTGAACCTTAAAATCTACACATCTTCCTTTGAAATTGAAATTTCTGTCTTAGCCATCAAAAGCTGTCCACAGCTTCTGTTGGTAAAACTTAGTAATCTGGGCTATCGAACAATAGGGTACGTTGACGACATGCTCACAATAGTGAATGGTAAATAACGAAAAGACGTTTGCTATGGGATGCCGACTGAAACGAAGTAAAATATCTTGAAATGGCGGCTAAAACCATCTGGGCTTGCTTGTCATAAATACTGATACACAGAAAAAACAGCGCCAAATGAAAACGAATTAATTTTTAAATAATTTTTTTTGTTTTAATTGGTTTTTTCAATGGCTACAAATCTTAGAACAATTTATTCGAAATGACTTCCATTTGCCTTCCAGCACGACTTAAGACGATGTGGCCACTCATCGATTGCCAGACGCACTTCATGCATGGGGAAATTGTCCACTGCACGGACAAGGGCTCGCTTCAACGACTCAATATTTGAGTGTCGAGTAGAGCAAGCCATGCCCTCTAATACGGACCAAAACTTGTAATCCAACGGGTTGCGGTCTGGACTATCAGCTGACCAATCATCCGTTGATATGAAGTCCGGAACGTTGTTTTTGAGCCACAGTTGAGTCGTTTTTGCTTTGTGAGCTGGAGCAGAGTGTTGTTGAATATTGATTGGTTGAGAGACTTCACAATGGGTTCCAAGACGGTCGATTGATATACTTTGGCCGATGTTTTCACTCCTTTCTCGGAAAAATGGAGCTTGGTAACGTCAACGTAGCACACTCCCCACCATACCATTACAGACTCGGGATGGTGGCCTCTTTGAACCCTCGGGATGTGTTGGGATGCTTCTCTGGATGACCGAGCATACACACGATCGTTCTGCTTATTAAACGATTCTTCTACGGTGAAGATTTTCTCGTCAGTAAATAGAATTTGTCTGTGAGCGTTCTTCTCGTACCGCCTGAGTAACGCTTTCGATCTTCGCTTGCGTTTTTCCTTCAATGCGGCCGTGAGCAGGTGTCCAGTGTGTCGCTTGTACGCGCTGAGTTCTAAATCTTCTTTGATAATGCGAGACATGGATTTTTGTGAAATTTGCATTTCCCGCGACAAGATTTTCTGTTTTCGCAGCGGTTTTCGGTCGATTCGTTTCTTCACTACTTTGATCGTTTTCAGAGTTCTCACAGTGCGCGGACGGCCGGATCTTTGACGGTCTCGTACTCCACCAGTATCCTCAAACAACTTCACAGCACGATACACAAAATTGCGAGTGATTCCAATCGGTCGCAACGTCCTAAAGATATCGCCTTTTTCCATGTTGCATTTAAGCATTTCGATGTCGCCCCATCCCATGATTGTAAGCAATGTAATGTAAGCAACAATGAAGCATGAATATCAACTGTCAAATCGCAATCAATACGAAATGGATACACCCAGTGTTGCATTCGTAATGAGTGAGTTCAGTTGTGTACCAGTAATTATGACTTGACTAGGTACAATGGTTATACAACCTATCATCACCACCTGTTCATTAGTAGGATATGGTGGAGCAAAACAAAAGAGAAAAGTACCCCAAAAATGTACAGCGGCTACAAAAAATTGCATGCCTCAACATCTCCGGCAGAATGTACACAAACCCAACTGCAGCTAAAGAAACCTAATTTGAATTAACGCCACTCCACATCTTTATACAAAATATGTCAATTCCCAGAACAAACAGATCAGATTGATCTCATAAATCATGAATGGGTCCCTATACTAGGTGCCTGGTTATTGTCGAGTCAGCTGGTTTTTTTTTATCGACCCTGAACCATTCTGTAATATCCCGAATTCAGCAATCAACTTAGCAATGAAGAGTTGGAAAAGCAAAATGTGCAGTAATATCCCATTGGGAAGACATCCCAGGTCTCCTTTAGGCCAACCAATTTTTCAAAGAATCAAAGGAGTCCCAGTAACTCAAAAGACAACAACTCAAAAAGGACACTGCCCCACAAAAAAATTCGCAAAATCTCCACCTGAGAAATTTTCAATTTCATCAGAAGAAATAAGCTTCTCTCGAGACTTATTGACCTTTGAAACTTTTCTTTCGACTATCTAGACCATAGATATATATCAACGCTACCTTTGTCTTTAACCAGTCAAGTCCGGTCTTTCTTCGGTCTTAAATCTGGACTTCAACTGAGATCAATGATTGAATATCCAAATTGATGTCAGGAAAGGTATGAAAAATTGAAAGACATCGATTCTTTCGTTAACTTTTTGATAAAAACCTGGCATAAACATTATTCAAAATCGTAATGTCAATGCTTAAAAAGCCACATTCGTTGGTAGCAATGAGAGTAGCACTGTAGTAGCACCCAATCGATGCTGAAAGTGGGAATTCTAGCTCAATATATTGTACGCAACTCAGCGATGTTGGCTTGTTACCATAAAATAAGGATTAACGATTTAACGCATGAGCTGGGTGATAGTCAATTGGACTATTTCTCGAGAGTACAAATTACCGGACTGCCCCTCCATTACATCAATTGTTTGACCAGCTGTGTGGCATATAGCATCATATTCTTATAACCCTATATCACTGATGTCAAGACTATCCAATTCTGTCCGAAAATAGCATTGCAACATAGCCGCTTCTTTGGCTCCATTGACAGTAACATGGCGATCATTTTCGTCGACAAAAAAATACTGTTGAATCACATTTCTGGCATAAAATCAACACCATAAGGTCACACATATTTTGCTTATTGACAAAGCCATCAGTCATATCTAGATGAGACGATAGCGAAAACTGTAGGGTTACTTACCTCTTCTTGAAGAATAAGACATGCAAGAGTGGCCTGAGCTGAGATTTAATCTCAACTTGGGCTTTCTTCTTACCGGCCATGGTTCCCTTAATTAATTTTTGCATTTTGCAACTTTGGTCTAAGCCAGGTGGAATGCTGCTCGTGTGGAGCTCCTTTTGAGGACTGGATACACGTTTTGTGTGAATGTTCTTCGTATGATGATGTTAGGGATCTTGAAGCTATGGGCGTAGGTTTTGAAGACGGTGTTTGCGACGTTGACAGTGTTCTAACTGACAACGGCCAAATAGCTAGGATTCAGGACTATGCGAACATAGTGTTCACTAGGCGTCGAACTAGGTAGCTTTACCTTGAAGCTCAGTGAGCAGGGTAAAAGGCGGCCAGTTCTGGGCAATAAGGGGCCCCACTGGAAGTAACCGTAAGGTTGCGTAACTCGGCCGAAAGCTATATTCTGGTACCACGGGAGGTCAGGTCAGGAATCCCCGGAACTTAGGGAGAAGATCGTGCCTTACACACGACTTTTAGTAGGTACCGGAGATAGTATTTATACTATCCGAAGGGCGTTGATTGACGCATTATTTAAATCCTGGTATGAGCGTCAGCGCTCCGTGGGTAAGGCCTTCACGGCAGGTGTCCACGTAAAATATAAGAGACGTTCTGACAAAGCCATCAAATCAAGAATGAGCTTCAGCGCTCAATCGAAGAAATTTGATCACAAGTCTTCAGTTCTAAATTTAATTTTATCTTGAAGGGAGTAGGCCAAAATCTTAACGGAAAATTCACCACAATATGGCCTAAAAGGTTCATATGTGGAATTTCTCAATGGCACAGGAACATTCAATAGTTAATATGTTGGCTGAATTTATCTACCTATATGGTGGGACGACCGAAAATTGGAGTAAGCCCTCTTGAAGTTGCGATCACCACATGTTTAACGCTGCGTTTGTATAGAAATACAAAATTGTTATGTCCCTGTTGAACAACCCTTATATCAACAAAAAATGATTACCTTTCCCTTTATGAGTTTAAACTTCGTCACAGCTAGAAACATCAACAATTTGTTTGGACTTTGCACAGTAATCGAATGAACTCCAAAGCGATGGTTCGAAAATGTTGATCGGGTAAAATGACCCTTAAAAACGAGTCATGCGAACTTCCGTCACCAGTCATAGACAACTAGCAGCGAATGGTAGTGGAGTCTTCGCCAAACTATTAGGGATATCGCAGAGAAACAGGGTATGCACGATTTGACTGTTTTCCGTCACTTACAAGCGTTTGGAAAAGTCAAGAAATTCGGAAAATGGGTTCCTCATGAGCAAAGCATGATGGGTCGGTTGGAGATTTACACTTCTATGCTTTATCGGCACAGAAAAAAATGCCATTCTCTACTATAATCGTCGCGGATGGCTAGATGCTGATGAGCCACTAAAATACAAGCCAATACCGAGCCTTCTTCTATGAAAGATGATGGTGACTATTTGATGGTCTTCTGCTGACACTATCCACTATCCCTTATTGAAAAAATTGTGAAACTATCAGCTGTAACCAGCTGAAAGAAATGCATCACAAACTACTCACCAAGCAGCCTAAATTGGTCACCAGGGATGGACTCACATTTCTTGATGGCAACGCTCAACTACATGTATCAATAACTTCGGTCTAAAAGTTTAGCACGATGCAGTATGAGATTCGATCTTCATCGGCCAACTCTAAGAATTTATATTTTGCTGACATCACCAGCCTTTCGCTGTGCAACGGCAAACCCTTGAAAACCACATTCGAAGTTGACAAAAATTTGTAGGTCCCTTTTTATTGTGTACAAAATGACAAGCCATACGAAAAGAGTAGGCGGAAGAACGTACCATACCATAGTTGGTTAAATCAGGCTGCATACAGTGTGGCAAATAATATCCCGGACCGACGCTAAAAACCAAATTTAAAAATTGATTTCTGTTTCCTACCAGTTGAAACGAATTCTTTGTGGATAATTCCTCTGCTATCGAAAAATGTCATGACCATTGTCTTCATTTTCTAAAGAACTTTTCGTTTTTTTTTAGTTGATGGTGAATTTTTTAACTACCATTCCGCACTTTAACGCTTGGTTTCTGGATTGTTTTGGAAAGCACGGTGTCCCGTAACTACTGTTTTCTCAAACCATTGGGGTCTTCTGCTACAGAACCACGTACCGCCCCAAAAGACGTTTATCCCACTAGAAAACATCAATCGGAATGTTTCTGATGCATTTTTACCATGTTTATGTGGAATTTAATGACCACTCTTTGTTCCTTGTGTAAATTTCAATACCAAATGAAAAGGTGTTCTAGAAATTTTTTTTTTAATTGTTAAATGTCAACTCAATGTCATGAAATTTCTACATATAGTGGTGAAAAGAGTTTTCAGACATATAGATGGCGCCCTTGGTTGCGGAGATAAAGCTCTTGTCCGGGATTCTATTTGCCGCACTGTGTATTGTACTCGTATGTGCCAAAAACTGCTTTTGGACTTTCCCCTATGTTCTTGTCATGAACTTTGGGAGCTATTTTCCATTTTCATTGGATTTAGGTCAGATTTATCTAATCCTTGGTACTATATCATATCATTGTCTATACAACATGGTACGAGTATATTTAGATTTCACTTGGTTTAACCACGCCATAAGGTTCATATTCCTTCGTTGAATTTTTCTAATATAAAACAATAAACTACTGATTCCCTTCCGGTGGATTTGAGACATCTTTTTAGTAACCAAATGTTTCTGAATAGCTCTGCTAAATTTTTTCTATTGACCATAATAATGATCTATGGCGCAGTTGTTATTGAGTTATAAGTTTCTGCTCGATGAAATACCTTCAGGTCTTAATTCGTAGGCATCGTGTAGCCAATTAGACAAAAGATAATCAAGCATTAAAACAACTCACTGCAATTAAATTAAATTTAATTTTTTTTTCCACTTTTATTTTGTTGAACGTTTTTTATTCAAGTCCTTACCTCTACATAAGTTTTTTTTTACTGACCTCCTCGTTATAATTCCCCCCATCCTATGATGCCACCGCCAAAGAAGTCTCATAAATTAGAGGTAATCTCCAAGTCCCCATATTATTATTTTTTCTTCTTCCTCCCCATAAGTCCGTCTGGAGCCTCACCCCCCCCATAGTTTCATGCTGCCATATTCTAGCAGCAAAGATACAAATTACTGAAATGAAATATTTAAAGGTCACGAGTGACCCGAATGCAGATGATGATAAATTTACCAAGGATCCCATTAGACAATTACTCACAACCATTAAGGGATTCCATGTGCACATCCTCATCACCTCTCCACCTACTAGAAATGTTTTTGTTTTGTTTTGTTTTTGTTTTTTCGTTTTCCTTTTCCCTTCAGTTATACCGGACCTAGGATTTTTCTGGGGTACTATACTCGTTCGTATGTAAATGTTTCCCCATACTCAGGCTAAACAACTTTGTGATCCCTAAGAGACGACATGGTGAGAGAAGAAGAAGAAAAAAAAACAAACTCCGAGCTAATCATCTTCTGAGCATCTGAGCCACAGTCGGATACCGGCATAAATAGTAATGTATCTTAGCACTTTATAAATAACCCCGCCTCACTCTTTCGCCAGGTGTGTGCACCGTAGATTAGAAGATTCCTTATGACCCCACCACACCACCGTATAAGTCCAGTATACTGCCATAGAGTATGAAAAATTATTTTGTAATAAGTTTGTATCTAATTTTCCGACGCGCAAAACTGCGTGCCGCTTTGCAGCAATGCAATAATGCCGCGTCAGCCCCTGTTGTAGCTGTTGTAGCACTCTGCAAATGCAATTTACACAGTGTGGGTCCTAAGTGGGACCTGTGGGGTATTCCATTGCGAGAAAATTAACGACTTGCAATCAATTTTATCGACTCACATGCAGTATACGTATAGATACCTACATGGTCTAGCGCACATTAGGCTATTAAATAGTGAATGACTGATGGAATTGCCAGCTGGTATGGGCATGTGGAGCTTATTCTGATCGGCGGGGATAGGCGGTCGACTTTTTTCACAATTTTACCCGCCCCCATTTAATTAAAGTTTCCGCAGCTAAATAATACAATTCATTGTATATGCACCTGGCTTTGTGGTAGACTGGGTTAGAGTGTCCATGAGATATCCGTACCGAATGCATGAGAATCCGCATGTGGATGTCATCACGTATTATATCCTGTCGGCCTGTTGATTAAACGGGCGAAGTAAATTGAGGTCTGTTACTAGTAACTATCGGCCACAATTATCAGTGAGGAGTACCGTATGTTTGTATGACAATAGTTAGGTGCCGGAAAATGTGAGAATGATTCGCGCATTTCCAAATGACAATTAGCTGGGCTGATTATTTTGACCCGTGAATCGTTTTATGATAATTGGTAGCAGACCCGAATGACATGTTTGCGGGCGAACAGTTTTAATTGGAAATAATTTCGGCTGGACACTCTAATTGTTGGAGCGAATTTAATTGCAAAGTGTTTACGGAATATTGTTTACAATAAAAAGAAGCCCTCGGGTGATTGGTAAATGAAACACCTTATTCCATAGTGGTTAGATATTTGTATAAACGATGCCGGTATCTGTGAAGTGATATCGTTGTGTAGTGTTAGGAATATTGTATGGGAGTTTCTAACTGAATTTCTAAATGGAAAGGTAAAGCAAAGAACAGGAGGCGAAAGCCCAAAACTAATTAGAAGGGCGCGGTTGAAAATATCGTGAATTGAAGAGGAACGTTATCAAAGAGAATCAACTGACCACCTAGTAAAGGAAATAAGTTAAAGAAAGGAGAATATGCAACCTCCGCACTATACCTAGTACTAGTAAATGTTTTGAAGCACAAAACGAACATATCCACTCCATCTTGAAGACTATTTCACAAGTGAAATTTATGCAAAATTTAGTTCTTTGCAATCTTAGAATGGAGCTGGGGCTACAAAGTCCAGGTAACATTCGGATATAGACAGGATAACTTCTGGTGAAACATTAGCAGCTAAACGAGCGAAACTGTCTTACTTTATTTACTTTAGGTGGCGCTACAGTCCATGGTGGACCTGGGTCTCAATCAACAAGCTTCTCCAGCCAGCTCGATCCCTGGCTTGTTGCCTCCAGTTTCGCACACTGCGTTGGCTGAGGTCCTCATCCACTTGCGTGCGCCACCTGAGTCTTGGCCTTCCTCTACTGCGCTGTCCCTCGGGAGCGGATTCGAAGACTTTTCGAACCGGAGCGTTGGTGTCAAGGCGTCAAGGCAGATGGGACCGAAAATTTCCGAATTTTCCTCTCAAAGCAGTCAAGAGCATACTTATGTATTTCTGATAATGTCCCTTGCTCTGCGCCATAAAGCAGGATTGGGGTTACTAGGGTAACTTTTGTTCTATGAGAGAGAGCTTTGCTAGTCAATAGCCAAAAGAAGCGGCGATTGGCAAGAGTTATACTTCATTTAATCTCACCGCTGGTGTCGTTGTTTGAATTAGTAGCGGAGCCAAGGCAGTCGTCGGGTCATTTTTGCTTGACAGCATATACTTGGTCTTGCCCTCGTTGACCGCAAAACCCATTTTCGCCGCTTCCGTCTCAACACTTGCGAAGGCGCCACTGACAACGAACTGCTTTCTTACGGTTATGTCAATATCATCGGCTTGTGCGAGTAATTGAACGGACTCTTGAAAGATTGTGCCTCTTGTGTTGGCGCGTAATTTTTTCCTTCTTTCGAGTACGATGTTAAATAGATTGCATGACAGCGCATCGCCTTGTTCAAGTCCTTTTTTGACATCAAAGGTCTCGGTGAGATCTTTTCCGGTCTTGATGAAGCAACGTGCATTCTCCGTCTTCATCCTGCATAGACTGACGAGTTTGGCAGGGATGACATAACAAGATATTGCTATGTATAGCTCGTATCTATAGTTATTGCTGTCTTCACTTCATCCAGGTCGGGTGGACGGAATTGTCGGTCTAAATCGTCCATACAGTCTACAGAAATGCTAATTACAAATCCTCAGCATCGACTGCGGCTCTTCCACAATGTGCCTTTTTTCGTTTCTACAGGCCTCGGCTCGCGGTTTGTGTCCACTTCTCACGCCCTTTCTCTATCTTCCTGACAAGCCGGTGTTCATATCTCCTCATTTGCTCATAGAGCTAGTGAGCAGCGCCGCTTTGTATGCATCTTGGTTAGCTGCATGTGTTTGCCGGCATTTCTTATCAAACCAGAGGTTTCGTTGGGGTGGTAGAGTGAAACCTAGAACATTAGAACTGCCATCTCTGATCCCTTATTGGCAGTGGTGCCACTGGTGTTTGATGCTTGATGCTGGCGGCAGTGGACCTCTTAAGAGATTGGCTACAACAATGTAATGGTCCGAGCAGATGTTGGCTCCTCGGAACGTTCGAACATCCATAATACTGGAGGAGTGTCTTTAGTCGATCACAACGTGGTCAAACTGGTTGACGGTTGAATGATCAGAAGTTCTCCAAGTCCCCTTTTGAATATGCAGATGTGAGAATCGCGTGCTAGCTACGACAATATTTCGCCCCGCTGCAAAGTTCATTAGCTTGAATACATTATCGGAGGTGGTGTTGTGCAGGCTATACCTTCAGACGGTACTACCAAAGATGCCCTCTTTCCCTTGCTCTGCTTTTAAATCGCCGAAGACAATTTAAATGTCCTTGCTAGGATATTGCCCGTAGGTCTTGTTGAAGAGTTGATGGAAGCTATATGTTGGTGCGTTCGCATATAAGGTTTATGTTGGTAAATTTAGCCTTTATGTAGATGGCAACGGGGCGCTTGTTCACATGCCGCAAATTATATGTTTCTTGGCTAAGTTTACCTCTAACAACGAATCCTCATCCAAATGCACTGCTTTCGCTGTCGATAACACTGGCTACTGTAAAATATGTCGGAGGTTTTCATCCTCGTTTTGTCCCACCGATGCGATGGGATGGCATTTCTTGCATGGCGGTAATGTCTGCTTTGCAGCAGTCTATTAAGGGGCCTAACATTCCACGTCGATATCCGAAGTTGATCGTCCTTAATTCGTTTTCATTGGTTATGAACAGTAGATCCGTCCATATACGAGGCTTGTTTCTGCTTTGAAACTTTCATCTTTTTTCCATGGCCGGGCAGTTATCCTATTACTATAGTATGCGTAACAAAATTTCATATTGTATTTGCTGCTGCCCCAGAGATTGGAGTTTACAACATAACATGTGTGCCCTGTCCCTAGATATTTGTTCCATATGCCAACATTTCTTATTGTGTGCTCTTGTTTTCGTTGTCGAATCTTTTTGGCAGCTGGCCATCCATAGTTTAAAGATATCGGCCATTCTCTAGAATGATGAAAAATGTCCGTAACCAAAGAATACAAGAATGGCCTTATTTTTGATTGTATTTCCTACACCGACTGATACTTGTTTCGCAGTGCATCAAATTTGTAATCAAGTAATCGAAATGCTGTATATAATTGCCTCTATTTTTTTAGGAACGATTTAGCCTAGTACAATGAAACAGACTTCTTAGCTTTTAAGTACCCTCAACCTTCTTAGGGAAAACAAAATTAACCCTTAGGCCATTACACTCTTCCACAGCCTGTTCACCTTTATCAGGCTGCACTTACCACTTCTCAATCTATCATCTGCAAACCATGATTAATACTGTGTCTACCTTAAATCACCACCGGAGTTGCATGCCATGGGCCTGTTACACAGTTGTTGTATGCTGTGTCCGGTGTTGGATAGAAAATTGATTTTGCGCAACTCAATTTTGAGAAGAAGCCAACCTTGTAGATGATACTCATGGCACATACATACATTCGCAACATACCTCTGACCGGCCGGGCTCTTGCCTAATGGATAAAGTGCACATTACCTCCCCACAGTGTTTAAGGATCATAAATTATAACTATCCACCAGCAACTAAACACTTGGAATGAGCTATGAGGTACAGAGGACGTCGACCGTCGAACGTTAATCAACGGCTGACAAACAATCCTTGTTCCAGCCACGTAAATTATTGAAAACCACTCACTCAGCAGAAAATTCCCGGCACCAGATTGCATAGTTGTAGCCTGACTATAGCATGTATGGAGGGACTGGTGGAACCTCAGAACCATCATTAGACAATGTAACCAAAGATAGTCGTATTATTAATGCTGCGACTCAGGATAACAGGTCCCAATCCATCTTGCATAACAAACGCGACCAAGGAACCATTAAAAATAGAGACATCTCCGGATATCATCGACTAAAATCATCCAACCAGCGGGAGGGTGATGCTTTGTGCGTGGGTTCCCACGTGCATCACCAACTAACAAAAACAGAAAAATTGAAAAATTGAAAAAAAAAAAACGCGTGCACCACAGTCTTATTAATGAAACGACAAGTGCAAGTGCGCGCATTAAATAAATTAATTAGACGCACCAAGAATTCCGAACCCACCGGGGGTTTCCAAATAAAAAGAAAAAAATTCTTTCCCCTGATCACGACACTATCAGCGGGTTGATCTTCAGTTTGACAGTTTCATTGCTCGACCAGGGTTTGATGTTGTTCGGTTCCGTGCCGTTAAGCGCGAGTTTATTTGCATATTTGACAGGCGAGCGGGCGTTTAGATGCCACAGTGCGCAATAACTCTATTTTACTTAATTTTATTTTTGTTAATAATTTTTTTTTCCCTATAAATTCTGGTTACGAAATTAAGGTTATCCGTAGTTTTCTATTCACAGCTTTGTTCTCACATTTATTTGATAGTTGACGTTTGCGTTTTGTCTTTTCAGTTCGGAATGGGTATTCTTGTGTGCCAATAGCACTGACTGAGGGTCTGGATATTCGTGTGAATACCGCTGTGAAAACGATCAAATATTTTCCTGGCGGTGTTGAGATAACCACCGAGAATTTGAAGACCAACAATTCGACGGTGACATACAAGGGTGAGTACTCAAAAAGATTATTTATGGAATTGTTTCACGTGAGAAGTACAAAATACTCTTTATTTGGTGATGGAAGAGATTGCATTAAGATTCCTGATGATAGGGGTGGTAGGCTGCGTGATCTACGTTGCACTTGAAATGAATTTATTGCATTTGAATTACCCAATTAGACTACTTGCTCCGTTAATTAGAGAGTACATCAGAGTGATGTTATTTTACTTGAAAATTCTACTGCTCACCGCGGTTGATTAAATTATCTGCTTTCGGAACATCGTTTAATCTCGATGAGAACGTTGAATCTTAGTTTTAAATCAGCTTTTAAATAAACAGAAGTTAGAAATTTGCCAAAAGTGCTGACAATTGTAGCACTTACTACACCAACACCCAGGACCTGCCGCCTGATGGGAGCGTAGGAGAGGCACTTGCAGAGAAAATCATGCGAAGAATCGTTATAACCCACACAGCAAGGGTCGCAAGTTGGGGTGTCACTTATCCCTAGCACACCTAAGCGAAAGGGAATGCTCTGCAACTAGTAAACAGTATACGATGTTTCCTACCTAAGAATTGCAATAAAAGATCGCAGACCTCTTAGAGATGTCGGGAAGTACGTCGGCATCTTGAAGTATAATTCCAGTTGCATTTATAGATTTTAAAATGTCGCCTCTTCATAAATGAAAAATAGTGGTGTTAAAACGTTGAGATGAACACGGCGGTAAGTAATAGGAGACAAGCATATCAATCGTAAGCTAACTACAGTGGACCTATCGAAACCGCCAGTTCGGGTTGAACCTGGCCCTCAACTTCTAAGTCTCTCCCGTTAGCCTGGTTTTTAGCTAACTGGTTTCGCACCTCAAGTCGGTTGACGTCCCCTTCTATGTGGGTGTCTAACTTAAGGTGAGTTCTTCCTCTAATACGTTGTCCCTCCTGATAAGATTCGAAGACTCTACTGGCCATAGCATTAGTCATCACTCGCCATCCCAGGCGTTACATTTTTTGACTAGGTCCGACTATGTCGTCGTCCAACTCGTATAGTTTCCCTTAGCGCACGAAACTTGTCAGCACAAACGCAATTGAGTATTTTTCGAAGGACATTTGTCCCGAAATGAATGAAGATATCTTCATCTGCTTTCGGTAAGGTTCATGCATGCTTCAGCCGCATAAAATAGGACTGGGATGGTAAAGGGTTCTTACAAAGAGTGTTTTTGGCAAGAATTATTCTTATATTTTTTTTTCTGCAGAAGTGTTGGCACAATTTATAGCAAAGCCTTAGGCTAAGGCCACGCAGTAAGCGGTAAGCGGCAGAGCGGAAAAATGCTGAGCGGCAAGCTTAAGCGGCAATTGGCCATTTACTGAGCGGAAATTCTCGAGCGATTAGTTGTGAAAATGTCGTTATCGAGTGCTGCTCGCCGCAGTGTTTTACTAGGACGTCATTTTAAAATTTACAGAATTATCTTATGTTTGAAAAAGAGAAGATTTGGTGTACATCCAATAAACCGAAAAATATCAGTTTATTGCGAATTTCGCCATTTGTATAATAATCTTCGACAACATGAAGATCGATTCAGGCAATACCTACGTATGTCAACACAATCTTTTCATTTGTTGTTTGGACAAAGTTCACTCTAAATTTTGGACATTAAACCAAGATTAAAATAAATAAATTGAAACTCACCTGAATAATAACATTTTTCTCCCACTTCACTCCACAGTTTGTCTGATATATTTTTATTTTTAAAATCTTTAAGTTTATCCTGCCATAATGCAGCACGGCTTTTTACTTCTGCAATTAAACTTTCAACATGAATCTTCTCCATGGTTACTACTTGCCGCTCAGCACTACAATAAAATAATAGAACAGAATTGAAAGCTGAGCGACGCCGTTCTGCCGCTCAGAAACGTCGCCTGGGTTTCGCCAGGTATACTAGCGAACTCACCGGTGACGGCCCGCTGTGTTTTTTTTATTATGTCAATTTCACCGGAGTAAGCTAGTAGATGCACAGTCTTTAAAAAGATTGTGCCACAGGTGTTCGCTTGTGCGTTCCGCACTTTTCTTCCAAGTACAATATGATATTAGTGAAGTCACATGAGATCGCATCGCCATGAAAAACATTTTCTGACCAACACTTATCAGCGAGCGTCATTCTGCACAAATGGACTCGCTTGGTTCCTATAGGTACTGTCATATGTGGCCTTTAAATCGAAAAAGAGAAAGCAGGTATCAATTTGAACTTCTTGTGTTTTTTCAAGGATCTAGAGGAGTGTTAGGATTTTGTCGATTGTGGTCATTCCTGGTGTTGAAGCACACTGAAGGTGCCAATCAGGTTAGTGATGAATGGCTTCAGACTTTCACACAATATGATAGATGAAAGCTTGCATGCGATGTTGAGAAGGCTTACACCACTACGATACTGAGATACTGCGATTCCAATCATCAGGCATTCACTCTTCTGACCAGATCGAAGAAATGAGTTGGGGTTTGGTATCTACAAAGCTAAGTCTTGCAGCTTTGAATACCTCGGCGGCCGTTAAGCCTCTTAATCACTTTGATCGCGCGCTTCTCGTGTTTTTTTTCCCCCCTTTTTGTGGAGAAGAGGATATTCTTTTCGTTTGTTCTACTTCTAGTGCTCCTGAGCGGCTCTTATGCTTTGTTGCATCGCGGCTTTGTACACGTCTTGTTTGGCTGCAAGTTCTTGCCGGCATTTTTAATCAAACCAAGCATTTGTAGGTGGTGGTGTGGTGTACCTCTCAAAGCAGTTGGTGAGTCTCCGATGTCACGTTGATAGCGTTGCCACTGGTTTTCGGTACTTGATGTTGGGGGAAGATTTCATAATATCGGTACAGTTTTGGCGGTCTTTTGCGATGGTATTTTTTCACGTTATATCTTCTCACACTAGTTCTGCTTTAAGGCGGTGATCTGAGTCCATTCCCGGAACATTCGGATGTCCAGGATACTGGAGGCATGGCTATGTGATCAATTTAATTTAGCTCTTCACGATCTGTAGACCACCTTGTCTCGTTGAGTACCGTGAAAGCACAGTCCATTGCCAGAAATAGTTTCGTGTAGGTTATGCTTACCAACTGTGCTACAAGAAATATTCTTCTTTCCTATCCTGAGATACAGCGAACATTGCCTATGTATATGTCTTATCAAACAGCTAGAACAAATATTTGCTTGTGGCGTCGTCCCTGTATTCCGTAGGTGCATGAGGGCATATTAGGTTTATGTTAGGGAATTTAGCCTTGATGCGGATTGTCATAAAAAGCCCGCTCTCGTGTCTTAAGCTAAAGATTTCTTGCCTATTCGCATAGGAGCTGTTTCTTATAGTTATATCACAGTTTTACATCCAATTGAAGTCTGGCCCTTCCTATTACACTTTTTGATGGCGGTGGTATCTACGTGTTATGAGTGAACGCTTTCATCTTACTACACTGGAACACGAGGCCGATCATTCCTCTGCCATTTTAGGCGAACTTGATTGTTGCGCTGCTGGTCGAATTTAAGTTACAGCACAGTCAGATCATGTGGAGTACTAATAAAGCCATTATATTGGGAATCAAAGGATGCACTCTTACATTCCATCAAAAGGCGACAGCGAGGAGAATGAATTCGATGTTGAAACACTGAAAAATATTCTGTCGCTGTAATATACTTAAGATGAGCTGGGATACCCAGCTCTGATTGGTCTTCATGCATGATGTTTAAAAAGTGCTCGATTTTTGGAAGTCATAAATAGCGATGTTGTAGACAGAATATACCGGGAGCGTGAATCCAATCGAATAAACAAAGGCTATCTTTGGAGTGGATTTGGAGAATTATTTTTATATTTGCCTATATGTCACGTAAGGGCATCAGTACTGCACCATTCCGAAATTAGATTTAAGTCCAAGACTTGGTGCCACGAAGATTGTGTAAGAATCCGAACAATTAACCCAAAATATGTATTCAAATCTGATTTCTTTGGCTTTTTTAAATTACTGATCGCACCTTTGGTGTTTAGGTTACCTTTTCAACTAAATTATTGTAGTGAGCAAAATTTGGAAAATCCTCTTTGATGTCCATCTAAAGGCAACATTAAATCAGGTCACCATGACTCAACTAACCTTGACATTTGCCCAAAATCTCAAATTTTCCGATTCTGTGCTCTTCCAATTCATCAACATCGTAACAAAATCCTGCGCATCATTTCAAAGAGATCTCCAAGTCGATGTATTTCTGGCTTACTACCGCCATGGGGAGTCCTCCAGTCACCTTACTTCCAGCGCACTATTGCGTCGTTGCTTCCTTAGCCAAGTGTACCTACACCCAATCAGACAAAAATTAATGACTTTGGCTGTCGCCTTGATACATAGTATCATTCTCGTCTCCATTCGGTCCGCCGATTTTCTTTGATCTTGACGATTTAATTATCCCAACTGGGGTGGAGGAAGTCAAATAAACTACAAGTGCGAGTAGGAGCTTCAAGAACTTGAGATTTGAACCACAGAAGAACTGAGGAACTGAGAACAACTTCGAAACACACACACTATACACAATGGCGACGATGACGATGACGACGCCGGAATTTATGTTATCCACAATGTGAGCTGTCAGGTGATAATTTATTTGCCATTTGCCCAACAATATGAAACGAATGTTGTACGTGGATGTACGGATGTAGAGATGTAAATGTATGTAGTTGTGGATGCATGGCAACGCATGCAACGCAACAATGCTAACGAACAACAATATTACCGCTGGCAGTTCCACTGAACCCACCTCTGCCACCACCACCATTTATATCGTTGGTGTGCATAAAATTATCCATTAGATGCGTCTCCTTTGTCGTTAGTTTGGTTCTACAGTGTTCATTGGTGTTCCTCCACCCGGAATGGTATCACGATAGCCGCTGCCACCGACGGCGGCCCCAGGAAGAATGAGAATTAGGCAGACTCACCCAGAACACTAGACTGAGCAGTGCCCCGGAAAAAGGTTGAAATTTCCATTTTTATTGTCTCACGAGTAATGGGGTGGTAGATTTGACGTTTGATTGAGATAACCATTGCCGCAGGTATCATCTATTCGTATCGAAAATCTGCTGTCCAGTCCATAGCTACGGGGTTTACCTTGCGTGAGAGACTTTCGTCCATCTAGAAACTATCCTTTCGTCTTCTCTTTTTTCTATCTCCGTTCCAATGATGATTAGGTGAAGCCTTCTTGAATGACAGGAAGGACAGGAATGTTACTTGCAACCGTTCGATGTTTTCGAGAATTTGCATTTCAAATGACCCAACTGTAGGTTAACGAAAAGTTCCCCTCCTCCCCAAAACAAAAAAAAAGTTCCAAATTAAATGAAAAACATTCACCTTGTTGTTGTTATTGTTGTTGCTTAACATATTAGATTAGCAAATGATTACATGGCTCGTTCGGTTGAGTTCAGTTCGGTATTCAGTATTCGGTTTTGTAAGGTTCACGGTTAGCCAAGCACACACTCTAATTAAAATCCAATTAATACGCCCAATGGGTCATTGTTTTTTAGTTTGTCCAATACCGAGTACCTGATGTCCGATGGTTCTGTTGGTTAGTTATCCAACTTTCGACTGTCAAATTTCTCTTTTCCAATTTTGGCTGGACAAAGTTTCCGACGAATTTCCTCGTGCGTGCGTGCATGTGATGTTATCGTGAACGGCCAATCACGTTAGATGTTTGTCTCTGAACGTGACACTTGGTAACGATAGTCGCATGAAGCCTCAGAGTAGCCTCAAGTATCGAGTATCCGACAAAACTTAGAATGGGAATGCTAATATATTTTTTTAACAATATTTTGGGTGAACTAAATTATTTTGTTGTACCTACTTTCGGAAAGTCGTTGGGAAAATATGGAAATTGGTTCTTTGTTTTGAGACGAGTTAATTGGCAGCGGAAGAGGTCTGCTGTGCTTATATGGGTTTTAGCTGCTTGAGTGACGCCCCTATGATAGTTGGGGTTTTGGGTTTTGTTAATAAATACTATTGAAAAAACGGACACACCATGTGCTAATTGAGAGTTCCCATCGTTAGTTTACCATTTGTGAATCAAAGCTACTTTCATTAGTAATTGGATTGAGGTGATTTTGAATAAAAAAAAAAACAAATTGAGTTGTCTTCCGTTTAAGCAGATACGATGAATCAAGTAAACACACAAACTGATACGATAAATAGTTTCCATGCAGATTAACTCTTTTCCATGGAATCAAAACATTCAGACAACACTTTTTGTACCTGGACTTTATTGCATTTACAAGTCTGGCAGTCAGATAGGATACCCCCCTCATTGAAAGTGTTTTGATATTAACACAGCTGTCGTACTCCATTAAAAAATCGGTTAACACTATTTGGGTTCTTCGAGTTGGAGGCAGAGGAAATGCCACGGAGACGCTCGGTTTTTTTTTTTTTACTGGATAGCCATGCCTCATAGTCAAGCTCTCAATTTTAGAAATTCTAACGAAGATTGAAATTCGGAGAAGTTCTCATATGGGCCTTTCATAGTAAGCTGACTGAAAAGTGTTTCAGATTTGCTGATGTTTTTGTTTGAAAGATCGACGCAAGTCTACCTAGAAAGGAGTAAAGTTTTGGCTAATCTCTCTCTACAAAGCTCTCTCAGAGCCAAATTTTTGATTGATCTCAGAACCTGTCTGTGGGGATTTTAGTAAACTTATTTCACCCCAGACTACGGCCGAAGCAAGCCCTAAGAACAAGAAAAATCAGCTTCATATCGGATTAACTGCCGTTGGGCTATGAGTCGTATTTTTAAGGCGGAATTAGACTTTGTACAAGTACATAAAGCATCGTTCTCAGTAAAGGCAAACAGTTTTAGTCGTCCAGTGTAGCAATTAGTGTCATATTTTTGTAGAATTTATTTTCTCCGGCTAATCACCGTACTGTATAGAAGAGGTCTTGCCACGACTGTGAATATCTATACGAACTTTTTTGGCAACAAACCCTATATCTCCCTTTAAATGCAATTATAGTATCAAAAAGACAATGTTTTTGGTTTTTGACTGGCAAATTTTAAAAGAGAGAGTGAATGCCAACCCAATTGTCAGATATTGATTGGGACACAAATTGCTCCTTAGCTAGAAGAATAATTTGCAAAGTCGTTTTGGGTTCCAAAAGGTAAGCGAAATCCAACAAATTCGTTCATATTAGCCTTATTCACTTAATTAATCGGCGCAACAATCCGGAGTTCACCTAAGCCTCAAACAACAAGCCTTTCCAGTTGGAAGGGATATTTGCTCAGTCCAGCCCAGCCATCTCCGACGATGTATCCATAGATGTCTGATTAGACCGATGTCACTTTACAGCGCATACAGTTCGTAGTCTGATCTCCAAATTCAATTTCTTCAATTTCGTCGATGTAATTCTTCAACCATTTTCGACAAGATCCAAGCCTCTGTGCCTTAGAGGAGGATCGGGATGATAGGCTCTTGTATAAAGACAATTTTGTCTTACTCAACTGTATCCTAATTTGTAATCGTAACTCCTTGTCTGCAATATCCGCTTCTTTAAACTGTTAAGCCGAGATAAGGTGGGCTATAATTATGTTTTGGAAATGATTTCGTTTACATGGCAGCCACCATTCTTGATTACCATTTGGGCTCTATTTATGGCATTTTTTATGCATTTCTTTAGAACTTCGAACGATATGTTTTCCACTTCTTGACGGATGTTTTCTCTGAAGGCTCCCAAAATTTGTCAACACGTGACTTTAAATAATCCTTTAGAAAAATTCGGTGTGGTCAAATCTTTGATCTGCGGGCCAGTGAAAATCGCCAAAACGCAAGAGCAAACGACCGGAACATACCTGCTTTAGAATGATGAATGTGGCTCGTACAATATGCGCCGTGGTTTCGTCCTGCTGGAATCACTTGTCCTCCAGTTCAAACTCATCCAATTGAAGAATTAAATGGCTCTGTAGCCATTTCACTATTCATAGAGACTGCTTGGCCCGCGACGTTCACAAAAAAATATGTCCAATGACTCATCTACACTTTGTAAGGAAACATGTTCAAGGCTTTTAGCAAGATGCGAAACGTGCGTGGAATGGACAATATGATTGCACGTCGTCTGGTCAATGCCAACAGACCCTCTACGGTATCTGCAGCTACACAAGCGATATTCTCGGGCAAGCGAGAGGTACGGGACCTTTTAGGTCCCATATTGTTTCAGTATCTAGGAGTCGTGTCTCTAAATACTGCTTTGGATGACTATTGGGAGGCGGGTGGCTAGGAAAACCGGCACAAAATGCACGTTGCGCCAAATCACTGACGAATTGTCCATCAATAACATCGTGATGATTATTTCGCGTTCTTCAGAGATATAACGTTCCATTGCTTATTTTCAGAAATCGTAATTCTTTTTGCCTTGCAAATTACAAATCATGACACTTTCCGATGGGTTATACAAACATTATGGCACGTCCTGTAGATAATGTCTTTAACTAAAAAGGGTAACGAACACCAGCCACGTATAGCTGTTATGCTTCCTTTTCTCATGACATCATGTATTTTGCTTTGGGGTTGCTTACCATAAATCCATTTTTGGCACTTTCGCCTCGACACTCACGAAAGCTTCAATGTCGACGTGGTGTGTACCTATACTTATAATCAGGCTAAGTGAAGCTGAAAAATTCCCTGGAAAAGCTGTCTAGCTAATCAGTCCGGTCCCAATAGCCTCCCCATTAGGCTATTCAAGTTTCTTAGGTCGCCATCTCTAGTCCAGGGTCCCGTCACAACGGTGGCGCTCTCTCTTCGGAGTAAGCAAGGGAAAGTGTTTTCCCGTTACAACTACCGACGATAAAACAATGGTAGTTTAGAACTGCGATGATCTTTGCTCATTCAATTTATTTTTATCTAAATCAGAATTCGATTGCTCTCCTCTAATTTTTGTCTGTGCTTATTCTGCAGAAGGTAGGGTGTCAAAGATGTTGTTTAACTCTTAATTTTTGCTTGCTAGCGTTATTAGCAGTAATTATACTCAATCAAGCTGTAATGAGCTCCTAATTATTTTCTAATTGTCATTTAATATGCAGAGGGTGTTCTTAGCGAGTCCGAGTTTCGGCGTTGGTTTGCAAAGTGTAGAAACGCCAATTTTGACCTGGACCACGAACCTCGTGCCTGTATGCTGGAAGAGGTAGACTATCAAGTCCACCGCCGGAAGATCTATATGATCGACAATGGAAAGGTTTTAAATATGGGAAAAGCCATAAAGTTTGATAAAACGGGTACCACGTCACCTACCTTAAACTAATCTTCGGCAAAGAATTAAAGGTTGCACTGACCTTTGGTCGCGTCACAATCAAGAGGCGTTTTCGAACCGCATCGTTACCGAGATGACAAATGGGTTCTCTACAATAACATCAAACGTCACCAACAATGGCTTAGTTTAGAAGACAGACCAGCACAACATCCCAGAGATAAACTTAACCCGCTCAAGGTGTTATTGTCTACATGGCGCTGAGGTGCTGTTTAATCGTAACCAGACTATCACTACATAAGTCTACAGTCAACAGCCGTGCAGACTAAAGCCGGCACTGGGGTAGAAACGGCCAGTTCTACGCAATCGAAGAGTATTTAAGGTATTTGATACCATCAGGATAAAGATGACCCTCATGCAAGTAGGACCACCTGTACACAGTTTCAAGGAATTCGGTTGGGGAAAAATGTTTTATCCGCCTTCTGAGCTGAAAGAGATTCTCCGTCTCAGAACTAGCTTGTAACCTAGCTGGTATATTTCATCCAATGTGGTTTCGGATGTAGAAATGGAACATCCTGTTGTTTCTGGGCACATGCCCAGTTATGTTACGAAAAGGTACAGATCAGCTGGTGTTAACTTTGAAGGGAATTGTCTCTACTAGCCTGTCATCCGCATACCTACCGATACACTGTCGAACAATGAGAGCAGCCCTTATACCGAAAATTAAAAAAGAGGAATACGCGCTCGCTAAGAAGCTCACAATCATAAGTCTGACTTCTTTCATGTTGGAAAGCATGGAAATTTTCTTACCCCAATTGATTCCCTGCCTGCGTTCTACACGCCTTCGAACAATCAATATCTTGTGAGTGTTCGCTTCAAAATCTGAAAGATGACGCTGAAAACGCTCTGGACATTTCTATCGACATCGAACTTTCGACCACACTAATTTTGACGGCAGGTGTAGCTCGGTTAGGCATCACGGCGTGGTGCTGGTGAATGGCATATCGTACTCGTATATAGCGACTGTTTGCTCTTTAGCGCAGCCAGCCCTAGACATGATCGACGTGATAGAGGCATTCGAATGATGCTTTTCATTAATCCTATCAAAACTGAGGCTATTCCCTTATCGAGAAGCAGGAAGCTAATTTGTCTGACTTATCTAGACATCACCATCCATTTCTCAAAAGAACTATGTTTTTGTGTGTCATCCGTGATAACAAAATTCTATGGACTAAACATGTTACGACGAAAGCCTTTATGACGCTGTCTGTCGTTTGGTAGTGCAAAGGAGCTGTCGGTAACATATGGAGCCCGTAACTGAGAAGGGTTTTCCGGATCCACATGACATATGCGTCGGTTGTCTGGTGGGATAAACTCTCACAAAAATATGTCATTACTACCTTTACTAGAAAACGGCCTGCCTCGGCTGTATCAACGCTTTCCCTAGCACGTATGATTCCGCTCTAGACACATTATTTAGTCTCCTTCCTGTTTATATTCATATCATGGGCTACACTCTCAGTCTGCACTCTTTCTTTTAAAAAGAAGTGGTGTTTGCTGACATTGGGCGCCGCCTGTCTTTTGAACCTGGTCATATGGACATGCCATCAGACGCACTTACACCAGAACTCCTTTTTATGCACTCAAAACTAGCTTCGGTTAGAATCTGAGCCAGGAAAGGAATGCAGTCGGCTCTTCATGGACGGACGGGCGATAGCCAAACTACCCCTAAGGCCTTGCTAGATGCTCTTAAGACTTTCGAGCTAGTTGGAGGATACAAGACATCACAGCAGGTAGAAGGCTAAATTTTTTGAAGCTTGTCTGCGTCCTAAGTTACAATAGGATCATGGAAAGTGAAATCGCCGATGACATTGTCAAACAAGGCTCAGATGAAAGTTTTCCAGAATTCGAACCTACGTTCGTTAAGTTTGCCTGCGTCCTCGGTAAGATTACCATGTATGTCATTTTGAAGACAATGCTTTTTTGAAGGAATATTTCTCCGACAATTCGACCAAAATTCGATTTTTCCCGTTTCAAAGCAAGAAAACAAATTAGCAAATCAAGCAATGTTTTTTAGCTACAGTAAAAAAAAATATTTATGGGAAAAGGTGAAACTAATTTAAACCAAAAGACAGGAGGAAATTAATTCATTGCTCTTATCCTGATGTCGGCATTCCTGAAAGCTATAATACAAAATTCAATTCTTTTCTCTGGGAAATGAATTCCTGACTGAAGTTGTTATAGTGTGAATTAGTCAAGCACATGTCTCCAGTGAACCCACGGAATTCCGCTGATAAGCGCCAACTATTCCCTTCCATTGTCCTACAGCTTATAAAAAGCACCTGCAACTATAGCGACCACCCCGGCTATTCCCATTATAACCCTTTCAACTAATTAAATTAAATTAGCATTGCCTGCTCATTACACTAAATGCATTCTTAAACATTTCGTTTGCTATCTTAATGCTTCCTGCCACACTGATAAGACCTGTATTAAGCTATTACACACATTGAAACAATATCCCCTTTTAGTTCACAATTTCTTATCTTCACCAGGCATATGCAATAACCAGTCATTTAAATAGCCAACAACTGATTCTACGAGTATAGTCGCTGCCCTAGCCAGGTGTCAAGTTTAGGTTCGGTACCACCCCCGTAGCCTCAACTACTTTTCATCCTCACATGTAAGCCACACATATGAGTACGAGACTTGTATTTCCTTTCTAAAAAAAAGAACGTTAATTTGTCGTCAGCATAGCATGACCGGCTTCCATAAGAAACAGTTAAAAGCCATAACCACCGTCACTTTACTTGCTGTTAACTTTAGCCGCTAACCTCTGCCTAACATGCACATGCGTCTGGGAACAAGAAATTTATGCACTCCATCATGGTTTATCGCGTAATTAATTAACTGATAACACGACCACTCGTCCGAAATGTGCAGTAGTCCTGTAGTGTAGTGGAACGTATGTATATGTGTATTGAACATAGCTACTACATAGCAACAGGAGCAAACCGCCAGTAGGTGGAGGAACTGCGGCAGCAGCAGAAATAACAACTACGACGGTAACGACGACAACGACAAAGGCTAACCAAAGTGAACTTCCAGTCGACGACAACGACAACCCAAAGTTGGAGCTGTGAATATTCATCGCCCATAAAATAATTATTCCCTCCGCAGAAATGCTTTAGTGTAATGACTTTTCGCACGTTGGTTGCCGTCCGTAAGGAGTTAGGGGGGGGGGGGATGATTCCACGCCACCATTTAAAGTACTTTCGCTGTTTCCAACATTCTACCTAGGCTGCCAACATTCGAGCACTCTAGCTATGCCCCGAACCTGAACCCAACTCAACTAGGTGTTGTAAGGATGAATGAGTGGTGATTACCAGACCATCATACGTGCAATGGAAACCTTAATCTCTTTGGCACACAGTACAAGTCCGAGTATTTAGCCACAGGCCAATAAACAATTCCAATGCAACTCCCAACTGGGTCTCTCCCCTGTATGGTCGGTCCTATTATGTATCTGGTAGCTATCCCGCCTAAAGCGATGACAGCTTCGCGCTTCATATTAAGTGAAATGGAGATTAGATTCCCAAAGCGCGGAAGGCGCTGGTAGGTGGTTGGTTGTTCGGTAACATTGTGCACGTCAACTTATCGATTAAATGTATCGAGCGCTAATTGAATCTGACAGATGTCATTAACCCAAAGAGTGTGTCCCAGAAATTAAAAAAAAAAATCCCAAATCCGTTTTCCGTTTGAATTAAGCTGTGGCGGACCACTCTCCTAAATGATGATTGATGGTAGGGGCTATTGAAAGCCGATTATCGGTCGATTAAGAGATGCATTTACGCATGGCTTGATGGGATAATTATTTTATCCAAAAAGAAACGAGATGGTCGTCCCTTGTATTTGTATATTTACTTTTTTGGAACACATGATTGGGATACAATTATCTCATGATTCATTGGTCGCAGACATTGGCTTTTAATGAACAGGCGACGCACTTCATTAGTGAGTTGAGGTTAAACTTAGACTTTAGCAAATTCCCATACATCCTCTAGAGTCTAATGAAATTCCTTGTAACAAGTTCATTTGCTTCTCAAGATACAAGTACAGAGAAGTACAGCTCTAAATTGGCTGCCGGATGGACACGGCTTACACGACACAATCTCTGCTGGAGTACGATTACGAATAACATATCTATGGCTATGTATTCTGGTCTAACGATGTGCGGTACCCTTAAGTAAGTCGCCTTTGTTGCGAGTACCATGTGTGTGTTGTGATTTTTACCTTCCGCCTCCTGTTATCTGGCGAATAAATGAATTAAAACTCCTTTTCGTCTGACACAATAGTTTGAGGGCCGACTTGAGACTAGAAGCTATTTTCGTTACACTTTTCTTCAGTGGTCGGCTGGCGGGTACTACGAACCACTTGCATAGCCTTAACGAGGGCTATAAATCGACTCTAACTCTCCTTTATGGCTGTAATGTTGCAACACGTTACGCATTGATACGTAGATGGTATTCGATTTGCCTGTGAGGTTGCAAAGACCATTTATAGCCAACACAAGTGAACGAAAATGTCGCGTTAGCATGGTAACTTCTCATGCAGTTGAGTGGCTATACGATAGGCGCGTGTACACGTAGCGCGTACCTCTTTCCGTTTGCGGAAATTAGAAAAAAAAAACAAAACAAAAAAGTTTAGAAAAGAGATCTGCTGCCGCCAGATCAGTGTGGGTGAGACTGACAGTTGGAAATAATGAGATGGTGTGATGTAGAGGTTTTGTGTCAGATATGATAGAGGCAAGAAAGCAGAGGGAACACCTATCAGCTCAAAGAAGGCCCTTCGGCTAGAGGAATTCTAGATGATTAAGAGGTGGCGTATGATCCTTTTTGACAGATATCAATGCGTGGTATGGAAGAACAAATTATATCTATCTAATTTTCTTAGCAGTGGATAAGTAAGTAAATTAGATTCCGTGTGGGGAGACGTTTTAATTGGAATCAGTCAAATTTGGTTCTGAACAAAATATAGTCGTGAAAAAGCAGCTTAAAAAACAACCACATCCCTGTCTATGCGCCATCATAATTGCTTAGGGGCAATGTGTGCTGATTCCATCCAGGTCTTGAGCCATATTTTTCGATCTTCAGTTCGATCATAAGTACTGAGTTAATACTCGTAGTTAATATGCAGTCGTACCGTGTTTGCCTTTGCCATCAAAATGGCCAAAGAACAGGATGCTTGTGAGACTTCTTTCCAACACATTGCTTAACGATGATACGTAAGGTGTCGATATAATTGACGTACACGCTATTGCTATTTCAACATGGCCTGCAGTAACTACAGAGCTCCTTGAAAAGGCCGCAGTGTCAAGTTTATCAACCCTGAAGGAGTTTGTTCTTATTTTGAGTCGCGATGTTAGAGCTCTTTTCACCAAGACACTTTTTATTAAATCCTAATAATCGGTAATATCTCAGTCAACAAGCGTATCCAGCGTACATGATCAATCGCTAGTTGCCTCCAATTTTGTACGATAAGTTTGGCTAAAGTCCTCTTCCAATTGTGTGCTCCACCTGAGTTGCGATCTTTCTTTACTGCGCTGTCGCTCGGGGACGGATTCTAAAACATTTCGGACCGGTGCCCGATGGTGTCCACTAAAAGTTATTCTTCGTTTGATCTCAGAGCTGTCGTTGTCTGAATTGATAGTGGAGCCTAGTTAGACAAAGTCCTTAACTACCCCCAAGTAAATGTCCTTTTTGCTTGGCAAAATATACTTGGCCCTCGTTGACCGCACTAAACCTATTTTCGTCGCATTTGTCTCAGTACTCGCGAAAGCGCCATTGACATCATGCTGCTTTTTTCCCGGTATCAATATCATTGGCGTGATTGGACAAACTTTTGAATGATTGTGCCGCTAGTGTTTGCTCGTGAAATCACATGAAATCAATGATGTTGTAGAAATCGGATGACATCGCATCGCCTTTTCTAGGTCCCTTTTTGCGTCAAAGGTCTCGGTGAGATCTTTACCAAACTTGATCGAGCAGCGTGTATTCTCCATCATAATGCTACACATAGGGCCGAGTTTGACCAGAATGCCAAAACTAGATGTTGCTGTGTATAGCTCGTCGAATAAATGGTGTGCATCGATCTAAAGCTTATGACATAGTGTGAGTGCTTTTCGATGGTTGATTTTCTTGGCCTGAAGCCACACTCATGTCGACCAATAGGTTGTTAACTAACTTCATCAGACGTTGACATAATACGGGAGATTAGATTTTGTATGCGATGTTAAGACCACTGATGCCTCAGTAAATCTGAAGCGTCATCTCTGATGGTCTTCGATGCTCGATGCTGACGGCTGTGGACCTCTTAAGGGATTAAGAGAGACTCGATCGAAAACGGATTTGGGGATTTAGCCGACTGACGTTGAAATACCTCACAGTTTCAGTTTGTCTTGGAGCTATTCGGGATATCCGCAACCGTACTTTGGCTTTCTTTTTTTATAATTTACGCGCGCCTCAAGGGGTTTATGTACCCTTATACTGTTGCCAGGGCGCGGGCGGAAAGATAGAAGGAGGAGAAAGGAAAGCATTGTTGTGATGTAGTGGTTTGAAAATCAGATATATTTGGTTTCGATATTGAATCTCCAGGGGTGGGAGTCCGAATAGGACGGAGAGTTTTTCTTCACTCGGAATGATTCGGGTTATAAATTTTAACGGTTATTTTGTGCTTGAAACTCTACAACAGCCAAATCTACATGTCAGTGTTGTGCCTTCACGCGCAGATTTTTCTGACTGAGTTCCAATTACACAAATGAAAAACTTGTCATGAGTAGGGTTCGAACCTTCACCCTCCGAGTGAGAAGCGATGGCTAGTACAACTACACCACGGCCACCCACCACTACAACAAGCTAATGGTCCGAGTCAATTTATAATACTGGAGGAGTATCTTACGTCGGTTGCAATGTGGTCAATTTATTTGACGGTGGATGTATCAGGAGTTCTCCCCTTTTGAATATCGAGATGTGGAAACCGCGTGCTAGCTATGACAATTTTTTGCCCCGCTGGAAAGTTGATTATCCTGAATCCGTTATCAGAGGTGGTGTTGTGCAGGCAGTACTTACACTACCAGCGCTGCCCTATTTTTCTAGGTTTGCATTTAAATCGCAGGCCGCCCAACCCGCAACACGGAGGGCCAATTCTTTATTTGTTGATATTCCTAGAACGAGGTCGCCAGTAACCCGTTGGAGAAGCGCTGCCGTTGTTTCATAAAGGACTCGTCCGCCACCATCTCTTTTTTAAAACGCTGACTTAGTCTCAGAAGTCCTTACCGGCCTGAGCTCTAAATATCTCGGAGTAGCTCGGATAAGGTCTACTTTGTTTCGGGACTTTACTTCACCGTTGATTTCATCTGGTGAATTCTCCCGCTGTACCGTTTATAGTTACTGGCAATTATAAGTTTAGCAAGGCGGGTCATCAGATAGTAATTACTTCGAGTTAAAATTAGCACAATTGATGTGTAGAAACAATTGCAACACTGGACATCCCCAAGTTGACACCTCTCATCGCCTCAGACTTGTCTTCCATTGCAAAATGGTCTTAAGACAATGGTCTCATTCTAAATCCAAAAAGAAGAAAAATGTACGATGTCGAAGAGTTACCGCCCCTATTTTTCTCAACTCCACAAGGCTTATCTTCTCTGACACCGTGGTGAGTCTTGGATATAAATAGAATCGGTCTCTTTCTACCATTGATCATGTTAACTTATGTAATTATAGCGCGTGTATATGCAGGATTGCGAAAGCTCTAGCTGTTTTCTAGTTTTACACTTTTTAGCACCAAACTGAGGTTGATTAAGTCCATTGTTTTGCTGAGTTTTGATTATGCTATAGTTACTCGTATCTACTGTAAACTAGATTCTCTCTGCCAGCACAAATTACTTGTCGCTTCTAGCGATATGGTTCGATATGCCTTTGGAGTAAGAAGATACGACCATATAACCCTTTACCATAAGCAGTAAGATGCTTTGTGTCCGATGACGGACCAAATACCGCTGTCAGGCAGAATCAACCTTTCAACTTGAACGATGATGACCAACAATTCCGTCCACCCAACCTGGATGAAGTGAAGATAGCTATATCGAAGCTTAAGTCCAACAAAGCTGCTGAAGCGGATGGCCTGACTGCCGACCTCTTCAAAGCGGTAGGCGATGACTTGGTAAGGAGCATACACCAACTCATCTGTAAAATATGGTCGGACGAAACTATGCCCAATGAATGGAACCTCAACATTGTTTGTCCGATTCTTAAGAAAGGAGACCCTCTTAACTGCGCCAACTACAGAGGCATCAGTCTCCTTAACATCGCATATAAGATCCGCCGTATTGTGTGAACGCCTGAAGCCGTTCGTCAACAACCTGATAGGTCCATATCAAAGTGGCTTCAGGCCAGGAAAGTCCACCATCGACCAGATATTCACACTACGGCAGATCTTGGAGAAGACACATGAGCTTCAGATCGATACCCACCACCTATTCATCGATTTTAAGGCCGCGTATGACAGCATCTATAGAGACGAGCTATACAGAGCAATGTCTAGTTTTGGCATCCCTGCCAAACTCGTCCGTCTGTGCAGGATGACGATGGAGAATGCACGCTGCTCCATCAAGGTCGGTAAAGATCTCACCGAGACCTTTGATGTCCAGAAAGGATTTAGACAAGGCGATGCGCTGTCATGCGATTTTTTCAACATCGTACTTGAAAGAATAGTGCAAAACTCACGAGCAAACACAAGAGGCACTATCTTTCAAAAGTCCGTCCAACTACTCGCATACGCCGACGATATTGACATAATCGGGAGAAAGCAGCGTGATGTCAGTGGCGCTTTCGCGAGTATTGAGACGGAAGCGGCGAAAGTGGGTTTAGCGGTCAATGAGGGCAAGCCCAAGTATATGCTGTCAAGCAAAAAGGACAACCAACCTCATCCTCGACAGATATACTCGTAGCTTTGAGGTAGTTAAGGACTTTGTCTTCCTAGGCTCCGCTATAAATGCAGACAACGACACCAGCGCTGAGATCAAGCGAAGAATAACTCTTGCCAATCGCTGTTTCTTTGGGTTAAGAAGGCAATTGAGTAGCAAAGCCCTCTCTAGGACAACAAAAGTCACCCTTTATAAGACCTTAATAATCCCGGTCCTGCTCTATGGCGCAGAGGCATGAACATTATCAAAAATGGCTGACGGTGTTCTTGGTTGCTTCGAGAGAAAGTTAGTTTAAGATTTGATTTAAAACCTGTAAATTTAGTTTATTCTTTCACTTAACGTTTCAATTGTGCTCTTTCTTTGCATAAACTATTTTGATGTGGTGAACTACTTTGAATGAGCTTCATGTACTATAAAAGACTTCTGTTCTTGTTTGTATCTTGCCAAATAAAAATTGAATTGAGTTGAAATCTTTATTTGGAACTTTACAATTTGTCCCGGTTTATCGCATTTTCCATGACATTCCACGATTTTCCTGTCGAATACTGTCGATTGTCTGACGCTTGTTGGCATAAACCCGCGACTTCAAGTAGCCCCAAAGAAAGAAGTCTGGGATGGTTATATCGGGCGATCTTGCTGACCGCTTCTTTTACAATATCCATTATGGCTCGTGCACCGCTTATCCGATTCCGGCAGTAAGAAGTCGTTTATCATGGATCTGTGGCGTTCGCCAATAACAGTGACCCTATTGCCGATGGTGTCCTCAAAAATATACGGCCCAATCACACCTCCCCTGTGAACGCCGCTCCACACAGCGGCTTTGAGTGGATGTAATGGCTCTTCGTGCATCCCACGCGGTTTTTCAGTGCCCCAGAAAATGTTTCTTATTGACGTAAACGCTTAAGTAGAAATGAGCCTCGTTACTCATGAAGATTTTCGACACAAAATCGTCCTGTTCGTTGTTAAGGTTCAGGTTGGCTGCACAGTAATTCACACGCGACTGACAGTCAGAAGCCATTGACTGATGCACTGTTAGCACTTTGTACGGAAACATGGGTAAGTCCTTCGTGGCCCGTCATCTGGTTGATGTTTCTTCGTTCTCGGCGACATCGGCAGCCACAGCCGCAATATTCTCGGCCGAACGACCAATCCGGTGGCAGCCACGCCCTGCATGGTCTCCCCTGGTTCCAGTCTGTTCGTGTCGAGTAGCTAAGGGTCCAGTTGGTGCGAAACGATTAGGAAATCGACGTCGACCTCCAACCGATTATTGGTCAAAAAATCGACACAATTATTCCGCGCCCTTGTGAAATATAGCACTATATTGCTTTTCCGTTTGTATACTGCAGCTGTCTAGTTCACAAATGTCGAATATGATTGACGTACGAAGCCATTTGCAAAAATTATAACATCTTCCGATATGATGATTAATTTTGCGCCACCTTGTAAAACGAAACGAAGACATAGTCCAATGGTTAGTTGTTCATTATTGCATAAATGAGTTTTGAGTTTTAAGATGCTAAATATTATTAGAGACTTAGATACACGTCCTTGTGACCGAAATTGTTGGAATTATATACGATATACTCACCACATTTGTCTGTTATGTCTGAAAGAACCTTCGCTTTCTTCACTCAATCTACCTCACCGCTGATAAAAAATTCTTATAATCCACAAGGCAGTTACCTAAGACCCACACTCTTTACTTTGCTAAAACAAAAATCTTTAAAAATAAAAAATGTCAACCCTTAGTCATGACTCATGCTTAATGAAGACTGATCCACAGCCTTCCATCATTGAGAACATAATACATTAAAAAAGTGGACGCAACTTTCTGTCATTCGCCCGGGCGTAACAGCAACAACAACAATAAAAATAAACAACTGCTGTTCAGATCACAACAGTAGCACAGGAACAACCAAGAAGCAATCAAGGCGAAGTAGAAGCGGTGAAAAAAGCAAATCGCCCCACAAATAAATTTCAATTTCAAATGTCAACACACACTGGCATCGCTAATCATCCCCGACAGATTGATAAATTATCCCAAACTACGTAGAGTAGCACAACACAGAGAAGCTAAATTCCAGACCATTTGGCCTCCTGTCCATTCCGTTGATTCACTTAATCGCACATTTATATGCAGATTAGTCCAAAGAACGCGCGTTTGTAAAAAAACAAAAATAGAACAACAAAATGCTAAGATACGAGTACTGAAACAGAGAAACAGAGCAACTAAACCACATCGATGAAAGGCCCCCAGCCTTGAATCACATCGACTGTCGGCGACGACTAACAACAGGTAACAAGGGAACACAAAATCTAACCCCAATTACTTCCTCAATAACTTGGCCAAAAGGAAAGCAACAGGAACACATCAGCCAGAGATGTGGTCTAAATGGTTGGATCTTTTTCGATGGATTGCTGTGGATTTGGATGTTGGATGTGAATGTGGATGTTCGCGCGCTGTTACCTTTGTTGCCGCTGCTACCTTCGTGCCGCTGCTACTGTCTGTTCATGTGTCTGGCTCTGGTTCTGGCTCTGGCTTGGCTACAACTTTTCCGGACTTGTCTTCAAGAAGAAGGCTTACTACTACTCGCAACCTCGTTGTATGTTCTCCTGTTTTTTTTCCCCAATAGTCAGACTTTTAAATAAATCACAGATAAGAATCTTCAATCACTTCGGACAAGATCATTGCCGTTGATATTATGCGTTCCCGACATCCGACATGTCGCTGTCCCTGATGGAGCTGACGGGCTTCCCGTTGTCGTCGTCATCGTCATCGTCATCATCATTGCTGTTGCTGTTGCCGTTGTCGTTGCTATTGCTACTTCTCGTTATTGGCATTTGCCTCCAATCTGGAGCAATTTTGTGCGATTAGTTTTCCATAGCAATTACTGAGAAATCGACTTTGAATGTGTGCTCTCGGAATGCCAGTGTGTCATTCACATACTCGTATCTGAACATCCGAAAGCAATAGAGGGTGCGCTCACATTTGCACACATTTCAATGACGAGCATAGCTCTGGCAATGGCGAATAAATCTTTGGCTAAACGCCCACAAACTTATGGCCGCAATAAAACACGAACTTCATTCTTCGCAGTTGATTTAGTGCGGGACATTTGTGGCTGTCATAAAATAAAAATGCCCGAACGAATGTGTTGCGGGAGACACCAGGAAGTAGATCGATGTTTTTGGGTTTTTTTTTCTTAGTTTTTGACAGAATGGGGAAGGCAATGTGATTTCGACATAACAAAAGACTGTTGCATAACTTTAATCTTTTTTTTTTGGCATAAAAATCAGTTTAATTGGTCAGACATGTGGGTGCTTCAGATTGCCGATTAGGATGGATGGTTTTGCCGGAGATTTGTTAATTGGGTGATAAACGCCGGGCGCTTCTGAGGGTGTGACACGATGAAAGCTTGTACATATTTTCTATATGCTAAATGACAATCGAGGTAGGGAAATGCCATCACGTTGGCTTGGGGTCATGCTACTTTAAACACGCAATATTTAGTGCAACAGCATAGAGGCAATGCCATAATAATTATGTGGCCAGAGGCTTAAGGTTAAGGACGTGGGATTGAGGTTAATGCCAAAAAATAAAAACATCTAACCGAATAAGTATGGTTTTGTCATTCTTAATACCGACCTGGCTAAGACATCAGTATTGTGACCTAGTACTTGCGTATTATATTGTTCTCGTTTAGAATGTGTAAGGTAAAATTTCGGTTTATGATGAAAGGAAGACCCGAAATACTTACTGCCATATGACTTTTCAATCTATTAAAGCCCTACGCTTGAGACCGTATTTCATCACACCTTTTTTGATCACAACCTTTTTGCTATACGCAATCGTTTAACACTTTTATACAGAAAAAAAGGACCCCAGCTTAAATAAGAATGCTTGAACATAAACCAAAGACGCAATGGTTTGCTGTGTTATCCTTACGTAGATCAACGTAAGTGTGACTATTGTCAACAGAGTTAAATCAGAGATGGATGAAGTGCTTAATTTTTTAGAAGTTGTCGGTCCCGACTGTGACTTTTTGCCACAAAAATAAACACCTGTTTCATTTGATTTTTTCGGCAAGTTCTTCAATTGTCGTCAAAGCCTTTTAATACCCCGTAAATCTACCCTATTTACATATATTCAAGTGAGTGCTACTACGATTGCTGTTTCATTGGCAATGTAGACCAACAAGATTTGCACTAATATCACAAAGAGCTTTAATCCAGATTTAAGACCAGTTAGCAGCTGTTTAGTTTTCCAAGCAACCTTTAAAATTGTTTCCTTGTGACCGTGACTCACTTGGTGACATACGAGTTCGGGAAGTTCTTCCTTAATGTAGGGCGATATCTTCTAATAACACAATGAACTCTTCAGTTGCTAGAAAAATAGGTTTTACTGACCAGCCTTTTGCTTCGATGTGTTTGCGAACAAGCAAAGTTGTGACACGTTGGTGCCTGCCACAATTTTCAGTGATTACGAGTATTACTTCGACATTGGTAACACTGCATACTATTGTGAGGTAGACTACTAAAAGCTCAGAATAGCGACCAATAGTTGGATTGGTAGGGCGTTTAAAACAGCCGAGAAGGTTGTTTTTGCGAAATTATTACTTACTCTTACTAGCCGTGCGGCATCGGATAAAGAATAGTGCCGCAGTGCGTCCCAGCTTGTCGTAAGAGGCGACTAAATGGGACACCAATCATATACAGGCAACTATGACACCAAAAATGAGCCTTTGACACTTTAACACCTTAAAACTTTCCCACAAGTTTGTATGCAATCAGTGGGTTCCCACGTCTGGAGACTACCGGTGGGGTAAAAGAACAGTCAATCAATTCGAAATGAGCATACAAGTGTCAAACCACGCAAACTTTAAACTTCATGGAAATGATCGCAATTAATAGCACTACCCCGCTGGGCACCACGATTGCAACGCACTCGGGTGATCCCAGAGCAAGCAGAAGTGCTTGTGTCAGAGCCCAACGGATTCCGGGGGCGGGCAAAATGAAGTTTCATAAATATTTTCATAAACTTCGGTTTGCAAGTTGGAACGTCGGATCGATGACCTCAAAAAGTTTAGAACTGGAAGCGATTATGCGTCGCAGAACTCTACAAATCCTGTGCGTACAGGAAACGAAGTGGTGTAATACAGGAAATAAAGCTCGTTTTCTAGAATTAAAAACGAAGGCATTTAAGATGTTCTACCATGGAACGGTCAATGGACGAAACGGTGTTGGTATCGTTGTTGCAGCGGATCTTCTAAGCAATATCGTTGGTATTTTGAAAATAAGCGACCGCTTAATGAGTGTAAAACTCGTCATACACAATGAAACGTGGAACATTGTTAGCGCGTACGCTCCACAAAATGGATGCGACCAATCGGAAAAAGATAGATTTTGGTCAGAGTTCGGTAATTTGCTTAGAAATATACCTATCGATGAGATGCTCTTCGTAGGCGGAGATTTAAATGGCCACGTCGGAGAAACAAATGTTGATTATGAGGACTGCCACGGCGGTAAAGGCTTTGGAACCAGAAATTCAGCTGGCGAAGACATCCTTGTAGCATGTAGGGCTTACGGCTTAACCATCTTAAATACAATGTTTATTAAACATCAACGACATCTTATCACCTATAGCAGCGGAGGCCACGAAACGCAAATAGATTATCACCTCTGCAAAATGTCGATGAGAAACCGTGTTAAGGATTGTAAAGTAATACTTGGAGAATCGCTAGTAAGCCAACACCGTCTGCTCATTACAGAATTTTTCACGGCGGAACCACCGAAAACACGGGCATCGTTTGGAAAGCCAAAAATCCGGTGGTATAATCTATCGAAGGAACGAAGCGCAAGATTTATCGCACTGGCTAAAGAAGTACTTCAAAATATAAATGGTATAGCAGACTCACTTAGCCCGCAAGAAATGTGGAACAGCATGCACGAGGAATGCATAACTCTCGCAAAGTCCCATCTGGGGACTATATCGAAATACCATCACGTCGGCAAAGAAACATGGTGGTGGAATGACGAAACCAAACGAGCTGTGGCCGACAAGAAGAGTGCATTCCAAGCGTGGACAAAATGCGATCGGAGCGACGATATCGAAAAAGCTCGACTGGCTCTTGAATACGAGCGTCTTAAAAAGATCGCAAAGAAAGTCCTGGCTCGAACTCGAGCGGCAGAAGCGGAAAACCTGTACCAGGAGTTGGAACAAATATCCTCACGATCGGCGGATAGAAGACAAGCTATCCAAGAAGTTCAAACGTCGTACAGTACTAAAATGCCAAATATTTTTAAGCTCGCTGCACAGAGGAGAAAAAATTCAATGGAAATAACCTCGCCGAAATACATCAAAAATGCAGACGGTCGCCTATTAACAAATGAAAAGGAAATTTGTGACCGGTGGCTTGAATACTGCAAGGAGTTGCTTAACAAACAGTTTCCACGTGATATCGTGCCGACAGCTGGTCTATTCGAGGAGGAAGTTTCGGACTTTTCAATCGAAGAAATAAGTATAGCAATTTGAAAAATGAAGCGGGGGAAAACGGCGGGACCAGACAGCATTCCATCAGAGTTTTGGTCGAAGATGGAGAGGATCGGCAGCGTTTGGCTATCGAAACTTTTAAATAAATTAAAATGTGGACAACCTATGCCGAATCAATGGAGAAGTAGCTTCTTGGTTCCATTATACAAAGGAAAAGGCGACACTCGAGAATGCAACAACTACCGTTCAATCAAGCTTATGTCACACACAATTAAAATCGTCGAAAGAGTCTTAAACGAACGTCTTCGGCAAATAATAAAGCTCGATAATAGCCAGTGTAGATTTGTTGAAGGAAGATCGACGGTGGACGCTATCCAAAGCCTACGAATAATAATGGAAAAGCACCGAGATTCGTCTAAGGATTTACACATGATATTTATCGACCTCGAGAAAGCATTCGATCGAGTGCCTAGGGATCTCATATGGGCCACGCTGAGGTCTCAAAACGTACCGGAAACGTATGTTAGAATAATACAAGACATGTACGGAAACGTGAAAACTGCGGTTAAAAGCTCTGCTGGACTAACGAGAGAATTTCCAGTTAATGTCGGAGTGCATCAAGGAAGCGTACTTAGCCCTTTCCTCTTTAACGTAGTATTCGACTATCTTTTAAAAGACTGCATGCGCGAAGTAAATGTAACGCCAATTCTCTTCGCTGACGACGCAGTTATACTTAGCGATAACGTCGAAGATTTACAGAACGCCTTAGATTCATGGAGAAATGCGCTAGAGAGAAACGGGTTTAAAATAAGTCGTTCAAAGACGGAGCATTTGACGTGCCCATTTGCGCATCCGTTGCGACCTGTTCCGGATATAGTGTTAGACGGAATAGTTCTTTCGAAAAGCACTATCTTTAAGTACTTAGGATCAATCGTTAACATGGAAGCGAAATGTGACGACGACGTAAACCACAGAGTGAGTGTGGGATGGATGAAATGGCGGGAAAATTCGGGAATCTTTTGCGACCGAAAATTTCCACTTAAATTAAAGGGGAAACTCTACACCACGGTTGTTAGACCAGCTTTTATATACGGTTCACAGTGCTGGACAATGTACGAAGCGTTTAAAAACAAAATGACGGCAGCGGAAATGAAAATGTTAAGGATGTCTAGTGGAGTCACTAAACGCGATTGTATTAGATCTACGCGTATAAGAGGAAGTCTACATATAAAGAATTCGGTAACCGAACAGCTTGAGGCGAATAGAATAAGTTGGTATTGCCACGTTCAAAGAAGATCTGCGGAAAATCCGGTTAAAAAGGCACTATCAACTGCGGTCACTCCATCTGTAAGAAAACGAGGTCGGAAAAAGAATTCCTGGATTTCTCAGATGGCAAATGCGCAACAACGGCGGGGGCTTACCACTGAAGCGATCCAGGACAGAGCATTATGTAGACGCGTTCTGCGGTCTGCGACATTAGCGAACCCCATAAGCGGAGCAGCAGCGATGCAGTAAAAATGGGAAACTCGTTACGCATAAGTTCGTATAACGAGGAAAGGGTTAATAAAAGGATAAGAAGAAGATTACTTACTCTTACTAGGGTGGCGCTACATTTCGGGGGGAACCTAGTCCTCAGCTAATAAGGCTCTCCAGTTAACCTGGTGTTTAAATAACTGCCGCAGGTATTTGATGCTCTTGATTTCTCTACGGCGTCTCGTTATAAAGCCATGGTTTTAATGTATTTATTGTATTGAAGAAATACAATAGGAAAGGTTGAGTATTTTGCAATTAAAAAAAATTAAAATATAATAGAAATAATAGATATAAATATATAAAAAGGTAAATAAGTTGTGGTCAGTGGCCAAATGTGTAAGGTTTTTTTTTTTTCAAAATGCTTTGCGTTTCCTAACCCTCTCAGTTCCATCGGAAGGGAGTTCCATAGGGGAGTGGCATGAACTGAGAACTGGCGTTCTGATGCTAAACAGCAGTACGTTGGCTGGATTAGTACAAAGGTTCGCTCCGATGATCTGGTTGTTATGTTTGCACAGTTTGCAGACATTTTCAAAGAAACATCCGAATATTGTTTTGGCATTCGACGAAACATGGTCGTATCTACACAGGTAATATATGTATCGTGCAATATTATTGTAGACTACAATTAATTTCCTTTTTGTTCTGTAGTCGAGTTTACCAAATAATTCACAACAGTTTAATAAAATTGGCAGTAGCAGAGTTTTTGCTAGAAGCGTTTTCGTTTTTGTTGGTGTTTTGGAACATGAAGCCCAGAGAAGACGGAGACAACCATAAACATTTCAAATTGTTGCAGTGACATGAACGTCCCACGATAATGTACGATTAAAGGTAATACCTAGATTTCGAACAGACTCCACATATTCGATGTTTGAGTCTCCTGAAAAAGAGGTCAGATCTATGTTTTTTCAATAGATAACGATGGCTTTTGATTTTCTCGGGTTTATGCAAAGGTTATTACCCTACGCCCAGTTCAGGATAGTACTAAGATCTTCATTCATTTTTATTGCCGTAGATTCTACCAAACTAGTAGGACTTTGTATAAATATTTGCACACCGTCTGCGTACATATGGACGGTGCAGTGTTGTACAACATAAGGGAGCTCGTTCACATATATTGGAAAAAGAATTGGCCCGAGTATAGACCCTTGCGGTACACCAGTTGTCATCGATAACATTTCAGATGCTCGATCTCCAACGACTACGGATTGTTGTCTACCCGTTAGGTATGAATACACCAATTTTGCCGATAGGATAGTCGAATTAAAATGGCTTATAGGTTTAGAGCAGAAGAGTGCGTGGTTTACCGTATCGAAAGCTTTTGAGAAACCGAGAAGGGTTAAAATGGTAAGCTCATTTCTATCGAGATCAATGATAAATAAGAGAGTGGTTTTGCAACTTCGCTTTCTTCGAAAGCCCAATTGACACGAGCTAAGCTGATGTTTTGCGAGGTGTTAAATTAATTGTGCAAGTAGAGCTTTCTTAAATATCTTAGAAAGGTAAAGCAGAATTGCGATTAGTCTGTATTGAGATAAGTTGCTATTGGCCTTTTTTGGTATGGGCACGATCTTGGATTTTTTCCATTTGTTGGGATACACAGAGGTAGTTACAATGGTATTTAAAATGCTAAGGTCTTACTTACCGCGAAGAGATTTAGCGACATCATAACGTCAGAGAGGTCAGCAAATTTGGAAGCGTCAAGTAAGTTACAGTTAAGATAACAATATGGGGCGTGTAACATGACAACCGTATCAGATGGTTAAAGTTTATATTGCTGTTTGGTCTGTACACAGCGCCTAATAGAAGATTTGCAGTGTCAAACACAACATGAATAAATAAATAATCACGGGCTGTGTAACGAGTGGCCCCATTTTTTGGTAAAGCGAGCAAATTTTGGGTAGAGTAGGCCAACTATATGGACCCTAAGGTGCTCTAAGCGCACAAAATGCATTTCTCGTACAATGTTGACATTCGTAATACAACTGAATAATTTGTAGACGCTGTGTCGGGCTAAGTCTTTCCAAGATGAAATATTAAACAATACTGAACAAAAATATCATATCAGTGTGAAACGATGCATGCGTGATCTTTCATGAAATTCCCACTGGAAATTGTACCACAAATTGAATCCGACGAATTGAATTGACTTGTTAAGCGTTATAGAAGCAGTTTCTGCAAATCTCTTTGTCAAACGAAAGTAGTTGCGCCATTCACTTGCATAAAATAGTTATAATACTAGTTTTGAAAAGGCGTAACGAATCGTTTCTTAAAAAAATAAACAGTAATGGTCTCAAGTTGGATCCCTGTTGAACTCCGTATTTTTCTAAATTTGTACAGTTCTTATCAATTCTTACGCAAAGGAAAGCTGATTTTGGCCCAAGCTTTCATGGAGCGGTTTCGCTAATCTACCCACCGTTTTGTGGGTTCCTTTTCTTTTTTTTTTTTTAAATAAAGTTAAAATTGATGAAGACGCCATAAAGGCATTAATTGATGCAGATCAGCGAGTAACAACTCGTGAGAGATCGTTAAGAGATTAAATTTATCGAATTCGACCATTCATGATCATTTGAAATGCATAGGTTTAACCTCAAAGTTGGACATATGGAATCCTCATGCTCCTTATTTGCTTCTCAAACGTCAAGAAAATGATCCATTTTTGAAGCGCATCATCACAAGGGACGCATCATCATCACTCTACAACAATAGAATAATTTGCCAACAAATTTTAGTTAAAGAGCAAGTGAGTGTCTTACATTCGGTGAATATGCCAAAAAAGTCGTTACTCATCCAGTACGAAATTTTGCTTGGCTTTAAGGCTAAATTTTAATTGATCCTTTACGTAGACAAGTAAAATTTCGGTGTTTGTAGTCAAAGAAGTGATTATTAAGCCGGTGTCTCATCCACAAAATGTCACTGCTATGTACACGCCATGCCTTGTTAGTTGATGGAATCAACTATATACATATAGGAGGGTAAGGTAAAGAGTTCTCGGCTTAACAATGAAAGACTGCGATTTTCAATTAAAAACTTATTTTAAGTTTTTTCACAATCTCCCTTGACTGCAACACACTTGATTAGGCGTTTCTCTTACATCAGTGTTTCTTGCTGGAAGTGAAAGTCTGGATGGCTGTGAAAATCTTCCTTTAAAGTCCTCTCAACTCCTTCATTGCATACGAAGCGCTTCCCAGGAACGAATTTCTTAGAGTTTGGAAAGCCATGGAAGTCTGAGGGTGCCAACTCAGGAGAACAGTTTTCTTATCGCCACCGCACCTTTTGCACACGTGCATTGTCCTGGTGGAAGAGGATTATTTTCTTTCAAATTTCTTGCAATTTTTAGCATCCAGCTGGTCGAGAAGGTTTGAATAATATTCGCTTGTAATATTCTTCTGCCCTTTTCAAAGTAATCAATTAACCGGATAACTTTCACATCCCAAAACACGCTGGCCATGAACTTTCCGGCAGATGCGATCGACTTCGGTTTATTTGGCGCTGAACCACTGGCTTTCACCCAATACTTCGTCTCCTGTTTCGTTTCTGACGTCTAGTGGTGGACCCATATCTCATTCGGCCTCCAATATCTATCGGATCCCTTTTAATCGGTTCAAATATTGCTGCGAAAATCGTTTGCGCATTTGCTCTTGATCGGTGTGGTTGCAGTTTTTGTCCGTCCTTCACGTGGGTCATTTTCAAGGGTTGTGCGACCACGTTTAACGAGGGACAGCTACCCATTTTTTTAGCAATTCTCATGGAGGGAGCATGTGAACTTTTCAACGCATCAACATTCGATAAGCCCGTATTTTGGCGTAATTGGCATGATAATTGAACTTCATTCGAATAGTCCACGTCACCCATATTCCTGAAATATTATGTAATGTAATATATTTTATTACATTCCAACTTCAATGTCAATTTCCTTTTCGTAAAACAGTAAGCATACCTTAAAATCTTAATTTACAGACATCCGCTAGTCCAAATAGTAAATACCACCTTGACCACCGTGTGGCGCTCTCATTGTTCCGGTTTGAGTTCTGTTCTGTTATTTTGTTAAGTTGGTACATCTGTTGTTGATATTCCCTCTAAATCTTAGCGTCATAGCTTGACATTTTCAAAAGTTACGTAGCCAAGAGTACATCTATCTCTGTTTGTGTTGCCGATTTTTTACAATTTTCGAAATGAATTTAAATTTGCAACAACGAACTTGTATTAAATTTTGCGTTAAAAACGGATCCAATGGTGCGCGAACGTTAGAAATGTTGAAAAAGTGTTTCGGTAACGATTCTCTAAAGAAAACGGTAGTTTACCAGTGGCACGAGCGGTTCAAAAGTGGTCGTGAGTCAATCGAAGATGATGGACGCAGTGGCAGACCATCGACATCGAAAACCGACGAAAACATTGATGAAATAAAAGAAATGTTGGTTAATAGCCGCAAATTAACCATCAGAGAGATAGCGGAGGACTTGAACATTGCCTATGGATCCGTCCAAGGCATTTTGGTTAATGATTTAGGTTTCCGTCGTGTGGCAAACAAAGTTGGTACCAAAATACCTCAATTTTATGCAAAAAAGAGACCGTGTTAACGTCGCAAAAGAGATGATTTGCGAGGCTGAATCCGATCCCACATTCATCAAAAAGATCATTACTGGAGACGAGACTTGGGTTAATGAGTACGACACGCAATCCAGACCTCAGGCAAGTGAATGGCGTTCACCAAATGAGCCGAGACCAAAAAAACCACGCCGTTTTCAGTCAAAAAAGAAGGCAATGCTCACGGTTTTCATGGATTACAACGGTGTAGTGCATCATGAATTTTTGCCAGAAGGCCAGACAGTAAATATAGATTATTATTTGGGCGTTATTAGACGTTTGCGTGAAGCAATTCGCCGAAAGAGACCAGAATTGTGGGCAGAAAACTCGTGGATTTTGCACCATGATAACGCACCGTCGCATCCATCATTATTCGTAATTTTTTGCAACAAATACCATCCAACAGCTCCCTAAATTCCGGGAACTTTTTGGTGGCATATCTCCTCATATTCTGAAATATGTTCTGCCGCGCTGGCAGACTACTGCTTAAGCTTCTCAATCATTCCTTCTCACTACAACTCTTTTCACGGACTCGTTTTAATTTAATCGGCTTCCTCCTTCCGATGCAATAACATTGGCCTTTTGTTCCCAAGGACTTGAGGAGGCCTTCAGTTCAGTACACAAGATATTTTGAGGCACTCAAACTTTTAAGTGATTTCGTGTAAACATGAGATGATTTGGCATTAAATTCAGTTTTCGAAAATGCCCCTGTATGGATGACAAATTATCATTTAGGATGCTCACTTCAAGTTGATTTCGATGGCTTCAAGTCTTTTGTTCAAGAAATAAATGCTGGCGAGGTGTATACAGAGCGCCGTTCAGTCACCGACACCCATGGCGAAATATATTTGATGTCACCAAAAATGCTGTGAAATGCCGCCTGAAATTTTACTCAAAAATTTTAAGAAATATTTAATCCTTTTCTGCCATCATTTTCAAAAGGCTTTAAATTGTATAAAATTGAACTAGCTCTCTCCAACACCGGAGTAATATCTCCTGCCTCTTCTGTTCTTTTGCTATTTTCATCATCTGTTCTGCATCGAAAGTGTTACCAAGTGTCTTGAATGCTTACCAGTTTATCCCTAAGTTCACCTTCGGACGAACCCAGCCGAGCTCTATTTTCTTGCCGCTATATAGCCTGTAATTTTAAAATCTCACTATTTTTATGAAAGTGGCGCTTTTAGAAATAAACGTTGTTATTTTTCAAGATCTGTTATACAGTAATAGTGCATCAATTGCAATAAGTTTCGAATCGAAATCCTAACATCTTAAGTGGACAACAAAATACTTCAGATAGGTATCTAACTAGAGAATTATTTCCCATGACAAAGCTTTGTGTCTAAACCTCCTTTGTAGTTGTTTTCTACCCCATTAACCCCACTATTATTTCTGACAATGAAACCTAAAATTAAAATCTATTTATGGTCTAACATACATTACAAACCTCCATTTACCAGCAAACAATGTTGATGGTCATAAAAATCCTCAACAAACAATTCGCCTCAAAAGAAGAAAACAACATGGCGTTTGCGCGCACTCTACTAAAACAGCTCAGCCCCCTACCCTCGGTAACCAATCAAAAAGCTGTTTAATGACCCAAAGCATACAATTCAATTCAATAAATTTCCCCAAAAAAACTATCTCATAAATACCCCTTGGCACATGAACAAATGAACTTCGGACAAAATTATTTTCTCAAATGTCAACCAAACAATACTCGCGAACACATTCCGATTTCAAATCTAACTCCAACATAACCTCCAAAAACTCCCGACAGAATGACCAATTTTTCTTTGAAAGAAAACGTAAACATTGTAATAAAGCCTTTTACACCTCTGTCTGTTGCCAGAGGTCTTTAGAAAAGTAAAGGGGCACCCTCCCTCTGTGGCCGAACGACTGTCATCTCACCTTAACGCTCACTTGACAGATGGAGAATGCAGCAGGGCAAACTAGAAACAGAACGATAACAAGAACCAGAAACCGACGCGATAAAGAACGCTAGCACACAACCCTTTTTATGTTTTTGACCCAAAACGCACCGCGCCGACAACACAGTCAAACGATAGGGCGATAAAATATCCAAATTATGGATAGGAAATGACAGCTTGGAGAGTGTGGCAGAAAAATTGACAGAAAGAAGGCACAGAGCGAGCAAGAGAGAGAGAAAGAGATATAAATTTAAAGAAAGAGAGGGAGTCACATGCAAGCCCCATCATTGAGAGACAATGTTGTCAGATGTCATCTTGTGGGCAACGGCAACTAATTTATGGTCCACTTATTCCCTTGCAGAGCATATAAATGTCATCTTGATTGTACTGTAGTCTCGTGCATCCCTTTTTCGGGGTCACCAATGATGGCAGTGACAACGGCAATGGCAATGGGCAATGGCAACGAAACAGACGACAGCAACGGCGGCGGCGGCGGCGACGGTCTATTGTGTGTCAAGCACTCGCACACACTACTCCCCTGGATGACATAAATGGGAAGGCCATTACATACAATACAACCCAGATCACAGTGCAATGGAGATTTTGACTCAAGTCGATGCGACTCCAGACTCCATTGGGTCTGTGATGACCCAGAAAAGTCGTAAAGAGACACATTTCGAGTTGCGACCGACAGGAGAAGAGTGCCCCGAAAAATTTACATTTTTATTTGGGAATGGTAGATGGTGCACCAACTTGTCTATTACTAGTTCTCTTTTGTCTTCCCAAAAGGTTGGCATTAAGCAATGACCACTGACCAGTGTATAGAGAGTGATTCTGACTAGTGAATAGTTGACCACCTAGTGTTATAAATGCCAGTAATAGACGAGGGAGGGAGGTGGAATAAACTTCTTATTTGAGAGACAGGCAGACAACCTGCGGGTACTTTTATGGTCCTGCTGCTGTTCCCGTACTTATCAGTGAAAATGATCTCTGCTTATCATTCAGCTCATTAAATGACATCTCGAAGTGGTTTGTGATTTTGCTTCCAAACCCCTTTCGAGAGGTTCGAGTGGAATTTGTGGTTTAGATAGAGAAGGTGTGGTAACTATCTAAGGTGCTCGTATTTAGGTGCCATTTTGTCTGCGATTTTCTAGAAGCCATGAAGTGATGGTGGTGGATAAAGGGATAATCACGACATTATCCACAACAGGTGGACAGATTAAGATGGTGCGGCTAAGCATCTTATCCATTAGTGAATGGTGTTGGATTTAATGGATTTTCCTGTTTTGCACGCCATTTAAGATGTGAGGATGAATTTCCAAGACAAGCCGCGTCATACGTGAAGGTAAAGGATGTCATCGTGAGGTGCTTGGTACTACACGCACTATCTATACACGTAACTGAATGTAAATGAGTTTTACAAAGTGTGTCAAATGAGTGTGGAAAAGGAGAGGGAGTTTAAGGAATTGCACTTGTGGGTAGTGGTTTAGCTGGGTGATAATTTTACTTCGAATGAAGGACTACACTGATAAACCCTCCTTTTAAGATGATTACGTAGAAATACTTTGGCAAGATTTTATTAGAGGGATGACTTAAATCAGTGCATTTAAAGCCTAGCAGTTGTTTTGGAGGAATAGTGATTATTTCAAAAGTGATGGGGCTGTACTCGTAGAAGAAGACGTATCTTCTATGAGATTCCATGAAATTCTCTGCCAATATTACGGTGTATCTTTTGTTTTATTTCTTGTATAGGGTCGTAAATAACCACAAATTGGACCGTCAGCTTTCAGCTTGGTTCAGTCACTGAAAATGTAAGAAACAAGGAACAACCTATACAAAACACTTATAACAAATTCAAGATATCGTTTCTCTTCGGCAACTTAGGCTGAAATAAATAAATTGTCTTTTTGTCTGTGAAAAGCATAACGTCTTTGTCCGCTCCGGTGTGTTTTCAGCCATAAGCAGAATCCTTTCCTACACCTTTGCGAATTGGTTGTTTTGCTTTGAATTTTGAATGAGCGTAGGATAAAAGCTGTTCAACATTCAACTATGTGCTAGGGAGAATTGGTGGTTTTGTATTTCTGCATCAAGACAATTTAGAACCAACTCATTGGGGCTATTTTATCTGAGCCTGCGTATTCCTAAGAAATTGTAAGAGCTGCCTTAGATTAGTTACCTTAGGACTACAATCTCCCTTCAAGAATTCGATGTCTTCAGCCTGATATTACATTATCAGAGTTAAACTGGTGGTTAACTTTGTTTCATACCAAAACAGTGACGTATGTTACCGCTGCGCATACCATCTCTTAAAATCGCTCTTGCAGAATGTCTATCGTGCGTCCTATTGGTATAATATGTCGTCAGTATCCATCTGATTTAGGATACAAGAAGTTAGTTATCATCGATCTGTAGCGCATATTAAGGTTATGACAATGCCATTTTGATTTTTTTTTAGAAATACTGTGACATATCCACAATGCATTTTGTGCTGGCGTTTTCAGTCAAATCAGCGAACACACGGCGTTATCTAGGGTCGTTTACCTAGTTCCTACGTCAGTTGGTTTTTAAACTGGTGCCAGGCTTAACTCTAGGAAAGGCCAAGTTCTCGTGAGGGACAAAGAATTGACCACCTCGGTTTTTCCCAAGTCGAATAGTAGACTAGAGGGCGGGACTGTGGAGAGGATAAAAATCACGTAATGCCCGGTACGTTTCTAGAACGGAGCACTGATTTACAAAAAAAAAAAATAATTATTTGCTCCGTTGTTCAATTCTATGAAGTTCTATTGTGATTTGCCATACATTACTGAAGAATTCACAACAAATTTCACAGATGTTGCTATAACAACATGACCATTAATACCTAACAAGTTTCTAGCGCCCCTATTGAAAGACCTTGTACCATCGGCGTCGAGGATGTGTGGTAACCCACACAACCATGCTGACTGCGGCCGTGAAACCATGTACGAGTACATCCTCTCAAATCTGAAAAATATTAAGCAACTTAGTACTCAGGGCGGCTTTTAGCCAAAGGCTAAGCTAATAGAAAAATAATGTCAAATCTTCACGGATGCTTCTAAAACTAATCCCAATAGCAATGAACTATATTGTGAAGAGTATATATAGCGACAGCCAAAAAATGGTTAAGAACTAGCTTAATCTTAAAATCTTCTTTCTTTTCTTTAGGTGGCGCTACAGTCCGGGGTGGACCTGGGCCTCAGTCAACCAGCTTCTCCAGCCAGCTCGATCCCTGGCTAGCTGCCTCCAGTTTCGCATGCTAAGTTGGCTGAGGTCCTCTTCCACTTGCGTGCGCCACCTGAGTCTTGGCCTTCCTCTACTGCGCTGTCCCTCGGGAGCGGATTCGAAGACTTTTCGAACCGGAGCATTGGTGTTCATGCGCTCTACATGACCCAGGCATCTCAGCCTTTGGATCTTCACTCTTCTGTCTAGGTCCATGTCGCTGTACAGTCCATACAGTTTCTTGTTGCATCTCCTCCTCCACTCACCGTCAATGCAGACGGGACCGAAGATCGCCCGAAGAATTTCTCTCTCGAAGCAACCAAGAACACCCTCATCCATTTTTGATAATGTCCATGCCTCTGCGCCATAGAGCAGGACCGGGATTATTAAAGTCTTATAAAGGGTGACTTTTGTTGTCCGAGAGAGGGTTTTGCTACTCAATTGCCTTCTTAACCCAAAGAAACAGCGATTGGCAAGAGTTATTCTTCGCTTGATCTCAGCGCTGGTGTCGTCATCTGTATATATAGCGGGGCCTAGGTAGACAAAGTCCTTAACTACCTCAAAGTTATATCTGTCGAGGGTGAGGTTGGTTGTCCTTGACAGCATATACTTGGGCTTGCCCTCATTGACCGCTAAACCCATTTTTGCCGCTTCCGTTTCAATACTCGCGAAAGCGCCACTGACATCACGCTGCTTTCTCCCGATTATGTCAATATCGTCGTAGTAGTTGGACGGACTTTTGAAAGATAGTGCCTCTTGTGCTTGCTCGTGAGTTTTGCACTATTCTCTCAAGTACGATGTTGAAAAAATCGCATGACAGCGCATCGCCTTGTCTAAATCCTTTCTGGACATCAAAGGTCTCGGTGAGATCTTTACCGACCTTGATGGAGCAGCGTGCATTCTCCATCGTCATCCTGCACAGACGGACGAGTTTGGCAGGGATGCCAAAACTAGACATTGCTCTATATAGCTCGTCTCTATAGATGCTGTCATACGCGGCCTTAAAATCGATGAATAGGTGGTGGGTATCGATCTGAAGCTCATGGGTCTTCTCCAAGATCTGCCGTAGTGTGAATATCTGGTCGATGGTGGACTTTCCTGGCCTGAAGCCACACTGATATGGACCTATCAGGTTGTTGACGAACGGCTTCAGGCGTTCACACAATACGGCGGATAAGATCTTATATGCGATGTTAAGGTGACTGATGCCTCTGTAGTTAGCGCAGTTCAGAGGGTCTCCTTTCTTGAGAATTGGACAAACAATGCTGAGGTTCCATTCATCGGGCATACTTTCGTCCGACCACATTTTACAGATGAGTTGGTATATGCTTCTAACCAAGTCATCGCCTGCCGCTTTGAAGAGCTCGGCAGTCAGGCCATCCGCTCCAGCAGCTTTGTTTGACTTAAGCTTCGATATGGCTATCTTCACTTCATCCAGGTCGGGTGAACGGAATTGTTGGTCATCATCGTCCAGGTTGAAAGGTTGATTCTGCCTGACAGCGGTATTTGGTCCGTCATCGCCGTTATACAGTCTGCAGAAATGATCTTTCCAAATTCTCAGCATCGACTGCGATTCTACTACGATGTTCCCTTGTTCATCTCTACAGGCTTCGGTTCGGGGTTTGTTTCCGCGGCATGTTATTTTAACCTTTTAGTAAAACTTCCGAACCTCATTCCTGGAGTAGCATCTCTCAATTTCCTCGATCGCGCGCTTCTCATGCTCTTTCTTCTTCCTCCTGTGAAGCCGGTGTTCGTCTCTCCTCTTCCGCTCATAGAGCTCATGAGCAGCTCTGGTCTTACTAAGCAGCGCCGCGTTATATGCATCTTGCTTAGCTGCATGTGCTTGCCGGCATTCATCATCGAACTAGGGGTTTCGTTGTGGTGGACGAGTGAAACCCAGCACATCAGAAGCGGCATCTCTGATGGCGTTTTGGCAGTGTTTCCAATGGTCTTCGATGCTTGATGCTGGCGGCATTGGACCTCTTAAGAGATTAAGAAACACTCAATTGGAAAAGGACTTGGCGATCTCTTGCGATTGTAACCGTCTGACGTCGAATATTCTCACAGCATTAGTTTGTCTTGGCGTAGCTTGGGATATCCGCAACCGTGCCTTGGCTACAACAAGGTAATGGTCCGAGTCGATGTTGGCTCCTCGGAACGTACGGACATCCATAATACTGGAGGAGTGTCTTGCGTCGATCGCAATGTGATCAATCTGGTTGACTGTTGATTGATCAGGAGTTCTCCAAGTCCCCTTGTGTATGTCGAGATGTGGGAACCGCGTGCTAGCCACGACAATGTTTCGCCCCGCCGCAAAGCCGATTAGCCTGAATCCGTTATCGGAGGTGGTGTTGTGCAGGCTATATTTTCCGATTGTTCCACCAAAGATACCCTCTCTTCCTAGCTTCGCATTAAAATCACCGAGGACAATTTTAATGTCATAGCTAGGGCATTGCTCGTAGGTCTTGTTAAGGAGCTCGTAGAAGGCATCCTTGGTGTCGTCATCTTTCTCCTCTGTGGGGCATGCGCGCATATGAGGCTTATGTTGGCGAATTTAGCCTTGATGCGGATTGCTACGAGGCGCTCGCTCACATGCCGGAAGCTGAGGACTTCTCGTCTTAGTCTGCCTCCGACAACAAATCTGCATCCAAATAAGCGCTGCTTTTGCCGTCGATAGCAATTGCCGTAGTAGATGTCGCAGTTTTTCATCTTCTTTTTGTCCGGTTCATCCCATCGCATTTCTTGAATGGCGGTTATGTCTGCTTTGCAGCAGTCTAGGGCCTCCGCTAACATTCCACGTGCATATCCGAAGCTCATTGTCCTTAAATCGTTTGCGTGGTTGTCAACAGTAGATCCGTCCATATCCGAGGCTTGTTGATGCTTCGTAACTTATGCTTTTTTGAATGGCCGGGCAGTTACCCCGGCGGCATAACCCCCAACCTGGAGGACCAGTTCCATTTTTTTAATGCCCCTAGGACAAGGGGTCGGTAACACCGAATCCAGTAACCCGTTCCGGGATGTGAGCGCTGCCGTTTGCCCTTATAGGGCTTGTCCGCCACCATCTCTTTTCCAAGACCCTGACTAAGTCCTGGAAATCCTTACCGGCCTGAGCTCCAAATATGTCGGAGTAGCCCGGATAAGGTCTTGTTTTGTTTCTCCGACACTAACCCTGATTTATGGATTTAAAATCACTTAAGAAATTAACTCAACCTTTTTAACACCTCACAACCAGGGCTCCATACGTAAGAAACATGACTCTCCAGACAAGAAAACCAACGAATACTTTAACCATCTGTTAAAATTCATTGGCGACGACAGTTTATTCTCGTATAATTGAAGCGCCAAGATGTCCAATGCATAGGTGCTACCGCCTTTTGCGATGCTTCCTGCGACTTTCGAATGTTCAGCTTACGTTTTCATCCAATTGTTCGATAAGTGGTGTCTTTTTCTATTTTAGAGTTTACTATCTGATTTGAGAATTCCTTAAACTGTGTCTTACTGTTCTCTTTTCGATGTTCTTCAACTTCACATTTCTTCTCCTTAATATTTTAAACTTGCACCTTGGTGTTCTGTGTTGGTCAACAAAATAGTCAAGAAATCGCAACTTGTTGCTCCCTGACATAGAGCCTTCTGGTATTATCGGCCCTAATTATAAGCTGGGTGGGACTTGATTTCGCTTTTGATAGTGGCTGTGGTACTAGGTTGACATCCTATTCATCCTTATCAGTTTACAGAAGTCATAAAGCCGCAAGAAAATTACCAAATAAGTCAATTACATATATACGAGTATATACAATAAGTCGTTGAGCATGATAATAAGCAGACTAGTCGGTGGTACACTAGCAAGGGAATTTCTTTTTATTTCTTGTGAGAGAAGTTATATTGCTTGTGAGGGAATACAGATTTGTCTTTTTATGAAAACTCTATTACTCGTACACGTCTTTAAAGAAAAAAAAAAAAACAACCGACCTTGTGGAATCACTTTACGATCTCTACCCAAAATACCATTTCGTGTATGAAATTTCATTAAAAAGCCGCCTTTGCCATCATCATATTACCTTCTTTTATCCTTCTCGGTCTTGTTCTAAATAACTAACAGCCCCCATTTCCATGAGGTCCTCATTCCAAAGGCCTTCTTCCTTGTTGCATTTCTTGTTTTAACTGCTTTGCAAAGTCATTAATCCACAAAGCAAGAGTCATATCTTTCATGCGATGAGTGGTTCCTGCATTCAGGATGATGCTATTCATTATAACCATCCAAACCTGCTGCCACCTCCCCATCCACACCCTACAAAAACCTGTCACTATTGCTCTTGATCCATATGTCTTCCCTTCAAGTGCACACGCATACACTCATCATTCTCATTCTCATTTTCATACTCCTTTTCTCCCCGCTCTGCATAACTTGTTCTCATTCACTTAAACATTTATTTTGCTTTACGTTCTTTGCTTTTCCGGGATCAAAGATAGAAGCCCAAAGTCAGTGGGGAAAATGGTAACAGCAACACCCTACATGTAAAGACCAAAAAATAAAAACAAAAACAAAAAGTGAACTTAGCAAGAGTCGGCATAACCCACAAGGTAGCATGCCATGTTGTTTCCTCCGTTTAAATTGAATTATAGCTTAATTTTGCCCAAGCTACAAGGATATAAATAAAAGCACTGCATGCGTTGCTGCACTGTTGCTCCGGAACATAATGGTACCACGAGTACCATCCTTCTGGCACTGGCACTGGCACTGGCACTATTACTGACTCTGACTCAGGCACACATGCAGCATATGAAAATGAATATATTTCTTGTAATAATTAATCCTTCAACGATCTCATTTATTATTTTTGCAACTCTCTGTCGTTTCAGCTGATCTTGTTCTGTGCACGCTTACACTGGGCGTATTGAAGGTGGCTACATCACCCCTATCGACAAACCAAACTAACACTGTGAAGTTTGATCCTCCATTGCCTGAATGGAAACAGGCTGCTATTCAACGTTTGGGATTTGGCAACTTGAACAAAGTTGTACTATGCTTCGATAGGATTTTCTGGGATCCAAACTCAAATTTATTTGGACATGTGGGCAGTACCACAGCCAGTCGAGGTAAGTCTATTTGTTCATATTTTATCTGTTATTTTGTACTTTCACATTCATAGAGTATTTGATCGATTCGAAAATACCTTCCACACTCACAAGATCGTATTAAATAGCCTTTTCGCAAGTAACGACTTCGGTTTTGCTTTTCTCATCAAAAAGTATAGCAGCCCATATACATCCGTCTGAAACTTCACTTTTCTTTACTTACCTTATAAGTTGCAACCACCGTTTTATGTTGCTTCTTAACTTCAAACTTTAATATTTTTATAAAAAAGGAAGAAAAGGTTTGGCTTCTTGTTTCCAAAATGGGTTCCACCTCTAAGAATATTGAACTGGGTGCAGTCCTACTCGAAAAAATTAAGAATTTCTGGACATACGAGTATCTTACTAGATTTTAAGTTTCAATATTCATTTTTTAAGTTTTACTGGAATCGAATAGTTTTACAAACGTTTAAACGATCTACAGTCTGTTTGACAACATCGTACACGACAAAAATTAAAGAAGAACTTATAATAATAAAAAAAATCAATTGTACTGGTTTATTTTGTTTATTTACTTGAATGTTTTTCAATTAATATGGTGTGCACTCCCCTCGATTATCAATAATTGCTTGGAGTCTTCGAGGCATGCTTTCAACTAATCTTATAGCATGAGACAAAGATCTCCATAAAACTCGTATTGTTCGTGATAATTGTTTGATCGTCGAGATCTTCTTTCCTTGGAGCTTTAGCTTCATGAATACCTAAACATTTTCAATGGGATTTGCATCCGGCGACTGTGATGGCCAATCTAAAACATCGACGTCATTTTCTTGTTTCCACTCACTGCACAAAGGACTGCGATGTTTCGGGTCATTATCTTCTTGCGGTAACCAATTCTAATTCCTCCTTTAAACCACTTTTGGGCATATGGTAATAAAGCCTTCTTATAAATTTTGACCATGTTGGGTGCGTTTAAGTTATTTGTAAATGTTGTTGCGCGCCTTAGGAATTTCCGCTTGCCCATGCACCCAAACAAATATCAACCAGGCTTCTTCAGCTTATGATTTTATTTTCTATCAAAAAGGTATAATAAGAGATTTCTAGACTATCATTAAATAATTTCATGAACTTACATAGGTGTCGGGAAAGTGTACCCTTAAAATTCCACCAGTGGCAACTCCTTTTAACTTCTACAATTGTGTGACCGTAGCAAATCCCAATGTTCCTTTTTTATTCACTTCGTCTTCTAACCCTGTCACCCGGTAAATTTCCAATCCGCTCAAAGGTGTGAGCGTATTAGTATGACAGTTAGAGAAATAGAGCTGTAAACTGCACTTGCAAATTCTTCAAAGAGAGGGACAAAGCTATGCGATAGTTGGTATAATTCTAAACTTGGTTTAAAGGAGTTGCCAGCGGTGTGTAACAAACTTGTGTTATAAAATAAAAGCTTAACAAAACAAAAATAATAGTATCTAAGCCTTGTGGCTCGATGACAGTAAACATGAACAAATTGCCAAATCCTTGTTTAAAGAAGCATCCGCAAACGTGCACCTTTGCCGGGTGTTTGACGGTCCGCTGGATTAATTTATTGGATTGTGTACACCAGGTATGTGTATGATAGGAGACCATGCCCAAAAAGAAGCTTCATTCGAAAAAATAACGTTGTTCCAATCTCTGTCCAAATTCTTCTTGGCCCAACTGAGCCGTTTTTCTACGTGTTTTTTTTGACAATAGTGGTTTCTATATTGTGCTTCGAAATTTCACATTATTGACTAGTAAACGGCTTCGTATCGTATCACAACACACATTTAGACCCCTTTTACGTAAAATCCCTTGTCCTCCACGTAACGATAGAAGAGGATTTTTTTCAAACACGCGTAAAATCATTTTGTCCTGCTTTTTTGTTGTTTTTGGCGTAGACCCACGATCCGGCAAATCATCCACATTTTTAACTTGGGAATATCGGTGCACCCACTTGCTACTAACAAATGCTTTTGACTTTTTCATGTATTTAGCAGCTGCTCCGTATGACATTTTCGGTCCTTTTGGATCCATGCACAAGAATACTGCTTCATAACGTGATGCAAACGCGACACTCATATTAAAATACTTCCGTCTCTGACAAAAATTGAACACTCTTTAAATTTTTTTATTCAAAGCATCTTAGAAGAAGTATTTTTTTTATCTGCTAATGCAAATGTCACTTCCAAACCGGTTTTCATAAACGAGTTTTGCCGTATACGATCTTATCAAACGGACTGTATTACTTCTTTTTCATAGAAGAAGAACTAAAGTGAGAAGAGATTTTAAAGAGTGTAGCTCCTTAATTTGGAACCCTGCGTTGTTTCTTTTTCAAGAGCAGTCCATCTTCTGACTATCGAGGTTTTTCACATTACATTACCTTCACTGTGTTTACTTTTATGTCATCGTAAACCTTAATTACCAAAACTATCTCACAGAATTTATGAACATATGCAGTAGCACAAGATTCTTTATGTTCCTCATGTCGACTACAATTTCAATGTTCCGCCTGAAATGAGTTTTAAATTTCTCCTCCCTAACACAGTTAGTGAATTCGGTTTCCATTAAGAATCACCAAATTACTTGTATGCAAATTGAAACAACATTTCCGTTGATCGTTCCTTAATCAACTTAAGTCAAACCACGTATCGAGGATACACAGCTGAACAGCTCATACATACATCGATTAACGTTCTAAAAATTAAATGTCTGCAGATGCTCTAGCCTTGTTGGTGGTTCTCATTACAAATGCGAAAATATATATTGGCACAGCCAGAGACCAATTTGCTTCTACTCTGTCGGATACTCCTGGAATTTTATGATGTCCAATAAAATGACAAGTCGAGGAAATTAATGATATTGCCGTTCATAAAATGTCTCTGGATATGTAGATGCATGCTGTGTCGGTGGTTTCGGAGCGCTCCTGAAGAAAACCGTGTCTGTGTCGTGTGTGGTTTTTATTTTTATATTTTTGTGTGGAGGGGGACAATTGGCCGATTGTGAGTGCTAAATTATGGTGCATTACTGAGAGGCTTATTCATTTCTGGACATACTCGTATCCGAGAGCAATGTTTGATTTGCATGGGTCAGTTGAAATTTTCCAATCAAAATAAATGTGATTTTGAATGGGTGTTTTGACATTGAAAAGGAATATGTATTTGAACGACAGAAGTTGGGTTATCGCCAGAGCAATGATCTTTAAGCCATCTGGAATATGTTTAATTTATTTTTCATCATACACCGTCAGTCTGCCAGTAGTGTAGGAGGTGATGCGTTCATCATAATGGATAAAAGAGACTTTGACATTCCACTGCCTCTTTTGTGGGCTTCCGCTCTGCGAGCAACTTAATGTAATTCAACACTTTACCACATAATTTAATATTTAAGACGGCCTGCATCTAATCAAGTGAACAATTTTTATTGTTGTCTGATACCGGTGAAGTTACTTACTTACTTACTTGGGTTGCGCTACAATTCGCACTGAACCTGGGCCTCAGCTATTAAGCGCCTCCAGTTAGCCCTGTCTTTGGGAAACTGTCTTCAGTTGTGAACTCCAGATCGTATAAAATCTTCCTCTCCACCTAAGGTAAGGTCTTCTTCTGCTACGTTGTTCATCTGGATTAGATTCGAAGACTCTGCGTTGGTGTCCATTCGCTCTACATGTCCTAGCTGTTTAGCGACTTACCAATAGATTCCTTAGTTTTTTGAAATAGGGCCCTTATTAGCTCAAAGACATAGCGATTGCTAAGAGAGATCCGTCGTTTTATTTCTTTTGACGATAATTGACCACGTATATGTTAGTATAACTAAGCGTGAAATATTCTCAGCAGTGATTGAAACCGATCTCTCTGACCATTACTTTGTTTTATATGCAACGAAAAGCTTAAATAGCTCTGAAACACCATGTGAAACCTAGGTTAAAAATATTAATCAGCAAAAAGTTAATGAGCTTATTCAGAGTACAGACTGGCAACATATACTTCAAGAAAATGACGTTGAGGCATTCTACAATAAATTCGTAGGAGAAATGAATAAGATTTATGCTGAATCAAGTAAAATAACCACAAGGAAAAGAACACGGAAGCATAAGCCATGGATAAGTCCAGAATTAGTCCCAATGTGCAAAAAAAGGGAAGAGTTATATAGCAGGTGGAAAAACAGCCCCAGATGTAAGACGTTTGAAGATGAGTACAAAAGATATCGAAACACAGTTACTAAGAACATTCAGCTTATAAAAGTCAAATACTACAAACAAGAGTTTTTAAATGCCAACAACGACCCGAGGAAAACGTGGAGTATTGTGAGTGAACTGCTAGGAAGAAAGAAATGCTCAGTAGACGAAGCAATTAAAAGTAATTTTCCAAATGCTGCCGATGGCTTAAAAGATATTGTTGAGGAATTTGCGAATCGGTTTTCAAATCAAGCGGCATACATCATTCATATCTGTGATATAAAAACCTCAAGCCATGAGAACTGGCGACTTCAAAAAAGTATTTACGTAGAGGAAGCAACAGAGCCTGAAGTTTACAAAATACTGTGTCAACTGAGACAAAAAAGGTCCGGGAGCAGACAACAATAGACCAGTTGATCTCAAAATAATCACGAAGATCGTAAACCGTAGTTTGTGTCAGTCCTGTGTGCCAAAACTAATGAAAACTTCAATAATTCGCCCAATATACAAGGGAGGAATAAAAAAAGATACGGAGAATTATAGAGCGATTTCAATTCTACCAGCGGTTGAAAAATGTTTGAAAGAGGTAGTTGTTAATCGTGTTAATTGTTTTATGTGGAAGCACAAAGTGATTCATCCAAACCAATTTGGTTTTCAAAAGTGCAAGAGCACTCAATCGTTACTGGGGGAATTTACCAACGTCGTGAATGCTGGACTGACTGCCGTGCGGCATCGGATAAAGAATAGTGCCGCAGTGCGTCCCAGCTTGTCGTAAGAGGCGACTAAATGGGACACCAATCATATACAGGCAACTATGACACCAAAAATGAGCCTGTGACACTTTAACACCTTAAAACTTTCCCACAAGTTTGTATGCAATCAGTGGGTTCCCACGTCTGGAGACTACCGGTGGGGTAAAAGAACAGTCAATCAATTTGAAATGAGCATACAAGTGTCAAACCACTCAAACTTTAAACTTCATGGAAATGATCGCAATTAATAGCACTACCCCGCTGGGCACCACGGTTGCAACGCACTCGGGTGATCCCAGAGCAAGCAGAAGTGCTTGTGTCAGAGCCCGACGGATTCCGGGGGCGGGCAAAATGAAGTTTCCAAAATATTTTCATAAACTTCGGTTTGCAAGTTGGAACGTCGGATCGATGACCTCAAAAAGTTTAGAACTGGAAGCGATTATGCGTCGCAGAACTCTACAAATCCTGTGCGTACAGGAAACGAAGTGGTGTAATACAGGAAATAAAGCGCGTTTTCTAGAATTAAAAACGAAGGCATTTAAGATGTCCTACCATGGAACGGTCAATGGACGAAACGGTATTGGAATCGTTGTTGCAGCGGATCTTCTAAGCAATATCGTTGGTATTTTGAAAATAAGCGACCGCTTAATGAGTGTAAAACTCGTCATACACAATGAAACGTGGAACATTGTTAGCGCGTACGCTCCACAAAATGGATGCGACCAATCGGAAAAAGATAGATTTTGGTCAGAGTTCGGTAATTTGCTTAGAAATATACCTATCGATGAGATGCTCTTCGTAGGCGGAGATTTAAATGGCCACGTCGGAGAAACAAATGTTGATTATGAGGACTGCCACGGCGGTAAAGGCTTTGGAACCAGAAATTCAGCTGGCGAAGACATCCTTGTAGCATGTAGGGCTTACGGCTTAACCATCTTAAATACAATGTTTATTAAACATCAACGACATCTTATCACCTATAGCAGCGGAGGCCACGAAACGCAAATAGATTATCACCTCTGCAAAATGTCGATGAGAAACCGTGTTAAGGATTGTAAAGTAATACTTGGAGAATCGCTAGTAAGCCAACACCGTCTGCTCATTACAGAATTTTTCACGGCGGAACCACCGAAAACACGGGCATCGTTTGGAAAGCCAAAAATCCGGTGGTATAATCTATCGAAGGAACGAAGCGCAAGATTTATCGCACTGGCTAAAGAAGTACTTCAAAATATAAATGGTATAGCAGACTCACTTAGCCCGCAAGAAATGTGGAACAGCATGCACGAGGAATGCATAACTCTCGCAAAGTCCCATCTGGGGACTATATCGAAATACCATCACGTCGGCAAAGAAACATGGTGGTGGAATGACGAAACCAAACGAGCTGTGGCCGACAAGAAGAGTGCATTCCAAGCGTGGACAAAATGCGATCGGAGCGACGATATCGAAAAAGCTCGACTGGCTCTTGAATACGAGCGTCTTAAAAAGATCGCAAAGAAAGTCCTGGCTCGAACTCGAGCGGCAGAAGCGGAAAACCTGTACCAGGAGTTGGAACAAATATCCTCACGATCGGCGGATAGAAGACAAGCTATCCAAGAAGTTCAAACGTCGTACAGTACTAAAATGCCAAATATTTTTAAGCTCGCTGCACAGAGGAGAAAAAATTCAATGGAAATAACCTCGCCGAAATACATCAAAAATGCAGACGGTCGCCTATTAACAAATGAAAAGGAAATTTGTGACCGGTGGCTTGAATACTGCAAGGAGTTGCTTAACAAACAGTTTCCACGTGATATCGTGCCGACAGCTGGTCTATTCGAGGAGGAAGTTTCGGACTTTTCAATCGAAGAAATAAGTATAGCAATTGGAAAAATGAAGCGGGGGAAAGCGGCGGGACCAGACAGCATTCCATCAGAGTTTTGGTCGAAGATGGAGGGGATCGGCAGCGTTTGGCTATCGAAACTTTTAAAAAAATTAAAATGTGGACAACCTATGCCGAATCAATGGAGAAGTAGCTTCTTGGTTCCATTATACAAAGGAAAAGGCGACACTCGAGAATGCAACAACTACCGTTCAATCAAGCTTATGTCACACACAATTAAAATCGTCGAAAGAGTCTTAAACGAACGTCTTCGGCAAATAATAAAGCTCGATAATAGCCAGTGTGGATTTGTTGAAGGCAGATCGACGGTGGACGCTATCCAAAGCTTACGAATAATAATGGAAAAGCACCGAGATTCGTCTAAGGATTTACACATGATATTTATCGACCTCGAGAAAGCATTCGATCGAGTGCCTAGGGATCTCATATGGGCCGCGCTGAGGTCTCAAAACGTACCGGAAACGTATGTTAGAATAATACAAGACATGTACGGAAACGTGAAAACTGCGGTTAAAAGCTCTGCTGGACTAACGAGAGAATTTGCAGTTAATGTCGGAGTGCATCAAGGAAGCGTACTTAGCCCTTTCCTCTTTAACGTAGTATTCGACTATCTTTTAAAAGACTGCATGCGCGAAGCAAATGTAACGCCAATTCTCTTCGCTGACGACGCAGTTATACTTAGCGATAACGTCGAAGATTTACAGAACGCCTTAGATTCATGGAGAAATGCGCTAGAGAGAAACGGGTTTAAAATAAGTCGTTCAAAGACAGAGCATTTGACGTGCCCATTTGCGCATCCGTTGCGACCTGTTCCGGATATAATGTTAGACGGAATAGTTCTTCCGAAAAGCACTATCTTTAAGTACTTAGGATCAATCGTTAACATGGAAGCGAAATGTGACGACGACGTCAACCACAGAGTGAGTGTGGGATGGATGAAATGGCGGGAAAATTCGGGAATCTTTTGCGACCGAAAATTTCCACTTAAATTAAAGGGGAAACTCTACACCACGGTTGTTAGACCAGCTCTTATATACGGTTCACAGTGCTGGACAATGTACGAAGCGTTTAAAAACAAAATGACGGCAGCGGAAATGAAAATGTTAAGGATGTCTAGTGGAGTCACTAAACGCGATTGCATTAGATCTACGCGTATAAGAGGAAGTCTACATATAAAGAATTCGGTAACCGAACAGCTTGAGGCGAATAGAATAAGTTGGTATTGCCACGTTCAAAGAAGATCTGCGGAAAATCCGGTTAAAAAGGCACTATCAACTACGGTCACTCCAACTGTAAGAAAACGAGGTCGGAAAAAGAATTCCTGGATTTCTCAGATGGCAAATGCGCAACAACGTCTGGGGTTAACCACTGAAGCGATCCAGGACCGAGCATTATGTAGACGCGTTCTGCGGTCTGCGACATAAGCCAACCCCATAAGCGGAGCAGCAGCGATGCAGTAAAAATGGGAAACTCGTTACGCATAAGTTCGTATAACGAGGAAAGGGTTAATAAAAGGATAAGAAGTGAATGCTGGACTGAATAGAAACCACCACGTACTTGTGCTCTTTATATATTTCAGCAAAGCGTTTGATACCCTGACTCCTGAAAAACTTGTGGAAAGCGTCAACAGATAAGGACTGAGAAGAGTGCAAACTGGCTTAAAAGCTATCTGAGTGAAAGAGAAATACAAGTCAAGATATCTGACATATATATCTGGACATAGATATATGCGATGGCGATGGCGCGATAGTTAGCTCATTGGACTATCACGCAGACAGTCTGGGTTCGATTCCTGGCTGGGTCACCAACAATTTTTCAAATCGCCATCCCCTTTCGGCGGCCAATGGCAAACTCCCGAAAGTAAAATTGCCTACGAAAAAGCTTCTAAAGAGTGCCGTTCGGACTCGGCGATAAACCGTAGGCCCCGCTCAGATGTGACAAAAATGACAACATGAGCAACACAAATGAGTGTCAAGAAGCTAGGCCATGGCCCATACCGGGCTGCCAGCGCCACACTGTTTTTTTTGTTGTTTACTGCATATGCCTACGCTGATGACATCGCAATCGTCGTGAAACAAAAGGACTTGCACTTAGCCATAAAGATACTGCAACACGAGTTCAACCTAGTATCTGAATGGTGTCATGACAACGGCCTTGTGATCAACGCAAATAAGACTAAGTTGATGCATATTCGGACTCCATCGAAGCCAACGAAAGTTATTCAAATCTTTCATCGAAATGATCGTTGTCCATTACTGAGGAGCATCAGCACAATCGAGGTAGTTAAAACCATTAAATACCTCGGAGTTACCATTGACGAGAATTTCCTGTGGCGTGAACACATCAACGTACTGCGTCTTCAACTTAAGAGCACTATATTTGCAATGGTGTATCTTAAGCGTTACTCACATATGGAGGTACTACTCGTTGTCAGAGTTACGCATTACATACGGGATTCTGGCCTGGGGAAACGCAGCAAAAACCCACCTGCAGAAGATATCAAACTTACAACATCGTCTTGTTAAAATTATTCGACACACTAATTCAAGTTTTAAAGTTTTAGATGTAAAGGCAATCTTCCAGATGACAACACTCCTAACTTACTTGGACGACCGACGGTTTCATGAACCCATCAACCACACGCTAAACACCCGAAGACGTACCCAAGGGATGTTAGAAGTTCCGACAGCCTACAACTCGTACGGAGCAGGATCACACGGAGTGTGAAGATTTAGTGGATTGTGGACTTTCGTGGTCTGAGACGGCGCTGATAGGGGTCAATTAGGTTGTTTACGAAGGGTTTCAGACAATATGATGAATAAAATTTTCTATGCGATGTGAAGGAGGCTTCCACCTCTATAGATGGCACAGTTGGGTTATTGTTGACCAGGCTAACCATAATGAGAGTCAATGCATCAGGTATATACTTTTCTGACCAGATTTAAGGAATTAGTGGCTGTATGCTCTCTTCAGACTCATTCTTCCCAGCTTTGAATATCTCGGGCGGTAGGCTTTCAGGTCCAGTTACTTTCTGTGATATCAACATAGATTTTGCTATTCTGACTTTATTTTGGTAAGGTGATTGAGGTAAAGTTTTGGGTATCATCCTCTGGGGTGAATGATATGTTTAGCCTGATGATGGAATGTTGGGGTTTTTCGCCATTAAGCAGTCTCCAGAATAGTTTTTTTCATATTCTCAGTTCCGACTGTGATTCTACTACAAGGCTTCCTTCTTCATTTCTACAGGTTTCTGTTCGGGTTTTCTCGCTTTGCCACGTTATTTTTACTAATTGGTAAATCTTTTGAATAAAGTGAAACTTTTCAAAATCTTCGTTATCGGGTTTCTCGTGCTCTTTTCTCTTGTAAGGTAGAAACCGGTGCTCCTACCGTCTCCTTTGCTTGTTTAACTCATGAGCGGCTCTCATTCTTCGTTGCAGCGCCTCCTTATACACTTCCTGTTTAGCTGCATGTGCTTGCCGATATTCTTCATCAAACCAATGATTTCTTGGTGGTGCTCGAGCGAAATCCATCATATGTCGTTGGCGGCGATGCCAGTGGTCTGCGATGTTTGATTCTGGCCGGATATGAGTTGTTTAGATGTTTAGAGATATGCGTTCTTCAAAAGTTCTGACGATCCATTGCAGTTTTTTAACGTTATTTCTTTTCGTAGTAGCTACCCTTGGTTTTGGCACTTGAGAAGTCCCCATTCGCACCTTGGCTGCAACAAGGTTTAGAATCAATGTTAGCTGCCCAGAACGTTTGGGTGTCCAGAATTGGAGGCATGCCTTACGTCTATCATTATGTGGCCGATTTTGAATTATTCACGCCTCTTTGGGTATATTGAGATAAGGAAACCGCAAAGCCGCAAGGACAGTAAGCTTAAGTCCTTTCCCATACGTGGTGTCGTGTAGTCTGTGCTTTCTAATTGTCTTACGAAAGATGTCCCTCTTTCCCATCCTGCCATACTGTCATACTTCAGACATCGCTCACACGAGTATGTCTTGTGAGTGAGCTCTTAGAATCATTATTTGTTGGCGTCGTAGTTGTCCCTTGTAGGGGCATGGGCACATATTTGGCTTATGTAAGCGAATTTAGCCCTTATCTTATGCGGATTGTCATGAAATGCTCGCTTACTTATCGGATGTTCAGGACTTATTATCGAAGGCTGCCACATATGGCAAATCCACATCTAAATAAATGCTATTTCCATTCCATTTAGCACCACTTTAGTTTATATCACAGTTTTTCATCGAACCTTTGTCGAACCAATCCCATCACACTTTCTGGATGGCAGTAATATCTGCATGATAGAAGTTTGTGGTCTCTGTTAATTGCTCGATTGCACGGTTAGACTGTGAAGAAGTCGATCATTCCACGTACAGATCCGAAGGTTGTTATGCTCTAAACGTATCCAAGGGTCGTCAATTCGGAATCCATTTTTATCTGAGGCCATTAGTTGGTTCATCCCATTAATAATATTTTCGGTAAGGAGTTCTGAGGGCTAGAACGCCGTAGACCTGAATATTGCTACTTGCCGAGCATTCACTTGGCATTTTAGCTTGCATGAGTAAGGGTTTACTCTTGCAGTTGCCAGGGACCACCATGGGCCGGTATTTCGCTACGAACTTAATTGTTGCACTGCTTGCCCAATCTACTTGTAAGTCAAAGGACAGTCAATGGTTTCTCGATCAATCGCTGTGCAGGTCCTTGCTAGTGAGGTCTGCTATGAATTTGCTGAACGTTAACTGAAGTAGCGGATTTGGGAACTATTGAAAATATGGCGAAGATTCCAAGACTTTAGAACCTTGTTTCAAAACAATTTAGCGTTTATTTATATGGTGTTAGATCTAGTAAATACTAAAACTTATACTAAATGCTTTCAGAACTTGAGTAGCTTCACCACATCCGCCCCAGGAAGCGAACTCAGCTATTTCCGATTAAATGAATGCAAGAAACTCGGTTCAGAAATTGCGACAAGTTTCTAAATTCTATCACATTTAAGGGCGGATACATTTTAAACAGCTACTAAGTGCCGTAGATACTCAATTTTAAAGTTCTTTAAAGGAGTTTTAAGTGATTTTTTCTGCATCCGATTTTTTTTTCTTTCAGAGTATATATAGGGATGAACTTGAAAGATGTGTATATTTGGGATATCTTATTTTCAGATATTCGTAAGAATCTTGTTCTCTTTATCACTGCCCTTGCAGGTAAGCCTGGGTATTAACAATTTTCATTTTAGACTCATTCGTGGTTTTTGATCTTAAAGAGTGCCGAATTGAAGTGCAAGAAAAGGATGTTGAAAAGCAATTAGGTCTGTTTTAAGAGTTTGTTGGAAGTTTTTGTTAGGGCCGCCTTTAGCGCGAACTATGGCCCTGAATTAGTCGAGAAATAAGTTGCACGATGCACTAACGTGAGCCTGTAAAATCTTCTTCTTTTCCCGAAGAAAGGCTTTCTTGACTGCATCCACACTTTGATATTTATTGCTGACCCTGGCCTGTTAAATGCCTCATATGGAAAGTCAACTGGATTTGCATCTGGTGACTGTGGAGGCCATTATGTCGACGGAAGTAATGGACTTAGTTTTTCAACCAATCTTAATTGACGCGTTCTTTGTGTGCTTGTACAGCGTCTTGTTGGAAGGTCCATTCTCTCTCACTCAAATATTTTGTTGCCTACGGTTTCAATGCACCTTCCAAGACACTTTTGCGGTAAACATTTGTATTCATCACAGCCGCCCAAACGACGACAATCGTTTGTCTACTGGTGATCGAACGAAGGTTCAAATTTTCCATTAAGTACAGATGATCGCTTGGTTTATTCAGAATTGTTGGATGGGGAGATTTTTCTGGATCATTTGTTTCATTCGACATGGCCGCAAAATGATGGTCTTGATCGTGGTTAGATTATATGCAGAAATATTATTTTAACATTCTGAGGACCGACTCTGCTGTTTCTTCCTCTATCTGGTTATTAAGTTCTTGTCTTACAGCTTTCGGCAAAATTAATGATCGTTCTTTCTTCAATAACATGTCTCAATCTCTCCTTTCTTAATTTCTGTCTTGACCTATCCTACAGTACCGGCTGATCATACTACCACAAATTCTCGTGATTCTGTGATTCTGGCGCTATAGAATTTCTTGACAAGAAAATGGACTCCATAGACAAACGCTTTGACCATTGCTTTCATCCCAAGTTTAATATATCCATTGTTTAGCGCTATTTGGGATACCTGCATTCGTATCTTGACTTAAATAAAATAGTAGTAGACACCCGACATCTGATTGAGTTGAGGTTAATGAAGACTCTGGACAGTAAACGTATGTATGTGTCAGGTAGTCTCAATTATTATTATCCAACTTTCATCGCATTCGTACTCACACTAAGTAAATGTTGTTAAAGTTATGGAAAATCGTTGTCTCTTCCTACTTATATGTGTACATAACTGTTCATATGTTCCTATACAAGGAAGAATGCAAGGTTCTGGAGACTCTAGTACTTGAACATCAAAAAGTGTGTCAACAAAAGCTGTATCTTTTTAATCTACCTTACTCCAACTCAACGAATTGTTGTCATCATTTTCATTTCTGATTAAATTTAAATCTCTGCAAAAGGTCGCATTAAGTATTCATATATTTTAGCCACATACACACGATAACTCCACGTTAATTATGCCAATTTGCACAATCGCACCATTCTGGTCATTCCTTGCTCATTCCACCTTCCTGCAACGTCGTTTCCATTGGCATCTCGGACACCTTATTAGGAGAGCAAAGCTCCATCCTCGCCCCTGGCAGCACAAAGTCGTAAATCGGAAGTCACCTGTGCACACTGTGGAGCCTGTCAAATTCATCTCACTCTTCCATCTGTCCAATGTCCTAGGCTTACTCCATTGCATTACCACTGACATGCATACGAGTACGAGTATATGCAGCGTTTGTATACGAATACATCCTAATAATGGCACAAGAAATACACGTAGTAGATGCATCCAACGATTGCGACTCCGATAGGCGCAGCAATGCGCCCATTTGTGGTTAAATCCTTATTTATGGCGCGCTACATAGCCTCTCCGGCCCGCCAGCGGCCGAACCTCTTATACACAACTCCTTGTGGCCGGGAATCAATCCAAAAGTGGAATTACGTGGAAAATTGTATGTGCCCCATTCGTCTGTCTGTCTACAACGATTTTCACAGATTTTCGCTTTTCTCAGAGAATGAAATGAAAAACGGTGTGTTGTAGGCTCTTTGCGCCAGGGATGCTGGTCAGTAAGAGCTGGACATGGACCTGGACCTGAATCAAACTAAAGCAAACTAAATGAAACCAACTGAGCGAAGGACCGATCGAAGATGCATTTTTAATGTCCAAAGGTAATTTTCTGTGCAAAGATTTATTGAGATGTGACCAATGCAGGTAGGAACCCTACATCAAGTAGTTTACCTAGATTCTAAGGTGAACCGATCCTTGGTTACATACTAGGCAATTCATGAGGGTAGTGGTTGTTGTTGTTAGTTGTGGTTATGCTGTTTCGTTTTTTTTTTTGTGTTTTTTACATCATCGATACCAAGGTGACAATTTATTTAGATTTATGTTCTTTAGGATGGAAGGGCCAAACGAAGAGCAGGTTGGTTTTTATTTTCTCCCATCGACGAAGATGTGCTAAGATGTCTGACCTTTTGATAGATTTACCTAGTCATTACCTTAAGGCTTAAGTGTTGGCTTGGGTGTAGGACGAAATGGGCTCGTAAATTCTGTTAAAGATTTACTCGTCGACAGCTGATTTGGAAGATTTTGTCCTCGAATCGATACGATACACTTTCGATAAAATTCGTGGAAATGAGTCAATTTATTTTTTGAGGTTAGTGGATGAAGTAGGATTAAGAAGGGCTCTGGGTCAGTTGATTTTCGTTTGATACCGAAGGTGTGATTGCTATCATCATCGAGGTGAGATTGTTTATGGTTGATAAGAAAGGACACTATTGAAAAGGAGTTGCTTCATAGGGGCTAGTTTGGAAAAGGGTTCAATGGATTTTCTTGTTTTTGAGCGGTTTTTATAGTTTATTGAGTTGTTATCCTTTGGAAGAATTATTCCTTTTAATCGATACGACTTTGTAAGAAGTGATGGTTGTACTCTGAAGTCAGTTGCATTGAGATAATATGTACTCGTACATCTACTTTGATTGATAGTCAAAGTACTGAGGTACTGATCCCAACAATTCGAAGCGATTTGTAGTTCATAATATTGATGGTCTTATTTCCGAACATCATGTGACTTCTTAATGATCAGATGCCCCAGCCTGGAGCTATTATCGTAGATACATATGAATGTGGTGATCAACAATGGGGGCGTAACATAAGGAACATTACATTACATTAACGCAAGCATTAAATTAGAAGATAAATATCCAAGCGGCGAATCTTGAGCTTAGCTGTCTTATTCCTGTCAGCATTCCAATGTCTATGCCAAGTCGAAGCCATAATTCTACCGATCAAGCTGATCGCCCACAATCGCGGTACAGCTACATCTCTCAAAGATCAATTGACAAAAGCTGTACCGCTGAATCATACGATCAGTGACGACATTGGATACCTAACTTATAACATATCCGTGATTTCGTAACTGATCTTGTCGCACAACGGTGACTCAATGGGAATACGAATTCAAAACTTCTGCGCACATAAAATCCAGCGACAACTTGACATTCTTCTTAAGGGGTGACCAAACTCTAACACAAAAATGATCACGAAATTTTTTAGCAATATCAACCTCCGCAAAACCAAGCAACCAACCGATGGCCGTTCTTGATTCTCTACGATCAGTCACAACAAGCGTCTTGTAGATGTCATGCCACCACCTACTTGGCAACTCATTGAGCTGAAGTCAGCCCAAACTAACGTGTAACATGAGACAAAGTCGCTCGTGTGTGTGCGTGCTAACTAAATAAGGCTAGCCTTAGGCTCCAAAATGCACTTTGTTATGAGACACATTGATCAAAACACCAAACACCTAATAAAACCGGCGGGGAGTTTGTTTAATGCGATCAACCGATCAACTATGATCCACACACGCCAGCGACGTTTTCTCAATTGGCCTCTGTACCCCACCCCCTTTGGAATGCAAATAAATTAAAAGGAATCCGCAATGCATTCATGTAGAGAGCGAAAATGATCGCCAGAAGGTCTACGATCTCTGGTCGTTCATAATATGAATTGCCCCGCATGGAAGCGTGACATTAGGCCCCACTAGCTGGCACATAGAAAGAGGAGGACATATTCAAAGAATTTATCTCCTTTTTATTCAAATTCGTATGGGGATGTGACTATTGATTGAGGGGCCACAACCCGGCAGAGACACAAGGCACAAAACATAAGACAGGAGACAAGAGACAAGAGACACTTGAAACTTGATACCTTTTTTTTTGTGTATAGAAGTCCTTTGAGACGACGCGCGAAATGCCTTCTTACATTTAAAACATGTGGACAACGACATCTCGGGTGAGCCAACTCGTCGGCTAACGATAACCCAACAGAACAACAAACCAACAACCAAAGACCAAGCAAAGACGTGGATCGTGGTGATGATGATGATGCAAGTGCTGAGCCAATTAATTCCGCCGTCCTAATTTCGCACGTACTCGGTTGGAGATTTACTATGTGTCGTGCCCGAAGCAGCGAAGGAGCGCAGTGCATTTGAATTGGAATTCATGACTCCTAAGTGGCGGTGATTTCTCAAGTACTCGCGCACACCGAGTTGTTTACAGTGATGTCAAACGTTAGGAGGTTTTGGCTGAGCAGAAATCTTCCATGGATCCTCTGTGATAGGTTCAGGGTAGCATACCTAAACATAGTTGCATCAGAGACAGCATAGGCGTCCGTGTTCATAATTTTTCCATTTGGCGGATACTTTTGAGTGAGAATACAAGTGTTTGCCAGGTGGGTGGTTAGTGATTTGTTACAGTAGAAATGCAAGAGGTGAGCATAGACAAGACACAGAAACATGAGGACAATGTATAGGTTAACAAGAATTGTCAGAGAAGATCAATGTATTAATAGTTAAGTGGCGACCAGAATTCCAATTTGTTTGCTAAGTCAAAGGAGTTGATTTAGTTACATGAGCATCTAACCTCTTGGTTAATAACAGTACCTAGACGATGTTCTATTTATCGATCTTGAAAACCTTGACCATAAATCTAATAAGAGAAGTCTTTATATATATCTTTTAGTCGATATTGCAGTGTGATGGTCAGTGAATAAACTGAACCTGAGTTTCAGTCTATAAGCGTCTCCAGCCAGCTCAATCTTTTGCTAGTTGCCTACAATTTCGTACGCTAAGTTGGCAAAGGTCCCTTCTATTTGCCTGCGCCACCTCAGTCACTCAAGGAAGTTTTCTCTCAAAGCAATCAAGAGCACCTTCATCCATTTTTGATAATGTCCATGCCTCTGCGCCATAGAGCAGGACCGGGATTATTAAGGTCTTATAAAGGGTAACTTTTATTGTTCGAGAGAGGGCTTTGCTAGTTAATTGTCTTGCTAGCCCAAAGAAACAGCGATTGCCAAGAGTTATTTTTCGTTTGATCTCAGGGCTGGTGTCATTGTCTGAGCTGAGGCAGACAAAGTCCTTAACTATCTCAAAGTTATCTATGTCGAAGGTGACGTTCTGTCCAAGACGTCGGTGGTTTTGGACTTGCCTTCGTTGACCGCTAAACCCATTTTCGCGGCTTCCGTCTCAATACTCGTGAAAGCGCCGCTGACATCACGCTGCTTTCTTTCCATTATGTCAACATTATCGGCGTATGCGTGTAATTGGACGGACTTTTGCAATACTCTTTCAAGTATGATGTTGCATGACAGCGTTTTGGATGGTGGACTTTTCTGGCCTAAAACCACACTGATATGGACACAAAACGGCAGATAAGAATTTGTATGCGATGCTAAGAAGACTGATGCCTCCATATTTGGCGCAGTTCAGAGGGTCTCCATTCTTGAGGTCCGGACAAACAATGCTGATGTTCCATTTATCGGGGATACTTTTGTCCGACCATATTTTAGATATGAGTTGATATATGCACCTTACTGCTTTGGAGAGCTCGGCAATGAACCCCTCTGCTCCAGCAGCTTTGTTGAACTTAAGCTAAGATATTACTATCTTCACTTCATCACTGCAAGCAATGCTATAGGCGTTATTTTGGAATCGCTATCAAGTAAAGATAGCGCTCTTGCAAACTATTACCGCTTCAGTGGTGACTCTTAACTCTAAACGGGTCACTATTTTTCATTAAACAAAACAAAGAAGTAAAGTGGCACCTTACGCAGACGTTCCCTAAGAACAATCTTTTGGAGAATACTGAACTAAAAATTCGATCTCAATTAGTGCACCTCTTCAACACTGTAGCTTAAAGCCAGTCTTACATACTTATGGTTTTGTAATACAGTAGACAGCACTGGACAAAGTTGACTGCGTTCCTTAATAAATCCCCGAAGGGTCGATATGTTAGCGTCTGATTGTGGCAATGCTTTGCAATGCAATTTTTAACAACAACTCGACCAGACAACACGGCGTAGACGCATCATAGCAATGTTGACATGTTGAATGTTGGACACTAATTGCGAATGCCGACTGCGCTAATATCTGACGCCGGTAATAAAAAGGGTTTCCGCGCAAGACGGCGATCTATAACCACTGCTACAGTTCATTTTGGTTGACTCACTTCTATCCACAAGCATATGAGGATGATGTAGCTGTACTGTCTGTTGGGCCGTGTACTGCGATTTTCTGTTCTAAATTGGGGCAGGTATAGACATGATCGAGTGTTACCGCACTAGTAATGGGATTTCAAATAATACTCTCTAAACTAGTGTTTTGTCTGACAGCAATTGGGAGTGATCCTGTATAGCAAACTTCTTTGGACAAAACATGTTGTGCCGAAAGCCTTGCTTATGGCCGTTGTCGGCCTTCTGGTAGTTTAAATCAACTGTTGGCAAGAAATCGGGCCATTCACCGGTAAGACTCCTTTAGATGTACGCGGCTATGTGTCCTTTGTATACTGAAATAAGCTCTCACGAAGAAACGGGAAGTGGTCTTTGCTGCAAAACGCACTGAAGCTTTGATGACTTGCGCCGCAAATTGTCTGTTGACTCTGGTCCTACAAACCTACAATCTGATGCAATGTCACTAGAACTCCTGCCGAAAAAATATTTCGAAATCGTACCCAGGGCTTGTTTCGCCCAGAATCGGAGTCAGGAAATTAATTCAGTCTGGACTTCACGTATGATAATAAAATCGATTTAGGATTTAGAAATGGTGCCTTTAAAGGAACCAAGGGCATTCGATTTCAAGCTTGTGTCTGTCTTCCAAGCGGATATATACGAAATCCTGGTGACTACGAACTGTATTGGGAAGATTAGATGAAAGGAGCGAAGCTTTTGTGTCTGTAGCGACAGCCAATCTGTGCTTAAAGCCTTACTGAACCCTCCTGCGACTTCAAATCTGGTTCGAGATTGTAAGACTTAATTGAATGCAGTCATAAGGCTCAATTCATTGAGTTTTGTCTGGGTCCTAAGTCATAATAGGATTACAAAGAAATCGTTGATGAACTTGCTAGGCAGGGCTTCCACTGGTCTTCATATGAGCAGATGGTATTGGTCGATATTGGCGATACATCTTACGCCCCTTGCCTTAAAAGTAGAGCTCGCAAATAACTCTCAACCTTTTGAAAGGTTTATAAAATACTCTCTGCTGTTGAGATTTTGAAATAAAGTCACTTAATAACCGATTTGCATCACTGTGAGAGATATCACTGAGAGAAAAGGAATAAATCTCAATTACTATTGTCACTAAGTTAGAAAGCAGTGCATGCGGAATTGCCGATTACTGATTAATGATTTGCTTAGTCATTGAATATTGGTAAACACAGGTCTAAGAAGGTTCAATGGAAGTAAGTACAAGCAAAAGTGACTATGGGATGGGCAGAAGATCAAATAATATTAATGTTAGAATTTTTTTTCAATATAATGAGACCACAGTAAAATCGAAGTGCAGTGTTTGTGATTTGGAGTTGAGTGTTTGTCATTTAACAAATCTAAAAAGGAGGTAAGGCATAAGGATAAGGAAACAGCGTCGAAAATACAGACGAAGTGCGTAAAAAGAAAATAAAAATATATTTCAAAGTGAACAAGGAACATTTAATTCGATAATTAAAATAGTTACAAATGATTGAAGACCTTTTAAACATTTAGACAGTGAAGGGCTTAGGAAAATAGGTAACCCAATCTATGCCGGATTGAGCATTTCGCCGATATCCTCAGACAATATCATTAAGTGCGTTGAAGTAAGAGTTCAGTCAGTGAAAAACAAAATTTAGAGGAATGCAAAAGGTAGACTGTTGTTGAATGGACAGATCAATTCCTAGAGTAAGTTCACAATTCGACGAATTCAATAATTACAGTTCAGTGCAGTTATTTGAGCGTCATACTGGGCAATTTCTAAAAGAAAAAATTCTGGAAATTCTATTGGATTTTCAAATTTAGCTTTGTCAAATTTACAGTTAAGTTCTTCAATAAATAATACTAGAAGTTTCGATCTAAGTAGTTAGTTTTAACTATACTATACCACGCCAACATTAATAAGGCTGGGTTAAGAGATAAGGGATACGGTATCAGTCAACGGGAGAAATATGCTGAAGTCTGTGGAAATCCTTAATGAAGATTCAGAAGTGAACGAGGACTACGACGAGTTAGAGTTAGAGGAAATTATGGATTCAGTCACATTTCCTAATATGCACTCAATACGTTGTGCATCTCTTAAACTTCAGCTGTGTGTTAATGACATATGTACATAAGGATGTAAATATATGCCAAACAATTGAAAGAGGAAGAAAACTATGCAAGATTTTAAGAACTGTAAAAAATAGGTACATATTCGTTAATACATTTTTGAAATATTTGTTTAGTTGCTGCTCTTTGCAACCAAAAGCTTTTCATGCATCACGTGTTTCTGCACAACCCGCACCAACACAAGTCTCATTCGCGTCTATGGCAGATTTTCCTGCACTCTCACGGCGGAGTAACAACAACAGCAACAAAAGCGAAATTCAGGCTGAATACCAACGAACAAGTACGAGGGAAAGCTACGCGAGCGCATGCAAAAACATATACCGTGGTCATACCGATATACCTAGCAACCTTCCCAGCAACATCTGTGGCAAAACTTTAGACAATAATTCCAATACATTGTTTACGGCAAACGAGATAAATTCCCTTTGTATGGAGATGATAACGAAATTATAAGTATGCACAAATAAAATTGACCAATTTAATGTTATCGCACATTTAGCGACTAAGTTTTTATACTCTAATGATAAATAATATGTCAACTAGAAATCTAAGAATTATAAATTGGAATACAAGAGGTATACGCGGGAAAATTGTCGAATTTATTTATTTTTTTTAAACAGTAGCAACATTGACATTGCCTTGGTCACTGAAACAATGTTACAAAATGATCTCAAACTATCCACACCTAACTATAAATGCTATCGATACGATAGAATAAATAGACGAGGTGGTGGTGTTGCCATTTTAATTAAGAGATCAATCCAATATTCGCTTTTACCTGTAGTGAGAATGCGCTACGTAGAAAACATTGGTATTGAAATAAATTTAAGTAACCAGCAGCAGTTAAAGTATTTTGTGTATATTTCTCTGGCGGCCGCGTTTCCAATGACAAAAAAATCGCCGTCAAAAATGATGTTCGCAAGTTATTCTCCTTGAACGGAAAAGTACTTTTTGGAGGAGACTTTAACTGCAGACATAGGGACTGGGGTTATTCAAGAGCTAACTCCTGGTGAAATATTCTGTCTGATTTATGTGTTAACCTACCAGTTTCTATAATGTTTCCCTCTAGTCCCACCTATTTCCCTTGTAGTTCCCGTGGCCGGTCATCCGTTCTAGACTTGTTCATTACTAATGTTCCTAGCTTAATATAACAGCCAACTGTTGTAAACGTCCTTAGTTCTGATCACACTCCTGTCTTTTGCAAGGTTTATTGCACAGCGGTTAAACAAATTAAGTTTACCCAAGATTTGAAAAATGCGAACTGGGCACGTTTCAGATCTGAGATCAATAATACATTTCGAGGAAGAATTGACAGCGTAGAAGCTATTTCCAGTAAAGAAAATGTCGATGATATTTTAAAACAGTTTTCGGAAATTATATTAAATGCTGCTGAAAATAGTATTCCAAAGAAATCTATAAGTGAAGTTAACATAAAACTTCCCCCCTATATTTTATATCTAATAAAAATAAGAAACGTTTACCGAAAAAACTGGCAGAGATATCGGGACCTTTTTAACAGACATGCGGTATCAAATACTCGTATCAATAAGATCATTGCCCTAAGAATATCACAGGCTCGCAATAAAAACTGGAACAGGAAGCTGAACTCATTAGAAAAAAATGCTAGACCTTTATGGAACATTATGAAGGTAATAAAAAATAGAAAAAGGCAGTTACCATTTTTAAAAGATAATGTTAGCACCTATATTTCGGATGTGGACAAAGCAAATGCCCTTGCACTGAACTTTGCGAGAAACAACAACATCTCCAGATTTATTGGTGATGCTAATATTGATAATATTGTGAACACCACAGTTCAAGAGTATTTCTTAAGTAGAAGCGCACCAATATCTTCTGTAAATTACGCATCAGAGAAAGATATTCAGTTTATAGTCAATGATTCAAAAACAAGAAAAGCAGGCGGTATTGACTGCATACTCAATATCTATATAAAGCAGCTGCCCAAATCTGGAATAAAATATTTAACTTTCCTCATAAATGCCTGCCTGAAGATAGGGTATTTTCCAGAGGCCTGGAAATTAGCCAAAATTGTCCCGGTGCTTAAAGCTGGTAAGCCACCTGAAAGTGTAGAAAGTTATAGGCCAATAAGTTTGCTTTGTAGTGTAAGCAAAATATTAGAAAAAGTTATTAAGGAAAAGTTACTAAAACATATCTGTGATAATAATATTTATCCTAAAGAACAATTTGGCTTCAGGCGACATCATAACACTTCACATCAAGTAGTTAGAATTTGCAACTTTGTGAAAGCAAATCGCTCCGCAGGTAAATCAACTGGAATGCTTTTACTAGATATTGAAAAAGCATTTGATACTGTCTGGCACGATGGTCTTATTTACAAAATGATACAATTTAATTTTCCTTACTACATTTGTAAGTTAGTTCAAAGTTTCTTATCTAGTCGTTGTTTTAAGGTCTTTGTTAATAGTGGTGTCTCAATCTCAATAACTTTTGATTTTGGTGTTCCTCAAGGTTCTGTGTTAGGCCCAATTTTGTATAATATCTACACGTCCGATTTTCCTGTTTTGCACGATTGCCATGTAGCCATTTTTGCTGATGATACTGTAGTATTTTCGTCACATGAGTTTGCTTTCAATATTTCAGTGGCAAGATACTTTGTATTATCAAATCCCTGTATTATTAAAAGTGCGGTAACAAACCTTCTAATCTAATCTAAAAAAATCTTGAGGAACAACACGTAGCAATAGATTGGGAATTCATAAGAGAGTATAATGATTCTTTAGATCCAGTATGGGTCGCTGCTCTTAAAATGCATCAAGAGCAGCTTGTCTAAGTGATTTTTTTAAAATTTGGATGGAGCTTAAATTGAACTGCGAGAAGAGCTTATGCGACCTGAAAAAAAATTACTTGATTGTGCAATCTTTTTGGATCCTCGGTTAAAGTTGATTTTGACCAATAGTCAAAAATCCTTAGCAAAATCTCACTCAAAGAAAATTGAGAATAACTTACTAAACATGAAACAGGTACAAAATCATTTCTTCCGTGTTTAAACATAAATAGAGGACAAATCTCTGTCTGTTTCGTCCTCAAAGATATCAAACAATTTAATTGAATTCAAACCTAATAATATTTTCCATGTAGAGCTATTCCTCAGTCCTTCAAGAAACAAATGCAACACTCCGTGATGATATCCCTACTCACTTCTAAGCCTTTATTTAGATAGCATTAAAGAACAAGAACGAGAAGCAAATCGAAGCAGTGACGTAAATAGAAGTAGCGAGTTGTTATCAATAATATACACATACGTTGAAAATTTTGAATTAAAGTACCCAAGTTTGCCATAAGATACCAATATACTTTCATTTTATCATAAATTAAACCCAAAATCTACTGATGTTTTTGAACTTGCATTGGTTGTACTTGGTGTTCCGGTAACTCAAGTATCTTTGAATCTTATTTTAGGGAAGAAAAGGTATAGCTTACGTTCTAAGAGTTCTGAGAGTTTACTTTTAGCCAAACTAAATTCTTAAAATATTAAAATACTTTTTAATACCCTTTCACGGTATGACATCCCATGTATGAAGCGTTATTTTATAACTATAATACTTTTTATATATGCGAAATATAAAGACAACGATTGAATTCTATATATTGAACACTTTTGATTTATTTTCGACGAAAAATGCTTTAGGTTGATCAGTTGCATTTAATTTTTATAAAAAAAGTCAATAGAGGACAGATATATTTGAAATTAAAAAATAAATCTCAAGCGAGGAGCGAAAAGGTGAGTACATATACATATATATATCTGAGCAAGACCTAAATGTCAATGCCCAATGCAATATCTGTCAGAGAGAAACCATGAAAATAAAGGTTGAGAGTTACTTTCGAGCTCTGCTTAAAAGTGATGACGAGTTATGACGAGTGATGACCGCGGAGTACTATCTCTGTGTGTCTAGCATACAAAATACTCGGAGGTGACTTGGTGTGTAGGTTCTGGTACTGTGGCACTTTATCACTTAAGCGCTTACTCATTTTTTGTAAAGAAGAAAGAACCGCAATCTAACTAAAGGTTATTGTCTTCCAGCTGAGCTTCATAACGTCGTTTGAACCCTGTGTAGAAGACCGATTAGAAGTGTTTTATTGGGATCTATGGTTTCCTATTTAAGCTTCTTCTTGAGTACCCCAAGATAGCTCTCTCGCTCCTTTATTATTTGTAATGCTCATTGGGAAAGGTGGTTGACATTTTATTAGAGGTACCGCATACATTATGTCACACCGAGTAAGTACTACTGTTTAGCATTATTTGGCATTTCATCATGGAAAGACTTTGAAAGACACAGCGTTTACAAATTTTCCGATTGGATTACAAAAATCAGCGTTCTACGAGGAATGTGTTTCGTGCGCTTAGAGCATTGGCCCACCGAACCCAAACTTAAACCATCGAGAAGTTTCGAATTTATTTTTCATAATTACATAACATAATAAAGACAATAAAGCAGCGATTACGGAGAGTTAACCTGATGACCGTCGTCACGCGATTCAGCTCCGTTCTTAACAGCTTGGTTCCTTCGGTCCGTAGATATCTTCCTTCCTTGGAAATCATTCTATATGAGGCGCTTATTCTTGCGGTGTTCACAGCATTCGAAACATCCTTATCTATTTTCACTAACTAACTTCGAAATGAAGAGCACAAAGAAAGGTGACTGTAGGTCGTATTGAATTTGTTTATGGTTGTATACAACATATTCCGAGAATTACTGATTCCCTCAAAAAACTACACTTCAAACATTTTCAACGTACAGGTTTATGAATGTACGAGTATGTTCAAGTTTGTTATGTTCAAGAAAACTGATTCAATCGTTGAACCTCAGCAAGACCATAGAGGTATAGTAACATAAATCATATACAATTCCTCTTAGCACACTGCTAAAAGCCTATAAACTCTGGCTAATCGCGCATTTCACATAAATTCCCACCAACATCGGGCACTCTAAAATCATCTCGCATTCCACACAAAAGCCAACTGACACCCCAATTAGCAATTTTTCAAATTCAATTCTCAGTCAGTTCGCAGGTTGGACAAAATAAAGAGTGTATTCCACAGCGGATCCCCGAGGCAACTAAACTACGAGTATCATATCTAAGAGGTTCAGTTGCCGCCATCGTTGATGTGATTACTTGCTGTGTGTGTGGGATTCGCACTCAATAAACCTATCGGCCAGCTAAAGTTGCTGCTGCTGTTGATGCAGCCACACAGGCACTATCACCACCAACACCATCACCAGTACCGAATGCCTTTGCAATTAATCGTTAGACGTGGCTACGGGCTAAGAGCCACGAGTTTTCACGTACCCCACTTGAAACCCCCAAATCCAATCATATACTCACACTGCGCTCGCGATGCTAATAAATTGAGTTGCAGCACTGCCTGGCGTAGTCAATCTGTTGCAATCGCCTACAAACAGTGTAGCGTGGGGGCGTCAAAAAGATACTTTCCGACAACATACCACCGGTCTCGTAGTCACCCCTGATTGCTATGAGCTTCTAACTTGAGATCTTACTGCGCTTGGTAATCTTCATTTTGACATTTTTTCGATTTGCCAAGTTCGACAATTGTCCGGCGGAATGTTGCACAGCTCTTGCTATGCATTGTGTGCTTGCTCGATGATGCATCATGTTGAGTGCTAACAAGCTTTCGCACGCTGACTGTAAACCTGGTGCATATGATGCGGGATGTGAAAATCGAGCTACACTATAGCCTTGCGTCACCTTCCATTTTAATCGAAGCAATAAATTCAGTTGAAAACGCATGCGCGCAAAAGGGGGAGCTACGGGTAGAAGGCGCGCGTTTGCTAAAAAAATAAAAATCATTTTTACACAAAAACAAATCGATGGTAGGAGGGGGGAAACAACGCGTGCAGGACCGTACAGTCCTGGAATAAAACCATTAACATGGGGGTAATTTATGGGCTGCAATCAAATAAAATACGTCGAGGTGGACCTTAGCTTCAGAGCAATATCAAGCCTCGTCTACCGTCTGTTTGTCTGTTTGTCTGTTCGGGCGTTTTGTGTACACTTGCGATCGTTACGTTTTGGCCAATTTTCATCCATGACTACAGCTATAGTGTTATAGCGATGCGGACGTTTGTAGCTTTGCGTTGTAGACGTCGTCGTCGTTGTTTCGCGCGATTATTGATTGGTTTTTGGCGCATTGTGATTGGAAGCCACAAATAACCTCGGGATTGTGCTCGATTCGCTCGTATGGTGTCTGCGCGTCACGTTATGTGTTCACTTCAGCTCTGAGGCCAAATTCAAATCCAATTCCAATTGGAATGCGTCTTCTTAAGTTGAACGCGCTGACAGTATCTCTGTCGTATATGGGGTTTGAGGATCACGGACAACTACTTGGTACTCCACTGTTTGCTGCTGGGACCATACCATAATCATAATGGTACTCGTAGTTCGAGACTTTCGAAAATAAAATAAAATTAAAATTAATGCTGAGCTTAGTCTTGCACCAAAGGGGAAGGCGAATAAGCATTGAATGTACATGCCTATGTATATTGATTGTCATGAGTACACTGAGAAGAATTGTAAACGAAAGTGACGAAAATTGGAATCTCTGCACATAGAACAGGTAAGATGTCTTAATGGCGCTCGACGAGTAACAACAACGAGGCAACAACTGCGTTACAATCGATAACAGTGTGATAAGAGTTGAAATTATTGGATCATCGGTGAATTTTCTTTAGTCTTAAATCAAAATTATATAATTTTTGTTTGCTATTTTCCAAGATCGTTTTGAACAGTTAAGTTGCTGAGCCTTCAACTTCATTAGTTTTATTCTCTATTTAACAGTCAGACCATTGAAATTGATCATTTTTTCAATCATCTTGAAGGCAGGATGGAACTTGTGCGATATTTTTGGTCGCAAAAGCCTTTGCGATCGCTCAAAAATTTAAACGTCATACAACTATAAGTCTGAGCAACTATGTATACCTTTAGCAAAATTTGTAGTCGCTGTTTGAAAGGATCGGAAACCACCCAACCTCGTAGCAATTTTATCATTCTGCTTGACAGTGACACGATTTGAACCTTCTAAGTGTTTCTGTATCTGTTAAAGTGAAGAAAACTTTTTCTCGTCGGGGTAAAATTTCTACGCTACGCAGAATCATTTAGTCTGAGTAAATTGTCTGATGTGATACCCACTTCGAATACGCATTCCACAAGCGCTCAAATAATTGACAGAAACTCACTATTATGCATCCGCGGTGGAAAATGGAAAATAGATCCTGTGTTGTCAAAATAGTGGAAATTTTGAAAATAAGTTTCGGTCGAAATATGCATCATCTGGACTGGTGTACGTAAGTTTGTGAAGATAGTTCGTGAGACTTGTTTGCTGATCTTTAACCAAATATATTCCCATGTTCATTCAGTGTGCTCAACGGAAAATATTGCAGCATTGCCGAAAGTATTCGCCTGAACCCGAGAACCTCAACGCCGCCGTTTTGCTATCGCTTGCCAATTTTTGCTAAAAAAAAACCATCTTTTCAGATGAGGCGCATTTCCATCTCGATGTTACGTAAACATGTAAAATTGCAGAACTTGGGATTCAAGAAATCCATACGTATTAATAGAGAAGCAAATGTATCCTGAACATGTCACTGTTTGATGTTGCTCTCTGAAGTGGCGGCATATTTGACCTATTTTCCTTCTAAGGGGACAACGGAAGAAACAATTACAGACAATGGAAAGCGCTACTGATGCATGGTAACCGATTTTTTATGGTCAGAATGTGGAGATTTGGACTTTTGCGAGTTATGGTGCTATGGTTTCAGAAAGATAGGACTACGTGCCATACAAGGCGTCCATCAATTAGTCGGCCTAGTGATATTGCTTGGCCGCTACGGACCTGCGATTTGACACCGCCGGATTTGTTTTTTGTGGGGAGCCAGATCGATGCTACGTGAACAATCCAGGGACGAAACAGGCACTCGAGAACAATATTGGTCAAGCAATGCATGAAATAGGGGCGGAAACCATCGAAAATGTATTAAGCAAGGCCACCCAGTCATTTGAAAGAAATATTAGTTTGTTTATCCTCGGGGCGGCTGTGTTAATGGAGGTGAGGTCAGCATTTGGAAGAGATATCGCTATCTTCCTGAGCAGCCAGGCCTCTCTTAATGCACAGTCATGGGCTGTCGCACAATGCTTATGCATTCAGAACCGGGTGTGACTGTGCTGCGTGCCAAGACACTGTGTTATAGAGGGAAATTAACAAGCGGATGAGCTTGCAAAAAGAGGAGGGTAAGGTTTCCAACATCAAAAAACGCCTCTGCATAATAAGCGGCACTATGGACGAAAAAACCCTAAAAACTGCTTACCTAAAGAGGTCGAATCTTGATGGCCAAGGCTCTATGGCCATTTCTTGACGGTAAAAGATCTAGGGAGCTAATAAAATTAATCAGGTATAAGCTAAGAAGAGTAATAGAAATCCTGACAGGATCCTCCTGCTGAAACACGCAAAGAGACCCAAATTGTCAGATTCGGACATTTATAGACTCTGTGGCGATGTGCAAACGGTTGAGGACAAAACATACATACTGTGTGAATGCAAAGCAATATTGCGTGGGCTTCACCTTCGAAAAACCTCAGCAGAATTAATAGTCTATCCGGAAAACTTTTCAGCCCGGATGAGGTGAAATGGGCTATCAGCCCAATTAAGCCATTTAAGGCACCAGAAATGGACTGTATTTTCCCAGCTCTGTTACAAAATGGTCTAAAATTGCTTGTACCCAACCTGATAGCTCTATTTAGATTTAGTTTCAACTGGGGCTACATACTGCGTACTTAGAGGGAGGTAAACGTGGTATATATGTATCCCAAAACCAAGCAATAAGCCAAGTGAACTACCTAAGCTAAACATAAAGCTTAACATCGTTTTATTTGAAAACAATGGAGAGACTAATTGACGTCCATATCAGAGAAAGCTTAGAAAACAGCTCGCCTCTATACCCCTGTCAATACGCATATAAGAAAGGCAAATCCACGGAAGGAGCTTTGCTAAAGCTGACTGCAATAATAAAAAGCTCCCTTTGTAAAAAGGAAGTTGCACTCTTCGCGTTTCTGGACATAGAGGGTGCTTTCGATAATACTGGATATGACTCCATATCAAAGGCTTTGCTCCAGAGAAAGATCTAATAACCGAGCATAAACTGGATCAAAGCGATGTAAGAAAGCCGGATAATTACTACCTCATCTCCGGAGTGCCATCTTAATCTTAAAGAAGACGAAACAGCTGAACACCTTCTGTGTGCCTGTCCAGCCCTTAACGGAATCAGAAGGAATACCTTCTTCAGGGAACAACTTAACACCGCTGAACTAAGGGGTTCCCCTGCTGGTAAAGTTACAAACTTCATTCGGAAGGTAGAAAACCTACAAGCCTAATCACAGTTCTGGCAAACTGGTACAAAAGATCTTTCAGGTCGAAGTGCCGTATTTCGTAATTGGTGAATCAGAAGTTTAAAAAAAAAATTTAAATATATGCCGACAAGTGTTACATTATCGAAAGCTTCTTCAACTTTGCAAAGGACAAACGAGTATCCTTTCGTGATTTCCACTTTCCACAGTCCCGCAGGATCTTTCTTGGCTATGGTAGGCCATATTAAACAAAGTATGCATTTCGGAACCAGTATTGACATATATAGCATGACCTTCAACTGTTAGGACTTATTGATTTGAATACTTTGGCAAGCGTATGCTCTTGTCCAATTTTCCCTGTAAAAACTTCGCTCACTGTTCTCAAGTGTTTCGATATTTCGGTACGCAAGTGAAAATTCTATTCTCAGTTAAAAGCAGCTGGTTTATACCTTTTTTAGTATATTTGGATATACTACTGTGTCCAAAAAGTAGTCGGAATTTTTTTATAAATAAAAAAATCTTTATTTATTCTACCAAATCAATTTCGTCCCTTTCAGAAAAGTCCCCTCCCGATATAATACACTTATGCCACCGCTTTTTCCAGTCCTCGAAGCATGCCAAAAAGTCTTCTTCCGGTATAGCCTTCAGAGCGCGCGCCGTTTCACGTTGAATGTCTTCAATCGACTCAAAACGGTTTCCTCGGAGTGGTCTTTTGAGTTTTGGAAATAGCCAGAAGTCACACGGAGCCAAAACAGGTGAATAAGGTGATTGCGGAACGATATTAGTCGCATTTTTGGCGAAAAAGTCACGAAGAATCAAGCAAGAAAATTCAGCATTTTTGGTACCAATCGAGACTTGACACGTTTGAGGCCCAAAACTTCTTTCAAAATGGTATTAATTGATCCCTTTGATACGCCAATTTCATCAGCAATGTCTCTTATAGTTAATCGACGGTTTGCAAACACTAATTCTTTAACTTTTTGGATGTGAGCTTTGTCAGTTGAGGTCGTTGGTCGACCAGGGCGCTCTTCGTATTCAACGCGTTCTGTACCTTCTTTGAAAAATTTATACCAATCATATGTTGTTGATTTTGGTAGAGCTCGGTCCCCGTAAGACTTCTTCAACATTTTCAACGTTTCTGCAGCATTTATTCCATTCAGGAAACAAAATTTGAGAACACTTCTTTGTTGAATAATTTCAGACATTGTAAAAATCGCCAAATTCACTTTTTGTGTCGCACAAAAACAAGCGTAACTCAAACACTAATGAATATTTTGACATATAATTTGGCATGGAAGTCAGTAACAGTTGTAAAAATTTAAAAAAAAAAAATATATTGAGCGAAAACATTTACCGGCGTAATTTAAATTGAAAATTTCCGACTACTTTTTGGACACAGTAGTATGTCATTATTAAAGAACTAGGTAGAGTTTTTCCCGGCCAATCTTCTTGTCCGACATAGATACAAGGTAAGACAGACTGTGTAACTCAGCTCATTTGCAACTTCAGTAATGAGAATAATTTATGAGCTGAACCTGATCAGGTTACCTGTAAAGAACGTATCTACTTGCGGCTAAGTATAGGTTCCATCAGTTTTTCTATGTGCTTCCACTCTAGGCACTCTTCTGCTTTTACCAAGTCTTTCAGATATTAATTGGAAAAAAGGATTTGTAAACGGTTCCAAAATAAATCCGCATCCCGATCCAATCAAATCCAATTTATTTATTTTCTCCATGACCTCTGAACCAGGTCATAAATTGCCTGCCACACAGTGTGCTGATCAAGATACTTACTCGTAAAAATAATTTTTCTCAGTGTAGCCATCGTAAATTGTCTTGCAATATTTGTGAACTGCCAATACTCGGGCAAGACAATTCGCATATTTGTCTCCCTCTCACCGGATTCCATGCAACGAATAACCACTATAACCTCGGTCAGTGTGCGCCTTTGTAATACAGTGACTCTGACACTATACCCCCGTTCTACATAAATAATCCACGTTTACCTGTCAGAAAGTCACATATCGCATGAGAATTGACGATCTTAGCCAATGGACAATGCGAGGCTTAAACAACAATCCGAGTCACAATTGAACCATACCAATAGGCATGATTTTTTTTTTTTTATTACTACTGCTTGCACTGCAATTTAATTAAACCATGACTCCCCAATTTGCCAAGAGAAGATGGAACCTCCTGGTCGTCTACACCCGCAGCATCAGTCCGAAGAGGCTCTCAAGAATCTGTGACAACGATTATTGCCCTCTTTCGCATAATTTAGTGTCAACAATTGTTTGGGGGAGATCAAGTGAAATGAAGCGAACAAAAAATCGCCAAGCCAAGTGGAGAACCTAAAGAATCCTCGATGTGCTTGGATGAGACAAGCCATCGCCACAAATGGCCAACACCATTCAAAAGGAAGAAGAAGATTCGAGTCAAGAATTTATTATCGTCCATCGTAAGCTGCAAAATAATGAGTTGTTGCACATCGCCTGGGTTGGCTTTGATTTTATTTTTATTTTTTTATTTAACAATTGGTGTAAAAGGTGACAAATGGACATTTGGTTGAATGGTTCCGTTGGCTTTCTATCCAGCCCAGCCCTCTGGTCAAGCGAAGGCAGGTTGACATTTTTATTGGTGTTGACCGAGATGCGAACTGATTTGCAGTTTCTGTTTTCATTTTGACAATTTTATCCGCGCGATTGTTCGGTGAAGTTTAGTTGTGTGGCAATGATTCATCTGTGGATTGCTATTGAATGTTGTCAGCATAGCCCACACTGGACGAACCGGGAATGGCTTACTTGTGCATACCTCTAGTGGCGTGTTGGAATTAATTTGAGGGCTACGACACTTGTTAAGTGTCAAGTTGAGGGATGTCAAATGGAGATTTTCTCTTTAAATAGTGTCATCGGTGGAATTAATTTGTTTCATTTTTTTTTTCGCAATCTGTTTGTACGGGATATGGTGTTCTTTGGCACACCGATAAATTTTCCATCCCTATAAAATGTATTTTTGTTGTTTAGCAAAATATATGGTCAACATTATTTAACGCTCGTGTGTGTAAGACTCATTTCATGAGCTTAATATACGATAATTCTGTTATCTGTTCTGTTCTGCATACCAGGATTGCTACCTAAGTTTTAAGACACGCAACGTTGCAGATACTTCAAATCTAATGATACACGCGATAGTTGCGAAAACTTCATCTCAGCCAAGAAATTGAGTTCAATCTTTAACCCAACAGTGTGATGTTATCTGGATTCGAGTTTTGGTATTGAAATACCATCCCGAGCCACCGTGTTTCATTGGTATTCCGAATTCAATTGTGGTCGTACAATATCGGTTGTTGTGCTAGAAATCATCGTTTCTGTGCGGGAACTGTGCAAGGAAGATCGTCATGTGACTTATCGTAATATATTGAGGCGTGCTTATGCATTAGTTCTACTCGCATCCATATTAGGCCGTCAAGAAGATTTGTTCCCGTTGGATACCGCATAATTTGGCAATCGTTCGAAAAAATGCTCATGTCGATTGGTCCAAAGAAATGTTTAAAAAAATGATCTTGGTGCTTCAAACGTGTATAAGATCTTGACAGGCGACAAATCATAGAACTGTACATACTTGTGTAACCTGAAAAAAAACTCCAGTCGACTGCAACTCCAACAAAACTTATTCTCCCACAAAACACTTTGATGCGAATTATTGAAGTTTCTTCGGAAAAACCAGACATGTCACCCCCGTGGAATGGTTCACCAGCGAATAAGGAAAAAGTGCTGCTTAACACGCCATTGTCACAAACAAGTCACTTTTTGACAATTCGAAACATCGAACTAATGGGTCATCTACCTTAAAGCTCTGATTTGGCACCCAATGTCTTCTTTTTATTCTCGCATATCAAAAATAAATTGCGAGGTCAACGACTTTGGACCCCTGAAAAACTTTGACATTTCATTTGTAGAATGATAGAGAATTATTTGACAGTATAGTAGATCTATACACACCTGAGGACTGCGGAATTATTGTTGCTTAATTGACTAATTTTCGGTCTATTGTTTTAACACAGCGTGAATTTCGTCGTCGTTTTACTCATCGTTTTGCACTATGTGCGAAAACTATTAAGCGTTTGGCCTCGTTCGACCGAGAATATCACTGCTGTTAATTGAGATAATCCACAAACTTCGATGAGATAACAATGAAGACAATTTGGCATCATCAGTGGTTCGGTGGGTCGAATTTTGACCAAAGACCTGAGAGTGTCGCCTTTTAAAGTGCAAACCGTTAAGTGAGTTTAACTTAGTCAGATGCTCTGTTAAACCTGTTGCAAAAAGAGAATGATTTCGTATCCTAAATCATAATGAGCGACGAAGCCCATTTCCATTTAAGTGGTTCTGTAAATAAACAAATTTTGCGTTTCTGGTGCACGGAAAATCCAAATGAAATTCACGAAAAGCCATAGCACCCTCTCAAAGTGACGGTTTGGTGCGGCTTTTGCTCTAGAGACAAACCATATACAGGTTTTTTTTTTACCCCAAGTTGCTGAATTGAGTCTCGGGCGTTGTTGGTTCAAACACACAGCTCGGGCAACGATGTGAATTTTGAATTACCAATTTGTAGGCACTTTGATCTCCCGTTTTGACGTAGACAGACTTCTTCCTTTGATGCTCTTTGAAATGTCGTTTTACTATAACAAACCACAAATCTTGCGAATCTTCAAAGCCAACATTGAAAAAGAAATCACCAACTTGGAACCAGATGTTTTGTGAGCAACAATTCAAAATCCCCTAAGACGATCGATGACCGATATCATTTTTTTCAACTTTATGTCATTAATTTCACACCTTCATATAAACTTTTTGGGAACACAGAGCCCAATTTTTTTCATTTCTAAGAAAATGACAGCTAATTGAAATTTAGTTCAATATTGTTTCCTAAAACTCACAAACTATACGTACTGAGTGCCAGCAAATGTTTTGATGCAGTCAACAAAAAACGATAGCCTTTTTTTTTAAAACTCAATAGCTACAGAATGTAGAACACCTCTTTCGAAACTCCATGCCCAGCAACGGTGAAGTCGATTTGGCCACTCATCAATTAAAGTACGCACCTCATGCATTGCAAAATTTTCCATTGCTTGGACAAAGCCGCTCTTCAAAGACTGAATACTGGAATGTCAAGTCGTGCAAGTCGTAGTCTCGATAACGGATGACAGCTTGCAGTCTTCGGTCACCAGGTGGCCAATCAGCTGTGGAACTAAAGTTTGGAACATAGTTTTTGTGCCGTTTTTAATTGGTTTTTCTGTATAATCTGAAGCTGGAGCGAATAGTGTTTCATTAGGGGGTCCACAACATTCTCTAAAACATTCGCTTGATACACTTTAGCCGAGGTTTTGACACATTTCTTGCAAAAATGGAGCTCAGTGACCCCGCCAAACCATCACAGAAGCTGGGTGGTAGCCATGTTAAACTCTCCCTCGGAACGAGTTCAGATTCATGTCGTGATGACAGAACGTACTTGTACTCTCTATCGTTTTGTTGATTGAAGGATTCTTCAGTTATGACAACACGATTTTCGAGCGACCGACGTCAACAACTTTTTACCCTGAAAACTTGCATAAATAGTCGTCAAGTTGGAGTGGATTAGTTCATTTCATTCTTGAGAATGTACCAAAGCATTTCCTAGTACTAGGTTATAAAAATCATTTTATATGAAAAGTACAGTTACCTAAAGTTGTTTTTGAATAACTTAAATAAGAGTCAATTGATCTTTTATTTTCTTTGAATTGGTTATAACTTGAATCTTTAGAATAGGCATCCTTTACTGGGCTCTTTTTTCTGCTTTTTGAAGAGTTTCATTCAATTTCAATTTCTCGCAATTTCGTGGCATTTATTGTTCTAAAGTTGTGCGAAGGAACCTAGTTTGTTGCATTTGTTGTAATGAGTCACCTTTTAAGTGTTTGGTTTTTAATTATCAGAAAAACACAGCAAAAAGTACATAAAATTTCACTTTGAGTTGATAAATCGATGCATGGTTTAAATATTATTTTATGTAAATGTTGACCACGACTACGTTTTAAGTGGTCCATACCGAGAGTCCAATTTTGAGTTACTTTTCCGATGGGCTCCTATATCGCTAATAACACGTGTAATATTGTCTTCCAAGGCTGAATAGACGAGCTATTGAACGTATCCTATCCCCATAAGAAAAGTCTAAAGATGTCAATTCTCACGATCTGGCAGGCCAATTCACTGGTCCAAAACGAGAGATAAACTGCTCACTGAACTCATTTCTTAATTGGTCCATAGGCTGATCCATCAATTGCGGTGTTGGGTGGAATGTAGCGCCGTCTTGTTGGAACTACATGTGGACCAGGTTCAGCTGGTGCATTTTGGGCAAAAGATATTCGAAATCATTGAACGATAGCGGGCGCCATTGACAGTAACGTTGCTTTTACGGTCATTTTTGAAAAATTATGGGCTAATATTCCGCCGGACCGAACAATGCACGTTTCCGGATGCATTTGCAGCTCTTGTATTGCCTAAGTTTGCTCATCAGACCAATTGTGTCAGTTTTGTTTATTTACATACCCATTCACCCAGAAATGATCTACGTCGCTGACGACAATTTTCGATAAAAAGCGGATCTCCCCCCAGCTTTTCTAAGGCCCGCTCACCGAAAATTAGACGCTGTGGCAGGTCGTTCAATTTCAATTTTTGCACGAGCTGTATTTTATAAGGTAATAGACCAAGATTCTTGTGTAAAATTTTCTACGTAATCGAGTAAGGCAATCCCAATTGCTGCGTACAAATTTCGATAATAAAATTCAATAATTTGTAAGCGTTGTACGGGTATAAGTCTTTTCCTGATGAAATGTCTATGCTAACTGAGCATATTTTAATCTAACACATGTCAGGAGTCATGCGTGAGCTGTCAATAATAGAACACTGAAAAATCTAACAACACATAATCACACGGTGTAAACACTACTTTTCAAATATCTTCCCAACAAAAAGTCAGCTGGAATCAAATCACGTTATCGTGGTATCTAGCCGTGATCGTGGTTCACCAACAAAGATATTTTAAATGTTTCCGGAGTATTAAACATGACGCGGCTGTATCGAACCGCAAGGGTTTTTAACTATTTACGCAATGACTATATAATGATCAAACAGCATCAATAACCTCATTACTTCGACATGAACGGGATTTAATTGTTGGCTTTGATATTGCCACGCTACCACTTAACGTTTAATTTTTTTGGCTGTAAGAGTATGTGAATGATGTCTAAAGAATTTTATTAAAATTACTTTGGAATTCTTGTATAAAATCATTCAATTGACGAAGATTCTTTTGAGTGCATGTTGGGTGGAACCTTAGCCCTTTTAGGTTCTCTAGAAAAAGTAGCGTAGTGTTCGCGTATAGACCTTGAGTTGATGATCTACCTCCACTGCAATTTAAGTTCGTTGTCAGTTAATTTCTTTCACAGTTCAATCTAGCAGTTCTAATCTAATACCAAGAATCTAGGAGTTAAAATTTTTGGAATTAGCATAGCTTTTTGTAATTTTGAATCTTCGGTCCTTTCTGCATTGGCGGTGAGTGGCAGAGGAGATACAACGAAGAACTTTATGGACTATGCAGCGACATTGACCTAGCCATAACAGTGAAGATCCAACGACACCAACGCTCCGGTCCAAAAAGTCTTCGAATCCGCCCCCGAGGGACAGCGCAGTAGAGGAAGACCGAGACTCAGGTGGCTCACGCAGGTGGTAGGGGACCTCTGCGAACTCATCGTATTGTAAAACTGACTAGCAAATGATCGAGCTGGCTGAAGACGATTTTTGACTGAGGTCCAGGTCCACTCCGGACTGTAGCGCCACCTAAAGTAAATAAGACTACGTTGCAAAACTCCATGGTGCTGAATTTTATCTCTTGGGCTAACTACATCGGTGTTTTCAAAATATGGTGAAACATTACACGTAGCTGATTATATGTTGAGATGTATGATCTCTTCTTAGAGGCTGAAAGAATATTGGTAATTGTCTTGATCAACTTACTCCACCACTTCATTTTACACTACCTGTCGACTGTGCGTGGTCCAATAATTCAGTCTTGCAATTAAACAAGTCTGTATAGTCCTACCAAATATGCTTTTTGTAATAATTTCATTTCGTTTTTAGAAAAGTTGGTTGGAAAAAGCAACTTTGTTTTGAATGAAGGAGAACATACCGACGGAGGGGGCTGTCAAAATACTTTAGATGGATCCAAAGAAATTCTTGCATCTATGAAGTGTAAAATAATTTTTTTTTTGACTTTATGTAAAAAGTCAGCCACATATTCGAGTTTTTGTTCTTATACGTCCCACTGAGAGCTGGTATTTGAAATAATCTTTATTGAGTTTCTAGGATCACCCATTCTGTATTCTGTTGAAAGATTCATGAGTACCCTGTAAAATCATCCTAATTTGAATAGGTTCGATGAAAAACAACAGTCCACAGTTGAATGGCATTCAAGAGTCTGCGTCATAATTTGTCGCGGTTATAAATTCCTCCTCTTGCCATCTCCAAACGTCACCAAACGACTATTCGTGACTGTTTGATGGAATTTTAAGTTTTTGTTGTATCTTGTAGATTTCTTTCTTTTGTTAGGCATAAGCAGCATAAAAATAAAATTGTTGTCTCTCGTTTATAACAAATTAATTTCGCCATTAAATTTATTCGTGGAGTTTACAACTTTTTTACGAGCTCAACCATCACAGGTGAACTAGCATCGAAACTATCCTATCCCATCGGTTGATGTGGACCATGGACCGTTCGTGATTGGCCGCCTGTGAATTACGAGTTCCAAAATTATGAATTCATATTGTTTTTACGAGCCGAGGTTGTCTTTTGGACATGGACAAATAGTTTTATTATTCTGGAAACGATAGTGGGAATCGCCCCTAACAAAGGGGAGTTACAGATTGAGGCGTTACTTTTGTTGCTAATTGATTTTGATTTACGATCTGCTCGTTATAAAATGTCAAAAGTTGAAGTACACGCGAGGTGACTTTTGCTGTTGCTTAAAGTTACAGTTGAAACTGTGTAGCTTAAAACGAATGTGACTTTTGTTTGTCAGATGATGACCTCATTCAGCGCATGAGATGGATTAGCTATGGCCAATGAAATCAGTAGGTGCCTAGGGCTATAAATGACACAAAACAGATGGCAAGTGACTTTCTGAAGAAGCCATTAGAATGTTGTTGTTTTTTTTTATGAATTGAATTTTCTTTCTATTGTAGTTAGCCATGGCAGTTCGGCCCACGAGTTGTTATTGAAAAACATACACCTCTTCATTTGGAGTTGTGTAGCGTGTGGAAATAATCAGATAAATCAGAATTGCATGTTTGCTTCAAGTTTTTTCTTTGTACTATGCCTCATTTAACAAACGAAGGAAGTGAAAAAATTAAGTACTTGCCACCATTGGTTTTCGAATGTCTTAGAACAAATCCAATGGTTACCGACCATACAAAACAGAAAGCAATTAATTTTTCTTTGAAATAAAAAAAGTGTTGTCTTCAATTGTGTCCAGCATAAATACTGTACTAACTGGGGATCGGATACAATTAAAAAATTTCCGTTGTTCCACATGAAGAGTGAAGACTGGTTAAGGACGTTTCAGTCTAACCAAAGTTATGTCCTAAGACTTTGTTTTTATACGTGGATACTACTTGTATATATATCATCAACTGTTTTACTATAGAATGACTAAGGATCATACATATATATAAACAAAATTTTTTTAAATGACGTCTTCGTTTCTGTAATAGAAAAGCTGTGCGCACCCGCCCGATGGGAGCTTTTGAGGTACTTATCGTAGTCAATCCGTAAATTTATTTTATAATAAGAAGTAGCGATGAATTCAGCGGAAAAAGGATTCTACTGAGCTGGGAATGATCAATATACCTGAATCTGGGCATCCTCTGTCAATTGCGTAAGGTCTAATGTGGTATACTGATGGGTCAAAAATGTAGCTTGGTATTAGTGCTGGTATATTAAGGCTAAATCACAAAGAGTCGAAGGCACCAGTGATATTCGAAAGACTTTATTTCTCTGAATGCCCATTCATTCATAGGAGCAAGAAAACGCCTGGCCAGCGCTTTCCGTTAATTTAGTTGATGCCAGAGCGGTACTGTGTCGAGGGCACTTCTTAGGGTCACAGGACCCAGAACTGTTTGCAACTCTACGTCGGGTTGAATCCAACTGGATAACCTTTTCTGTATTTTTAATAGGTGAGTGGTGGTGTTTATTAATTTTAACAGCATAATGAATAAATTCAGCGATCAAAGTATTGGCCATCGTTAACTATGAATTTTTACCATCTTTCTTTCATCGAATCAATTTTGCACTTCTTCGTTACAATGAAAGTGATGTTCCGAAAGTCCGTGCTGCATTGGTCGAAACAAGTAGTAGTTATCAGAAGAGGTCAAGTCTACTGAATACGGCCAGTAGGGCTGAACTGCCCAATAAATGTTTTACTTCGTGTGCAAAAGGTGGACGAGAAGTGTCATGATCTTTGCTTGATTTAATCTAATCAGTTCTTTACTGTAGCGATCCTCGTGTGACCATGTTTTAGCAGTTCATAGTACACCATTTACTTCTGATCCCACCAAATACACAACATTACCTTCTTTCCCTAGAAATGTCCCACTGTTTGTAAGGTAGATGGTTGGCCTGGGTCTATCCATGATTTTTTTTCGCTTGGGACTCTCGAAATAGACCCACTTTTCATCGCCAGTAACATGTAAGGAACCTTTTCTTTTATACCGATCAAGCAATATCTCTGAAATGGTTCACCTTTCGATGTTTCTTCTAATTGATATCGAGCCCTTCTTCCTTCTTTTTGGATCTTTCTCTATTCTTTTAAACGTTTGGTTTACGATTAACTTTCAATGTTTCTGCAAGCTGTGTTTAAGCCGAGTCTATATAAAACAATGCTTGCAATTCTGCATCTTTACATTTTTTCTCTCGTTTTCCACAGTCTTTATGGTCGATGCCAGAATCACCTCTTTTGAGGCTATCAAATCAGTTGGAGCATGTTTACTATAAACTTCCATTAACAATCGATGACTTTCTGCAGCAGTTTATAATGTAATAAAACTGTACGCAAATGGTGCTTATCTGACGCAAAATTTGAGATGTTCAAGGTGAAAATTTTGTAGTTTGTAGAATACGAGTACAATCACAACCTATGACACACAGTATTTTATTGATGGATGTTTACCCTCCAAAGTATTGTAATAATGTATTTGTTATCATTGACACAAACCATAGTAGTAGTTTAGCCATCTGTTAGTCAAATCAACATTTCGTTATTTCACACATATAAGGTTTAAGCCGCAGTCACCGTGACGATTCCTACCGGCAGTAGTGCTATTCAACAGGACCTGTGGCCGGCATCTTGTAATTAGCCAAATCGTTGCAACCTTCGGTGCCGTCATTCTGAATATGTTTTCTATAAGACCCCTATTTGTTCTATCTACCCTCGTCTTTTACTAGACAATTTCGTTAATGGGAAAACCCTTGATAATTTGACTGGGGCCCGTCCAAAAGTACAATATAATATTTGCCTCATTACCGTCGAGATATTTCATGTTCAGTATTCTCGGTGTTGCATTGTATTGCTTCAATCCACTTCAAAATAGATAAGCGCAACAAGTATGACTTTAAAACGTAGCAGTATTAAAGTGGCTAGTGAATTACTAAAAAATGTTGTGCTCAAAGAAAGGAAGCCGAACCCTCCTGCCGTTTAGTGTATGTGGAAAAAGGATCGACTTTTAACTTGCAAAAGTAATGTGCAAGGTATTTATAGAGGCGAATAGAAACATTTCTCTTTTATAGAAATACTCCATATCTATCCTCAATTATAGCAGGAGTAGTATTACAAGCTTTCTTACTTTATATCCGGAGGCTGAAGTCTGAGAAATAATTTAATAAAATTCATCTGTCCCCATACACTGAATGCCTTCCAAAGCACACATATGATTGAGCGTATTTTTCTCAAGAGTACTGTGGCCTTTGAGAAGTTACCGGCGACTTATTTTAGGTAAATTAATTGCAAAAAACATTAAGTAGTTCTTGGTGTTTTCGATATCCGATATATGCGATTCCTCTAGAGACTGTATTGCCTATAAGCCATCTATAAGCCAACAATTTTCAGACGTGAAAGGGTACCATCGGGTGGATCTGCTAAAAGGTACCTTGGAGAAAGACGAAGATTCTGTCTCTCTTGCATTCAATGCTAAAATCAAGTAATGTCTGTCGCATTCAGAAGCCGATTGACCAGCACAAGCAATACTCTACAAATAACTCTCTTTTCCCATGCATATTGACGGTAGCTTAAGAAAGAAAAGATAACATTTAAACCAGGAGTCACCGATCGCGATTGGGATATCTAACGAATCCAATCAGTTTGAATGCTGTAAAATTCCAGAAGCAGCAAACTCAAATGTCAGTTGTAGGCCCATTCGATACGGAAAAGTTTTTGTTATATGAGTACTAGAGTTGTGTCCGTTTATTGGCAAGGTCTTGATATAATGCATCATGCCCTAACATCATGCGCCTTGGCGCGGGCCTGTTATACTAAGTCAGGCGGTGCTGCCTGAGCTGACCTTTTATTTCCAGCCTTATTCGTGGGAACAGAAATTTAATGGAAAACCTAACAAAAAACCCAAAATATACAAAAAACAAGCAATCTCTGCCCAGGAAGAGTTAGAGGTGAGTGAATGGGAAATCTCGACTTCATCCACCTCCCTCCTGGTAAGAGCATTGGAAGAAGCAGAAAAACATGTACAATAGTATTATTTAAAGTATTACCCATCTGAAGCTATAACTTTTTCCCATCTTTCTGGCAATTTGTGGATCCCATCCCAAAAGAACTGCGCCGGCTTGGCAGCCAAGAATGAATCAAGCCAATTTTTGATATTCTGCTCTGATATGAACCGTATTTTAGTGAGGGCGTTCTGCATCGACCGGAACAAATGGTAGTCAGAAGGGGCAAGGTCTGGGCTATAAGGCGGGTGGGGTAAGACTTCCCATCCACTGTTTTCCAAATAGTTCTTAACCGGAATAGCAACGTGGGGCCGAGCGTTGTCATGATGGAAAATTATTGCCTCGTGTCTGGTCGCATATGACTTCCTTTTGTGGCGTTCCAGCAGCATTTCGGACATGCAAAACCGCCTTTTGACGTCTCTCGGCTTGAGTTCATGTGGAACCCAATTTCCTTGCTTTTGAATATATCCAGCTGCTTTTAAACTTTTTGAAATGGCTGCTTGAATGACACCCAAAGATTCTGCGAGCTCTTCTTGTATTTGGCAACAATCTTCATAGAGTAATGCTTCCAGTTCTTTATCTTCAAACTTTTTTGGCTGCCCAGGACGTTCATCGTCTTCCAAGCCAAAATCACCACTTTTAAATCGTGCAAACCACTTTTGGCACGTTCGCTCAGCTAGCACATGTTCACCATAAACTTCCACCAAAATACGATGTCTTTCGGCAGCAGTTTTCTTCATATTAAAGTAACGAAGAAGAACTCCCCGCAAAAACACTTTTCCAATCACAAAGTTCGACATATTTGAGTGAAAAAAAATTATTGTTGTTTACGCTTCAAATGAATAACATATACTGAAATAACGTACAATGACAGTAGCTTTCCAACGCATGTTCCAATGGAATAATAACAATGGAATAAGACAAGTTACGCCATCTCTTAGCGAACCGCACGAATTAAGTTATAGACCCAATACAAAATATATACGGAGAGGAAGGACTGGCAAAAAAAGCAGTAATCACGCCAAATAAAATTGCAGTTTTCACAGATGGCTCCAAAACAAAGGAAGCAACAGGTTCGCGTATGTTCCCAGAAGACCCAGAACTAAGAGTGTCTATAAGTCTCGAGAACACAAGCAGTGTCTTCCAATTAGAGATTCTGGCTGTCCTCATGGCGGCTGAGCAATGCAGATGAGATCGGTATCTGGTAGAGATATCGCTATCTACATCGACAGCCAGGCCGCTCTTAAGGCAGTGGAATCAATAAACATAACTCTAATACAGTCAGGGGTTATCACACAATGCTCAAAGCATTATGCATTCAGAACCGGGTGAGACTGTGCTGAGTGCCAGGACACTGCGGTAAAGAGGGAAATAAGCAAGCGGACGAGCTTGCAGGAAAAGGAGGGCTCGACAACAGTGAGGTTGCTAACGTCAAACGACTCCTCTGCACACAAAAGCAAATAGCCATAAAGGTTGCCAACATAAGGTGGTCGAATCTGGAAAGACATAAGGTATCGAAGGCTTTATGGCCACTTCTCGATGGTAATAGATCAAGAAAGCTTATAAAGCTGAACAGGGATAAGCTAAGGACGTTAATAGGAATCCTGACAGGACACTGTTTTCTGTTAAAACACGCAAAGAGACTCTAATTGACAAATACAGACATTTGTAGATTCTGTTATAATCTACAAGCAGTTGAGGACATAACACACATATCGTATACCCGAAGGAAATTCTTAGGAAAATACTTTTTCGAAAACTTGGAGGAAATAGACGACACGGATTTCAAAGGCCTTCTTGGCTTTTGTAGAGAAAAGGCAGGAAGATTGTCTATGTTTTTCCCACTTACAGTTAAATTCAACTGGTACCACAGGGATCTGCAGTCAATTACATCATATATACATATGTATCGGTAAGCGGTAGAATGTAGCTTGTTGCACTATTATGATATTTTAGATCGAATTATTTAATATAAAGTGTAATTGGGTCTTGACTATGTTTTGCCGCTGCAACTGCAATATATTGCTTCTTTTTTCCACTGTTCAAATTTCAACGCGGTAACCTGAATTCGATAAAACCGCCGCAATGATGTTTTAAATGTTAAAAATTGGGTATGGGGATTGTTTTTGTCAACGGCAGGTATTCGAATGTCGGCAGTTACGGCCATCATCTACGAGTATTGTCAATAGTTGATTTAAGAGAGGCGCACTCCTCCGGTTACATTACGGACAAGAATGTTAAACGCGTGCTTTAATCCACGACCTTAAATATTACCTAAGCAACCGAATATTAGGGAAGGAATTATTCAGAACATTTTGCACTGTAATGACAAAAAAACGTCGATGGTTGTCAATATTTCATTAAATCGTCAAATGTCAAGACAAACATTTTTTAAACTTAATTACAATATTACGGGCGAAAACGGAGGTGTTTTATTTATTTTTGTTTTGTTTCCGACAGTAGGGATTCCAAGGTCTTGTTGTAAACGGACAATTCCTCTTATCACTTTGTTTTCAAAAGTTTGTAAAATATTGGCATTGGTGTTCTTAATACGCCCCAAAGTTGTCCACATCGGCTTTTACACCTGCTTATACAATACATATAAGAGCAGCTTGTTTTCGATACTGTTATATTTACTAAGGAATCAATACTTTTCTCTGTATTTGTTTCGAGTTGCGGAATTTCATTTAACCTTTGCGTCGCGAGTCATTCACCGGTATTTAACTTTGTTTGAGAATGGAATATAAACTGAGTTTTTGAGGATGGGCAACCAATTCGTAGTAGTAGATTCGGTCTCATTGATGGCTATCCGCCAGGCCGTTCTCAATTCAACTTCTTTATCGAGAGCTCCTTGCAGTTTAACCGTTGTTACGTAGCTTGAATGATCTCATAGGGTATTCCTTCGGTATACTCGTAAAGGAGATAAAGTAGTGTACCGAGAACACTCTATGAAGTGCGGCTTTTCGTTTTCGAGTCTGACATGGGAAATTTTAATCTCGAAATACTTTGTTCGTGACAAGACCTGCCGTAATTTAAACTTTATGCCTTCATGCTTTAGCTTCCTTAAACGCTTGCGAGACTTTCGGGAGTACGCTTGAGCAAATCTGTTTTTATTTTATTGCTTCCTCAATAATACAAATTTTTTAAATTTTACCATTTAGGCTTTAAGGACTTGGGTTTTCGGTCAGACATCGAGAAGCAATATTTCGCGGTGGATAATATTTTTGTTCTTCACGTTATAAGCTTCTCCCAATAGCTCACATTTATGTTGAAAATCACCATCTGGGATAATTGTAGTAAATTTCAACAATTTCAATTCGTTGCGGTTATAAATACTTGTAGCGTTTGCGTGCTGCAAAAAAGCACAGTATTGAATACAAATCTTTTGACCGAAACATCTGTATTTGGTCGTAGTTATCCAAGTTGCTTCCTCTGAAGGTTCTATTATGGCAATCTTCTATTGTGCGAACTTTGCAACTTTAAAACTCGTTTCCCTAAAAACAAGCTAATTTCAATGTGTTTCTTCCGACAAATGGGTGGTTCCTTCGTCACATCTGACTCCGGGAGTAAGAGATGACTTCTTTTGTGTGAAAATGCTGTTGGATTCAAGTAATGTTGGATGTTTATTCAATCGCTCTTCTTTTGTTGACCGGTTTTTTTTTTGCCCTCTGTTGATTTACATTCCTCCTTCTGCCGGTTTTGGTTGATATTTTTTTGTTTGTCCCCTTTCCAAAGGCTATTCATGAGAATTCACATTTGAATGGACGGTCGAACTAATTAAGAAAATATTTCACTAATTAATGGAGAGCGGCAGTAGAGAAGCTGTGGGCTGTCTAGGAATCAGCGGATGGATTTGTAATTTTTTAATTGGTTTCACCCGGTTTGGGAGAAGACGAAGATTCATTGGTTAAATCGGATGGAATGTTGCATTTAGAAAGAATTGACGTGTCCTAGGGTTGATTATAATTTTTAATTTGACGTTGCTTGCTCTGAAAAGGTGCACATCGGTGGTACGGATGGTGGGTTTGTTTTATGGAAATTTATTTTGGGTTGTTACCAGTATTTGTCTTCATCAAAAGTAGAGCATTTGATCGAACGTTCCAATGCAGATGCAATGTTACTAAATCTACCGTTTGGTATTAATGGTAGACATGTGCACTGTTGACACATTTGGAAATTTATGACAAAAACTTGACGAGGGTACCGGATTCGGTGGCAAATCAAGAAGCTGGACATTTAAAGGTTTTGTTTACAATTACCGCCTTTTGGAATAATTTAACCGATACGTTGTTGTTGTTGTTTTTTTTTTCTAAATATTGAGTCGACATAAACGAAACTGTGTGGTATGCTTAGAAAATTGATACTCGATAAGTTTTGCCTGCTGTCTATTCTTTGCCAGTTTCCTAGTTTGAATGGAATCATCCCACTCAGTATTTAAAGCGGTAAAAACCAATTCAAGTCAATGAACCTTGAAGGAGTTTGTTGGAAAGTGTACATTTTGGGGTAAATCTTGTCAGTATAAAATATCTTTCCTGAACAAATGGTTTGGTATTGATCTTTACTCGAAGCTGTATCACATATTATCGTGAGGGAACTTAGTTAATTCTATAAATTCAACGAAGTGTTTTTGTTTTAACGTTCTCTTATATTAATTGTGCCTTTCATTGAGTTGATCTGCCGGAATCGACGTTTTGTACACCTGTTTCCTGGTAGTTTTCAGGAATTATCAACAAAAAAAACAACTTCTTTTTGCAAGGATTTAACAACTTTTGGCTGCTTGAGATCGAATCCAATTTAATTAGCCAAGTTGCTATTCGAACTTGGTGAAAGAGCTCCTAAATGGGATACACCGATATCGAGCACAACATTGTCTTTTGCAGATTTTTTTTTTAAATGTATTCTATAGGTTGTAAGACAATATCAGGTGAAATACATACAAAAATAAAAATTTGTTTAAAAATATGAGTACAATATTTAATTTCATATATATACAATTTAATTATAAGAAACAATCTTTGTCATGCACAAATAGGGTGCAAAGCAGTGATGATTTATTACGTCTACGTCTTTTATTCCGAGAGATACCTATACCTAGCGTCTTAAGTCAATTAATCCACAGCTGTCATGTTTCCTTCTTCACTGATTTGCAATCCTTATTTCTTTGTCGACTTCGTATTTGCATTCCTTGGCTACAGAACTGTCGCCTTTTTGTTAAACTTTCGTCGTTTCCATTTTTAGAAGAATTGGTTGTGATTCTCTGTTTCTATTCAGTTCCTTAGTAAACTTTTATTGACAGGGCCATAGTTGAATCAGAACAACAATCAGATGTTGATACGGCACTATCGAAGCTTCATCCGACAATATTCGAAACGACGACCAGTTTGATATCACATTCGGTGGACCAAACCCAAATTCAGGAAATAATGCTCTGAACCGATCGGCCACAATGTCATTTCATGGCCAAGGAGTCTCTAACAAAGCTGATCAATTTATTTTCTGTTGTAATTTTAAGCTCGATTATTCATACTTCTCATTGGAATTGGATTGGCGATGGCGATAGCGATGGCGCGATAGTTAGCTCATTGGACTATCACGCAGACAGTCTGGGCTCGATTCCTGGCTGGGTCACCAACAATTTTTCAAATCGCCATCACCCTTTCGGCGGGCAATGGCAAACTCCCGAAAGTAAAATTGCCTACGAAAAAGCTTCTAAGGAGTGCCGTTCGGACTCGGCGATAAACCGTAGGCCCCGCTCAGATGTGACTAAAATGACAACATGAGCAACACAAATGAGTGTCAAGAAGCTAGGCCATGGCCCATACCGGGCTGCCAACGCCACAGTTTTTTTTTTTTTTTTTTTTTTTTTTTTTTTTTTTCATTGGAATTGGATACCTGGGTTTCTTCCGACGAATGAATTATATGTTGTGTTGACACTAACCACTCTTATGCGTTCAATAAATTTGCAGGAACTCGGTATTATGTTTTTGCGGTACGAAATCGATCGGTTTCCAAACAGTGCGAGTTTTGAATAATGCGCCCAGTTAACCTTGTTTGTGAGACTGGTTTGCTGGTTCACAGCGGAACATATTTCCGTTTTCTTCCTGTGCGTTTAAGGCAGAATATTGCAGCTGTTGTCGAAAGTGTGCGCCTAAACCTGAAGACCACAGTTCGCTAAAGATCTTTGCAACTAAATATTAGTCACACTAGCCTAAAGAGAATTTTCCATAAAGATCTCGGATACATCGTCCAATTTACTTAGAAATTGAAGCAAAATAACCACTCGCTTGGTTATAGGTTTACAGCAGCACGAAATTGACGCCAATTGTGCTCAAAAAATCATCTTTTCGGATGCATTTACATATCGGCGGCTACGTGCAAATACGCCATATGCATCCTAAACGTGTGACTGTTTGGTGTAGTTTTCAGAGTGGTTTTGGTATTGGAACATTTTTCTTCCAATGCGACAATGGAAGAAATGTAACAATCAATGGAAAGAACTACCGACGCATGATAACCGATTTTTCATGGACGAAAATCGAGGATTTGGACTTGGGCGAGCTATGGTTCTAGCAAAATGGGGCTACGTGCCACACAACATGTCCGGCAATCAATTTATTGTCCACTCAGTTCACTTATCATCAGTCATTTTTGTGATGTTGCTTGGTCGCCGCGGAGCTGCGGATAAACGCTTTTGGGAACCACTAATGATTGGTGCTATGTGAATAATCCAGAGATGATCCACGTACTCAAGAATATTATTCGTTAATATAGGGACAGAAACTATCAATGAAAGCCGAAATCGCTGCACCGTATGTGCCCGATTTGGCTCCCTCGGACTATTATCTCTTCCCAAACCTCAAAAGATGGCTCATCAATAAAAAAATTCAGCTCACGCGAGGAAATCTTCGACGCCACGAAGGAGTATTTTGCAGACTTTCCGGAAAATTACTTTTTGGACGGGATCAAGAAGTTGGGAAATCGCTGGAATAAGTGTATCAAGCTAAAAGGGGACTATATTGAATAAAATAAAAGAACATTTAAAAAAAATTTTTTTTTCATTCCCAAGGAGGTTAATTTTCACCCCACCTAGTACAGTTGTTATGTCCCTCTAAGCCTTACTATTGAGCAATACGAACGAATCGTCGAATGCATAGTTCTTGATGCTACGGATCATACGCCAACTAATAAAGCTGGTCATTTTAATGCATGGGCAGTAGAATGGGGAAGTATGCGAACGAATATAAGGGAAACCATTCTCCCCGCAGCGCTCTCTAGTTAGGACGCCGTCATAGCTAATATGGGAAATGCGAACACGTTTAGTAGAGCGGGTGCAGGCTCGATTGTTGATATTACGTTCGTTAGTAGAAGCTTATCTAGGCATACGACTTGGCGTGCCACCAATCACTACACCCACGGTTTTACACGATCTCGAAACACTCAGTCTCAAACTAGCAAGACGAAATGGAACGTGAACACCTTAGATGAGCAGCTCTTGGAGTACGCAATCGCTGAAGCTATAGTTGAAGGGAGAACAGCGAACGAGCTCGTACCTCAAGTAACTTGACAACTGCTCGCTGCCTGCGATATATCAATGGTTCGAACGGAAACACAAAACCGCCGCCATTAAGTCTAGCAAAAGACAGTGCTTTAAGGATCTTTGTACGCAATTGAACGCAAATGTATGGGGTAAAGCGTACAAAATTACAACCGCGAAGCTCAAAACGCCTCGGGGACCGACGGAGTTCTACTAAGCAAGATCGGAGAACTACGTAAACACATTCCTGCCATAAAAACCGATGAACTCACCTCGGCAGTCGAGAGGGTAGATGATCGAAAAGCTCCTGGTCCAGACGACATACCAAATAGGGCTTTAAAAATAGCATTGAGCATGTATAATGCATGCTCAAGGGAGGGAATATTTCCGGAACAATGGAAATACCATCGGTTAGTATTATTACCGAAAGAAAATAAACCACCGGAGGAGCCCTCATCTTATCGACCGCTCTGTATGTTCGACACTATGGGCAAAATATTAGACCGAATCATATGCAATAGACTACGGCCTATCATTGAAGCCAATAATGAACTCGCGGAATATCAGTACGGTTTTAGAAAGGGCCGATCGACAATCGACGCGATTAAAGTCGTAATATAGGTAGACAAAGCTCAATCGGCCATAGAAGGAAGACTATGGAAAGGAAGCAGTAAAAAGTACTGCGCCGTGGTTACACTTGACGTGAAAAATGCTTTTAACTCGGCAAACTGGTCGCGTATTTTATAATGCCTCGAAAGATTAAATGTACCGAAGTACATATTAAGATTGATCAGGAGCTACTTTACCGATAGGTTGCTCCTTCACGACTCTTACTCCATATACAAAAGCTTTTTTTTTTGTTTTTCTGTGTATGGCCTGAGAACTGAATTCTAAGTTCTAAGTGTCACCGAAACTGACCACTGCATGAGGACAAACACTACTTCTTTGATGATTTTCCCCAGAGTGCTTGCAGTTTCTTCTGCTTCTTTTACCATTGTATTGATGCACTCGTAGTTGTGCTTATCATAATTTGTTCTGAGGGTTTCCCTCATACTCCGAATGCAATTCTACAAATAAATGGATAATTCCTTTACCTTCTTATATTCCATGTTTTTCTCTTAGTCTTTCGCTACTGAAATTAGATATCGTTGTTTTCTCGTAGATTCTTTCAGCTATTGTACAATTGCAATTGGACAGTGGCTTTCATAAGATATCATTCTATTTACGCATCTACTTTTCCATCTGTTTTGGACATCCGGGTGACTACATCTCAACCCTTAACTGACGGTCAATATGTCAATTTGGTTATAAAATACTCTGTCCCATTCTGTTAATTGACACTCAAACTCTGTGATACATATCTTTTATGGTTGGCTATGATCTGATTCTTGTCTGATGAATCCAATTTCAAAATAGGTTGTGATATAAAAATGAGTGCATATTTTATCTTTACCTGTGATTTCATGAAGTCATAAATGAAATTCGTTCTATTTAGCCATAAGTACGTGCTTTGTCTATCTTTTATAGAATAACAAAATTGTGTACTTTTATGGGCCAGTAAAAGAGTAAATTTAAAACGGAATCTTTCTTACAACGAAAGACTCTATCATTGACTACCGTCTATTCAGCGATTGCATTCATTTCAAGATTTGCTTTCGTATCCTGCAGTCATTCTCATCATCATTCAAGCTCAACCTAATAAAATCCTGATCTACGGACCCCCACACAATTTGTTAACAAATAACTAATTTCCACAAAAAAATATGCCTCCGCAGCCAATAAGATACTCGTATCTGTTTATTTTTTATGCGCCACAATCAAGTGGATACGTTTTTATGACCCCAACGTGCATGCGTTATTCTTAACCCTGCAGGGAGCGCACAACCCATTCGTTTCAGCCTTTCTTTCGCTGCCAATTCTTTTGGTAGTCCTTTTTCCCTTTTGAAACATTATCTGCATTCTCTACCTCACATTCTGAATTTATTCAGCCATAAATTGTGATTAATAAAATTTATTCTGTCGGTCTTTTGTGTATCAACGACGTCGGAGCAGATCTTCGAAGTAAGAACGAAGAGTTCCAAGTTGGAATCATGATCCAAGACAGAAGCAGCAACACAATCACCAGCAGCGACATTTCGCACGCTGCCGCATTAATGACTTTCTTCATTAATGCGAGACGATGAGGAAGAAATTATGAATCAGGAGCAAGAAGCAAGGAACAAGGAATGAGAAACAAGATGGAAGAAGCCCTACACCATCCAGGCCAAATGATATCCTTAACTGGACGAAGGAACGACTTTAACAGGGAGCGCACGTTAAGCGCGATAATGTGTGCACTCCGGACTGCCGAGTGATATTTATGTGAAAATGATTATCGCATGCAATGGGCTAAGTTAATGACTTTGTCGCACCTGTGGCAAAAGAGTTGTACTCTCTTGTGATATTGATCCAATATTGATTGCTTATGCGGGACAGAGTGCAGATCCTTAGGTTAGTTACATACATACTAACACATACACTACCACGACCTTACTATGATAAGTGGCATCTCTAGTGGATTAAGTCTTTTGTTCTGTTCGAGTCGCTCTCTGTGCAGAAGAGAAGTATAGAGTAGCAGAACGCCAAACCGACACATTCCTGCCAATGTAAATTAATTAATTAAATTAATTATCCTGGCCCTTGTTCCTGGTCGTCCTAGTGCGTCTGGTCCTCTTCTTGTAGGTACTCGGCAGTTTGGTCGCTCTCTTGGTCTCCAAGTCTATCTCATCTGTTGGTCATTAGTTTAAGTGCACTCTCGAGCTTATGCAAAGTTGATATTGATGCAATTTAATGCGCAGCAATGGAGTTGGCTGGGGGGTGGACATCGACATGAAGACATGGACTTGGACATGGCCATGGACACTGGGCGAAGCAGTAGTGGACAATTCCCGGCTACTAAAGCGTGCATTTATATTCCAAATGGAATTTTTGATAAAAAGCGTTTGCCCTTGCTATAGTGTGTGTGTGAGTTGTTACTTAACGTTGCGCTGCTGCTGCGGAGCTTAGGAAATTAGGACAGCGCTGGTGAAACTTAACGTTTGACGATGCTCCCGGGAGTGGACATTTGAAATTGTCGGTTTTCCTTTCTTTGTTTTTGTAAGTCCTTCGAGTAGGAAAATTAAAATGCACGTCCACGCAAAATTGGATTTCTTTTTGTTTTTGAATTTGTAAAATTTTTGTCTGTTGTTGAGAAGTATCTCCGAAAAAGTGATGAAAAGATCTTGGGGTAGGACAAAGTGGATGACATTTTCTTTATGGGTGGTTAAATTAGTTTCTTTTTTGTTTTACTGTGGGAGACAGTGGAAAGCTCAAACTGGTCATTAGGATCCATTTGCCATTTAACTGACTTTATGGAGTAGGAAGTGTGTGTCTTTATTTTCTTTTAAAGTTTTATTGTGATTGTGTTGGTTGCAAACTAGTCACATTGCATTTGCTGATGATTTTTCTTCTGATATTTGAACTCAAGCACATTCCCAATGGTGTAATCAAATGTCTGTTTTAAATCATAGTTCTACTGCCGACTGAATTGACTTCGTAGTGTTGAGTTCTCTTGAAGAAAATCGATTGCTGCCTTGTACGAACCCGATTTTTGAAGCGCGATTCGCACACACTCTAGTTTCTTACCGGGAATCATTTTGTTCTTTTAAGTCCTGGGGTTTTGGCGTACAGCATGTTATGAATTTTTCGCAATTTTGTTTTTTAACTCCAGACAGCAGTTTTCATCAAAAACGAGCCCATAGTTGAAAATGGCAATATGTTTTAGAGTCGTGAGAAGAACGTAGATCCTTCTTATACGTTTGCGTAACAGGCAGCAGAAGCCTTCACACGATTTTTTAAGGCAATGAATTTGTTTTTGTCAACAAGAAATTGATTCTGTATGTTGGTCACATTTAGACCGTTAAATTGTCTAAAGAAAAACAAGAAAAACAATGTTTTTTTTTAGAAATTCGACGTTTTTCATCAACATACTCTCCGAGTGATACATTCATTCCAATGCATCTTTAACTTTGTGTTGCCCTTTTTTGTAGAACGATTTGTCATTGCTCTCAAAATAGGTCTCAGTTTCGGGAATCACTTTTCATTTAAGACAAATTTCTTTACCTGGAGCATACCTTCAAGGTCTGCAAAAAGCCAGTTGTCGCTGGGGATCAGATCTGGAGAGTAAATTGAGTGCGAAATTCATTCAATTTAGCCATCGTTTTTATCGATTTGTGACGCGGTACATTGTCTGTTTTTTCTACACTAAATCAATGCAGTAGTACCAAGTTACATTGTTGATAGCTTTACTTTTCTCAAGATAGTCGATGAACAAAATACCAAATTACCATGGGTTTCCTAAAATACGGATGCCATAATTTTGCCAGGCTACTTTTACGTTTTTGGTCAATTTGGACGGCCTCCAGCGGCTGCTTTCCACTGAGCTGACGATCTTCTTAATATCACAATCGACGTATGAAATTTCTTTTATCTCGCTTGAACGACTCCGACGATAGTTAATCCGGTGCTTGCAAACGTGGCACGCATCTTAAAAGCAACTTACGCATGCTCAAATTTTCGTGTGAAACAGTAAACACACTATCATCTGAATTCTTTAAGGTGTCAGCTGCTATGTCACACAACTTCACTTTACGGTCTTTCAAAAGAATTTTGTGGACCTTTTTATGTTTTCCGAAACAGCAGCCGATTTTGAGCGACCAGGGTTCAGTTCAGTATCATCGGTGCTTGTGAGACCGTGTTTAAATAGTTGATTTCTCTAGTGCAGAGTCTCCATAACGCTTATCAAGCCATTGTTTGGCTTCAACAGTATTTTTTCGCCATTAAGAAATAATGTCCGGATTTTTCGCAGATCTTCTTTGAACGTGGCAATATCAGCTTATTCTATTCGCCTCAAGCTGTTCGGTTACCGAATTCTTTATATGTAGACTTCCTCTTATACGCGCAGATCTTATGCAATCGCGTTTAGTGACTCCACTAGACATTCTTAACATTTTCATTTCCGCTGCCGTCATTTTGTTTTTAAACGCTTCGTACATTGTCCAGCACTGTGAACCGTATATAAGAGCTGGTCTAACAACCGTGGTGTAGAGTTTCCTCTTCAATTTAAGTGGAAATTTTCGGTCGCAAAAGATTCCCGAATTTTCCCGCCATTTCATCCATCCCACACTCACTCTGTGGTTTACGTCGTCGTCACATTTCGCTATTATGTTAACTATTGATCCTAAGTACTTAAAGATAGGAAGAACTATTCCGCCTAACATTATATCCGGAACAGGTCGCAACGGATGCGCAAATGGGCACATCAAATGCTCCGTCTTTGAACGACTTATTTTAAACCCGTTTCTCTCTAGCTAATTTCTCCATGAATCTAAGGCGTTCTGTAAATCTTCAACGTTATCGCTAAGTATAACTGCGTCGTCAGCGAAGAGAATTGGCGTTACATTTGTTTCGCGCATGCAGCCTTTTAAAATATAGTCGAATACTGCGTTAAAGAGGAAAGGGCTAAGTACGCTTCCTTGATGCACTCCGACCTTAACTGGAAATTCTCTCGTTAGTCCAGCAGAGCTTTTAACCGCAGTTTTCACGTTTCCGTACATGTCTTGTATTATTCTAACATACGTTTCCGGTACGTTTTGAGACCTCAGCGCGGCCCATATGAGATGCCTAGGCACTCGATCGAATGCTTTCTCGAGGTCGATAAATACCATGTGTAAATCCTTAGACGAATCTCGGTGCTTTTCCATTATTATTCGTAGGCTTTGGATTGCGTCCACCGTCGATGTTCCTTCAACAAATCCACACTGGCTATTATCGATTTTATTATTTGCCGAAGACGTTCGTTTAAGACTCTTTCGATGATTTTCATTGTGTGTGACATAAGCTTGATTGAACGGTAGTTGTTGCATTCTCGAGTGTCGCCTTTTCCTTTGTATAATGGAACCAAGAAGCTACTTCTCCATTGATTCGGCATAGGTTGTCCACATTTTAATTTATTTAAAAGTTTCGATAGCCAAACGCTGTCGATCCCCTCCATCTTCGACCAAAACTCTGATGGAATGCTGTCTGGTCCCGCCGCTTTCCCCCGCTTCATTTTTCCGATTGCTATACTTATTTCTTCGATTGAAAATTCTGAAACTTCCTCCTCGAATAGACCAGCGGTCGGCACGATATCACGCGGAGACTGTTTGTTAAGCAACTCCTTGCAGTATTCAAGCCACCGTTCTTGGCTTGGTCTTTAGGTCACATTAAGGTGCTAATAGAGTGAACTTGTTTTTCTTCTAAAACACCTTACGGTTGCATGAAGGAACTTATCGTTAATGATAACTTGAAGAAGGCTTTGTTGAGTAAATCATATAATCTTCTCTTCTTGGTGACTGTTCCGTTGTTGGAGTTAAGGAGAGAATGTTCTGAACTCTTATATGTGTTTGTTTTTGAACATACGAACTAAAAATAGCAAACTATTGGGAGTGGGCACACCAGTAATTTTCCGATATAAAACGTCATATCGTAAGGTTGGACTTCGGTCGACACCACAACCTTGAAATATTAGCGATTTTTTATCAGCATCACATAATTTTTTTTTGTACGAAAATGTCGGGTTTTGAGCTGAATAAGCATCATATGAGGAAACTTTCGATTTACTTACAGCTGATGCGCATTGATTGCTTATAGAATCATATAGTGAGGCTGTCTTAAGTGGGAGAAGTTGTCGTAAGTGGTTTCAAAAGTTAAAGAACGATGAGTTTGACCTTAAAGACGAAGAACGTAGCGGAATTGGAAGCATTATTGGAGGATGATTCGCGACAAACGCAAGAAGAACTTGCACTGTACATAAGAAGTGGCTCAGCAAAATATTTCCATATATTATTAAAATCATTAGGAATAATTCGTTCAATCATTAGGAAGAAATCGGTATAAATATAAACTGAAGCCGAGAAACGTTGATTGCCGATATTGCACAGGGTAAATTCGGCTCGCCAGGATGCAACATGAAAAATGGATCCACACCTGGCCATGCTGCTCCATTGTCTGGCAAGCCGAAAATTCGTGGAAAAAACTCATGTTGTTTATTTGGTGGGATCAGTTTGGGGTCGTGTATAATAAATTGCTGAATCCGGACAAAACTTTTACTGGAGCTCTCTACAGAACACAATTGATGAGATTGAGCTAAGCGTCCAAGGAATAACACACCCACTGCTACTTCAGAGAGGACAAAATTATTTTCCAATAATGTTCGTCCTCATGTTGCCCCTTCCGATTATCACTTGTTCCAATCAATGGCACGTGGGCTTTCTGAGTAGCACTGCACATCATATGAAGATACCAAAAATTGTTTCGATTTGTGGATATCCTCAAAAGATGAAGCGTTCTTCCGACGCGGTATTCGTATGCTGTCAGAAAGACGGAAAAAAGTAGTGGCTACCGATGTACAATACTTCTAATAAAATATAATGTACCGTTCTTTTACAACATATTCCTACATTTGTTTACTTCTAATATACATATTTAGTTTACATAAATAAGTTTTTTTTTATGGAATACATTCTGGCGTCTTAAGTCACCATAGAGTAACTTAAGAATATCTACTGCTAAGGTCTATGAAAAGTTAGAAAGCATAGAACGGCAATGCCGCCCCTTCATTCTAAGGGTTGTGTGCCACGCAATAATTTGCCTTTTAGAAAGGCGATACAACTTAGAATAGCAAACTTTCTTAGAATTACTTACTTAGACAGAATAAAGCTTTCTTTCGGATTTAACGGTCGTGTATAAAACAAATATACAAGAAGCAGTCGCGCTTATAAGTAAGTAAGCGAAACTACAGCCACCATAGAACGCTTCTCATTCACATGCCATTTCACAAGCTTCTCCCTAAGGGAAGGATTTCTCTACCTGACTAACTTCAGATGACCGAACAGATAACCAAATCTACCAGGTTCCGATCGGATAGTTGGATCCGTTTGCGAAGTAACAGAATAAAGAAAAATAAGGAACTTAAGTGAACTTATTTTGAAGGAAGACGTTTTACAATGGTTGGAATAGATAAGTAGATAAGTAGGCAAATGCAGAAGGCTAAACAATTTATTATAGCTATCGATATCAAATGAAATTTACTTATTTTTGTTTGAGCTATCTAAAACCACAGTCAATCAGCCCAAAGGGAGAATTGTAAAAGTTGAAGAATGCAATTGTTGAAAAAAAAAGCCACATTGCAAAAAAAGGAATTGGAACAAGAAGCGCACCTATTTAGTCGTTCTACTTGTCTATCTTAAGCGGAGAACGTTTTAGAAATACCGAATTCTTAGATGTACCTATAAATAGAATTTGACTATAGGAGTAGAGTCTCATAAAAGATCATTTTCCCTATATTCTGTAACAGCCCAAAGGTTTTATAAACTGAGGTTATCCCAGTTTTGTCCAAATTAACACACTTTGGCAGGTCTTGCAGAAAATCCATGATTTTTAGATACTTGCTTTATTATAGACAGCCGAGTGGACCTGGCCGTCAACATAACAGGTCTTTCTATTTGACGCGATCCTGCGCTAATCGTCAACAGAAACAGTTGGCTAAGGTTCCTTTCCAGTTGAGCGGGATACCATAAAGGAAGTCTTCCCGTCTTTTGTATCCGAAATGAATTGAAGTGGTTCATTCGTATAGCCTTTAGTCAATTGAGCTTGTTGTGATATTTTCTATCCAAATTCCGTTTATGCAGACGGGACCAATCAAGCGAAAATCTTTTGATATTGGTTCAGGAACTGGTATTTGATCCAGACAAAATAACGGTTGTGTGATTTATGGGATGGACTTAACATGAAATAATCCTCGAAAAATAAATGTTAAGAATGATTACGAGATAAAACTTTTTATATTTTTTTATTTTTTAAATAAGTACCTCTAAAAGAATCACCCTTTAGCTGTCGTTTTGACATTCTGACAGAACATTTGGTATTGTGTATCCTTTCTTTCTTGACGACCTTACTCTGCACCCATTTTTCAGTTAACTGAACTTTTCGGCATTTCAATACACACAAACGCATCAGAGACAGCTTTCTGATTCCTTCCTAAAAATGCCAATGTCTTTATACAAAAGCACAGGCTTTTGAAATATTTTGTCTGTGGTGTTGGCTTGTGAGTTACGCACAATTGTTTTAAGTATGTTGATGGAGAAATCACATAAAAATGCGTAACTAATACTAAATGCATCAGTGCCGACATTACATACTTTTATCATCGAAAAAGGAGTTTGGCAGGGAAGCAAAAATTTGACATGGCTCTACTCTGTAAATCTTATCTCTGTTTTGCGGGCTATAATTCCATGATATGCCATTGGTAAATTGTTGCTTAATGGTTGACTTACTTGGCTTAAGCTCACAATGATAAGGACTCATCCGATTGTTGATAATCCCCATATCAGATAAGGAGTCTTGACAGGTTTTGCCAGACTTGACCGGTAAATGTTTCAGCAATCTCTAGCAAGAGTGTAGCCATTTGACGTAAAACTAATCAAAGTGCTGTTTTCGCACTGGGTCGGGATATTCACATTCGCAATTTGGCTTTAACAGGCTGGTGGTGTAAGTCGAAACTGTTTTAATTCCAGAATACTAGATGTTTTGCATCGATCGCAATATAGCCCATCTGGCCAAGCAGCAGTCTTGGGCAAGGTTGCGGCGTTAAAATTCCATGCTTAAGTTGAGCTGTGATGCTTAGGTCAATACACACTAATGTAATATTCGATTCCAACCCCGCACATGATAGCATTTATATTATAATATATTCGCTACTTTAATTTTGTTTTCTCTATTTTTTTTTTTAAACAATCAATTGTTACCATTTTTATTGAGTTTCTTCAGCCAGTCGAATCAATGTCCTTATCTTATTTAATTCAGGATATGTGACAAATCCCTTGTTTTAAATGAAAACTTATTGACTAACTTCCTTTCAAAATTTAGGTTCCACACCCATCCCATCACTTAGCCAAATCAATATTCTCATCTATAATCTCAGTGGAACTTTCTATTTCTATCCCCGACGACAAATTGAATAATATGTTTTCCGTTCTCAGGGATATCAACAAGATGTGTCTATGTTCAAGGACTTACAAATTACAATTTCACTTTCACGCTCTTGGGATTAATAACCACAAATATGCCACACACTATGTCCATTCGAATTTACTTATAATCTTCGATATTTCCTTTGACAAAAAAATGTGACGAAAAAATCCAAATTTCCAAAAGAAGAATCCCCTCCCTACTCCTACGCAACTCGCAGCACTATCATCTACACTTGTTGGCGTCACAATTTATTACACGCATGAGGGGGTACATTTCTTTGCCTTGTCAACGCTTAGTCAAAGGATGCACTGTTCATTCTCGTATCTTGTCTGCGTCTGCCGTCTATGGTTCACTTTTTTTGTTTTCATTTAAGGACAGTCCCAAAATAGTCACAATGTTCCATGTTAGAGCTGTGATCTATGGGCACCATAATAATCATGATTCTTTCCCCACCTTCCATTTCACAAAGAGTCCTGATGGGGGGAGAGAAAGTGGTGATTAATAAGCCGGAGGATGGAAAATTTATTCCCGAAAAAGTTTGTTCTGGCAATTGTCACCACTTGCTGGTGGAGTTGTTGATTGGGGAGCTATTTTTTTGTTTTCTTGAAAGAAGTTGTGGAAAACACATTTTCAATGCCACGGACTACATAAGAACAGTAATACTGGTACTGAATAATATTTTTCTTTTTTCTTGGTTGTCGAGAGTACAACATAGACATGGAACACATCGCAGGATGTTGTTAAGCCCTGAAATTAGACCTCATTAGGTAGAGGGGATTTTTCTCTCGAAAAAATAAGACAAAAACTAATCACAACAAATCGAATTATGCTTGTGGTGGTAGGGGGATTAATAAATTAAAACTACATTAGGGGAGCTGTCGCAGTAAGACTACTAGCATTTGTCTATTTCACGAACGTCGTCTGCCAAAATGTCATGTGCTGTTTGTTCTTGGATATTAGACAAAGCAAGAAAAAACTTGTAAATCTCGACAGAAGCCTTGGTTTTGCCGGGAACATCCCTTGTTAGTCACAGATCGGAATCGGAATCGGAATCAGAATCATTTTATGCCCTTCTGGGGAAATGTGACACTTTGAAATGCAATGAGATAGGAGTGGAATAGTGTACAATGACAATCAACATATGTTCTCCCACGGGAACACTTAGATTCATTTAACACTTAACCAATAGTGACAGTGAATAGCCGTTGCTGTGATACCGAGGGGGTTGCTGTACTGTGTTCTATACATCGTGCTGCGGATGCATTTCGAATAAACAAAGAAGCTAATGATCGGGCGGCTTTGACTAAATTGATTGAAAGGTAGTTGTGACACGAGTTCACAATAAATTTAAAAGTTTTTAGGAACAGTTGTCGACTAAATAGAAAGGGTTATGACGATTTTTATGTCTTTTGAAGGCTGGTTTATTTGTTTTCTTATTGCGATATACTGTCTTCGTCACCTTTGTCATAAGAGTTTTAAGGAAGATTTCTTTTAATTGAACAAGCATTCGTCTAGAGCTATACCTAGATCAAAGCCGCTTAAACAGTTGGGCATCTGTTGGTTTGCCTTTGAATCATATGTTATGAATGCTCAAGAAAATGACAGAAACTCGGCATTACTAAATGGATCGATTTACCCTTGAACAATGTTTGAAAATATTGCAAGGTTTCTTCCAAAGTGGATGCTGTGTTGCCGATATAGTGCGAATTTCGAAAAGAAACTTGGGTCAAATTAATGCGCCAACTACAGTTGTTGGTGCACGCAAATTTGTGAAGAAAGTTCATGAGACCGGTTTGCTGATTGATAACCGAACATATTCCCGTATTCGTCCTGTGCGCTTACAGCAGAATAGAATCTCAACTCGCCAAAGATCTCAGGAACTAAACATCAGTTGCAGTGGCCTAGGGAAAATTTTGCATAAACATCTAGAATTATTCGCTTACAATGTCCAATTGACTCCAGATTGAAGCAAAAAGACTAACCCGTTTCGTTATCGCTTCTCTGTTTTGGATGCAGCTCGAGATTTACAACAATTTTGCTCAAAAACCATTATTTTCAGATGAGGCGCTTTCGATTGCGGCGACTACGTAAAGAAGCAAAATTGCCGTGTTTGGGGCTCGGAAAATCCAAACGTAGTCACAGAGAAGCCAGTTTAAGATGGCTTTTGAAATGTCGGCATTATGAGCACACTTTGAGAGGGCTGAGGCATGAAGACCAACTTTTATTATAATCAAATTAAAGATTTGAACTTGGACGAGCTATGGGTGCAGCAAGGTGGGGCTACATGCCACACAAGCCCACCAATAATCGATTTATTGAACACCAAATTTAATAATCGTGTAATGAGTCAGTTTGGTGATGTTGCTTGGTGGGGGGTGCCATTACGGATAAATGCTATCCGTGCTCTGGAACAATCCAGAGAATATTGTTGGTCAAATTATTTGTAAAATAGGAGCCGGAACCATCGAAAGTGTATTGGGTTCACGAGATGGTCTTCTCCCCAGCGAACCAAGGCAGTCGCTTGAATGAAATAATATTCCAAAATTAGACGGAAGGTTTACTTTTTTCAATAAAGCTACAATCGATGAAAACATTATACCGTTATTTTTTATAGCCTTTTTTTAAAAATGAACCAACAGATGGTCCAGCCTCTGTGAAATGAAAGGATCTGTCCTGCTAATTGTAAGTTACGTTTAGTCGCATCGTTAGGTTTTAAATTTGTCCTTGATCATTATTTACCAGTCCATTTCGAGGTCAGAATTTGACATCTGTGCTTCAATACGTCGAACCGAACTGTATACATTTAGCGTAAGGTGATTAAAAATAGTGACTCGGTACGTTTCCCGAATTACGAGCAGATTATGGTCGACAAAATCGTACACCTGAGCGTACTATAAGCAAAAAGACTGGTTCAGTTGCAGATGTCTTAAAGTCTATCCATCATCGAAATGCACGCCCTACAAAATATATGGCTGCCGATAGTGAAAGCGCAGAAAAAGATGAGCACAGCCTTTGAGCTTGTTTTGGCACAAGCAAATTTTGCATTCGGATTTACACCCTTATAAAATTTAACTCACTCAAGAATTGAAGCCAACTGACCACTGAATGCGTAAAACATATGTTGATTGGGTGCTTAAACATCGGCGTTCGAATGACCAACTTTAACACAGTATTTTCTTTAGCGATTAGGCTCAATTTTAACTCGGCCAATATGTTTACAAACAAAATTGTCGAACATGGGGAAGTGAATATCCACATATAACTGTCGAATGACCATTCACAAAAAGTCACTGTATGGTGTGCAATTTTGTCTGGTGGTGTCAGTGGTCCATATTTCTTCGAAAATGTAAAGAGGATGTAACAATTGTCGTTAGTTCTTATCGCTATAGCCAAATGTTAACCTGATTTGACCTCAAAATCGAAGACATGGATGTGGAAGACATGTATTTTTAAGAAGATCGTGCTACATCTCACATAACACGAGTTGTGTACCTATATTTCGTGTTTTGTTGACGTGAACTGGCCATCAAAATCGTGTGATTTGTCGCCGTTGGATTTCACCCAAAAGATGGTGTTTATTTGAAAATTGAAAATTTCCTTGTTAGAATCAAATCCTGCAAGAACTGCCATGGATGACATTTGAATGGTGTTTTATTCTATTCATGATAGCAAGAAACTAAACGTAAATGTGTTTTTTTTTCTAACTTTACTCTCGGAAGCATAAAATAGATGACTCTGTACCATCATTGTTATCATTGACGCAAACGGTTTGTAGGAGTTTGGCCATCTGTTATTTAAATCGACATTTCGACATTATAAAGCCGTACGTAAGGAGAACTTTATGTTCACCCAGATTGTGGATTGTAAAAACTAGACACCTTTCGGTGCAGTGGGATAAGTGCTTTAATTTCCAAGTTAATCGGCTTTTGAAGTGCAAAACTGGTTGAAAAGTAATGTGTGCTAATTCATAGTTCTTATCGATTCTTAATCTATTCGTGTTTCTTTTTTTTCGGCATGCGTAGATCGTCGGATTGGTTGGGAGCAGTTGCATAAATCCTTCAAGCTTCATATGCCGCCATTTTTTCTACATTTAAATCTAAAAGGCTGTTAGTTAAACTTTCTTCTGCTAAATTCTCAGTACAGGTATGGCTTACAAATTTAAATGCTTTGCTTCATTCGATAGTCGTCTACAAATATACTTAACGGCAGCTTCGGGTTAAAAACCACTCACATTTGTCACAATAGAAAGTTTAAATTTTTTAAATACCGTTATTGTGACATAAAATTACAGTTTTTTTTATAACGTTGATTTGTTTATTTTTGTTTTTTTAATGAGCCTACCAAATTAAACTTATCTGGTTAAGCAAGTTGCCAAAAGATGCTATAATTTTGCTAATGTGGGCAAATGCCAATTTTACTTTGACATTTGTGAAGTAAACAGATAAAAAATACACGTCAATAAGACATGAATCGCTATACTTCTAAAGAACGTGAAATAACTGTTTTGCGGAATAATTCGTCGGCGATGTTATTGCCGCAACGTGAGTTGCGAAGCAGATTTCCCACACCAACTGGGCAAACATTACGACGTTCAGCGGCTCGCCTAGAAAAGTATGGAATAACATGAGATGCTGCTAAGTCTGGCCGGCCTGGAACAGCCGTTCTGCTGAGAATGTCGCAGCTGTGGTTGAAGATGTCGCAGAGGACCAGGGACTATCGACAAGATGACATGTCACAAAATTGAGGACAATAGGCGGTCTTTACAGAAAATTTTGGTGAAAGACTGTAAGATGTTCTCTTGCAGAGTGCAGACAGTGCATCAGTTGTTAGCTGTTGACTGCCAAGCGCGTATTACCTACGCTCAAGCTATCCTGAATCTGAACCAGAAGGGAGACAACTTTTCATCGAAAATCGTCATGAGTCATGAGGTCCATTTGTATCTCTGTGAACATGTGAATAAGCAAAATTATAGCTTTTAGGGCACCGAAAATCCGCATATAACGCACGAAACCCCATTACACTCGCTCAGAATTACTGCATGGTGTTCTGTTTCCGCCAAAGTCGTCATCGACTCTTTATTTTTTCGAAAACGCCGTGGGCTATACGACTACTGTAGACTGCTAGCGTTACAGAGCCATGCTTAAAGACTTTCTCCTTCATTAATTGGATTAATTGGAGTGTGGTTCCATGTGTTTCAAAAAGAATGGAACAACGGCACATACTGCACGAGCCACAACCTAAATTCTGAGGGCTGCATTTCCGGATCGCCTAATCACTTGGTTTGGCGATTTGCGCTGGCCGGCAAGATCGCCTGGCTTAACCGTTCTAGACTTATTTTTATGGGGTTATTAATAGTCAGGGGTCTATGTCGACAAGTTCAGACTCTCGAAGCTCTCAAAGAGAATATCGGCCAAGAATGTGAGGATCTATAACCGTAAGTTATGGCAAGAATAATGGAAAATGTCATAAATCAGACCCGTATGGTCATCAATTCTGTCGGCGGCCACTTAGCCTATATCATTTTCTCAACTTAATGGATAACAATTTAAGACATCAAATAAACCTAAACCAACATCAGAACCAAAATTTTTCAGTCATAAGAAAATTACAGCCAAAGAACATCGGGTAACAACTTTTGCGCCACCTTGCATAAATATTCTCTAAAGTTGGGCAGTGAACTTTTCTCATAAGAAGTTAATATTAACTTTGTGTTAAGCTCTAATTGAAACATGGACCGCGATAACTAATACTGATTGTATACACTTTCATTAACATTAGCATTTCGTAATGCTTTGATGAGGGGATAAGGGTGAGAAGCCGCGCATTGCAAGTTAAAGGCCATGTAAGCCGTAAGTGGTGCTTACTTACTTACTTACTTAACGGGCTCCCAACCCGCGGAGGGTCCATGCCTGGGACACGACTGCCTTACATCCTCTTCGGTCCTGGGCACGCTGCTCCCAGTTTTCCAGACCAAGCGCTCTGGCATCCGCGATAGCTTAGTTCTTAAAACGAAGGTTCGGTCTTCCTTGTCGTCTCGAACCTGGGGGCTAGGATTTAAAGATCCTCTTAGCTGGAGCCAGTGTAGTCGAGTTTTGGCTTTTCGGACTACATCCACATCTTGAAACAGCTCATAGAGTTCGCGGTTATATCTTCTCCTCCATTCGCCCTCATCACATAAGTGGTGCTACCCGAGTTAAATTGTACAAAATCTTGTTAGAAAACCATTTTTTATTTGTTCTTCGAAACCCACCACTGAAAAATCTTAGCATTTGCCTTCTAAAAGCTTTAAGTTCATTCGCTACCGTAGGTGATATGGTAAACCAAGGGCTAAAGTCATATGTTAATATCGGTCTAATTAAGATTTAATATATGATAGTAGCAGTTAAGTATTTTGGATGCTTAGGTGAAAGAAACTTTTCTTGCGTGTTTGTTGAATTCAAATCTATTAGATCAATTTGCAAGTATGACGTCTCTGTTTTAAGAAGTAATCGACCGTCGAGAATATGTAAAGAGAGTGTTTCCCTTTCTTTCACGGCTAACCGAAGCCCTTTTCCGTAAGCAAGTAAGTCTTGAGAAATCCTGCTCCAATCTACGGCAGTTCCATACGAAGTATTGTACTTGGTCGTATTGTGTTACCGCTAAGAATTGTAAACATTGATGATCAGTGTAGTAAACTAGTAACGAACAAAATTTGGATTCTTAAGACACCACTGTTCTCCTATGCGAACCTAGGATAAAACAATTTAAAGCCTATAATTTACCAAATTCTGGCCACGTTGGACGTACATATCTGCCACTATTTTTCCCTCGTTGAATTCGTAGTTGTTAAATGTTAAATAAGAACAGTTGCTACTTCTCATGTCTTCTTTGTAGAAACAAAAAACACTTGTTCTATTGGCCCTTCATTGTCTTGTTATTCCCTTGTTTAACCCATGTGCCACACAAAAAACTCATAAAAATTCAAAGTAAATGGTGATTCCTTACGAAACCTAACACAATTCTCTGCCAAAAACTGCATTTCTAACACACTTCGCTGCACTGGCTTTAACTGCAATTTTTATTTCGAAAAGAATTCCATAATAATGCACACTAATATGTCCAAAATGATAAAAGTCAACAACTGCAGTAATAACAATAAAACACCAAATAAACACAGGCACACACTCCATCAGGAAAATACTCCCTGGTCCCCTCGGTGTTCGTTCCCCCTTCCTAACTCAAATCTTAAGAAAACTCAAGACAACTTTTTGGAATAGGATTTTATTCAACCCTTAACGGAGAAGAAGTGCAAAAAATTCACATAACCGTATAGCAAAGCAAAAGACTGGAAGACAGGATAAGATGTCAGCCAAATGGACTCCATCCGGGTGCGTTCATAAAAATTATCAACCAAACAACCGAAGAGAAGTGAAAGAATGTCAAAGCAAAGCATGGCAAAGAACATGCTGAAGACAACTTTTGGAGGTTTTTGTAATTTTTTTTTCTTGTGTTTGGGGTAGATTGGGAATAGAGCCAACTTAACCACCATAATGTACGTGTATGTGTTTTATATTTCAAGATGTGCTTAAGGATATAGAGAAAATTCAGAAAAGATGAAAGGAGAACTATTTTTTTAGATATAGTGAACATTGAACTGTGGACTTACTTAAGGTGGCGTTACAGCCTAGGGTGGACCTGACCATCAGCCGCCAAGCGGCTCCAATCAGCTCGATCTTTCGCTAACTTCGTTCAGTTTCATATGTTAATTTAGCTGTCCAATTGTATGTGGTATCTGAGTCATGGTCTTCTGCTACTCGCCTAACTCTTGGGGGCAGATTCGATAACTTTTCGAAACCAAGCATTGGTGACCCTCAGTCGCTGATCTTGTCTGAATTGATAGCGAAGCCTAGGAAGGCAAAGTCCTTAACTACCTCGAAGTTATATCTGTCGACAATGACCTTCTCTCCGAGACGTCGGTGTTAGGTGTCATTTTTGGTTGACAGCACACAAATATACTTTGTCTTGCGCTCGTTGACCGTTAAACACATCTTCGCCGCTTCCACCACTGACATCAGGCTGCTTTCTTCTGATGTCAATATCATCGGAGTATGGGAGTAGTTGGATGGACTTTGGAAAGATTATGTATGTCTCTTGTGTTGACTAGACAATGTGGTGCAATGGATGTTAAAGAAATCACATGACAGTGCATCCCTTTGTCCTGGAGCAGTGGACAGTGTATTTATAAAGCAAATAGCGCTGCAATATTTGATGTTGAAACAGAAAACGTACACATGTACAAGGAAGGACTCATACCATCTAGTAATATTTGCAAGAAATCTTATTTTGATTTGAATCTCAGCGCACAGAAAGTGCACTGAATGACCTGTTTAAGTTAATTTAAGGTTTTGCTGCAGTAAGGGATAAGGGTGGGAGGAAGGATTATTTCCATTAAGTAATTCAAATTTGAACAAAAGAAGTTACGTGCTGGGGTCTCTCTCCACGTAACTCAATACCTACAACTAGACCCTTTCGTTATTTCACAGAACACTGTACCAGAAATTCACACTTGGATCTTTCACACTTGGATCTTTCACACTTGGATCTTACCTTTACTCAGCACTCTTTGTCGATCGAATATGAAAATATTTATAGAGACTAAATATGGTATGCTTAGCTCCACGTCTGATATCGAACAGAAAGCTAGGGTAGCTTTGGAATTTGTCAATCCAAATGATCCCTCATACCAATCGCTGTTTCACCTAAGAAGGCAATTGAGTAATAGGGCTTCGGCAAGAAAGACCAAGAAGTCTCTGTACAAGATCCTCGCCATTTTCGCTCTGTGGCGCAGAAGCGTGAAAATATTGTGCAAGCAGACGTTTTTAACACTGAGTTAGTTTTAGTTTAGTTGTAAATGCATTTTATTTTACTTATCATTACGTCTTACATTCTAACAAAAAATGCTTAAATGCTAGCTTACAATTACTTAACAATCTTATACTAACTTACTGGCCCTACACAGGCACTCTAAGTTACTCTAAATTCTTATATCTATGTCTTTCAACTTTATTTACATTTTATTTCGGATATTTATTTTCTATACTTAAGGCTAAGAAAAACATTGTTAACAAAAACTTAGCATATGGACAATATTTTGTTTTTTTTTATAAAAACTTAATATCTAACTTAAAATAAACCTTAGTCTAGCTAACCTAGATACACAATACACATATATAAACACATAGACATTATACACAATAATATACATATATTAGTATATAAATTTATGTATACTAATATATACATATCTTTCTTAAATGCTAACCTAAACCTATGTAAGCTGGCCATCGCTATTTACAGAGCAAATAGATTGGTCAGCTCTGCCTCATTAGTGAGGCTGGTCCGTAATTGACGGAAACGACGACGAAACATCTTCCCCATCATTCAACCACCAGAAATGCTGGTGCTGCCGAACGACATCCCTCTTATCGCGATTCCCCACCGCCCTACTGTTGTAGTTGAGTCGCCTGTCCCCAGCTGTCCGAGCGACATGGAAGATTAACGGGATCGCTGATCTTTCCTGGATCAACCCCATCTGATCAAAGTAGAGGAATGCTTCCGGTGGAACGAAGCCGTTGGAGCGCACACTCTCGTGATAAAGGTAATTGGGGTAGTAAGCCCCGGATATCAGGTTATTCGTCGAGGCCATTGCTCTTGCAATGTGCCTTCGAGTCAGCTTAATTACGAAGTTGTCCACTCGTATTAGGTTCGCCCTGTTGTAAAGGACCTCATTAGGATAAAATTTTTTGTACTCCGACTCTGGTGTTCTGTACAAGCGAAGACAAGCCCTAAGGCAAGCCCTCTCAAACACCCGAATCTTTTCCATTAAGCTTGCTCTTACATTGAACCACACGGGACACCCAAATACCAGCATGGGCCTGATAAGGGCCATGTAGCAGATTATCTTTACCCTCGCGTCGAGTTGGCTGCTATAAAACAGTCTCTTTGTAAGGGCAAAAGCGCGTTTAGCTCTGGCTAGAGCAGCATCTACATTTTTGTTAAAATACAGAAACTGATCTAGCCAGATCCCAAGGTATCTGACTACAGTTCGACAGGCAAGAGGCTGTCCGTATTGTCCAATGATCGAGAACTTTCGCCAATTTTTTCTGGTGTCCCTAGAGGCTCCAGACAACGGCGTCCTAAAAAGAATGGTTTCCGACTTCTGAAAGTTGATTTTCAACTTCCAGTCATCGCAAAATCGTCTTATCTTATCGAAGTCACGCTGTAAGAGAGTATTAATGACCTCGATTTTTGGACCTGTTTTGTGAACCTATCAAGTCGCTTGTATAAATGTTGAATAGGATCGGCGAATTGACCGCGCCTTGCTGAAGACCATTTTTAATTTGAAATATTCCAACAGAAGTCACATCACCATTTTTCACGATGAACTGTCTGTTGGTTAGCATATTATAAAGAATGTACAAGAGTGGTTTACTGATCCCCAGACCAGCCAGCTTGTAGAAAAGACCTTCTAACCATACAGTGTCGAAAGCCTTCTCCAAGTCAACTAGGCAGGCACCAGTACACTGTTTTTTGGTTTTATTCCATTGGATATCAGACACCAGTTTAGACGCGGCATGTGAGATAGCATGTCCTGCCTTAAAACCGAATTGATTATCCGGAACTATATGTTTGTCCTCAACCCACCTAGTCAGAGCCCTATTGATTACTTTTTCGAACACCTAACTGATATTCGGAAGGAGACTTATCGACCGGAGATTCGCCGGATTGGATATATCCTTTCCCTTTTTGGGGATAGGTTGAACCACCGCCGTTTTCCAATGCGCTGGATAATGTGCATTATTCATTGCATTATTAAACAGGGTGGTATAAATTTCCACCGCTTCTAGAGGAAGATGTCGAAGCACGATGTTCGGAATACCATCGGTCCCCACTGATTTCTTACTTCTGATTGTGTCGAAGATCTCATGAAGTTCTTCCTTCGAAATGAACGGGGGTAGGCCACCTTCTCTGGCAATGACATTATTTGCCATATTTTCGTCGCTGAACCGGGTGAAACCAGAGCCCTCGGATCGCCAGTTCTCTACTTCATTTCGAATATAGAAGTTGTGCACCAAGACGCGATTGTCCAGGTCATAATTAGGGCCAATGATATCATTGGCCTTGTATACTTCCTGGAAAGTCGCCCCTATGGCCTCAACCTTTTCCTGTGGATCCTCGATCACAAAGAAGTCGTCATCATCAGCGGCCTCATTGGTATCAATGCCTGCTATTGTTAGTAGCCGTTCGTTGTCTGTTGTCCGGACTATTTTAAGACACTGAAGGTCGTTTTGGTTTTTTCTCCGAAATAGTTTATTTATTTGCGGGAACATATTCGGGTTGCTGGTGTTTACAGCCCGAACCTTGTTGTTCCAATACAAACTTACAGCAATTCTGTTATTCTCTTTGATTAACATTTGAATATTTTTAATCGACGACTTCAGTGTCGTAATCTCTGGGTCTTGTCTGTCTGTAAACTGTCTGTATAAGTTTTTCAGTCTTGTCAGAAGTCTACTTTTATGTCGGTGCAGTGCGTCAATAGTAGGATTGCGGAACAGATCTTCGTTAGTCGTTTGTTTATACCGCGGTATTGTAGTGTCCATAGTTTGTTTTATTGTCTGGTCCATTTGTTTAAGGTACTTATCGATCTCCTCGTTTGATAAATTCCTATTGGACGGGGGGTGGAGCGTGTTCGAGGAGAGTGCTCTTGTCAAGGTTGCGGAGAAGCGTGTCCATCGAGTCTTACTGTAGTTGTAAGAGTATCTTTGGACAAACTCCCCCAATTCCGCAATTTCGTTAGGAACTGTGATTTCGGTGCTAAAACCGCAATGGTCGCTGTCATACACGAATGTGCGCAGACAGTTAAGCGTTTGTAAATTCGTACCTGTCAGTCGTATACGTTCGTCATACAGTAATAGATCCAAATAAGACCCGCCTCTTGGAAACGACGGGTTATCCGTCGCTTTAAGACCGAGTCTATACATGGCATCGTGCTGACCCCACCAATCAAGTAGTAGGTTCCCTCTAGTATTTGGCAAATTATTTCCCCAATCTCTGTGTCTAGCGTTGAAGTCCCCGCCGATTATAAAATAATTCTCCCCCGATTCCAGCTTCAGAAGTCGAAAAAGTGTGTCGAGCTCTGTAATGAATAAGGTGGATTGTGAAGCCCCAGATGCATAAACAGAGGCCAAGTACAGCCGCTTTCCACTGCGGAGCGGGATGTAAATGACGACTGCCTCTAACACCCGGAACCTGCGTAACACTCCCTTGTACACTCTGTGGAATTCTATGCCTTCTTTAATGAAGATCGCGACACCGCCTCTACGTTGGGAGTTAGGCCGGTTTCTTCTTTTAACAATATAATTATTGTACTCCAGTTCGTGCTCATCGGTTAGCTTGGTTTCGCTAGCGAAAAGCACATCAGGAGTTTGGTCTTGTAGCAATTTAAACATCGCGGCTCTTCGTTCGATCCTAATCAGTGAATTAACATTCACCGCAAGGACCTTCAAAGTTTGCTCCACCATGTGCGTACCCATTACGACATGTGTTGCGTTAGGCCCGGCAGCAGTGCGTAGATCTGGTCCACCCGCTTGGCCTGTTCTTGCACCTGCTGTTGCAGTTGAGCCATCTGCCCTTGGATTGCGAGCAAGATGGCCAGCATGTTAGGTGCAGCTTCTGTTGTTCTCGGCATTGGCGCCGGAGAAGCAACAGCCGCTTGCTGTGCCGTAGCCCCCCTACCTGACGCCATTTGGGCGTAGGAAATTTGGGACGTGACGGCTGGTGTTTGAAACCTAACAGGTGAACGTTTGACCTCCACCTTCTGCTGCCGAGCGAGTTTTGCTTTTTTAATGTCGGCGAACTTAGGACAACCCCGATAGTTTGCGGTGTGTCCCACGTTCCCACATAACACGCACGAGAGCTGCGTCCTATCGGATGCTCCGTCCCTACCCAGAGCACACTCTTCGGAACTGTGGTTCTTTGCGCACTTCACGCATCGAGGCTGCATTTGGCAGTTCGATGCGGCGTGCCCGAACCTCTGGCAGCGAACGCATTGTATAACGCCTTCGCTCCTTTTTAATTTCTCCCAGTGAACCACCTGGTAGTCTAGGACATTGATACTCCTAAGACTATCCAGACGGCTTTCGGGACTGAGCTGCACCAGGAAGAACGGCAGACCTCGTTTCTCCCGCCTGGCTCTAGCTGTGGTAAATGGCTTTACCCCCATAAATTTGAGTCCTTCGCACTCCTTCTCTTTGAGCAGTGCCAGGATCTCCTCAGGGTCAGAAGACGTTTCCAACCCCTTCAGCAGCATCGATTGCCGCTTTTCACACTTCGGTGCGTATGAGTAGTGCTCCGTCGTCGTTTCTTTGAGGAGCTCTTTAAAATTATTACCAATGACCAACTTACATAGGTCCTTGGTAGCATTTACCTCAAGTTTGTAGGTGTTGATAGGAGGCACCTTCTCCTTCTTCTTCTGCTGCTGTTGTTGTTGTTGCTGCTGTTGTTGTTGTTGCTGCTGTTGTTGCTGCTGCTGCTGTTGTTGTTGCTGCTGCTGCTTCTGTGTTTTAAGCTGCTGTGGTTTCAGCAGTTGTTGTTTTTGCAACTGCTGTTGTTTCTGCTGCTGCTGTTTTGTTTGCTGCAGTTGTTGTTTCTGCTGCTGCTGGTTTTGTTGTTGCTGCAGTTGTTTTTTCTGCTCTTTTTGTTGTTGGGAGCTCTCCACTTCGGATTGCTCCCTCTGCCTGTGTGCAGTTTGTCTCTGCTTAATTGCAAGCACTTTCTTTTTCAGCTCTTGAATGCTGCTGTTTATGTCGTTTATTTCCGCATCCTCATCTTCTGATTCAAACGCAGCTAAAGAGGCAAAGTTGTTGTTGCCCCCCACATACTGCACTTCATCAGTGATGTGCATCAACGCATTATCTGATTTGTTCTTGCGTTGCTGTGCTGTTTCTGTTGCCAATACTGCACCCATTTTCATTTTTTTTGAATTAGGAGTGGTTCTTAGCCTCCTCCTCCTCTGAATAGCTTTCGCCACGGCACCGGCAACAGCATTGTTGCCTTTCGCAACTCCCGTTATGGGAAGAGCGGAGCGCTCTCCACCATCCATCACGTGGTTTTATTATTTAATATTGTTTTTGTTTTTATTTTGCACTAATAATAAAACAAAAAAGAAAAGAGAGTGTCAAGTTTTTCCAGGGATCGAACTCGTAATCCCACCACAGTTAGATGATCGGCGCCGCTAACTGCTAGGCTACCGAGTCTAATACCAAAATATCGACAATTATCTTTGTTGTAAACACTAAGTCACTGTCTTTTTCACTATAAGAAAGCCGAACACGTATATTCTCTGCGGAGATCCACGAACGACTGATTAACACTGGGTTCTTCGATTGATTTGTGTCCTATTTGTGTAAAGGGCATTTGTAAAAGAAAATGTAACATCGATCTTTGTGAGTCGTACATCGACTTTGGTAGAGATGTGCTCATCATTTGCCTGATGTGGCTAGGAAATTTAAAATGCATGAATATGCGCGGAAGATTCTTCGAAGTTCCCCTTCGAGAATAATGGCCAAGGCCCGAGCTTATTGAAGAACTTTATTGGTTCAGATTAAAAAAGGTCTTGAACAACTGTAGTTTCGTGTCACGCCCCAGTCTTTAGCGTGGATTTCGATATTTCTCGCGAGTTCTCTGGAGGTGGTGACTATCATCAGATTCGTTACTTTCTTTTGGGACAGTCCGCTAGTTTATTGAACAAAAACAATATTGTTGGGAGTCATAACGTCTAAGAGAGACATTCAAACCATTGTTAAGAACAACCAAAGGTATGCTATGACAAGTTTTTCTGTGCTTAGTTGAAATCTGATTTCGAATGTGTAACACCAAACGAAAAACTCTTTTCATCACTCTTATAGCAAAGACCAATTGTGATGCACCCTTTGCTGAAACGTGAGCGATATCAAATGCTTGTCATTTTGAGCAACAATTATTCGCTTTTCCTTCGCCGTAAGGATGTCTGAAAAAATAAAAACAAAATGAGCCAACAGCTAACAGTAAGTAGAAAAGTATGAAACAAAATTAATTGCAGCCACTGCAGACTACAGATGCAAGTACTTTAAGCTAATTTCTATGTTTAACATTCCGCCCATCACTGGGGGGCGGGCAATGCATCAAGCACATCGTTTAACGTCCAACCAAAAAGGTTAAACGAATTAAGTTGCGACGATTAATTAAATACAAGAACGTCTCCTTGGCGAGTGCATGAAAGTGCTGAAACCAAAATGAAAGCCATCATTCACCCTAGCTATCCTTGGTTATCGAATTATTTATCCTTTCATCTAATAGCATAGAAGGCATACATACTCGTACAATATACAAGTGCATACAGTAAATAAAATAGTCCTTATTCTCCCTTTTATTTTTGCTTCTAATTATTTTCCAACTAAGCGATGACTCGCCAATATAAGAGGGTTGCTAGGTATTTTTATATTTTCAATTGCTTCACCCTCATGCATGAGTGGAAAGTATACAAAATTTATGATGAAAATAATTGCAAAAATCAAGCGGGTAATTAAGCAAGAATAGATACTAGCTGCTGCATTGCACACTCCTCAATTGAGAAATCAAAAAAAAAAAAAAAAAAAAACATTTGAGTATGCACTATTTGTTTGTTTGCAAACTGTGGATTGTTACGCGGGTGGACGCAGCGAAGGGGAAGTTTTTATTATTTTTGTGTACGAGTTTTATTGCCTTATCTGTTTTGACATTAGACAGATTTTTAAGTGACATAGGGTGCAGATGCTACAATGTGGATCGTAAGTTAATTGGTATATTGATTTTTATTCTTCACTTAGTTTCACCTTCATTTATGTTTATCTGAATCGGTTTTAAATAAAATCTTGTAAAACAATAGACAATATCTAAATCATCATGAGAGCTTCATGCATATTGTACAGCAATTGCAACAAGCATTCGATATTCCAAAGAAAGAAACTTTTAACTGCAAAGTCATTCTCGCATTTTCCATTTACCGCCTAATTGGACCAAATTATCTTATCCCAAATTTGCAACCCTTTGACAATAAACTTCCATAAAATATCCCTCACAAACTAAATGCTCAATTAGATTCCCCTGAGTTGATCATAAAGTTTCCAAAAATATGCTTTTCAAGAACCGCCCTCCCACAGAATAACCTTCCGTGGACACTATTAAACATTCATTTGCCAGTTAAGTATTTGATGGCCCCTTCGCTCGTAGAAAGACACTAAAGTGACGGCGCTGGATGCTTCGATTCGAATCTTAAATTAATTTCCAGCGACTTTATGTCATTTGCTTTGAGAAACCACAAACTCTTCCTTTAAATGGCAAGCAGTTTACTTAGTTTTCGAGTTTATTACTGCCACAATGATTCCAGTTTTCTTTTTCTTCTTTAGTAGCTGAGATCCCTTGTTTTTGGTGGAAGTTATTGAAGAGGGGCGCGCTTGAAACTGCATCGATTTCTAATTTCAGATAAAGTATCAAGAATCACACGGAACGTGCAGTAAAGATAGACAAACTAGAGAACTCAGTGATCAGAATGTGGGCTTCCCTCATTATGTACTCATAAGAGTACATGTATCTGTACCAGCAGCAAACACAAATACGATAGTAACTATATTCCTGAATCGACAATGTGTTGGGTGAATTTTGTTTTTCTTTTTTTCTACTCTTCTGGTTCCGCTTTTTAAATAGCCTGGCAGCAAGTGCCAAGATAAATTACAATTTTATGGGAATTTTGTCGATAAAACCCCACCAGATGTGTTGGTGAGGTTGGAGCAGAACAAGGAGGGGTTCCCATTGCATTGAAAGAGTATGAAAGTACACGCCCTGAAATGTATATCACCTCAAAACAAGAGAATACACATGATGGTCCTGACGAGATCTGTAGTTTTTCCAATCAACAGTGTGGCCGGGAAGGGGTAATGTAAACGAAAACCAAATTTGCAAGGTGATTTTTTTATTAAAAAAGAATCGATTGAGAAACAGTGAAGATGATAATGAATGTTTGAAACGTAGATGACAAGGAAACGATATAAATAGCGTTCTTAAAATAGAGAACGAAAGTGTTCTCGTAGACTACTATGTAAACTATTACTGTATTGTGAATACAATTATTGTATAACCTTTTCGCTGCTTTAGAAGGGATGTCCATCTCATAACAAAACAATTACATCTTTTCTTGGAATTTGACTACAATCTCAACTTCGATATCATAAGCCTTTTCCCTGATACATGTCACATAACGTTTTATAGAACAAATTAACGCATTCACTCTTACTTGGCGGGTATTTGACAGTTGATAGTTTTCATTTATCCAAACTTCTTGCATGAAAAGTTCTTCAAATCAGTTGTTTGCAAGCATGAGCGAGCGAAGCCCGAAAATCGTATTATCGTAAGAAAACTTTCGGATGTTGGGTCCAATAAAAATCACACGAAACTTTGTGCATCGTTCCGTGCTGTTATTTTAGAACACTATTGGAATCGCCCCCGCGTGTAAAAATCGACCGTTCGCGCACTGTGCGAACACCACAAATTTTCAAAGGCAAACAGAAAATCATATCTCAGGAGACATATAAGGGCAAAACCAGCATGTCGCGCATCTTAAAACCTGATTTGGGACTTATCGCATGCACCGACCACTGACCTACAGAAGCCTGGAAGCGGAGTGAGTCAAAACCGAAAGCTTTTGTTCGCCGGAACGCGAAGAATGGCCAAAGACGAATGCTTTTTATTGGTGAAAAAATGTTTACTGCTGGAGAATCGTTTAACAAACAGAACGATAGAGTGTATGAGTATGCTCTGTCATCACCACATGCATGTGAACTCGTTCTGAGAGTTCAATGTAACCGCCAACCACTTTCTGTAATGGTTTGCTAGGGAGTCGCTTACGATAAGGTCATCGAGCTCTTTTTCTGTGAGAAAGGTGACAAAACCTCGACGAAAGTGTATCAAACGGACGTTTTAGAGAACGTTATGAAGCCCACTTCATCTCATAGGGTAAAAACTAGTCAAACCTTGCTCAAAACCCACATTCCGAACTTCATTTCCACAGATGATTGACTACAATCCGTATTGAGCAGCTGCACCCTCCCCGCGTTTTAGGTTTAAACCATAACCACCTTGGGCTTACCTTTACAAGTTCAGACCCAAACCGAAAACCGGGGGTATCTTACGAATTTAAGGTGGTCTTCCCACTCAACAAGAACTCTGACCGGCAGCTTGTACTTCAATCAAAAGCCCTTAGTACTTCTAACACCCGGGCTCAACTTCAGATTGCCGTACAGGAAGCCGAAAAAGTTGATAACTTTCCATATTGGCTTAATACCGCGATGGCACTGAACTGGTTTGTGCGGCAGAATCGGGAAGGCTTTAACTGCGTTCGGAATGTTTTCTACAATTTAATTATCAGTTTAAAAACTAACTTGCGAATGTTCCGCTCCAACGTAGAATCAGTACTGCTGTAGTACCTAGAAGTTTGATAAGTGTTAAAGAATCATCCTGAGCATTTCCTGGCCCAACTGGACAGAGTTAGACCACTAACTGCTGATGTTTTTACAGTTGGATACGTTTCTTGATACACATTGTACTAAATTTCATTTTAGAAATATTTATCCACTGATCGACCCCCAGCTTTATAACGACTTCCATGGAAGCCATAATCAGAACCCATCTCGCTCCGCATCCACATATCCCCTTTAGGTAATAATCGCTGATAATATTCAAAATAAATTTTAACGCGCAGAGAAAGACTAACGAATGAAGATAAAAAAATATTCAACAAAAGGGAGCATGTGAGGAACGGCATAGTATACCTTAGTAGAGCGAACTCGATACAGTGTGAATCGTGCCAGGTTGAATACGTTACTATACCTGGCCTAACTGTGACTGTGAATGCTGAGACTGTCGTGTGTGCGTTGCGTCAGATACGAATATATGTACACACTTCGATATCAATTCAAGGTGATTTTTAATTAAATGCCAACGATAAGGTTCCCCATAAAGATACGACAGGCAGCAGTGCGTCAGGAAGACACCGTGAAACGTTAAACGTAAAACGATACCTCTTCGTAACGCAGCGCGTTACTGGTGCTGTTGCCGCTGCCGCTTCTGGATCGAGTACAGGAAATAAGAATAAAGAGGCGCTTTTGGCAGACACCTTTTCCGTCTGATTGGAAACGATTTTGAATGAATGTGGGTGTTGCCGATGATGCTGGTGTTGCTGCTGCTGCAAAAAAAAAATCGAGAACGAGGGTACTTGAGTACCCTTGCTCCCTTGCATTCGATTTATGGTTCATCGTTACTTTTTGAAAACTCATTTAAGTGCAGAGCAGCGAAACGCCAAATCGCACTTCTCTCCTCTACCTCAGTCTTCTTTCCTCTGGTCCTGATGTTCCTGTCCTGTATCTCGTGGCTTAAATTGGAAAATGAATTGCCCGCAATTGGGTAATTGATACGTTTCAGATAGGCTGGTAGATAGTGTGTGAGAGCGCAGAATGTGATCGCTACTAACTTCAGCTACTTTGTATACTACGGCGCGAGGCATTATAATTGTGATGGTAGTAGCAGTGGTTCCGGTGGCGCGGTGTACAATATGAAGGCCCGCTCCTCTAGGGGATGACACCAATATTTTCCGAAGTTGAAGCATGGGTGCGCGTGTGTTTATTTGTTCAGATGATGATGATGATTATGATTAGAAAAATAAACACACATATTCGTACACAGAGAGACAGTGAAGATAAAATGAAGTGGATAATATACATTTTAAAGCGGGGTGTACTGGTGTACTGGTATGTGTGTATGTGAAATATTGATGATGATGATGAGGGTGCGCTCAGGCTATGTTTGTTTATTTTTAAGCACTGGTTGTAGCATTTGCTGTCAGATAGTAATTAGAAGTGCTTGTAGATACTCAACGAGATTTTATTTATAACCCACGGGACTTAAGCATCTGCAATCCTATTTGAGGGGTGCATATGGTTAATTTAAGTGGAAAAAGTAGGACACTGCTGAGGAGGATATCTTATGCAATCCAGCTGAAGTGATGGTGATATGCATGAGAAATTAACTTAAAGTGTGATTGAATGACCAACGGCAAAGTATCTCGAGTATACCAGCACACTGTAGTTTGGTTTTCTTTTATGAGAAAATCGCTTTATACGTAATAAGTACATACTTTCTTGTCAGTTATGATTTAATTGGCTTAACGTTATCTCTCTGGAATATGGTTATTCAATTTTTATTGTTTAAATTTTTTAAATAAAAGGAATGAATCATTGCCAGGTATTTCTCACTCAAACATGGCTCGGATTAAAGTCTTGGGAATTCTTGGAGCCTATTTTGAATTCAATTTTATTGCTAATCCCTTCTTAAAGGTAAATTATATATACGAACGGCTCAACAAGAATGAGATTCAGAATCCTTTCAATTGAGTTCCTCAAAGCTCTCAAGAAATTCAATCTTGCCTGCATCAAATACAAAAATTCTAGCCCACATAATATGGATGGATTACAAACTTTATAACGGCGATAATGACCACCTATTCGCTGTCTAGCAAAACGAACCATTCCACGTGGCCTTTGATCTAACAAGCCAAACAAGAAGCCGCACCTACAAGTTACACTGCAAATGACAGCTTTTTATTGAACAACTCTTTCTCTCTCCGTCCTTTCGAAATAAAGAGAGAATGCAGTCTTTATGTAAAAATATTTAGGGGTGACAGTCCAGTCTTGAGGTGGATTAGGTAGTTTGATAACGTAGTAGTAGGTAGTTTGATCTTATGTGCGACAGCCCCACTATTAGAACCATAAGTAATAATTTAGAAAGCTATTTTAAATGTAAATCAGATGGCAAATCATTTTTCGTTTTACATCAAAACATACGTAGTTTACGCCAAAACTTCGACTTACTGATGGTGAATCTAGAAGCTTTCGTTAACCTGCCTGACATAATATTTGTTTCTGAAATTTGGATCTACTCTTGTGAGAGTGAAGATTACCATATTCCGAACTAAATTTTTTTTTCTAATACTAATGATACGTATTCTGCCGGTGGAGTGGGATTTTTTATATCAAACTTGTATGAGTGTGATGTAAAAACTTGTAATTTAAAAAGCGTGGACGTCATTAAAGTTTGTTGCAATATTCACAATGAACTCTTTAATTTTATCTGTGTATACAGACTGCATTCTGCTTCTCCGATTTTGTTTTTGGATGAATTTTCAAATTTGTTAGCCAATGAACGATCTGGAAATCTTGTTATCCTAGGTGATTTTAATCTAGATACGAGGGCGGGTCAATAAGTTCGTGACTTTTGGATTAAAACACAGATTTTTTGATAAAAAAATAATTTTATTTTTCAACGTAGTCTCCCTTGAGCTCTATACACTTTGTCCAACGCTTCTCCAATTTTTTTATCCCTTCCAAAAAAAATGATTTGTCGAGGTCCTCAAAATAGGCCTTTGTTTGCGAGATGACTTCATCATTGGAGTCAAATCTTTTTCCACCAAGCCATTTCTTCAGGTTTGGGAACAAGAAGTAGTCGCTCGGAGCCAAATCTGGAGAATAGGGTGGATGAGGGAGCAATTCATAGCCCAATTCATGGATTTTTGCCATGGCAACTGCACATGTGTGCACCCTTGCATTGTCTTGGTGGAAAAGAACTTTTTTCTTGGCCAAATAAGGTCGTTTTTTTTTCAAATCGTCATTGAATCGGTCCAATAAGTTGGCATAATATTCCCCATTGATTGTTCTTCCCTTTTGAAGGTAGTCAATGTGGATTATCCCGCGTGCAACCCAAAAAACAGTCGCCATAACTTTATTGGCTGACAAACCCACCTTGGCCTTCTTTGGCGCCGATTCACCCTTAGAAACCCTCTGTTTTGACTGTTGTTTGTTCTCTGGTGTGTTGTGATGGATCCATGTTTCGTCCACGGTTACAAAACGGCGCAAAAACTCCTCCATATTGCGATTAAACAACGCCAAACCTTCCTGTGAAGTTGTTACACGTTTGCGTTTGTGGTCGACTGTGAGCAAACGCGGCACCCATCTTGCGGAAAGCTTTCTCATGCCCAAGTGATCATTTAAAATTGAAACCACTGAGCCATGCGAAATCCCTACGGCTTCCACAATCTCTCGCACTTTCAATCTTCGGTCGGCCAACACCATATCGTGAATTTTTTCGATTGTTTCGGGTGTAGAGACCTCAACTTGGCGTCCAGGACGTTCGGCATCTTCAGTGCTTGTACGGCCACAACGAAATTCAGTAAACCACTTTTTTACCATTGAAATCGATGGTGCAGAGTCCCCATAGTATTTATCAAGCTTAGCCTTGGTCTCGGTAATGGTTTTTTTTCGCAAGAAATAATGCTTAATAAGCACACGAAATTCACTTTTTTCCATTTTCTCCTCAAATTAGTGAGTAGTCTGATAAAAATAGCTGTCAAACCCAAACTAACTGACGCAGCAAGTTTAAATTTTGACAGGAGTCAACTGACAGATGCCTGTTGACAGGAGCAGTGTTGCTGTTTCAGTAAAGAGGTCAGAAATTCCAAAAGTCACGGACTTATTGACCCGCCCTCCGATTGCCCTCGTATCTTATGTTCGAACTCCGTTTCTGATTGCTACCAAGCGCTTATGGCTGAACATGTTTTTTTATCTTTTATTGCTGAGCCTACTAGACCAATTACAGGCACCTGCCTCGACCATGTTTTTGCTCGTTTTGAGAATATTGCTGTGGATTCCCTTGCTGGCATTAACTTATATCTACATATAAGTGATCATTGCATGACGGAAATACTTTTTGAAAATATAATATGCAGGAAGTCTAACGTATCATATGAAACCAGCTTTGATAAAATTAACTTTCCTGAATTGAACAATAGGCTACGTTATGAATATTGGGAAAGTGTTTATGTTGAAAGAAATGCTTCTTCAGCTTATAGTGTATTTCTTAGTATTCTGAAAAATTACATAAGCGCATCTACTTGCACTATAACACACAAAAAATCAGAGTGTCGCCTTAACCCTTGGATAACTCGTAAATGTTGGAAACATCCTTTGAACACCAGTTTAAAAAATCGTTTTGATAAATTCTGCACAAAAGTGACAAAGGAAGCTAAAAAAGCACGGGATGACTTTTTTCGTTCGAAAATACAAGCGGCAAGTGGAAATCTTAAGAAAGAGTGGCAAGTAGTTAATAGTATTGTTAGTCGGAAAGTGTGTACTAACGCAGATCCCATTGTACTTAAAAATGGAAGTATTAACATTTCAAATCCTTTGGAAATACTCGCAAATTTCGTGTAACTGTTGCCCTAAGGCTGGCTCTCAAAACAACTGTTCTAGAAACAGCTTCATGTTCATTACGGGATTTGAGTTACTAAAAACTATTAATTCCCTTCCTAATTCCAATTCACATGCTAATGATAAAATATCGAATTTGGTACTCAAGCACATTGGACCCAACTTAGTAGATATTTTAACTTACCTTTTTAATTTTAGTATTATGTCCGGTACCTTTCCATCTGAACTTAAATGCGCTGTAGGGATTCCGTTATTTAAGAAGGGCAGCAGGACCGATAAATCAAACTACAGACGAATATCTTTACTGCCATCAATTTCAAAAGTTTTTGAGAAAATAATCATACTATTAGATTATATAGGTCATATTCAGAGGATTCATATACAATTGGTTTGAGTCTTATCTTAAAGACAGAATGCAATATGTAAAAATTGGAAGCAATGTAAGCAGTTCAAAAACCAATAACCTGGGGGTACCCCAAGGTTCTGTACTTGGCCCAATTTTATTCCTAATTTACATAAATTCCTTATTTTCTTTCGCATTCATAGGTAAAGTTACAGCTTTTGCCGACGACCTTGGCGTTGCATATTGTTCAGCCAGTCCGCTTGATCTAATCGCTGATATAAACCATGATGTTTTCCTACTTAGATGCTGGTTTGCTAATCACAAACTTATTGTTAGTAGTAAAACTAAGTTGATGTTTATCAGTCTTTATCAAGAGTACCCCGACTTAGACATAGTATTTCATTCTAATGTCTGCCCGTGTTACGACTTGCTATACAGCCAATGCAGAATCCAAGTTGGTAAAACCTTCAACAGGAATACTAACTGTAGTACTAATTGTTTCAAAATTGAAGGTGTAGATAATTTCAAGTACCTTGGTGTTACAATAGATCACTTGAACTTGAACTGGTCCAAGCACATTTCTGCCTTAAAAAAATATCTTCTTTCTGCTACTCGTTGCCTTTTCCGCCTTAGAAAGTATTGCTCTCTTAACACGTTGAAAAGGGTTTATTCTGGTGTATTCCAATCCAGATTGCAATATGGGCTTTGTAGTTGGGGTGGCGCTTATATTAGTAAACTGCAGCAATTAAATGTCCCTCAAAAATCTGCAATTCGTAGTGTTTGTGGTTTTCACCGTTATGCGCACACAATGGACCTTTTCAGGGCCTTGAATATTCTCCCTTTGCGCCATTTATTCTATTTAAAAGTCCTTAAGGTCTTTTTCATGAGAGGCGGGTAACTGGAGAGTCCAATTTCTGACTTTCGCAGCTTACGTAGCCATTCAAACTTTGTTGTAAATGTCCCTGCGTTTCGCACTACAAGTTACAGAAACTTCTACTCCATTGTTTCATGCAAACTTTTTAACAGTTTGCCCTTAGATATTCGATCCATAAGAAATTTGTCCACATTTTCTAAAGTAGTTAAATCATGGCTTCTTAGTTTTAATCATCATGAAATCGAAACTCTTCTAAGTTAATTAATTTAAAATGTAGTAAAGTAAATAAATAAATAAAAAATAAAAATAAAAAAAATAAAAAAGAAATGATTTGCTCATTTGCTCAACTATGTTTTTACCTATTTCTGCCATTTACATTAGATTTTGTATGTATCCGCTATTAATTTGTTAAAGATTATTTTTTTTTCTCTTTCCTCTTTTTCTTGAATTGAACTTCTGTTATTCTACCTTTGTAAACGCCACACAAAGTGAATTTTTTATTTTTTTATAATGTGGCATCGTCTCTATTTTTCATATATAAAGGTGTCACTAACTATTCTATATGTATCAAATGTACTCGTATGTAAAATCGTATTTTAAATTTGTAACTTTTGTATGTACATATGAATAAAGAAATTTGAATTTGAATTTGAAATAGCCTAAGAATTTTCTTAATGAAATATCTCACTAGTTGCACATAATAGACCTCATTACCGTTTCGTTAATTTTATACTTGGTGCTAAGTGTAGTGTTCCTTTTGTTAAGATGACTATAAGATACTTATTGCAAGCTACCAGTCCGTTTTCGGATTACCCTTATTTTTACCTTATCGGTATTGACTATATACTCGTATGTATGTATGTCTAGTACTGCTGTAATTTGTTGATCATCATCTGCAATTACTTTGGCGTTCCCGACATTATGACGATGTCGTCTGCGAACCTTAATTTTGACTCAAGCGAATTCTGTTGCTCCTGGCAAAGACGTTGGAAGATCATCTTTTATCAATGAAACGTTAGAGGGCTCAAAATTCAACTTGGCTTAACATCCCAGAGCGAATTAAACCGGTTTAGTAAGCTTTTCCTACCCCAGACTGATGTTGTATTTTCCTCGTAGAGATTCTGCATTATTTTAAGAGCAATCCCTGTCTGCTTAGTTTGTAGAAAAGTGATTTACTGTGAATACTGCTTTAAGAAGAAGAAGACGAAGAACGCATAGTTTTTTTTCATTGCCAAAACGCTTGCCAGCATAAAGATATTGTTTGCTGTCGAATAGCTTTTCTTGAAGCCAGCCTGGATCTCACTTTGCTTTGACCCAAAATGTCAAACGTTCTTAGATGATTCCCGTAAATAAATTCGCTATCGCATTGAGGAAAGATATGCCCTGTAATTATTCGAGTCGCTACACTTTCCTTCTTTTAAAAATATTGTGAACGATATGGTCTTTTTGAAGTTTGCCGTGGGGTCTCGACGTCGATGATTTGATTATATGTATATATGGTTGTTAGTTTTTCTAGAAATTCATTTGCGCATATTTAAGATTCGCACATTACATGGAATTCTTCTGATGCCTTCTAGGAATTAGCTCGGTGAATGACTCTGCAGACGTCTTGAAGAATAATTTTACGTTCGAATACTTCAGTTTTCACGAATGGCAGAGTATCTACTGCAGTTGAGCTGTGCTACATGGTGGACTCAATAGTTGTTTAAAATGCTCTGCCGGTACAGGGACTTCGATTTGAATACTATTCGTAAAAGACGAATAGCCGAAGGATCTAGCCAATGTGCAAAATACCCTGCTGTCTCTAATGTCAGCTATTTCTCCGCTAAGCGCTTAGAGTAATCTTTGGTTTTCGCTTGCACATCATTTTGTATACCACGTCAATTTGCTGGCACTCAGTTTTGCAAAAGATTTTTGCTATTACCTATCACAAAAGGCGAAAAACTTTTTCCTGGTTGTCATACAATCCCAGTCAAACCATATTTGGTTTCTCTCACACATTTTTGAGTTTTGAAATTGCTTGCGAGGTCCGAGATATGGGAAATAAGCATGTCAGGGCCATTGATGGATTCATTTAAACAGGTGAGTTTAGCATAGGAATTGGACTTACACCTACTTAGAAAAGGACAGTGCTTCAACATTAACGGAGACTCCACGCTTAACTCAGTGTCTATTCATAGTAATCGATCATTGAACAGGCCTCTGACAAACGTTAAATGACTTTAATTGTGAGATTTAGATCGCCCATTCGGTTCGCACATTTCTATGATTTTTTTACCATTTGCATTTAGTCTCTGTGTCTCCTGCTCATCTAGTCTCATAGATTGACCCAATAAAGACCCCCTGATCCACATCCAATATCAGCTTGATCCTTTATCCTCTCTTTGTTGTCTCCAACACCTCTTGTGAAGTCGAGTATCCGTTTGTTGCATTTAATGTAGAATGGGTCGATGAAGGTTCTGCATTTATTGGTGGCGATTTACATTAATTCAATTAAATTCCCTTATAAATCGGCATCCGATATATTTTTTGATTTGTTTTTTATGTGAAATAGACAGCCTAGTCTATATAGAGATGATCTAATTGCTGAGATACACTGAAGAGTATAATTACAGACGAAAGGTTCGAAAGAAGAAAATATTATATTTGCTTACGTTACTAAAAAAAAATCATAAAAACTCAGTTGCTTAATGCTTAAACTAGAATTTGATTATTTATTTCAAAGATTGACGGCATCAATATTAAAAACAGTTTGGTTAAAACAGTGTGCCATTGTTATAAAGGGTGAGCTAACAGATGGTGTGGATGTTGGATGTCAATTACTGTCATTTTCTGAATTCAATGTGGTTGATCTTTTTGACAGATGTCATACAATTTTAGTCTTGTAAATCATCGTAAATTTTTCGGTCAACATAATCGCCCTAGTGGGTTCGGAATTCGTGGAATTGTGAAGTGTTTTGAAAAAACTGGTTCGGTATCGGCTCGAACTCTATATCAGCATGCTCGGCCAGCACATACACGCTAAAACACCACCACTGTGAGCGAAAGTATTAAAAACCAGTCAGGCACCGAAATTCGTTGCCAAAGTCGACAATCGGGCCTCACTTATGGTACTTTACGTCGAATTTTAAAGGTTGATGCTCATTTCCAAATTACACAACAATTGAAACCGCCGATTTGGATGTTGGATCACCAGGACGATTTGTCATCGAATTTGATCTATTCCGATGAATCCCATGGATGGGTACGTACATACAATAAATAAGCAAAATTGTCGTTTCTAGGGATTGGAAAACTCATACGAAATTCACGAAAAACCAATGCCTCCCAAAAAAGTCATTGTATGGTGCGGATTTGCGAAGATGAGGCTGGAGAGACAGTTACAATGAATAGACAACTTTATCGCAACATGTTTAGCGGCTATTTTTTTTTTCCAAAATTGAATAAATTGGGTCTGGACGATGTCTGGTTGCTCAAGCCATCAATCAATCAATTTATTTCTTAAGAAATTCGAAGATGACATTATTTCGGTTAGAGAAGGAGTTGATTGGCCTCTAAGGTTATGCAATTTGACACATTTAGACTTCTTCCTGTGGAGTTATTTGAAAAGTAAGGTCCATGCCAATAACTCAGCGAAAATTCAGGAACTCAAACATAACATCCAAATTAAAATTGCGGCCATTGACCAACTTGTTCTTCAAAAAGTCTTCGATAATTTTGGCATTCGGATGGTCGCTCGCAAAAGAAGCCGTCGTGGTCACATGAACGATGTTGTGTTCCATTTACAATTGCCATAGACCGAGCTTAATTAATCAATAAACTTCCACACTATCTGTTGGCTCACCCTTTACCTATAACTTTCATTTTCGTCTTTCCTCTGCTGCAGAAACGTTATTTTGGTTTTTTGGTCACACTTAAACATCATTTTACATCATAACTACTCACTAAAGAATTTTGAATAGATGTTAGATTCTGTTTTTCTTTTTTGACTGCAAATTTATCTTTTTCGGAAGACAGACTGATATGTGATACATTAGACCAATGCCACCGACTTAGCAGAGATTCAATCCACCACGTACCTTAACCAGAAACATCTACTCCGAAAAGTATGCAACGAACGCCTTATAAAATGAAAAATTTCCAAAGATTATAGTCAGACTTATCGGAATACTCGTACGTAGGTTTGGATGTGAAAAAATTGCATACCGTGAAGGGCTGATCACTGGTTGCGTCACGAACTCATCCATTTCAACAATATTTGCAACTTTACGCGGCGGAGGTAACTGCTGCGGACTTCTGCTTGCCTGGTATTTTACAGAAAAATTTTCACATTTTTGTCGGTTCGTGCACGTGGTGTGATTTTGTTTTTCTGCTTGCGATTAGAGAGAGATATTTTCATTTGCATTTATTTATGTATGAACTTGTAATGAGTATTGCAATTGGAAAAAGCTGAAACATATTGTGTAATTATAATTAAAATATTGATAACAATTCTTGTTCGTTCCGTTGTTGTTGGTATCTTTTGTCGTATGGTTTAATCTGCGACATAAAGGTCGTTTAGTACGTACTAGACTTGTTGTTTCTGGCCGTTTTGCACTGTGTGAATACTACCGAGGCAACCAGAAAGAACAGAAAAACAACATTAATTTTATCATTTCATAAATGACAGATAACAATGGATTGCAGTTATCGAAATGGTTGCTATTTTGTCGAATATGGCACAAGGCATCGAAAAAGTTTACCCACTCTCATTTCGAATTTACTTCCAAAAATTACAGAAAAATCACTCAAATTCTTCTTTTTTGTAGTGGGGAATGCTTCCATCAGTAAAACAGTTGTTATTGCTATTAAGAATTATAAAGAGAACCTGTCAGTTGAAAGAAAATAGGGGTCACGTTGAAAAACCGGTTTTATCAAGCTCCAAAAGGTTTTGAGCTTGCTTGAAATCAAATTTTTTAGATCATTAAGTGAAGAGAAATACGGACTTGAAAAGTCGAAAAAGTTCCACATCGGAACGCCAAAAAAAATTTGGATGTGAAACAATGGGTAAAACTTTTGCAACAAATTTGCTGACTAAATTTTCATGCATTGTAATGGACGATGAATCGTATGTTTTTGCTGATTTCAACCAGCTTTCATTCTATACCGCCAAAGGTAGAGGAAATGTTGAAGCAAAGTTTCGAACCCAACCTAAAGCTAAATTTCCAAAAAATATCCTTGTTTGGCAGGCAATTTGTTCTTGCTGGCTCAGGAGCCAAACTTTCATCACGAGTGGCTCAATAAATGGCGAAATTTATGTAAATGAGTGCCTGCAGAAGTGCTTAAGGCCTTTTTACAACAATCATCGAGAACTCCCCTTCTTTTGGCCTGATTTTGCGTCATATCACTATGGAGAGAGAGCGATGGATTGGTATGAGCTAAACAACGTTTCGGTGGTGCCCAGAGAGGCCAATCCTCCGAATTCTCCAGAACCTAGGCCAATTAAAAGATATTGTGCCCTGGTCAAAAAGAGTTAAGGGCCACCAAAAAACCTGTCAACTCCCTGGAAGAATTCAAAAAATGTTGGAAAAATTGCTCTAAAAAGGTGACGGGACCATAAAAACAATGATGGAAGGTGTTCCTGAAAAAATTAAAAAATTTGTTAAAAATGAAGATTGTAAGCTTATTAACAAATGAAAAGGAAATTTGTGACCGGTGGCTTGAATACTGCAAGGAGTTGCTTAACAAACAGTTTCCACGTGACCGACAGCTGGTCTTTTCGAGGAGGAAGTTTCGGACTTTTCAAACGAAGAAATAAGTATAGCAATTGGAAAAATGAAGCGGGGGAAAGCGGCGGGACCAGACAGCATTCCATCAGAGTTTTGGTCGAAGATGGAGGGGATCGGCAGCGTTTGGCTATCGAAACTTTTAAATAAATTAAAATGTGGACAACCTATGCCGAATCAATGGAGAAGTAGCTTCTTGGTTCCATTATACAAAGGAAAAGGCGACACTCGAGAATGCAACAACTACCGTTCAATCAAGCTTATGTCACACACAATGAAAATCGTCGAAAGAGTCTTAAACGAACGTCTTCGGCAAATAATAAAGCTCGATAATAGCCAGTGTGGATTTGTTGAAGGAAGATCGACGGTGGACGCTATCCAAAGCCTTCGAATAATAATGGAAAAGCACCGAGATTCGTCAAAGGATTTACACATGGTATTTATCGACCTCGAGAAAGCATTCGATCGAGTGCCTAGGGATCTCATATGGACCGCGTTGAGGTCTCAAAACGTACCGGAAACGTATGTTAGAATAAAACAAGACATGTAGGGAAATGTGAAAACTACGGTTAAAAGCTCTGCTGGACTAACGAGAGAATTTCCAGTTAATGTCGGAGTGAATCAAGGAACCGTACTTAGCCCTTTCCTCTTTAACGTAGTATTCAACTATCTTTTAAAAGACTGCATGCGCGACGCAAATGTAACGCCAATTCTCTTCGCTGACGACGCAGTTATACTTAGCGATAACGTCGAAGATTTACAGAACGCCTTAGATTCGTGGAGAAATGCGCTAGAGAGAAACGGGTTTAAAATAAGTCGTTCAAAGACGGAGCATTTGACGTGCCCATTTGCGCATCCATTGCGACCTGTTCCGGATATAATGTTAGACGGAATAGTTCTTCCGAAAAGCACTATCTTTAAGTACTTAGGATCAATCGTTAACATGGAAGCGAAATGTGACGACGACGTAAACCACAGTGTGGGTGTGGGATGGATGAAATGGCGGGAAAATGCGGGAATCTTTTGCGACCGAAAATTTCCACTTAAACTCTACACCACGGTTGTTAGACCAGCTCTTATATATGGTTCACAGTGCTGGACAATGTACGAGGCGTTTAAAAATAAAATGACGGCAGCGAAAATGAAAATGTTAAGGATGTCTAGTGGAGTCACTAAACGCGATTGTATTAGATCTACACGTATAAGAGGAAGTCTACATATAAAGAATTCGGTAACCGAACAGCTTGAGGCGAATAGAATAAGTTGGTATTGCCACGTTCAAAGAAGATCTGCGGAAAATCCGGTTTAAAAGGCACTATCAACTACGGTCACTCCAACTGTAAGAAAACGAGGTCGGAAAAGGAATTCCTGGATTTCTCAGATGGCAAATGCGCAACAACGTCTGGGGTTAACCACTGAAGCGATCCAGGACCGAGCATTATGTAAACGCGTTCTGCGGTCTGCGACATTAGCCAACCCCATAAGCGGAGCAGCAGCGATGCAGTAAAAATGGGAAACTCGTTCCGCATAAGTTCGTATAACGAGGAAAGGAGTAATAATAGGATAAGAAGAAGCAAAAAATGAAAAACAAAAGCGATTTGTAAATATGACAAAAATTTGCAAAGTAGAGTATGACCAATTAAATAATGCACTTTTGCAAGAAGATTGGTCCGACGTCTTGAAAAAGTATGTTTGAGTTTGAATAAAGAAACAAATTTGTGCCGCACCAATTATTACAAGGCTGAAATTCAAAGTTCCTTGGGAAACCCCTTAGAAAGAGTGGAGGGTCATTAATAACATTATCAATAGAAATACCAATAACTCATCTTCTTCAATTTCACTTAATGATGAAGGGTATGTTATAGATGACCCATCTTTAGTTGCAAACATATTTAAAAAAAATTTTACTTCGATTGGTCAACCTTCTTCCTTTAGTGCATATGAGAATATCTGTAACCACTGTTCGAACATATATCTTGTAAATAATCATAGTCCCAGCCCCAGTTTTTACTTTGAAGATATAAATGGACATGAACTTTACGTTATTAAAAATTCATTGAAAAATAAATCCTCGTCTGGTAATGAAGTCTCCAACATCACTCTAAAAAAAATAGCCCTAAATATAACTGACATTTTAGCCCATTTATTTAATCTAAGCGTTAAAACTGAAAACTTTATTAACTCACTTAAATATGCTTTTGTGTTGCCCTTATTCAAAAAGGGCAGCCAAAATGACAGAAATAACAATAGACCAATTTAATTATTGTCTTCTTTTTCTAAGATTTTTGAAAAAGCTATTTAAAAAAGGATGTTAAATTTTCTCAATAAAATTAAGTTTTCTAAACAGCAGCAATATGGCTTCGAAAAGGGACTTTCGACAGAAGATGTAAAAGAGCTTCTTCCTTTATTAACAAAAGTTTGGATAGAAAGAAATATTGCGCTGGTCTTTTTATCGATATTACTAAAGCGTTTGATATGGTTAACCACACCATTCTTTTGGAAATATTGCATACTGCAGGCTTTCGTAGTTTTATGTCTAGCTGGCTGATTTCCTATCTCAAAAATAGAACAATGGCAGTAAAAGTCGGACAATATTTGAGTGACACGAAAGAAGTGAATCCAAGAGTTCCTCAAGGATCAGTCCTTGGCCCCCTACTATTTCTTATTTACATTAACTCCATGTTTTCCCTACCATTCAAAGGAAAAATCACGGCTTTTACAGATGATCTAGTTATTGTTTATACTTCATCTAACCTTTTGGATATAGTTGCTGACAATGACATCAACTTACTTAGAAATTGGCTCTACTTACACAAATAAGTTGTTAGTAACAAAACTAAGTTAATGTTTTTTAACTTAAACTCAATAGAGTATCCCAATGTGAGTGTATTCTTTCACTCCTTTGATTGTCCCCGTTTTTGTCTTAATGTATGCAACTGCATTAAAATCAGTACAGAGTTTACTTTTAATTACGACTTAAAATGTTGTGCAGGCTGTTTCAAAATTGAAATAGTAAAGGAATTTAAATACTCATAGGTTTTCTTCGATCATAATATGAGCTGGATGCGGCACACGATTTTTTTAAAGGATAAGCTTAGAGCCTTTATTCGCTGTTTTTACCACCTAAAAAAGTTCTTGGATACTAAAACATTAAAGTCTGTTAACTTTGCCCTTTTTCACTCTAGATTAGAATATGGAATTAGCTCCTGGGGAGGCACACATTTGTCTAAGCTACAACCACTTATTACGTTACAAAAGTGTGCCATAAGGAAAATATGTGGTAGAAATCGTGCAAAGAATTCCATGCCATTGTTCAGAAGGTTGAAAATTCTTCCGTTAGACATACATATTATTTTAAAGTTTCAAGAGTTTTTTTTTTATGAAAAGTGGATACTTACAGAGTCCAATATCCGATTCACTTAATTTGCGTAGTAACAGCAGTTCGTTAATTAAAATCCCTTCTTTCCGTACAACTTATTACAGGAACTTCTACTCAGTTGTTTCCTGCAAACTTTATAACAGCCTTCCAGTAAATATTAGACTCATAAGAACCTAGTCGAGCTTTTTAAAAAAACTAAAAACTTGGCTTCTTGGATATGATCATAAACAAATGTTCTCTTCCCCTATTGTGTGTAAAATTTTCTTTTGCAAAAATTGTTTAATGTACTTTTTCATATTTTTACTATCTAATGAATGAATTAAAATAATTGTTTACACCGCATAAAAAGTTAGAAATTTTGAAGTGACATTAACACTATTTTTTAATAATTATTAATATAAATGTCACTAACTATTCTTAGCTAAAATAGTTTGTTTAATTTATACGAGTACTTGAATTAAAACTTATGTATGTCAGTCTAAGAATAATGAATTAATATAAAAAAAAAACTAAGCCGTAAATTTCCTGGAATATCGACTGAATTATGTTGACTTGTGCAACCGGCTCCGGGAAGAATTTCAATAGAAAACAAAAACTGTGTTGATAGCTTTATTTAATGAAAAACACTGTACAACATCTAGGGACTCTCACTTCTAGGCTCCTCGAATTATTGTTGTTATCTAATTTCTATGTTATCTGCTCGCACAGTTAGAACAAGAAAAGAAGAAAGAAGCCTATGGCAAAACAAGCAAACCAATTTGAGTGGACTAAACACCTTTACGTATTTTTTGATCAGAAACACCTTTTGCCTTCAAATGTGCTCCCAGAGATGAATTTCTTCGTTTACAAATCTTCAACTATAAAATTTCAGTCGTGAAATTTGCATATGGAAAACCCTGTCTGACTCTTTGTTTTCGAGCCATTACATCGTACAAACATTCAAAACCAACGTACATCGAAATTGATTAGTAAAGCTATCTGTGAATATCAAGAATGGGTGATAACTCACTGGATTGTCTCGTCTACATATGTATACATAAAATAGAGGGTTTCCCCTACAATGAAAAACTGTAACGTATAGCGTAGAGAGCAAATGAAGACCAGCGCTACATTTTGAAGGACACACTGAGGGACGGCATAGTAAAAGAAGACTTCGAGTCAGGTGGCACGCCTAACTTAAAATGGGCCCGTATCAAATCTGGCGTATATAGACAGAAGCATCTTCGTAGCTTTGTGAGTCCTTGTATCTCATTTAATGAAGTGAATCTGTGTCCAAGATGAGTCAATATAACCAGGAACTAACCACAGCTATAAATAAATCATTTTGAATGCTTATTTGTAAGAGATTGCTTCAAAAAAAATAAAAAATTGTTTCGTCCAAGATTATTGAACTATTTGAGACTTGATTCTGTCATTTGTCTGTGGAACGATGGAACGATTTAAAACGAATTCCTCAATTTCAACACGCGTTTCATTTTTCATTTATTAATTTAACGAACGCCTAAATTAAATTTTATTCTCACAAATTGAATTTTAACTGATGATGCAACCACCGAGCAAGACAAAAAAAAAAAAAAACAACTAATAAAATAAAACAACTTGTCACATCGACTTTCGCAAACGTCAACCTGCCGATGGCAGGTCTGCAATCCCAAGCGCACGAATTTGCATTCTCAGGTTAAGGAATTATAGAAGACCTTTGCCCCTTGGGGGATACATTTTTTACTACCTCCAATGGTACAATTGCAACAAGCAAATAAAATTTCCATTCAGCGAAAACGTGAAAATCAATTGGAGAGCACCAAAATTACGATCCAGTCTCGAACTTGTGTCGTTTCTCACTGACCAAGGTAATCGTATATACGAGTACGTTCGAATGCCTTGCCATTCAGAGTCATAAAAATATAAAAGTACACCCTGGAACAGTCTTCTTCAGGTTGCAATTTCGTGTGTCGCTTCCAATTAATGATCTCAGCGCTGGCGTTTAATTCGTTTAATTAAATCTCGCATTCGTTCGAAGTTGGGATAATAAAATTGTCATCTGCACTTTTCCTTTGACAGCGGGTTCCATCATTAACATCATCATCATCATAGTCGTCGCAATAGCCATTGTCGGGCTCTTAGGTACGAGTATTGCGCCTTTGTCCTTCAGTCCTCGATTGAAATGTTGGTTCAACGTACCGTACCTTTCAGTTACGCAAGTTCTTTCTAATTCTCTACCATTTTATAGTGTGTAATTAAATTTAGCAATTGCCAAACGATCAAGGGATCCAGTGATGTCGATTTTCCAACAATCTGTGGAATAGACCACCCCTCACAATAAATCCACTCTTTCTTTGGAGGGCTTAATGTCATCGTATCGCGTTGATCCTGGTATATTTGGAGAAGGAAAAAAAAAATCCTCTTCTTACCCGGGGCGAATCGAATGTTTAAATTCAAATTCAATTTAGAGATAACAGGGGGAGAAATTAATGATTCCGATTGGCGCTGCGCTGTGCAGCTCCAAATATCGGCGATGGAATAAGAAAATTGTCAATTGACACAAATCCTTATTAATGACGAGTAGAGACTGTTCTTCGTCTTTCGTCTTCATCTTCTTGTCCTATTTTTTTAATTTTGTTTTCTTGTTTTTTTATTTTTTTTTACTCATGACAATATCCTTGTATTTTTCCAGGCGAACTGTTTCTCTTTTGGAGTATCTCACAATCACCAGTTCTACTGGCATTGGTGGCAGGACAATCAGCTGCGATTATGGAGAATGTGTCGGATGACGTTATAGTGGGAAGATGCATCGCTGTGCTGAAAGGGATTTTCGGTAATGGCTCTGTGCCACAACCCAAGGAGACTGTGGTTACTAGGTAAGTAGGTGATTTGTGTTGCATCATCTTTTCGAAGGAGCGTATTCAATTTGCAGTTTGTTTGGATTCATGGTGCTTTTCATAAAAGTTAATCGATATTGCTTCGAGGATAGTGAATTTTAAGAAGTTCGCTTGTACGTAGTAGAGAAGAGAGAAGAGTAGAAGTTGGCAGTAAAGTCTAAAAAGTTGTGCATTTACTTTAACTTTTCGTTCAACCTCCTTTAAATTGTAGGATCGAATTATATTTATGAGTGTTCACGGAGTTTCCTTACATATATTAGTCCCTAATAAAGATTTTTTCAAAGCTTATCTTTGTTAATTTCCTGATATTATGACCTTTGAGGGAGGCAGAACCTCATAAGAAATGAAAAAGTGTTGGGAATATGCAGCCTGATTAAACTTCTTGTTGGCCTTTTACAAGGTGGCGCAAAATTAATCATTCTGTCGGAAGATGTTCTAATTTTTTCAAATGACGTCGTACGTCAATTATATTTGACTTTTGTGAACTAGATAGCTGCAAAACACAAACAGACAAGCAATCCTCAATTTCAACAAAGAGCAGGACGATTTTGTGTCGAAAATCATCATGAGCGGCGAGGCGCATTTCCACAATCTTGGTTTCTGGGGCACTGAAAATCCGCGTGTATTGCACGAAGAGCCATTATATGAAATGAAAGCCACTGTGTGGTGCGGCGTTCACGCGGAAGGAGTGATGGGGCCGTATTGTTTTGAGGACGCCATCGGCAATACAGCGACTGTTACTGTCCAACGCTACAGGGCCATGATAAACGACTTCTTATTGCCGGACAAGACGATGCAATTGCACACACAGCATGAGCCACAATGGATATTGTGAACGAAGCGTTTGCTGGTCGCGTTATCTCCCGTTTTAATTTAACCATCCCAGACTTCTTTCTTTGGGGCTACTTGAAGTCGCGGTTTTCTGCAAAGAAGCATCAGACAATCGCAGCCCCTAAGGAGAATATTCGACAAGAATGCGAACAGTTATAACCGGAAATCTTTCGGAAAGTCATGAAGAATGCGATAAAACGGACACAAATGTGTATCAACACTGGCGGCAGCCACTTGGCGGATGTCATCTTTTCCACTTAACAGAAAAAATTGTGAAGGTCAAACTAAAGATTTCCATCGATTTTGATATAGAACGATTACAATCGCAGATACTGCTAGAGCCATTTTTTATCAAGTTTCGAAAAAGTCGTTTGCTGCTTGTCCCAGTTGTCCCAAGTAGTCTCTCATCTATGTGCCAAATTTAACCTGACCACCCCAAACAATAAAACCCTTTGTTAGAAGAAGAGTATCGCTAAGCTTATGTAGCGTACCAAGCGCCCTGCAAAGAAGGACGAGAGAGCTGAACGAACGGCTTTTCCCAAAAAAAAAAATCAAGATGAACTGGAAGAATTCAGGAGCAGATACTTCTACAGAAAGAGTGTTCGGAAGTTCTACAAAAAAAAATACGAAAACCACTGTAAAATACGGTCAGTGGAAGTTACTCGGTAAGTGTAATCTAATCATCCTTTTCTTTGTCCTCAAGAAATTAGAACTGGTAAAGTGCTGCTTCACGTTTAAGATTTAATTCTACGCCGCAATGAGACCATTTATAGATACACATGTCAATTGCTGGCTATAAAAGTCATTTGATATAAAAACAAAAGGATGTTGATGAAAATTCAAACATTGACACCATCGTAAGGATAAAATATGGAATCAGTCTTGCCAATGGCAGTTTCATTTGAAAATATTTTATAAAATGCGGAACTGTGGACCTTATCCGAGTAACTTTCGGTCCCGTCCACATAGACGGCATTTGAAGAAGTAGAGCAATCTTTTAAAAAAATAATCATCCTCTGTTTTAACTGCAACACGAAATAAACAGGACTTTAGAAAAAACGTAATCACCAATTACACGGGTCGGAAAGGTAGAACTGGTGTACTGTCAAAATTGCATGACAATTTGGACGTTGTTGTTGCGTCTGAGGCGACAGTATGTTTATGTATTGCTCAAATTTCAAAAGGCTTCATCAAGGAGGCCGAAAAGAACAAAAACTTCGTTTACGTCACTGTGACTGTTGATTAAACGTGGTGTTTTCAATATGATGCAGACATCGAACGCCAAGATGTCAAATATTCGTAGAAGGCATTAGACGTATCAAAACCAAAAACATATTTTTTGGAGAAGTCAAAAGTGAAGACAATATGGACTTGCTTTAACGATTCCAATGACATTGTCCACAACCACAAAGAGTTCATTACACAACAAACAGTTAATGCACAATTCAATCTGGCTATTTTGAAGCCGTTGGTGCATTTTATTTTTTCATATTCAGCCAGAATATCATGCAGATAAAAGTTGCCGTTTGTTGCACGATAACGCGCCCCGTCTTTAATGGAAACTAATTGTCGATTATGTGCTTAAAAACCGCGTTTTAACTGTCAATTATGGTGCGACTATTGTCTTTTCATTTGGCATTCATTTTAGACAGTGTGATTCGCTGGATTGAGTCGGAAGGCCCCCTTGAATAAATATAATATATATACGGTGTAGACGAATCACTAGTTTTGGGAATAAAAACTGAATGACTGCGGCCGATACAGGTAATGGCATAGATAAACAGGTGTTGCACGCAAGGCGGCGTTTTGTGTCCACTACTATTTATAATCATGTTGGTCAACTTACTGCTTAACAGTCAATAGTTCCGACGTCTTTGCCCAAGCATATACAGATGATGTAGCTGAACTATCTGTTGGATCGTGTACATATTGCAACTGTCTGCTCTACATCGTAGAGGGCTCTATGCGTGATCGACATGAAGTGCAGTACAAATGGGCTAGCAAACATCCCACTCAAAACTGGGGTTGTTCTCTTTACAAAGAGGAGGAAACTTACTGCCCTGACTCGTCTTGTGCTTAAAGGGACCACAGTTTCGTGATTAGCTAGGTTTTTGTCATCCCGGGTCACATATTTTTTTAAACTACGTCGAAAGTCTCTAGGAAGCTGTTGGTTTTTTCCTCCAAGCAGAGATATACACAATCCTAATGTCACCGAACTATTTTATGCGATGTCCAAGCTGCGCTTAAAGCTGTGCTGAACCCCCTTAGGAGTTCCAAGCTAGTTCGGGAAAGCAAGACTTCACTGAACTAAGTCGGAAGTCTGGTTTCACTGAGTCTTGTCTGGGTCGCAGGTTAAAATAGGATCTTAGGAAAAGAAATCGTCAGACAAGGCTCAGCGGAAAGTTCTCGTTTAGAGGTTCTTGAAAATATGAGCATTACTCCATATGACTGACTTGCTGGCGGACCGAACGAATACATTTCCACATCTCTTAGAAATCGGCTGCTTATCTGATGCTTCTAATAGGATACTTGCTAGCATCTTGATTGTACTACGTATAGGTGATATATAATACATCAGGCTGCAAGTCCTCGGCGATGACGTGCTGCTGCATTTTATCACTGAAGCCCTTACTCGGCTTTCGTTAATAAACTGTACAACTTCAGTAAAAGGCACATACAAGGAGTATGATGGGCTAGTTCTTCCTGGCTTCCATTGACAGTCGAGCTTTTGACAAAGCATAACCATAAGTGACAACTGTGCCCAGATTTGAGTCAGAATATTTTATGCTAATCGTATTATCAGATAAGTTTCGAAGACGAGTTTAGATTTCATTCATTGGGAAAAGAAAATACTTCAGTGTAGTGTTTAAGGGGTGTCGATTAAGTTGCCAATATTAGTGTAGCATATACGTTTTAACGAACTTTTTTGTATCCTTTTATGCAGTTGCAGAGACAAATTGACTAAATGTGTACGCAGAAGAGGTATTCTTTTCAAATTTCATGCCTTAACCGGACAACAGAGAAAGCATTGTATTTTGAATTAAAATCAACTTTTGTATTCTGATAACATTGAAGTTAAGTTACCTTTCTGATTGTACAAATACCGCCAAACACTCTAAAACATTTTACCATTACATTTTACCATTGCAGAATAACTACGTACTTGCAGGTCTTCACATAATCAGCTACAGAGAGGAATCCCAGCAGATGGCACAGGCGACTTGCCATCAATAAACCTCGAATTAGCGATTTCTCATTAAAATTAAATGATCAAGAAAATAGAAAGATGTAGAAAAAGCAGCGCTTAAGGTCACAAGGATGAGAGTACCTAAAGAGTTGTCCAACTATACCGGGCGTCTCCATCTATTGACGGCACAAATTAAGTATTTCTCCGTTAAATTACTACGATTAGGCTTAAAGTTATATCAACTGGTGCTAAAAGAATGACCGAAAAAGATTTGTAAATCGTCAAAACTCCTAAAAGTCTACCTAGTCCTGCCACTTCATTCATTAGACCACAATATTGGTTATTAAAAAAAAGTTGAATTCACTCGAATAAACTGCCTTTTGCTTTACCACAAACTTCCAAACGAGGTGACCATTGGGCTGTAGCGCCACATGCGGTTTCCGTGGAGATCGTGGACGTTGCTCTGGTTAATGCTGTTTTAAGGCTTTCCAAATTTCTGAGGGGAGTTATGCCGGCCATGTTCTCCAATTTTGACCACAAACCATAATCCAGTGGATAATGCCAGGAATATTGACTCTGAGCTACTCCTGCGTGGGTTTGGCTTTGTCCGCTAGAGCAGAGTCCTGTTGGAAGATCCATCTCTATCTATTGACAAGGATATTGATCAAACCCTTTACAACACCCTCTAGCACATCTTCTTGGTAGACATTTGCACCATTTTTTACGTCTTTTTTACAGAAATGAAGGGATGTGACACCATGGTGAGAGACCCCCTACCAAACCATTGCAGAAGCCGGATGATGTCAACGTTGAACCCTTGGAACAACTTTTTTTTTCGGTTCCGTAGATGAAGTGGCATCAATTTTGTCATTTTGTTTGTTGAAAATTTCTTCCACGACAAAAATTGTTTCATCCGTAAACAGAATGTTTTATGGCCATTGTCCGCGTGCGACTGCAAAAGTCGATTGCATCTTTCCAGCCGAAGTTTTTTTAGTTGAGGAGTTAGAAGATGACCTGTGAACCGACGATATCATATGCAGGTCATCCCGATTCAGACTAGACATGGATCTGATTGATATATCCAATCTTTTGCTTCCTAAGGAGTTTTCTCCAAATTCGTTCACGCACTGCGTGACACGCGGGCGACCACTTCTTGGCTCGATAAACGAATATTGTCGATATTCCGAGTGGTTTAAGCAACTCGTAAATTTGGCCACCAATCTTTCTGCACTTATGCAACGCTATTACCACGACTCGATTCTCTTTAACACTCCACTCCATGTTAATAGTTTTTAAACTGAAACCAAGCTGACTTGTATTCTTCACTGATCAGTGCATGTGTCCTGAAAAAAAAGTTAAGGGTTCTATTCCCGCCATAAGTTTTGAACGATAAGCACTGGAAATTGTGTAACAGAACCTATGGCTGGACTGGCTACACAGTAGTCTTTAGGTAGACGAACATACGAGTACCTATAAATGCAAATCAACATAATGTGCGAAACTGAAGTTTCGACGATTCTACCCTCAGGTAGGTTTCAAACAATTTGAACGCGTTGTCAATTGCGTCAGAAACTGCATGTTTACATCACCGTTGACCATTTCGATTACAAGTAAACCCTCAAGGTTTCATCACTTGATAGCCACCCTTTGAATTTATTTTCCTCAACACTCACTTTAACATTCAATACAATTCGGTCGTTTGTCCTTCTTTGCACAACAATGGGATATCGATTTCTTTTATTTACACTATATTCTACACCCATAACAATGATAATAACAGCAACAACAACAAACATGAAATTTCTCAACATTTTTTCTCTTTATTTTAGATGGCGAGCTGATCCCTGGGCTCGTGGCTCCTACAGCTTCGTCTCAGTTGGTTCTTCTGGTTCCGATTATGATCTACTAGCTGCACCAGTCATCCCACCAAATGCTAATGGCACTAGCACTGATGAAGACACCAAGGAGATGCCAAGATTATTTTTTGCAGGTAAGTCTATGCCAAACAGATAGTTAGAATGGGTGGGTTGTGGGGGCACATGTTAAATGGTAAACGAAGGTAGATTGGATGGTTTAAGGACATAAAGATGATGGTGTTGGGGTATTATCGTCATAGCCATCGTCATCATCATCAACGTCGTTCAATCACTCAATCGTGGGATACTTAACGCTGCTGACAGTTGAAAAATGGAATTGTTAGTAGAGGAACGATTGTCAGTTAGCCAGCTAGGAGGATATCTTGTCCTATCCCTGCTCTGTGTTGGAGAATAATTAATAATCATTGAGGAGGGAGGTAGATACCTGGTTTGCAACAATGATTTATTGAGTGGATATAGAGGGGATAAGATGTTGCACAACAGAAGGTGCATTTTTGACTTAATGGAGATGATGATGATGAGATGTGGTGGAACCTATGTTCGATGACCTTAAGCAAATAACATTGAATTCATTGGATTAAAACTATAAAGATCTGCAGCCTTATAGTATTGTACAAAAAGAATATATCCTACGTCATGTTTGATTTGATTCTTAAGGCAATAACAACTGCAATCCAAGAGAACAGATCAACAAAATATGTATTTATGACGCATTCCAATTTACTCAGAGGTCCAACCCTTTGAAGGATTTTGGTATCGATTATGCACTGTAAAATGAAAAATAGGTGGATACACTATAATTCTGCTGTCAGCTCTTTGAACAAGGCCAATCTGTCCGGTGCAAAGTTCTAGCTCAATTCTTCCTAATTCTGGCTTGCTGCACTTCGGTGCGTTAAATCCTTAATGGGACGAATTTACTTTCGCACTCGTTAGTATCAAGTGCACTTAAAGATCTAAACATTCACAAATCTGCGAGCACCGATGGTATATTTCCTCTTCTCCTGTAGAGCTTTTTCATAAATCCTACTCTTTAGAACCCTTTCTGAGCAGATAGAAAAAATAAGGTGAATCTTCGTCTCTCCTTCTGGTAGACCTATTGCGCTTACGTCCCTTCTTTCCAAGATTATGAAAACGCTGATAAGCCGTCAACACATGAAATTCTTCGCATCACGAAAGCTTTTTAAGTAGACTTTTCATTGCAACAGGTCCACTAGAAATTCGATGGCATGTCTCACAGATTCAAAGTGGCATCAAAGCGTACATCAATCTGGGGAAAGCAAGATAGTTGCACTTCATATTTCTAAGACATTTGACAGAGTTGGGCATCAGGCTCTTTCATGGAAAATGCGTAAAACTCTGATCGATGATTATAAATTTCCTTTCGAAACTTTCAATTCAAGTTGTCTCGAATGGTTTCAAATCTAATATTCAGAAAATAAATACTGGCATGCCCTAACCGAATACTTCTCCTAGTTTCGTAGAGAGTTGGGCATTTTCCGATGAAATAGATACATCTTCTCGTTCCACTAAGTTACAAATGATACACAATAGTTGTAAATTGGGCTTGTGTAGGATAAAAATTTTAAACTTAGTAAATCGCTCCGAAGCCTGACCATTGTAGCAATCACGTGGACACTATTTGAATCACCGAAGTAGTTTTTTTCTGCGAGATCGTGGTTAAGCCTGCTGTACGTTCTAAATAAGGATCCGGAAACTTCGCCTTCATATTCTGCTCGACATTTCTCATCTATATTTGTTATAATTTCGTACAGGTGGGCTTTACTACTTGTTAAATTTCCAACGTTTATATTCAGAGTTAAGTTGCATCCTTGTGGTACTAGACACACCCATTCTCTGCACCAGCTATTTTGAAGACATCCAGTAAGTAGTCCGCTTAGAGCTTCAAGGTTTTTATGTAAAGAGGCGACAATCCTGTTTCTAACATAGCAACATACTTTGGCGTGTTCGGTGGTAAGTGAAATATCCGATTTACATAGTAGGTCAAGAGTTTGTCCTCCCCCTCAAAATATTTACATTACCAAGCCTGAGAACCATACAGAAGTATACTCTCTGCAACTGCTTCAAATACCTTATATTTACTGGTATGAGCTATTTTTTTGTTCATAAAACATCTTTTCCACGAAATAATAATTGCAGTTTGCATATTTTGCAGTTTTTCGTTAAAATACTTTTTCATACTCAGGTTTTTTGAGCAAATTACGCGTAGATACTTATACTTATTGATACTTTCAACGTCTTCTCCATTCCATTCGACTCATTCTTTCCACTTACTTACTTACCTTAAGTGGCGCTACAGTTCGGGGTGGACCTGGCTCTCAGTCAACAAGCTTCTTCAGCCAGCTCTTTCCCTGGCTAGCTGCCTGAGTCTTGGACGTCCTCTACTGCGCTGTCCCTCTGGAGCGGATTCGAAGACTTTTCGGACCGGAGCATTAGTGTCCATACGCTCTACATGACCCAGCCATCTCAGTCTTTGGATCTTCACTCTTCTGGTTAGGTCGATGTCGCTGTATAGTCCGTTTTTTCCACTATCTCTTCTTAAAATCATCACCTTAGACTTTAGTATGTTGACTATTAAGTTTCATCATCCGCAAGCAACAATGCCTTCACCAGGAAGACAATTGATAAGATTTGCTATAAAGACCGCGAACAAGGTGGGGCTCAATTTACAACCTTGCCTAATGTGATTGCGAACGAATCCGAAAGTTCGGCTTCATTTACACTGCAGCTTGCGTTTCTCTGTACATCTCTTCAAGAACACGTCCAAACTTTAGCGACAACTCTATACCATATAATTTGAAGAATAAGACACCTCGAGATGGCATCACAATTCCTGCATAAGGATGCTCTCCGCTAAACTCCTCAAAACAAAAATTTTGTCTGTCGTTGAGTTCCCTGATCTAAAGCCAGTATCCCGGAATTCATCGTCCTCAATCAATTTACTAAAAAGCGTTACTAGAGGTTCTACTGAAATACCATTCGCGCCAGCAGCTCTTCCATCTTTTAGGCTACCAAGCTCTAAATCTATTTCTTGAAAAGTGATTGCAGATTCTAGAAATTCCTTGGTCAATCAAGGTACATATCGCACAATACGACTTTTTTGGTATTGTAACAGGACTTAGTAGGTCCTTGAAATGGGTGCACTATACGTTTTCGCAAAGCTTTGTGTGAATAGTGAAATGTTTGCCATTCAATTCATAAGCCAGTTTCCAAAATTCCGATGCATATTTACACTTCGCCAGTCTGATTGCTTGCAGTTCCGCATATTTCCTTTTTTGATCCTACACAGCTCCTGAATTTCTTATTCGACTCAATGTAGATATTTCTAAATAAACCTTGGGTAGAGCTACTGAAATTTATTAGCCAAGCAAAAGATACCTTGCGAACTTTTTGGCATTCCTTGTCATACCAAGGCTCATTTCCAGGTTTGCTTACTATTCTATTGTCGACTGTTGAGGGTAAGATGCCTTTATTATATGCTCTAGCATGGCCAAGTCAACATATTGGTATGTTTGGAGTTTCAAATCGATGTCTGTATCCTGGGGCCTTTGAAGTGTTTCATTTAAGTCTAGGAAGTAACAGCATGCTTGTAATTCCTTCATTTGAATGAACAAGGTGTTGAAAAGTAACACCTGCAGGAAAATTTTTCGATTACGGTCCTTCTTTAATCTCAAAATCTATCACGAAGTGGTCTCAATCTTCTCCTAAGAGAGTATAGTCACTGATGTGCCTTGACCACCAACGAAGCAGAAATTTCCAGATGAGTCGTTTGGACTGGTTTAGTTTTGGATTTGGAGTCCAAGCGAATCACATAGCTTAGTCAGAAGCGAAACTTTAACACCAAGTCATAGTCCATGACCGTCATTCGCATCATAGACACGAAAAATTGTCCATTCTCGGAATGTGTTTCAATGACAGTCTGCATTGGGATGAACACATTTAGGATGTTAGGATGTCGTCAAAAATGCTGTAAGTAATAAGTGATGTCAGTAATATTTCACCCCGTTTGGTCTTGCCTCAAAATATAAGACCGTACCGAACTCCTTATTTCCTAGCCATTATAACTTGCAAACATTCAAAACCAATGCACATCGGTATCTCTGATTCTGTCTTCCCCAACTTTCCTTCACCCGTGCCAACCATGTTGTGTGCAAACATTTTAAGGATTCGGAAAATTCCTCGTATAAAAAAAAGGAAAAGTACTTCTGAAACGATAACACAGTCATAATCACTCACAAAAAATAATAATAACTAAATAAAAATGTAGAAGAGGTTCCCCTACTTACAAATGTATCCACTTTACAAACGTCACCTAGATGAAAGGAATGACTTTCCTAAAAACATAGAATCGATGTTCCCTTTTTATTTCTGACAAATCGCTGATGAAACAAATAACTTTTGCATCTTTTGACGAAAAACTAAGAAAGATTCCATCTCTTTCATTTACCATTGCATACTTTCAGTCGTTAACTTTTGTGATTATATCTTGTTCAAATTTTCATCACTTTTAACCAATGTTTCTGTGTTTTGTAGGTGAGCACACCATTCGAAACTACCCGGCCACCGTACATGGAGCATTTTTGAGCGGCCTACGTGAAGCTGGACGCATTGCCGACTACTTTATGGGTTATCCCGATGGATCTACACCAATGCCTGAGTCAAGAGCTGCTGAATGAACACACCACCTTTACCACTTTTGTCGTATTTTTCATTTCATTCATTTCATTCATTTACTTTGCATTATTCAATTCATTTTAATTGTATTTTTCATTCAAAATAACAAATAAATGTCCTTTTTTAGCACTGCACTCAGTTTTAACAGTTTTTACTTCTTACTGTACACTCTCTGTAGGGAGAGAATTCCCTTGCATATTTTGTGGCTGATTTTGGGCGTAAATCTCGTAAATTTTACGATCTCTAAAGAAAATGACCAAAAACGACCATAAACCGGAGGGAATTACCATTCATTTCCCTTTGCAATTTGAAATTGAATTAGTAAATCTGTTCGCCAGCCTTCCAAAGGACTAATTTCCTCTGACATTTTACCGTAAATAATGCGCAAAAACCAACCAACCCTCCTGCTGAAGAAGGGCGGCAGCCTGGACATGAATTGACGAGAAGGTTGAAAGTGTGAAAGTACAAAAGTACGTATTACTCGAAGGACGACAATAATAAGAGGAGAAATGACGAACAAACTTAAACTGAAGACGAACATGGAGATGCTTGTGTTTTGTCATATTTTCCTCATTTAAATTCAATTTGATACCGCAAAAAATGTCAGAACAAAGCGAATTGAGTTATGTTCCACACAAAGGCGAAAGGAAAAAACCACGAAACATGAAATAAAAGCGAAAAAATGGACTCCAATTGGGTATTAATGTCGAGTGAATCTGAAGAATCTGAAACGCTCTGATTGGGTCAGACAGTGTCTGAGTCTGGGCTTGTGACTGCTGAGAACTAACAGAGTATGGGTTTTGGAGCCTGACGATGGGTAATCATCGTTTTTAGTTGGTTTTCCCGGTTTTTGTTTAAGAAGCAGAGCCGCGTGAAAAACATAAATTTCATTTCGAGTCACTGAGGTTTCCTGTTTTTTTTTTTGTTTTTTTGTTTTCATTTTCTTTCTTCTATTTGGGTTCTTTTCGTTTATTTCAAGGATCTGCTTCTGTTCTGCTCTTCATCTGGCGTTGTAGTGTAGCGAACTTCATTTGAATAATTTATGGGCATCCGGGAATAAAAATTTTTTTTTCCCCCCCCATTCTTGTTTTCTTCATTCTGATGTTGTTTCCGCTGCCCCCACACTTTGTTTTGTCTAGGGTCTAGCGTCTCTGTTTTTATTTTATTTTTCTTTTCTTGTTATTTTGAAAGCAAAACACAGGGTGTTTCATTAAGATTTCATACGAAGTAAAGTGAATGTCTGTGTTCGGGTATTCTTGTATTCTTTGTGGGGAGCGTCTTCAACGCGCTGCCGGTCGGTTGGTGGAAATTGTTCAAAAGAAAATGGCTGAAAACGTTGAAGTCCTGTCATCGCATTTCAACGGGAATTATATTTTATGTCATATCCTTTATTTCTCATTCGTTTTTGCTGTTTGCTGATGCCTTGAAGTTACCGTTTTTGCGTAAACGAAATTCGTTTTGAAGGATATATTCGTACTGAGAGATATTAAGAAAGTCTTATACGAGTTTGTATACTGCGATCTACTTGAGCACAGTGGATGAATAATTTGCTGCTGATTTTGGTGCGAGTACTCTTTTTTTTCTGTGCGTTCTTGAATTTGAAACGAATCGTTTTGATGAAGATACCCGTACTTGTATAATAAGGCTTGGTTACCCTTAACTACCCGCAGGAATGTATGAGTATTCCACGCACAGATGAACATTTGTGGTTCAGTAACAATTCTGAGATTGAGCAATGTAAATGGGGTACCGCGTTGACATTTTGACAGGTGACAGTATTGTTTGCGTTGAGGTTAAGGATGATTTTTTGTGATGTCTGGCAGAGTCTTTTATTATTTCCCTGAGAAAAGAAATATGTAATACCATAAGTTTATGAGATAGGGTTACTTGAAATGATTTATGTCAAGAGACACGAATTGAATACAGTGGGAACGATGTGAAGAAGTCATTGATATAAAAAAAGGGGAGACGCATTAGTTCAAAGGTAATTTAAGTGAGATAACTTACACCCCAAAAGAGAGTAGAAAATCCAGGATTTAACTCGATTTCATACTTTGTGTCAGATGTTACAATTGTAAAATGAGTGATCTGAACATGCAATTGGAGAATGAAAGCAAAAAGTACGTACTTTTACCAATCAATGGATTGCTAGGCTAAAGTTTAGATCAAGATGCTATTGACAACCGTCACTGTTTAGCATGAAATGGTTATTGAGGTGCTACGGTAAGAAACTCTATTAATTCTTCATAACAGGAAATTTGACTTATTAACCTTACATTACAACACAATTCTGGTTTTCTTTCCAGTTAAGTTGCACATGGATAAGATGCGACAAAAATTATGGCTGCACTTGAGGCCAGGCCATTTAAGAGATTCAGAATTGCAAACACAAACATTTTAACAATCAAATAGACTAAACGCATTGAGAAAATATTAAAGGTTCTTCTTGATAGTGTTAATCTTCATTGGAATTGCTAGATTTAAACTTTGCAGCTAGAGCGAGGAGCTTCTGAATAGCCGTGTTTACCTCGGGGACACAGTTACGTGAAGGATCTTGACAAATGTTAATCAAATGGTTAGTTAAAAACAACGCTGCATATGTAAAATATGTTGTTTTTTTTTAACCCAGTACTAACTTCAAATATCTGTCAAACCAATTGTCAGACTGCAAACTGTCAGTGTCATTCACGGGGTACGAAATCACCAAAATGAAGCTAGCTGACTCTCCGGAGTGCAGGCTTTCTCTTGAAGAAGACGAAACACCTAAACATATCCCATGCTCTCTGTGGGAAAAGCTTGAGTAAAATCGAAGTCGAATGACCATCGTTTGTCTTGAAATTTCAGTGGATGGAGCCAAAATCAACTAGCGAAAGAAATTGTCATCAAACAGTAGATAAAAGGAATGCTTTTCCGGATGATACTCGTAATAAAATAGGAAATAATTGTTTTTTTTTAAGTACCTCTAGAAGAAGGTGTTGGTCATCAATGACATCCTTAAAATGCTTAATTCAATGGGTATTAGCCTCACGGCATACGCCGATGACGTTGTCTAAATAGCATAGGGAAAATACTTAAATATTTTAAGTGAGATTATGGGGCTGGCCTTGAAGACGATCAACAATTGGGAAAACAGCTGTGGTCTCAATATCAACCCTTCCATAACGGAACTGGATCTTTTTACCAGAAAGTACAAGATACTGAAATTCAAACTCCCAAAACTCAATGGAGTGGAACAGTCACTCTTCCACAGCCCGAAGTATCTAGGTGTAATTCTGGACAAAAAACTGAATTGGAATCTCAACGTAGCGGAAAGAATCAAAAAGGCATATAATGCTCTTTTTATATGCAAAGGAATTGTCGGAGAAATGTTGTGCCTAAAACCTGCTATGGTGTATTGGCTCACTGGCCTGGAGAAAAGCAATTAATAAGAAAACGATCTACGGAAAATTAGCGGCGGTTTAAAGAACGACTTCCATGGCCGTTCCAGGTGCGCTCCGTAACCCCTTCGGCAGCATTGGACACCTTTATGCACCTAACGCCGCTTGACTTACAGATCAAAAAACTTGCTGGCAACAGTGCGATTCGACTCACTAATCTGGGTCGCTTCAAAAGCAGTAGCTTCGAACACGGCACGATCCCAGGGGAGCTACTGCCATGCAATCCCATTTCAACGGATGAGATCCCTTCCTTAATCGATTTCGACATTCCGTATAATACAATATATTCGGAGAGGAATGACTGGCAAATAAATGCAGTTTTCACAAATGGCTCGAAGACAGAGAAAAGAACAGGTTCGGGTATATTCTCGAAAGACTCAGAACTAAGAGTGTCCTTAAAGCTGCCGAACACTTGTAGTGCCTTCCAATCAGAGTTTCTGGCCGTCCTCTGGGCGGCCGAGCTGATGCAGATGAGGTCGGTATCTGGTGGAGATATCGCATCTATATCGACAGCCAGGCCGCTTTTAAGGCAATGGAATCAACCAACATTAACTCTGATACAGTCAGGAACTGTAGCACAAGGCTGAAAGCATTATGCATACAGAACCGGGTGAGACTGTGCTGGGTGCCAGGGCACTGCGGTATAGAGGGAAGTGAACAAGCGGATAGGCTTGCAAGAAGAGGAGGGCTATTCGATAATAATGAGGCTGCTAACATTAAGCCACCCCTTTGCAAAGTAAGAGGCACTATCGAGGAAAAAATCCATAAAGACTGCCAACCTAACGTAGTCAAGTCTTGAAGGACAAGGCTCGATGGCCACTTTATGACGGTAAAAGATCTAGGGAGTTAAAAAAATAAAACAGGGATAAGCTTAGGACAATCCTAACAGGAAACTGTCTCCTGCTGGATCCCGCAATGATACTCAAATTGTCAGATACGGACATTTGTAGATTCTGCGGTGATCTGCAAGTGGTTGAGGACAAAACACATATATTGTGTGAATGCGGGGCAATATCGCGTAGTCGAAGGAAATTCTAAGGAAAAAACTTTTTTGAAAATCTAGAGGTAATTGAAGACACGGTTTTCAAAGGCCTTCTTTGCTTTTGCAAAGAAATATGATGTTTTACCAGGGACATTGTTTAGGTTTTTGCCCTTTGAAGTTAAATTCAACTGGTCCCAGAGGGATCGTGGGGGAACCGTTTTGCTGCCTAGTGATGTGTGATGACACCCCCTTATTTAACCTAACTTAACCTCTGGAAGAATCATCAGACAAGATAGACAAAGTCCGTTGAAGCATTGAAATTATAGCTGCCAAATATGGCATTGTGGTCAATTGGGCAATGTACACAGTGTGGCAAATAATATCGCGGACTGGCTCTAGAAAACATTATTAAAACACGATTTCTGTTTATTTTTCAGTGTTTTTATTCGAAATATTTTCCTCCCGATTCAATACACTTGTTACAGCCTGCTCTATCTCATTTTACGGGCCCAAAGTGCCCGTGTCAAAGCTGCTTGAATGGTCGGAATGTTATCAGAAAAGCATCCATTCGGCTTAAATTTCAATTTCGGGAACAAAGAGAAGTCGCGCGGTATCACATCAGCTAAACATGGAGGATGATTTGATACGCACACACTTGATTTCAAGCTGTGTGACTCGGTAGATTATCGTGCAACATAGACCAACTTTTAGGATCACAATAATCGGGTCGTATACGATGGATTCTGACCATAAAAAGCTTCCAAACTTCAAGATAAACTGTTTTACCAATTGGAATGAATTCTATGCGGATAATTCATTTGCTATCGATGAATGTGATCAGCATTGTCTTAATTTTTGAGGGAACTTTTCGTTGTGGTCAATTTTTTAACCTCCATTCCGCACATTGACGCTTTATTTCTTGATTGTATTAGAAACACCATGTTTGGGTCATTTCTTGAATGACGTCTTGCAATGACATTGCGAACTCTCACCAATTTTCAGTTAGATTATTCAATGTTTGAAACAAATTTTGCACGGACCTTTGTTTTGAGCATGAAAAATGGTTCGAATAGTCTCTTTGTTGATGTTCGAGGCCTCTTACATTCTTAGTGAAGCATTGTGGTCTTCTGCAACAAAATCACGTACTGTTTGAATCATTTCACCGTCCGAACTGAAATTAAACTTCATGTGTGTTTGTCATCCTCCAGCGTTCTCTGCCGCCCAAAAAACGTTTATGCTACTCGAAAACAACTGTTCTACTCAAACAACCTAGCTTTAAAGGTTTAAAAAAAAATGTTTGTAATAGTCAACCAAATATCATGAAAATTGAACAGATAGCAGAGAAAGATTCGAGCTTTAAAAGGGATGTTCAGACAAATAGTTGGCGCTCTTGGTTGCTGATGTCAGGGATATTACATGCCACACTGTGTATACGAGTATCATCGGTGTACGCTGCACATGCAAATAAGTAAACGAAAACGGTAGAGTTTCTTATAACCTTGTTTTTTGGAGATGTGCATACCATGCGTGAGATTCCTGAAAGGAGATTTATTCTCAACTTGAGCTACTTTTTGACCGTACATGGCTCCTTAAATGCATTCTTGCATAGGAGAGAAGATTGGTTGCATTTTCTATCTAAGTAAAGACGAAATAGGCAGTAAGCTGGTGGCAATTTAAAGTTAGTTTGAGAATCTCTTAAGGACGCCTGGAAGTGACCGCAAGGTTGCGGCGCTGGGACCGAACTTTTACTCTGGTGTCACTGGAACTATAGTTACGGCTTAAACTACTAGTTTAGTTGGCCTGCATATAGAGTATCATTGTGGCTGAAGGCTATACCCAAAATCACGGCGAAAAAAGATCAACTGGAGCTTAGACATCTCTTGTTCAGCATTTGTTGTAGCGCTCTAAGACTGGTGTTGAACCATTTGATGGCTATGAAACTGGGTGCAACCCGGTGACATAACCCATTGATTGGGTGATCAATGCATAGCTTAAATATCGCATACAAAGACGTAGATACGTAGGCGTAGATGAAGCCTTCATTGAAGATACCTACATTAAACGTCAGTGACAGCTGAAGATGTTGGCAAAACTTCCAAACATTATTTGGATATAATTGGAAAACTGACTTCTTATGTTATAATTTTTTCTAATTTTAGATTAAGAAGAATATACGTATACTGATATCCCACTCATTGTACAGCGGTTCAGCTATTTATTTCGACAAAACTTTGCATATGAAAGATTCATGCCAAGGTTTGAGGAGCTTCTTATAGTTGAATCGGTTGATGAATTTATTGCATTTGTATATTCATTTTCCTTTGTTTGCTTTCCTTTGTATAATTAAGCGCATTGCCCCATTTAATTTTATCGAAATCATGCCAGTGGCATCTAATTTCTTAATAGATTGAGGCATGGTGTTAAAAAATATTCCGATATTACCTGTTTATCACCTTTATTATTAACTTAAGTCAAACACTCAATGCATTCCATCCCATCTCATAAATCACGTCCCTCACTGCAGCTAATGGTAATTCTACTATTATTATACCCTATAGCCAAAGGCCACCTCAAATATTGAAACAATATGAAACAAGACTACAGTCTGTTCGAATTGATTATTTCATATACTCGTATATGCCCTATTTACGAATGCATGCGATAAGGCAGATGACGCATTTAAAAAAAAAACGTTTTCCGCTCACTTACCACTATTGTCGTTGATAAATTTGTTGGTTCTTGCCATCAGTTCTCCCCATGGAAATTTTTAAAAATAAAATTGACATACTTTCTGTCATCTCTTAAAGAATGTTTATAACTTTCATAATTTCCACCAGGCTCGTGGCCTCTTCAATCTTACCCTCAGGAATGGACAAACAAATCGTTTAAAATCCATTTCCAACGGACAAAAGTCGTGACGCAAACAATCACAGTCAAGAGTCAGAAAGAGTGTTGGAAGGAGTGGAGAGGAGAAAAAAACATAAACAAATTTAAAATGTCCACTTTATTCGCCAGAGCAACCCCCTTAACCGGCACCCCATAAGTCTCATCTCCTCTACGTTGCGCGTTGCCATTAATTTTATTCACGCTTGGCGTACACAAACATTTCTCGAGTGCGCGTCGCGCGATTCCTGTTCCAGGTAATTGTAATTCATTTATGTGAATCCTTGTTGTTATCCGTGTTGACACAGGGAAATAATCGTCGACCGCAAGATAAACACGCAGTGTGCCGCAATGAAAATTTTCGGCTCCACAAAGGCTTGCCTTGACTCCAAAATGGGAGTAGGTAAAGGACACAAGGATGTACCTTCCCTAAAGGCGAAAGAGGAAAAACAATTTTTTTTTTCTGCTTTATCTACCTTAACCACTTTAACCACCTTATCCAGGTTTATCCTCGTACTAGTAGTACTGGTGGTACCAGTACAGGTTTTTCGGTGCGTCCTGTGAAGTTAATTAAAAATTGTGACCCCCGCAGTGTGCTTAATGCCAATGCTGGTCTGGGCTCGTTCTCGTATACTTGTAGAAGCAGACGTTGTTTACGCTACACCATGTGGCGGAATTTGCCTCCTCCAACCAACTAACATACATACATACATTTAAACACAACCAGCCGATGACGATACTGAAGCCCATGCCGAGTGTGCTTTTAATTTATTGTCGTGTCCTGCAGTCGTGCTTAATATCCTGTTTTGTGTTCCTCTGAAAAATTTCTCGTGGTCTTTTCTTTTTAGTTTTGGCATTTTTTTGTTTGTTTTGTATGTGGAGCTTCGGCAGAAAATCTCTGCAATAATATTGGAGAGATTCATGAGATCGTCCCGCCAGTGGTATCGTATTCGTATACCCTTGACAATGACACTGCCCGAGGAGTGGTTGACACTATTGCAATGGGAGGAGGTTTAGGACATAGAAAAAAAAAACCAAGGAAGAACCAAAAAGGAGAGATTGATTTTTGTGCTCTGATCAGTCCGCCGCTCAAGGACAATAAGGATTCATTTTTGTCTGCATTTTGGTAAACAATTTGCCTTCAGGGTGTTTTTTTTTTTGTGCACACTCTAATTTGTTGTTTTTCTTGTTGTTGCTTTCGGTTTGGCATTTGTTTTGGCATTTGTTTTGGCCATATTGCGCCACCGTATGTCAATGAAAAGAAACCATAAATTAATTAAAGGGATACTCGTTGAAGAAAATAGGGTTTAAGCAGAGAGATTTGGCAGGATTTCAGTTTGTTTTCGATTCTCCGTTTTCGGTTCTCGAGTTGTCTAGTGTGGCTAGACAGAAATTAGGTAGAATGCAATCATTGGAGGATACACGTTCAAAAATTGAAATTTACCAAAGGGATAAGCGAACAAACTGAAACAGTAGGAAAACATATAAAAAACGAGTCCTCGAATTAATTGCAAATTGCTGTTTCTTGGTTGTTACCCCGGCTACGGGTGGTGATAATGCAGGCAGATTCCTAGGCCTGTCCTGTCCTGTTGGATTAAAAACGTTGGTATGCAATTTAGGAATGCAGATGTCAATAACCTTGTCATAAGTTGTTGGTTAAATTAAAGTCTGTTGTACCACGCCGCTATCTACCTTCCTTTGGGAGGGGTTTATGGTATGCAATGCTAGTTTTTGTATTTTGTATTTTTTTCTGGAGTGTTTTCACCTTGGGGAATTCAACCGCTGTCAGTTCTTCTTAACTGGACCGTAGTAGGGACGGCGGATGAATTCCCCAACAAATCCCGGAACAAATGAGACCTTATCCGGGCTACTCCGACATATTTGGAGCTCGGGTCGGTAAGGATTTCGACATCACTCACGTCCCAGAACGGGTTATTGGCTTCGGTCTTATAGACCACTCGACCTAGGGGTATCAAAATATGTAACTGGCCTTCTATGTTGGGAGTTGTGCTGCCGAGGTAATTGCCCCTTACTTACTCCGAAACATAAGAAAATCTCGGATACGGATGAATCTACTCTTGAAAACCCATGCAGCGCCTATTTGGATTAGGATTTGTTGTTGGAGGCAGACTTAGGCAAAATCGTATCAATCTGCATCAAGGCTAAATTTGTCAACATAACCCTGATATACGCACATGCCCCCACAGGGGAGAAAGTTGAAGACACGAAATATGCCTTTTATGAGCTCTTGAACAATACCTACGGGCAATCTCCTAGATATGAAATTGAAACTATCCTTGTCTTAGCAAAGCTAGGAAGGGAGCGCATCTTTGGTAGCACTATCGGAAGATATATCCTGCACGATACCACCTCCGATAACGAACTAAGGGTAATCGACCTTGCAGCGGGACGAAACATTGTCGTCGCAGGCGGTTTCCCCATCTCGATGAGCAGCTCCCGCACCCTGTCTCAACCATTAAAAAGTACCAGATAATCAATTTGATTCCTAAATCAAAGGTTGTGCTGGGATCCTAAATCTTGTAAGAACCATCCGGCATATCCCTGCTTAACGTCGCCTATAAGATCCTATCCGACATACTTTGTGAACGTCGCAAACCATTCTGCAACACTCTGATCTGCTAGTACCAGTGTGGCTTCCGGCCCGGCAAATCAAATTTAGAGCAAATTTTCACACTAAGACAAATCCTGGATAAGACCAACGAATTTCAGGTCGAGACTCACCACCTATCCGTCGACTTAAAGAGAACTATACGACGATGGCCATATTCGGGATCCTGGTAAAAATGGTCGGCTAGTGGATGCGCTATCATGTGACTTCTTCAATCTCGTTCTGGAGCAGATAATGTGAAGGGCAGGTGTCAACACAGAGGCAATATCTTCAACAGGTCGGGGTATTGAAGGGTATTGAAGGGTATTGACATCATTGATCGTTCCCAGCATGCCGTTATAGGGGCTTTTACGGTGATTGAAGAACAGGCGAAATTTGTTGTCCGTGAAGTAAATAATGACAAGACTAAGTACATGTAATAGCAACAAACAAACTAGCAGCTATCCACTGCCTAAGTCCAAACGTCACTATTGATAGCAATAATTTCGAGGTATTGTAGTTAAGGAGGTCACCTACCTCGGGGTAAACGTGAACTTCGCGAACGACACCCTAGTGGAAATCCGAAGAAGAATTACCCCAGGCAAAACTATTAAGCTCAAAACTCCTAACTCAAAGGACGAAAAGTATGCTTGACAAAACCCTTATCCTGCCAATACCGCTGTATGGCCCCGATTACTGGACGAAAAAAAAAATCTTCGAAAGAATTTTGGTGTGAATACAGAATAAGATACAAACGCGAACTCCATGAGCTGTATAGAGTATTGGATGTAGTCCAAAAAGCTAAGAAACGTTGACTGCATTGCCTTGGCCACATCGAGCGAATGGACAATAATGATCCAGTTAAGAGGATTTCGATTTCCAGCCTCCAGGTTTTAGACGAGAAGGAAGGCCGAACCTCCGTTTTAAAGACTAAAACATCGCCGATGTTAGAGCGCTTCGTGTGGATAACTGGAACAGCGGGCCTGGGATCACAGTGTCCCAGCAAAAACTCTTCACCGTTCGGGAGTCCGTTAAGTAAGTAAGTAAGTATGTAAACAGATTGCTGCGGGAGGGGGGGGGGAGGGTTCATTTCTATGATAGATTAGTACGACTCACAAGCTGCAAAGTAGAACAGTACTAACGTACAAAACAACAAAACAACAAATTGGTCATCGGACTGCATCCAATATGAACCAGCACATTTTAAATTTCCGAGAGCTGACTGCCGACGAAAAGCTTTTTCCTAACTGATGATCCATGGTCTAATACAAGCGTTTTAATCCATGTACAATTCACAACAATTAGTAAAAAAAACTCATTAAAATTTTACCCATAGAAACGTTAGTCATTTCATCGATCAATGAACAGAAACAATTTGCATTTTTTTATTTTTTGATTATTGTATGTCACTTACTATGGACCAGAATTTAAATAAGCTAGCTTGCACTCTGTGTTAGTCAATAGTCCCTGGAGAATCAAATCCAAATCCTTCAAATAAATCAAATCATTCCCTATCCAGCATTTTACAGAATAATAAAAGCTGCTCTTTTACCATTTAAAGTACCATCATTCTTCTGCATAAAAAAAAATTCGTGTTTTGCTACGTTATATTAACCCCTATTTACCCAACTCCCTACCATCTGCTTTGTTATTTAAACATCACCGAAACTGCATGGAAATTCGCCAAATAATTTCCATCAAACCTATTAATCCTCTGCTCTCTAAAGGGTGCCATTACCATCAGAGTCATCTCCATAGTTGCGTCAGCGGTGATGCCACCAATCAAATGAATTTTTCATGACATCCCCAAGTGTGGATCGCGAATCGTTGCGTTGAATAAAAAAAAAAAAAAAATTCCACCACATCGTACTCTACCACCATCATCCTACTCCTACCGTCCGTCCGATATGTTGTGCACTCCATTTAAAAGAATTTTCGCAATAAATTTATATAAAATATTTATTTCGTATTTCGTTTTGTATAGACGGAATGAAATGATAATGGACGAAGCCCGAGGGAGCAGGGGTGACGTCATACGAAATCGACGTTCGTATCCGTTTGGGTGCCACCACGAATCGCAAAACCGGGACACTATGCACAAGCACGGATGAGTGTGGTTTTTAGGAAGGCAAACGGCATCCGCATGCATGATTTTTTTTTCGCTATCGGTATGTGGTTCCAGGAGAATTATTGAATGAAATGCATCCCTAACATTATCCAAAAAAAAAAACAATCCAAATATATATGTTTCTATATATAAGATATAAATTTATGTATATATGTATCTTTGTGCCCTACGTAGAGCTACATGTATAGCACCAAATTGGAATCGTAGAATAAATGGTGTGGGAGACACCTCATAAAACATTCATGACGAATTGCGAAGTAGAACATGTGACTTTGGGGCGTTGTCCTACCCACAAAATGGATTATCTCTACAGACGAAGGACTATAAGCGATCTACAGCATACTCGCATACTGGGGGCAAAGGATAATTGCTGTCGATTTGTGTTGGATTTGTCTTATGGTAAACATGATCTACTGGATTTATTCTAACCCTCGCAGATGTTTGACAGCAATACAATGATATAAAATGGAAAAAAAATATACAGACCCTTCAGTGTTCTGGCAGTTATGCCAATTAGTGGTGGGCATAAGTATAATACACGAATTTGTGCATGTTCGGAATAACATACTCGTACTTTCGCTTTGGGCATTTTTAAAGATTTCATTTCATCAGCGTGAATTAGACCTGCAGAGGAATTCTAAATTTAGATATTCCTTACAGTCCTTTGAGCATACCTACTATATGTTTCATATTCTCTGAATTGACCAAAATAGTCTTCCATGCGAAAATAGTCAACCATACAAAATATCGTGTTTTCCAATAGGGACTTGACAACTTTGAATTTAATTTGTGGACGCACTCTTTCACTAATCATCAAACTGTTAGTGTCAATTTATTCAGTAAAATCAAAATTTGGTAAAGTACACGAATGAGCAACGTCTGCAAATTATAAAAATTTTCTACCGAAATTCGGAGTCGGTGACTGCAACTTTAAGAGCGTTAATTCCAATTTTCGGTCGTAATTCTCGCCCTAGTAGACAGGCAATAACAAGTTTAGTGCAAAAATTTGAGTCTACATATTCGTTGTGCGATGTTGCCGTGTCAGTGAGACAACGGGTTGGTCGAAGTGTCGAAAATATCGCTGCCGTTCAGGCGTCTGTTGCAAACGATCCAAATCAGTCAATTCCACTGCGTTCTCAAGAATTGGGCATCGCTCAGACCACATTATGGGTTATTTTGCGTAAGGATCTTGTTTACACCCATCATGCTGACGACATGTGGTTTCAACAGGATGGTGCCACAAGCCACAAAGCACACGTTCCAATCGGTTTATTGAAGAGTAAGTATGGTGAGCGTGTTATCTCAAGGCCAGTCGATTGGCCACCTCGTTCGTGCAATTTAACGACGCTTGACTATTTTCTATGGGGCTACGTTAAGTCATTGGTTTATGCCAACAAGCCAACGACGTTGGAAGAGCTCAGAGCCAACATTGAACGCGAAATAGCGGCCGTTTGGGCCGAAATGTGTGGCCGAGTCGTTGAAAAATGGGTCCAACGAATCGACCGCTGCAAACGTGACCGCCGTGGCCATATGAACGAAGTCGAGTTCCATTCATAAATGTTTTGATTGTACTTCAAGCCGATAATAAAGTTTTTGAAATATATCAAATGGTTTGCGTTTAATTTAAAAAAAAAGTTGTCAAGTCCTTATTGGAAAACCCATTATATAAACAATGACCAGATAATAACGATATGAAAAAAAAATTAAATAATTATGTAGGCGTGAGATACAATTTGACTTTCATGTCATTATGTGTGAAATAGCACACCATTCAAACGGCCGCCTCGACTTTGCTGGCAGTGCTTCAAGCAGTCGAGCCGGTGATGACTCGGTCTAACATGTGCGGCGTTATTCCGGTATTCCACTGTCGAATGTTGGCCTCGAGTTCATCCAAAGTGGTTGGCTATGTCAGCATAGACTGAGGACTTAGCGTAGCCCTAGAGAAAATAATCGAGTGGCATCAAATCACATGATCTCGGCAGCCAATTGATGAACGCTCGTCGTGAGATGACCCAATCGCCAAATTTGCATTGCATCCTTTGTATGGCATTTAGCACCGTGTCGTTGGCACCACAGCTCGGATATATAGATGTTGTCAATGTCTGACCACAGAAAGTCGGTTAACATTGCTCTTTACCTAAGACCAATGACGGTTACGGTGTTTCCTTCCTCATTTCAAAAGAAATAAGGTCCGATGATGCTGCCATGCCAAAAGCCGCACCAAACAGTAAATCTTTGTGGATGCATTGATGCTTGGCTTAGCACTTGTGTTTTGTGTTCGCTCCAATAATGGTAATTTTGTTTGTTGACATAGCCGCTGAGCCAAAAATGGGCCTCGTCCGAGAAGACGATTTTTTGGACAAAATTCGGATATCTGGCCAACATTTTCGGCGCCCAATTAGGGAACTTATGGCGTTAGTTTTGGTCATTTGGCTTTAATTTTTACCTCAGCACAATCTTATATGGGTGTAGGCCCATATCTAATCGCAAAATAAGTCAGGTTGACTTTATGGCGATGCCCAATTTAGCTGATCGGCGCCGAATCGACATTTCTGGGTCTTCTTCGATAATGGCCGCTACGCTGGCTATGTTTTCTTCATTTCGCACTAATTTCTGTCTGGTTGGGGGCTTAAGAGCCAAAACAGTTTACTCACACTCAAGTTTTTCCATGGTGGTATGAATCGCCTGCACACTAAAGCCATTATGATGGCATCGACCTCACGACGAAATTCACGTAGCGTACGAGTATTCCTAACTGAGCCGGAATGTTGATAAAATTTTTAATACTTTTTGCTTCTGAAACATAAAAATTGGAAAAACTATCATTGTTATCTGGTCACCCTTTACTCAAAATAAAAAAAAAACGACAGGACTGACAGTTCTTTCCAAAACAAAGGAGCTGTCTATTAGGTCTATTTTTGCAATTAGTAATGAGAAATTATTAAGTAATAGCTCATTTGACCGATCTTACCTTTTTCTGGTAGGATGGGTATAGCAGTTCCAAGTTTGGCAAGTTCGTCGGCCCCACAGTTCCGTGGAATATCTCTGTGTCCCGGCACACAGCATAAATGAATATTCTGCAATCTCCATCAGAGATGACACTCTCTGAGTTAAGCCAGAATGAGCTTAGGAATCCGACTAAAACTACTGTGGCTCTCCTCACATTTTCTTGATTATTAGGTTTTAAGTTTAGTTTCCTGTTGAAAATAGGCCCAGATATTTTGCTGTATTAGGGGAGACCAAAGGGGTACCGTTGAGTAAGGAAGAGTCTATGATCGGAATTTTAAATTTCATAGAAAAGAGGATAATAGTAGTTCAATGGGGGCTTATTTCCAATCCACAGCGATCTGCCCAATGAGTTAATCTATTGAGATTATGCTGTAGAAGTTCTTAAATTATATTAAGTTGCATTCGCGAGACAGCTATAGCAACATCATGCGCATTGGCACCTATCCTGGCTCATAGTAGTTTGATCAAAAACCTTTACCTGATTGATCACCTTGCGATTGTAAGACAAAGCTGTATTACTTATTTTGTATGTCCGAGCGTTACGATGAACCAACATCGACCTCTACTTGTTTTGCCTCACTACCTTATTGTTGCCAATACTAAGACGCGTTGCAAAAAAATTAGTCGTCGAACAGCTAGGATCGCTTCTCCAAAAATCTTCTTAGAAGTCCTATGCTACCAGTATCCAGCGCAAGTGAAACGAGCTGACTTGGTCAGCAGGCTGTCAAAGACGACCCACTTGTTGCGCTTTGTTTCGGGTTCATCAAGAGAGATTTGTACTAAGTGGTACGGCCATCGAAGGAAAAAAGCTTTAAAGGAATTCTATGGGTGAAGGTGGTGAAAAAAATATCGGCTCTCAGGAAGAAAACGAAAGAAGCAGAGAAACGCCCGACAGAGGAAACTGGAAGGGTTCTTTTTTAGAGAAGATATTCAGAAGTTCTGCCAGAAAATAAAAATAAATTTCTAAGAACACAGTAACGAACAGAAGCATGTAGAAGGAATAGGAACATAACAGTAGAGTAACAATCTGTTCTGAAAATTTGGAAGGATTCTGTAGGCTGTTTAACGCCAACGGCAACCAACATTCCTACGTCAGTCAGAGTTAGTCACTCAAGTGGACGGTAGGAAATTGTGACGATTCAATAAAAGATAGACTTTTAGTTAAACGAAGTGGAACGCCGTATGGTTATATTCAGCCGAATGCCATAGATCTCGGGACGGTCTTCGGCAACGGCAAAAGATCAAAGCACGTTAGTATGTAGCGACGGCCATGCGACGTCGGCAATTGTCCAATTAGGTCTAATATAATCGAATCGTGCTGTGGTGATTCTGTCTACGATTATAATATCCGTATTTCAGACTTCACATAATGGTCTTATGCCAATTTTAGTGTTGCCGTCCTACCTGGATGAGATGCCATGCTATGTGATCGTAATTGCCTTAAGTGTCGCTTGCACTAAGTCGTCCTTGCACCGATCAAAAGCTGCCTCCATCTCTTGTGTTCACAAGGTTAGAGTTGTGTCATTTCTTTTATTACCACTGATGAGGTTTTGTTGGATCATTTGGCTGTTGACTCTTTAATGACTATAACCTACCTTCGTATTTAGCAGTTTGATTCCTTCGGAGTTGATCTGTTGGCAAACAATTTTGGGAAACATTGAGCTGTCCGAATGTCATACACATAAGTTCGAACAAGCCGAAAAGTGTTGCGATGGCCGTTTTCGGAAAGTCACAAGGCTCCCCGAAAATTTGGTGGCATGTCAAAATCTGTCGTTGAAAACACTGACTTGCTCTTTAAGGTGTTGCGGAGATCCTGCACGTACGGTATCGCGATGGTATTTGAATTACAATAGTTACCGCATTGGTGCCATTCCCCATTCACTCTCATAGCCACATGCAGCGAGTTGACCCAATCGCTATTCGAGATACCATCATGTATTGGAACTTAGTTTAGGTTGCTTTTAACTTTTCAGTGTTGAGGGAAGCAAATACTGGAGGGCTATTCGTATCGAAGCAATGCGAGGTCATCGTTGCTGCTAAAACGTTGATATAGGCTTTCTGTCTCTGCCAAACAGTTCCCCAAACTCACGTAGAATATGTGTAAGTGGACAACTGCAATTATATTGAATGCCTTAATACCAGTTGCCTCATTTGCACAAAAGCCTATTGTTGTTGTTTCAATTTTGATGGTTGTATCTTTTAGTTGCTTGAGGTTCAAAAGTGGCTGAAGAAGCCAGCTCCTATAATCGCTGTTGTGTCTTTAGCAACGATGAACGATGCACGTTAGCTGTATTTGTCCAAAAGTTTTTATACTCGATGAAGGTGTTACGATAGAAATGTCAGCGCCGTTGGCAATTAAGAATTTTCGCTTTAAAGTTGAATCGTAAGCAACCAGTCTGAACAGCTGCTAACCAATATGTTGTTTACTAGCTGAAGCATTGGTCTACGTCGCGGGTTTTCTGATCAAATGAACGAAAATATCTCATATGCAATTACGATTCAATCTGCATAAACGGAATTTGAAGAACAGGATATAACAATGAAGTGTAATGACTATGCAACCACATAGACCTTATCATAAGGACTAGAATTCAGAAGCTCTACTATCTACAGCCTGTAGTTTCTCCAAATACATGCTGGAGATACAATTAAAACATGCTTAAGCAAAAAAGGATCTCGGCCAACTTGGTATGTGCAACTAGAGATGGTTGGCGCAAGACTGAGGTGATTGGAGAAAACTGTTGGTCTCTTTCGGATTATAGCACCGTCTAAGGTATTGTAAATTAAGCTAGTCAAACTATTAAGTTAAGCTAGTCTGTCTGCAAGTTATTGCGATTCAAATCCATAGATAATATATTGTTTTAGAAGCTCATACAATTTTCATGTATGTAGAAAACATATTGTCGCGTTTCTTCTCAAATTCAAATGGATCAGTAGGTGACAAGGTGGTAGAGTGAATAACAAAAACATAGTTTTCCATTGCCACACATGCTTGTCCTTCACATGCATATTCATCAAACAACTTCACTTACTGACTGACAAAACTTCCATCATTTTCAAATCTAATTGCGGAAAACTGTTTTCCCACTGTCAACATAAATCACAGTCAGTTTTACCTTACTTTCAAGCACTATGTCAGTTTGCTCTTCTCTTTTGAAGGTTTTCTTGCTTGCAAAATAAACACTAGCAACCTCATTACAAGCAGGACTACCAGCGACGATAACGATGACAACCTCAATTAACTGCTGCTGCTGGTCAAACTAAAACCAAAACCAAAACCAAAACCAAACTTACTATGTAAACTTCGCGCAGCTTCGTTCATCTGAAGGGCTTTGCAAATTTACCAATCGACCATCATCAACAAGCAATCGCTAGAATTCCTCTCAAATGCTATCGTCAACCATCTACGTCCTAGATTCACAGTCATATCGTACGTATAGTCGTAGTCATCAGGTCAGTTCGATATTTTCCTCTTCACAGGACAGCGTAGAAAAAGGACACCAAAAACGACCAATGTGGTGGTTACACGCATTTGCTTGCTCTACAAACTGTTTACTCAATAACCATCCCAATCACTCACCCACCCAGAAACCATAGTTCACCTCCACTAGATATTGACAGATTTCACGAATTCAACATATGCCGCGGCGTCCTTGTTTTGTAGGATTTTATTTTTATTTTTGTTTTTTTCAATCTGGTGCGCTAGTATCCTGCCGTCAATAACATAAATATCACGAGCTTCAGACGCAAGCCCGGGCAATGCTTTATCACTGTCACAATGTTTAAAACAAATAACTCATGTTGGGGCAGGCTCTCTTGTACACGTGCATCTCATAAGGTCCATTAGGTCCAATCAGTGCAGCGTGCCTTGGCAAAGGCAGAGTCAATGTAATTTTTTCGCGGCTCCAAATTCCTGGATGCCATGTATACTCGTATACCTATACACGGACTCGTAGATGCACATGACCGGTGATTTATGTTTACTTTTCGGTGGAAAATAAATATTTTTCCAGGCCTGCATCGAAAGTGTGTCCTTTATGTTGAGGGATAACAAAATATGTGCATAATTTACATAGCAGCGAGCACATCACGACCGAGCTGGGATGGAAACTCACAGAAGCCTGCAATAACATACAAAGGACCATTGACTCTGTGTATTCTCGATCTGGGAGGATGATGGTATTATCTTTGTCTAGCTGACCCTCCTTCGAACATTCAGCCCCAAATGCATAATCAATGCTGGAAAGCGAACAAGTTTGCATACAAATGTCACTTGGGTTCGTTATTGTAACATGAACTAAACAAAAACCGTTTTCAAATTGCATCCTTACAATGTGTAGATCCTCTCGCTTTTGATACACCCGCTCCAATTGAAGTTCCGTAAATTGGTAGTGGGGTTCTGCCGTTTTACTTCATTGCTTTCTATTTGTCCTTCATAATATTTCGAGATGGACAAATACACTTGCACGTTCTCAATACTCTAACATGTGCTCGCTCCAAGTGGATTGAATGCGGTTTTACCGAAATTCCGATGTAAAGTTCCGGAGGCCAGGTCCCTGGACCGTGCCGGACTGAAGTATTCAAGTGTCATTTATGCAAACTGAACTGAACTACTGGTGTGTTCCTATCCACTTTGGCCACACTACTCGTTTGGTTACAAGGATGACTCAAATAGTCGCTCTTAGTTGGCCATTGGGTCAGCACACAACAATGTTATGTTGGAATTTTCTAGGAGGCGGAGATTGAGTGGTAAGGGTTAGTTACCGGTGCGATGGGTTTGAATCTGCCTTCAGTACGTGACTTGTTGGACCAAATCACTTCAATAGAAAGTTTAAATTAAGTAAATTGCAATCTAAACACATACAGATGCACATGCGATATGTTGCAATGACGCTATATCAGGCTACACCTAAGGGTCATTTACATAGAGAACACGTTTGAAAATACACAATATGAGCGCAACATACTATTCAAAATGTAACCAGGGGAGATGAATGTAGTAATACGCATAGACGCATATTTTAGTGCACAAAATAACGCACAAATGAACAAATGAATGTCCATTGAATGAATAGATAAACCAAAGGATACAAGTCGGGGAACATACAAGATGAGATGCTGGAAATTTCAGCAAACATTATGACAAAGCTACTGAAATGAGTTTCCTTTTATCTCTCTACTTTTGGTCTGATTTATCGTGAGCAGTTTGAAAGTACCTAAGGAACCAACATCAGCCAGGGTTGCCACAGAGAGTTGATCAACAATTTAGTTTGGCTATAAACTTGCACAGAATATTTTTTGACATCATACAGCAGGCGAAATACGTGACTTGTTAGCGACAACTATGCACTTGTTCGTTATTTTTTACTCAACAAGTGAAAGCAGGGTACGGGGCTTAGTTCACTTAGCATTGAGATTCAAAACGCATAGGCAGTACTGACAATTCCACACCAGAAAAGCAGACAATAAAAATGGCACCAGGCATGTATTACCTTTGAAGTGAATTTACAAGGACGCAGAATCAGCAGTATAATATAAGAGGTACTCAAAACATGGGAGCTGACGACACTATATTTTGTTTAATTCTCGGAAACTGTCAACGTTACCCAGAATCAAAAATAACTACTTATTCCAAGACTGGGGTCGATCAAAGGCAGGTAGCGCTTTAATGGCAGCTAGACCTAGGAAAACTAACGTCGTTAGGCGTCATGTGATTTTTCGAAGAATCACGAAACCTACACTGCAAAGAACGAAAAAAACGAATACCGCAAAAGACAAAGAAAATACTTCCCCAAAGAAACGAAAACAACGAAAAGAAATAAAAGACGAGGTTTTCAATAATATTATAAATGCTCCCTTGGAGCACGACGATTCATTTGGTAAATAAACGGAACACTCACCGATGGAGTGCCCGCTAATCTACAAGTTTCGAACACGCAAACAGTATTTAAGAACGGTCGCGTGTCTCGTCTAATGTCGAGATTTCTCACTTGCGCGGCCTACCCGAGTTTTATCTTTAACTTTAACTCTAGTCCTTATACCCGAGTACAGGTGTGGCCAGTTGACACTTTTGAATAATATACCTCCTAAACGGCTTAAGATTTTTTACTGAAACTCCGAATCTAGAAAAATGGAGTAAATTACTCTCCTAGGTCAAGGCATTGAGGAGCTATGAGCCTCCAAAATCGAGACTATCAAGAACGTTACCCAAGTACAGCAATTTTATGAATTGACTATATAAAACAACGAGTGTTTTTGTGTTGGTTATGTAAATTTATGTTTTTATTTATATATTGTTTGTTATAACTTAAAATATTTAATTTTGTCCTCATTATTGCAGCTGTAGATGGGAATGGTCTAGCGTAGGCTCTTTGTTGTAAGGCCTCACCTATAAGGCTCGCTATGCCAAGTTTCGTGTTGAAATTGTGCATTACTTGAACATTGACTGGCCGCTCTTCAATGACTGGCAGACATAGCTCCTTGGCTAGCTGGCGAAGAAAGCGTTTACGACTCAACTTACTGAATGGGATGTTCGTATTATTTTCAAAATATATAATGTACGCTGCCAATGCCGTCAAATCAATCATGTTGAAAAATAGAGATAATAGCCAGCGCTTCATCTGTCTTTGGCAAGTATATTCGCCAAGCAATTTTTCGCCACGCATGAGCACACGGGGCGATCTTTGTGTGCCAAAATTTCTTTGGATATGAATGACTTATTTTTTCGCATAGTTCTGACCGCCGTCAAATTTATCGACCACAAATTTACAAGTAAATTGAGGTTTGTAAAAAAATTGCCCATTGTTATATTGCGTCCGCTTCCATGAAAGTTGCTTACCAAATCCTTAACCACGCGTTCACCCTGGTTAGTTTCTCGTCTCGTAACAGTTTTGCCTGTATATATTTGCCCCTGCAGTGGGTAAGAGTTTTTGACATCAACACCCGCCACACTTTGATGCCATACTTTGCCGGTTTGGATGGAATGTATTGCGTGAAGCATGTACGGCCACGATAAGGAAACAACTGCTCGTCGACGATAAGGTTTGTATAAATGTTCAAAATTGTAATTCATCATTGTCCATGACTCGGAGATTGGTGCAGCTTTGTCAGTTTGTTGGCGTATCCTTCTTGTGTTTGAATCATCAAACCTTACAAATCGTAATATTGCTTGAAATAGATTGATGCCCATCCGCAGCACGATAAAGTGAATAATTTTCTATCGACCACAAGTCTGGAACATTTTCGCCGCTACTACGGTTGGCACCAGTCATAATAAGCACTCCATACATTTCGCGCAATGTCACATGCCTCCAAGTACTACAGTGCCCCAAAGGTAGTAAAAATTGTTGGTCGTTCGTCAAAAATATAAGAAATTCTACTTCATCCTCCACCCCAACGCTCATTTACAATGACACTTAAGCTGTCAGCTCTTTGGAAAAGCCAGTCTGCTTGCTGCACACTTTGAAGCCAGCTCAACGCTTCTAGATTGTGCTTTGTCCCCGCCAACACATGAGTGCTTCGAATCTTCAATGGAACGAATCCACTTTAGCACTCGTGTAGTAGCAAGAGCACTTAAAGATCTTAACGCCCACAAATCCGCTGGTCCAGATGGTATTCCTCCTTTCTTCTGAAGAGGTGTTCTTCTACGCTAGCAAAACCACTTCGTAAGCTTTTCCATCAATCCTACTCTTTAGGACTCTTTCCGAACAGTCGAAAACAGCATTTGTCCAGCCCGTCCCTAACAGAAAGGCGAATCTTCTTCTCCTTCCTCCTACAGACCCATTGCACTAACGTCCCTTCTTTCCAAGGTCATGGAAACGCTGATAAATCGTCAGCTCATGAAATATCTCGAAACACGAAAACTTCTTAATGACCGGCAGTACGGTTTTTGTAGCAACAGGTCCACTGGTGATTTGATGGCATGTCTCACCGAAAAGTGGAACCAAGGCTTACATCAATCTGGCGAAAGCAAGATAGTTGCACTTGATATTTCTAAGGCACTTAAGAGAGTTTGTCATCAGGCTCTTTTGTCGAAAAGGCGTGCTTTTGGGAGCGAGGTCTCTCTTTTTCAATGGATTAAAAATTACCTTTCGGAACGTTCAATTTAAGTTATCTTGGATGGTTTCAAGTCTGGTATTCACAAAATAATGCTGGTGTGCCCCAGGGCTCCGTCCTGCCTCCGACATTCTTTTTAATTTTCACTAATGATCTCTTGTCTGCTACTTCTAAACCAATTTACTCCTTTGCTGACGACAGTACTCTCTGCTTTTCATATTCGTTCCCGGACCCACGTCCCTGTTCTTCGGCTGTACAACGGGAACGGCTGCGTATGCTAAGCTCATTAAATTCCGATATTAACAGCATAACCAATTGGGGAACTACCAACAGAGTGGAATTTAATGCTTCCACAACACAATGCTGTCTGCTGTCGCTTAAGCGAAATTCGGATACTAAGCCATTATCCATGAATAGTATTTGCATCGTTGAAACCGAAAAACTTTCCATTCTCGGTATGTGTGTCAATGACAACTTACATTGGAATGACTGCATATTCGAACTCGCCAAAAATGCTACGAAATGTCTAGGTTTCCTTAAGCGATGTAAGAAATATTTCACCCCCTCTGATTTGGCTTCAATACAAGCCTTTCATCCACCCAAAACTGGAGTACAATGCTCACATCTGGTCAGGTGCTCCCAAGACTTCTTTGCGCCTACCAGATAGGATTCAAAACCGTGCGACAAAACTAATAGGTGATGCTAATATTACACAGTCGATTAACACCCTCGACCACCGACGTAATGTCTCCTGTCTCACCCTGTTTATCGCTATTTTCACCACCAGTGCTCCTCTGAAATTGCCGGTAGCATTCCGCCCCTTCAAACCTCCAACCGTAACACCCATCTCGCTATGAATGCTCATAAGTACACTCTAAAACCCACTTTCGGACGTACCCTGAAATATCGTGATTCTTTCCTAAGCCAAACAACCCGCTCATGCAATGCCCTTCCGAGCTCTTTATTCCATAGTTATTATAACCTCCAAACATTCAAGACCAACGTACATCGATACCTCTCTTCCTTTCTAACTTTGCATCGCCCACGCTGTGTGCAATCGTTTTAAGGTTACTAATAACCGCATTTTAATTATGTAATTATAAAAAACAAAGAAGAAAAAAAGTTTTTGGCTGCGCCTCCGCATGTTTGACGTTGTATGCTCTATATGGACCTTCCGCTTTTTTTTTTGTGGGCATGTTATTGTAGGTGCATTTTATTGGCAGGTCAGTAAACAGCACAGTAAAATTTAAAATTACAAACAACAACAAGTCGAATGCTGGCGATAAATAAGCCAGCATTCATTGCTGCCGATAAAGTTTTAAAAACTGAAATTCAGATGGTGCAATGTATGCTATAAGAAATGATTTTGTTTTATAAGGGATGCGTTCGTTAATTATGTTTGTTTGTTTTTATACGAACTAAGAAATAATAGAGAGAAAAATACTTTTCATGTTAAATTTGAACGTGTTTAAGTTTAACTTTTTTGTAAAATTTAAACAAATTTCTTGCTTTTGCTAATTTATTCTTAAGTTTCAGCACAAAATTCGAATTCTATTTGCTCAGACCTATAAACTAAATGCGAGTTAAAAAAAACATTCGCAACTTTGCGAACCCACCCGCAAGCTTATTCAACAAGTCAAATGACGTTTGGAGTGAGTTAAATTGTTTTATTGGCATTGAATGCTGAGCTGGCTACTGACCTGCCAATAAAACGCGGCTTGCGTCGTCTACGATGTCGTCAAAAAGTCTTTGGATGCACTCCTCTTTTTCAACATCGGTTAATCTGTTGAAAATATATAAATAATTAATTTTCATTGCAATTAGAAAATTATTTTATATATTTGAATTTACCTCTTATATTGGCTGGAAGACAAATGATGAACGATCCTTCTGCGGTCCATGTTTATATTATTTTTATTTTATTTTATGTAATATTTATATATTTACGCACAAAACCACCTTTATAACTCAACACCACACTGTTCTTCCCAACCGAACCGGACTGTAGCTGAAAATATTTCTTCTATGCCAGGTAGTTGAATTACTGAAGAAATGTTGTATTCTAGGAAATTCTAACATTAATAGAAAACCGTGAATGCTTAGAAATAAGTTTGAATGCGCACCACAATTTGAAGCAGGCTAAAAATATATATTTATGACCACTCACAATGTTCGTTAATATATTTATCTACAAAATTGCATTAACAAAAAAAAAATGTTCTCAGCAAATATAAAGAAAAAACGCGAAACATTGCTACTGGCCACACCTGTACTTGGGTATACGTTCTCGTAGAAAGAGTTGGCCATAAGGACTAGGGCTTAAAAAAAACGATTCTCTTTACTGCAGTGTATTTTTCACTACACTTATCTTTTATCCCTGGCGGTGCCTGTGCCCCTTCTGACACAGTGTTCTTTCTCGGTCTGCTACTCTTCAATACCTTCCTTTCTCCTTATCCTTTTTTTTCCGTGATCCGTGGCGGAATTGCGATATGACGGAATTGTAAGTGGGTCAGGTTAGGTGAGGATAAAACAGTGACTGTTGAAGGAAAACCAAATTAACTTAGGCCTTAGGATTTGTTTGTTCATAGCGATTGCTATACCGATGACACATTTTTCAGGTAGCATGGCCATAGTAGTTCCATGAAACATGGGAGAAGATTTTCGACTATTGCCTTAAGAATGATCTATCAAGATTCTAAAGCACTAGAGATATTGTGAGTCTTCTACATCCTCACTTTCCAACTGGGACACGGCGAATATTCAGTAAAAGAAAGAACAAAATTAAGTTACGAGTAAGTATACGCAAATAGTAAAATGTGTGAAAATTTCAACTGTTAGTGGCTCGTTGGCGATACAGCTTAACGCGCTTGTTTTGTGGATTCAACAGTTACCAGGATTTACTAATCGGGAGCGTACTGAGCGTTTACGGTCAAGTAATATTTCACGAGATGTGAGTAACTTGTTCATATTAGTCCGACATTTTGAGTATATTTCATTTCGACGGTCATGTCCATGAGCAGAATATGCGTTATAGGTATCATACCAACCCTTAAGAATGCCATCAGAATCGTTAACCTTGTCCAAAAACCCCGGTGTTGTGGGCAATTTTTGTCCGAACGATAAGTTTTTTAACAGGTGAAAAAACAATGACTTTAAGAGTATAATGGCGAATGATCGACGAGTTTCTGTTCTTGCAAGTGGAGATGCTTCCCGAGTTCAACAACAGAATACTATTTTAAAACGGAGGTGTGACTCTGCATAACAAGTGAGCCAGTACTAAATTTGAATTTGAACAAAACACATAAAATTCCATTAATTAGCCACTTGTTTGTCTTAAGTCGAGAGAATACATTCTGGAATAAATCTGTAAGCACCACTTCTGGCGTATGTCCACCATGGGTTGGATCTGATGTATGTCATCGGGAGGACAAAATTCTTAAGTTTCAAGCATTTGTTGTCATACTACCTTGATCAAAATTTCCCGGAATAGCACGAAATAACCGTGTGGCGCTCCTATTGTTCCGATTTGAGTTCGTTAAGTTGGTACATCTGTTGTTGATATTCCCTCTAAATCTTAGCGTCATAGCTTGACATTTGCAGAAGTTGCGTAGCCAAGAGTATATCTATCTCTGTGTTTTTTGGCGATTTTTTACAATCTTAGAAATGAATTTAAATTTGCAACAACGAACTTGTATTATATTTTGCGTAAAAAACGGATTAAATGGTGCGCGAACGTTGGAAATATTGGAGAAGTGTTTCGGCAATGATTCTCCAAAGAGAACGCTCATTTACCAGTGGCACGAGCGGGTGGTTCAAAAGTGGTCGTGAGTCAATCGTAGTGACAGACCATAGACATCGAAAACCGACGAAAACATTGATGAAGTAAAGGAAATGTTGCTCAATAACCAACAGACAGTAAAGAAAGAGGGCGTTATGAGACGTTTGCGTGAAGCAAACCGAAAGAGACCAGAACTGTGGGCAGAAAACTCGTGGATTTTGCACCATGATAAAGCACCGTCGCACAGCGCCATCATTATTAGTAATTTTTTGACGTAAAATATAGCAAATACCATCCAACAGCCACCGAATTGGGTCCCAGTGACTTCTTTCTGTTCAATCGAGTTAAAAAACCACTACGGGGAACGCGTTTCAGCAGCTGAGAGAAAGTAATGGAAAAATCGCAGGAAGCACTGATGGACATACCGAAAACCGAATATAAAAAATGTTTCGAGGATTGGATCGAAGTCGATGGCGATTACTTTGAAGGGGACAATATAGATTTAGATGAATAATCTCTTATTTTTAATTTTCTGCATAAATTCCGGGAACTGATCAAGGTGGTATGTCTTCATTAACACAAATAATGTTGACTAACATTGCGTCGAATGTTCATCGAATGCTTCCTTCAATAAATTGATTGTTTGGCTTTCTGTATGGCACGTAGCATCCTTCTGGAATCACATATCTTTCACAATCATGCCGTTCAATCGGGGAGCGCAAAATTCATTAATTATAATTCTATAGCGAATAATCTTTACCGTAGCACGCTGCTTTATTTAAAAAAAAGAATGATCCGGCCCACAGGCCGCACCAAACTATATATATTTTTCGGCATGTAACAGAGTTTCGATAATCTCATGTTATGTTGTCGCTCGGAATATGACAATTTTGCTTATTGGCATATCCATTGAGCCAAAAATGAAATTCATCGCTGAACACAACTTTTCGATAAAACAGCGGATCCAATGTCAATTGACTTTCGGCCCATTCACCGATATTTCGACCCAAGTGTTGGTTATTCGGCTTCAATTCTTAAGCGAGCTGGATCTTGTTAGCCTTCAAACTAAGATGTTTGCATACAATTTTCCAAAAAGTGGACGGACAAAAACCAAGCTGTTGTGAACTACGTCGAATCGATTTATTTGGATCTTCTATTAAGAGTACACTCTCCCGAAGGAATGCAATATTTGTTTTGCGCGAAAGCGGTCGATAATATGGCGAATGGCGGTCTCAGATGATGATGAGTTTTTAACAAAAAGAAGAAAATTTCAAATGGTTCATTGCTTTTCAAAGTATTCTACTTCTAGATTTATGCGGTTCTCAAAACATTTTTTGTCCCTGAATCCATCACTTCAGAAACATGCTTTTGGAACACATCTACAGCCTGTTCTAGGGTTTAAAAACTTTAACCACGCATTTTACTTTTTATGAACGGGAACAAAAAGAAGTCAGTATGGGATACATCATAGTGTTGGTAAATGTATTTGACATGGAACGATTCTATCGCATTTCTTGTACAGAATGTAGTGCACAGTAAGCGCTGTAGTGAGAAAATGACTAAATTATCAGCATTCATGAAATGCCGAACTCTCACAGAGATAATGCTCCGGGCGGACGTAATCATTCTGACAGAAAGCAACGCAGGTTGTTGTGACATTTATCCCCAGTACACCAAAGTGCTTATTTTCATTTTGACCTGGGACTCAAACAAAATGAATTCAGCCTTCCTTAAGTGTTCAGGGAAGTCATATCTTCTCGAACTGGCTTGGAAGTCTTGTGACCGTGTACTGTGTGTTGAAGCGCAGCTTGTCTGATGTATTCATCTGATACTTCGTGTTTCTTCACTAATTCCTCACATTCATTGCCATTTAAATTGAGTATATCTCCGCGTATATCTTGAGGCTTGATGAAGTTGGAAATCAGATCCGTTAAGTCGTGCCAACGTACTTAATATGCAATTTCATCCCCTTAGGTCAACATGAGAATACTATTGCGAACTAGATTTCAGAGTGATGGAGGTAGAACTTCGTCTTGTGATGTGCTTGCGTTACGAGTAGTAGGAGACTTAAGCCGACTTGTAGTGCACAACTGGAGGCAGGGAGCTAAAGACCGAGCTAACTGAAGAGGCTAGTTAGTTGAGGTCTTGGTTCACCCAGAACTTTAACGTCAAAAAAGTAAGACAGCAGGTTTACCTGCTTTCGTTGTTGATACGAGTAGCTGGACGGCGTCAAACCTGGAATGATCAAAACTCCACATCACCAATCGAGAAAAGCATGAATTTTTCAACCACTCTCTTAGGCCCCGCTATAAAGATGCCATCCATTTCAAAGTTGGCTGCTCATAGCTACCTACAAATCTAAAACTCATCTACGACATTTTTACACGGACCAAAATAGTACAACTGTTTATATTAAACCGTCCACGAAAAACAACCATCATTTTCATCCTTGGGGTCAAAAAGAAGTCAAAGTTACAAATAAAGAAAATACCTTTGGAAATCTGGCAACCTTACTATGGTAAGTATACGGCCTTTTATGTCGCCTCCCAACAATTAGTCTCTTTTCTGGCTACCGATCATGCATTTCCCTACTAGCATCTACAATTCACCCCAAAAACCAATGGTCGCTTCTGGTTCTCTAGCCACACGGTAGTCTGTCATACTGACAACCACCTTTAGTCTTACGTAACATCTCCGGCTGCCTACCAAAACAAAACCAATGGCCAAGGCCCATTATTTGACAATGGCCTACAACTACTGTTTGTTTGCTCTTGTTATCCTTATGATGGAAGGCACGACAGTGGTCAAGCTCTGAGAACGACTCTGCTCTCAATGAATCCTAACGAGCACATGACTAACACACACCACACACGAGTACGTATGTTCAGTTATGTTATGCGTTACGTTGGCATTTATGCTTCTCTAATTCCGTTTGCCTGTTTGTTTACCAAATTTCAATGGTGGTATGATACAGGGGAGTCCTGAGCAGAGCGGAAGGATATGCATGGCTGAACATATGAAATCAAATCGATGGGTAAGGAGGTAATGTGATGGTTTGTACCTGCCATAGGTCATTGTCAGACCATCACTCAATTCGTCGGTTGAAAGGTATGTGACACGTTGCGAAATAAGCTAAAACTGATTGACAAGGATCTTTATTATCCTGTTAAAATCAGTTATGACGTCATATCCTATTCCTATTTTTCGTTTCCTTTCAGTCATTCCATACCGTGTTCCATTTAATTATGAGTCCGCTCTATAAAATCGATGAAATGAGTTGGAATGGCCACAAGCTTGTGTTATGGGTCGTTTTGTCGTTTGTAATAGCTTTAACGCATACATCCATTGGGATACGGATACACGTATGTGCATATTCATAGATATATAGAAGTCTAACAAGGGATTAAGGATAAAGAGAAATTTGCAAATTTTCAAACCACAAAGGCAATAATAAAATCCTTTTCACATTGTAACCACGATAAATGGCTTCAATAGTGGTTATGGTTAAAGGGGTAGCCCTAGCATCGACCAACCGAACTGGGTTCGCTCGGTTGATTTGTAGGGTTGGAAAATTAGTTGAGGTGACATATTTTCAGAATATTCGAGGTTTTGGAGTGCGGAATTCGAAAATTAAGGACAAGTGTAAGTGACACTTCTGGAATGTCTTTGAGCGCGGATGTTGTCACTGTTTTTGTTGCTGTTTCTTTGGGGTCAATGGTTGATTTATGTTTCATGGAGCAAAAGAAGGCTTCTTTTCACTTTTGTTTTGCAGAAATTATATCACAAATTCGATGAATGGGAAGTAGGGCAATATACCCCTGCACAGGAAAGTAGTTAGTCTTTTATTTACGGGTTTGACGTCATCCAGAATAGTATTTAATTTATTTTCTCATAATTGGCGCACGCTCTAAAGGTTTTAAGCACCCTTTACATGTTGCATTCAGCGCCATGATTGAAAGTTAGTGAGGAAAGAAAGAGAAGCGCCGATGTAAGTTGGTTTTGAATATATGTAATGTAGGTTATAATGACTAGGAAATGAACAGCTCGGCAGTGTCCTCGATAGGCGAGATGTTTGGTTTAAGAAAGAATCATGATATTTTATTGTAATTACTTCCAAAAGTGGGGTGAGGGTCTACTGACGTGCATTCATAGCGAGACGGGTGTTGCAGTTGAAGGTATTAATGAGCGGAATGCTACTGGCAAATTCAGTAAAAAAATAGTGGGAAAACAAGGTGATATAGAGGAGATTACATCGGTGTTCGATGGTGTGAATTGACTGTGTAATTTGGCACCTATAAATTTTATCCCACTGTTTTGAATCCTATCTAGCAAGTGCAAAGTGGTCTTGGGGCACCAGTCCAGGTGTGAGCATTGTCCTCCTTTTATGGATAGATGAATACCCTATATATTTAGGATAGAATTTATGGGAATAATATTTCTTACATCGCTTTAGGAAACCTCGACATTTCCCAGGATTCTTGGCGACATCATTCCCGTTCTACAGCCGAAAAGCAAGGACGTCAGTTTTGAAATGAATATTAAAAACAGAAAGTACTGTCATCAGCAAATGAATATACTGGAAGAGAAGTAGCAGGCAGGATATCAATAAATGAAGATAAAGATTAGTATTGGGGACAAAATGGATCCCTGAGGCACACTGTCATTTATTTTGTGAATATCAAACTAGAAACATGAATCGAATATTTGGAAAGGTAAGTTGTATTCCGTCGATCCCAAATGCATGCATTTTCAACTACTGGATTCACTTTTCATGCCATCTAATCACTAGTGGTCCTGTTGGTATGAATATTTGCTATGTGCACTCTAAATTTTCGAGCAACTACAAGAAAAAAACAAAAAAAAACAAAAACACAAAATTCGATGCACTCAAGTGTAGGTGGACACAGAGAGCAAACTGGAAGTGTTGAACTGTTCGCTAAGTGTGCAGCTAGCAAATTGGTTTTGTCCAAAGAGCTGGCAGCTGGAATGAGCATAAGCATGAAGGATAAGGCAGAATAACTAATATTTTTGACGAACGATCAACATCGTTTTCTACTTTTGGGATTCATTTTTTTTATGTATGAAGCAAATTCGTAACTGAACTAAATCCATTGGATATTTGTTAAGAATTGCTCCATTTGAAGTAAATGTCCGTAGTAGACCAAGCTCTGTCTTTACAACCACTTTGCGTTACATAAAAACAATTCTACTCCCAATAGTAAGTATGGTTGACGACATTTGATGGAGCAGCGTGCATTCCCCATCGTCATCCTGCACAGACGGACAAGTTTGGCAGGGATGCCAAAACTAGACATTGCTCTGTGTAGCTCGTCTCTATAGATGCTGTCATACGCGGCCTTAAATTCGATGAATAGGTGGTGGGTATCGATCTGAAGCTCATGGGTCTTCTCCAAGATCTGCCGTAGTGTGAATATCTGGTCGATGGTGGACTTTCCTGGCCTGAAGCCACACTGATATGGACCTATCAGGTTGTTAACGAACAGCTTCAGGCGTTCACACAATACGGCGGATAAGATCTTATATGCGATGTTAAGGAGACTGATGCCTCTGTAGTTGGCGCAGTTCAGAGGGTCTCCTTTCTTGAGAATCGGACAAACAATGCTGAGGTTCCATTCATCGGGCATACTGTCGTCCGACCATATTTTACAGATGAGTTGGTGTATGCTCCTTACCAAGTCATCGCCTGCCGCTTTGAAGAGCTCGGCAGTCAGGCCATCCGCTCCAGCAGCTTTGTTGGACTTAAGGTTCGATATGGCTATCTTCACTTCATCCAGGTCGGGTGGACGGAATTGTTGGTCATCATCGTCCAGGTTGAAAGGTTGATTCTGCTTGACAGCGGTATTTGGTCCGTCATCGCCGTTATACAGTCTGCAGAAATGATCTTTCCAAATCCTCAGCATCGACTGCGATTCTACCACGATGTTCCCTTGTTCATCTCTACAGGCTTCGGTTCGGGGTTTGTTTTCGTGGCATGTTATTTTTACCTTTTGGTAAAACTTCCGAACCTCATTCCTGGAGTAGCATCTCTCAATTTCCTCGATCGCGCGCTTCTCATGCTCTTTCTTCTTCCTTCTGAGAAACCGGTGCTCGTTTCTACTCTTCCACTCATAGAGCTCATGAGCAGCTCTGGTCTTTCTAAGCAACGCCGCGTTATATGCATCTTGCTTAGCTGCATGTGCTTGCCGGCATTCATCATCGAACCAGGGGTTTCGTTGTGGTGGACGAGTGAAACCCAGCACATCAAAAGCGGCATCTCTGATGTCGTTTTGGCAGTATTTCCAATGGTCTTCGATGCTTGATGCTGGCGGCATTGGACCTCTTAAGAGATTAAGAGACACTCGATCGGAAAAGGACTTGGCGATCTCTTGCGATTGTAGCCGTCTGACGTGGAATTTTCTCACAGCATTAGTTTGTCTTGGCGTAGTTTGGGATATCCGCAACCGTACTTTGGCTACAACAAGGTAATGGTCCGAGTCGATGTTGGCTCCTCGGAAAGTACGGACATCCATAATACTGGAGGAGTGTCTTGCGTCGATCGCAATGTGATCAATCTGGTTGACTGTTGATTGATCAGGAGTTCTCCAAGTCCCCTTGTGTATGTCGAGATGTGGGAACCGCGTGCTAGCCACGACAATGTTTCGCCCGCCGCAAAGTCGATTAGCCTGAATCCGTAATCGGAGGTGGTGTTGTGCAGGCTATATTTTCCGATTGTTCCACCAAAGATACCCTCTCTTCCTAGCTTTGCATTAAAATCACCGAGGACAATTTTAATGTCATAGCAAGGGCATTGCTCGTAGGTCTTGTTAAGGAGCTCGTAGAAGGCATCCTTGGTGTCGTCATCTTTCTCCTCTGTGGGGACATGCGCGTATGACGCTTATGTTGGCGAATTTAGCCTTGATGCGGATTGCTACGAGGCGCTCGCTCACATGCCGGAAGGTGAGGACTTTTTGTCTTAGTCTGCCTCCGACAACAAATCCGCATCCAAATAAACGCTGCTTTTGCCGTCGATAGCAATTGCCGTAGTAGATGTCGTAGTTTTTCATCTTCTTTTTGTCCGGTCCATCCCATCGCATTTCTTGAATGGCGGTTATGTCTGCTTTGCAGCAGTCTAGGGCCTCCGAGAGTTGCTCGGCTGCACGTGGTCTATTAAGGGATCTAACATTCCACGTGCATATCCGAAGCTCATTGTCCTTAAATTGTTTGCGTGGGTTGTCAACAGTAGATCCGTCCATATCCGAGGCTTGTTGATGCTTCGTAACTTAATTTTTTTTAAATGGCCGGGCAGTTACCCCGGCGGCACAACCCCCAACCTGGAGGACCAGTTCCATTTCTAATGCCCCTAGGACGAGGGGTCGGTTACACCGAAGCCAGTAACCCGTTCCGGGATGTGAGCGCTGCCGTTGGCCCTTATAGGGCTCGTCCGCCACCATCTCTTTTCTAAGACCCTGACTAAGTCCTGGAAATCCTTTCCGGCCTGAGCTCCAAATATGTCGGAGTAGCCCGGATAAGGCCTTGTTTTCTTTTTTCGACACTAATCCTGGTTAATGGCGCAGGAAACTCGCCATTTGCCCCCTTCACTTCGCAACCTTTAGTGAGATTCCCAGATGGCGCCACGGGGAGTCGTGAAGTAGGACTTGTTAGCAGAGCTGCAAGATGTTCGGCTGCAGAGGCTCATTCTCGTCATTTAAGGAACCAGCACCTCTCGGAAGATGCTACTTCTACGAGGCCTTATACTAATCGTTGCCATTTCATTAAGTTTACAGGTTTATAATATTCATTTTAAAAGTCCTGAATATAAAATGCTCTTGAAGCAATAAATATTAGGACTAGCTGTATGCTGAGTGGGTGAAAATAATGCGCGACTGTGGATATAAACAGAATTTAAATAGGGAGAACATCATTAACTGGAAAAACAATCCTTTATCAGCTCATAAAAACTGTAGATACACAATGTAGAGAGCTTTTCTACAGCAGGCATCGGATTCATTGCACAAGACTATCTACAGTAGGCTATGTCATTATGTTCGCTATAAAAACTACTGTCGTGATGAGCACACTATAGAAGAAGTCTGTCGCTTAGATAGTGCGAAAGACTTCTTGCATTAAATTACATTCCTCATCGTGGTGAATTACATATCCCTTATGGGGTATGCAACATGGCGGAGAGAGGAAATGTAATGCATTTTGTATATGGATCGATCCTTTTGTTTTAATATCACTGTTATTATCGACCTTATTATAGGCAAGTATACTAAATTAATTTTAAAAAAAAATATTTAAAAAAAAATATTCAAAGAAAATCAAGACCATATTAGCTTCATCTTTCTTGCAAATTACTGCCGCAAGACGCTTGGGCATATAATGCCTCGAATTTTGCAGGCTTTCCCCAAAAGATTTTAAATTGCGACTTTTATCAAATGGAATTTTTTGATTCAAATTAGACCGAAAGTGCTAAAAATGATTAAGTTCTGGGGACTGAGTACGCATTTGGGAACATATTGGCTTAAATAAAGGTCTGTTCTGTCTGTCTGTTTGTTTCATACATATTAAATGATGACCAAAAATTGATGCTAGTCTGGCATTTCAGAGACTTCATTGCGGCCACAAGAAATGATCCAAACTTCATGAAAAGAATTCAGAATGAGGAATGGAAGTAAAGAAAAGCTAAACATAGAAAACACGAAGAAAGAAAATGCTCATCACATCCTTCTATAGCAAAGGAATTCTCAACAAAGAATTCGTTCCAATTACTGAAGCAGACACTGCCGCATATTATCTTAAAGTTTTGAAGCGTTTTAAGGCCAGAGTCCATCGTATTCAACCCGAATATTGCAATTGGTCTCTGTTGCACGAAACAGGCGCTAGAGGAAATTAAGCAAAATGAGCTGTAGCTGGGATTTGAAATACTATTGAATCGCAGTTACAAGTGTATTGAATCAGCTGGGGAATATTTCGAATAAAAACACCAAAAAAATAAACAGAAATCGTGTTTTAATTATATTTGTAGGAGCCAGTCCGGGATATTATTTGGCACACTGTAAACTTCTTACTGACTTTGGTCGTATGCTTTGGATCTTGTTGGAAGATATGACTTACAAAATACATTTTAAAAACAGAAGAAGTGAAATTTTTCATTATTATGTTAATGTAGGTTGGACCCATTGTTTTGGTGTGAATTTTGACGAGATTTACAATGATACTAAAAGTGATTTTTTGTTTGCAATTTTGAGTATTTTGGAAGTACTGTAACAGAGTCTTTTGCTAGTTTTAGTGTTCCTTAACTTTAATTTTGACTTATGGGACCAAATAACTCTTTGCCATAATAATAAGGGTTTTGACAAGACATTTTTTGCAAAGGCCAGGCAATTTCTATTAGTGATAGGACGCAGCATAGGCTTTTGCATCGCAAGCCAGTTTCTGAAGCTGCTTTCGTGGGGTAGCCTTTGGGCTTTTCTTTATGTTATATTTAATTGAAGATGGTTTTTAAGGGTTTTGGCTGGCATCAATATAAATTTGTTTGTCATCAATCGCTCTGGTGTTATGCTTCCTTTTATAAACACTGGTAACTGTTTCTCGTTCTTCATAGTTTTGGACGATTTTACTTGCACCAGAACTTGATAAAAAGGATTTAGCCAAGGCGATGCACTATCGTGCACCGGGGCTTTGCGGTTAACGGATGAACGACCAAGTATAGGCTGTCAATCAAATGGGACACTCAACATTGACGTCTAGGACAGAACGTCACCTTCGACAGATCTAACTTTGATGTAGTTGAGGACTTTGTCCAGCACTGAGATCAAACAAAGCACAATTCTGGCCAATCGCTGCTTCCTAGGGCTAAGAAAGCAATTGATTAACAAAGACCTCTCTCAAACAACTCTTGGCTACTTTGAGATAAAAATTCTTTGAGTCGTCTGCGGTCTTGTCCGCTTTACGGGGAGTGGACGAGGAGATACAACGACGACCTGTATGGACTGAAAGCGGCATCGACTTAGCCAAAAGAGTGAAGATCCAACGTCTGAGATGGCTGGGTCATGTAGAGCGGATGGACTCCAACGCTCCGGTCCGAAAAATCTTCGAATCCGCCCCCGAGAGACGGCGCAGTAGAAAAACATCGAGATGGAGCACGCAAATGTAAAAGGACCTCAGCCAACTTAGCAGGCAAAACTGGAGGTATCTAGAAAAAGATCTACCTACCTGGATATGCTTGGTGACTGAGGCCCAGGTCCACCCCGGAAGGAAGGGTGCTGGATTAAGTGTATCTCTAATGGTTGTCACTCTGGCAGATGGCTGTGGCACGCTTTTCGATTTGTGTAAACTAAAATGTTAACAGTATGCATTTAATAAATTAAATTGTATTTATCTTTTGTCTATATATAGTAATATGCATCTAGTGGTCCTTTGTATAGTTGGTGTTCTCTGCACTTTACAGACTCTTCTTAAAGAGGAACTTGTAGAAATAAATCCTGCCACTTGTCCCCGATGTTAAAGTTGAAAGATTTCAAAACACTTCAACTCATTCGTAGCAACTTTGACCTACTAACCTGACATATGGAATAAAAGCCAAATAACGACAGAAAATCTCTGTGTTATTCTAATCTGCACACTGTTTATGTCCCATTAAGTCAGAAGAAAATGCTAAGCTCCTCCAGCCCACCAACTCATCAGCTTACCAACCCGCCAATTTCAGCAGCCCTTCGCGAGTCATCATGCACGCTCGCACACAACTATTTGACATTGCAATTTTCCCAATAACTGAAATGCTGGAACAAACATTCAATCTATTTCCCATTCATTTTTTGTCAGCCCCCATATCTCGGGCTCTCGGGTTTTTCCTTCCATCTGACTGAACACACAATGTCGTCGTAGTCGTCGTTGTTGTCGTTGTCGTTGGGATCATTGTTGTGAAAGGATCACATACTGCATCAGGCAATAGGAAAGCAGTACGAGTATATATATGTGCCATCAGGCAGAAGTTGTTTCAGCAGTACCAGGAGGCTTGGCGAACGTAATTTGGCGTCCAACGCGAGTTTTCGTTGTTTCCCGCGTGTGCTGACTGACACAATTCACTGTTGTTCTTTGTTTGTTAGGATAGGAGTTTCGTGTTCGAGTATACAGAAAATCGTTGTTGGGTGCGATTTGACGTCTGATGGCCTTGGAATCGGTTTGGATACAAAACCACAAATATCCGAACACACCATACGGATACATAGCACCAGGATTTGCTATACTCGTACTTTTCCTTATAACCCAATTTCGTATTCATCTCACAGGATTTGATTGATGTTTGTATGGAATTTCTGACACAGTTAATATGTGCTTCTGTGGCAAAAGGATGATGGAGGACTCTGAGGCAATAGCTGTAGCTAAAGCTGGAGATGGAGATGGAGGTGGAAATGGAATTGAGGCAACAGAAGGAATAAATCCATGTGGAAAACCCCAGTCGAGGATGTTATCTCTCTGTCAATGTGTGAGTCCTACCACGCGCTCGTATCTGACTTGTTGGTGTGTATGTGAATTTTTTCTTTATTGGTGATTTTCATAGCGTTGCGCTTTGAATTTATGAGCGGCAACGCTCGGTATATTTTTTTTCTTTTCTGGACGGAATAGTAGGTATCGTTAGGATCGTCGGTATCGTCAGTATCGCTGGTATCTGGTCTGTTCAGGCTTCCAACTAACGGTGTTGGTATTTCTAGATGAATTCCTGCTACTCTCGTAATGGACGAGTATGTGCTAGTGTACAAGCATGTATACGACTATAGAGAGTTATTTCTTGGTTTCATTTTTTTTTTTTTAAGTTTGCGGCATCGTCGTTTGGCCGATTTGAATGATTTAATTTATGACACCAGTGGTAGGTGGAAGCCTTGACGCAGCGGTCCTATGAGATGGTTTGGTTACTTGGCAACAAAGTAACCAGGCAACTAGTCACCCAACGGCAAGGAATAAGGATAATGGAGTTATCGCTGAACTGAATGTATAATTTTGTCAGTGATTTGTGGGTGGAAACTAAAGTGCACTGTGTCAGTGATTTAAGATTGCCAAGTGAAAGTGATGGATTGGTTAAACTGGAAAGTGAGTTACTACATATTGGTGCTGAGTAGATCAGACAGTCGGTTTTTGAATTTGAAATTGCTTCCGCTGCGACGAGAAAAGATGGGAAAATATTTTAAAGATGCGACGGAATGGAAAATTTGTATAAAAGTTTTAAAAGTCAAAGTTTCTAAGTTTCAATAATTTGTTTTTGAGAGCGACTTTGCGTTCAATGTTGTTTGTTCAATTTTTAATCACTAAAAAGTTGTTTGTAACAGAATCCTATGCCCACAAATCTACAACAATAATGTTAAATTTTAAAGATGAGGGATGAAATCTTAACTTTTAATACTCCATTCATTGAGCTACCGAGAAGTAGGTCTGGTGCATACGAGAGCTTTACTCGGAACTAGCAGGCTTTGAGGTAAAGCATAAACAGATCTATGGAAAGGTCGTGCAATAAATGTTGTTTTGCACTTACCTGCTGATGTCAGATATGAAACAGAAAAGCTTAATTCAGGTTGCCAGACCACGAGCCTCCTTCCCCCAATATTAAAACCGCTTACAATATTTTAGGCAAAGACTCGCGACCAAATCTATTAGTCTTATAAAGGTTGTCCCATTATTCACGCAAAATGTAATTTTGATAGAAAATACAGATTCTTAATTAGAAAGCTTAAACTTTTTGTTGATTCATAGAGTATACAAATTAGGGTTATGTATCGAATAGCACATAGGATAAATGGCCGCAACGGCTTTGCTGGCAAGTACGTACACTTTTGTTGAAATTTTCAATGACCGTTTCGCATAAATGTGGCTAAATTTCTTAATTCACCTCCCAATTTCCTCTTTCAAGGCATCAGTGGTCGTGGGCTTGTTTTCATGGACCTTTGACTTAAAAAAAAACCCAAAGAAAGAAATCCAGTGTCGTTAAGCCCCAATATTCGGATGGCCAATTCTGATGGCAAAAACGTCCGATTACAAGATAAGGAAATGACTCAGCCAGTAATTGAATTGTTTCTCTGGCTGTATGGCATGTGGTCACATCCATATCTTGTAATTTAGGCACTAAAAACTGGGTTATCATGTCACGATAACGAACATTATTCGTATTAATTGTTACTGCCTGACAAGCCGCATTTTCGAAGAAGAATGGTCCGATAATGCCTCCAACCCAAAATTTGCACCAAACCGTCGTGCCTTGTGGATGCAACCTACTACTCGTTGGTTTTCTGAACCGCAAATGCGACAATTTTGACGATTAAGGGAGTCATCAAGATGAAAATGAGCTTCATCACTGAAGATGATTTTGTTCGAAAAATCAGCATCCACTTGTTGTTGTTCCAAAATCCATTCAACGAACTCTCTCCGCACTGCATGATCAGTAGTCTTCAGTTCTTCAGTCAATTGAACTTTGTAAGCATGAAGTTTCGAGTCTTTCGTGCGAATTCCCTGTAGGGAGGTTCTTGAAATGCCAATCCTTCACTACGGTGCCGAATTGATGTTCCTGGACTATCAGCAATACTCCCGCGAACTGCTTCCGTGTTTTCTGTTGAACGACTGGTGACCGAACACCCACAGTGTTTAAGATCACTAATTGATCCAGACTCCTTGATTTTTTTCAATTATTCTCATCATCATATGTTTTAAGTCACTATGACGGCCATATTTTGTACGAAAATTGCGGACTGTAGCTGACATTATTTTAAAAATATTGCTTAACAATGAAAATGCCCTGTTCTTTCGTATAGCGCTCCATTTTTACTAACCCTAACCCCGAAATGTCATCTGTCACATTGTTATCTTTCTTTCCGTTGTCATCACTGCACTATTAAATGGCGCGAAATTCAAATTTTGCGTGAATTATGGTACACCATCATATGTTATCTTCTCATGGGCTTTGGTTGATTTGGAGCCAAAACAGCATTCTATAAATGAGTAAGTAGTAAACGGACTGGAAAGTGTACATATGATGAAAAGTTATTTGACTGAATTTTTGTACAATTTTAGATGCCTGGCTCGAAAATGGTTCATCAAATTTGTCTGCAAAAGACATTTTTTTGGATAACTTCATAACTTCAAATCGGGCGGCTCGGCGTTCATATCATATAAGATGAGTTGTTCCCACAATAACAACAACAAGTCCAATAACACCAAACATTTATTCTGCCCATTAAATGTTGGATGCCACTTACGGAGCGGAAATAGCCACTAAGCCCAAACATCGTTTTTTTTTCTTACGTTTCTAAAAGTTGTCATATCCTATTGGGTGTTTTTTTTTTTTAAAGAAGCTAAAAGCTCGTTTAATATAATAGAAGCATTAAATGTAAAGTCATCGGCTACGCAAGTGCACGCAGACGAAGAACTGCACAATGTGCATTCATGTCGAATGCCTGGGTGAGCAAAACATAAAAGTCGGCAAAGACGATATGAAGATTGAGGTTTTTCGTCACATGCTATGTGACTGTCCTATCCTTTCCGAGAAAAGAATAGGAACTCTGGTAAGTTACTTATTGCATTACCGCAATTGGAGGCCTTGCGCAATACAGAGCTAAGGAATCTCTTAATATTTTTATCAATATATGATAAATTATAATCTGGAGGTTTCTGTTTAAAGGTAAATAGCAACAACACAGTGAACGCTTTGCTGATTTAACTGAGCAGGTACTTATTTTCAAACTACGAGGGCGGGTCAATAAGTCCGTGACTTTTGGATTAAAACACAGATTTTTTGATAAAAAAATAATTTTATTTTTCAACGTAGTCTCCCTTGAGCTCTGTACACTTTGTCCAACGCTTCTCCAATTTTTTTATCCCTTCCAAAAAAAATGATTTGTCGAGGTCCTCAAAATAGGCCTTTGTTTGCGAGATGACTTCATCATCGGAGTCAAATCTTTTTCCACCAAGCCATTTCTTCAGGTTTGGGAACAAGAAGTAGTCGCTCGGAGCCAAATCTGGAGAATAGGGTGGATGAGGGAGCAATTCATAGCCCAATTCATGGATTTCTGCCATGGCAACTGCACATGTGTTTGTGGTCGACTGTGAGCAAACGCGGCACCCATCTTGCGGAAAGCTTTCTCATGCCCAAGTGATCATTCAAAATTGAAACCACTGAGCCCTATGGCTTCCACAATCTCTTGCACTTTCAATCTTCGGTCGGCCAACACCATATCGTGAATTTTTTCGATTGTTTCGGGTGTAGAGACCTCAACTGGGCGTCCAGGACGTTCGGCATCTTCAGTGCTTGTACGGCCACAACGAAATTCAGTAAACCACTTTTTTACCATTGAAATCGATGGTGCAGAGTCCCCATAGTATTTATCAAGCTTAGCCTTGGTCTCGGTAATGGTTTTTTTTCGCAAGAAATAATGCTTAATAAGCACACGAAATTCACTTTTTTCCATTTTCTCCTTAAATTAGTGAGTAGTCTGATAAAAATAGCTGTCAAACACAAACTAACTGACGCAGCAAGTTTAAATTTTAACAGGAGTCAACTGACAGATGCCTGTTGACAGGAGCAGTGTTGCTGTTTCAGTAAAGAGATCAGAAATTCAAAAAGTCACGGACTTATTGACCCGCCCTCGTATCAAGAAATCTATGTTCAACGTAAAGGTGCCGCTTACTTGCGTTGGCAGAGAAGCGATAGTTTCGATGAGTTCTGAAAAGACGATCCTGGAGAAGCCACATAGGCATTGAAATTAGTAATACCCAAACTTGTTCCATATATTGGTATCTTGTATTCTTCCTCCCAAACTTTTTACGACGCTTGTTGTTATAAAAAAAATTATAAACTAACGATTTATCAATTAAAGTAATAAATAAACAGCGATGCTTAACTTGCAGAAAATGTCATTCAAAATGATGGAACGCAGAAAAAGCTATGCTCCAATCTGAAAAGTACAATAAATCTGAAAAGTACAGTATGGTGAAAATCGCTGCTTTTCATAACAAGCTTTTATTTAACTTGGAATGTTAGTTTGCTTAGACCAAACCTTGAAAGCTGGATTAGAAACACTTCTTTACATCCGATTGAGCTGAAATCGCATACGCCTTTGGTTCAATACAATACGCAATATTCATTATTGCAATAATTTCAAAATGGCCGTCGCCACAAGATGGCGGATGATGTATTTTTTGTCCACTCTCTAAATATGGGTATCAAATGAAAGGGCATGAAGACTACATTAAAACGAAAACGTAAGTGACATCTCACTAAATTCAATATGGGCACAATTCTAAGATCCTGGCTCCTACACTCAGGGTTGGCTTCCAATGAGGGAACTCTTCAATGGTGAAGAGCATATCAATAAAAAATTTTATACGCATTCAATTATGATAGCTCGCTGGCCTGATTCGGATAGTTTACACCATTACTTGTGTAATTTGACGAGATGTGCGTCACAAGTATTGGCCTGCAACCTGTCTAGGAGAAGGAAAGCTTCAAAATCAAATACGGAACTGTGTTTCGTTTCGTTTCCAAACACCCAAGTCAAGGTGAGGCCGTGCCGAGGACAGGGAACCAGGGCCAACCCTGTTATATATAAGCTCTTACTCTTCTAAGGAACCTCTGGGGTGTCGACAGATATTTGTTCGGTCTCTTGGGAACAAAATGGGAAAAAGTTAAAAAAGAAAGCGAAATGAAAACGGCAAGAGAAATTTACTTGCAGTACACAAAATGCAGGATAGCACTTTTGACCATGCCGTTGTCTATGCAGACTCAAAGCTCTTCGCTGATGGCCAAACATATGTGGTTTAAGTAGGGTTCACTCACAAGAGGGGCTCCTTGTTAAACAATTCTTCTTCTTTTTAAGTGGCGCTACAGTACGGGATGAACCTATGCCTCAACCAAGTTGTTGTTGCAAGTGCTGCACTCCAAGTTAGTTGAAGTCCCCTTTTACTTGTTCGCACCATAGTAGATACGGCCGTTCTCTGCAACGTAATCCCCAGAGCTCAGAGCTGTGGGGTCCACTTGCTCTAAATGACCCAGCCATTTTAGGCGTTGAATCCACAGACGCCTGGGCTTTTGCCTGATTGCCTTCTGAGTCTGAGAAAACAGAAACATTTCATTTCCGTGCTGGTATCGTTGCTACTTGTAACTGCAGAGCCAAGGTAGACGAAGTCTTTAACTACCTCAAAGTTATAGCTGCCAATTGTGAATCTAGCCAAGTTGTCGATGTTTGGGGTCCTCTTTTAGTGACAGCATATATTCGTACTTCGTTTTGCCTCATTTCCCGTGAGACCAATTCTAGGCACTTCCGCTTCGATAGCTGCGAATGCCTCATTGACGTCTCGCTGTCTTCGTCTAATAACGTCGATGCCATCTGCGTACGCAAGCAATTGTAGAGAACTGTTGCCCTTCGACAAACAGGTGGTGGGTGTCAATTTGTAGTTCCAGGATCTTTTTCAAGATCTGCGGTAGTGTGAATATTTGAACGATGGTACACTTTCCTGGCCTGAAACCAACCTGATGTGGACTTATTAGACTGGATAAATCGGTTTCAATCAATTACATAAAACGGCGGAGAAAATCTCGTAAGCGATGTTCAAGAGACGGTTTCCCCTATAGTTGGCGCAGTTGAAGGGATCTCCTTTTTTGTGGATTAGACAAACGATGCCGAGGTTCCATTCATCAGGTATGCTTTCTTTTGATTATATAATGAAGATGAGTTCGGGCAAGTTCCTAACCAGGTTATTTCCAGCTGCTTTAAGTAGCTCAGCTTGTAGGCCGTTGGCCCAGCAGCTTTGTTCGACTTTAGTCTCGATATCGTTTTCTCATCATCTACGTCAGAAGGACGGAAATGTCTGCTATCATCGTTCAGTGTTGTTGGTTCATTCAACCTGACAGCGGAATTATGGTCATCGTCGCCGCAATGCAGACTTCAGAACTGATTTTTCCATATTTTTAACACCGACTGCAATTATACTATACTACTAGGTTTCCGTTTTCGTCCCTGCAAGCTTTCGTTCTGACTTTGTAGCCCTGGCATGTTCTTTGTATCCTTTGATAGAATTTTTGAACGTCATTTCTGCCGTACCACCTCACCATTTCCTCGACCTCGTGCTCTTTCGTTTCTCTTCTAAGAAGCCTATTTTCTTCCCTGCTTTTCTGTTCGTAGAGCTCACGAGCTGGTCTCGACTTACGATTGAGAACAGCCTTGTATGCCGCTTGTTTGCCTGCATGCGTCTCCCTATAATTACGTCAGATAATGCTTCGATTGCAGCTTTTCAACGTCGAAAATGGGTAGATTGAATCGACCCTGTCGTGCTCGTGATATCCGCATTCGTACCCCGGCTGCAACAAGTTAGTGATCCGAGTCTATGTTGGTTCCTCGGAAGGTTCGGACATCAAAGATGTTGGAAGAGTATCTCTCGTCCATCGCAATGTGGTCAATCTGGTTGACGGTTGATTGGTCTGGAGATCGCCAAGTCCGCTTGAGGATGTTAAAGTGTGGAAACCGCGAGCTGGCTACTATGAGGTTGCGCCACGTTACGCAGTCTAAAAACCTGAGTCCGTTTTCGAATGTGGTGCCGTGCAGGCTTTGTTTCCCAATAACGCGCTAAAAACGACTTCTTTCCCCAGCTTAGCATTTATGCGCCATAGAACAATTTAGGTATTATTGATGGGGCATTGAGCATATGTTCTGTCTAGGAGATCATCTAACTCGTCCTTGATCGTGTCATCGTTTTCTTCTAAAGGAGGGTGTACGCAAATAAGGCTGATGTTCCCGAATTTGGGCGTAATACAGATTATTTCGAGGCGCTCGCTAAAATCCGCAAATAAGCGCTGCCTTCTCTCTTTGTAGCAGTCGCCGTAGTTTTTCTTCTGTTTTTTGTCTGGCCCATCCCATCACAGTTCTTGGATCGCGGTAATATCTGCTTTGCAGTAGTCTAGGGCCTTCGCGACTTGTTCGGCTGCATGCGGTCTGGTAACGGACCTTACATTTCAGGTGCAGAGCTGAAATTCGTTGTCCTTTTTGAATTTGATGGGGTCGTCAACATTGTGTCCGTCCGTTGTTGTCTTTGCACCAGTGTTGTTTTCCAAGATTGGGAGGTTAGTCCTATACCCAATCCCCAACCAGTCAAGTCTGAAACCAGTCCAACAGTCTTTTTTGAAACAAATTGCTGCAGAATTATGCATTCTTCTGCTCATAAAAGAAAATTATTCAACAAGTTCTTCTTAAAACATTGAACGCTTCACAAGAAAATCCTTTTCTTTAATGACAGCCACGATAAGTCTTGGATAAAAGGCTAAAAACAACTTCATAATGAAGATGTACGCATATTGCTCAAAAAATATCCATGTGTGTGCCAGAATACCTAAGCCAAAAACCCACTGATTAAGCCGGAAGTCAATGCACATGAAATGTTGTGTATGATGCCCTAGAAGTGGGTTCTAATTCTACTTTTGTGATTAACTTAGTGTATCCCGATTCTATGATGAATAAAATCAGAAATATTTACTCTTCATCTAAAAAAATTATTCGCAAACAGAAAGTGGGATTAACGAATTCTCTCTCCAGCGGGATACTATTTGATTTGATCATTGATTTTTTCCTTTGAATTATCCTAATTACACTTTAATTCAACGGTCCAATCGCAGAAAACTATTTGTTTTCCCTTCATCCATTTTTTATATGTTTCGGAATCTCAATGGTGAGAGATGAAGTAAACAAAAAACCAAAAAAAAAAAAGGACATTCATCCTTGTCAGGGTATCCCTCAGGAGCATCCCCTAATCATGCTAATTTACCTGTCTCATCGGTTTGCCACAAAATCAAATGAAACCCCAGACAAAAGAACCAAAACCAAGCACCAAGCAGCGAGGACTAAGTACGACGACGACGACGACAACGACAACGACAACGTCGACGTCGACGGAGATGACAACGAGGATGACGAAAAAGAAGAAGGATCCCTTTTTTATTAAACCGACGAACTTGCTCGTATTTGTATCCTGTTCGGTATCCTCGCCTTTTGGCATTCACTCCTAATTTCCTTTTCGCGTTCCTAATTTAATTTAAATCGATCCTTTTGTCTTTTTGGGGGATCTTCTTAAAATTAGCAAATCGATTTCAATCGCGCAAACAATGACAGCTCACTGGAAACAGGACACTATCTTCGAAGACTCACACCAAACCCACAATGGCTTACACAAAAGACACAAAGTAGGTAGTAGGGCTGAGACTATAAGAATAGGATTATCGACATGGGGGTGGTGGATAAAATTTGTTTGCGTTTTGGTTTTGTTGTCTCCTTTATCCTTGCCATGAATTAATATGCAAATTAATTTTGTCAACCAATTAGAAAGTAAGACCCAAGCGCTCTTTTATTTATCTCTGCGTTTGTTTCTGTGTATACGAGTACGTGTGTGTATGTGTATGTGTGTGTGTACATGTAATCTGAAACGAAGAAGGATAATTGACAATGACGAGGAAACTGTGATTTTGAGGGGTTTGTTAAAGGAAAAGAGGAACTTATTTCCCTGTGTCCCTTTCCTGCTAGAACTTCGATTAATTTCTGGAATGTTGACTCTGTGTGTTAAGTGGTGGATGAACTGGATACCCTATGGCCCTGCGGCAATGGTCCCCACTGTCGGTGGTGGTGATACCACCGATGGAACGAAGGGATAAGGTCGATTTTCATTATCTTGAGGTTAGAGAACTATGCCCTTATGATGATTGAGTTGGGCGATGGGTCCAATCCATACATGGGAATCTTAACCCTTTTCAGTAGATCGAAAAACTTCCTTATAGCGAAGCTACAAATTTTTAGGTTCCCTCTCGCTTTGTTGTTTGTTTCTGTCTGTTTATACGATGGAAGTAAGTTTTTCCTCGAGGTGTATTTTAGAATGAGTATGTATGTGAGTGAGGTCGTATTGAGGTTTTGAATATTCAATTGACCGTCGGGCGTCATCGCATTACTTACGAGTAAACCTTCTACTGACTGTTCGCATCTTTCTTGCCAGAACATAAGTTACTCATACTCTTACATACAAATGTACATTTCTGAGAAGGAGCTATATACTCGTACATAGATGTAGTTGATTTTGTACGCATATGCGAAGATTGCTGTTAAAATTTTAATGATGTGATTGATGTTGTTATCTTTGTATGTTTGCCGATGGAAAAGGGAGACTAGAACGAATAGGGGGTGTTGTTGTGTGTTGATAAAGTTTTCATTGAACATGGGTAACATGTGTTTGCTTAAGAGAGCGGCTGTTGGGGTTAGATATACATAATTTCATTGTTCTGAAGGGCAACGGTGGGCAGACAAGACAAAACTCCCTATCGGAAGAATAACAGGTTTTTGATTAACTACAAGTAAGCAGGAGTGTTGACTTCCTGGCAAAATACGAATAGTTGGGAGGATTTTTGCATATTGATTGGGCTTAGCCGCCCGGGCACTGAGTGTGGAAATGTGTTGTGGCAAATTAAATTATTGAATGACTTTGCAAGGATACATAAATATATTTAGAACGGTACCCAAATCCTTGCGATGGGTATAGGCAAAATCTTCTTACAACCTCCCAAAGAGGGTCGTATGAGATTTATAGGACTGGATATTGTTAATACTTGATGATATTCTTTAAATAATTAAACTCCAAAAAGGTTAACCATGTAGTGAGCTATGTATGTTCACCGTATCGTTACATCCATTTGTGTTTTTTCTACTGCAGCAAAAAGGACATTTAAATTCTGTTGCGAAGCATTTACCTGAATAACTATTGGTGAGTTAAAAGCACTAAAAATTCCCAATTCCACACTATGAGAGCCTTATAGTTATTGATGGTGTTGAGTTATTTAAAAATTACCGGAACCATCTCATAAACATACAGACATACCATATGTGTTTATCGGTGGATTAACAAAACTAGTTAAATATCTTGTTTTACTGCTTAATCAAGCCGCAACTGATTTGAGTTTGGCTTCTGGGAACTTTAGTGCCAAATAATGTGGCAATCTTTTGGCGGAGAAAAGTATAACTTTCATCAGGTCAAATAGTTAACATTTAATGCCAGGTTTATTAGTCAATGAATTTGAAACAACCCCATGAAAATATTTTAAGAGAAAGTCACAAGAGGTTGGTGAAACAAGTGACCTCTCATGATAATTTTTTTTTTTTACGAATATTCGCTTATGGGATGTCGTCTATAACTTAATTCGTGCGGTTTGCTAAGAGATGGCGTAACTTGTATTATTCCATTGGAACATGTGTTGGAAAGCTACTGTCATTGTACGTCATTTTGGTATATGTCATTTATTTGAAGCGTAAACAACAATAATTTTTTTTCACTCAAATATGTCGAACTTTGTGCCTGAAAAAGTGTTTTTGTGGGGAGTTCTTCTTCATTACCTTAGTATGAAGAAAACTGCTGCCGAAAGTCATCGTATTTTGGTGGAAGTTTATGGTGAACATGCGCTAGCTGAGCGAACGTGCCAAAAGTGGGTTGCCCGATTTAAAAGTGGTGATTTTAGCTTGGAAGATTGGATGAACGTCCTGGGCAGCGAAAAAAGTTTGAAGATGAAGAACGGGATGAATTACTCTATGAAGATTGTTACCAAACACAAGAAGAGCTCGCACAATCTTTGGGTGTCACTCAAGCAGCCATTTCAAAATAATATATTCAAAACCAAGGAAATTGGGTTCCACATGAACTCAAGCCGAGAGACGTCGAAAGGCGGTATTGCATGTCCGAAATGCCGCTGGAACGCCACAAAAGGAAGTCATTTTTGCATCGGATTGTTACTGGTGATGAAAAATGGATCCATTTCGACAACCCCAAGCGCAAAAAATCTTATGTGAAACCCGGTCAACCAGCCAAATCAACGACAAAGCCGAATATCCATGGCGCGAAGGTAATGCTCTGTATTTGGAGGGATCAGATGGGTGTGCTGTATTATGAGCTGCTAAAACCGGATGAAACCATCAATGGACAACGCTACCGAACACAATTAAAGCGTTTGAAGAGAGCAGTAGCCGAAAAACGCCCGGAATATGCGACCAGACACGAGGCAATAATTTTCCATCATGACAACGCTCGGCCTCACGTTGCTATTCCGGTTAAGAACTATTTGGAAAGCAGTCGATGGGAAGTCTTACCCCACCCGCCTTATAGCCCAGACCTTGCCCCTTCTGACTACCTTTTGTTCCGGTCGATGCAGAACGCCCTCACTGAAATACGGTTCACCTCAGAGCAGAATATCAAAAATTGACTTGATTCATTCTTGGCTGCCAAGCCGGCGCAGTTCTTTTGGGATGAGATCCACAAATTGCCTGAAAGATGGGAAAAAGTCATAGCTTCAGATGGGCAATACTTTGAATAATACTATTGTACATGTTTTTCTTAAATAAACGTTAAAATTTTGAAAGAAAAAAAACCGAATTAATTTATATTATATGTTACTTTTACAATGACTGGTCTTCTGCGCTCAGAAACTCAGTACTAAATTTTTAATATTGAGAAATATTGCAAAGTTACATCCAAATTTGATACTATGTTCCCAGAAACAGTGCGAATTTTGAAAAGAAATTTCGGTCAAAATAATGCACCAACTGCAGCTGGTGTATGCAAGTTTGAAAAGAAAATTCGTCAGACGCGCTTGCTGATTGATAAACGAACATATTCCCGTGTTCGTCCTGTTGCCGAAGTGTGTGCCTAAGCCCAAGAACCTCAACGCGCTGAAGATTTCTGCAATTGAACATCAGTCGCACTACCCTGAAGAAAATTTTGCATTTTTTTTTTGATTTGATTTGATGTCTTCTTCAAGACAAAGTCGGAACTCCGGAAAGCCGACTAGTCTTATTTTGTTGAGGTGATATCTTAGACGGTGATGTCCTGTTAGGTACCTTACTAGGTTTCTGATGTCGTGCCAAATTAGATTTAGACATCTATTGGCATTTTTGTTGAAGGGCCGGGCGACTCGTTCGGCCTGTCGTATCTTCCCGATATGAGATGCATTTCGAGTGCTCCCAACTATTTATAGCAGGATCAATTGCACTTTTGGGGATGCAGAAGGGTTCAGGTCCATTAAAGGGAGTGTCTGAGCCCTTTCTGGCCAGTTCTTCGGCCTTTTCATAACCATCAATTCCCAGCCCAGCAATCCACCATAGTTTTGTCTTGTTCCTTGAGTAACTAAACTCGGAGGGTTTAGAAGCAGAGCATGACTGATTTGGAGTCAAAGATGTGTAAGCTAAGGGCATTTATAGCTGCTTGACTATCCGTGAATATATGGATGTTTGCGGTTTTTATTTTAGAGTTGTAGATAAGGTTGCCGCTTTCTTGAATGGCGGGTTAATTAGCTTGGAATACACTAGTAATCTTTTTCAAAGCAATTGATATGTTTGTGTTTATTCTGTGCCAGCTCCCACTCGCGTTCCCATTTTAAAAGCATCCTTTTACCACTTTATGAAGTTTTGGCTATTTGGTGGGTTATTGCTGACCCATGCTTCTATGCTGAGATTCTCTGTGGAGAATCCTAATGTTGTCGAAGCATAATGTTTTTCGAAGCCGGTCTGTAATCGCGCAGATCATATCAAGTTCTCGTATTTCAGGGAGCAAGTTCTTTAGATCCTGGTGGTCGCAGGGATCTAGCTCTTCGTTTTGAACCATACTTCCTGTGTTGCGTTAAACCACTTTGTTGATAAATAAGTGTAGGGCGTTAGTTCTATTATTGCTTTCATAGCCACTGTTGGGCAGATTCGAAAGGCTCCTGACGGGCCCAGATATGCTTGACGCTGTACTCTTTTGAGCTTTGAGATGGCGGTCTTTTGCGTGGTTTTAGTCCACCATACTACAGAAGCATATGTTATGATGGGTCTGACTATCATCGTATAGATCTATTGAGAGATCTTTGGAGATATCCCCCATGTACTTCCATACATACGACGGTAGTCCCATAAGTGTGAGTTCCAATTTAGTCTTTTTTCAAGGGTAACTCCTAGATATTTGACCTCATCAGAATTTTCAACGGTTGTGCCGTTAAGTGAAACTAAACTAAGGTTTAAGTTTCTACTTCTAGTGAATGGAGCGATAATAGCCTTGTTTGGATTAATGGGGAGATTCCCTCTGGTGCACCAGTCTAGAACTATCTTGAGGGCATTTTGCAAGCGTACAGTGACTTCGTTAGCTTCTCTGCCCCTAATAATGATGACTTGCTCATCGGCAAAACCAAATGTTCTATAGTCTAGGGTCCTGAATTTGCTGAGCAGAGGAGGGGCTATAGTAAGTCTCCCTGCGGATAGTCTCTTACGGCTGATACTGACTCTGAAGTCGGTCCTGATGATATTGTAATTACCCGCCTTTCTAGCATCGCTTTGATCCAATTTATGGTCGACCAATCGATATTTCTGTGAAGTAAAGCATTTTATATGGAGCCATATTCAGTATTATCGAAAGCACCCTCTATGTCCAGAAACGCGCAGAGTGCAACTTCCTTGCTACAGAACGAGCTTTTTATTTCTGCAGTCAGCCTTAGTAGAGCTCATTGTGTAGATTTGCTTTTCTGGTAGGCGTATTGACATGGGTGTAGAGGCAATTTTGCACTAAGTATGTGAATTTTCGCTTATAAAATCCAATTGAGGCAGGAATTGAAGCAAGAAGGTAGTCTCTTCATCATCGCTTACTTGTTTGTGATTTAAAACAGCTCGAAATTGACGACAATTTTGTTCAGAAAATCATATTTTCAGATGAGGTGAATTTCTATCTTGGCTGCTACGTAAACAAACGAAATTGCCGTATTTTAGACTAGGAAAACTCACACGTAATCATAGAAAAATCAATCCATTCTGATCGAGTGTCTGTTTGTTTTAAAGTGGATGCATTATTGGCCCATTTTTCTTCTAAGACGACAATGGAAAAACGTTTATTAATGGCCGGAAATTAGGGGCTTGAACTCACGCGACTTATAATTCCAGTGTTGATAGGCTGGCCCAATGCAGAGTATTTGAATGAAATAAAATTCCGTAATAAGTCGAAAGATCACTTTTTTCAATAAAGTAACAGTCATTCAAAACTATAGAACAATGTTTTTTGTATGAAAACATTCTTAGCTTTTTCCGCAAACAGTTTATGCATCCAATATACCCTTCTTCTAGACCTACCACAAGAATTTCCAAAAGTTCTTGTCTGAACGACTCAACAGCCGACTGTAGTGCTTACCATAAGATCAACTATATTTCTTCTCTAACAAGAGAGAATGACTGTATCTGTGTTTGTCCTTGTATTTTAGAGTTCCTTAGGATGGTGAAGAAGAGGACAGCAGACTTCCAAAAGAATTTTAATATGTTTGTACCATGTTATGTATAAGAACATGCAATCGTCATATTTTATTGGATAAAGTGGTATGTGTATTTGGCATCTGAGGCTATAAGGGTTTATTATATGCTTTTGGTGGTTCAAGTTCGAAAAATAAATCGACGCCTCTACTCATAGACAAATCACAAAAACTACATCAGATAGGATTCTGTCTATCGCTTAGCGTTCGTACCGTGGATTCATGAAGAAGACCATGGCAGTAGTGAAATGGAGTCGAAGGACGAAATTAGAAGAAACTATACAAAGCGCCAAAAATGTGATTACTCATATACGAGTATTGACACAGTGCATATAAAATTATGCTGAAAATCACCCTGTGTAAGTCTAGGGGGATGATCCAATGCTATTGCATACAAATTAGCCGACCCCATATGTGATGCGTAATGGTGCAAGAACTACTGAATTTGGGTTGTTACTTCTGAAATTCGGGAGAAATTACCATCTCAATTTAGAGCAGTTTGAAATCTTTACATTTAACGATCCGCCAAACAAAATCTCACTAAGTGACTAATCGACATCAGATCTACAGAGTATGAAACTCGCAAGAACTACAAGTAAGTATCTACGAGTCAAATGAAAGGAACACGCAATAAACAGCTTTCAATTAATAATCTAGCACATTGTTTGAATGCATTTGTAATTGCGGTTGATTCTTGACATCTATTCAATTTGAAATTTGCTCAATACAGTTTATTTGCACATTTTACTTTAATTACTCAATATAAAGGTTAAATTGCTAGCATTTTTCACATAACCCTGTAATTTAAATTTTTTGAAAGGCGACTAATTAATGCCTAAAGATTAATACATTTTCATGGTTCACATGCGAGCGCATCCCAGATCCAATTAACCCTAACAAAACGTTCATTGGTGACCAAATTATAACCCCATCCTATGCGGCTTGGACGCCACAATCGAATGGCAAAAAAAAAAACAGAGTCAAATCCAATTTACTGTGATTTTCCAGTGTAAAATTGGCACCACAAATCAAAAAAAAAAAGCTGTCAGCAGCTGTCACAGACTGTGTGTGCCTTTGTCGGGTACCAACGTGTACATTTCTCGGCAGAGTATTTTAATTAAATTTCCTTTTTTCCCTGTTTTTTTTTTTGAATCACAATCGTTCGATTCAATAATTCGGTATAGTTTTCCATTTTAGTTATCCCATGATCGTCAGTTATGATACACTGTTACGTCGCCCAATACCCTTTTCTACCTTCACGGTGTGCGCCCGTTTTTTGATTAATTAGTTCACGCATGTAATTTATCCGCAAACCGCGGAGGCATAACAATCCTGTCATTAAAAATTCCATAAATTCGAACAGAATACAATGACAAAGGTACTCGTATTCGTACTCGTACTCGTATATCTTCTGCTCGTATAACTGTCGATGATCGAGTTTTATGATTGTTTGTTGCTAGTGTTATTGTATCTTGTGAATGTCGTTTCGGACAGAATCACCATCACCTCCAACGCTCCCAACAGCAGCAGCAATTCCAATTTGTTGTGACATTATAACCACACAGAAATTATTCAGCCAAAATACATTTACCCGCACCGAATTGAACGAAGAAAAAACAGAAAAGGACCTCGGTCTCTAGGACACAAAAGTTGCTTCATTAGTCCAAAAAGAAAATAGAGGAAAGAAAAAAGAGGAGCAAAACCACGCAGACTTCTGGTCAAAGTCAGAGGTACGAGGTACGAGAAGGAGGTAAATAAAATCACCCAAACGATTTCTATTTAACGATTATGGGTGGAAATTATTTTATATGACACAAACTTTGGCGCTGCTACTTTTGATGACAAGTCATCCTGCGTTCTCATCGTACCGGAGCTCTTACGAATTGAGTCCTTGTATCCAATGATTATGAGCCTTTTTGAGCAAACCAGTAGCAATAAAGGTCATAAAGACAGCATCCATTGCGACAAAAGACTCTCAAAAAAGACAGAAAACTGTGTGAAACGAGCAAATTTACGACGAAAAAGATGCTGCTTTCTGGTTAATGGTGGCGAAGTAATGCGGTAGAAGTTTTTGTGTAGATTAACTGAAAGTTGTCAAAAAACGGCGAACTTTTTTGTGATGTTGGATAATTTTTTCTCGTCAAAACGACCGAAAGATGTTTTATTTGTTTTTCGATAATGTGCCGTAGGATGGTGCTGTCGGTGGCAGTGGTGGAGGTGGTAGTAAAACAAGAGATTCATCATGCGTAAGTATGATACATGAGAGATGATGGGAACTCGTGCTCGTATTTATATGTTTGACAAGAAAACTTGTTAGCTAAGTAAAGATTATCATTGCATGAATGAGTTTAATGCTGTAGGCGGAAGTTTTCCTTCTCATTACGATTTTAATGATTCTTTACTTTTGGGACATTCTAAAAGATGTAAGGAAATGTAAAACGAATGTAAGTTAAGAGGGTTGTTAAAGTTTTAGGACACACATTGTTATGGGCCATACATCCTTTCTGCATGCGTGATCTGTTCTTCGCCGAAGTTTTTAAAGAAATCATATCAAAGAGCCAAAATCGAATTATTTACTTTACTCTAGTTTAAGTAAGCCAAATAGGTTTTGCCAATAAGCGCGATTTTTCACTCAACACCTCTTGTTGCGCAGATCAAATGTTTGGGGTGCCTTGCACTATTGTCTGTCTTTACTGCTTTGTACATCCAGCATGGATTCAATGACTCTCTGTAGCACCCTTACCTTATATTCCTCTCCCGAATCAAATAATATGGTAAAAAAACCAAGCCTTTAGAGAAATTTTGGGCTCTACTTAACAAAGCGTCTCTGCTTTGCGTAACACTATTAAGATCTCCTCTTGTTTAAATAGACAAAATTGCTGTCTATCGTCGTCCACCGGCAAATTACTTAATTTAGGTAGCGCTACTGTCCGGTGTGGACTTGTGCCTCAGTCAATAAATGTCTGTAGTCAGCCAGTCGATGTCCCTGTAAGATGTTATAGAAATTGCATGACAGTGTACCTTTTTTAAAATTAAAAGTTTCGATGAGTTCTGTGCCAAAACTTTGTGGAACAGTGTGCATTTTCCATCGTTATCCTGTATTCATAGACGAGGTTGACCGGAATGGCAAAACTAGATATGGCTCCGTATAGCTCGTCTCTATAGATGCTATCAATTTCTTTTTAACTCCGCCTGACTTTCTTTCAATTTGGCATTTTAGTTATCTGCCGGTCCGAGGCAAACGATAAAGGAGAAGGGATATCCCAGTGGGGATAGAGGAGTAAACCTCGAAAATAAATCCCAATGGATGCATGACTAAGAGGGAGCTTAGTCGCTAGTTTGCGAACTTCGGATACCCGGCTACCTCCGATTTCAAACTTTAGCCTTCCTGTGGTTATACGGGTAAGCCAGAGTCGACCTCCTATCCCGTCTACTAGTGGAAACAAAATACATTCACAGTTAAAATATTCAATAGAGAATGTTGCCTCTTCAAATGCAGCATCAAAAAGGGATGTTTTAGAACAACCTGCCAATATCAACATGACTTCTGCCACTCTGGCAAGTTCACCTAGCTTTTCCTTTGAATTGAAAGACCTTGTAGTGAATCTATCTATTCTCAGTGACTCCAGTATGGAAGCCAGCACAATATGCAATGTACTCATCTTGTTGAATTAAGAGGTCCATCACAAGTCTGGATAGTCAGATTTACGCCATCTAAGCAACACCATTTCAGGCGAACACTAGCAAAGTTCATGCAAAAATAACTGATCACAACAAAGGTCCTGAATTGAAACGCGTGCGATCCGAGGACAATTCTCAACTTCAACTTGTAGCGAAATAAGCTCGCTATGTAAGACTGTGTAGTCCCCGTTGATCTTGATCGTTATCCTTCCAATAACGAACAAATTGTTCAGATTTAAGAGAGAATTATGGATATCACGATAAAACAACGTTATGAGGATACAAAACCTGCTTTTTGTGGCACGACCTTCAAAGCCGGTGTGATAACGATAGTCTGTGTGGATGCCACTACTGCAGAGTGGATGCAATGCAATTTCGACTTGCTAAACTGGAAATGCGGGCTTGTTAGGTAGGAAGCCTTTCCAAAATCCACGTCATCAGAGGCTTTTTCCGACAAAGTACCGGAGTAGCAAGTAAGCGAAATCTGGCAATACTAGATGGCCAAATCAAAGCTCTCAATACCACAACATGAAGAGTTCTGCAAAGTTCAGACAAGAGAGATCTCGCCTATCTGGTCTTTGCTATAGATGATAGCAGATTGAGGCGGCTTGTTGAGCTTAAGGGGATGGTCTCGTTCCGTTTCGGATAGATCAAACTAATCCTCAAAAGACAAGTTGTCATATTAAGGCCCCAAATCGGATGTTCACCTGTCATAAAGGACGACAATCAAGGACGATTGAGGAAGACCCAATTAGAAAATAATCTGGCGATCTCTTTCCGTTCGATGTCAAAATTCTTCACAATATTATCTTGACCTTGCGATGTTCGGGATATACGGAACCGCACTTTGGCTCTTACAATCGACAATGATCTGAGACGGTTTTTGCTCCTTAGAACGTTCAAACAACCATACTACAGGGGGAATGCCTTGGTTGACAATTGATTGATCAGGAGTTCTCCAAGTTTGATTTGGGTTTTCCGGGATTTTATTTCAGCGTTGATTCCATTTTAGAAATTCGACCACACTATAGTACCGATGGCTACCACTTGAAGGCAAAATAAGCACATCTTTTGTGTAGACACAGTTGCAAAAGTGGGTATCACCAGGGTGACAACTTACAGCGCATGCCAATTGGCTTGCACGTTTTTTAAACAATCTTTCCTTACACGACATCGTAGCCCGATTAGAGTGAAAGTGACCACATCAACTGTGTGTTTATGAAAATGATTAGCTCAAAAAACAATTCCAAGGACGACTACTTACGTCATATATCGAAGTAGCCTCCTTAAAAAGCTGCATACAATTATATTCCTGGGTAGAGATTTCAGGACATTTTTGTTTGGGTATTGTGTACATATACAGAACAAGTTCTCGGAAACGTTTTGTTTAAAATATCATAAAATAACACGGGGCAACAAAATTTGAACTTTGTCGCGTCACACGGACTTTACTTATATTTTTTACTTTGATGGGTGACTGTTAGTGAAAATATGTAATTAAAAAAAATCTATTGGCCAAGAGTTTTATTTATTGATGTCAATTAAATAATTTGAGAAATAGTGAATTTCTGATACAAAAAAGCAAAAACGTTCTATTATGAATTTCCAATTTAAGATTTTCTGGCATAATTAGCTTCTGGTTGGTCCCTTTTTATCGTACAGTTGTAATCGGCCAACATCCTTGGATTCCATTTGCCCTTATAGCTTATTTCCATCTGTGAAATATCCTGGTGGAACCTTTCTCCGTTTAATTCTCAAGAAAAAAATCTAGGTGTGAGTCTAAAAAATAAATCTTGAGTGACATGTTGCAACCTAATGCTTGATAAGCCAATAACAGCTCGCTAACAAACTGTCTGTAATTGTCCCTCTTAGAAAATTTGAAACAACTGTCTTAAAAGATATCCATGCTCGTTTTTCCAGATCATTAATTTTTTCTTCAAACACTGAATCTTTTATTAACTCCCTGATTTGAGATCCAACTAAAATACTCTCTTTTATCTTCGCATCACTTATTCTAGGAAATATTTCTTTTAAATACAAAAATCTTTTTCCATTGTGATCCATCGCCTTAACAAAATTATTAATAAGGCCTAATTTAATACGTAAAGGTAGAAGAAGTATTTCAGACGGCTCTACAAGGTGTAAGTGTAAATATTTCAAATTTTTTTGTCCGGGGGTTAAAGATACTCGCTTAGGCCATACTTTTTTATGACAATGTTTTTTTTTTATCCCGACAATCCCATTCACAGAGAAAGCAGCAAAATTTGGTATAACCCAGCTGAAGTACAAGTAACAGGGCAACATCTTTCAAATTTCCACAGATTTTTAAAGAATATGTGATATAGTTGGTTTTTTTCAAGTAACAGCCTCAGCTTTTCATAAGTTTCTTTCAAATTAGCAGCATGGGCCAGAGGTACAGAAGGAAGTACATTTTCGTTATGCAGTAAAACGGCTTTCAAGCTAGATTTAGAAGAGTCAATGAACAAGCGCCAATGAGAGGGATTAAATTCAATTTCCAAATTTTGCATAACTTCTTTATATTATTACAATGCAGCAAGTCTCCACCTTGAGAGTTGTATGATCTGAAGAGTATATCAAGATTTCGAAAATGGCTTATTTTAGTTTCTTGATGTAGCAAATTCCATTGTTTTAACCGAGATCTTAAGAGTCCTGACTGCTTTTTTGACAAATTCAAGTCGCGAACCAAGTCGTTTAGGTCTTCTTGAGTTACGAAATGTGGCTTGACTGAGATTTCTTCAAACTCACAGTCATCGTCGTCATCAACGCTCCGCGACTGGCTCGAAGTGGAAGGCTGTTGTGAGTTTTATATCTCAACGGCCGCAGGTATAACTAGTATAGGCAAATTGTCACTATGAAGTACTGGTCTTTTAGTTGACTGTAAATACGGGTAGCTGACCATGTGTTTTTTCTTGATATTAATGCTTTTTTTATCTATAAGACAGAAATAGCAATCCGAAACGTGATCTCTTGGTTCGGTCCAAATGGGTACCGCAAATGGCATATGGCGGCGGCTTTTCTTCCAATCAGTTAAATTTTTAACACAAATTATGCAACAAATATGAGGTTTGTCGTGATGAGCCACAGAGAAACAAAAATACTGCCCATAACTCTCCATCACAAGTGTATAAAAATTTCGCTTTTGTTTTTTGAAAGTTAATTCACGACAAATATAGTAAAATGAATCTGGATCGTTATTACACTTTCCCGACATATTTACATTACACAATATCAACTGGCGAGCACAGCACCAGTATCCTTGTGTTTCTAGTACTGATTTAAGCATCTTTTAGTTTTTAGTCAGGACATCAGCCACAATAGATGTGAAATACCAGTGGCAGTGTCCCTACCCTCAGTGAACGCTATAAGCCGAAGAATTTTAAGAATTGGCTACTTCACGACAAAGCAAGATGTAAACGACTAGACAACAAGTTTTTGAACAGGTAGTTAGGGGATGCACGTCAAGGAAATCAAAGACTTGTTGCTCAAATATCGTGGATCGACCTCGCTGATACTGTTAACACTTCATTTGGATCAGTCCAGATCATTTTGAAAGATGGTTTGTGCCTGAAAAAAGTTAAATCTCGTCAGGTTTCAAATACACTCAATTGTGCATCGGTTCTTCCAGACCAATTCGCCAAAAATTCAACTTTTATCATTCCACAACCACCGTTTTCACCTTATTCTGCACCGTGTGAATTCTGGCTACTCTCTAAGCTGAAAAGATCGCTCCGGGGATACCGTTTCGATACGATTGAGGAATTATGGCAACCTTAAGAATTGTTTCAAGATTGGTATAAATGTATTGTGTCAGGAGAGAAGTACTTCGAGGGGTTAAATAGATTTAGAAGAATGAATGAAGATTTTAAAAGTTATAAGCAGCTTCACCTTATTTTTGGATCACAGATGTATTTGTGGCAAAAGATAAACTTGCCTGCTACCTGCATTCAATGTGCGTGAGTATAGTATTCTCAAAATTTCAACGCTTGTCTACATACCTATATATGAAAATTTGTGGGAGAAGCATAAATCTGACTGGACTGACTATTAAGTTAAGTGTCATCATAAACTTTTGCTCTAACAAAGCTTAGTATTGGGGTGTTACCGAGTCCCGTCGAGGAGTTCTAGTGCGGTGTCAGTTTTCCCGCAGCGTATGGCAGCCTTCAATTATACATGGGACATACCGGCGAAGAAGTGTTAGTATGACTCTGTTGCTTTCAGTAGACTCCAGACTTTAAGAAGTTTGGCTCTGTTTAGGACGTACTGACCAACTTTGTCCATTCTTGATATTGAGGATTGAACCTTCTCATAATTTACACTGTGAACCCTACTGCCCAGCAGTGCGGGCCTCCACCCAATTATCAATGACGTTGTCTAATAAGAAGCGGGGGTAGAGTAAATACTGGACTTATCATAAACATCATCATTCCTTTCCCCTCTGATGGTTGCTATAATTTGTCCAGTAACAGGCTGCCGGTCATAGGTCTTGTTGAGTTGCAAGACCACCAGTAGTCCATACCAGGACTTAAAACACGGTACCTTGGGGGAGTTAGGAGCCCCCCGGACTTCGGTCTGTGGTTTAAACCTAAATCGCCGTGAAGGTGACCCTGCTAGGGCTCAATACCCGAAGTGGAGTGGCTATAAGTGCTGGGTACCGAGATCACTAAGAGGTTTTAGCTAGTCAAGGCGTGTCCCTGCTCCCATGGATGTATGGGCATCCCGTGAGCTTAAGTCTACACGACAGGCGTTCGCGCTAAGCACACGACACATCTGCCCAACAGTGCACTTCCGACGTTATTAACTTCGAATTGTCTTAAGTCACAATCAGAGTCAGGAAAAGAATGGGATCTCCACTAATGGCTACAAAACAGAATGTGTTCCTTGGCACATGGTCCTTTAGGTAATAAGCAGGCCACAAAAGTGCTACTACATATAATTAACTGTATCGAAGCCGATAATGAGCTTCATCAGTTAATATTGTCTTAATGGAACATTTCATCTAGGAAAAGGCTGCCTACGTTCGAATTAAGCTGCAGTTTCTCCGAGCTGATGTAGTGAGCGCTACTACTGTAAGCCTTATGAAATCTTTCTTCGAAATAGTAATGATGGGCATGCCTCGACACAGGAGAAGACGCATAATGCTAGGAGTGTGATTGCGAAATTAATATCTTCCTCCATGTAAGTCCAAGTAACAATGAAGTCTGCAAGCCACAACTTTGATAAATCTTATTGTATCTAAATGTTCTAGATAGCCAACATTGGCTTGAACCACTCGCTGTCGTAGAACAGGTCGAAATGTGAGTAGTATGAAAAAAGGCCGAAAATGTGCTGTTTGAAAGTGCAACATCGAATGCCTACAACTGCATCTTCTTAAGCTCATCTACCATACATATGACTACCATAGCAACACTTCCGATTTGATAAAGAATGCTAATAAGCCGATGATGCGATGACGACACTGCAGGACAGAACTAATATGAAAATTTGTCTAATGGCATTTGCTCCTAGTCTCGATCAAAGCCCTACTATGGTACTGCTATATAGGTTATGTTAATATGCCAAGGACCCAAAAGTATAACACCAGCCTAAAGGATGGGAACCTTATATTAGTAAAGTCACAGTCGGTAGTGAATGTTTCAAGATTGGTATAAATGTATTGTGTCAGGAGAGAAGTACTTCGAGGGGTTAAATAGATTTAGAAGAATGAATGAAGATTTTAAAAGTTATAAGCAGCTTCACCTTATTTTTGGATCACAGATGTATTTGTGGCAAAAGATAAACTTGCCTGCTACCTGCATTCAATGTGCGTGAGTATAGTATTCTCAAAATTTCAACGCTTGTCTACATACCTATATATGAAAATTTGTGGGAGAAGCATAAATCTGACTGGACTGACTATTAAGTTAAGTGTCATCATAAACTTTTGCTCTAACAAAGCTTAGTATTGGGGTGTTGCCGAGTCCCGTCGAGGAGTTCTAGTGCGGTGTCAGTTTTCCCGCAGCGTATGGCAGCCTTCAATTATACATGGGACATACCGGCGAAGAAATGTTAGTATGACTCTGTTGCTTTCAGTAGACTCCAGACTTTAAGAAGTTTGGCTCTGTTTAGGACGTACTGACCAACTTTGTCCATTCTTGATATTGAGGATTGAACCTTCTCATAATTTACACTGTGAACCCTACTGCCCAGCAGTGCGGGCCTCCACCCAATTATCAATGACGTTGTCTAATAAGAAGCGGGGGTAGAGTAAATACTGGACTTATCATAAACATCATCATTCCTTTCCCCTCTGATGGTTGCTATAATTTGTCCAGTAACAGGCTGCCGGTCATAGGTCTTGTTGAGTTGCAAGACCACCAGTAGTCCATACCAGGACTTAAAACACGGTACCTTGGGGGAGTTAGGAGCCCCCCGGACTTCGGTCTGTGGTTTAAACCTAAATCGCCGTGAAGGTGACCCTGCTAGGGCTCAATACCCGAAGTGGAGTGGCTATAAGTGCTGGGTACCGAGATCACTAAGAGGTTTTAGCTAGTCAAGGCGTATCCCTGCTCCCATGGATGTATGGGCATCCCGTGAGCTTAAGTCTACACGACAGGCGTTCGCGCTAAGCACACGACACATCTGCCCAACAGTGCACTTCCGACGTTATTAACTTCGAATTGTCTTAAGTCACAATCAGAGTCAGGAAAAGAATGGGATCTCCACTAATGGCTACAAAACAGAATGTGTTCCTTGGCACATGGTCCTTTAGGTAATAAGCAGGCCACAAAAGTGCTACTACATATAATTAACTGTATCGAAGCCGATAATGAGCTTCATCAGTTAATATTGTCTTAATGGAACATTTCATCTAGGAAAAGGCTGCCTACGTTCGAATTAAGCTGCAGTTTCTCCGAGCTGATGTAGTGAGCGCTACTACTGTAAGCCTTATGAAATCTTTCTTCGAAATAGTAATGATGGGCATGCCTCGACACAGGAGAAGACGCATAATGCTAGGAGTGTGATTGCGAAATTAATATCTTCCTCCATGTAAGTCCAAGTAACAATGAAGTCTGCAAGCCACAACTTTGATAAATCTTATTGTATCTAAATGTTCTAGATAGCCAACATTGGCTTGAACCACTCGCTGTCGTAGAACAGGTCGAAATGTGAGTAGTATGAAAAAAGGCCGAAAATGTGCTGTTTGAAAGTGCAACATCGAATGCCTACAACTGCATCTTCTTAAGCTCATCTACCATACATATGACTACCATAGCAACACTTCCGATTTGATAAAGAATGCTAATAAGCCGATGATGCGATGACGACACTGCAGGACAGAACTAATATGAAAATTTGTCTAATGGCATTTGCTCCTAGTCTCGATCAAAGCCCTACTATGGTACTGCTATATAGGTTATGTTAATATGCCAAGGACCCAAAAGTATAACACCAGCCTAAAGGATGGGAACCTTATATTAGTAAAGTCACAGTCGGTAGTGAATGTTTGGAAAAATTAAGCAGTAACGCTGTCCGCAATAATATGGATAGCTTTTGGAAAGTGACGAGAAGGAGTCTGGATATCCACAAAAAAATTCGAATAAAATTAGGAGAACGTTCAATGAACGAAATCTCAACCTTGTTTGCCATATTCAACAGACGGAGGCTATCCTATTTAAACCACTAAAGCCTACCTCAGATTTTTAGGGAAAACTAAGAATTTCACACAGACGTATGTAGATGTAGTCAAATGTCAAATAGCTACCCCACTTAGGTGAGACATCGCACCACCGAGACCTGTTAGCATTAGAAAAAAGACTACGACTTCTTTCGCCTTTCAATGTTTTCTTTCCTGGTATATGGCATAGTAGTATGAAATTCTCGTTAAGAAAATATAGGCGAGAAATTATAGTCTACATAATCCTCCATCTGAGCGTACTATAGGCAAAATTGTAAAAAAAAATCGATGGGGCTGACTCGGTTACAGATGTCTTAAGGGGCATACATCATCGAAATGCACGCTCTACAGAAAATATGGTTGCGGTTTGTGTTGAAAAAAATCTAAATCTTTCGATTGCACACCTTTTGGGTTTGTCTTACGGCACATTATGGTGAATTTCGCATTTGGATTCGCATCTAAACCATTATAAAATTAAATTCACTTATGAATTGAAGCCAACTGGCCATGGAATGCGCAGACAATACGCCTATTGAGTGCTTGTAATCAGTAAGCACTAAATTTGAATTAAAACAAAAATAATTAATTTAATGTCTATTTATTCGCGACCGTTTACTTGTGTTCATTGCCCTAGTACAGATAATGCTTATCAACACATCACAAAAAATCTGAGGCTATTCAAAACAAAACTACTGCAATTTATTAATGAGGTTAGGTGGCTAAAAAAGTATTACGAGTAGCTATCAGAGTTCGTGTGGCATGACTAGTGTTGACCAGTGTAATTAAATACCTTGGAGGGCTTGAAGATACTAACATACATATATCCGTGATTACAACTAAGTCTTTGATAGTTCTACAAAAAATCTGAGGGAAAAGAAATTGGAGTGAAAGTACTCGTATTGCAATCAATTCGTATACTCAATTTTAGATGTAGTAAAACTTTCTCAGTAGAGTCCTCGAATTGGCAGGAATAACACTAGTCCTATGTAGTTGCATCCTGATTAAGGAGGAAAAATAAGCTCGGTTCCATAATGTTTTATTTGCCTGAAGGGTGCACTTTTGGCCTTTTTGTATTCCTCCACCGACATCAACTTCAAAACTGAAAAAAAAACATGGAGTCCCATATGATCACAGAGTACGAAGCACATAATACAACTTGTCCTCTTCTACCTTTACAACTGGCCTCATCCACTTGGGGAAGCATTTGAGTGCCAGGTTTTCGCTTTTAAGCATCGTTACTCAACCGTATGTCGCTAAAAAGTTAACGGTGCTGCCTTTTATGATTCCACCCCTAAACTACGTGGAAAAGTAACATCAGGTTCCGAAGCAATAGGAAAAAAATCCATACTCTAAAGAGCAGCTTGTTATGATGCATGGTAACTGGTAACGTGTACATCAAACCACCTGGGTAACTTGCAGAGTTTTTGTAGTTAACAACCATCTACGTCGTTGTCGTCATCGTTATCGTTATCGTCTCCGTGGCGGTATTAACCTTTTTCCATAAGCATCGACCCTCGAAAAATGTCAACACCGCTCAATTTCGTTCTCGTTCGTCTTTTCCTATCATGTTGAAGGGCCACCTTCAACCAACAGTGCCGCACATCAGTTGTCACCCTCTCGATGTCCTTGGAAGGAGAAGGTTTCGTAGAGGAATCACAGAGATACAACTGGCAAGTGCTTACTCAAATTTCAAAAGAGTGGACAGTAAATCCAGCAGACCAAGAAGATAGTCCTGGACATACAAATAGGTACATTCAAGTCTTTCAAGCATGCCGATAGTTAATTAAGGATATTTGATTCAAAAAAAAGTTTAAAAAAAAGTCAAAAGTTCTAAGGATTTGATGCCACTTAAATGCACATATTACTTGGCACCCTCTTTTGCATCGTTCGCCTGAAATTCAAGCATCCTTTCATCCTACCACTTTGTTGTGCTTACGATTGTTTTTATTGTTGCATATTGCCCTAGAGGACCATGTTAACTATCATGTAAAATGGTTTCGTAATTGCCTCTTGTTGCATTTTATCCTGTTGGATGCACTAAGCATCAAATGTTGCAAAGAAAAATGGGAGAGAATTGCAAAAGAAAAGGAATTGTTTGCGTATATTAAGGTAATGTGAGAATTCTAGGTGCATAGGGGTTGGTTTCAATATAAAAGGGGAGTTTTTATCCTTATACAATATAATATAGGTAATTTTATGCGTGTGTGCACTTTTGTTATTGCTTGACAATGCATGCGTTTTCCCTAGCCACATCTCAGAGGAAAATTGTTGTTAAGAAGGTTTGGGGCTACGAGTACATGATGAGAACGGAGTAAAACTAGATATTAAGCAGCTATATTTACATATATAATGATTTTGATTAAGTTGTGCTTGAGGAATATATGCACTTAATTAGGCGAATCTTATGGTTAAATCGTTCATGGAGAAGAACAAAAATAACTTTGTTCCTTTTCTTTCCCTGCATTGTTTAGTAAATGTTCGATAAGATACAGAGATGCTTGTTTAAGCCAGGATAACTGCTGATCACAATTGGTAGCACTTGATCCTTACGCCATTGAGTCCACGGTTAAGCAAACAATTTGACTTATTTCAAAAAAATCTGCTATTCACTTTTATTTTGCTATTAGAGACTATATTGCCGAGTTTGCTGGATTCTTTTTTTTTCTCTGCCAGATGTGTGTTTTCAATATATCCACGACCAAGCAAGAAAATGGTTCATTGTGTTCATCCTTATACTGATTCTTAGCTTACAACTGACCCCAATTTATAGATCTAAAATTCGATTGTAAACAAAAGTGGGGACAAGAGAAACGTTGAAATTGGTGGTTTATAGTCACCGATGGCAAAATTGATTGTGTATACCCAGTCATACTGCATAAGCTGCATATAAACCATCATCCCAACGAACACAAGCAATAGTTTTCATATAAAAAAAAAACCCAATTCATTTCCTGGCCGAATTGTGTATTGTACAATTATAAGAACTGGGTGGCAGATATCTCAAAAGCGTGTACAAATGTTGTAGCTGTCCTGCATGACTGCAACAACCATGCGACGATTATGACAAAGAGCTTATTATTCAGAGAGTCGTATGGATCCTGCGCTTCGATTGCTTCTTTGGTAATCCTAACCCCAGAAAGAAGAATAATGGCATACCCTCTTTTTACAAGATTGATTAAGATATTGTCGCTGTTTTAGCTACAATAGCTGATATATGTATGTATCTATATATTGGCTAAATCATGGAGACCATATTTCTGTTGAACGTACCACTCGTTCCCCAATAAATATTGTATTATAGTTTCAAAGGACTTCCAAAAATGCTAAGTCGAGTTTCTTCGGTCAGAGTCTTAGCCAGAAAGGGAATATATTAGAATGCTCATGGACGCAAGCTTTATCAGAAATGTTGTATTTTCCCCGTAAAATGATCTTTATTTTATTTTTTGTGGCTGACTGCATCGAACAGTGCATTCAAACTAATGAGGGTGCTTTCTAATACCACAGTACCTCACGATATAACACGATTATCTGAATTCATGAGAAGATACTTTGAAGCAGTTTTAATTCAGAATCACATTCGTGAAAGCGCATCTGCTTCATCTGCTACATTATACGATTTTCGAATAAGAACTCCAGCTTTGCTACTTTTCGTAAGTTCAACTGCTTTAAGGTATATTAAAATGTCTCGATGGCTAGGTGCTGAGCTGTTAACCACATCGTTGAGCCGAAAGTTATTTTTACTACCCTCATCAATTTTACAAGCGCATTCATTTATTTTACAGCTAATTTCTTGCACATTAAACCAGATGCAAGCGGAAAACAGAATACTCAGCGGAATTCAGTTAAAAAGTTGAATATTTCAGTGGCCTTTGACATCTTTCCTCTTCCAGAAGACTACTGGATTGGCTTTTTAATTCATGAAAGGAGAGAGAGAGGAAATCAGTTCGTATTCTCTGATAGGGAAGTTCTTGAATTCACCCCGAAAATCAAAAATGTAAATTTTGTGACATCTTTACGTTTTAAGATGTCTATAGTGTTTTTAGACAGGTTTTAAGAAAATGTCTGTTTTTTGGTTACGCCAAGGCATAAGGGATGTGATGATCTTCCAAAGATGCTAGTTGCCTGGGCTATTAACATGCATCATTCTCAAACCGGAGCAATCGAAGCCAGGAATACGCCTACGGACTAACCCATACCCTACATGCTTCTATCACCCTTTCCGCGAGACTGCGGTTGGCTATTACTTCGCGGGGCTGATTCGCAATTTATTCTGTACTTTTTGCTTGTTGTCGTATCTGAATCCATTTTCCCTCTGATCAAGGCATATAGTCTATGAGGAATGGGGGGCGGAAAGGCGATTTTTCAAATTTTGAAATAGTAGAAGACAACTTGCTCCGTTTCTTCCTCTTGGTCTGGCCATTTTGGACAATAAGGGGATGTATCACGACCAAATCAGTGGAGATATTTCCGATAACCTCCATGGTCAGCGAGGAACTGCGTGAGGTGTTTGGTTGAGTTCCCATGTGCTCGGTTTAACCAATTTTCGATAAAAGGGACTAATTTGTAGTCATACTTGCCTTTAACCGTATGGGGTCTCTTCTCTGAATTCTCTGCATATCATTAGCGAGGATGTCCGTCGGAACTATTCCTGCTATAATGAAAGCTATCTCACCAGAGATAGTTCTATAACCGCTGATGTTTCTTATAGAGCAGAGTCTGTAGGTTTGGGTATGCGTGTGCATGAGTATGTTTGCTTCACGAAAACTCCTGAACAATTTTTGCTACCGATTTGAATTGTGGTCAGAAAATGGGTCTTTTCCGCAGAATCGCGGCCATTCGATTTTGACTAAAATCCGCTTATGGCTTTTTAAGTTATAATATTAATAAAAAAAACATGTAAACATTTTTTCTTAAGAATAGACGAGTCTTAAATTTTTTCAATCAATTAATATGGTAGACGCTTGACGAAAATTTCAATAAAATCGGGCCATAAGTATCTGAGTCATTTAAGCAAAAGCAACAATTGTAACACCGCCAATGAAGTTTAACTGCAATAATTACAGGGAGTCTCAGAAACTTTTGAGGGTGGTCGCTTTGAGTAAGATGGTGATGATAATTTATAAAAAGTTTCTCGAAATTAGCCGTAAATTTTTTCCAATTCGCTTGCGTCTATTTCATTTTGTGTTGCAAGTTTTTTTTGTGATTAGCTACCCCCATGCATTTCTCCCATATACCTAAGACGTCGAGGAAGAATACCATATTATATACGTTGACAGTAAAAGTTTTAGGGATACTTATTCTAGTATGCATGGAAATCTATTAAGAGGAATATTGATATTGTCATCTAGCGATGGTGGCTTCAAGTTATAAAAGTGTCCAATGATTTTTAAATATTAGCGGGTTCCATATGGCCCTGGAGACAAAAATCGGTTGACCTCTATACATCTCAATTATCTTTCATTAGGGTAACCAAACTGCACAGATTGAACCGTGACGAGCCTCTGTCACTCAGTATAATTAAAGCTGGACATTATGAATAATAATAATAAGGAATAACTGTTGGATTGAAGGCAAGAGTCTTACGGATCTTCAATGCCTTGCCTAATTTATCTATGTCCCCATGTTTTTGGGATTTTTTAAGAATTGTGTCCTACAAGTCACACATAACAGCGTAGCTTTTTTTACCCAAAAGTCCCAGTAAGACTGCTTCCGACTTTTGGGGAGCAGTGAGCCCTGTCTAATGATGTAGGCTTCTCGTACTTTCTTAAGAATATAACGCAGTGTAAATATTTGTTAAATCAATTACCTGCACTAAAACAATAGTCATAGAGGCCTATTTTTATCACTGGCAAGTGGCTTAAAACGTTTACACAATCTGGTAAAAACGATTTCCTACGAAATGTTAAGAAGACTGGCTCTCTAAGGTTTGCATCCCTTCGGAGGTCTTTTTTTTGCTGCAATATTAAGGTTAACAGGTACTTTTTTCAAAATAAAAACAAAAAATATTAGGAGTACCAATAAGTTTCCGTCGATTGACAAAAGATGGCTCAACCAGTAAGTTATGGTGAAACTGTCAAATGAAAATGATATCATAAGCTTGCTTACTTACTTACTTACCTTAGGTGGCTCTACAGTCCGGGGTGGACCTGGGCCTCAATCAATAAGCGTCTCCAGCTAGCTACATCCAATCTCGCACGCTAAGTTGGCTGAAGTCCCCTTCCACTTGGTTGCACCACCTGAGTCTCTGTCTTCCTCTACTGCGCTATTTCCCCGAAGACGGATTCGAAGACTTTTCGGACCGGAGCATTGGTGTTTATCCGCTCTGCACTTGTTACTTTTCACTTGATCACAGCGCTGGTGTCGTTGTCTGAGTATATAGCGGAGCCTATGTAGACAAAGTCCTTAACTACCTCAAAGTTATACCTGTAGAAGGCGACGTTCTGTCCGGGACGTGTCCTTTTTACTTGACAGCATATATTTAGTCTTGCCCTCATTGACCGCTTAACCCATTTTCGCCGCTTCCGTCGCAATACTTGCAAAGGCGCCACTGACATCACACTTCTTTCTTCCAACTATGTCAATTTTGTCGGCTTATGCGAGTAATTAGACGGATTTTTGAAAGATTGTGCCTCTTGCGTGCGCGTGAGATTTGCACTATTCTTTCAAGTACGATGTTGAAAAAATCGCATGACAGCGCATCGCCTTGTCTAAATCCTTTCTGGACATCAAAGGTCTCGGTCTCTCCATCGTCATCCTGCACAGACGGACGAGTTTGGCAGGGATGCCAAAACCAGACATTGCTCTATATAGCTCGTCTCTATAGATGCTGTCACACGCGGCCTTAAAATCGATGAATAGGTGGTGTGTATCGATCTGAAGCCCATAGGTTTTCTATATTCTATATTCTATTAGTGACTATTGAACCTATCGGGATGTTGACGAACGGCTTCAGGCGTTCACACCATACGGCAGATAAGATCTTGTAAGCGATGTAAGAAGACTGATGCCCGTGTATTTGACGCAGTTCAGAGGGTCTTCAATACTGTGTGCTCATTGGGCATACTTTTGTCCGGCCATATTTTACAGATAAGTTGGTGTATGCTTATTATAAAGTCATCATTTGACGGTTTGAAGAGTGGTATATTGCGGATATTGCTATCTTCATGCAATGCATCATCGCCGGTATACAGTGTACAGAAATGATTTTACCAAATCCTCAACATCGACTGCGACTCTACTTGTTCGTGTCTACAGGCTTCGGTTCGGGGCTTGTCCGAATCTCATTCCCGGAGTAGCATCTCTCACTTTCTTTAGCCGCGCGCTTTCCATGCTCTTTCCTTTTCCTTCTTAGAAGCCGGTGTTCGTCTCTCCTCTTCTGCTAATGGAGCTCGTAAGCAGTTGCGGCAGCGCCGCATTGCGTGCGTCTCGTTTAGCTGTATGTGCCTGCCGGCATTCGTCATCAAAACAGGGGTTTCGCTATGATGGGGTGAAACCCAGAATATAAGAAACGGCTATTTGATGGCTTTTTGGTAGTGTTGCCATCGGTCTTGCGATTGTAGCCGTCTGACGTCGAAATTCCTCACAGTATTAGCTTGTCTTGGCGCTACTCGGGATATCCGTAACTGTACTCTAACTACAGGCTTGTTGTTCCATTTTGGATACCCCTAAAATGAGGGGTCGGTTAGACCGAAAGTCAGTAAAACGTTCTGGGATGTGAGTGCTGCAGTGACCTTGAGTCAGTCACGGAAATCCTTACCGACCTGAGCTCCAAATAAGTCGGAGTAGCCCGAATAAGGTTTCGTTTGTTCCAAAATTTTTTTCCATCGTTGATTTCATCTGGGGAATTCATCCGTGGTCCCGTTTATAGTGCTGCTAGTTTTGTCTGCTGGTCAGCCCTCGCACGTATATGTTTAGCAAGTCCAGTCCGAATGGACATTGACCATCACCCGGAGGTTACCACGAGAAGTATAATAAGCACAATTGACGTGTAGAATATAGTTTGCCTCAGTGCCTACCACATTTTCCGTCTGGTACAAAGAATTTGCAAAGTGTTTTACATAAATTGTTACTCGAATCCAGAAGCGTTCGAATTCAAATTTTCTATGTCTTAAATTTCGTAACATTCTCTAGTTAGAAAACATAATCTTCTTTAAAATTCGTCTTAAGCATTCCAAGAATAATCTTTGGCATCACAAAGCAAAAGGTATTAAAGTTGTTAATACAATTTGAACAAGTATGCGGTAAAAAAAATCCCTAGAAATAACGACAAAAGAACTTCATATTTCCGCATCGATAATCTCTCTGGGAAGACTTTTAAATACAAACAAACTACAACACCATCATGCTTAACTACTCAACGACTTTGAATGAGCACACAACTACTTCACAGGTTAAACGAGGACAGGACAAAACTTTCGAATTCTCTCACAATTGGGCTTCGACAAACTTTAAAGCGAATGCCACCGACAGGCCTACAGATCTGCCAATCTACCCACTTAGCCAACAGTTTAACTCGTCATTTCTAATTAACGAAAGGTGAAATTTTGGAGAATATCCAACTGTAAACGTTAACTGTGTAATTTGTTTTACGATTTCTCCAACCCCAATTCAAATTCGACATCCATCTCCACTACCACCACTACCACCATTACCACCCAGACCTCATAGACCCGCAGACCTTCAGACCATAGTCGTTCATTATTGTTCAAACGAATCGGTTGTTGATGGTGATGATGGTGCCTACGTCTCACGTCTGCTGACGGTATCCATGATAATGTTCTTCAACTGACGATTCCACTGATGATGATAACTGCGATGACGCCGACGATGATGATGAATAAAATTGTGGAAAACTTTTGAAGCGAATACATATTGTTACGGGTTAATTGGCTTTAAACCGTATTGCTATATGTTAGCAGTTGTGTTTGCCTTTTAAACTAAGGGCACCCAAAGTTGCCACTTTCAACTTGGCACTGTCAGTTTCACGCTAGCTGACTGATATGAGTGGATTGTATTCCCTTTGAGTTTGTTGTCCTGTTCAGAAGGGTTGATGTAAGGAGTGGGGTGTTCATGAGCGATTTCAGATGACAATTTAGCCATCAGTTGCCGTCGCTGCCCCCCCCCCCCATTCAGTGTGGCCTGTTCTGGGTACCAAATTAGTAAAAATTACTTTGTGTCACATTTACATGAATCCTTTTTTCGGTTGCGGGTTCTTTTTGTAGAGACTAGGGTGAGTTGTGGATTCGAGGATAACTGGCGCGCGAGAATTCTTTGTGAAATTTAATTTGCTCCAGGAAGTCTGAAAAGCGACGCGCTCGCTAATTAATGAAAATGTGGGCGAGGTTTTTCGACGGCGCGGTACGCGGTTGTGCTGGTGGTTTGGGTCAAATGGATGTGGAAAACTGGTACTAGCAAATGAAAATAAAATTAAAAGAAAATTAGAAGGGAAGCATGCACCGGAAGTGAAGGAAGATTCGCATGTGCTCTTAATTTGATTGATAGAGCTGATATACAATTGTAGTAGGTACATTGTGCTCATGTATACCTGAGGCTTACCACATTCGTTTTATGGTCTTGTCAGATCCTACATGGGTTCAAAACTGTGTTCATTTCAAGGCAACGTCAAGTGTTTCTTCAACCTCCTGAGCGACTACCAATTCGGTACTGGAAAGGAACTATCTAAAGGTTTCATAAAGTCGCGTTCCACATAAAAAAAGAACTCATTGGTAGTTACTTGTTCTATCAAATGTTTTGGTACACGGTTTTTGGCCAGTAAAATTAAAACGAATGAATGGCTTTACATTTTTAAATAGGTTATTGAAATTGGGACCAATTACAACTTACAGAAACGGCGTAGTCGGTCTAGTTTTTCATCGATTGCAGTACACATCACTTGAAAGACTCAGTAATTGGATGTCGATGCCATAGCCCCTATACAGATTAAGACTTGGACTACCCGATGGCCAATCATTCGTGGAAATAAAGGTCAGAAGGTGTTTTTGATCCATGATTGAGTTAATTTTTGTCTTGTAAACTGGAGCAGAGTCTGGTTAAAAAGTCCATGGATAGAGTTTTGTTTCAAGTCTCCACAACGTTCTCTAAAATGTCCGTTTGAAACACTTTCCCAGAGGTTTTGACATACGTTTCTGTTCCAGTGTTTCTGTGGCCGCTGTGTCTCTTCCATACCAAATCACGTTTGTAGGACATGCTGTTCTTACAGATTTCTTTTTCGCATGATTTTCTGCTTTCGCAACGAGCGACGAATTCGATTCTCCGCGGCGTTGATGATTTGTAACGTTCGAACAGTACGCGGACGACTGGATTTTGCATGATCGACTATTCCACTAGTTTTGTCAAATAACTTCGAGGTACAATACAAAAAAGTTTCGTGTGATTTTTAGTGGCCACAATATCCAAAAGATTTCCTTTTTTCATTAGTTGCTTGGTAGCAGGCCAATTACGGTAACACCATTTTCAGAACTTCAAGGGAACACCGTACCTTGCAAACAAATGAGGTTAAAAACTTTTCGCACGGGAGCTTTGTAACTGGTCAAAAAGAATTCGAGTGTTACCGTGGGTGCGCAGTAAGACTTTATATCTCCCTTGGTACTTATGGAAAGGTTATTGCCAGTGGTGAGTAGAGTCGGGTGGGGTGCTTTTTAGTTTACAATTGGCACGTTGTGAAACATAGTGTAATCCGTCGCATACTGCGATTTTTTGTTATGATGAGCAGTCACCTATTGAATTCTACCTTGTTTAACAATAGTCTTATTTGGTTGTTTTCTTGTCTGAATTCATGACTGCAAGCACTATTTACCTTTTTTTTGGCTAAAAATAAGTGCAATTGGATTTTCGCCATCATTTTATAATACAAGCCCTAATTTCCAGCTTAGAAAATAGAGGGAATAGTCAAACAGATTCTAGCTTGCCTATCACGTGGTTCACCAAAAGTTGTTTTAATTTTGTTAGGTGTGACTGAACTGTTGTCGAGCCTGGCTGTTAATCATCAAAGTGTTAATAGTTTTGGTTTTAGATCGGTCGATAGTGCTGATGTGGTAGAAAACAGATGAGCAAATATCTTAAAAATAATAACACGCTCACACCAAAGCAATCTGGTTTTCGCGCGAAACACCGCCCTGTTGAGTATTACTGACGATATACGACAAGCATTAGATGAAGAAAAAGTAACTTTCTTGGTGCTCCTAGACTTTTCTATGGCATTTGACATGGTTAATCACAATATCTTATGTAAAAAGCTCATTCGGCAATATAACTTTTCATTAGATGCAGTAAAGCTGCTTACATCCTAGTTAAACAACAGAATGCAATCAGTTGAGCTCAATGACAATACATCCGATTTTCTTGCAACTGTTTGTGGTGGCCCCTTATTGTTCTCATTATATGTAAATGACCTTCCATCTATTATAAACAACTGTTGGTCACATATGTATGCTGATGATGTTCAAATGTATATAAGCTGTCCACTTGGTTTAATTGGGAACGGAGTTTGCTCTATCAATGAAGATCTTGACGAAATTTCACGTTGGTCTGAACTTAATGGTTTTTCTCTAAACGCTAAGAAATCGAAGTGCCTAGTCACATTGAAGAAACACTGGATCTTTCGTATTTTCCACCTATTTTGTTGAAAAGCTCCGCAATAGATTATGTTGAGACTGCAAAGAATCTTGGGGTCACTATTAATCGCAAGTTATCTTGGGAAAATCACATCAGCGCTGCCATTGGAAAGGTATATGGGGTGTTACGGAATTAAAACGCGCTCGATGTAAGCTAAATCGTTGATTATTCCTATTTTACTCTACGGATGTGAAATCTTTTGTAGCTGTGACTAGACCAGTAGAAGAAAGCTCAATGTTGCTTTTAATAGCACAGTATGTTATGTTTTTGGGCTACGCAAACATAACAGAGTAAGTAGTTATTCTTCTCGCTTGCTTGACATGCCTTTTGAGAGCTATCTCAAGTTTCGCACTCTAGCCCTGCTATCGGATATTCTCGTAACACATTAACCATCATACTTATACGAAAAGATTCGATTTGCCTCTTCGCACAGGTCAGGTAAATTAATTCACCTCCAATAAACATCTCTCACATCAGAACGTCGATTTTTCGTAAATTCAGTCCGATTGTGGAATTCACTACCGCGAAATTTAAGAACTTATTTAGGTACAAGTACAACAAGGCTTAAAAGCATTTACGCAGCTATTCCTCTACAAATCTGTATATAAATTTGTCGAAGCAACTAATACATAATTACTATGAATTTTAATCTGTACCTTAATAAATTTTTCTAGTTAAGTTTTAACTTGGTACAACTACTCTACAAGCTTTCATTGTTCTTAATTATCTTTTCACTATCTTATAAGATATTGTATCTTTCTTAACGTGTATAAGCATTACAAATAAATAAATAAAATAAAATAAAAAAAATAAAATTATGAGGTACCCAAAATAGGAGTTCGCGGCCTACATATGACTCTGACTTTGACTTCAAACTAACCCTATAGAGGCTGACTGATTCAATGTATTGACTTTCTATATCGGGTCAATCAATTCGTGATCCTTGTTACAATCAAATACGTCAACGACGGCAGATTTCTGAACGCACTCTATAAAAAATTTAAGAGACCGGCTCTGTAACAGATGTCCTAACTCCTATCCAATATCGAAATGCACAAAATGGCTGCCGTAAGTAAATACGAGTATGTTAAAGAAATTCCAATTAAGGTATATCTCTACTTTACGGTGAGTAGAGCAATTGGGCTTGTCTTACGGCACATTATGGCGTAATTTATATTTCAATTTCCATTTACGCCTTTACAAAGTTCATTTCGCTCAAAAATTTAATACAGCAGTTTTTAACAAAACGGTGCCACATCTTAAACAATACGACCCGACCTGAGTAACAAAATTGTGTGATTTTTCGCCGTTAGATTTGTTTTTGAGAGATTATTCAAAAGATAATGTTTATGCACACAATTCGCAAATTCTTGATGTTTTGAAAACGAAAATTCGTCATCTATGGCCGAGTTATTGCCCGATATGTGTTGAAAAGTTATTTTAAATGACCTTGTCAGAATCAAGAACTCCGCTCCTGTGGAGGACATTTGATTGTCTTTACTGAAGTTTTAAATGAAACACGACAGCTTTATTCAATGGTTGAAAAAAGGAAGTGATGGTGTAAAATATGGTGGCAGTAAGACAAAATGGCAGCAGTACAAAAAAAAATTTAAGTGTTGCCACAGATGATATATAACATTTCATAAATTTGTTTTATTTAAATTTGCTTTCAGAGGCACAAAATTCATCACCCATATAATAATAATAATAATTATATATAGAGTGTAGTGCACTGCGACCTTGTGGTCTATTGTGCCCCCTACTTATACCTTGTAGAGGTTTTCTCCCTCTTCCAGAGCGCCCTCACAGCTTAATGCACCAGGAATTATGCTGGAGTGTTTATGCTCTGGCGTTGGCCTTGGCAAGGAAAACCTACTCAGAGCACGTCATCCAGATCAGTTTGTTTTATGAATCTAAGAATGAGAAGTGGATCCGTGGTTGGTAAATCCTTTCCTTGAATTTGGTGCTTTCCTAGATATGTAAACCTTTTTTGGGTCAGTGCCACGCAAGATTCCAGTATGTGTTCTGGAGTTTCTGTGGAATCATTACAGAATCTGCAGAGACCTCCATCTGATATCCCTATTTTCCTAAGGTGTTTCCTGAGCTAACAATCCCCCGTTAGGAAACCAGTTAGGATGCGTAGGTTATTTTTGCTAAGACTGATACATGCTTTAAATCTTTTGAAATTGTAATCTCTTAAGAGTTTTTTGGCTTGATCTCAGCGCTGGTGTCGTTGTCTGTATTTATTCCGGAGCCTAGGTAGACAAAGTCCTTAATAACCTCAAAGTTATATCTGTTGAGGGTGACGTTCTGTCCGAGACGTCGGTGTTGGTTGTCCTTTTTGCTTGACAGCATATACTTGGTCTTGCCCTTATTGACCGCTAAACCCATTTTCGCCGCTTCCGTCTCAATACTCGCGAAAGCGCCACTGACATCACACTGCTTTCTCCCGATTATTTCAATATCGTCGGCGTATTCGAGTAGTTGGACGGACTTTTGAAAGATAGTGGCTCTTGTGTTAGCTCGTGAGTTTTGCACTATTCTTTCAAGTACGATGTAGAAAAAACCGCACGACAGCGCATCGCCTTGTCTAAATCCTTTCTGGACATCAAAGGTCTCGGTGAGATCTTTGCCGACCTTGATGGAGCAGCGTGCATTCTCCATCGTCATCCTGCACAGACGGACGAGTTTGGCAGAAATGCCAAAACTAGACATTGCTCTATATAGCTCGTCTCTATAGATGCTGTCATACGCGGCCTTAAAATCGATGAATAGGTGGTGTGTATCGATCTGAAGCTCATGGGTCTTCTCCAAGATCTGCCGTAGTGTGAATATCTGGTCGATGGTGGTGGTGGATGGTGGACTTTCCTGGCCTGAAGCCACACTGATATGGACCTATCAGGTTGTTAACGAACAGCTTCAGGCGTTCACACAATACGGCGGATAAGATCTTATATGCGATGTTAAGGAGACTGATGCCTCTGTAGTTGGCGCAGTTCAGAGGGTCTCCTTTCTTGAGAATCGGACAAACAATGCTGAGGTTCCATTCATCGGGCATTCTTTCGTCCGACCATATTTTACAAATGAGTTGGTGTATGCTCCTTACCAAGTCATCGCCTGCCGCTTTGAAGAGCTCGGCTATATATATATAAGATATAGCTATCTTCACTTCATCCAGGTCGGATGGACGGAATTGTTGGTCATCATCGTCCAGGTTGAAGGGTTGATTCTGGCTGACAGCGGTATTTGGTCCGTCATCGCCGTTATACAGTCTGCAGAAATGGTCTTTCCAAATCCTCAGCATCGACTGCGATTCTACTACGATGTTCCCTTGTTCATCTCTACAGGCTTCGGTTCGGGGTTTGTTTCCGCGGCATGTTATTTTTACCTTTTGGTAAAACTTCCGAACCTCATTCCTGGAGTAGCATCTTTCAATTTCCTCGATCGCGCACTTCTCAGGCTCTTTCTTCTTCATCCTGAGAAGCCGGTGTTCGTCTCTCTTCTTCCGCTCATAGAGCTCATGAGCAGCTCTGATCTTTCTAAGCAGCGCTGCGTAATATGCATCTTGCTTAGCTGCATGTGCTTGCCGGCATTCATCATCGAACCAGGGTTTCGTTGTGGTGGACGAGTGAAACCCAGCACATCAGAAGCGGCATCTCTGATGGCCGAGATTAAGAGACACTCGATCGGAAAAGGACTTGGTGATCTCTTGCCATTGTAGCCGTCTGACGTCGACTTTTCTCACAGCATGAGTTTGTCTTGGCGTAGTTTGGGATATCCGCAACCGTACCTGGGCTACAACAAGGTAATGGTCCGAGTCGACATCTGTAATACTGGAGGAGTGTCTTGCGTCGATCGCAATGTGATCAGTCTGGTTGACTGTTGATTGATCAGGAGTTCTTCAAGTCCCCTTGTGTATGTCGAGATGTGGGAACCGCGTGCTAGCCACGACAATGTTTCGCCCCGCCGCAAAGTCGATTAGCCTGAATCCGTTATCGGAGGTGGTGTTGTGCAGGCTATATTTTCCGATTGTTCCACCAAAGATAACCTCTCTTCCTAGCTTTGCATTAAAATCACCGAGGACAATTTTAATGTCATAGCTAGGGCATTGCTCGTGGGTCTTGTTAAGGAGCTCGTAGAAGGCATCCTTGGTGTCGTCATCTTTCTCCTCTGTGGGGGCATGCGCGCATATGAGGCTTATTTTGGCGAATTTAGCCTTGATGCGGATTGCTACGAGGCGCTCGCTCACATGCCGGAAGGTGAGGACTTCTTGTCTTAGTCTGCCTTCGACAACAAATCCGCATCCAAATAAGCGCTGCTTCTGCTGTCGATAGCAATTGCCTTAGTAGATGTTGCAGTTTTTCATCTTCTTTTTGTCGGGCTTATCCCATCGCATTTCTTGAATGGCGGTTATGCCTGCCTTGCAGCAGTCTAGGGCCTCCGCTAGTGCTCGGCTGCACGTGGTCTATTAAGGGATCTAACATTCCACGTGCATATCCGAAGCTCATTGTCCTTAAATCCTTTGCGTGGGTTGTCAACAGTAGATCCGTCCATATCCGAGCCTTGTTGATGCTTCGTAACTTAATCTTTTTTAAATGGCCGGGCAGTTACCCCGGCGGCACAACCCCCAACCTGGAGGACCAGTTCCATTTTGAGTGCCCCTAGGACGAGGGGTCGGTTACACCGAAGCCAGTAACCCGTTCCGGGATGTGAGCGCTGCCGTTGTCCCTTATAGGGCTCGTCCGCCACCATCTCTTTTCCAAGACCCTGACTAAGTCCTGGAAATCCTTTCCGGCCTGAGCTCCAAATATGTCGGAGTAGCACGGATAAGGTCTTGTTTTGTTTTTCCGACACTTATCCTGGTTAATGGCGCAGGAAACTCGCCATTTGCCCCCTTCACTTCGCAATCTATAGTGAGATTCCCAGATGGCGCCACGGGGAGGCGTGAAGTAGGAATTATTAGCAGAGCTGCAAGATGTTCGGCTGCAGAGGCTCATTCTAGTCATTTAAGGAACCAGCACCTGTCGGAAGATGCTACTTCTACGAGGCCTTATACTAATCATTGCCATCTTGTCGTCAGAATTAACGAAGACTTGTCTCAGATACATATCTGGTCATTGTGTAATGGACTCAATCTAAATCCAACGAAATCGCAGCTCTTACTAATAGCTAAGAATATTATCAACATAGATGAAATACCACCAGTATACCTGAACCAAAGGCATCGACTTTTCGTGAAGATTGTTACTTATCTTGGGTTCAAATTAAATTGCTCACTCTCCGCCGCCGTAGACCATATTAACTTCGTTGTTAAATGAATCTATCTTGCACAGTACAAACTTTGGCTTTCATCTAGCTTCAACCCAATTGGTACAAAACTCAGGATAATAAAAACTTTATTTATGCCTATATTTGATAACTCTGTCGTAGTTTATTGTAAGCTTGACTCTCTATCAGAACACAAATTGCTTATTGCCTTTAATGATATGATAAGGTATATATACGGGCTTCGTCGATACGATCATGTATCTCATTATCATAGTTCGGTCCTCGGTTGCTCCTTAAAACAATTTCTTGAATAAAGATGTTGTATGTCTACGCACAAAATTATCCAAACGAGATCTCCTGCATATTTGATGGATAAGATCCAGTTCGCCCAGTCACACAGAACACATAACATCATTATCCCCTTCTTTAACTATTTAAATTCTACGCTGCATTTTTTCCATCTTTCTCCCTTCTCTTCTATTTTACTTTCTTTTTATCTCAATATAAATTGTTACTACATATATATTAGTACTTTCCATTTACTTATTGTATTGAAATGAATTATATTGAGCAGTTTGCTGACTGGTTTCGGCAATGTAAGATAGTATTAGCTTTACTTTAACTTGCGAATAATTTTAATAATTGCGACAAGTTGGAAATTTTCAATTTTTCATAGAGCAGGTAAAATGTTTTTCGAACAAAGCTTACTTTTCTGAATGCCAGCATTCCCAGACTGGAGGAATGTTAAGAGTGTATCGGTACTTCAATTGAATCTACTGGCTTTGATTAAATCTACTTCAATGCCAATTATATCTAAAACTCACTTTCCCCAAAAGTGTGGAGGCAGTTACTCGTAAAGCAGACAAAAACAGAAGTTCGACGTTCAGCGCCATTCACTGGAAAAGTTTTCGCCAACTCAGGCTATCCCAAGTTGTCATTTGTATACGAGTATGTCTGTTTCGATGGAAAGTCAAAGGATTTTCTATCCATAGTTGAAACAAGCAAAATTAATTCGAAATTCATTGTGAATTGTCAGGCTTCCAAATTCTTCCAGCTTGTCTACTGAAAGGTTTCCTTTTTTTTGCGGGAGAAAACTATTGTCTCTTAGTTCTCCTTGGACTCATTATCTACTTGAATCATCCCACCGCGAGGCGCTTACTAATTTAAGGATCCTAAAAATGGAATTCGTTTCTAGAATATCTGATGACACTGGAAAAACCATTAAGCAGGATCCTTTAGGATTTGCACTCATTACCTTATATTCCTGCTTTTCTACACACTACACACATATTCTTAATCTGTTGTAGTGTCTTTGAGGAAAAGGGATGTTCGCAAAACTCAACCCCACGTATCCTTAGCGAATTCAAATTTTCCTGATTGTAATCATTTTGGAAAATTGCTTTCTTCTCATCATCTCATCGTCCTTGTTGTCGTTGTTTTGGCATTGTCATCATAGTCATAGTCGACGACGTGGCTTATGGTAGTATATGTACTATAGTAGACTTCGTAGCTCGTTATTGTTGTTAGATTAGTTAATTGTTATCCCTGCAAATGCGGAATTGTTATTCAGGTACAAATAGGTGTCTGCTGTTTACTAATTTATCCTTTTTGTCATTCTGATGCTTTTCTATTTTACTCCCACTCTCAATCCCACTTTTCATGCTTCTTAATGTGCTTGCGTATTGTTTTGCAATTTGTGTGCCTTGTGAGATGCTGGCTGACTAGCTGAAGTTGTCTGTTGGTGTTTATCCAATCTACTTCCACTTATACCGTGTTAATTGAAAAACTAAACTAATTGGAAAAAGGACACCCCATCAGAGTATTCGACCTTCAAACCAGACTTTCACAATAACTCAGACAGGGGAAAGTAAAACAAAAAAAAAGTGATTCCCTTCTGGCTATTGGGTCCGTATGTGAGTGCGGGTCAAATCGTCATTCCCTTAGGACTGACTCGACTAAGGAAATATTGCCTTTTGTTTTGGGCTTACAGTTTTATTTTTATTTTTATTTATTTATTTGTGTTGTGTTTACTCTTTTCCGGAAACGAGAAAAGAAATTAAAAAAAAAAACAAAACAAAATATCCTTTCAAGGATTATTCTACCTTATTCGAAACACAACGAGACAGACTCTCTCCTGAAATGGACATCTGTTTATGTATTCCATTTGCATGACTATTTTGTGAATACTTACTGACAGCTTTCACTCGGAGGCTCTGTTTTGTTATGTTCCTATTCCTGGTTTGCCTGAGTCTCTTCTTTGGCCGTACCTTACAGTCGAGTTTGTCAGATTTATTTGTCTGTCACTTTTAGTGGCATTCTCAAGGAGCAAATGCAAATAAATAAATAGAGAAAAATCATTCAGTAGTTTGTACATACTACACCAATCTGGTCTGTTGTTCTTTTGTCATTAAAAAAAAACAGAAGGAAAATGGAGACATATGGATATGCTAAATAATATGTGGCTCAGAAGGTACATAGAATCAGGATGTTTGTCAGAGGGATTTTACATTCAAAGTAAGATGTGTCCAGAGGCGATGTTAATTCGATTATCTTGGGCTCTGGACAGAGTACAAGTTGGACAGACAGAGTAAAAAAAATTCTTTAAATGCTCTAGGTCGAAGGATTTTACCAATATTTGTATTTTCTTAAACCTTACTTCAACAAGGAGCTCTGTGAGGAATGAGCATGCACAAAAAAGGTTTCTCAGTAGTTGCCTTTAAAAAGAAACAAACAAGTTTCACACTAGTACAGTTTTAAGTTTTTATTCTGTCACCAAACAAATTTGAGTTATATACACAGTGTGGCAAATAATATCCCGGACATGAGCGTTTTAAAGCTTGAATCTAATATCTGTCAAATTTTCATAACATTTGGTTGACATTTTATCATTATAAAAATTATTTTTCCAGAACACCTTTTCATTTGCTGCTGGAATTTTAAAAGGGAACAAAGAGTGGTTATTGAATTTCACCCAAAACTTGGTAAAAATGCATCAGAAACATTCCGAACAGTTGTTTTCGAGTGACATAAAAGTTGTTTGGGCGACAGGGACATACTGGAGGATGATAAACGCACAGGAAGGTAAATTTCAATTTGGAGGCCTAAAATGATCTAGAAAGAATGTTATTTTGTTGCAGTAGACCACAATGTTTTACTAAGAATGATAAAAGAGGTCTTACAAATCAACAAAGAGACTATTAGAATGAGGATTTGGGCAAAACAAAGCTCTGTCTCTGTTAAATTATAATCCACCGAGTCGCATACCACTCATTGTTCTTCAAGCCATTTCCAACAGCTTTGAACACCGAGGGCGGTACCCATCAGGTACAGCTGCTTTGTTTGATTTCACTTGAATATTGCTATTTCTACTTGATTTTGGTCGGGTGGGTGCAAGTTTTTGCGATCATTGTCCATTCTGCCTGCTGGCGGGATTCAGGGCATTTTCCCCATAACATAGTCCAGAGAAGAAGTTTTTCCATATTCTCAGTACCGACTCTGATTTCAAAGATTTCCTTCTTCACCTCTACAGGCTTCATAAGGTATAACCTCTCAATATTTTCGATCATGCTCTTCTCGTATTCTTTCCGTCTTTTCTGCTCGTAGGGCTCACCTGTGTTTCTATTCCTTTTTTTTCTTTTTATAATTTACGCGCGCCTCAAGGGGTTCTTATGATACCCTTATACTGTTGCCCGGGCGCGGGCGGAAAGATGGAGGAGAAAGGAAAGCATTGTTGTGATGTAGTGGTTTGAAACTCCAGGGGTGGGATTTCGAATAGGACCGAGAGTTTTTCTTCAGTCGGAATGATTCAGGTTGTAAATTTTAACGGTTGTTTTGTACTTAAAACTCTACAACAGCCAAATCTACATGTCAGTGTTATGCCTCACGCAGATTTTTCTGACTGAGCTCCAATTACACAATGAAAACTTGTCATGAGTAGGATTCGAACCTTGAACCTCCGAGTGAGAAGCGATGGCTAGTACCACTACACCACGGCCACCCTTCGCTAAAGCGCCCTTTTATATGTTTATTGTTAGCTGTATGTGCTGCCTGGCAGCGTCTCTGACTGACGTAGACAGCAATGCCACTTGTCTTCGCTATTTGATTATGACGGTAGAGGAGTTCTTTTGAAATTTTGGGATACAAGTTTGGCGTTTGAATTTGGCAGTATCTTGCCTTTGCAGCTTTTTCACAAAATACCTGTTCACGGTAGTTCTTCTTTGTTGTGGAGCTTGGGAAAGCCTCATTCGAACTTTCGCCTAGATCAATTCACACGTTGTACTTCGGATGTTGCAGATTTATATTGTCCGGGAGTCAAAATTAAGGAAACTCTTAAAGGCATACATCTAGATCCATGTTTTCCCAGAAACACATTATGCAGAAGATGTGTGGAACCCTCACAACTTTGTTCGTTCAATTATAATGGACATTTTGGACATAAGACACGTCGCTGCCCGAATGGTACCAACAAAGTAGCGACGCTCTGTGGTATCCATTTGGACTCATTTGACACCGACAGTTGTTTCGAAATCTTGATTGTTAGTCAGTTTCATACCTCCGTAGAAGGAAATGGGTAACGCTGGGAAATATTGCAAACTTTATTAAAGAGTGAGTGCTGTGATGCCCAAACAGTCCTTTTATCGGTTAGAAGTTCCGGTAGATATGAAGCACCCACCTCAATTGTAATTTGTGCAAAAAATTCGAGAGACTTGCTTGCGGATAACATTCACGGTCCTCATCCTTGTACAGTACGTGCCGAAGAGGATGTGGCTGCTGTGGCAGAGAACGTTCGACTCAATTCAGCAACATAGACTCACTATCGATCTCAGCAACTTATCATTTCAGACACCAACCTGATAATCAATTTGCACAAAGATCTCATATAAATGGCAATCTGCATCCCTATCGCTTCTCAGTTTCGGCCTCGAATTGGATGTCGAATTTGCCTGAATAAGCTTAAGATACAAAATTGCCGCATCTGTGGATTGAAAATCCTCTCCTTCTAACAACTCTTCGAGTGAGCGCTAATTATAAAAAAAAAAAACAAAAAAAAAGGACGGTTGTCGAGAAGCCAATTCATCCACAGAGAGTGACAGTTTGATGCGTTTTGAAGTGGTCGCATCATTGGCCTATTTTATTTCAAAAATGCTGCTGGAAAAGTCATTTCGGTGAATGGTCAGCGCTACAGAGTCATGATTTCTGAATTTCTGAAGTTGAAGACATGAACTTGGAAGATCTTTGGTTTCACACCGATGGCGCGCCATGACACACAACTGACCTGTCGCGCGCTAGAGCCGGAAACAGTCAATAAATTTTGAGAAATTGGGTTGATAGGATGCGCTACTGCGAAACCAGTCTAGGTCGCCCTATGAACAAAATCGCACAATATCATACGGTCCTTTCTTAAGGAAAAAAATGACTGTAGCAATTTTTGCACTATATCGTGTGATGTATAGGTATGGGGTCGAGCATTGTCATGCAGTAGGATCGGGCCATGCCTATTTGCCAACGCAAATGCTTTTCGGTCAATTTCGCATGCACGATGTCGATTCCTTACTGCCTTTGTCGTTTCTCCTGATTAAAGAAATGAAATGTGAATTGGCCCTTTCGATGTCCATCAGATATAACCTTTAACCTATAACCTTTTCTGGGTGAAGACCTAGGTTCGGAGTGTATTTTAGCATTTCTTCTGCATTCAACCACTGCCTTTTACGGTTCCCATACGAAATCTACTTTTCATCATAAGTCATCACACGGTACCAAAACGGGTAACCCACTTTCGAGTTTTTTAATTTTTTCTATTCGAGAGAGCTGTCGACATGTTCTGTGCAACGTCCCGCACCGTTTTTGTTGGATCTGCATCTACCATATTTGATGTCAATTCACTTTTCTGATTTTTCCACGTAGTTCGTTTTCGAGGCTAAGATCTCCCGAATGTTACTACATCCTTAAATGCGTAATTAATATTTTTCGCTGCCAGAGACGCATTCTGTCCAAATTTAAATTCATAAAGGAATAGAGTCCGAGTTCGAGCCGTTGACCGCATGATAACCAATTAATTGAAAAAATTACTGCAGTTGTAACAAAGTCTCCCACGTCGAACACACGTACTATTTTATCTTTAAAATGCACTGCTACAGATGTTTACTTAAAAGATTCTTATTGCGAACTTAGTGAAAATAGGACATTTCATATGATACAAACTAATAGGTGATAACCCCGCTTCAATACTTTCATTGTCAAAAAAATTTTGGACAAACCGACTCATTGTCAAAAATTATTTGGATAAACCGACTCATGGTCAAATGACCTTCTATCTTTCAAATTAAGAAAATAATGTAAAGCTCAGAAATGAACGGAAGGAGTATCCATCAAAGGTTAGAAACTGTTGCCATACACAAAATGTACAATAGAAGAAGCGATCCCCTAATCAGTACTGAAAAGGTAAAGCAAAAAGAGATCTAGCAGTTGACGAGGATAAAACAAGGTAATATCTATGCTAACCTTTGGAAAGGACGCCCAAAATAGACTAATTAAAAATTCTAAATGTAACCTTTGGACTGGAATTGTAGGCAAGTGCTAAAAGCCTTTCTCGGAAAACCAAAATAACATTTTATAAGACTCTTACGTGGCTTTATTAAGAGCTTTACGAGTATATTAGTCGAACAAAACTGTTGCTTCCTTCGAAATGAAAGTTTTTTTTGAAGATATTTGGTCCAAACTATTTGAACACCTCTGTCAATGATTAAATCTAGCCTTTCTGGCCATTTTAAAACCATTTTTTCATAGTTAATTATTTAGCTGCCTTCTTAAATTTCCTAACCTTGTCAGCGTACATATTTCCGATACTTTAGTGTGGACAAAATAATTATAATATAGATGTAATTGTTATAGATGCGAACAATTTTTTTCTTCATAACAAAAGGAGTTAATAGGAAAGAGGTCGAAGCTGAAAGCAGCCAAAAACTGTCCTCGGATCATATTCCTGTGAAGAAGATATCAATAAAAAGACAAGCCTCAGTAGGGTATCAGACTTAAATTAAAGAATTTATCGTTGAAAAGAGAAACATTGAATTTGTTGACAAAACAGATGAGTAAAATATACCTTATGTTTCGCTAAGAGAGGTCATTACCTGCGTACGGAAACTATCTAATAGGAAATCACCGGGCTGTGACCTTATTACTCCACAGATCGTGAAGGATTTACCATGCATTGCTTTGGTAAGACTTAGACACATATATAATTAACGCCTGTTTTAGACTGAGATGTGTTCCATATTACTTAAAAAGAGCAGCGATAATCTTTATGCCTAAACAAGGTAAACTATTCTACCAAAGATGCACTTCTTGATTTTTTTCCATATGTCTGCATAGGACTTGATGAGAAAAAATCCTGCGCCAGACTTTTTGTACACAAAAGCGAAGCGAAATGTGACGACGACGACGTAAACCACAGAGTGAAAGTGGGATGGATGAAATGGCGGGAAAATTCGGGAATCTTTTGCGACCGAAAAATTCCACTTAAATTAAAGGGCAAACTGTACACCACGGTTGTTAGACCAGCTCTTATATATGGTTCACAGTGCTGGACAATGTAGGAGGCGTTTAAAAATAAAATGACGGCAGCGGAAATAAAAATGTTTAGGATGTCTAGTGGAGTCACTAAGCGCGATTGCATTAGATCTGCGCGTATATGTTAAGAGGAAGTCTACATATAAAGAATTCGGTACCCGAACAGCTTGGGGCGAATAGAATAAGCTGGTATTGCCACGTTCAAAGAAGATCTGCGGAAAATCCGGTTAAAAAGGCACTATAAACAACGGTCACTCCAACTGTAAGAAAATGAGGTCGGAAAAAGAATTCCTGGATTTCTCAGATGGCAAATGCGCAACAACGCCTGGGGCTAACAACTGAAGCGATCCAGGACCGAGCATTATGTAGACGCGTTCTGCGGTCTGCGACATTAGCCAACCCCATAAGCGGAGCAGCAGCGATGCAGTAAAAATGGGAAACCCGTTACGCATAAGTTCGTATAACGAGGAAAGGGTTAATAAAAGGATAAGAAGAACCAAAGCCTTCGACATGGTAGAACACAAAATTGTCTTAGATAAATTGCACCATGTAGAATTTCGAGGCTTTATCACGGACTGGTTTACATCTTGTCTTAAGAACAGAATGTACAAAGTAAAAAGTCAGGACATTCTCAGTGATTCCAAGTTTACCAACATCGGAATTCAAGAAGGATCTGTCCTTGGTCCCTTACTGATCTTATCATATGTACATAAACTCAATCTTCAATCTTCCATTTATCGGTTAAGGCTTTAAAGGCTTTAAAGGCTTTTGCTTATGATTACGCGTTTGCGTATAACTCTTTCAATCTCTTTAACCTAGTTGCTGAAATTTACCATGAGAGACGAACACCGGCTTCTCAGGAGGAAAAAGAAAGAGCATGAGAAGCGTGTGGTCGAGGAAATTTAGAGATGTTACTCCAGGAATGAGATTCGTCTGTGGGGAATGACGACAGAGAATGCATGCTGCTTCATCAAGGTGGGAAAAGATCCCACCGAGACCTTAGATCTCAGAAAAGAATTTGGACCATCCGATACGCTGTCATGCGATTTGTTAAACATCATACTTGAAAGAAAGATACAAATTACGAGTCAACACAAGAGCCACAATCTTTCAAAAGGCCCTAAAATTACTAGCATGTCCCGATGATATTGACAAAATCGTAAGAAAGCAGTTTGTTGTCAGCGGCACCTTCGCAAGTATTGAGACGGAAGCGGCGAAAATGGGTTTTGCGGTCAACGAAGGCAAGACCAAGTAGATATATGCTGTCAAGCAAAAACGCCCCGATGACGTCTCGGGCAGAAAATCACTTTAGACAAATATAGCTTTGATGTAGTTAAAGACTTTCAAACAACGACACCAGCGCTGAGATCAAATGAAGTATTACTCTTGGCAATCGCCGCTTCTCTGGGCTATTCACTGCAAACCAAAGCCCTCTCTCGAAGAACAAAAGTTGCCCTATATAAGACCTTAGTTATCCCAGTTCTGCTTTATGGAGCAGAGAAAAGGACATTATCAAAAATACATGAGGATGCTTTTGACTGCTTTGAGTGGAAAATTCGGAAATGTCCAGTCCCGTCTGTCGGTAAGTGGAGGAGGAGGAAATTGTATAGACTGTACAGCGAAATCGACTTAGCCAGAAGAGCGAAGGTCCAGCGACTAAGATGCCTGCGTCATGTAGAGCGAATGAACACCAATGCTCCGGTCCGAAAAGTCTTTGAATCCGGCCCCGACGGACATCGAGGCAGACTGAGACTCAGGTGGCGTACGCAAGTGGAAGTGGACCTCAGCCAACTTAGCGTGCGAAACTGGAGGCAGCTAGCTTGGAATCGAGCCGGCTCCAGTATATATGTTTCCCATCTCGTTTAGCCAACACCTCAGTCCCATTAAATAATCTGAAAATTCTGTCTGCAAGACATTAGTATTTCAGAGTCCCATCAATGACACCCATAACCATCGAAGCAATATTGGTTCCTTGCTTGGCATTCTAACTCTAAAAGCTATTACACAGTTGTGTTTTGCAAATTATAATATATAATACACTTCCCGAAGAAATTCGAATCTTCAGAACATTAGAGCAAATTTTATGTAAAGTAGAATTGTGGTTATTGAATATTAACCATGATGGAATTGAAGTTTTATTGCCGTACATCACATAAAATAACCTAAATAACATAATTACGATGTATTTTCTGCTTTTAATTTTCTTTAATTTTTCTTTTCAAGTTTTTTTTTTGTTATTAACTGAATAAATAACTAAATACTTAAAAGTTTGTATATGTATATTGTAAATTAAATTAATTTCTGTTCAGCCCACACTGATATATTTTAAATAGCGTGGCATTTGTCACTATTTGGTTTTACTAAATATAAAATTTCTCTACCTATTCTCATAACTAATTTTAAGAATTAATATTGTAAACACATTACTAATTATTATATTGATTTATATATTATAAAATAATATGTACTATAATAATCGACTAATATCAATTTTACACAGATAAAATTTAATTTGTTATAAATTTATTTATTTTTTTTTTTTTTTTCTAAATACCTTATTGGTTACTGTTTTTTTTATATATTCACTATTTATTCCTTTTTTAATATATATATTTTTATTTATTTTGTAAATGAGTCCTTATGGTGTGAACACCTATTGTATTCCTAGCATTATGCTTAACATTTTCAGCAAATTTGCAAATGGGCTAAAAATTTGTAACTTTAATACTCAAAGTATACCCGCACACATTGATGAGTTACGCGATTGTTTCTCGGAGGGACCAATTGATTTTATTTGCATTACCGAAAGTTGGTGAAATAAGGATATCAGTAATTATGCTATTGATATACCAGGGTATTATATCTTACGTAACGACAGAAACTCGAAACGTGGTGGTGGGGTTGCCATATACTGCAAATCGGAATTTAAATGTGAAATAATTGAGTCGTCAAAAGATTCCGAGGTTGAGTTTATGTTTATTGAAATAATAAATAGTGTAACAAGTGTGCTAATTGGTTGTGTGTACAATCCAAACAAAAGTTTAAGCGTTAGTCAGTTTTTTGAAAGTCTCAGTTTGCACAGTCCTAAATATTCATCCTTAGTTGTGTGCGGTGACCTTAATATTGATCTCTTACTAGACAACAATCTATCACAAAACTTAAAAAATGAATGTTCTATGGTTGATCTAGATATTGTCAATGTTTCCAAGGCTACTCATTTTCGTCCCCATTTTAAAGAAAGTCTCCTTGATATAGTGTTAACGTCAAACTTAGAGCTAGTCACTGAATACAAACAAGTAAGTTTTCCAGGTATTCCATCATATCATGACCTAATCTTTGTAAACTTAGATATACAGATTCATGTAGTGCCATGTCCCGTGCAATTTACCTTCAGTGATTTTAGTAAAATTAACGAGCTCGATTTGACTAGCGATATTCTGAATTGTCCTTGGCATCTTTGTTGGGAAACTTGTTCAGTCGATGATAAAGTTAATACTTTTCAATCACTTGTCCAGTCACTTTTCGAGAAACATAGTTAAGAAAGTCATCAACAACAGCGTTCCCTGGTTCTCTGAAAACAACAAAAAAACTTATTTTAAATAGGGATAGATCGTATTCTCGTTGGCGGCAAAATCGTAGTAGAAATAATTGGAATATCTTCAAACTTCAAAGAAATAGAGCTACGGCCGAGGTAAGAAAAGTCAAAGCAGCATTTTACTCCTCTAAGCTTAATACTACCCAGTCTAGTTCTACTCTCTGGAAGAATCTCCGATGCTTAAGAATTGTTGAAAAGACGTCAATGGGATGCGATCTAGATCCGAACCACTTAAACAGATTTTTTCTTAAAACCTTGGATAGTTCAGTTACAGCTAATAACAGCAACACTGACCTTACTGTAACCAGTCATGAAAATTTTAATTATTTTGAGTTTAACTGTGTATTAGAGAGTGATGTGGCTAAAGCCTTATCCAACATCAAATCAAACGCGGTAGAAGTAGATTGTATATTTATTAAGTTTATAAAATTAATTATGCCCTGGATATATTATCCTCTTACGCACATTATTAACTCATGTATCATGAGATCTGAGTTTCCTTCAGCTTGGAAATATGCTAAAGTTGTTCCAGTGCCTAAAAATACTACGAGGAACCGGCCGAAAGATTTTAGGTCTATTAGTATTTTACCGTGCCTATCAACAATTTTTGAGATTTTATTAAAAAACCAAATCAATGAGCACATAAGCTCAAATAAAATGTTATCTCCGTTTCAATCAGGCTTTAGAGAAAATCACAGTTGTACCACGGCTGTAATAAAAGTTCTAGATGGCTTAAGAAGGGCGTATGATAAGAATAACGTATCTATTCTGTGCTTATTGGACTTTTCTAAAGCCTTTGACTGTGTAAACCATCAACGCTTGATTGAGAAGCTGAAAAGTCAATTCAGTGTTGGTAATAACGCTGCATCTCTTATATTAAATTATTTAAATGGCAGATTTCAACAAGTGCAAACTAGCCAGGGAAGTTCAAATTTTCTAGCGGTGCATTCAGGTGTCCCACAAGGATCTATTTTAGGACCACTCTTATTTTCATTGTTTATAAACGACATGCCTAAGGTCTGTCTTGATGAATCGGTGCATTTATATGCTGACGATGCTCAGGTATATCTGTCTAGACCGATTGGCTTAATGGATGATTGTGTAGTTAGACTTAATGAGGACTTGGAACGAATTTATAACTGGTCTGTTCTCAATAAACTGTCCTTAAACCCCGCTAAATCTAAAGCAATTGTTATCTGTAATGACAAGATTCATTCCAGCTGCTTGCCACAAATACATTTAATGGGACAATGGATTCCATATGAAAATGAGGTAAAGAACTTAGGAATATATATCAACTGCAAACTTTCCCGTGAAAGCCATATCAATTATGTTATCAAAAGAATATATGGTGGTCTACGCCAAATTTATACCTCATCCGCCTTTGTCCCGACCTTAACAAAGCTTAATCTTGTAAGAGCTCTGTTTATGCCCCTTATAAACTATAGCTCAGTAGTTTATAGTAATATGGATGCAATGTCCTTAGCATTTAATTCGGCGATTCGCTACATATATGATCTCCGTAAATATGACCACATTTCGAGATTTTCCTTTAAGCTTACCGGATGTACCCTTAGACAACATATAAATATGCTAAACTGCACATTTCTGTATAAATTGCTCAAAACTAAACAACCGATATATCTCTTCGAGAAACTAAGTTTGGCTCATTCAAATAGTACCCAAAATATCAATGTTCCTTATTTTAACTTTTTAACTATGTAGCGATTCCTTGCGTTTTATCAAAACTAAATTTTCTATTTAATTTTCTATCTTCAAAAATCTCTCCACAACAAACTTAAAATGCAACGACAACGTCACATCCTTTATGAGCCGCTGTAAAACCTGGTGTGCGATATTTCGCTCAAAATTCGCGCTCAGTTGCTAAGCAGTACCCATGCTTCCTTTCCGCCTTTCTACCAATCAGGCAGAATGCCATTTTGGTGATAGCTCTTTTCCAGGTACGTGGTGCGCGGAGTATTCCTAGTATATCTTTAATGGTGGAAAATAAAATCCCCAAGTTTCATTGCAATAGTGTTCATTAATATCGATAAAAAAACAAAAAGATAAGTTCATCAAAATAAACCCAAATTAAAAATAAATCTACCTTGCTTGAAGATACGTGTTGCTAGTAATCGTGAGTTATCTCTAAATATAGGCATACATCCTAATTAAATGAGTCATATTTCGATCGCTCAGGATTATAACTAACAACGTGTGATATCAGCACGTGTCATACATCGCACCTGTATGATCATATTGGACGAATTCTACGCTACTATCATCCGTATTAAAATCACCTCTGGGCCCTCACCTCAATCAAAAAGCTGATTAACTCACTGTAACCAAGCTGTCATCAATCAAAAATCACATTCAGCACCAAAATTCGCTACGTTCCAATTCCAACAACGAAAAGTTACTTAGCTACCGACGAGAAAACTAAATTGAACTAAAAATTAAATATGTCTAAAATTTGATATGATAAACTTTAATTTAACTAAAAACTCTTAACCTAACTAAAGCATAAAATTTCGTAGTAAAATGTGTATTTAGCTCAAAATGAGATCTTTATTCTTAATCTAATTTTCCTTTTGATTGAATGTATTATACAAATTTGCCAAATAATTTGTAACGGAAACTACTTAAAAACTAAAGCCTTAACACCTATATTTAATGAAATCAAGCGATCCAGTGTGCACACCTGATCTGCAGCAATAATCAAAGTAAGTACAATACATATTCGTATAATCTAATTAATAATTTCAAACCGTCGCGATCAAGTTTGGCATCTCTTAGAATCGTATAGAATTTTTGCATAGTAACCTTAAAATTTATTTTCCTTTACTCAAACATACCTTCTGTAATGAATTAAAAATGTAATAAACTAGAATTCTTTGAATTGATACAATGATTTATTAGTGACGTTCGAATTATGGCGGGTGTGTATTTAAAGATGTGAAAATGTGATCGGTTTTCCTCGAAGTTAGGGGGTTGCTTACAATAGGCAGGCATAGCAATCAAGGTGCACTTTGTGCACTTTGTGCATAGTAGGGTGGGCCAGTCCTGCAAGAAAGCATTGTGTCATAACAATCACTTTCTCAGCTAATTTACAGCATAGCTTAGTAGGTATATGTATGAATGATCAGGATTTCCCGTATGCGTAATTTATCATTTAATTCGGCACAATAATTATTTTGTAGGTAAGCGAGCGACAGCAAGATCCCCCCCATCCGACGAGCTCAGCCGAGCATGGCAAGCGTGCCACTCCGCTGTCACAAGGGACACTTCACCTTTCCCCACATGCTAACAATAGCATATAGACCACCGTTACCACAACTAGTCAACGTTTATTTTTTGTTCATGCTATAAGATTTTGAAATTCCATACCAATATACATACGTCAATCTAGTTCGCTTTTTATTTTTAAAAATTTGCTTGTTTCGTTTGTAAAGAGTAATCGTAACAACCACGTTTTTGATTTATAGTAATTTTTGCCGACTCACATTAACTTAAAAATATATTTTCTCTTTTTTTTTTGTTTATTGAAACTATGTAACCTAGATACCTTAATGTTAAATTTATATGAATAAGTACAAATAATGAGAATGTATTTTTCATGTACAGTCCAGAAATAAAGGAAATAAATAATAATTATATGCAGAATAATAATAAAATAATAACGAATCTTCCTATGGTTATTAATAATCAATCTGTACCTTATTCTTACTCAGCTAAATAGCTGAAAATATAAATGTGGATGCCAAATTAAAATAGTAGGAAAATGTTAAAAAGATATAATAGATGTAGAAAACTGTATTGGTTATTAGGACGTATTTCAGAATGTAAACTGAGAATAAAGTCATATTGTATAGTCGGTATAAATCCTGTTTGGAGATTTGCAGATTTACCTGGTCACACAGGTCATAGAAACAAAGGCTTTTCGCCATATCCAAAATCCGCAGGTGCATATTCGTATCAACCTGCAATAGAAACCATTTTGGATTGATGGGAATTTTTATTCGAATGTATTCGTAATGTAGAGGCTAATTTTGCATTAACTCTTACGGGCAGTTCTAGGGGATTTCGTTCGAGTGTCGATCTACTAAGATTTCATTGTACATATATTTTTCGAAATTACATGTTTCTCGGTGTATGCACAGTCATCATCGTTATTTTTTGCCTTATCAATTGATAGTGGCAAAATTTAAATGACACTGACATTAAAATTTGCACTTCATGTCTGAGTATAATTTAGCAACATCATATATGGACACACAGCAACGCATCAGCATAATTTACTCTCGTTTTTGTTTTTTTGTAACGAAAGTTATTCACAAAAACAACACATCGTCCTGTCAAGTCATTTCCCTCCAACAAAAGGGTAAAAATATACAAAGGAATACAACAATAACTTTCAAGCTTACATCGTTATCATAAAAAATCAACAAACACACACACGCTAATATACACAACAACAGGGCAACAACAACTCAATTAATCGCGGTGAAAACAAAGGCGCTTTCCTGCATTCAACATCAGTACGAAGGACGACCAGAACCATCAGAACCATCAGAGACCCAACATATAACCAGTAAACAATATACTGTCAGGGCAAACTCTGAAATAAAAATTAATTTCGGGTAATTCTTCCGCAGCAATAACATTTTATAATCCTCCACAGGACAAGACAATACCAGAACCGCGCCATAGACAACACCACCATCACCATCATCAGCAGCGACAACTACAAAAGCAAAACAATCCAAACAATAACACATAAATGACCCTACTTTCCACCTAATTTACCCTATTCTCAGGACATTTACATAAATAAACGGCAATCTGACTAAGAAAAAAACAAAAAAGGAAAAAAAAACAAACGTCAAAAAAGGCGAAAAAAATAACCATCCTGTCATCATCGTCATCATTGTCCCCATAGTCATTGATGTTCTGGAAAAATCCTCATAAAGAAAATGCATAAAACTGGGACAGCTAAGAAAATGTGAACCGAAAAGGAACCCTTTCTGATGGCGATCCTCACTCGTCTCGCAGCACGCTCGACATACCTATTAGTCAGATATTGTCCAAGAAAAAGATAGAAAGTAAAAAGAAATAAAGAATCCTTCCAGTCAACATAGACAAATGTTGATCACCAGCAAGGATATAAATCTTATCTTGTCCTATAGAAATTTCACTGCTAATAATCACCTCATCACGATGTTTGTTGTTGTTTTTTTTTTTTTAGCTGTTCGTCCAAACCGAAGGATGCGAAAAGGTGTGCGCGTAAAAGAAACTTTTTCCTATCCGGTTTTTCAGCTCTTCCGGGATGTGTCCTTTCGACTTTAATAGGCACGTTTCTCGTAATCAGGTCAGAAGTCTTTTTTTTTTTTTTTTTTTTTCGATGCGACTGTCTTTGGTCCTTTTTGTCGAAAGATGGGACGACAATAGACACCCAATTTGGGTTAAGAAAAAAAAAAAAACAGCAACCAACCCAGAGAAAGAGGAAGAAAAGTCCTTAGGAAGTGTAATAATCCTGGCAATGTCTAGTTTCGTTAGAAAGGTCCTGAATCTCATCCCAGATTAGGGACACCTCAATAATGGTTGCAGTAGTGGGCGATAGTGGCTAGTAGTGGGATTATGGGCACAAATAAATTTGTTTGTCCTTTCAACATGTAGTAACTCATCCAAATTCGATTTCACTCAATCGTGGAAAAGGAGTGAGACTAATGAAAAAGGAAACTGAGCCTTTGACCACTCGTTTGAGGGTTCACTTCCTTGACTTCTAATGAAGTGTGCTATCAGATCGAATAAGAAGGGAGTTCCCCCCGATATAAAAAAAAAAAATTGGTTTCTTTGTATAGTGGGTGGCACAAGTAGGCCAGTGAACCTCGCACTGAAAAATGTCCTTTCTTACTCAAATGGCTTTAAATTTACACACACATGTGGTATCCATATAAATCCGTTCAAAGGATATGATAGTGGTGAATTCAAGTAGAAAGGGTTCCGACTCAAGAGTATGTGGTGTAAAATAAGGTTTCGGATTGTGTCCTCTGACAAAGAAACCAAAAATGAAAAAAAAAAAAATTACATCACCACAAATATACACACACAGAGGGCCAAGTGGATTTATAGTGAGCAATTTAAATACCGTTAAATACATAAATCACTCTTGCCCACACGGGTGTTTTATGAACAAAATCGTAAATTTAATGCTGCTAAGGATACTACATGAGCAAACAACAACAATAACACCAACAGCAGCAACACCGACAGCAACGACAACGGTGTAAACAGAAAGAAGCACGGTTAAGTCTCGGGTGCGTGAGAAATGTTGTCTCATTGTTGCTGTCTCACCTCAATGTCAACAATCTGAAATTTTAGACGTGAAAATTCAATGGCAGAAGGGTGCTGAAATTGAGGTTGTGGTATGGTAAAGGTAACAGTGGCGATGAAAAGGGTTGAACAATTTGTTAATATGGGGCTTAAGGAAAAGTTGTCAAGTAAAAGATACGAGTATTTAAAAAACTGGTAAAAGTGTGACGGCTACTACTTTGGAGTTGTTGGAAATTTTTTATTGGCTGATGGGATGGTAAAAAATGGATTTGAATGTCGAAGTTAGGGCGAGTTGAAAGTCCAAGCTTTATCAGTCGACCTAGAGAACGGTTTCGAGAGGAACCATCAGGGTCATTCCACAAAGCGGTCTACACTCGGCTATGTCACAATTAAGTGCACAATAACTGCAATATTTTCGTGACGAACACAGCACAGGGAGCTCTATAAGCTGAATTATGGAGGCTGTCTATGAAACATTTACTACTGTGACTGCTACAAAGAGAGAAGACAGAGCTTATTTGGATGCGGATTTGTTAACACGGGCAGACTTAGGCAAAGAGTCTAAAGCTTCCGGCATGTGAGCGAACGAGGCGTAACAGTCCCCAAATTCGGGAACATCAGTCTTTTTTTCATACACACCCCAATAGAAGAAAAGGATAACACGATCAAGGACAGTTCGGATATACAGAACAGAGTCGAGTCAAACCATCCATTTTCGACGTTGAAAAGCTGCAATAGACCGCTAGAATCTTTGCCTATCGCGTTTTCCTCAAACTCTCTCAAATTCCGGATCCCCCATACAACCAATAGAACATCAATGGGAATGCTGTTAACGAGCTATCAGAGAAGCAGCAGCTTCTGCAGGCAGAATAAAGAATCAACACTTAGACGAATTTGAGATAGCGATATCGAAACTAAAGTCGAACAAAGCTCCTGGCCAGACAAGCTTCCAGCTGAGCTGTTTAAAGCAACTGGAGATGACCTGGTTGCGAACATACACCAGCTTATCTGTAAGATATGGTCAGAAGAAAGCATCCCCGATGAATGGAACCTCAGCATCGTTCGCCCAATCCAAAACAAAAAAGGAGGGAATCAGTCTTCTGAACATCACCTACCAAATCTTCTCTGCTGTGTAAACTCGTGAAAACGATCATGAGCAGTCTGATAGGCCCATGTTAGGGTGGTTTCAGGCCAGGGAAGTTTACCATCGATCAAATATTCACATTTCAGATCGACACTCACCACCTGCTTGTCAGTTTTAAAGCCGCATATGACAGCGTGCGCTGGGACGAGCTGCATAATGACACGTTAAGTTTTGGTATTCCTGCCAAACTCTTTAGGTTGTGCGACAACGACAAGGTCGGTAACGAATCAACCGATATCTTCAAAGTCAAGAAAGGTTTAAGACAAGGTGACGCTCTGTCATGTGACCTTTTCAACATCGCTTTAGAGAGAATCGTGAAAAATTTGCTGGCCAATAGAAGGGGAACGATTCTCTACTAGGCTTCCAGTTGCTTGCGTACATATTGTAGATGACATCGGCGAAGACAGTGGCTAAAATTCACCTCACGGTAAATGAGGCAAAAATCAAGTATGACTCCCAACATCATCAACTTGGCCAGAGTCACAGTTAGTAGCTATAACTTTGAGAGAGTTAAAGACTTTGTCTACCTATCGCAATTACAAGGGGCAACGATACCAGCAGAGAAATAAAACGCAGAATAACTCTTGTCAATCGCTGTTTTTTTCAGGCTCAGCAGGCAATTGAGTAGCAGAAGCCTCTCTCGAAAGGCCAAACTGGCCTTATACAAGACCTTCAACATTCCCATCTTGCTCTACGGCGCAGAGACATGGACACTATCCATGAGGATGGCTTCTTCGAGAAAAAAATACTACGTCTTATTTTTGGTCCCATCTGTATTATCGGGGAATGGATGTGGAGATAACCACGAACTGTACGGGCTGTACGGCGACAACAACTTAATCAGGCGTCTACGGATTTAACGCCTAAAATGGCTGGGCCATGTAGAGTGATTGGACGCCACAGCTCCGAACCCCGGGGATAAAGTAACAGAGGTTGGCCGTATCAACGGTGGTGCGAACAAGTGGAAGGGGACCTCAACCAACTTGGAGTGGAGCACCGTTGGAAGCAGCCTCCAAAAGATTCCGTCAGCTGGAGAGGCTTTTGGTTGAGGCACAGGATCACCCCGGACTGCAGCGCCACTTAAGAATAAGAAGATGAGATGATCTATCCATAGTCTGCAGCATGTGTAATTTTGCAGGAAGAGATGATACTTTTAGTTTTGTTGGCAAGTGGTCAATTTTTAGTGAATCAAAGAGATCTGTGTTTGGAAATGAAGTCAAATTCTACACAATCCCGTAAAACTAAAGGTTTTCTCGGAAATTTCTACTTTTTCATACACACAATAGATTCTAATAAATCATTAATTTAATGATACAGCAGATAGTGCCATAAGGCAGATTTTAACATAGGACTATCTGACTTCATCAAGTTCGTCAACCTACCAATTTAGCAAAGATTTCATAAAGATTGACCCTTGCACACAAATACAACATTCATTTAGGTCTGCATAGATCACTGTCAGCTGGCCCCGGCTAGTGGGGTAGAATGCACAGGCTTAAACAATACCCAGATATGGATTTAGTTAGCTAACATATGACAATTATTGCGTTGTCTGAAAAGTTCATTTCATGAAAATGACAGATGATCTTCTTAAAGACAATAAATATTTTTTTGAATTACGAGTATATCCATATTCCAGTCCATCCTGGTTCAATAACTTTTGCCATCTTTCTGGAAAAAGCGTGAATCTACGCTCATAAAGTTTTTGTTCTTTGCTGGCAAAAAACTGATCCAGGAGGTGAGTTTGGACCTCCTCATATAGGTTTTACCGACTAAAAAAATTTGTAGGGACTGGAACAAATAACAATTAGAAGGTGCCAGATCTGGACAATATTGTGGGTGCAGGAGTAGATCCCATTCAAGCCGCTAAAGCTTTTGGCGAGTTACCAAACTTGAATGAGGTCTCGCATTATCTTGGGGGAACACTACACTTTTTCTATTTATCAATTCTGACCTCTAACTGAATTATTCAATTTGTCCAGCTGATGATAGTAACCTCTCGAATTGATAGTTGCGTTGTCTAGTAGAAGCTATAAAAACCATTCCTATTAAGTCCCACCAAACCGATAGCATCACCTGTTTTTGATGAATATCGCCATTGAAGTGCTTTGAGCCGCTTTATCTGTTTTTACTCCATGATCTCTTCCGTTGAACATTATTGTCGGCAACCCATTCATAATCCCCCGTTATGACCCGCTTCAAAAATAGATCATTTTGATGTCGTTTCCAGAACGTGGTGCAACTTCAACATCAAAATTTTCGGATCGGAATTTTGTAAACCAATTTTGACACTCACATCCTCTCAATACATCCTCTCCATCGCATCGGATAATTTTTTTCTTGCTTGAACCGCATTTTCACCTTTTCGACAGTTAGAAACATAAGCGGAACTGAGTCAACAAAAACAACACACATTAGTTGATTATTGAAATTTATTTTGTCTCCTTCAAGATATACTTTTTATAAGCATTCCATAATCGCCTTCAGTTCTCCTAAGGAATGTTGTTTTTTGTCTTGAATCAATCCAAAACGGGTCTCATGAAGTGATAGGTTTTGGATCGATTGTGGGATAGTGCATTATGGTGGTGCATTGGTAAGATCCAAGAGTTGTTCTGCCGCTATTGCGGTCTTTTTTGACGGATACCCTCTCTCTTCTTGTGAAAGCTCGGTCAAACTATAGTTACGATTTTTGAGCACCGGACGAGACAAGTTTAAAACAACTTTCCGGCCCTTTTTGAAGACTCTGTCCCATTCAAATTAATTTGTTCTCGATATTGTACATATATCTCTCATACTTTTTCAACGCGTCCGAAATGCCGTTCGCAACACAAAATTTGAATCAAACTCTTTGCTCAATATATTTTTCTATAGTAAAAATCTCTGATAACAAATTATAGATGATAGCTGACAGTTTTTTAGAAACCTATAGCGTGGGCCTTTTGATTGATTCAGTCCTGGTTACATTTTGACAGAATGTAGAAGGACCTTATAAGTAAAGTTGTTAATCTTTCAAGTGCAAATTATGAGTGCTACGGTCCGTGCGATCAATAAGGGTCTGGTTGTACTTCGATGTAATCCTCCCCAATCGACTAAACTGTGATTCAACTTTGAGTATGCGGGGCCATAAAACTTCATAAGAGGAACAAGGTTAGTATTGACATTATCTTGTTGTGTCAAAGGTATGCTGTAAGAAATTTTGACGTCAGGCTGCTGCAATCGCATGATATCATCAAAATATTTTCCTATCGTATCTCGTTTAATCTCATAAGAGGCCCATCTCCGCCAGCATCAAGTATCGAAAACCAGTGGCAACAGTGCCTAAACGTCAGCAAAGATGCCAACTTTAATGTGTTCGGTTTCACTCGACCACTATAGCGAAACCCCTGGCTTGATGAAGAGCGCCGGAAAAAGCAGGCAGCTAAGGAAGATGCATAAAAAGCGATCCTGCATAAAAGGACTATAGCTGCTCTCGAGCTCTACGCGTAGAAGTTGAGCGACAAACAACGCCTTCTCAGGAGGAGAAAGAAGAAGCATGAGAAGCGATAGTTCTAGGAAATTGAGAGATACTTCTTCAGGAATGAGATTCCGACGTTTTACCAAAACGCAGCGGATATAGACCCCGAACCGAAGCTTATTGAGGCAAGCAATGAACATCGCAGTAGAGTTGCATTCGATGCTGGGGATTTTTAAAGAGCATTTAATCGCACGTCGATGACAAACCACATTCCGCTTTTATAGGAAAAGCCTTTCAACCTATACGGAGTGGACCAATCTCTCCGCCCGACCTGGATGAAGTAAGGAGTTATATCTAAGCTTAGGTCCAAAATGGCTCAATACACACCACCTACACGTTCACTGATTTCAAGGCCGCGTATGGCAGCGTCCAACCTCTACACGAAACATCGAACTTATCGAATTGTAGTGGCAGAGTAAGGTCAATGACTCTGAAGAAGTTCTCGAGATGAATCCTGATACAAAAGGATGCCCACCTCTTTCTCTTCCTCCTCCTTCTCCTTTCTTCCCTGCTGCTTTCTCTTCTAGGACAGATCAAGGTGTCATACAACCAGTGCCGAAGATTAGCCTTTTAAGTGCTACTCATGGGTTCTAATAATGAAAGACTTCTTACTCTAAAACACAAAACCGGGTGACTACACCGAATACTCGCAAGGCCCCTACAATGTCGAGAAAAGGTAAAACTGCGGCTGGCCATTGTGACCTTATAAAGACAAACACAACGAGCCAAAATTCAATCACTCAAGAAGTAGCAAGCCATGGTCTTACCACTTCCTCTACTTCCAGCAGCACCAAGTTTGTGGAAGAATACGGTCTTCTTGCTGATACTTAAACTTCTTACTCGAAAAAGGAATCAGAGGCTCAGTCGCGTCGGCAAGCGCCTTCCAAGGCACTCAACGTCAGACGCCGAAGTGCTGCATGCATTGGAGGAGGAGAATAAAGTGGGCCATAGATATCCTTATAGATTCCTCCAAGCGCCATGTCACTCCTCTAGGATTCTAGCGAAGTCCTAAAGGACTAAAACATGATCGCGATGATCAATAAAAGGCACGATGAAGTTGAGATTTTGAGCTCTTTAAGACACACTCATAGCTTGTGATCTGCTGGAAAATAATTTTGCTGATGAGAGGTGACTAAGAAGTTTCCGTGTTTCGATATAATTTACAAGCCGACGATTTATCAGCTTTTTCTTGACCAAAGAAAAACAGAGATAATAAGTCGGTAACAGGAAAAAAAATCGTTTTTGGCTTGACAAATGCTTTTTCCATCGACTCCAAATGATAAAATGCCTTACGCAGTATGTTTGCCAGAGTGGAAGAAAAATCTTCGTGTACTCTTGCTACGAAACGAGTGCAGAGTGCTCAGTTAAAGGCGGAGATAGAAAACAATCTGGCTGCGAAGTAGACTGGAAGCAGATTGCCTCATCCAAAAAGGATGTCTTGGTAAAGTTATAAATGCCTTTATCTAACGACTAGAAACTTTTATTACATTTGCTAGATGTAGTTCTTTGTAGGTCTTAGTCGTATTAGAATTTCATACAGGTAGGTGTTGGACTCATTACTAGCTCTAGTAGTGATTGTTCTATTATTCATGAGGATCCGATCGCCTAAAAGTTGCTTCCTTTACAAGTAATTTTTGAATTATATCTCAAGATATCAGTGTAAGTTCGGAACCGTGTATCTGGAATCAATATTGAAAAAATATCAACTGCAATCAAGGAGTTCAGATAACCTAGGCTGGATCTTCTTTGAGAGGACACTGATGGGCCAGATCAATTTATGAATTTGGTGGACAATCCTTGAAGAAAACCAATACCAGGCCGACAACAACAGAAATTAAATTATGGGAGTATTCCAAATTGGATATTGCATATGTGTTCATCATAAGTCGAATCGAAGTTTTCCCCAGGATTATAACTTTTAATCACCACTGTACCTGGCTTTTTATTATACAAGTGCCTACTTGTAAATTTTTTTTGAGCTATAAAAACTGGCCGCTGGACTCAAGGGATACAAAAAAATCTCCATGTTACTCAGATCGGTTGGAACACAAGAGAGTGGTTTTCGCGTACAACTTTGGCAGCACACGCCAAGGACTACAATTGCTATGGGGTAGTCGAAAACAATGAAAGACAAACCTCTGAGCAATTGGGATGAGAACAATTTAAAACCGAAATTAATTCATTGCGCCAGAACAAAGGGGGGTGGGGGATAAAGATTACTTGGTCTTTTACCATTCTCTCTCCCTCTGAGATTCATTGAAGCGCCCACTTTCACCCTTCTTACGCGAGTATACGAGTATGAAGGTATGTGCTTTGCTGTTTGATTGTCGACACGAGGGCTATGTTGGATGGGGACATTGGCGGTATGTTTAACGGCCATGATATAAAGCAGGAGCCACAACACAGCGATACCAGGATTCATTTTATTTATACCGCTGTTCAGCCATCCATCTACCACAGTGAGGACATACGAGTATACTCGTCCTTGTACACACACGATTTAAATCTTTTTATGTCCCTTTTTCGTTCGTATAATTTGTGACACAATGTTTCGAGGTACACTCTGGCCTGTGTATACATATGGATGTACTATAACACTAAAATAGATTGCGAAACAACAAGAACCGGGTGAACTGAATGAACCGGGGTAGAGGCAAATACGAATAACAGCGAAAAAATTGTTGTAATGTCGCCACTGGTTTTTTATGTCCTTTTCGGAATCTTTTGTCATAATGCGGGTGTGTGGGTGGTGGTAGTGGCAGAATACGATTATATGAGCCTTGGTTGGAGTCTAAATTGAGTCTCAGCAATATTTTTCGGAGCCCAGTAACTTTATCTTGAACATTCCGAGTCTGGGTCGAGTAAGTTAGAATAAATTAACGTCGCTTACAATGAAGACAAGAGAATTGTTACCAAGTTGGGATGGCAAGTACAGATTCTTTCTCTCACCCGGTTTTCGAAAGACAAGACTTTTTGTGTATTGAATAATAATTTGGATTGGCGCCATCTTAAGTCTGTTTGAAGTATGAATTCTATTTTATTTGTGAATTTGGTGGAATCCTTTTCCCACCACAGGATAATGGGCTCTTGAGTGAAATTTCTATCCGTCTTATTATGGCCACTTAGGACGGTTTGCTGACCCTTTTTTCTCCTTCGCTGGGTTGCTAAATTAAAAAAAAAAAACTGGTAAATCTCACAACTGGCTCTGGGGGAGACCCAAAAAAAATCCATTTCGAGTGTCCTTTCTTGTTATTCCCAAACGGTTTTGTCGTCCAACAACTTGCCTTTTTAGAGAAATCGACCTCTTGAAAATAATTAACATCCTTCCACCACCTCATTGCTACCCACCGCTGCCGCGCCGGCAGATGGTTCTCAAACCATTAGCCTGTTTCCTTTTTTTTTTCCTTTCACGTCTCAAGGGTACGTTTTGTGTTCGCCAAGGATCTTGACTGGCAATAAAGAAATTAACATGTTTATGACCATCGCAACGGTCCATGGAAGGGGGTAGCTCTCTACTGTGGATGCTTCAATAGGAGGATACCCACTTGAATCGTGTACTTAATTGCAGGACATTACAAAGTTGATAGTGTTCACTGAATAGCTGGATGGGGCTTATCCTATGATAGTTTCTAAGCTCCGTGTTGTTGTTGTTATTGTTCTAGTGCTTCTGATTGCCTTTAAGGCAAATTATGAATTTGTGCAAACTTGGAGAGAGTTGTTTGGCACACAAGTTTTTGATGGTAAATGTCAATATTGTGCGATGAACATATATATTATACAAAGATGCGCGGTTAAAGGATGTAGAATTAGTGCAGGAACGCGATTGCACTGTATAGTTTGATCCCTGAGGTAATTTTGTTGTCGCTTGGAAATGTATTTCATATGCAAATATCGAGGGGAGGCTAAATATAATTTCTATAAATACTATTGGAGGCTGCTTGTATGTCGTGGTGTATATAGTTATGTGCCTGTCTGATGTGACTTTCTTTTGTTAATTTTGCACTCAGTTTTCAGTTCTGCATTTTCTCGTTGCATGAATTCTTTGTGTCTGGATCGAGAAACAGAATCAAATATCAAAGGCTCGAGGCGCAACATGCACATGAGGAAATGATGAAACAAAACTTTCTAATCCTGGTGCAGATAATGCGAAAACTATTCAATGGAATTTCATGCAATGATGGGTTTTTGTAATTAGAAATGATGTTCATAATGAAGAAATTGGAGACAGAAAGCATGTTGCTTAGAGTATTTTCCCAGGCGCTGGCGGTTCCTGACAATCCAGATTTTCGTTTGGGTACCTTAAGTGTTTATCTTTTTTGTAGTAAGCTTAAAGCGCCCGCCTCATGATTAGTTCAATTATTTGCTGTATCATATATGTGTGGCTTTTCCTTGTATTTGAAACATGTGCTCCTAGGATGACTATTGGTTTTGATGGCGGGCACAGGTTTTGAGCTTGTGTTATGGCACATTTTGGGGTATTTACCAATGGGTTCAACTCACTCAAGAATTGAAGCTAACTAACCAAGGAATGCGTAAAGCATACGCGTATTGAGTGCTTGACCATCAGGGTTTGGATGGCCAATTTTCACACAAGATTTTCTTCAGCGACGAGGCTTATTTTAGACCAGTGGAATAGGTTAATAAACAAAATTTTTAAATATGAGGAAGTCAAAATGTACATACTATGCAGGGACGGTTGGGTGCTATAGAAATGGGGTAGGCACTGAGAGATGTCAACCCGGCGATATCCAGTGTTGCAACTATCTTCTACACATCAATCGTGCTTATAATACCTACACGTGGTTACCGTCGGCTACTGGTCAATTTCCATCCGATTTTAATTTAAAGCTAGGAAGAGAAGGTATCTTTGGTAGTGCTGTCGGAAGATACAGCCTGCACGTCACCATCTCCGATAATGGATTCAGGCTAATCGATTTTGCGGCGGGACGAAGAAACATTGTCGTAGCTATTGAGAACGTTCCGACGAGCCAACATCGACTCGGACTGCTACCTTGTTTTAGCCAAGGTACGGTTGCGGATATCCGGAACTACGCCAAGACAAACTAATATTGTGAGGAATTTCGACGTAAGCCGGCTACAATTGCAAGAGATCGTTAAATCCTTTTCCGGTCGAGTCTCTCTTAATCTTTTAGGAGGTTCCTTGACGCCACCATGAAACATCGAAGACCAGTGCTGGGTTTTACTCGGGCACCACAACAGAACCCCTGTTTTGATAATGAATGCCGGCAAGTACATACAGCTAAGAAAGATGCTCGCCGAGGAGAGACGAGCACCGGATTATCAAAAGGAAAAAGCAAGAGCATGAGAGGCGCGCAGTCGATGAAATTGAGAGGTGCTACTCCAGAAATGAGATTCGGCAGTTTTACTTAAAGGTAAAAAAAACATGCCACGGACAGAAGCCCCAAACCAGAGCCTGTAGAGACGAACAAGGGAACATCGTAGTAGAGTCGCAATCGATGATGGGAATTCAAAAAGACTGTTTCTGTAAACTGCGTAACGATGTAAGCGATGATGAAACAAATACCGCTGTCAGGCAGAGTGAGTATTTCAACCTAGACAATTTCAGTGCACCCGACCTGGATGAAGCGAAGATAGCAATATCCAAGCTGAAGTCCAACGTAGCTGCTGGAGCGGTCGGCCTGACCGCCGAGCCATTCAGGCAGGCGATGACTGAGTAAGGAGCATACAACAACTCATTTGTAAAATATGGTCGGACGAAAGTATGCCAGATGAATGGAACCTCAGCATTGTTTGTCGGATCTTCAAAAAAGGAGACCCTCTGAACTGGTCCAACTACAGAGGCATCAGTCTTCTAAACATTGCATCTCGTATTGTGAGAAGAAGAATAGTTCTTGCCGAAATTGACTAGCAAAGCCCTCTGTTGAACGACAAAAGTGGCCTGTACTGCTCTATGCCGCAGAGAGATGGATATTATCAAAAATAGATGAGGATGATCGTCGATCCGGCCTGCATATACGATGAGTGGAGGAGAAGATGCAACTACGAACAGTTCGGGCTATGCTGCGAGATTTATGAGTGAAGGTTCAACAACTGAGATGGCTGAGTCATATAGAGTGGATGGACACCAAAGTACAGCTCCGAAAAGTCTTCGAATTTGTCCTAGAGTGATAGCGTAGTAACGAGACTCAAGTGGCGTGCAAAACTGAAGGCAGCTAGCAAAGGATCAAGCTGGTTAGAGACGCTTGCTGACTGAGGCCGAGGACCACCCCGGACAGTAGGGCCACCTAAGGTAAAGAAAAATGCACTTATATCCGTCGAAAGAATGTCACTGTATGGTGTACAATTTGGTCTGGTAGTGTTATTGGTTCATATTTCTTCGAAAATGACGAATGTGTAACCGTCACCATCAATTCTCATCACTATAGCCAAATGTTTACCTGATTTCCTTTTGCTTTAGATCGAAGATATGGATGTGGAAGGCATGCGGTTTTAACTAGACGGTATCCCATCGCCGCAATACGACCTACTTTGACTTTATTATGAGAAAAATTTCCTCGACTAGTTATTTCGCGTTTTAGCTAGTGATGATCAACCCCGTTCTGGATGGCCTTCCGAGATTGATCCCCCTATAATGTGAGCCTTAGAGGAAAATTACCCGAATATTCCAATTGAGGAGATTGCTTAAAATTGGCCATAAGCTGGATTGCGTCTCCGTGGCCATATCTCTGCTATGACGCCATGAAAACGAACCATTTTGGATCGAGTCTTTACAGTTGGCAAGTGGATTCTGTACAGCAACTTGCAAAGAAAAAGTAGCTAGAAACAAGCAAATATATGTCCAGAACTCGTAGCATTTCTATTCTATTCTATTTCGCCCCACAAGCGCTACGAAAACTGAAGGAGTTTGAAGTTACCCATAATGTTTTACACTTAGGATTCTCGAAATACACATATAATGTATCCATTTTTCTCGCCTGTTACAATTTGGTGGAGAAGTGCCCTTTTTTTGTACGCAAGTCGTTTCCGATGTTCTTGTAGTCTTTTTCTCAGTTCATGTGAAACTCATTTTCTCATTTTCTGAAACTTTTCCATGAATTTCAAACGCATGACAACGACTTCTCGTATAACATTTAATTGACTCGCTGAACAATCATCATCTTCCAACAATGCTTGCAATTCGCTGTCTTAAAATTGTTTTGGTGGGCTTCCCCGTTCTTCGATTCTTACTTCAAAATCACCACTTTTGAACTTTTTAGACCACTTCAAGCACTGTGCAATTCTGGGGCAGAAAATGAACGCTACTTCATTGGCGACTAATTCATTTCGGCGATGTAATTCAATAATTGGAAAACAGGGCCACAACCGTACTCCTTTAAACATGGAATATATTCCATGAACCGCTAGTCGTTTTATGATAATTTTAACTAGACAGAACCACCCACTTTTCGTTTAAAATGAAACACCCATTCCCTGTTCTTTGATGTCGATGATAACCCCATGCATATGGTTGCGTATGCGTACATCTCATCCTACACATGGTCATACAAGCTACACGAGCAATTGAACAGTAATTTTCTTATTTACGAGATGGACTTATACCACATCCAGAGTTGACCCAGAGTAGGGAGCCAGTGTTCCCTTTCTATTCCATCCAACCGATTTGATCTGGAAAATTTTCATAAAATATTCAAGCATCTTCCGTGCCATTTAGCACTTTCATTCTCCGGCCTGTAACTTGGTTTTCCCTTTTGCTGGGGTTCCTGTGTCACAAATAATTAAGAATCCAAATTACCGTTATTAGTATGTCCTCGAAACCGTCCACAAAGGTCATCACCAAAACAAGATGTAACCATGTAGAAAAAGTACACCATAAGGCCACGCTACAGATACTCGTACTATTCGTATTGATACAATGAAAAGGGAAAGGGATCTTGTCCTTTTGCAACTTTATGGGCCACTTGAAACCCCAAAAGATTCAAATAGAAGTTGTTGCTTTGTTATTCTGTTGTCCTTTTCATGTTGTTCACCACTGTGAACTGTAAACGGGGTGCCGTCCAGACAAAAAAAAAGGAGATGAGATAAGACTTGGGATAGGTTTGTCGGTCGCCATGCAAAACATAAGCAAATGTCCTTGAATCCGAGAAATGGGAATTATAAGATTTCACACATAATTTAACCGAATTTATATATTTTCGTCCTGTTCACGACAGAGGACAAATAAATTTTTATTCTAGACCAATCGCTTGAAAAACCAAGCCAAAACCAAACCAAAACCGTTCGCCCACCCCATCTCAGTTACTGAGGGATGGGGTGGTGCGTGTCCTTTTTATAGATGATATTGATTTGTTTGTCCGTATTTTTATGTTTTTTCTTAAGAAAACATGATCCTTTAAGTACGATGTTGAAATCGTACGAATAAGCAGACGTGTTTCTTGGAAAAGAGTTGGTTTTATGCTTTTCTTGTGTTTTTTTTGCTTTTCCTTTTGTCGCTTGTTTACAGTTGATTAGGTAACCGAGAATGGATTTGCAGTCAAGGAAGGCATATTTTGAAATTTATTTGCATATAGTTTGAGGTAAACATTTGTGACAAGTGGATCAGGAAATTTCTTCGTATGAAACTGATTCAGAGCATTTAGCCCTTTATAGTAAGTATGATTCTAGTGACTAGAATTTGTAGAGAGTATACCACTTCGCAAAAAAATAGGATTTAGATCTAATGGACAAAAGATCAACTTCTACGAGAAGAAACACCTTACCACAGTGCTCCAGAAGAAGGTTATTCAATAAGAGATGCAAACGACATTTAGTATTTAAAAGCATTTTCGGGCACACCTTTGTTTTCTTTATTAGATGATCTTACTCATTTTTTTCATTCCTATCTCAGACCACTCCATTATATGATTAGGGTGCTTGGAGCTCAGAGTGACTGCTTTCACATCTGTCATCTTAACATGCAAACCATCATGTCTAATTTCGTCACATCTTTGCTGATTCTCGTCCTGATGCGGTGTGTGTGTCCGAATCTTGGATGCCCAGTAGCTTCACAATCTAGGCGTTGTTGTTGAGATCGCAGTCATCACTGATGTTAACTGTTACCAAGTTGAACTTATGAGTTTCTGGCATATTAACATGCACCTCGCAGCAATCCCTATCAAGGCTAAACATACCAATATTTGCTTTATATGCGCACACGCCTACACAGTGGAAGAAGATGACGACTTCAAATAAAGCTTCTACGAGCTCTTGAAGAAGATCCACGAACAGTACGTGACGTTAAAATTGTCCAAGGCAAAGCTAGGAAGACATGGCACCCTTGGCAGTACTCTTGGAAGGTATTGCCTGCACTACACCACCTTATATAACGAATATCCACAAGGAGACTTGGAGTTCTCCTGAATAATAAACCGTCAACCAGATTGAACATATTGCAATCGACGCAAGAGACTCATCCGTCATCATGAATGTCATTCCGAGGTGGCAATACCGACTTCAACCATTACCCCGTTGTACCCAACGTACGGTTGCGGATATCCCGGCCAATGCAAATGCAAGCTAATGCTGTCAGGAGTATCGAAGACCAGTGGCGATACTGCCAAAAACTACCAGAAATGCAACCTTGGATGTGTTGGGTTTCACTCGAACTTTTGAAGTTCAGCAAATCTGCTATAAGGGACGGCCTAACTGCCGAGTACTTTCAAGCGGCAGGCGATGACTTCGTTAGGAGGATAAACCAACTCATCTCTAAATATGGTCGAACGAAAGTATGCCCGATGAATGAAATCTCAGCAATGCTTGCTCGATTCTCAAGAAAGAAGACCCTCTGAACTGCGCCAACTGTAGAGGCAACAGCCTTCTTAACATCATCTAAAATATCTTATCACCGTATAATGTGAACGCTTGAAGCCGTTCGCCGGCAACCTGATTAGTACATATAAGTTTTTTCCACCATCGACCAAATATTCCCACTACTGCAGATCTTGGAGAAAACCCGTGAACATGAGTTAGATACACATCACCTTTTCATCCTTTTTCAGGCCGCGTATGACAACATATATAAGGGCCAACGGCAGCGCTCACATCCCGGAACGGGTTACTGGCTTCGGTGTAACCGACCCCTCGTCCTAGGGGCACTCAAAATGGAACTGGTCCTCCAGGTTGGGGGTTGTGCCGCCGGGGTAACTGCCCGGCCATTTAAAAAAAATTAAGTTACGAAGCATCAACAAGCCTCGGATATGGACGGATCTACTGTTGACAACCCACGCAAATGATTTAAGGACAATGAGTTTCGGATATGCACGTGGAATGTTAGATCCCTTAATAGACCACGTGCAGCCGAGCAACTGGCGGAGGCCCTAGACTGCTGCAAAGCAGACATAACCGCCATTCAAGAAATGCGATGGGACGGGTCGGACAAAAAGAAGATGAAAAGTAGTAAAGTAGTAAAGTAGTAAAAAAGAAGTAAAGTATGACAACATCTATAGAGACGAACTAAACAGAGCAATATCTTGTTTTGGCATCTCTGAAAACCCGTTCATCTTTGCATGATGACGATGGAGAATGCACTCGATTCCATCGAGGTCTGTAAAGATCTTATCGACACCTTCAATGTCAAAAAAGGATTAAGATATGGCGATGCGCTGCCATGTGATTCCTTATAATTGTACTTGAAAGAATAGTGCAGAACTCACGCGCCAACAGATGATGCACAATCCGTCCGATTGAGACGGAGGCGGCGAAAATGAGTTTAGCGGTCAACGCTTAAGCGAAAAGGACACTTAACACCGACGTCTCGAACAAAACGTCACCCTTGACAGATATAACTTTGAGGAAGGACTTTGCCCTCCTAGGTTCTGTTGTGAATTCAGACGTCGACACCAGCGCTGAGATTAGATAAAGAATAGTTGTTGCCAATATCTACTTTTTTGGCATTTGACTAGCAAAGCCCTCTCTCGAACAATGAATGTGGCCTGCTCTGTTCTATGGCGTAAAGTGATGGATATTATCAAAAATAGATGAGAGTGATTGTCGATCCCGTTTGCATAGACGGTGAGTGGAGTATTAAATACAACAACGAACAGTATGGGCTATACCACAGCATCGATGAGTGAAGGTTCAACGACTGAGATGGCTGAGTCATGTAGAGTGGATGGACACCAACGTTCAGCTCAGGAAAGTCTTCGAATCCGATCGAAGAGAAACAGCGTAGTAGAGGAAAACCGCAACTCTAGTGGCACACGCAAGTGTAACGGGTACATCAGTCACTGCGAAACTGGAGGCAACTAGCGAAAAATCGAGCTGGGTGGAGAAACTTCTTGGCTAATGCCCAAGTTCATACCAGGTTGTGGCACCACCTTAAGCAAGAAAAACGACAGATGAAAGTATTGTAGAGTATTTTTGATCTCCAGTAAATTGACGATTCCGGATCTTTTGCGGAGCTTACAGATTCTTCAACATTCGAATGCCGTGGTTTTGGCTTTGCTTCATTCTGGTTTTCTTTCTACTTGTTTGATACTCGTATGTTCTTAGCTTCCCCCGTCCTCACGACAATCACTTATTGAACTAGCTGGTGAAGTAGCTGAACTGTTTGTAACATTCAGTGAATCTTATGGGGACAACACAAGAAAAAGCATAAAGACGCACAAGTTAATGCGACGGCAAACGAGCCACACAACAGTATTGGTCGACGGTTAGTTATCGCTTCTTTCGAGGTACAACTCCCATCAAAGGCTTGACGAATGGTATCGTTTTTTTAAAAAAATCTTATTATAGTACAAGAGCATTATATTTATTTATATTTAACGTCTTGGATGCAGTATCCTTGGTTGCCATATAGATTACATCCACCATAGGTTTCTGCCCCCCACAGATACCATTCTTTGAAAACGAGACCCCAGTAGAGAAATAAATGGAGTTTCAATATCGATTGAGTTCTCGTTGCTGAGTCTGTCAAGTCTGCCAAGGTTCCCTGTGGAGGGAAGATCAATGATTACTTAAGAAGAACAAAGCCGCAGAGTAAGGAAAACTGCTCAGATAATAACACATACTGCAGGAGTATGTGACAAAGCTTAATATTTAAGATAACATGATGCATAAGGTGGGTAAGCAAAATAAAATGCTAAACAACCATTTTGTCATGGTTACCTTTCACCCTTTTGTTTGTTGGACTTTTTTTGTTAAAATACTGGATAATTTTGGCTTAAAAATTTAAGATCCACATCACTTTAGAAGTTCTAGGCGAAAAAATGTTCGAGTACTTTAGCTTAGGTCTTATTTTTAGATATGAATTATCCCAATTAATTCCCTTTAAGCTCAATGTCACATGGGTTTAGGCACACATAACCAAGGTAACTCCCTCTCATTATCCTGATTTAATACGTCTTAAATCAGCTCTTGGTTTTCGAAAGGATTTTTTTCTTGGAAAATTGAAAAACAGCAAAGAAAAAAAAAGTTGCCAAATGTTCTGCCTTAAATCTTCGTCCTTGAAAAGTGTATATCATGCGTCAGTTAATTTACGTTTCACCATAAAATCATGTTGCAAATGTGCCCTGTCATTTGCTCCATCCTACTGACTACTGACTACTGACGGATATTCTCTCTTTTCCACTCCCCTAACTCCTTACACTCCCATCACATACTATACGTTCGCATATTACGCTAATTTAACTCAAAAGTAATTTTCCCTTAATTTCACTCATAAATTCCACTGAATCACCCTCAATGAGCCCATCGAAACCACCACCCACCATCGTCGAAAGGTTCTTTACCTGTGCTCTGCTCTAAATGTCAAGTCGCATGAATGCATGATGCGGGGATGATGGTGGCTTTCACCTGGGTTACCAATATCTCAGTTCCAGCACGAAAAAAAAAAGAAGTTACAACAGATAAAAAAAAAAAAAAAAAAAAAAATATTCTTTCCATGTCTGGAGAATGGGGCATATCCTTGCCGGGTCGAACGTGCGCCAGAAGTGATGAAAGTCTCGCGCCCGATGAAATATTTTTCTCCATTAAGCTTTCGCTTTTGGATAGGGTGAAAGGATATGTGCCGGTGTGCACCTAGTCAGTCGTCACATATGTTGTTGCAAATCACCAGAAAGGAAAGACTAAAGAAACGCCAACAAGAAAGAGCCCATAATTGGAAGAATGGGAGTTTTTTCTTTACCTTAGGAGGCGTTATTCCACGAGGAAAATAATTTTCAGTTTCTTTTTGTCTGAACGCATGATGATTTGTGTAGGCGGGCGGGAGGACTCCCCTGGTCTTGTAGGTTTTCATGGAAACGTTTCATTGTTCTTTGAAAGTAAATTAGGGGAAAATTTCTCTTAATAGGCAAAGACTCTGATGATTGTAAAAGGATTAATTCGTATCAATTTTTCAATAGTACGAGTACTCAGTGTGGGTTATGGATCGATAATTTTTCTAATTATATCTTGGTATTCAGTGTGCCTTGATACGAGTACACTTTCTGGTACGGAGTCCTGGTAAAATGTTTATGGTAGGCAAGGCATTTAAAGCTGATTGAGTTGAGATGGGTAATTAGTTTCCATTACCCTTGTATGATACATTTCTATTTACAATGGATCAATACACGACATGTGCAACCACTGACTAGTTGTTTTTTTTTCACTACAAAGATATGTGTGAGGAAGACAACCTTGCTGAAGCTTAGAATTTGATGAGAACGCAATCGTAAGCAAATATTTCTTTGCGAATTGATATTTTGCTAGCAGACCTGTCCATAGTCCAACGATAGGGTGCTGGAATATGAAGATCCTTCTCAACTCACGAAAGGTCCTTGGAATGCCAGATTCCCCGAACGATATAATATCAACATCTTAAAGCTGAGCAAGATGAGGTGATTTCGTATCACTCACCTAAAAAAGTAATGTCTTGCCCCACTCTGGAAACCAGCCGGAAGTACTCGAAAGTTCGGCTTAGGACTGAAGCGGCCACATGTCTTGGAAACTGTATAGTGACGCTTAGCTCGGAAATTTTAATGCTGAAGTAGGTTAGGACAACATAGCTCTCTAACAAGTAGTGGAAGTTCAAAGCCTCGACTCGGAGACTGCAATGATATAGTGGAACGGTTTGTAGATTTTCAATCGTGAAGTAATTGGAGGCACTCTGTTCAGATCAGTCTGGTACTCATCTGACAGGCAGCGAAGTCGTGTCCTAGATTTCCGAAGCCAACGTGGAGTAGTTATCGGAATATCATGCAACCAACAAATTATAATAGCCATTCGTGCACCAACAATTCAGGGACCATCTTGTTTTAAATGCAGATATATTCAGCAGCTTAACTCACGAAGACATGAATGAGCATTTAAATGCTGTGAAAAATATTGCCTACATCGGTATAAGTCAGGAAATTCGAAGCTAGTGTCAGACATGAAAATCGCTTCTATTTCAACGCACTGGCCTTCAAGACAGAAGAAGCAGCTGGCAGGTGTTACAGCAAACAAATTAGCTTACAGAGTTCTAATCAACAACAGGTGAAAAGTTAAGATGACACTCTGCTGACTGATTTGATTTCGGATGAGGTTTAGCTCGACTAGTGTAAGGAACATTTCGCGCTAATGCTAAATCATTTAAGCGAAAACATCGTAGTACAAAATCCTACAAACGAGCCGCATCAATATATTGTCGGATTCGAACCGGAAATCCCAACAACACAGAGTTAGTAGCCGTTATCAGATCTCTCGATAGAAATGTACCTATGGCAGAGAGCATTAATGGTGTCACTATCGAGTGGCGCCAACTACATGGGTAGAGTTACGTTTATTTTTAGAGCGTGTGATGATGAGCGATTCGAGGGGAAGTGGAAACGAGAAATGATCGTCAAGCTTCCATGAGATGGCAGTTTGGTGAAATGTAGAAACTGAGGAGGAATATGCATTCTCTCACTCGTAGCTAATATAACAGCTTAAATAGTTCCAAAGCGGATAACTCTCATTGCCAAATGTGTGCGATTTTGGAGTGGTTTCTCTTCCGTAAATTACACCTTGCGAATCACCTTTGACCAATGCATCTTCGCTACATCAACTGTTTATTGAATTCGAAAACACTTTCGATGTTTTGAACAAAGATGCTTTCTGGACAGCGCATCTTGCGCAGGAAGTGCATATCGGTAAAAGTTTTAATCTCAAAATGGGAAGGTGACAGATGGCCTTCAAATCTAATAAGTACGTGAAGGGTGTGTACTTTTTGTTCTTCTTGGTCAGGAAGTCATCAGCGATGTGCTTCGGGCAACATTAACTGAAAAAACCCATGAACTCAGTTGGAGAATGGCATTTTACCTCAAACTTCTGGATTACGCTGACGATCTTTGACTCCTTGCAAATAAAATAATGTATTTTCTCCAAGCGAGACGAAATGTGCCAGATGGGGCAAACAAAGCGAAAGCGCGAAAAACAAAGACCCTCGGCATTTCTAACTTCGACTCTCAACTTGACATTGCCGGACAAGAGAAAGTCGAAAACTTTCTTTACTAAGGAAGACTCTATAGCGTATTCAATATTGGAGTGCAAAGTACAATATTGACTTGCCACAGCAGTTCTTGGAGAGAGCGTTTTCTAATAATCTTATCTTGCTCATTTGACTGATCTCGACCATCACGCGAACCTGGGCTCTCTCGCTTCTCGTTCCGGCCTAGCTCAGCCTGCGTGGATTCCGGATATGCGAGATGGGGAAAACAACTTTTTAAATCATTTTTCAATTGAAGAGTGGATTATTTACTGGATTGGCCATGATCGCGTCTGTAAGTTTGTATGTAAGAATGGCAGAATCAAATGAATGAAACCAACTTGCGTTTTATTTTATTATATATTGATTAATTTTTTTTTTCTTTTTTTTTGTTACGTACACTTCTTCTTATCATTTTATTAACCCTTTCCTCGTTATACGAACTTATGCGTAACGAGTTTCCCATTTTTACTGCATCGCTGCTGCTCCGCTTATGGGGTTGGCTAATGTCGCAGACCGCAGAACGCGTCTACATAAAGCTCGGTCCTGGATCGCTTCAGTGGTTAACCCCAGACGTTGTTGCGCATTTGCCATCTGAGAAATCCAGGAATTCTTTTTCCGACCTCGTTTTCTTATAGTTGGAGTGACCGTAGTTGATAGTGCCTTTTCAACCGGATTTTCCGCAGATCTTCTTTGAACGTGGCAATACCAACTTATTCTATTCGCCTCAAGCTGTTCGGTTACCGAATTCTTTATATGTAGACTTCCTCTTATACGCGTAGATCTAATGCAATCGCGTTTAGTGACTCCACTAGACATCTTTAACATTTTCATTTTCGCTGCCGTCATTTTTTTTTTTTAAACGCCTCGTACATTGTCCAGCACTGTGAACCGTATATAAGAGCTGGTCTAACAACCGTGGTGTAGAGTTTCCCCTTTAATTTAAGTGGAAATTTTCGGTCGCAAAAGATTCCCGAATTTTCCCGCCATTTCATCAACCCCACACTCACTCTGTGGTTTACGTCGTCGTCACATTTCGCTTCCATGTTAACGATTGATCCTAAGTACTTAAGGACAGTGCTTTTCGGAAGAACTATTCCGTCTAACATTATATCCGGAACAGGTCGCAACGGATGTGCAAATAGGCACGTCAAATGCTCCGTCTTTGAACGACTTATTTTAAACCCGTTTCTCTCTAGCGCATTTCTCCATGAATCTAAGGCGTTCTGTAAATCTTAGTTATCGCTAAGTATAACTGCGTCGTCAGCGAAGAGAATTGGCGTTACATTTGGTTCGCGCATGCAGTCTTTTAAAAGATAGTCTAATACTACGTTAAAGAGGAAAGGGCTAAGTACGCTTCCTTGATGCACTCCGACATTAACTGGAAATTCTCTCGTTAGTCCAGCAGAGCTTTTAACCGCAGTTTTCACGTTTCCGTACATGTCTTGTATTATTCTAACATACGTTTCCGGTACGTTTTGAGACCTCAGCGCAGCCCATATGAGATCCTTAGGCACTCGATCGAATGCTTTCTCGAGGTCGATAAATACCATGTGTAAATCCTTAGACGAATCTCGGTGCTTTTTCATTATTATTCGTAGGCTTTGGATAGCGTCCACCGTCGATCTTCCTTCAACAAATCCACACTGACTATTGTCGAGCTTTATTATTTGCCGAAGACGTTCGTTTAAGACTCTTTCGACGATTTTCATTTTTTGTGACATAAGCTTGATTGAACGGTAGTTGTTGCATTCTCGAGTGCCGCCTTTTCCTTTGTATAATGAAACCAAGAAGCTACTTCTCCATTGATTCGGCATTGGTTGTCCACATTTTAATTTATTTAAAAGTTTCGATAGCCAAACGCTGCCGATCCCCTCCATCTTCGTCCAAAACTCTGATGGAATGCTATCTGGTCCCGCCGCTTTCGCCCGCTGCATTTTTCCAATTGCTATACTTATTTCTTCGATTGAAAAGTCCGAAACTTCCTCCTCGAATAGACCAGCTGTCGGCACGGTATCACGTGGAAACTGTTTGTTTACAGTATTCAAGCAACCGGTCACAAATTTCCTTTTCATTTGTTAGTAAGCGACCGTCTGCGTGATGTATTGAGTTCGAGCCAGGACTTTCTTTGCGATCTTTTTAAGACGCTCGTATTCAGGAGCCAGTCGAGCTTTTTCGATAACGTCGCTCCGATGGCATTTTATCCACGCTTGGAATGCACTCTTCTTGTCGGCCGCAGCTCGTTTGGTTTCGTCATTCCACCACCATGTTTCTTTGCCGACGTGATGGTATTTCGATATAGTCCCCAGATGGGACTTTGCGAGTGTTATGCATTCCTCGTGCATGCTGTTCCACATTTCTTGCGGGCTAAGTGAGTCTGCGATACCATTTATATTTTGAAGTACTTCTTTAGCCAGTGTGATAAATCTTGCGCTTCGTTCCTTTGATAGAGTATACCACCGGATTTTTGGCTTTCCAAACGATGTCCGTGTTTTCGGTGGTTCCGCTGTGAACAATTCTGTAATGAGCAGACGGTGTTGGCTTACTAGAGATTCTCCAAGTATTACTTTACAGTCCTTAACAGGTGATAATCTATTTGCGTTTCGTGGCCTCCGCTGCTATAGGTGACAAGATGTCGTTGATGTTTAATAAACATTGTATTTAAGACGGTTAAGCCGTACGCCCTACATGCTACAAGGATGTCTTCGCCAGCTGAATTTCTGGTTCCAAAGCCTTTACCGCCGTGGCAGTCCTCATAATCAACATTTGTTTCTCCGACGTGGCCATTTAAATCTCCGCCTACGAAGAGCATCTCATCGATAGGTATATTTCTAAGCAAATTACCGAACTCTGACCAAAATGTATCTTTTACTGATTGGTCGCATCCATTTTGTGGGGCGTACGCGCTAACAATGTTCCATGTTTCATTGTGTATGACGAGTTTAACACTCATCAAGCGGTCGCTTATTTTAAGATACCAACGATGTTGTTTAGAAGATCCGCTGCAACAACGATTCCAACACCGTTTCGTCCATTGACCGTTCCATGGTAGAACATCTTAAATGCCTTAGTTTTTAAATCTAGAAAACGCGCTTTATTTCCGGTATTACACCACTTCGTTTCCTGTACGCACAGGATTTGTAGAGTTCTGCGACGCATAATCGCTTCCAGTTCTAAACTTTTTGAGGCCATCGATCCGACGTTCCAACTTGCAAGCCGAAGTTTAGGAAAATATTTTGGAAACTTCATTTTGCCCGCCCCCGGAATCCGTCGGGCTCTTACACAAGCACTTTTGCTTGCTCTGGGATCACACGAGTGCGTTGCAATCGTGGTGCCCAGCGGGGTAGTGCTATTAATTGCGATCATTTCCATGAAGTGTATCTAAAGTATGCTCATTTCGAATTGATTGACTGCTCTTTTACCCCACCGGTAGTCTCCAGACGTGGGAACCCACTGATTGCATGTGGGAAAGTTTTAAGGTGTTAAAGTGTCACAGGCTCATTTTTTGGTGTCATACTCGTAGTTGCCTGTATATGATTGATGTCCCATTTAGTCGCCTCTTACGACAAGCTGGGACGCACTGCGGCACTATTCTTTATCCGATGCCGCACGGCTGTTTTTGTTACGCACACTATTCACTATTATTTTTATTATTATGCAATTTTTATTTTATTTTATTTTTATTTATTTATTTTTTTTTGATTTCTTATTCTTTTAGCACAAGACACTAATCACGATTGAAGAAGATACAAAAATTATTACAAATATACAGGATGTTGCTTCAAAAAAGACATAATTTTATTTTTCTTGCTTTATTCAAGGGCAATTTTTTTTTCTTTTCTGTTTTTGGTTTGATTTCAATTTTCCTTTTATTTTTGAGTGAATTTCGCGCTTAGGCACGGGAAAGAATTTCGAAGCACGCGACTGAGATTGGTGGTGGTTTGCTGCGTGGTGGGTCTTACGAAAAAGGACGCTACATGTGAAGTTTCTTGTTGTAGAAATTGGCGCTCCGCTTGGCACGATTCTGACTGGTGGATGCTTGAGGTATTGGCGGGGGCAGATGCTTTGTTGGCCAAGCTATCGCTCTGACCTTGATGGCTACTCTAACGCCTCACCTAAGAGTCAGCCTCTCAGCCTTGTATAATCTACTCTACTTAAATCTGTTGGGGCTTATCGCAGGTTATTTTTCTTAGTAGGTCATTCTACTTTTAAGCCTTTTAGAAATGTTTCACTAAGGAAATCTTGGGAGACGTCCAGCCGCTTTGAGAGTTCGGATTGAAAAGAATAATTTTTTTTTTGGCGGAAATGCAACGAGCCTGTGTAGAGGTTGTTTTTTTTTTGGCGATAGTTTCAGTAGCGACCCTGAGCCGAAATTTTAGCTTGGATAGTCGTTACATGTTCAAGTATGTGCATTCACATATTCACAGAAGTTCAATCCGTGAATGACTTTCTACTTTTATTGACATATTAATCTCACCTCTCACCGTGTTTGTTGTTGGAGAAATTTTATAAATGTATATATTATCTGGAATATTAAATCTTTGAAAATCATATTAATACACAATAAGAAGTCATAATAGAGTGCGGTTCGTGTAATTCAAAAGTCGAAAAAACTGATCTGAAAATCCTCCACATCATATGTAAAAATTATCTTGGAACTTGGAAGTAAGAGAAATCAGTTGCAATGGACATTCCGCTAAATACTTCGTACAATGTCACCTATGCTGATAAGACAACCACTACTGGATCTTCGTACTCCGGTGTTCCAGCTCTAAACACAGAATCTGGCTCCCATAACAACAGCATTTCGGGTGAGCAAACATTAACAATAAAAATTATGTATAATGAAATTATTAAATTAAATCAGTTAAATACTGAGGCGTTTAATAAAATCAGATCTCTTGAAAGCCAAATGGGGCTTATTTCGCTTTAGAAAGCCAATTTTATAAAAAAAAAACAATGGACAGAACTTAAAGTTGAAATACCTTTTGGTAGAGATACTTTTTTTCGCATTAAATTGACTAACTCATCTCAAAAAAATATGGCACGCTGTTTATGGTTTTTCATATTCATAAGTTAATTCTATCTTTAAAAAAGATATCAAGTTTTGTCTTGAAAAAATATTTTCAGAGACTGTTAAAGCGGCAGTTGTAATCCACTACATATAAAAGGCGATGTAATATTACTTCGGAATTATCGAACAATTTCGCTTCCTTCATTCTTTTCTGAGGTATTTGAAAGTGGTATTAAATCCTCACCTAACTGGTGAATTGTATACCAGCTTAAATACTTCAATAATTCTAGTTGCGTTATTTAAAGTTATCGTTTAAGTTCGATGTAGTAAAGCACAATTTCCTGTTAACAAAACTTTGTGTGGAGATCACGTTTATGATTGGTTTGCTCCTTTTTTGAAAAATTCGCAAGCAAGTGGTTAAAAATAAAAATATTTAAAGTTGGACAAAGATAATTAATACAGGTGTACCACAAGGCTGAGTTATGGGTCCTATTCTTGGTTTTTTTAATTTGTATTAATTCAATATTTATTCAAACTTTTAAAAGTAAACACACTGCTTTTGCTGATGACACAGCTCTCTCCTTGTTTTGTTTTTGTTTTTTTGTTTTTAAATGCATTTTATTTTATTTTTCTTACATTTACTATACTTACATGCTAACAGAAAAAATGCTTAAATATTAGCTTAAAATAACTTAACGAGCTTATTCTAACTTAATGGCCCTCCAAACGGGCACTCTAAGCTAAACTATTGTATGTTACTGTTTAATGTCTTTCGACGTCATTACAAATAATAATTACTATTCTTATACATCTACTTAAACTAAGAAAATAAGTATTTAGAAAAAACTTAGTGCCCGAACAATTTTTTTTGTATTTATATAAAACTTATATTTTAACCTTAAACTACTTAGCCTAACTATATCTAACCTAGCCTAATTGTTAGCAAACTTAAAGTTGCTAATCTGATCATTAGCTAACCCAAGGTTGCTAACTTTAAACACTTAAAGCTACCCTAACCTATGCAAGTCGGCCATTCTAAAAGGAAAACTAAAGAAAAAATAAATAAAAATAAAACAAAATGGCCCACCTTGCCTTTTGACTAGGCTAACTCGGACTTGAAGGAAACGACGAAGGAATCAGATCTTCTTCACTCAACCACCAAATATTTTGGTGCTGCAAAAAAGCATCTTTTTTATCGCGGCTTGAAACCGCCCTACTAAACCTGAGACGTTCGATACTGCCGTGTGCGACGTCTTTGTTGTAGTTGAGTCGCCCCTCACCCACTGCACGAGCTACGTGGAAGATTAGCGGCACCGCAAAGTTATCCTGTATAAGCCCTTTCATGTCAAGATAAATGAACGCTTCAGGAGGGACGAAGCCCTTCAAGCGCACACTCTCATGATATAAGTAGTAGGCCCCAGATATCAGGTTATTGGACGAGGTCATTGCTCTTGCAATATGCCTTCGAGTCAACTTAATAGCGAAGTTGTCCACTCTATTTAGATTCGCCCTGTTGTATAGGACCTCATTGGGATAGAATTTTATGTACTCCGATTCTGGCGTTCTGTAAAGGCGAAGGCAGACCCTAAGGCAAGCCCTCTCAAACACCCTAATCTTTTCCATTAAGCTTGCTCTCACATTAAACCACACGGGACACCCATATACCAGCATGGGCCGGATGAGGGCCATGTAGCAAATAACTTTCACCCTCGCATCGAGTTGGCTGCTATAAAACAGTCTCTTTGTAAGGGCAAAAGCACCTTTGGCTCTGGCCAGAGCAGCATCTACATTCTTGTTGAAATATAGATATTGGTCTAGCCAGATCCCAAGGTATCTAACTACATTTCGACAAGCAAGTGGCTGGCCGTGTTGTCCAATGATCGAGAATTTTCGCCAATTTTTTCTGGTGTCCCTAGAGGCACCAGACAACGGCGTCCTAAACAGAATGGTTTCCGACTTCTGAAAGTTGATTTTCAACTTCCAGTCGTCGCAAAACCGCCTTATTTGTTCGAAGTCACGTTGCAAAAGCATATTAATGACTTCGACTTTTGGACCTGATCTGTACGCTATCAGATCGTCTGCGTACGCTATGCTATGGGGAAGTGAACCTATCAAATCACTTGTGTAAATGTTGAATAGGATCGGCGAGTTAACCGCACCTTGTTGCAGACCGTTTTTAATGTGAAATGTTCCAGCAGAAGTTGCTTCGCCATTTTTCACGATGAACTGTCTGTAGGTAAGCATATTATGAAGAATATACAAAAGTGGCTTACTGATGCCCAGTCTGGTCAGCTTATAGAAAAGTCCCTCTAGCCATACGGTGTCGAAGGCCTTTTCCAGGTCAACCAGACAGGCTCCAGTGCACTGGTTCTTGCTTTTATTCCATTGGATATCTGACACCAGTTTAGACGCGGCCTGTATTACATCATGTCCCGCCTTAAAACCGAATTGATTATCCGGAACTATATTTTTGTCCTCAACCCACTTAGTCAGGACTCTATTGATTACCTTTTCGAACACCTTACTGATATTCGGAAGAAGACTTATCGATCGGAGATTCGCCGGATTGGATGTATCTTTACCCCTTTTAGGGATGGGATAAATCACCGCAGTTTTCCAATGCGCTGGATAATACGCATTATTCATTAAATTGTTAAACAAGGTGGTGTAAATGTCTACCGCTTCTAGAGGGAGATGTCGAAGCACAATGTTCGGTATTCCATCAATTCCCGCTGATTTTTTACTTCTTATTGTGTCGAAGATCTCATGGAGTTCCTCCTTTGAAATGAACGGGGGTAGGTCCCCTTCATTGGCGATGACATTATTTGCCATATTCTCGTCACTGAACTGGGTGAAACCCGAGCTCTCGAATCGCCAGTTCTGTATGTCATTTCTCAGGTAAAAATTTTGCAGAAGGACTCGATTCTCCAGGTCGTGATTTGAACCAATGACGTCATTGGACTTAAACACTTCCTGAAAAGTCGCTCCTATGGCCTCAACCTTCTCCTGAGGATCTTCGATCACAAAGAAATTATCATCATCTGCGGCTTCACTTGGATCTATGCCTGCCGTAGTCAGTATTCGTTCGTTGTCCATCGTTCGAGGAATTTTAAGACACTGATGGTCGTAATGATTTTTTCTCCGAAATATTTTGTTTATTTGGGGGAACATACTCGGACTGCGAAAATTTACAGCCCGAATTCTGTTTTTCCAGTACAAGCTTACAGCTGCTCTGTAATTCTCTCTTATCAATATTTGGAGGTTTTTAATTGATGACTTCAGTGTCCTGATCTCTGGGTCTTGTCTGTCTGTAAACTGTCTGTATAAGTTTTTAAGTCTTGTCAGAAGTCTACTTTTGTGTCGGTGTAGTGCGTCAATGGTAGCATTGCGGAATAGGTCTTCGTTGGGCGTGTGTTCATACCGAGGTATTGTAATGTCCATCGTTTGTTTAATTGTTTGGTCCATTTGTTTCAGGTATCTGTCCAGCTCCTCGTTAGACAGATTCCTATTGGACGGTGGGTAGAGCAAATTCGAGGAAAGTGCTCTAGTCAGCGTTCTAGAAAAGTGCGTCCAGCGAGTCTTACTGTAATTGTTAGAATGCCTAGGAACAAACTCCTGCAGTTCCGCAATTTCGTTAGGAATTGTTATTTCGGTACTAAAACCGCAATGGTCACTATCGTACACGAAAGTATGCAGACAGTTTAGCGTTTGTAAATTACTCCCAGTCAGTTTTATCCGTACGTCGTATAGCAATAGGTCCAAATAGGAGCCGAATCTGGGAAACGACGGATTGTCCGTCGCTTTTAAACCGAGTCTGTACATGACACTGTGCTGAACCCACCAATTGAGTAGTAGGTTCCCTCTAGTACTTGGTATATGATTTCCCCAATCTCTATGTTTGGCATTGAAGTCCCCGCCGATTATATAATAATTCTCCTCCGATTCCAGTCTAAGGAGTCGAAAGAGTTTATCGAGCTCTGAGATAAATAGCGTGGATTTAGAAGCATCAGGCGCGTAGACAGAGACCATGTACAACCACTTTCCGCTACGGAGAGGGATGCGCACGACACACGCCTCAAGCACCTGGAACCCATGCAAAACACCCTTGTATTTTCTTCTAAATTTAAATTGTTCTCTAATAAATATCGCGACGCCACCTCCTTGTGTGGAGTTGGGTCGGTTTCTTCTTCTTATATTATATTTACTGTGTTCCAGATTGTGCTTATCGGTTAGCTTAGTTTCGCTAGCGAAAAGCACATCAGGAACTTGGTCTTCCAGCAACTTAAACAGCGCGGCTCTTCGCTCGATCCTAATCAGTGAATTGACATTCACTGCAAGGATCTTCAGGGTTTGCTCCACCATATGCGTACCCACTACGATATGAGGTGCGTTAGACCCGGCAGCAGCGCACAGATTTGATCCACCCGCTTAGCCTGTTCCTGTACTTGACGCTGAAGCTGAGCCATCTGCCCTTGAATAGAGAGCAAGATAGCTAGCATGTCAGGTGCAGCTTCCGGCGCTCTTGGCGCTGGGGCCAAGGAAGCAACCGCGGATTTTTGTACCATTCTACCCCCACCTGCCGCCATTTGGGCGAAGGTAATTCGGGGAGTGACGGCTGGAGTTTGAAGCTGAGCAGATGAACGCTTTACCTCCGCTTTCTGCTGACGGGCCATATTTACTTTCTTAATATCTTGGAACTTGGGACAACCCCGATAGTTAGCGGTGTGTCCCGAATTCTTGCATAAAGCACATAAGAGTTGGCTTTTGTCTGACTCTTTGTCCTGACCCAAAGCACATTCCTGTGAATTGTGGTTCTTTCCACACTTAACGCATCGAGGCTGCATTTGGCAGTTCGATGCGGCGTGGCCGAACCTTTGGCAGCGAACACATTGTATAATGTTATCGCTCCTTTTTAATTTCTCCCAGTGAACAACCTGGTAGTCTAGGACTTTGATACTCCTTAGACTATCCAGTTTGCTAGTAGGAGTAAGCTGTACTAGGAAGAACGGTAGTTTCCGCTTCTCCCTTTTTGCTCTTGGAGTGGTAAAAGGCTTAACCCCCACAAACTTGAGACCTTCACACTCTTTCTCTTGAAGCAGTTTTAAGAGCTCCTCGGGATCAGTGGACGGTTCCAGTCCTTTCAGTAGAACGGTTTTAAATATATCACCTTTCGGTGTGTATGTGAAGTACTCCGTCGTCGTTTCCTTCAACAGATTTTGAATTTTTTTGTAGCCCTCCACTGAATTACAGTGGATGACATGCCTGTCTAACCCTAATCTTTTTATGCTAAAGTTCTTACCAATGGCCGACTTACACAAGTCCTTGGTGTCCTGGACTTCCATGTTGTAGGTGTTGATTGGAGGCACCTTTTCTTTTTTTGTTTTCTGCTGCTGTTGTTGATTTTGTTGTTGCTGCTGTTTTTTGTTATGTTTTTGCTGCTGCGTTTGATGCTTTTGCTGCTGCGTTTGATGCCTTTGCTGCTGGGGCTTATGTTTTTTTTGTCTTTGCACTTTTTCTGATTGTGCCTGCACATTTTCTTCATGCAGTTGTTGTTGCTGTTGTTGTTGTGAGCTCGCCTTAGCTACTTGCTCCCTTTCTCTTCGGGCGATTTGCTTAGCCCTAATAGCAAGCACCTTTTTTTGTAGTTGCAAGATGCTGCTACTAATGGCATTTAATTCATCCTCTTCATCTTCCGACTCCGAAGCTGCTAACGAGGCAAAGCTATTATTGCCCCCTTTATAATGTCCCCCTCTTTCAGAGACATATGAAGACTCGTCATCCGACAAATGACGTTTTTGTTGTTGTGCTGCTACTGCTGCCGCAGACGTTGACGCCCCCCCCCAACTCACTACTTAGCAGCATTTCAGTAGAAGTGCACAGAGAGGGGCGTTTTGCTAAGTTTGCTGACAGACTTAGTTTCTTTCTCCTTTTAGCTGTTCCTTCACTGGTCACTGCTTTTAGGTGGCCAGATATAATAGCACTTGTTGTGCCGTCCACTAATCCCACAATGGGGATAACGGGACGGTCTTTGCCACTCATCACGTGTTTAATTGCTTTCGTGTCACCAATTTTATTTTTAACTTCCAATTAATGAAAAGGAGAAAAAAAAAAAAAGTAAGGAAAATGTTCTTCCAACACGGGCAGGGATCGAGAACCCGCACCACCCGATAGAGCAGAATTTGCTTCCGCGCACTGTCGCACAACGCCACTCCAACTAACAACAATTATTTGTTGATTTGTAGTTATAATTTTTTTACTCGTAATTCACCAAAGAAAGCCGAAACCGCTCTATACACTACCGTGGTCAGTGAACGACTGACACAGCTCTCTCCTACTCGAATTTACGTGACGTAAATATTGATTCAGATATTTTGTGAAAGATGTTTAAATCACATAGATTGGTGATCAGAAAAAAGACAAAATTTATTATATTCAATATAAAATGTACATTCTGTGAAAATTTTCCGTTACACTACCATTCCCCTGTTTGCTAACTTTTCCTTTATCAATACCTTGAACCCATGACTTTTCATAGAACTCGTTGATCCGTTTACATACTTGGCCATTATACTGGATCATCAAAACGTTAGAGAGGAAAAAAGTTGTCAACGTTATTGGCTCTTGTTTAAGTCAAGCCGACATGGTATCGAGCGACTTGAAATATACGAGTCTAAAGATGACAAGAATCCCAAAATCATTACACTCGAGAACTGCGTTAAAATTACACAAGAGCCTCCTCCGGCTAATTAAATTCAAATTATTAAAATGACTGGTACACTTACACTTAACACACTCACAGACGAAGATCTTAAGAAATGTTTGAATGCACTGGAATCACTGGCTTTTCGCGACAAAGGCGGAACACTTAGCCGAAGTACTGCCATAGAAGATGAAAATGATCTTTGTTGTAGCTTCTATGGAGATGGTCTCTTTATAGTGAAGCTTATAATGTCCGGCACATCAATTCCATGCAATTTGGAACCGAAATCATGTATGCTACATTTGACTGCCATGGAACTTCAACTTAAATCCGCAAAAGAATTAAGCCACATTATAGCTAAGTGGCCATATCGATTTACTCGAAAATACGGCTATCGTGATGGTAAATTTACTTTTGAAGGCGGAGAGGGGGGTCTTTACTTTGGACCACACAAGTCCACAAGAAGTTTTTCGATGCATGTCATCAAAGATGAAATCTATGAAAAAACTTATCAGCGGTGAAAGCCTTAATAACATTGTTTGTGGATGTAGTCAGTTGAGTGCTGCATTATCAATACAACTAGGATCTAGAAGTCCACTGCCTTCATCATCACAAAACCCAAACGGTAGTGAGTTTGAGTTTATTCCGACACACAGTGTAATGTCGATGCGTAGTTTCCTGCCATCTTCCAATTCACTGAATAATATTTCCTTCAACTCCAGCAATTCTTCAACACAAGCTGCAATTTCTCCGCCTGCCATAAAAAGCATTCCAAATAAACCATCAAGAAAACTTCTAATTTTCCGGAAAAAAACTTTTGTTGTTTTACATGGGAGTAAAATTTACGTAGGTTAGCTTTCTAGGGTTAAACATAGACAAACCGATAACATCACAGCTATCATCCGCGGCAACTAATCCGTTGTCTTCATTAGCGTTGCCATCAAATGAACTGAACCCTATTACTAGCAATGTGCGTCGCCCAGAAACAGCAAAATTATGATAAATACAAAGTATTCCAAAACTATGAAACAGTGTCCATAATTTTTTTTTTTGGGTAGGTGTGAAAAATCTTCCTAGACACTATGAACCCGTTGCTCATAGTAGTGTGAGATTCTTACTCACTAAAAACACGCCTCCCTTCTTATCGACTACTACTAAGTGACCTTATCAAGTAGTTTTCGTTTCAAATAACGTTCGCGTGGGGCAGGTATCTTTCCAGCAAAAGCACCTGTTAGTACCGCTATTATATGCGGATAGTCCTTATTGCGCCAGATCGAATGGTCTCATTCTTTGTAATCGACGCACTAAGTTTGTCTCGTCCAGAATTTGGAGTATTTTATTATTACAATGACCATGAAGACGAATATGGAGTTTGCGAGCAAAGTTCATTATTTCGTCCTCGACGGTAACTATTCCTAAGTCTCTGTGGATATCACTGTTTCTGATATACCATGGGGCGTTCACGATTTGTCTTAGAACTTTGTTTTGATAGCCTTGGAGAATATTTCGGTTGCTTGGTTTAGTACAACCCCAAAGTTGTATACCGTACGTCCAAACAGGTTTAAGCACTTGCTTATAGATGGGCAGTTTGTTATGTATGCTTAACTTGGAATGTCTTCCTAGTAGCCAGTACATTTGTCTAAATTTATTTTCAAGTTTATCACGTTTCTTCTTAACATGCGGCTTCCATTTCAGTTTTACATCTAGTGTCATTCCTAGATACTTTGCTTCATTTGCATATGGTATTTGTACCGAGTTAATGAAAATGGGAAGGTTGTTTATTTTCCGGTAAGTAAAATTAACATGAGTAGATTTGGTCTCGTTGAGAACAATTCGCCATATCTTTGTCCATTCGTAGATTTTATCCAAAGCCGTTTGTAGCTTCCCAGTAGCTAACTCGATTGAAGTATCTGTAGCTAGTATCGCCGTGTCATCCGCGAACATGGCTACTATGGTACCTGATTCTTCCGGTATGTCTCGAGTATAGAGTAAAAACAATACCGGACCAAGTACACTTCCTTGCGGAACTCCAGCAGCGATCTCTTTGAATTCCGAGTATTCGGTGCCATGTTTAACACGAAAAATTCTGTTTTCCAGGTACGATTTCAGAATCGTATGCAGCTCTCTCGGAAGAACCTGACTTAGCTTAAAATTTAAGCCTTCATGACATACCTTATCGAAGGCTTGAGACACGTCAAGAAACACGCTAGAACATATCTTTTTCCCCTCTAGGGCTTTCTCAATTTCATTCGTAATTCTAAAGACGTGGTCAATTGTGGAGTGCTTAGTTCTAAAACCGAATTGATGATCAAGAATTAGACGCCTCTCTTCAATGTTCGGTTGCAAGCCCTTCAATAGAAGTTTTTCAAATATTTTAGATATTATCGGCAGAAGCGATATCGGTCTGTAGGACTTTTTTTCATTTAGAGATTTGCCTGGTTTCGGGACCATCAATTCTTCGGCAACTTTCCATTGGCTTGGAACGTTTAATAATCTTAGCGCGGCATTTATAAGTTGGAGCAGTTTGATCAGGGCTTTCTTTGGCAACTCCTTGAGAATTTGACCAGTTATTAAATCATACCTAGGGACCTTATTATTTTTTAATTTTTTAATTGCTTGGTTAAGTTCTCGTAGCGACACTGTTTTTATTCTATCAAAAGGCTTAAACATTTTTTCTATGTGCTCGGCAAATATGGTAAATCCCCCTTCGCTTTATCTCCTTTTGCCCATTCACCATTATTTTTTCTTATGGGAGGAAATTGCATTTGAGGCTTTTTGATTCCCTTCATGGCTTTCCAGAGGGAGTAATTTGAACTTCTTTCGGCAGTCAGACCTTCGAGATATGTAGAGATATTCCGATTTTTGTAATCTCGTATTGCTTCCTTCAACTTGTTGCATGAGTGGTTTAAGTATGTTTTATGCTGGGGAGCACGGGATTGTTGCCATCTTTTGCGCGCTCTCCTCTTTTCTCTCACCAGTTCTTTTATTTCTGGCGGATATTTTATTTCATTACTTGCTTTCTCTTTTCTTTTTGGAGTTGGAGTGCTGTTCCAGGCAGCGTTCTGCAGGACTTTGATGAATCTGTCGACTTCGTCTTCTATTTCGTTTTGTGTTTTTAGCGAAACGTTTAGAACAATATGTTCATTGCAGTAATTTCTAAAACCGTCCCAGTTAGTTTTGTTGTTAGTTAATCTAGGCGCCACTTCTATCTTAATTAAGAGTATGCTTAGTGTCAAAATGACTGGTGAGTGATCTGAGGAGAGATCATAACTTTCCTCGATGTTTGTAGAAATTTCGGCTGCTCCCTTTGTGACAAAGAAGTCTACAAGATCAGGGGTCTTTGTTATCCGAAGGCCAATATGTTGGTTTTCCTGTCGAGAAAAAGTCAACTTTACATTGCATTCCGGCTTCATAGAGTTGTCTGCCTTTCGTTGAATTACATCTTGAGCCTCAGAAGGTATGTTTCGAATTAAAGTCACCACCAATTATAAAATTCGGTCCGAGTGAATCAAAGATACCTTTAAAGTCATTGTTTTCTAGCTTGCATCGCGGGGGACAATAAATGGATGCAATGTTGTAGTGCAGGTGGTTATATTTTACGCGAACCGAACTTAACTGCATTGCATCGCATTCAATCTTCATATTTATAGAGTGTTCAATACAATTTTTAATGAACAATGAGGATCCGCCTCTGGCATTTTTTGATGGGTGGTATGCATGATAAGCACAGTATCCCTTTAGTTCTACACGAGGTCCTTTCCTCAAGTGAGTTTCATAAATCAAGCAAATGTCAATATTGGCTTTTTGTAAGAACACTTCCAGTTCGTCGAGTTTTTTAATAAGGCCGTTTGCGTTCCACGTCAATATTTTAAGCACTTGTTTCATATTCATGCTTGGAATTGAGTTTTACGTATTTCTTTCTCGAGATTGCAAAATTTTTCAACTAGAAGTTTATTTGTTCTGCCTTGCTCCTCAAGAGTCGTGAGAATTAGGGAGTGTCCATAATGACATCAGTTGATCCGAATAAAGCTGCTGGTTCGACCGTAATTCTTAAACCATCATCTTCAAATTTAGTTAAGAGCTTTGCAAATTTATCATGCTCTCCACCAGATCTACCTGTTCGCAATGAAAACGCCCAACAGCTAAACGTGATTAAGAGAGTATCGAAACACTAACTGATGCCTGGAAAATACTTGGGCTCAGTGAAGTTAAACATACCAAACGAGAGCACACCCCAGAAGACGAGCGTATCGACTTCGGATGGCAAGGAACTCAATACCAACGCCATACTAACGTATCCAAAGACAACTGCACAAAAAAGATCGATAGTGATGACAACGAAATAGACGTCACATAAGATCGTTTTGACTTTTCTTACCGAACAACAACACGTCAAGTGGTTACAAAACTATTGTGACTGTTTCCTCAACATCGAATCTACGAAAACAATTAAACATTCCAGTGCGGTATAAATACGAACTAATCGCTAGTCCAGATATGCACCCATGCCGAGTAGCCGACAATTGTTACCAGGGCTATGAAGTGCTACGAAAACCAAGCATACCAAGACCTCAGGTCGCCACAAATACGTCACCAACATCAAAAACAGCCAATGTCTCAACGACCATGATCAAGGACTCAGAGATAACCTTCGACCAAAGAAACTACAACGGACTCAGTTACGCCCTTGTCAGTAAACCTAAACGCGTCTAGCCAATCATTCTGTTAAAGTATTGTGAATCCCTGTTCTAGAATTGTGAAATCTTCTAAAAAAAAAATAGTTTTTTTAATTCTCACCTTTGTTTGTTTGTTTTGAAAATTTAGACCAAAGAACGTTTGAATTTAAGTTCCCCGGCGCATGACGCATTGAAAGACAACGAGTATATTTCCATCGATCCACCAAACACATTTTCCCGGTTTTATTTTATTAGGCCACCTCTATTTTTTAGTCTTTTACCGGATAATCTTAAATCCGTGAGTGTGAAAACAGTGTTTTAAGCGCCATAAAAAAGGCTATTTTGTGTTAACTACTCGTACCATGCAATAGATGCTATTTTTAAACAGTTTCGTAATATGAAGTTTGGATTGTCTAGGTACTTTTCTTATAATGAAATCAATTCTTTTTATAATTTTAACACACTTTAAATGAATTTCTTTATCTTCTATTTTATATATGATATTTTTTTTACTTTTGTGTTAAATTATATCAATTTCCCCATCAACAGTTTACGTTTTGTTGAACTGTATTAGTCTAGATAGGTACATTCGCTTCTTGTCCTAAAGACAACTGTTTGTATCTTAATATTTTAATCAATAATTATAAGCTTTTCAAGTTCATTTTATGAAATTTATTAATCTTGGTGTCTATCACAGAATCCGTCGTACTCGAGAGAACTATCAGCGAATCCATCGTAGTGAAAATTTTTGCTACAAATTGTGCAGACAAAAAGGATTCAAAATGCAAAAACCGTAAGTTTGTTTGTTACATTATGGAAAAATAATCATATTTTGTTCATTAAAGGTCGAAAATTTCAACAAACAAATTGCAGTACCAGAGAATGGTGGAGCTGCTTTTGCAGACTCCTGGAACTACTCAAGGATTTACAAAAAGCCCAAAAGAAGAAGTAAACGCTTTCTGGGAACAACTCAAGACTGATCTTAGCAGGCTCGGACCTCCTTTAAAGGACACCAGTAGTTAGTAAAAAGCTTTCAAGATCGCCAGTATCGTTAAAAAGGAAATATCTCACCAAAACGATATGGATAATTAAAAAAATACATTCCATTATACACTTTGATTTGGTTGAATTGAAAGGCCTACATAAAAAGAGAACTGTCGGGAAATAAAAAAGAATGCGAAGAAGAAGAACCAGTCATAAAATTGACAGGCTTAGAAACCTCCACAGCCGGAATCGAAGGAACTTCCACATTTGGAATTCAAACTCATCAACAATTATAGACCATTAGAGCAAATTAAACCTCAGAAAGATTTTTACACTAAAACTGAGGCATTCTCTGAAAGTATAAGAATAAACCATAAGGAAGTTTCTACCAGCTTAAGACGGATAAATAGGGGCGTAGAAAAGCTGTGTGAACTAATACTCGTATAAGAATATATTGAAAAATTGTTTTTAAGTTTTCTTACCTTTTTTTTTATTTATGCAATACAATGAAGTGTAAAGTATATATTAAGTTTGTTTTCACATAAACTGAAAAAAAAATTCTATGTGAAGTTCATTTTATTTTAAGTTTATGTTAGTGTTTCAATATATTTTCTCTTATTCGAGATGCTACATTACGGTAATTAGATGCAGTGACTATGGAGTTCTCATCGGTTTCTCCTTCTTTTTCCTCTTCCTCTTCTTCTTCTTCTTTTTCAATTTCAGCTTGAAAAATACCAACCCGCAAGTTTAAGCATACTACTTTATATGATGTGCAAAGCACAAGCCACATTCATAATTTGTGCGGCCTTACGGAGGGAGTAATGCAGTTGACGTGCAGCCATTATTGATCTAAATCGGTTTTTCAAGGCACCGATAGTCCTCTCTACAATATTGCGAGTTCTGCTGTGGTGAACGATATGGAGTAATAAGACATAAGACAGAGTACTATATATCCGGAATCACCTGGAAAAACATTAAGTGTTTCTTAATTTACGATAAAATTAAGACACGGCAGTATTGTCGTATGCCGTTTTATATACATTGTACATACTTAAAATCCAAGTGTTTCTTTCTCATTCGCGGTATTTATTCTCAAAAAAATCCTTGCACTACTCAAACTCCATACATGAGAATCGTGGTTTAGAAGAAGAATTGATTAAGGAACAATCAAAAGAAGTGCTTGGCTAAATATACATACCAACATGGCATTTATACTTTAATATCCTTTTCTGTTGTAGTATAAATATTTTTCTTCAGCTGCTGGGATAATTTTGATATGAATTTCATCGATGCAGGTAACAATACCCGGAAAGCTGGCGTTTTAGTAGAACTCTAATTTTGCCTGCCTTTTATCCGCATCATTCAAGTCTAATTTTATCCAGACTGGACACAGCCTTCTTTCCAAAATATTCAACAGCATTCTTAACGTGGCTGAAAATGTATACTGTGCCATTCCAACTGAGTGGTCTTTACCAATGCTCTATTGGTATCTGCCTTCGCCCATAAACCTTAATACGACTGCAAGTCGACTTAGAGGAGTGATTGAAGAGGATAAAAAAGTAGGACCAAGTTATTGTTCCAGTTCCTCCAATACATGCTTGAATGCTCGTTTGTTGAGGCGAACATTTTTTTAAGTCTTTAAACTTTAATTTACTTTGGAATAAAACAAAATGTTCTGCAGCAACTCACACATGATCCTCGCGGTCAAATGGATTACATACATCCCTCAGTATCTTACGCTGCATTTTTAATTTTCCTTTGCGTCTAACATTCTCCTCCTCACTAGCAACAATTGCAAATGCAACAGAATCCATTTCTAACCAACGATTATAATTTATTTATTTGTTCAAATTTGACTTTACTTTGACATTAAGCAGCTGATTTCGAAATTTCGAATATGATTGTTGAGTGCGGCAATGCTTTTTGGGGTAACATTCGGATTCAATAATACACATTTTTTCGTATTCGTAGCGTACTTTAACTTTTCAATCCATTTTTTATTCCATTTATCCATATAAACTTACATGCTAGCCAAAAATGCTTAAATCTAATTCCACAATAATTTTTTTTTTTCATTTAACTTACTGGATCTTACCGAGCACTCCAAGTTTAAAAGTAAATATAAAACTGATGCTTTCGGCCTAAAATCTATTCTACGATTAACTTGTTTTATATATGAACTTCAAAAAAAAAAAAAAACTTAAAACCGTTATCACATTTTTTCTTATTATTTAAAATTTAAAACTGGGCTTGTTAACATCGTGCACATGCACCTCCGAGACATAACCGATTGCCGTGAAGAATCAGTTACTTCTCAGAAGTACTGCCCTGTGTCAACCAGCCCGGGCCTTCAGCGAAAACCCCTTAACTAACCTAATCTATCTTAAAACTAGAAGAAGTATGTTACAATTGTAGCGCACTGGTCTAGGAGAGCGTCTCAATCCTCTCCTCTCCTCTAAGCCACCAAAAATCGGCGTGCTTTTTCTCAGTATCAACCCGGTCTCTGTCCATGATTGTGGATCTAAAACGGAAGACCTCCTGAGCATTGACGTCGTATCCGTCGTAAGTGAGCCGTTTTCCCTTGCATCTCGGTGGCGGTGGTATAATACCGGGATACCATTCCTACTTTGTGCTAACCCCTTGGAATTTATAGAGAAGAATGCCTCTGGCGTAATAAAGCCGGAGCGGAGTGTATTCTCATGGTACATAAAATTGGGATAGTAATCCCCAAAGATCAGGTTATTGTCGCTGTTCATCGCTCTTGCAGTGTGCTTTCGAATCACCTTAATCAGGAAATTGTCAATCCTGTTCAGTCGAGCCCCATCGTAAAGGGTCTTGTTGGGATGATATTTAATGAAAGCAGATTCTGGTGTTCTGTACAATCTAAGACAAGTCCTGAGACATTGCCTTTCAAACACCCGAATTGTCTCCATATAATACGGCGTTGAACCACAGGGGAGAATCATCAGCGATGATTGGCCTAATTAGGGCCACCTTCACCCTCGAGTCAAGTTAACTGCTGTGAAACAGTTCGTATTCGTATCGTAGATCTGATTTCATAACTTTATTACGAGGGATTCTCTGATAAGTTTACAATTTGCAATAATTAATAAAAACTAAATAAATAAATATAAAAGGAAAAAAACTGCTGTTTTTACAACTTTTAAAATCTTCATTTATTCTTGTAAATATTTCATCGCCTTTAAAGTTCTTGCCTCGCCATATAATACATTTATGGCAGCGGATTTTCCAGTCCTTCAAATAATTGTTAAAAACGATTTCTGGAATTGCAGTTAAGGCGCACAGAGATTCGGTTTTTATCTCCTCAAACTTGCGGAAACATTGTCCACGGAGCTGTCTCATGAGCTTAGGGAATAGCTAGAAGTCACTTGATGCGAATAGGGGGGTCGTGGTGTGATATGAGTTGAACTTTTGTAAACAATATCAGCGACGTTTTTTAGCACTAAATTTTGATTTCCTTTGGTGTGTTGTTCATCAGTTGATTTTAATGGCCGTGCAGAACGTGCTTTCTTTGCCTTCTTTACATTGTTTCATTCATTTCATTCCGCAAACAAAATTTAGTGTAACATCTTTGCTCAACAAAATTGAACATTAAAGAAATCAGTAAATGTACTTTTTGTTGTTCACAAAAGATGTACGTAACTATTGAACAAATGCAGATTTTGACATAAAATTTGACACGTATGTCAGTGACAGTACTGTCAACCTTAAGTAAACAAAAATATCTGCCGGAATCGAAGGGTCGCTTAATTTAAAATTAACGTTAAATAATTTAGGTCTGTTTAGATTCAAACACCGATATACAATCCCTTGATAGTACTTTCAAGCTGTATCATCTTCTTAGTTTTACCTCTACATTCTAAGTGAATTTCCTTAAAAAAAAACTGAATCTCAAATATTGCAACAGTAAATTTCATTCCCCACCAAGGTCTCGAAAATTACTTGCGGCTGTAAAAGTAAAAGAAAAAAGAAAAAAATAAATAAATAAATAAAACACTCCTTAAAGTTTACTCCAGCTCCGAAAATCCCAGTTTTATTGCATTTTTTTCCCTCATCCGCCGAAATGTAATTAAATAAATTTTAAATAAACTGACCACAGCCCCTGCAATCCATTTCATTTATTATTTACCCCTCAGTACTTCCGCCATCGTTGGCCTTTTGTGTGCAAGTTACTTCGTGAAAGTTGCCAAACCGTAAAAGTGGTTTTCAATTCGTCCGACTCCTGTTGTGTTCATACACATACAGACGTATAGGGCACTCGCGTACATATATACACGTGCATACTTCTATCCTGCAATTAACTAACGAATTTTCATTTTCACAACAAAAATTCCGTAATGACTTTTGCCCTACGGCCCTATAGAGCCACAACTAAAAACGAGTAAAAATCAGGAAAAAAAAAAGGATGCTGCCATCTCTACCACCACCATCAATGGAATCGCCGACTGCCGCGCCGCGGAGCAATTTCTGTATTTTCTTTTCATTCGAGCTCGCCACTTCAAGCCTATTCACCAAAAATAATTCAAAAACCATGTCTGCACTTTGCGTGCAGTCCGAAAAAGCCTTAGTCTCAGTATAACTGACCCACCCTCCATCTCAAAAAGGACTTTCTTCTCGCCTGACCACACTCAAGTTGCAGAGAAAAACATCAAATGTCCTGGCAGCAGCAGTGGCATAAGAATTAAAAATAAAAACCAAAAAAATCCTTTTGAAATCAAACAAATGAAAAAACGAAAACGAGATTTGCTGCAAGCACATCCTATATGCAATACGAGTACTTTTTCTCATCTTTGGTATCCCATTTCCAAGCAAATGGAAGGATTTTCCAATTTTTTTGTTTCTTTTATTTTACCGAGTGGTGCAAATTTTAATTCGAAATTAATTCCAAATGCCGTCATCGTGGTGTCCTTCTCATCTAAAAGGTCCAAGAAGACCAGCTCGCCGAATGGAAAAAAAAATCACTTAAATCCTTTTGGAGTCCTTTTAGAGAGTTCATTGTTGAGGCTTTACAAAAAAATGGTCTCCACTATGTTAGCTCTAAATGGTCTTCACATGGCCATATATGAATGGTTTGGCGTGCAGCATCAAACAGTGTGGCCAGAGTGAACTGAATGTGGCACTCAAATATTAAATATCAACAAGTATCGTAGCGTTTGTCATTCTGTCATACACTAGAGATTAAGATGACCTAATTTGAATGTATTTGGCTTCAGCGATGGATGTATTTATAAAAAGAAGGTAGATCTCGAGTTTCTCTAAAATTAAATGTACTTGTTTGGGATCGAAGGAAAGTACTAATTAACAGATTGGATAAGAATTCGAGCGTCGGTCAATAAATCCTTGGAATAAGATTGAACAACAAATTATTAAACCTCCGATGGGCGAGGGCATTCGTGCTGAAGCTGTTGCTGCTAGTGTTGCCCGTCATCCAGCGGATTTCATAGCATTGTCGACTACACTAAAAGCCAGCCAGGGCCATCGAAGAACATGATTCATAATCTACCATATTTATAATCTTTCGGTCTTTAATCACCGAAGACATGATGAGTATCATCATTCGCGAAAAGAATAGCAAACCCAAGCAAAAAAATAGCCACATGAAGTGAAGATGATCCAACTTAGCAGCGACAATGAAAGCTGTTAACTTTTAAAGAGTTTAAGGCATTTTGTGTATCGTATAGTAGTCTGGAATGTGTGAATCAAACAGCGAGCCTCATAAGGAACTACGGGATCCAACACATGCTCCAATACACAAACTCGCTTTGTTATATAATCGTTTCATATCCATTAAAAAATTCATTCGGTCTGGTTCGAACGCAATAACACGGCCGAGAGACTACTAACAGTAAGACTGCTGCTTTTGATGATTTGTGGCTTATATGACAGTCTAATTTGGCAGAAGCTTTCAATCCGCACGATTCGATGATCGTGGACGAACAACTATTTCCTTCTCGAGGACGGACACGCTTCACACAATACATTCGTTCTAGGCCAGCGAATAGAAATATATTGGTTGTGGAATTCGAAGTACTACTACCCCCTCCCGGGTATTATTTGTGGTGGAAGGATGCCAGATCAGGAGCGCGAGATTAATCAGGGCCAAAATGTTGTACTTCGATTGGCTGAAAAATAACTTGATACCGGCAAAATACCTTGAACATTTTATGCCGACAATTTCTTTTCAACATTGATTGGGGCAGAAATATTGATGAGACGAAAAACTGCGTATGTTGGAACGGAACGCTCAAAAAAACCATTCGTTCAACCCGAGTTTTTGAAAAATCCCTTAAATTTGGAGTGGATACAATGGAAGTGCACTAATTCATGCGAACGTTCAACGAATCGTTGGCTATTCCAATATGACTGACATTGTTGTATGAATTCGGTCGAAAAATCAGACAAACGACGATCCTTTTTGAAATTATTGGCAAGACAATTAGTAATTTCAAGCACTGAAGTACGAGCCACCAATCCAATACAACAGCAACACGAATGTATTCCCTCATATTTCGGGGAAAAGATCAAGACGACCTTTCATGCCTAAAAATCGCCGCACGACAGACAACGAAAACATACTTCTGGCAGAAGGCTTAGATCCAAATGAGGCTGTTGATGATGACAATTTCTTTGTGATCGAAGATCCGTAGGAGAAGGTCAAGGCTATAGAAGGGTCTTTCCAGGAAGTGTACAAGGCAAATGACATCATTGGTGCGAACCACAACATGGAAAATCGAGTCCTTGTACACAATTTCTACATTCGAAATGAAATAGTGAACTGGCGAATCGAAAACTCGGGCTTCACCCAGTTCAGTGATAAGAATATGGCAAATAATGACATCGCCAATGAAAGGGTACACCCGGGTTCATTTTGAAGGAAGAGCTTCAAACGATCTTGGACAAAATTAGAAGTAAGCAATCAGTGGGAGCCGATGGAATACCGAACATTGTGCTTCGACATCTCCCAATAGAAGCGGTAGACATTTATACTACTCTGTTTAACAATGCAATGAATAATGCACATTATCCAGCGCATTGGAAAACTGTGGTAGTACATACCATCCCCAAAAGGGATAAGGACACCTTCAATCCGGCGAACCTCCGGTCGTTCAGTCTCCTTCCAAATATCAGTAAGGTTTTCGAAAAACGGATCAAAAGAGTCCTGACAAAATGGGTTGAGGACAGACTTATAGTTCCGGATAATCAATTCGGTTTCAAGGCATGGCATAATATTCTTATGATTCATGCCGCGTCTAAATTGGTTTCTGATATCCATTGGAACAAAGCCAAGAAACAGTGTACTGGTGCCTGCCTGATTGACTTGGAGAAGGCCTTCGATACCGTATGGTTAGACGGACACTTCTACAAGCTGAACAGGCTGCTGTATATTCTTTTCAATATGCTCACAGATAGACATTTCATCGTGAAGAATGGCGATGTGACTTCTACTAGTACATTGCACATTAAAAACGGTCTGCAATAAGGTGCGTTCAATTCGCCAATCCTTTTCAACATTTACACAAGTGATCTGATAGGTTCACTTCACCATGCCATAGCGTACGCAGACGACTTAGTGGCGTACAGATCAGGTCCAAAGAATGAGGTAATAAACATTCTTCTCCAACGTGACTTCGATAAAATTAAACAATATTGTGACGACTGGAAGTTGGCGATCAACTTTCAGAAGTCAGAAACCATTCTGTTTAGGACGCCTTTGTCTGGGGCCTCTGCGGATACCAGAAAGAATTGGCGAAAGTTTCAGATCGTTGTTCAACACGAACAGCCACTTGCTTGTCGAAATGTAGTTAGATACCTTGGGATATAGCTAGTTCAATATCTGTATTTTGACAAACATATTCAACGTGAGAACAAGTCCTTTGGAAAAGATTCGGGTGTTTGAGAGGTCTTGCCTTAGGGCTTGTCTTCGCCTATACAGAACACCAGAGTCTGAGTACATAAAATTCTATCCTAACGAGGTCTTGTACAATAGGGAGAACCTAATAAGAGTGGACAATTTTGTTATTAAGTTGATTCAAAGGCACATTGCAAGAGCAATGACCTCGTCGAAAAACCTGATCTCGAGGGCCTATTACCCCAATTTAATGTATGACGGGAGAGTTCGCTTTGACGGCTTTATTCCTCCAGAAGCCAACAATTTTTCGAATCGTTATCACCCTTTCGGCGGGAAATGGCACACTCCCGAAAGTAAAATTGCTTATGAAAAAGCTTCTAAAGGAGTGCCGTTCGGATTCGGCCATAAGCCGTACGACAACATGAGCAACACATATGAGTGTCAAGAAGCTAGGCCATGGCCCATACCGGGCTGCCAGCGCCAGAGTGTTTTTTATTTTTAATCTTCCACATCGCTCGAACAGTTGCGGACAGGCGACTCAACTATGACAGAGACGTCGCACACGGAAGTGAAGAGCTTCTCTGGCCCTTACTAAGCCGGTAGGGAGTCGCGACATAAGGGATGTTGCTCGGCAGCGCAAACAATGTTGGTGGGTTGCAGATAAAGGGGAAGCTCCATCATCGAATTATAAAAACTTAAAAATAAAAATAAATAAATATAAAAAAAGACAACAGAGATGGTTAACCTTTTGTAGAAAAAGTGGTCATCCACACCACTCAAAAATAAGGAAGAAATATTGACTATAGTATATAATCAGTTAGTTTAAGTAGGTTAAGTAGGCTTAGGATTTATTTTGTAGTCTTCAAGCCAAACAAAATATGCACAGATAATATTTTCTGTGTTTTCAGGTCCTAGCAACATACACACCTCCCTTTGCACACCGTACGAATCAGCTGTCATGGCACTTATGTCGTGCGGAGAACAAACGTCAGCGAAAAACCCGGGCCTGTTGCTTCAGCTGCAATAAAGCTGTTTGTGCTGAACACTATTACATCAGTACCAAACCTGCACTGTTGCATTAGCTTGGCTGTCAAAATAAATCGATAAATAAATTTCTTAATACAACCATCAGTTGACAAACAAACCACCCAACCACTGCTGACCATCACAAACTACCCAGCCACTACTGATATACATGATATTGTTGTATACCATATTCTCCTAAAAAATGTTACGCAAATTTCTCTAGGTCCCTAGTGACGTTGTAGCTTGAAATTTTAACGTTATTGGGATGCTAAGTTCTTCCCAAACTTCTTTGGATGAGCAAACGTGCTACATCGGCTGCGAAAAAACCTTACTGTCGACGAATTGAATTTTAAAGTTTCACCGTGAAATTGCTGACAAATTGATGACGCGGGGTTTGCATTCGCAATTACAATAAACAAATGACAAGGGCGCTATGTAACAAAACAAAAGCATTGCAATTATCGAAACACCCTTTATAGGAAGGTTTAAGAACTCCTGGGTACTTTCTTAATATTATTAATATTGATCAGTAATATTTACACGTTTTTCTCTATGTTTGTTTTCCAATTGTCATTAAATATGCAAAACTAATTTAATGCTCAAGCCATCATTGAAATACATATTTGAGATATTCAGTCTGCAACTTTTGCTGGGTTAACATCTCTGTAAACATCGCTTGAGCTTAGGAAATATCTCGAAGTATGAAAACTTTTCAATAACTGGCTGTAAGGTTTTTGTAGCAACGGGTCTACTGGTAATTACTCGTAGATGGCATATCTCACCAAACAGTGGAACCAAAATTTACATCAATCTCAAGTAAACAACATAGTTGCACTTAATATTTCTAAGTCATTTGACAGAGTTTGGCATTAGGTTCTCTTGTTGAAAATGCATGGATCGTCGTTTCTCATCTTCAATTGATTGCAAGTTAATTTAGTTGAAATGGCCACATATATGAAAATTATGTAAATTGCCTAGGTTTTCTCAAGCTATGTATGAAATATTTCCTCCTCTGATATGGCCTCAATATGTAAGGTGCTCATCTGTCCAAAATTGTAGTACAATGCTCACACTTCACATCATTTTACCCTTCAACCGTATCACCGTCTCGCTACGAATGCTTAGCAGTTCACTTTAAAACCCACTTTCGGAGATACTCTAAAGTATCGTGATTCTTTCCTGAACCGAAATTGCCTGTGGAATTTCCTGCCGAGCCCTTAATTTCCTAGTCATTATAATCTACAAACATTTAAAACCAACGTACATCGGTACCTCTCATTTTTTTTTCTCCCTATATTTCCTTCTCTCCTCTTGTGCAATAATTTTAAGGGTAGACAGAATCCATGAAATCGTGAAATCATTTTAAAGTGTGCCTGCGTGTGGTAAATCTGTCGCGTTATTTTAAGGTGAATTTTTTTGCCCCACAATATTGCAGAAATCGATGTTTCTATATCATAACCCTCGATTTTTCGATTGTTGAGTACGTTGTTTCTCCTTGCAAGAAGCTTTATTGATTATGGATGACTAGATAAGAACGAGAGGAAAAGAAATTGAAATAAAACAACAACAATGTGAGACATAAAATTAATTTCTCTGGATGCGACGGTATAGGTGGAATTTGATGGATTCTTTGCATCCAGTTCCCTCTTCCTACCTACCGCTCCAGAATTGACCATTTACGTACTCTGGATAGAGCCAGGCGGAAGGCGGACGGACGGTCTGCTCCCCTTGATGCCCTTAGATGTCTACACCCCAGTAATGACCGTGAGTCCATTCTAAATTATATTGTTTGCCTTCATCGCAGAAGATTTGTAAAACCTCCAAAACCCCAAATTGAAAACAAGAAACTTGTAAGGAAAGCCCACCTTTCCTCACGAGGGAAGTACCAACTCCCCATCAACCACTACGATCAGACAAGAGCGACCCCAAGTAGACAGGAAGAAGATAAGTACCCAGGTTTATAATCGTTTGTATATATACTCGTAGCTGTGATACGTTGAATACTTCTCCGCTGTGAGCAACCTGTTTAGTGCCACAAATTGTATTTAAAATCGGACAATCGTGCAACAATGAGTAAGTGAAAATCTACATGTAACTGTCAAAAGACCAGTGCATCCACAAAGGATCACTGCATGGTTCGCAATTCGGTCTAGTGGTGTCATTGGTTCACTTCGAAAATGAGGAAGATGTAACGGTCACCGTCAAGATCGTGTGACTTGTTGATGTTGGATTTCTTTTTATGGAGCGATGCAAAAGATGTCTATGCATACAATCTGCAATTTCTTGACACCGAGTTATTGCCCTATATCTATCGAAAAGTTATCGAAAATTACCTTGTCAAAATCAAGTTCTACTCCTCCCGTGGAGGAAAGATTATATAGGTATATTCCATAAATAAAAACAAACCAACATGTGGTTAGCTGTTGTAGAAATAGGGTAGGCACTGGGAGATGTCAACCTGGTGATATCCGATGTTGCAACTATCTTCTACACACACTATCTTATAATACTTCCCCGTGGTAACCGTCGAGTGCTGGTCAATGTCCATTCGGACTAGACTTGCTAAACATAAACACAAACGGGTGCTGATCAGCAGACAAAAATAGCAGCACTATAAACGGGACAGCGGATCAATTCCCCAGATGGAATCTACGGTGGAAATAATCCCGAAATAAATTAGACCTTATCCGGGCTACTCCGACATACTTGGATCTCAGGCCGGTAAGAATTTCCGAGACTTACTTCGGATATGCACGTGGAATGTTAGGTCCCTTAACAGGCCACGAGCAGTCAAACAACTAACGGAGGCCCAAGACTGCTGCAAAGCAAACCTAACGGCCATCCAAGAAATGCGATGGAATGGGCCGGGCAAAAAGAGTATGAAAAGCTGCGACATCTACTACGACGATTTTTATCGACGGAAGAACCAGTGGCTATTTGGATGCGGATTTGTTGTTGAAGGCAGTCTTAAGCTTCCAGCATTTGAGCGAGCGCCTCGTAGCAATCCGCATCAAGGCTAAATTTACCAACATTAGCCTGATATGCGCTCACGCCCCCATAGAGGTGAAAGATTACGACACCAAAGATGCCTTCTAAGAGCTCTTGAACAAGACCTACGAGCAATGTCCTAGCTATGATATTCAAATTTTCCTCGGCGATTTTAATGCAAAGCTAGGAAGAGAAGGCATCTTTGTTAGCACTGTCGGAAGATATAGCCATCACGACACCACCTCCGATAACGGCTTCAAACTTTACAGCTGGGTGAAACATTTTCGTAGCTAGCACGCCGTTCTCCCATTTCGATATTCACGAGGGAAGTTTTACCAAAAGGTAAAAATATCATGCCACGGAAACAAACCCCTTAACCGAAGCCTGCAGATATGAACAAGGGAACATCGTAGTAGAATCGCAGTCGATGCTGAGGATTTGGAAAGACCATTTCTGCAGATTGTATAACGGCGACGACGGACCAAATACTGCTGTCAGGCAGAATCAACCTTTCAACTTGGACGATGATAACCAACAATTCCGTCCACCCGACCTGGATGAAGTAAAGATAGCTATATCGAAGCTTAAGTCCAACAAAGCTGCTGGAGCGGATAGCCTGAGCTCTTCAAAGCGGCAGGCGATGACTTGGTAAGGAGCATACACCAACTCATCTGTAAAATATGGTCGGACGAAAGTATGCCCGATGAATGGAACATCAGCATTGTTTGTCCGATTCTCAAGAAAGGAGACCCTCTGAACTGCGCCAACTACAGAGGCATCAGTCTCCTTAACATCGCATATAAGATCTTATCCGCCGTATTGTGTGAACGCCTGCAGCCGTTCGTCAACAACCTGATAGCTCCATATCAGTGTGGTTTCAGGTCAGGAAATCGACCAAATATTCATACTACTGCAGATCTTCGAGAAAACTCATGAGCTTCAGATCGATACACACCATCGAGCTTTACAGAGCAATATCTAGTTTTGGCATCCCTGCCAAACTCGTCTGTCTGTGCAGGATGACGATGGAGAATGCACGCTGCTCCTCGCTCCTTGACTCTTACCGAGACCTGTGATGTCCAAAAAGGATTTAGTCAAGGCGATGCGCTGTCATGAGGTTTTTTTAATAGCATACTTGAAAGAATAGTGTAAAACTTACGCGCAAACAGAAGAATCACAATCTATGGCGCAGAGGCATGGAAATTATCAAAAATGGATGAGGGTGCTCCTGGCTGCTTCGAGAGGAAAATTCTTCGAGTGATTTTCAGTCCCGTCTGCATTGATGGTGAGTGGAGGAGGAGATACAACGACCAACTGTATGGACTGTACAGCGACATCGACCTAGCCAGAAGATTGAAGATCCAACGACTCCGGTCGAATTCGCGCCCGACGGACGTGGAGATGACCTCAGGCAACTTAGCGTGTAAAACTGGAGACAGCTAGCCAGGGATCGAGCTGTCTGGAGACGCTTGTTGTCAGAGGCCCAGGTCCACTCTGGACTGTAGGGTGTCATATCTTATTACCATTCTTATAAGTATTTGCATCCTGTTAATTTTTTAATCACTCATCGCACCTTGTTGTAACTTACAACTTCTATGTATTCATAGATTAACCGTGCACTATACGTATATTAGTAAAACCAAGAATCTTCGTACACAACCCCTCCCACAGCTTGTATCAGTTGTTAAAAGTCCCATACGACGAAAGTCTCACTGATATTGACTATCCGGTTTAAGTACGTTGTTATTGGCAAAATCCTATGGTAACATTGGCGACAAGTCGTTAATTTACACTCACATATGTTAAATCGTGAATGGCGAGTCCTTTTCTTTTGATTAGGTCGAGTGGATATGGTTTCTATTTAACGACCTAAGGGACATGATTTATATATTTTTAATGACCCTTTCGTACAGCATGCATAAATAGACAAATAGCCAAATGTGTATTTCTCTTTTTCGAATGTGTAATATAAAAAAAGAAACACAGACGAAAATGAGTACGAGTAATTATTTGAGTTTGAAATAATTCCTCAAGGACATCACAAGGATAATTGAATGAAAAGATACTTTCGCATTCAGCATTGCTAATCCTGTTGTCATTGCCAAAAAAAAAAAAAAAAAAAAAACATAAGTAACTCCAGCCAAAGCAAGGCAAAGCCTTTGCCAAAGCCAAAACCAAGCCAACACATCGCAGATTTTATGTTTTACAAATTCGTATTCGCAGAAAAAAGGATCAAAAGGATATTTTTTTTCTGTTGGTTTTGAATGGTTGGTCCATGCAAAAATGTTTCGCAACAAAACCCTTCGTTTCTGTGCAATTATTTTGCTACCCTTTGTGATGGGTTTCAATTCCGTCTTTATGATGTAATCAAATTACACAAGGACATCATATTAGAGAAGGACCTTTTTTACCATATGAAAAATTCAATGTAGATTGACGTCCTCGTGTCAGTTATCAAGAGAAAAATAAACTGCAAGCGAATGCTTTGCTCATCTACACCACGGTGTTATGCGTTAGCGTTTTTCTTCTTAATTCAGGATATGAATGTACCTCTTCCCAGCCTAACCCATTTGTACATCCTTGCTTTTGATCTTTTCGTTACTCTGGATAAAAAATATAAAAAAGTAGATAGAAAAGCAAAATAAAATATTTACAAGACATAACAAGCCATTTAGAAGCTCTCTCTAGCTTTGACTCTTGACATATCTTAAGAGTTCAGAGGGCTTCAGAGAACTTCGATGGGAGGAGTATTGTTGGTGGAACCTTTTAAAATAATTGAGTTATGTATCGCGTTTATTCCAAGTCCTTACCCTCGCCCTTTAGGTGTATTTTTTCTTTTCTAAGTAAAATTAAATCGTTTGACGCTCCGTAAGTAAGACTACACGGATGCTGCTTTACTGCATGAAAAAAGGGGTAGGATCAGAATTTAGAGTCAGCAGGAGGATATTGTCCTTGGAGAGAAGTAATAAGCAATTTACACTAATGATCAAAAGTCAAGTTTCTGGAAAATAAGAGGCAGGGTGGTGGAAAAAATATGGAAGAATAAGTATTCCTTGTTTTTGTTGTTTTTGAAAAGTAGTGTATGTGTTTCTGAGTTCTTAAGGACGCTAGAGCGTTTAATAGATGAAGTGGATGGATTAATAATTCTTTCTTAGTTCGCATATCCTTCAAGTACTTTGGCGGTAGGATTGGGTATCGAAAGGAGAGTGTATATTGAAGGTAATTATGAAGTAGGGATTAAAAATTGTTAAAAAGTGGTAATATGAGAGAATATTATACCTGAATGAACATTTTCAAAGACGCTGGGCTCTTGGGTGATGATACTCACCACACGAGACTGATTCAGAGAGCTATCCGAGACCTTCTCCAGGAGAGCAGATCGTTTACAGCCCAATGAGCATGTAATCGTTGTATGAATCGCTGGAAATTGTATATAACTTATTAAAGAGTAATCTGTGGGTTTTGGAGTTAATCGGATTAATTCATATTCGTAGAAGGGGCTTATGAAGCACGTGTCTGTAATTCAAAGCTCCATATTCCAATAGCTGTTGATTTTTTTTCATTTTTTTTATCCGCATTACATAAAGGATAAATCCACCCTTCAAGAACAGTGTTTAAATTCACAATATGTTTAATTGTTAAATATTTGAGACTGAAATTTATCGACAAGAATTAAACTACGAGGTCAGTCTTTAATTGGAAGATAAGGAAGTATTTTTTTAAAAAAAACTGGTTGGACTTCAGTTTTCTCTTTATAGGTAGATACGCAGTACAAAAGGTAAGATTTAAAAATCATTCGTGAGCAATTTTCGGAAGCCGCACCATCATAACCACGTTCCCATCGAAATGTTTGCCTTTTCCGTCAACTGCCTTAGTCTTACTGTTGCTAAAACAGCAAGGAAGGAATCCTTCAGGTCTGCACGTGGAATTTTCAGCCCGTTTAAATGCCATGTGGAGCTGAAAAACTAGCACGGACCCTTGATTGCCTTGATTGTACGGACGTCAGCACAAAAACTGTGATATATGCTACGGTAATTGCTGTAGGGGAATAATTAGTGCTGTTCGGATGTGGATTTGTGATAAGCAGCTGTCTAAGGCAAGAAGTCTTGAGCTATACGTGAATAAATGTATTGTAACAATCTGCATGAAGACTAAATCCCTTTACATAAGCCCCTACGAAAGACAAGTACGATGCCATCAGAGAATGTTTTTATGAGCCCCTCGACAAGACATATGAGCAATTCCCTAACCGCCTAGTACGAGTTCTACGCCAGGATAGGAAAGGATGACATCTTTGGCAGGACAGTTGATAAGCATAACCTACATGACACAACATTTGGTAACAGACTTAGGTTTATTGACTTTTGATCACATTCCGATGCATTCCACCAGTATTCCCAACGTTCGAATGTTCCGCCCAGCTTTAACCTAGTTGCAATCAAGGTTTGTATGCCGGTTTCTCAAGCGCCTCAACAAAGAAGAACTACTGTGAGAAGGTATAACGTAAAAGGGTTGCAATCCAAAGAGTTCACCAGAATCTTCGTCGAGCACGTATCCCGAAATCTTTCAACAACTTCTACATCGCCAGCATCAAGTACCGAAGAGTACCCAGAATTGATGTGCTGGGTTCCACCCTCCCAACACCAAAAAGTCCCTTATTGATGCTGGCAATCACAAATCAGCGCTAGAACAATGTAGGAGAGACGCTCGTGGGCCCTATGAACAGAGATGTGAGAAAAAGAAGAAAAAAGAGCACAATAAGTGCACCATCAATCAATGCACTCCAGAAATAGCATATCAAAGTCGTACCAGCAGGCAAACAGAACGTGTCAAGATGAAGAAGGATGAAAGTGTATAGAATCACTTTCGGTTCTGAGAATATGGAAAAACTTTTTAGCAGATTGTAGAACGGCTTAGAAGCCCAATATACCACCGTCAGCCAAGGTAGATAATTCAAACGTAGACATTGATAGTCAAAGATGTTGTTAGCCTCACCAATATGAAGTAAGGATAGCAATCAAAGCAGCTGGTCTTGACGGCCTGTCGGCTGAGGTATTCGAAGCTGCTAGAAATGACTTTTGGTACCATCAGTGTGGTCCACGTATGACCGCATTTATAGAGCTGTATAGAGCCATGTCTAGTTTTACTATCTCTGCCGAGCTCTTCCACCAGTGCAGAATGACGATTGAGAACACTTGCTGATCGGTCAAAGTCGGTAACGACCTTTGATATCAAAATAGGTTTTAGTCAATATGATGTGCTGTTATGTGCCTTTTTAACATCGTAGTTGAAACAAAAGTGCAGAGCTCACAAGTGCAACTGCTTTCGATTTAGGGATACGGAAAAATTGAGAGAAGCCATCTAAATGGGCTAGGCTATAAATAAGAGCTAAACTAGGTCCCAAGAAGGGACATACAACAGCGACGTATTGAATAGAACCTCACAGTCGACAGCTATAATTTCGAAATACGAAAGGACAATACAAATTCTACCAACAGCACCTTAGCAGAAATAAAATAAGGCAATTGAGTTGTAAATGAGTTCATATTCCGAAAAACTGAGGATATAAGACCTTGATCATCGAAGTCCAGTTGTATGGGGCTGAACCGTGAATGAAAATATTTTCAGTGGTTTCGTGAAAAAATTCTTCAAAGTATATTCGGTTCCGTTTGCATTGACCAGATTTGGATAAGAAAATTTACCACACGAACTATGCGAGCTTTACAAAGACATCAACCTGGTCAAAAAACTGCGCCTTAGTCGCCTGAGATGGCTAGGACATGTATACCAGAGGGCACCAATGCTCTGGACGACAGTGTCTTCAAATCTAACCCTGAGGAACACTGCAGGATCTCACCTAAGGTGGCGCGCACAAGTAGAAGCGACTTTAACCGACTTGGAATGTCCGAGGATGGGGCTACTTGAACTTGAAAGGCTTTTAGTTAAAACCCAAGTTTAGCCCCAAGTGTAGCGCCACCAATGTTATCAAGTGAAAGATTTATACACATTTCCTCAGCTTTTGTCTTTACTATATGTAAGCTTAGACACTCGTGTCTTCTCATCTATCTTTATTTCTATCAGCAATCAGCGGTCTAAGGCTGGTACTATCCGATTAAAGTGTTTTGGTGGATCTTGGAAGGCTTTCCGATTTCTTGTTATTTAAGTGAGAGTTTCGCGTCGATTATGAAATCACTTCAACGTTGGTTGCGTTTTGAACAACTTCATGAGCCGAGTGTTTACCAGCGTTTCCAAGACTTTGGGAAGAACAGTACATCCTTATCCATTAGGTTTGTGGGAAAATGAAGTCCAAAATTTGACTTAAACGTTGATTTGAAAGTTTTTTAGCGGCGAGCTGGAAATTTTTTTTTAAAGACTTTTCGGGCCGGAAGTTTGGGTTCGCGGCATTTGACTCATCATCGCCATTATACAGTTTGCAGAAATGCACTTTCTTAATACTCAGCATCCACTGCAACTCCAGTACGATGTTTCCTTATTTGTCTCTACACGTTTGGATCAGTGGCACGTTTTTTTAATCTTTTAATAAAATTTCTGAATTTCATCTAGAGTACCATCTCTCTATTTTCTAGACCACCTACTTCTCAAACTTCATTTTTTTCCTACTAAGAAGCCGATGTTCGTTTCACCTCTTCTGCTCATAAAGCTCATGAGCAGCTCTTGTCATACTATGTAGCGCCGCTTTGTATGCATCTTCCTTAGCTGCATATGCTTGACAGCTTGTTGTTTCAAGGGGTTTATTTCTTATGGTCAAGTGAAAACCAGCACATCAGAGGCTGCTACTTTGATTGCTCTTTGGCAGTGTTGCCGCTGGTTTTTGACACTTGATACTGGGGGCAGAAAACCTCTTAAGAGATTGAGGAAGACTCGATCGGATTTGGACATCTCTTGTGATTGAAGCCATCTTGTCTTTGACTAGTTTTTGCAATGTTTGGGAAACCCTCAATCGCACAAGTCGGTGTCTGCTGCTCGGAATATTCGGACATCCAGAGTACTGCCTTTTGCCATTTAAATTGCCGTAGTAGATGTCGTTGTTTTCGATCCCCTTTTCTAGATAAATCGCATTTCTTGGAGGAAATTCCACGTTCATATTTGAACCATGGGTTGTCAATAATAGTTCCATCAGTGTCTAAGGCTTGTTTGCTTTTCGAAACTATTTCCTTGACCGTTCACTTACTCCAGCGGCACAACTTCCAACGTGGAGGGCCAGTTCCATTATATAGCAGATACCGCTTGGGAGTGTAAGCGCCGCCATTAGTTCATTGAGGGCTCATCCGTCACCATCTCTGGGAGTAACCTGAGTACGGTCTAATTTAGGTTATTCGGGGAATTTATTTTGTCCGTTGTACTGTTTAAAGTGCTGGTTTTTTTTTATCCCCTGGTTAGCACTTACGATTATAAGTTTGGCAAATCGAGTGATAGACATAGACCGGCTAGGTTTGTGCCACTGAAGGTTTGCATTTTCCAAATCCACCGTCGTCTAGATACTTGTTTCGTGAGAAGGGAGAGGAAGGTTGAACCATACTGCACATACACATCAAAAAGCACTCCACTAATAACAATCCCAGAGTCATATTTCCGGACAATATTGCTTTCTTGGTAGAGCGCACCATGGCATTATTTTTAAGCACTGAAGGAAGCTAAGGCAAAAGTTCTCATTGCTCCACCAAAGACTCCGAAGGAGCCTTTACCAGATTCAACAATAAAATATACAACGAATAGAACCTTCGCATTAGTCGCTTTAAATATCTCGAACATATGGATTGTAATAGTCAAAGGTCTGACATAAGGAATTTGAAGCAAAGTATAGGTATGTTTGAGTTTGTTGAAAAGAATATTTGTTTATAGCAACAATCTGTGGCATTCGATGTAAAGGAGCTATAGCCCAGTTGCATCAGTTAAGTAAGTAACAAGAAATTTCGAAGTTCAAAATCATTAAGTCCTTCATACCACTCGCTTAGTCCACCACCACCTTCGAGCTTACTATACCCGTAAATATCTTAAGCAAATTGCAATTAAATTAAAATATTCACCTTTCCCCCAGAGCTGCTTGGCAAATCAAAAACTTTGAATTCCCTAATCAAAACCCCAAATCGACAGTCTTTCCTCGTACAGCCCCTATAGGCATTCGCAGTGTGTGCTCGTGTCCTTGTTGCATATGCCATATGAATATTAACATCGAAATCTGATACCCGGAGACTCAAACCCCTATCACTGCATCTTGATAGCTATCACTATACAAATAATCACTTTTGGGCCCTAAGTCCTTTTAACTATCTTCACACACGAGAAACCACAACCAAGTCCACGTTAAAATCCGCCCTCCCCGGCACATGAAAGGAAAACTTTAATAGATTTAGTTTTAGGCAACCTTTCGTCTTATGGTGATATGCTACTTACTACTATGAATGCCGATATGTTTCCCAAACATTTCCCAAAACGTATTACAAAATATTTTCCAAGAAAATTTGAATAAACATGTGTGGATAGTTTAAGTACACAATCCGCTCTTCACTTCACTTTCTTGGGTGAAAGTTATGTACCTTAAACTTCAACTCCGGTGTGTGTTCATGAAGGTATCCTTCAACTTAATCTATTCAAGATTTTAGTATTTATTCTGAACCTGATCGCACAGATTCTACACATACGAGTACAGAACCCAAAAAAAAAAAAAAAAAATCTTCGGATACTTTCACTTTGATTCACTTAATAGAATGCCATAGGACTATTGGCCCACAAAAACGCAAGGATGGGTTGAACCATTTTATATGAGTAGTTGTTGAAATGTAGTCTGGAAGTCCTTTTCTTTCAGCCAAGCGACCATTAAAAAAAAGCAATAGACTCGGCAAGGACACGGGCATGGGAGCGGGCATCATCAGACTTGTGAAAGAAACTTTCTCGTAGACGAAACGAATTTGTCAGATTCCGCCGTCTATGTCGTCTGGATTTCACTTGCAGCAATTCCGGTGTTAAAGTTTTTTCTCTATACATCTTCACCCACACACTCAGAAACATATGTACGAGTATAATATATATATATATGCAGACAAGCCTCCGAGGATAGGAATCTTATTCTTTTGATAGGATAAGAAACTTTTGCACCCTGAAAATGAAATTTTCCTCCAACTAAGGATCTAAAGATGTCTCGATGCGTTGCCATAATGATGGACAACGAGCGAACATATTCTTACAACCGTTAGAGACTGGTCGGAGCGCAAGGATATGAACATTCTTCAGTTCCAGCTTCTGCCTGTTCCTACACTACGAGTAGAGCTGTTGGAAATAAGGATGTTAACTTTAATTTGTATCTTTTGGATGGAATCTTTTCGTCATTTTCTTTCTTGTTGTGTATGTACGAGTATGTCCTTAGGGCGATTTTAAACTTTTGTATGACGTTATAAGAGATTTGTGCTGATCGGTTTGTGGAGTGATGCTTTGGAAAGAAAGTTTTTAGGGCGCAAATAATAAGAACCTATGGCTGAGACTGGGGGCACGGGCCGGGGCATTTGAGGCATTTAGAGTTGGGTTATTAGTTTAACTTCTGGATGCAGTCAGTTGGGACATAATTTTAAGTTATTTTGGGTTGAAGCCTAGTGACTGGAAACGCTGCTTTCTCTTGGATTTCCTTCGTTTCATTCGGTCTTTGCCAAAGGCCAGGAATGAATTAATTGCTGTAGGAAGTTGTTCCATGGCCAAGAGGGTATCTTAGAAGGAAAACATTTCTGGCACATAATTGTGTTTGAAAGAATTTATTAATCTTTATTTTGGAATGCATGATGAAGTAAATCGAAGAATTTCCTCAAAGAAGAGGTTTAGTAGAGAATGCTAATTAAGAAAAAGTTTTAGGAGCCCCGAAGAGCTCATCGAAAATAAGCAATACAATTTATACAAATGAGAAAAATATTTGTAGCTCATTTCATTGATTAACAGTTCGGAGGCATTCAACAACTGAAATCACAGGTGGCAGCAATTTAAAGGATACTGTCGGAACATTATAACGCAGTCGTAGTGCACCGAAACATCTTCTTCTTCTTATTCTTCTTATCCTTTTATTAACCCTTTCCTCGTTATACGAACTTATGCGTAACAAGTTTCCCATTTTTACTGCATCGCTGCTGCTCCGCTTATGGGGTTGGCTAATGTCGCAGACCGCAGAACGCGTCTACATAATGCTCGGTCCTGGATCGCTTTAGTGGTTAGCCCCAGGCGTTGTTGCGCATTTGCCATCTGAGAAATCCAGGAATTCTTTTTCCGACCTCGTTTTCTTATAGTTGGAGTGACCGTAGTTTAATCGGATTTTCCGCAGATCTTATTTGAACGTGGCAATACCAGCTTACTCTATTCGCCTCAAGCTGTTCGGTTACCGAATTCTTTATACAAGACTTCCTCTTATACGCGCAGATCTAATGCAATCGCGCTTAGTGACTCCACTAGACATCCTTAACATTTTCATTTCCGCTGCCGTCATTTTGTTTTTAAACGCTTCGTACATTGTCCAGCACTGTGAACCGTATATAAGAGCTGGTCTAACAACCGTGGTGTAGAGTTTCCCCTTTAATTTAAGTGGAAATTTTCGGTCGCAAAAGATTCCCGAATTTTCCCGCCATTTCATCCATCCCACACTCACTCTGTGGTTTATGTCGTCGTCACATTTCGCTTCCATGTTAACGATTGATCCTAAATACTTAAAGATAGTGCTTTTCGGAAGCACTATTACGTCTAACATTATATCTGGAACAGGTCGCAACGGATGAGCAAATGGGCACGTCAAATGCTCCGTCTTTGAACGACTTATTTTAAACCCGTTTCTCTCTAGCGCATTTCTCCATGAATCTAAGGTATTCTGTAAGTCTTCGACGTTATCGCTAAGTATAACTGTGTCGTCAGCCAAGAGAATTGGCGTTACATTTGGTTCCGCATACAGTCTTTTAAAAGATAGTCGAATACTACGTTAAAGAGGAAAGGGCTAAGTACGCTTCCTTGATGCACTCCGACATTAACGGGAAATTCTCTCCATAGTCCAGCAGAGCTTTTGACCGCAGTTTTCACGTTTCCGTACATGTCTTGTATTATTCTAACATTTGTACGTTTCCGGTACGTTTTGAGACCTCAGCGCGGCCCATATGAGATCCCTAGGCACTCGATCGAATGCTTTCTCGAGGTCGATAAATACCATGTGTAAATCCTTAGACGAATCTCGGTGCTTTTCCATTATTATTCGTAGGCTTTGGATAGCGTCCACCGTCGATCTTCATTCAACAAATCCACACTGACTATTGTCGAGCTTTATTATTTGCCGAAGACGTTCGTTTAAGACTCTTTCGACGATTTTCATTGTGTGTGACATAAGCTTGATTGAACGGTAGTTGTTGCATTCTCGAGTGTCGCCTTTTCCTTTGTATAATGGAACCAAGATAGTGCCGCAGTGCGTCCCAGCTTGTCGTAAGAGGCAACTAAGTGGGACACCAATCATATACAGGCAACTATGACACCAAAAATGAGCCTGTGACACTTTAACACCTTAAAACTTTCCCACAAGTTTGTATGCAATCAGTGGGTTCCCACGTCTGGAGACTACCGGTGGGGTAAAAGAACAGTCAATCAATTCGAAATGTCAAACCACTCAAACTTTAGATACTCGTACACTGCATGGAAATGATCGTAGTGCACCGAAACATCACTCTTTAATTTATATTGTTCTGGCCAAATGCCCGTGGTGCTATCAGTAGCTCCAAACTTTCAGCTATAGAAACGGTGTCACTATAAAAACTAATCAGGCTTCTTAATGGACCCAAGGCTTTGGTTTAAAATAAACGTTCATAGGGACGATTTGCATGCACACGTTTCAGTCACATAGAAATGGTATCGCTGCGACAGCTAGCCAACTACTTAAGGTTCATAGCATCGGTGCACCCGATAATACTACTTTAACGACACGAAGAACTACTTACTTACCGTATACACAAACCATTTGAGACCAAAAACCCAGATCTATTGATATTTTAAAGCGCCATCTTGTTCTTCGCTAAGGAATTTTTGATATAATTGTTACAACGAATTTCAAAATAGTTCAACCATCAACAGATCAGTGCCCGCTGTCTCTGTGACAACAAGCCATACATGATTATGACCAAGGTTTCGATCCCAAGTGCAGGGTAACACTATGGCAACAAGCCGCATGTTACCTGTTGTGTATGAGCCAATTTTTGATATTCTGCTCTGATGTGAACCGTATTTCAGTGAGGGCGTTCTGCATCGACCGGAACAAATGGTAGTCAGAAGGGGTAAGGTCTGGGCTATAAGGCGGGTGGGGGAAGACTTCCCATCCACTGTTTTCCAAATAGTTCATAACCGGAATAGGAACGTGGGGCCGAGCGTTGTCATGATGGAAAATTATTGCCTCGTGTCTGGTCGCATATTCCGGGCGTTTTTCGGCCACTGCTCTCTTCAAACGGATTAATTGTGTTCGGTAGCGATGTCCATTGATGGTTTCATCCGGTTTTAGTAGCTCATAATACAGCACACCCATCTGATCCCACCAAATCCCGTTGATTTGGCTGGTTGACCGAGTTTCACATAAGATTTTTGCGCTTGGGGTTGTCGTAATGGATCCATTTTTCATTACCAGTAACAATCCGATGCAAAAATGACTTCCTTTTGTGGCATTCCAGCAGCATTTCGGACATGCAAAACCGCCTTTCGACGTCTCTCGGCTTGAGTTCATGTGGAACCCAATTTCCTTGCTTTTGGATATATCCAGCTGCTTTTAAACATTTTGATATGGCTGCTTGAGTGACACCCAAAGATTCTGCGAGCTCTTCTTGTGTTTGGCAACAATCTTCATAGAGTAATGCTTCCAGTTCTTTATCTTCAAACTTTTTTGGCTGCCCAGGACGTTCATCCAATCTTCCAAGCCAAAATCACCACTTTAAAATCGTGCAAACCACTTTTGGCACGTTCGCTCAGCTAGCGCATGTTCACCATAAACTTCCACCAAAATACGATGACTTTCGACAGCAGTTTTCTTCATATTAAAATAATGAAGAAGAACTCCCCGCAAAAACACTTTTTCAGGCACAAAGTTCGATATATTTGAGTGAAAAAGATTATTGTTGTTTACGCTTCAAATGAATGACATATACTGAAATGACGTACAATGACAGTAGCTTTCCAACGCATGCTCCAATGGAATAATACAAGTTACGCCATCTCTTAGCAAACCGCAATTATAGACCCAATATCCTTTAAAATGAAATTTTGAGTTTTAACCGCCCTTTCAATACAAGTTGAGCCACTGTGCATCGGCGTGCTCAAAACAAGGCCAATTACACATTCACCGCATTCGTTCATTTCATGTGGATTCTCCATTTCCCAGAAATGCAAAATTTGTTTATTTACATAGCGGAAATGGGCTTTGTCGCTAAATATGATTATGGATACAAAATCATCCTTTTCTTGCATCAGGTTTAGCAGAGCATGGGAGTAAGTTAACCTGACTTGACGGTCAGTAGGCAGCAATTGGTCAACAGTTTGCACACTATAGGGAAACATCTTCAAGTCTTTCACCAAAATTCGACGTTATGAACGTCTGCTGATGCAAAATTCTGTGCATCGTTGTCTCGTTGATATTTGTGGACTCTCTCGGACATCGTCGGGAGATCTGGCTTCAAGATACGTCCCAAACAGTCGTTTTCTACCCGTGTACCATAGCCGATCAGCAATGATCTTCTTCTGTTAGATTTGCTGTTTGAAAATCAACTCGATTACGCTCCAAACACAAATCTGCATCACCAAAACTTGGAGATTTTCAAAAATCATCGATTCATTCTCATCATCTCAATATCGCTTTCTCTTCGATTTACTGAAATTATATCTGCGAAATAATTTAATGAGAAATCTTTGCGTCTGCACTTCTCAAACACCCACAGTACTTAACCTCAGTCTCCTCTGAGATTATTTTCTCAACAAGTATACCACTTGGGTTATTGCCCCAATTCTTGTTAAGAATCACTTCAATCAAGTTGCACAAAAGCCGACTAAACTGCATTTGCATCAGAAACTGTGCAAAGAAACATATTTCTCTCAAAGACAGAACCCTTAAAGCAAAAACGACAAAAGAATTTTCTCTGATAATGAATAAAAATTCAAATAGCTCGCTAGACTTCATTGAAAATGGAAACTCACTGCCTCGCCACAAGGCTTTGCCTCCCGAAGGATATGATGCAAAAACATCAATGAAGAAGCAGTAGCATCAGGATAAGATAACCCACGCCAGCACAAACGAAGCATTTTAAATCAAGTGGAGTTCAATGAAGACCGAATAACAAAGGCTGGGTTGGCTCAAGTGCTGCGCCCAGAAGCACATAACCAAATAAGTTGCATAGAAATGGTGCTAACCGTTTAGGTTGTAGTACTTTCCCCTTTATCTTCTTGAAATTGGGTCAATTTAAAAAGATGCATCTGTGAACACTATACGATTTTGAGGATACGTTATAGGTAACCCTAGAAGGAATTAAACAAAATTGGAACCGAATCAGTTTAAAATCAGAATTTTCTTAGGATGCAAGAGATTCAACTACAATTACAATCAGATTAATGTCGACACTGACGAACCCTGAGGAAGATGCCTTCAAAGGAATGAAAAAATGTGTTGCTACGGTACCGCCACAATGAAAACAAAGAGAATTTATTCTCCTTTGTCTTCTCGTCTATGTGTTTTTATTTACATCAGAAATGCGACACAACAGTTTGTTATTCGATCCGATAACTAGGATCTTTCTTTTATACATATGTTAACCGGAAGGAAGACCCAAAAAGAAGAAAGAACATCAACGTCGCACAAGGATAACGCGATACAGATACTATATTCAAAAGAAAGGAGAACAAAATAAAAGGAAAAATTGATGGAAATTCCTATCCAATTACTGTGAAGGATCAAAATATTGTGCCCCAAAGTTAAATTGACACCAAGAGGCACCTTGTAACTCGAGTCCTTTAACAAATTGGAATCAACTGCAATTTCTTTGCTAAAGACCGTGAGTAGTAGTAGTAGGAATTGGAATATGAGGAGTACGGATTTCTGCCATTAGTACTTCACACTCCTAGTAGAAAATAAATATGCTTCTGGTGTTAGCTCAAGGGTCCTCATCTTCATAATCATTGACTCCATTGTCATTTTTCTCAGGTGAACACCACACCGTACACTACTCGTATAGTACATTGGTGTAAAAAAATTTTAGATTTTTCCTATTTCCCATTGAAAATAATCCTTCAAGTGGTGTAATAGCTCTAAAGGAAATGTGCGCCAACTTAAGTGCCAAGGAAGGGCAGAGAAAAATTATTCAAGAGCTTTTGTTTGAAGATGCTGCACATTTCGGTGAAGGTGATGGGGACGAAATACTCGTAGCAGCGAATGAAGGCGTGTACGAGAGTGAAAGTAAATGATGGTAACGACGATGCATGCAAGGACATCGTTTCGCTTCTTTTTGTTGGCATCTTACAGTTCAAGTGGACAAATAAAAAAGGCAAACAGTAAAGGACGCCTGATTGGGGAGGTTGAAAAGGAACCGACATACTTGAAGCCCGAATGAGCTGGGATCAAGTCAATGAGAGGATGCTGACACTGTTAAGAGGATCATGCAAAAATTTACTCTTGATAACTTTGTAGGTGTAAAAAAAGAACGCACTTTGGGTTCGAAGAAGTGGTTCTTGAGATGGTGCTTAATAATTTCCGAACTTAGGGAAGGAAAGTACTCAATGTAGTTGGCATTGAGAGCGAAATTTTAGAACGTGGACAAGTTCAATATTTGCAATGTCGTGAGTGCAGAAGCGATAATTAAGCTGTCAATTTTTTTTCGACTTTGGTAAACATGTTGGGCTGATTATGACAATGATGCAAACGACATTGTTGCTAAAATTCGAAATACTCGTAGTTTTGGATTTTGTTTAGTTTCATCAGGCCAAATAGCTTTACAGCTTCCTAAAAAAACAAAAACCCTTCTGATCCAAAGGTACTAAATGGAAGTGTTTTGATAGCTGCGTGACCATCGAGGTACAAATATGAGAAAGTATTTACTCATACACAGCGGTGAATAAGGAACAAGTATTTATGGTTTCAAAATTCGTAAGTTCTTATGAGAAAAACAGATAAAGACAAGGTTGTTGCCATTACATCGTTTCATGACTTGGAGGAATGATAATCTCATTGTTTGTCGCTAGCCATGCTTTCAGAAAGTCTTGATTTTGATAATTTAAGCAATACCTCTACCACTATTTTTCGAAGCATTAATGATCGTTTTTTTTTATTCTTATCATAATGAACGTAACTCTTTTTTAATTGTACATCGAAATATTCGTAGTTTGCGGAAAAACTTTGATGTACTAGTATGCAAATTGAAAGTACATATTTACTAACCGTTTTTATATTTGGATTTTTGCTTGGTTACTTTCTTTTGCATTTACTAATGAATCTTATTCTGCAGGTAGATTTGGAGTTTTTGTTTGTGAGTCGTTCGAGTTTGTGGCAAATTATCACAGTTGGTCTAGCGCTGACGTATTAAAAATATCTGTCAAAGTATGTGATAAAATCTTAAACTTTGTTTGTATCTATAGATTGCATTCTCAAAATAGTTGTGTGATCCTCGATGAATTCCCAAATTTCACTGGTCAACAGAAAAAATAACTTTTGCATGTAACATGAAAACTTTTCTCTAGTTATGTTTAGGACAAGGATAAGGATGCTAGAAATAAAATTAAAATGCTTTAAATACTAAAAGTTTTTTTTGTAATACCATTTTATAACATATTAGAAATAATTTTGAATTTTTATCAACAAAAAGAAGTTATTTCGATTCATTGCAACATTAATATGAATTTACTTTGATGATTTTCGTCTGTATTTTGCTTCAGGAACGTCTCGTTTTAATGTCCAACAGTAATCTGCTAACATACGTGGGCTCCACTTGCCCTGATATCGTTTTTCTATGGTAGAAATGTCTTGATGGAATCTTTCACCATGTTCATCGCTGACAGAACCCAAATTATTAGGGAAGAAGTCTAAATGTGAATGAAGAAAATGTATTCTCAACGACATATTACAGCCCAAAGCCTTATAAGTAGATAAAAGCTCCGCGATAATACATTTATAGTCACTTGATCGATGATTTCCCAGAAAATTGGAAGTTACTTTCATGACAGATTCCAGATTCCCAAGCTGATTTTTCTAAATAACTAAGCTTTTCTTTAAATATATCATCTTTCATCAATTGCCTGATTTGAGGGCCAACAAATATGTCCTCTTTAATTTTTGCTTCACTCAGCTTAGGAAATTTTTCTTTCAAATATAAAAAGCCTTCACCACTCCTGTTCATAGCTTTCACGAAGTTCTTCATATACTTCATACACCCATATACCCAAGCTTTATGTGTAAAGATAAAAATACATCTTCAGGCTGCACCAATGGAGGGTTTTTAATATTTTTTTGTCCTGGAGTAAGAGATTGCCTTTTGGGCCAGTCTTGCTTAATATAATGATTTTTTCGGTCTCTGCTATCCCACTCGCAAATAAAGCAACACTATTTTGTATACCCCAGTTGTATTCCTAAAATTAGAGCAATCACCTTCAAATCTCCAGAAATTTTGCATTTGTGTTCGTTATACGTTATACGCAAACGATTTAAGGAAAATGAGCTTCGGATATGCACGTGGAATGTTAGATCCCTTAATAGACCACGTGCAGCCGAGCAACTAGCGGAGGCCCTAGACTACTGCAAAGCAGACATAACCACCATCCAAGAAATGCGATGGGATGGGCCGGACAAAAAGAAGATGAAAGACTGCGATATCTACTACGGCAATTGCTATCGATGGCAAAAGCAGCGCTTATTTGGATACGGATTTGTTATCGGAGGCAGACTAAGACAAGAAGTCCCCAGCTTCCGGCATTTGAGCGAGCGTCTCGTAGCAATCCATATCAAGGCTAAATTCGGCAACGCTAGCCTTATATGCGCGCACGCCCCAACAGAAGAGAAAGAAGACGACACCAAGGATGCCTTCTATGAGCTCCTTAACAAGACCCACGAGCAATGCCCTAGCTATGACATTAAAATTGTCCTCGGTGATTTTAATGCAAAGCTAGGAAGAGAGGGTATCTTTGGTGGAACAATCGAAAAATATAGCCTGCACAACACCACCTCCGATAACGGATTCAGGCTAATCGACTTTGCGGCGGGGCGAAACATTGTCGTGGATAGCACGCGGTTCCCACATCTCGACATACACAAGGGGACTTGGAGAACTCCTGATCAATCAACAGTCAACCAGATTGATCACATTGCGATCGACGCAAGACACTCCTCCAGTATTATGGATGTCCGTACGTTCCGAGGAGCCAACATCGACTCGGACCATTACCTTGTTGTAGCCAAGGTACGGTTGCGGATATCTCAAACTACGACAAGACAAACTCATGCTGTGAGAAAATTCGATGTCAGACGGCTACAATCGCAAGAGATCGCCAAGTCCTTTTCCGATCGAGTGTCTCTTAATCTCTTAAGAGGTCCAATGCCGCCAGCATCAAGCATCGAAGACCATTGGAAACACTGCCAAAACGCCATCAGAGATGCTGCTTCTGATGTGCTGGGTTTCACTCGTCCACCACAACGAAACACCTGGTTCGATGGTGAATACCGGCAAGCACATGTAGCTAAGCAAAAAGCACGCAATGCGGCACTGCAGAAAAAGACCTGAGCTGCTCATGAGCTCCATGAGCGGAAGAGGAGAGACGAACACCGGCTTCTTAGGAGAAAGAAGAAAGAGCATGAGAAGCGCGCGATCGAGGAAATTGAGAGATGCTACTCCAGGAATGAGGTTCGGAAGTTTTACCAAAAGGTAAAAATTACATGCTGCGGAAACAAACCCCGAATCGAAGCCTGTAGAGATGAACAAGGAAACATCGTAGTAGAATCGCAGTCGATGCTGAGGATTTGGAAAGACCATTTCTGCAGACTGTATAACGGCGATGACGGACCAAATACCGCTGTCACGCTTCAAATAATTAGAGAGTTCCTATACCGCTTTAAAGTGGAATGGGCCGGAGGAGGAAGGCAGCAAAGCTTATACCAGCACTTCGTCTAAATGTATGGATAATGTTCTAGCTACCACGTTAGTATCGGCTTGGGTCATTTTCTGTCAAAGGAGAGCTACTCTGGCAGCGTAGTTCGAAAACATCACCTAGACGACACATACTCGAAAACAGACATTGCAGCCAATTGCCGATATTTTTGCCAATATATCCCTTCTAAGTCCCAACAACATACATTCTGCGTGCACTTTTCATCGTTTCAATTGTAGCAGGTAATTTCTATGGCAAAGATTTGGATGAAACCTTGACCGTTGTCTATCGGTCGAGTGGCAAGGTCGAACAAATATCCATAACTTCAAATTATGGATATTTAGCAAATGTCAAGCCACTACCCTTTCTTTGATCGAATTTGGACGAACCCGATCGAAAGCAAATGTGCGAACGATTTTCGCAGAAATCGTTGGACCGATTCAAAAGGGATCCGATTAATTTTAAACTGCGATTTCTCACCATGGATGAGGCATGGGCCCACCATTACTCGCCAGAGATGAAACTGCAGACGAAGCAGTGGATGGAAGCTGATGGGTCATCGCAAAGAAAGCGAAGTGGGATGTGAGAGGGAGCCTTCTAATTGATTAACTTAAAAAAGGCAGAACTATTACAGGCGGATATTATTCCATCTTGACCAGCTGGATTCGCGAGGAGAGGCCTGGGATGAAGAAGAAAAGAATAATCTTTCACCAGGATAATGCACCTGTATACCTACAAGGGTTGGTGATGGAAAAACTGTGGGATTTGGGGTACAATTTGCTTAGCCATCCATCTGTTCCCAAACTTGAAGGCATTCGTGTCTGAGAAGCACTTCGGATCCAATGAAGAAGTTGTTGCTTGAGCCTGGGTTCTAAAAGTGAAACGGGAAAAAACCTCTTTGCCAATATCATATCAATGCATTGCTATTGAAAAGGCGCTAATCTTAGCAGGAGTACTATGAAGAAGGTTGACTGCGCACGATTACAATTTGGAAAGCCTGTTAGTATTCGGTCAATTGTTTTAAAAATTTATAAGAAGTCCAATGTTGCCAACATCAAACATAAGACCAATGTCGACATTGTGAGCAAGAGATACCACATGGGATGTGCTCGATCAACCAGACCGCCACATCGAAACGTTTGGTTTGACGAAGAGCATCGATAAGTACGTGCAGTTAAGGAATAGGAGTATAAGGGGGTGCTATTAAAAAGGAGAAGGAGCACCGGATTTTCAGCAAGGATAAGAAGTAAGTAGAGATGGGTTAGACCGAAGGTATGGAAAGGTGCTCTTGCGGAAACTATGTTCGAGAGTTCAACCAAAATGTGAAAACAGTCTAATAAAGACACAAATATCGGATAAAACAGATCCATTAATAGAGAAACGTAAAAGTAAAATCACGCTCAGCCATGACACAATCGGGACCTTTGATGTTGAAGAAGGAAATAGACAAAACGATGCGCTGTCATACGACCTTTTAAACATCTTTCTTGAAAAAATATTGTAAAATTCCCGTGCAAGCCCAAAGGGAACAATCTTTCAGAAGTCCGTCCAATTACTCTCTTACGCCGATGACATTGACATAATCGAAAGAAAACAGCGTGATGGCAGTATCACTTTGACGACTATTGAGGCGGAAGTGGCGAAAATGGGCTTAACATTCAACGAGGGCAAGACCGAGTATATCCTGTTTGCTAGAAAGTACACAGAACGTAACGCGCGATATACATAACTTTGAAGAAGTTAAAGACTTTGTCTACCTAGGCTTCGCTATCAATTTAACGACACTGGGGTTGCGATCAAATGACGAATAACTGTTGCTAATCGTCACCAAAATTGACCCTATATAAAACCGAAAAGGATTCGAACGCGCTCCCGAGGGACAGTGTAGTAGAGGACGACTGCAACTCAAAAGGTGTACGCAAGTAGAAGGGGACCTTAGCTAATTCAACATAAGAACTGAAGGCAGTTAGCTTAAGGGCAAGTTAGTTGCTAATGCTTGTTGTCTGAGGCTCGGATCCATCCTGGATTGCAGCTCCACCTCAAGTACGAGTATGTAAGTAAGCAGACTCGTCGTAGGAGCATCTGGTTAGATGAGGCCTGGTCAGAGGAGCTGAAGTAGGTTTTACGGCGATATCGTATTTGTGGGCCTTTCAACACGGAATTATACTACTAGTTCGTGGCCAGCTAGCTTTAGATCTGAGTGATGTGAGAGATTTAGCGGAAATCCATCTGTGTTACACCAAGTTCAAATCAATTGGCGTCTGCATTCAGACTGAAACAAACTATGTTTTCTAACATCTGTGTGTTGTATTATAAATGAAAGCAAGTACCTATAACTTGCAATCAACTTTATTCCCGAAGGACATTACTTCTAAAATTAGCACTTCTATGCAAAATATGAAAGATGAAATTATTAAAGGTTATTATTCGTAGAGAGCTTTAACTCAGATAGTTAGAAAATATGTAAGTTTAACTAACTTCTTAATTGATTGTTCAATGTGACACTGATCTGGTTAAAAAGTTTTCAAAGCAAACAAATTTGAACCTCCACAATGGCTAAAAGGACTCGCTTAATATGTGTAGACTCATTAAGGGTATCTTCACTAAGACAAATGTCCTGTAATAATATGCTAAATCTTGAAAATGTAACCCAAAACTTAAATCCTCACCAAAAACCGTCCCCAACTCTTATCGATTTCATTCAACTTTTACCAAAATAAGTAACTAAATTCATGGTGTATCTAGTATCTGCAATATCTCCCAGAAGAAAGAAATGAAAGAGGATGTGTCATATCCACTTATCCCCATAGCTCTTTCATACTATCCATTCGACACCCTAAACAGTCCCGCACAAAATGAATTATTATTCCATCGACCTTTTTGCCTGAACTAAAGCAAATAGACTCATCATACGAATACATAACATATATTGTTGCCGTAATAAAGTGAAAAGGATCTTACCAGCCTTGAGCTCACTTGTGAATAAATTATCCACAAGAACAACGTAAAAAAGGATTACCACCCTCATCTACGGCTTTATGCTGTTCTGTTCTCGATCTTAATAATTAATTATCCTCTCAGGACATTCTTTCTTTCGTTTTCACCCCTCTGCTGCAAATTTTTTCTTTTTGTCGCAAAACTCAATCACCAGACCTGGCCTTTGGTATGAAGTCTCTCTATATGACTCCCTCGTTTAAGCAGCTTTTGTGCACCTAACATTACTCGTATTTTGTTATCCTTTTCCCTTTCTCAATCTAATATTTGGATTAGAGTACCATTGAGTTATATGGGCTCCTCCCACCCACATTACTCCCTCTTTCACATCCGGATATTATCACCACTTCAGTGAGTTAGAAGAGGTCCTTTAGCCAGACCAATGCCAAGTACGTTCAACAAACCTACGGATATACGAAAAGAAACAGGACACAGACAGAGACGGGACTTGGAACTCTGTATTTTATTGGCACTTGGCATGCAATAGAAAGCTATATACCATATACCACTCACACACGCGTACTCAGTCAAGCGAGACATGGAATTTCTTTAAATAAAATTCGCATTAAGCGGAATTTTATTGTTGTCCTGGATAAATTGTAATGTGTGCATAAATTCCCCAGGAGGATGGTATGTCCTTTCTTTCTTTTTTTTGGTCTAATGTAGCTAAATCTTTTTCTACGTCTAACCGGTCAATGTATGCATGTCGCCGTCTTAACATCGACAACGACAGCGACATGCAGAACAAGCTGCTCAGCTTCAAAATGCCTTGTATGAATATATCCTGGAAGTTCAGTTTTCTTTGTTTACGTTTGAGCTACTTCTCGATGGTAGTCTCATACATATTGGTATTCTAACGGAATTCAAGTCGATATTGAAGGTCTTCGGGTTCACATAAATTTTCATTTCTCACCTTCGCAAGGCATTCTCAAGGATTCCTATTTTTTTTTGGGAGCTATTCTCAGGGCACAGGTACACACTAACACATAGCTGGTTTAAGGTGGTTTTGGGCTGTTTTTTTTCTTTATTCTTTTGGTAAGTGGTAGACGAAGGTGAATAAATCTCAATATCTGTTCCGTGCACACGGTTGAAGCACTCGACACTCGACACCCGGTATTCGCATGAAACCAAACTACAAGGACGACAACGATGAGAGTGCGGTTCTGAGATTTTCTCAGAATTGTTTTTACCCCCTTATCCCGACACAGGGTACAGGTATACATATTTCTTAGTGAGAGGTGAAGAGGTGAAAGGTCCTTACTGCCGAACGAGTTGTGGTTTTATAATGATGATGGCATTCTCGGGACATGTACTGGGTACACGTTCATGTGTAAGCAGGAGTTTGAGAGAATTACGAAGTACGGCTATCCAGGGATCGACGAGGGAAATACCGGTACCGGTACCAACGGCAGGATCTCTCAATAATCGTAAATATTCCGGTGAATTGTTATTTATCCGTGAAGGGTGGGGACACACTTACAAGAATTGTATGTTTGTATGTACTCATATGTGAAAGACACGAATCTAATATTGTGAAGTTGCCGCATGAGGTATGAATGAATTTCGAAAAATATGTGACACGTGGGGTTGGGGGTTCTGTTATTTGCGTGGATTACGTGGTTATGGTGTTATTATGGGCTGATTATGACGTCGATTAGAGGCGCTGAGTGAAGCTATTAAAATGGTAAACTGTCCTCTTGTGGAATGTCAACTGAGACTGGGTGAGGAAATGACAATGATTTAATCGACATTTGGGTGTAGTTTCCCTGGTTTTGAAATATTTGAAATAAGGAAGTAATTCACCCTTATCAACAGCATCTTAGAATATGAAAATGTCGCCAAGACTAAGTTACATAAACATATGCACGGAATTCGAGCTCCTCTTTCAGATCGAGTTGTCCAACTGGGTTGTCGTATACTGGTTAGCGTCTTCATAGGCGAAGGTGGTGGGTGATCGTCCATACCAGGTGAGGGTGTTGCTGTTGATTTGGACAAATCGTCCTTGTACAGAAATGCTCTCTTCAACCAATCAATTGAGATCTTCTCTGTCCGATTGAGTAACTTTACTTTGAACTATTTCTTGCTTCTTTTGAGTACCTCATAGCGACCCTCATAAGGCTGTTGAAGCAGCGATTTCACCGCATCATTACGAATGTAAACATATGTTTCCGTCTAAATATTTGGCTGCAAAAATGCTTTGATGACATTATGATGGGTAGAAGCAACTTTTGCCATCGAATGTCGCAAACCTTTTACAAACCTTGACTCGATGTATGTTGTCTGTTGGGAACCGAAAAACTCACCAGGAAGCCTCAAGGGTGTGCCGTAAAGCATTATGTCTGGCATTGACTTCAAATCCTTCTTGTATGTCGACCACAGACCAGTACCGATGGCAAAACTTCTCACCAGTCTTGCGTTTGTTAACAACGGATGGCAATTTGAAGTGCACGATGCCACCTCTCTATCATTCCATTCGCCTTGGGATAGAATGGAGTTGTCTTCAAATGTTTGATTCCGAGAAGTCGTGTTAGCTCCTTAAAGATAGTATCATACTTTCGAGTCTGTCGTAACAGCGAACAGCAAATCGCGAAATCCATCCAGCTACCTGTACCCTTGACACGGTTTGGTTTCGGCCGTGATATTCGGCAAAGATCAAGCTTCTTACCAGCGGAAAAATTAGTCGATGGATGTTATAAGATAGCGGTTACCTTGTGGTGATGGTGGCGGACCGAGGACATCAATGTGATCGAATTGACCTTTAGGCTTTGTATATGTTGTCGGTGGTTGTGCCTCTGAGTTTTGTTTTTTTGCCAGCATGGGCAAGAGTGTACGAAAGTAGCGATATCGTTTCGCATACTTGGCCATACGTAACGCTCGCTGATGACTCGTGCCGTTGCCCTTGCTCCTGGGTGTGATAAGCTGTGCAAGGATTTCATGACCATATGACGTAAAGCTTTCGAAACAATTGATCGAATTCTGCTTGTTGACACATCACAATAAATAGGTAATTTGGCTTCTGGAAAACTAAGTGGTTTAAAGGTTAGTGAATTTGAAATAAGTTTACCTGCGTTGACTTCTTCTTGAAGCTGTTCGTCACTGCTTTGCTCAGAAGCGAAATAGTCCAAGTCAATAATTTGTAAGATGACCTCTTTCACTCGCGACAACTAATCGGCTACGTTGTTGTCTGAACATGCTTTATGAACAAATAAATCGGTAACACATCTCATGGTCGTATGTGCTGTACTGCTTTTAAGTTTCAACTAGTTTTTTCGTGAAAAGCCCGGTGGTAGTGACACTCCATCGACAATCTGGTCGGCCCTCACGGCAAAATTTGAGGCGGTTAAACTGTCAAAAGCGCGCAATAATAGCTGGGTACAATAAGATCCAGCTTGGCCGTGTTTTGGAACACTTACTGGTTGCTGAGTGTATCAGGTAAAAAACGTCGATAAAAGTTGAAAATTGCCGAAAACCTCTTCAGTTCCTTGGCCTGTGTCGGCTTTCTTCTTTTCCTCCAGTAGCTTGATACTTTCACTGCCAATTTTGTGATCCAGGAATCGAATTTCGGTCTTCCCCAGTAGCTTTGATTGTAATGTTGTGAGAACTTAACATCTGCAAGACCTCACGAAGATCAGCCTCGTGTTCGCTGCTGTCGCGTGATGTCACACAAATGTCGCCCAGGTAGGGAAATGCGAAATCTTCTTAACCTCGAAGTACGTCGTGCATATGAAGCTGGAAAGTTTACCCAGCGTTACGCAATCCGAACGTCATATATCGAAATTCGAAGAGGTCAAACGGTGTGATTATGGCCGTTGTCGGAATACCGGAAGGCTCGATGGGGATCTGGTGGTATGCGCTCTGAAAAGATTTTCCGTCTATGTAGAATATCTGAAACGTAATGGATAAAGGTAACGATCGGGCATTGTTACGGAATTAAGAGCCCTGTAGTATCCATAGGGTCTCCAACCTCCGTTCGCTTTTCAGACCAGGTGCAAGGCACTCGCTCAATTACTTTTGGACGGTCGGAAAATCTCCTGCTCCATGCAGTAACGAAACTCTTCTTAAGCTGGCTTGAGTTTCGCAGCATCCAATCTTTGTGGCCTGGCGAACACAGGGGGACCAGTCATGTATGTCTATCTGGTGAATCGTCTTAGAACCGGAAATCCATTTGTTCTCGTTGAACTCAGTAAGATTTCTGTACGATTACTCTGATAAAACGACAGAAAACGGGTTGTTAGTGTTAAACGCACTTATTCTTACTTCGTTCTCCGTGACGGCCATTGCCTGCGCTCCATTGTGCGTGCTGCTGTCAATTAGATTGTTGTTTTTTAAGTCGATCAAGAGTCCAAAATGTTTAATGAAGTCCGCCCTGATCATTGGCCTGCATACATCTGCTATCATGAACCTCTATGTGTAAACACGTGATTTTGAACACCTTTGTCCCATCAATTCATTTAGTTGACAAGAGATTTGCTGATTTTGATGATAAAGTGATAACTCAGAAGTCATTGTAGAAGATGTTTCGGTTGTTTGAAGCCAAACTGATTGGTCATGCTTATTGTAATTGTTAAATTTGACGTGTTAAAGCTACCTAATTAAACTTGTCTAGCTGATTTGAAAAATGCAGTATTTGAACAACGATTTCGAGACACGAAATTTTTTTTATGACGGTCGGTACAGCTTTCGTTGCAGTAGAACTGCTGATAATTCGATAGCATGTCCTATTGAAAAGTGGAACGACTACTACTAAGCATCGCACAATTTTGCCTTCTTTGATGAATTAGAAACTACTGTTCGGAAGGTTTAACTCAATATGTTTTGGATCCGCCCAAGTCTTTATTTTTTATTCATTATAACCTGGAAACTTTTGCGACTGCCGTACATCGGCAATTTTTCTTCATAAATCTCCTTCGTTCGCGCTATGTGCTTAAGATTCCACGTACAGCGAAGCCGAAATATCGTCCTTAGTTAATATTAAAATTTGCAAGAGCTTTGGAAAACAATTGTGCCAGATTTAATGAATTTAAAATGTGTCATTGAGACTCATTGCAAACTTGCAGAACCTTTGGCTTTCTAAAAATATTATTAACGTCTTAAGCCTTGAAAAGATTAAGTCAATTTTAAGGACTTTAATCAAACGTCTTTGCCCACGCTTTCACTCACTGAAACTACAATTTGTTTTGAAGGTACGAACGTTGACGCGTTTTTGACTTCACGTCGACCACAAAAGCGAGAAAGTAGTTTTTATTTTGTTTTTTAAAGAGCTTAACATTCAAGTGGTTATGACTACACTTAAAGTGCTTGAGTACGTGTTAAGTTTTTTAGGAAAATGGGACAGAGAGAGAGAAAAAGATGTTTGGGCTTAGTGGCTATTTCTCTCCATTGGTGGCACCCAACATATAATGGAGAGACTAAATTATTGGTATAATTGGACTTGTTGTTGTAATTCTAGGCAACCATTTAACGTTGTTTTAGTTGCCGGAAAAAAAGAGTGTCCTTCGGGCACGGCTGGGATTGAATACCGAACCGTCCGATTTAGACGCCAATACACTACCACTTGTGCCGCGGCCACCCAAGTTTAAGTAAACCAAAAGCCAAATAAATAATAAAAATGCCATGTTCGAACCTTGCTGCACAAAGTGGTGAATATTGTTCAGCAAAACCCTCACTATCCCTTAATGTCTTAGGCCGAGATTCAGCTCACCAATATTTTCAATTGATGTTCTTAGAATGAAAATTATCGATTAATTAACTAAACAAATTAAAAATAGTTAGACTGCGTCTCAATGAAAATCTTGGTTCAAGAAGCGACAAAATTCGATTCGTGCAGGAACTGAAGCCGCCAGACTTCCGAATCTTTTCCGTTTTAGCCGTTAAGCTTTTAAAGAAACCAAAATATTGTTCAGTGATGAGGCGCTTTTCTAAGCTAGGCTAGGTCAATAAGCAAAGTAAAGTTTCTTTGGGCTGTGGACCAACCCAAAAAGAGTTTAAGAGCTGCCACTACACCCAGAGAAAATAATGATATATTTACTGTTGAAATCATATGTCCATATTTCTTCAAAACTGAGGCCGGCCGGAACAGAACTGTGAATAGCGCCTGTTAACGCGCATTGATAATGGACTATTTGATGCCTGAAATGCATCTAGCCTTTATTAACTCTGATAGTACTCCTACATACATACTATCTTAGGTGCAAAAATCACAAAAAAAACTATTCACGGTCATCGCGTACACCCTCCGTGCTAGATGTGTTCCATTTGGTCGGATTTTATCAATAATGAAAATTGGGTTTCAAACTTTTCTATGGCATAGCGGAATGTGCCGAATATGTGGGCAATAAATTGCTTCAAGCATAAGAAACACATTCCTTATAGAAAGCAAATTTTCGTCGTTTGGCTCAATAATTTACAGACGCTATGACGGGCTAAATCTTTCCGTTCACCTGAACGAAATTAGTTAAGATAGCAATATCTTAGCTGAAATTAAACAAGGCAATTGGGGTTGGCGCCCTGCTCTTCGAGGTATTTAAAGTGTCTGAAAATGACTTTGTGGAGAGCATACACCTTTAACTGCGCCAATTAAAGAAATATGAGTTTCCTTAACATCGCATTCAAGACTTTATCTGCCATACTGTGTGAATATCTGAAAACCTTCGTCAACAATCTTTTCGGCCCCTATCAGTGCGGTTTCGGGTCAGGAAAGTCCACCATCGACCATATATACACCTACGGTCGATCAATAACAATTCAAGAAGGCCACATCCATACATAATCTTTAAGTCGATGTTAAGGCGCATGTAACAGCATTTATAGAGACGATCTATGAAGGGTCATGCCTAGTCTTGGCATCGCTGCCAAGCTCGTCCGTGTGTGCAGAATGACGATTGAGAACACTCGCTGCTCCGTCTTTCACATCTTTCTTGAAAGAATAGTGCAAAACTCACAGGTAAACACACGAGGCACAAAGTAAATCCATTGACATAATCGGAGGAAAGTAACGTGATATTAGTTACGTGATGTAAGGACTTTGTCTTCCTAGGCTTCGCTTTCAGATCTGACAACCACACCAGCGAGGTTAAACCAAGAGATCAAATTACTGCTTCTTTGAGTTAAGGACGCAATTGACTAGCAAACATCTCTCTGGAGCAGCAAAAAATGGCCCTATACGAGTATAACACTTTAATAACCGCAGTGCCACTCTATGGCCTAGAGGCATGAACGTGCTCTTGGCTGCTTTGAGAGGAAATTTCTTCGGGTGATTTTTGGTCCCGCCTGAATAGACTGTGAGTGGAGGAGAAGATACAACCAGGAACTGTTTGGGCTGCACAATAACATCGACTAAGCCAAAAGGACAAACGACTGAGATGTCTGGGTAATGTGGGGGGAAGATGGACACCAAAGCTCCGGTCCGAAATGTCTTCGAATCTGCCCCGGAGGGACAGCGTAGTAGAGGAAAACCGCGACTCAGCTAGTATTTTCCGGGAATCTGCGTTTCGGTATTTGCAACCACTCCTGTGCGTGATAATAGAATTTGTAAAAGGTTAAACGCGTTTTTATCGATATTGCTCTTTTAATCTCCACATTGTTCGGTAGGTATACATCTTTGCGCATTTGATTTTCTGTACAGTCTGGCGTGAAAGTACACATCGATTTAGCCCAAACCAGTAAACAATTTTTAAACAATTTTACATTCAAAAGACTGCACATAAGACGCTTTTTAAAACTTTTTTATTTGAATTTATATTTGTTTCTGTAGTCTTACTGAGCGCCCTTTGTTATAGATACGTCTATGGCAAATTAAATAATTTTATTTTGTTTGCAAAGACAAAGATGTGAGAACCGAAATATAGGGTGCCTGATGATAAGTGCTACAAAAAAACGAGGTGATAACCTTTCAACTCAGCTCCATATTTTTTTACTTTAAAGATTAAGATTTAGATTTAACAAAAATTGACAATCGGGACAATGAAACTAGAATCTGGATGGTACGTCCCTATCATGCTTTGGGGCATATGATTCCCATCCAAACAGAGTTTAGGTGGACGTTTGACGGCACACATTTTTAACACTTTTGGCGAGCCTTATCATCGAGATCCTTCAGTTCGGACACAGGATACGATTGGTGCTCTAGCTGCTGCCATACAAAATAATCTCAGCGTTTCGACCCGGAACGGGAATAAGCAGACAATCACTGCACAAGGATTTCAACTTATTTGTCTTTGCAAATTGAACCCAGCAGTGCCGATTCGCTTGGAACTTGCCAGAAGCTCGTTTACATCGTGGGAGAAGACGACAACTTTTTTATGTTTGACGAGGCCCATTTTATTTGAACGGCAATGTAAACAAGAAGAATTGTCGAATATGGAGTGACTTTTACCCGGAAATACTCCAGAACTACAAACTACAGAACAGCATCCAGCTCAAGTTCTAGGGCCCATACACTACACATGCCTACATGCACAATCACGCTTTCCCTATACACTACTCATGCCAACTGTACAATATTCAGTCACAATTTCAATCTTATCTCGTTTCCACACGTGGGCTTCCATCAAAATCATCCCTTGACTGAGCAAATGTAGCACACACACCACACATACTTGCGTGCCCAAACAAGAAAATATAAAAATTTGTTGATATTGCTCATGTCGCATGTCCAAACACACAATCAACACCATACATTGGCAGTTTACATGCGCAATCACCGTATTACTGTATTCTACCACAATTTAGTACAAGTTAATCAGAAATTGGGCAGAAAATAGATTAAACCCGACCGCTTTTCTGCAGAGAAAGATAGAGTTGAAGAAAAATATGAAGCGGTTTGGGGAAAAATTTCCCATCAGCGAACCATATTACACCCTTGACAGAAACGTATGGATCTGCGATCAAACAAAGCTGGTGGCAATAAAGACATGCGACCAACAGGGATTCCAGGAAGCACTCTCGTCTTTGGGAGTGGGTATCGCAAACGTTGGCAGGTCAAACACCTACCCTTAGCCGGGGTAGGCTTTATTGCCGATATTACAATACTTTCCTTAGCAACTCCATCCTGCCAAAAACAAAATAGAACGTCAGCGAGGAATATACGCACAGTAATCACGAGATGATATTGATAGACATAGAAGAGAGCAAACAAATTAAACAACCCAAACTTACTGGCCTTAAATGGAAGAACACATTCTTTGATAAACGTACGTTTGAAGAAATAATTAATAGTTGCTGTCTGATCGAAAACAAAACAGCAGAGAATTTGGCAAGTCAACTTACACGTATTGTTACTACAGCGATGCACAAATGCCAAAAAAAAATAACTGGCAATGTGCTCGTCGAAGAATGCAGCGGTCTACAAGAAGGCCAGATTTCCATTCAAACCTAAACTCTCTTAGATGGACAAGATGCCACTAAAAACTGGGACCACAGAAATTAAAGCGACATGCTTCAGGCGCCAGTGTAATGAAGCTGATCTAAATCCTTGGGGTAGTGCATATAGGATGGAAATGGCCACAAATAACATGCCGTATTCTATTTTCCACAAAGACCACCTCTTACACATTATATCGAGGAAACGAACAGGGAAGCAGAAATCCTACCGATATCAACGAACGAACTGATCAAGGCATGCAGAAAAATAGACTATAAAAAGGCGCCTGGACCCGACAGAAGCAGCTGTCCAGAAAGAAGCCGATATGTTCATAACAATATACCACAGATGTCTTAGGAAAGGAACTTTTTCTGACCCATGGAAAAAACAGCATTTGGCACTCATGCGAAAGGGAAATAAGCCACCTTCATATCGGCCAAAATGTCTTCGAGATACCTTGGGCAAGATTCTGGAACGTTTCATTTATGAAAGACTACTGTCAGTAGCGGAGGAAAAAGAAGCTTTATCAGATCGCCAATTCGGAAGAAAATCGCGGTCTACCATAGATGCCATAAAAGAGGAAGTGGTAAACAATTGATAGTAAAAATGCGTTTACCTCCGTAAGCTGGTTATCTATAACAAGAGCACTAAAATGCATACACCAATTTTTTACTTAAGATAGTAAGAAGCTATCTCAGAAGATAGTATCAAACATTACAGTGTCTCTGCAAGAGAACCACAACGATCAGTACTAGGACCATTATTGTGGAATATTATGTACCGCGGATTGATGGACCTAATTATACTAGAAAGATGTTACTTTCAAATGTAATCAGCTTAGTTCTGCTTTATGCTGTTCTGATTTGGGCCAGGGCACTAGTTAGACAGGGTGCTAAGAAAAAACTTTCGTCGGCATACAGACTATGCGCATTAAGGACGATTTGTGGCTTTCGAGCTATGTCGGATGGAGCAGCTATAACATATAACTTGAATACATACTCGCAGATGAGATGTCTAGGATAAACAACAAAATTGCGACAAACCGCCACCTAGAAATGCATAAAATAAGAAGAATATAGAGGTGGAAAGGATGACCATTGGCACATCACAAAAGGTCAATAGACCTATAAATTGATTCCGTCTATAGAAGTGTGGGTAAACCGGACACATGAGAACTGCAACTAAAACTTTACGCAGTTCCTGTCCGGTCACGGAGAGTGTCGTAAATATTTGTTCCTCTTCGGACCCAATAACTCTTCCTTAAGTTCAAAATGTCCAAATGACGACGAAGATAAGGAGCATGCAATATTTTATTGCAGTGGTTTGGCAGAAAAAAGAAGAAACATACCGAGTCCACAGTCCCTCGTCGAACATGTGTTACGGTCAGTAGGAAATTCGGCTGGAATTTGTGAGTTTATAACTGGTGTGCAGAAAGAACCCCACCGAATCGAATAGGTATGACGTGCTAAAACACCAAGGACTCCGAAGATAGCATAGATCGTAGCCAGCCCCCTGAAATAATACCTCAAGGGAGTACCGCGGAGATGGCGATGGCGCGATAGTTAGCTCATTGGACTATCATGCGGAGAGTCTGGGTTCGATTCCTGGCTAGGCCACCAACAATTTTTCAAATCGCCATCACCCTTTCGACGGGCAATGCCAAACTCCCGAAAGTAAAAAATTGCCTACGAAAAAGCTTCTAGGGAGTGCCGTTCGGACTCGGCGATAAACCGTAGGCCCCGCTGGCCGGGCTGCCAGCGCCACAGTATTTTTTTATTTTTTTTTTGAGTACCGCGGAGAGAATGATTAAAGTGTGCAGGACGTGGTTTAGTTCGTAGGCATACTCCTGAGATTGGAATATTCAGGGTATGAATCGTGCATGCTAGTGACTGGGACTGCAAGTATCTTTCGAAGATTACACACCCTATGCCGGAAAAAAAAACAAAAGTAAAGAACATACATAAACATTTTCTGAAAACCTGTCTAAAAACACTATGGACACCTTGAAACGTAAACATATCCCAAAATCTACATTTTTGAATTGCGAGGTGAGTTTCTTAATGTAGCAATCAACCAGCCTGTAATACGATACTTTAAAAACAACTTTAAACTTCTTTGGCTTTAAGAATTCAGATAAATCTTTCTTTACCTTTAGGATTTAACAAGAATCACGAACCTCTTAGTGTTTATTTAAAATTGTCAAAACTAGGTCAGTGAGTCAAAGCCATTCGATTTGATCAATTCTTGTGAAAAAAACAAAGCATTCACCTTGCACGTAATTACCGTCAGACTCCTATTGCCTGTCGACGTCCTCATCGTCGTGCCAATATGGTTTTTCCCTTTTCACATTAACCATTCATCCGTAATGAGGGAAAAATTCAACTGTCTGCTCTTCGAAACAATTCAAATTGAAATGACATAACCAATCGACAAAGACGAGCACAATAAAGTCACAGCAAACAAAAAAGGATTCATTGATTCGTCCTGTATTTAATGACAAACAGACGCTCTATTTCTGCTTCCACTTCTGATGCTAAGGCTATTGGCAATATTCTGTGGATGTCTGCCTTGTCTTCGAAACCGTCGCCGATCTACGAGTAGTCGTCATTTCTGTTTCCAATCGAATGGACATGCAAAAAAAGGAATTCAACAGAAAATCAAAGGGAGCTGAAGCTCGTCTAAAGAGTCCGTCTTTCTTTGAAAATCCCTGGCAACGAGCAAAATAAAGTTCAAGAAGAAATATGAAGCAAGGAAAAAGCAGTTGAGTGTATCGTCCTTTTTCATTCCTGATAATATGCATACTTAAAATCATTGTCCTGATTGACTATTTAACTTGTTTCATGACGTCTACGTTGTATGTCTTTCTCCATTGAAGCGTTGCTCGCCTTTTTAGTCAGCCAGCAACTACCAAGCAAAGTCGACAAAATATTGCCGACTCATTGGACATGATTATTTTCAGCTTCCTATGTATCCTGTATGCGAATGTACGGGTATTCGACAAAGAATTCAGAACCCAGGGCAGGACGCGAGACAGAATGAAACCGGAAGAGGAAGAAAGAAAGAAAGAGACAAATTGACATAGAGTGAGACAGTCAACGCCACTGGGTAGATTGAATTTCAGAAATTCGCTGAACCATGAAACCTGCTTTTGATTTTGCTTCTTTCTTGAATTCGATGCCTGCCGTCATGGAGATGCGAATAGAGTCGGAGGTAGTACTATAGTGGAGATGGAAATGGAGATCCTTCAAGTATGAGAGAAAAATCAAATCACCCGTAGGTCGAATGAATGAACCAAATAATGGAAAACTTGACATCGGCAGTGAACAGTGATTTCCTAGAACTCCAAAGTTGCTGCCCACATTCTTGGACTCAACCCCCACATGCTACAATACTCGTACATCACCGAAAGCAGTTCATAAACGTTTTAGCGCTAAGTCATCAGTCGAATGAACAGTAGTCTTAGTCCTGTTCCCTTCTTATTAGGTCCTGAGCTGTAAGTACATGCTGTGCAAACAGAGTACAGCACACCAAATAGTCAGAGTTCAAAAACCCAAAACAAAATTTCCTTCCCTCAGGAGTCTTGCTTGCTGTCCAAAATCTGTGAGATGGCACATTTTTCCTATTCCTCCTTTGAAGGATGTGTACCTTCGTTTCCTCATAATCATAGTTGATTGAGTGAATTTTCTTGTGTAACCCGGCAGTAAGAGAGGGAGTGATGGAAATTTACATGGACTTGATGTTTCGTACTCTGCAACATTTGTCTGATGATGGACACTGAGACAGAGAAGGGAACAAACCTGACCTGAGGGTGACTTGCTACTTTCGACTTTCGACTTGACCCAAGGGGCAAATGTTCTCGTTCGTCTCTGGTTGAACAAATGGAGATTGGAGAGAAAATGACGTTTGTAATTGAACGCAATTTGAAGTGACGAAGATTAATTGCGACGCGAAGTGGAAGATTAAAACGAAGGGCGCGTGCCGCGCGTCGGAAATGAACTATGGAATTGATAAGACCAACGACCGACATGATAAAGACGATGATATCGGCATCTTGCTTCTCGACGAAATTGATTTATTTGTCAATGAAATTGTCTTGAAAATTAAATGGATAGTGATGTCGAAGATAAGTAGTTGACATTTGTCGGTTGGGACACAAATGGAATTCTTCAAATGGATAGGAGTTGATGGAATTTTTGTGAAAGGAATTAATTTTTGACAGAAACTAGAACCGACTAGGGAGAAAAAGGTCAAAATAATACCATGCCAACATCCTTAGTCATTACAGCTCTTGCGCCTTTCTGTATATCTGTAAAAAAAAAAATGAAAAAAGGGTTGGCGATAACTTAAACCTGCAAGAATACGGTTTGAGGCATTTCAATAATAAAATGGTTACTGTACCAGTATCCACCCGAGGGTAGTGGTAGTCAAACAGATAGATTCGCGGTATCGCCATCAGTCTCAGAACAAGCGTCGCAAGATGTTGTGTCACTTTTTTTCGGAAAACTTAGGTAGGTGCTGAGCAGTACCGTTATATTCCATAACGACGCCAGTAAATCTTTAGTACTGAAAGACAACAGTGAAATTGCTGACCTCTTTGAGAAGAAGCATTAGACCGGCAGCTTTAAAAAGTCCTAAAGCAGGTTCCGGGAATAAAAAAAACTCTCCTCTGATCCTTGCTTAGAAAGGACCAGGTACATAAATACGAGTCAGTAATATCTGCCTTCCTATTGTGTTTGGAGATGTCTTGCATTCATATAATGTGAAAGTAATGAGAGGGTTTAGCAAAGCTTGGTTGTCCCTACAGACACAGATACGAGGCTTGTCTGAAAAGTTTCCGACCGCAACATAAAGATTGTGGCACTCGTCAATAAAAGCTATTGAATGCTAGTCAAATCATTTGTGAGTGGTTTTTTGTGAAAATGGATAAAATCGAGTATCGAGCTGTTATTAAATTCTTGTTTTTGAAAGGCAATACGCCTACGCAAATCAAAAATGAGTTGGGCTCTGTGTATGGGGACTCTACACCATCATTTACCACAGTAAAATTTTGGGCAGCTGAATTTAAAAGTGGCCGTAAGAGCTTGGGAGATGATGAACGTTCGGGAGGTCCAAAAACAGCAACCACTGACGATAACATTGCTAAGGTTCACCAAATGGTTTTCGAAGACCGCCGAATTAAAGTGAGGGAGGTAGTAGAGGTCATGGAAATGTCCAAAGAACGAGTTTGTTACATATTAAATTGAGATTTAGGCATGAGTAAGCTGTCCGCGAGTTGGGTACCCCGTTTGCTTACGTTAGGCCAAAAACGTGTTCGAATGACAACGCTCTGTTGGCGCAGTTTAGGCGCAATAAATCCGAGTTTGGCCTTGATTAATTACTCTAGATGATACTTGGATACACCATTATATGCCCGAAACAAAAATTCAGCGACTTCTTTTTATTTTCTCATCTAAAAACTGCGCTCGGAGGACAGAGATTTTCGTCAAATGAGGAGGCAATCCCCTTCGTGAACAATTATTTTGCAGAAAAAAATGCCAATTACTATTTGGACGGGTTAGAGAGATGGAAGCATCGCTGGGAGAAGTGTGTAGAGTTACAAGAAGACTATGTAGAAAAATAAAAAAAAATGTTGAGAAAAAATGTCTTGTATCATTGTTCGGTCGGAAACTTTTCAGACAACCCTCGTACTACGCCAAGTTTTTGTAACGAAGAACGAAATCGAACGATGTCATTCTTCAATACAAAAAAATAAAACAACGCCGTTTTTGAAGACGGCTTTTTTGGCTTAGATTCTGTCTAAAACCTTTCCTGGGCACTGCACTTATGTCATTACGGCAACAAAAGTTAGTGCGTCAGACGACAGAAGGCATATCCATAATGTCAATGTCAAGAGAAAGGAGAGGTGAGTGAGTTCTGAGCAATATGATATAATGAAAGTTCCCCATATCTCCGAGACAGACCGTTTTTTGGAATCTAGCAATAGTAAATAACTTGCGATAACGATAACGTTCGATAACGTTCACTAGGTCTCCCTACTCAATCTAGAACCTATTCACAAATATTCCTTTTACCCACAAAACTAGGGAAGCATCTACCCCGGTTGTCTGACTGCGGCAGGCAGAAATGCGTTGTTGAGAACGCACTCAATATCGGCAAACACGTCCAGCGCATATTCCTTCCTGTAGAGTGTCAATTTTACCTACCGGATTTTGAAGTGCGCTCCCGCTGGATCTCACACTTTTTAAGCATGTTACATCTTGGACAGACGTTGCAGTAGCATGTGATGTGCGAATATGGAGCTCGAGGAGGCGTTCTATGATTTTTAACATGGAAAAAGAAGGTGGGGCAAAAGTAATGTCATAATGTGAATTGGATTCTGATTTCAAGAAAAGTTTATTTGAAGATGTAAAATTAATGCAATTAAGTTGAAAAAATGAAATAAACCTGAGCACATCTGTGCACGTTTTAGGGCATTTTGAATTGTTGCTCGAAAACGGTTTGATTCTTCTTTAAGACTTGCAAGGTTTATGGTTTGTTGTAGTATCTGAAAGCGAGATTCCAAAAAGCTCTAAAGAAAGAAGTCTGGCGACGTCTAATCTGGCCGTTTCTTCAAGTAAGAGAAACTCTTTAGAGAAGTAAAGCAAACGTAATTCTGATAGTATAGGGCAGGTTGCGATAAAATGGTAGATGTTCTCGTCCTCGATACGATTGCGCAGCGTGCAGATTGCACTGACATCACGTCGATGCAAGATGTAATTAAGTCTCAGGAGTTCGGTTCTTACTCAAATATTACACTTATTTGATAAGGTAAATGTTCCGTCCTAAAATAGTTACGGGCGCCTAGTGCAGTGGTCTATATATATGCCGCGAAGATGAAGATTGGGCTCTACTTATACAGTGGTTATAATCATCTTGTTTCCTTATGAACGCATAGAGCTTATCTTCCCACTCATTTACGTTTGCCTCTGTGAGACCCAACTCAATGTCATGTAAGCAGGCGAGCTCATTCCATTCTTTGAAATGTAGGTTATACAGACGCGCCATCTTAAGAAACCTCTTCTGGAGACTATTGTCTACCCTGCGCATCACTTTGATCATATACTCAGCAACGTAGATGGCATATCAGGGGGTAGTTGGATGGAGTTTAAAGATTCGTTTAAAGAAGAACCGTTGGACCGATTCACACTCTTCAAAGTACTTATAGCCAAACACTTGATTTGCGTAGCAGAGGCACGCGTTAACAGTGGCATTGAACTTTGAAGCGCAGCCGATTCGTTGTCTGAACTGAAAAAAAATCTGACAAAACACTGCCGTTCCAAGGCGTAGCAAAGGTTTGTGTGGTAAGCTCCTTATACACTATAATAAATTTGGTCGAAAGTCCCAGAGTCGATAACTTGTACAGCAAATAATTTCTATTAACTGTGTCAAAGGTGGCCTTAAAGTCTACAAAGAAGGAAAACAGTTTCTTCCCCCTCTTCCTAAACCTTATGGGAACCGTTGTCAATGCAAAAATTTAATCTACCGTCGAGAACCCTGAACGAAAACCTGCTTGGAAAACACTAAGACAACTGTTGGTCTCCACCCAAACTGTCAACCTATGGTATAAGATTTGTGTGAAGACCGTTCTTAACGCTGAGAGAAGAGAGATTCCCCTGTAGTTTTCTGCAATCAACAGTATTTCAAGACAGGCGAGAGAAATTTTTTTTAAAAACTCGACCGGAATATCATCTACCCCCGGAGCCTTATTGTTTTTCATTTTTTCAATGCTGATATTAGTTCAACCATCGAGATGGGATCATCGAGCTCAGAGACTGTGACATTAAGCAGGACATACTGAAAGTTTGGATGGCTGAAATGGTTTGCCAGTATTTCTGAACTTATAGCACAAATTATCCGTAAACTGGTTCCACTTACCAGCCTCATAGTTTTCCAAAAAGATTTGGAAGTCCTCATTTTATAGGCTAGTTTCTTATAATAGTCTGCCTGTTTTATCTTACACATCTTCTTGTACGTATATTTGCTTCTACATACAAAAGTCTAAAGACATCAGCGTTGATTTTTCTAAATAATTTCAGGAGCGCAAATGATTTACTTCTAAGTTTTCTACATGAATCATCGGACCACACCGCTAAGCCAGCTGCGCCAGGAGAGAAAGATTTTGGACAGGCGGAACTAGTTATTGCTTGTGACAGAAATGCAATAATTTGCTGGCCGGACAGTGCAGCTACATTTGAGAAGTTATTTGCGTGGTTATCAAGTCTTCTCCTACACTGCGTTGCAAAATTTGTTTTTCACTTTAACTTCTTCAGAGGTGCTCGTGTCGTAAGAGAATCAAATAAAATTTTTAGAGCTGTCACTTTAGGGAAATGGAATGAAAAATTCGCTGGTAAAACACCAAAGTCATCCACTAGACTGTTGTCTTATTGATGCTTGTGGACTTTCTCGTAAGGCCTCCAATACTGGGGCCGGCCACGTTTGCAACCAGTTTGCATGAAACGGTTAGCCCAACACTTCATTTCTCGATCAAATGGTGCAGGACAACGAGAAAAACGAAATAGAGGCTACTTTTACTGTTTACATGTAAAAATGGATACATACCATCGATGCAAGGAAATTTGAAGCCGCCAAAGAAGGCAACAGTGGGCCCTTGGCCTCATCCGTCACCACAACCGATGTCGGGAACCAGCTACGGCTTGTTGTGTTAATGGATTCACTTCGAAAAGACGAGCTAGTCCTAATAACGTTACTTGGGAAGTGAGTCTCAAGAATGAGGTAAAGAGTCTCAGCTTTCAAATCACTGTAGGTATCACCAGGTTTTATTCCTGACTGGCTAACTTTTCTTGCTTTGAGGTCATTAACACTTGACTTCATAGAGTACGTATTTTGATCTTTTCGTTAAATTCTTTCCAGGCGGCACTCTTCGAAATCCGAGTAAGCTTTGTGTATCCTTCATCATTCAATCCAATCTTTCTACATATTGGTGTTCAGTTACTTACTTACTCTAGGTGGCGCCACAGTCCGGGGTGGACCTGGGCCTCAGTCCACAAGCTTCTCCAGCCAGCTCAATACTTGGCTAGCTGCCTCCTCACATGCCGGAAGCTGAGGGCTTTTTGTCTTAATCTGCCTCCGACAACAAATCCGCATCCAAATGAGCGCTGCTTTTGCCGTCGATAGCAATTGCCGTAGTAGATATCGCAGTTTTTCATCTTTTTTTTGTCCGGCCCATCCCATCGCACTTCTTGAATGGCGGTTATGTCTGCTTTGCAGCAATCTAGGGCCTCCGCTAGTTGCTCGGCTGCACGTGGTCTATTAAGGGATCTAACATTCCACGTGCATATCCGAAACTCATTGTCCTTAAATCGTTTGCGTGGGTTGTCAACAGTAGATCCGTCCATATCCGAGCCTTGTTGATGCTTCGTAACTTATGTTTTTTTTTTAAATGGCCGGGCAGTTACCCCGGCGGCACAACCCCCAACCTGGAGGACCAGTTCCCTTTTTAATGCCCCTAGGACGAGGGGTCGGTTACACCGAAGCCAGTAACCCGTTCCGGGATGTGAGCGCTGCCGTTGGCCCAAATAGGGCTCGTTCGCCACCATCTCTTTTCCAAGACCCTGACTAAGTCCTGGAAATCCTTACCGGCCTGAGCTCCAAATATGTCGGAGTAGCCCGGATAAGGTATTGTTTTGTTTTTTCCGATACTAACCCTGATTTATGGCGCAGGAAACTCGCCATTTGCCCCCTTCACTTCGCAATCTCTAGTGAGATTCCCAGATGGCGCCACGGGGAGGCGTGAAGTAGAGCTTATTAGCAGAGCTGCCATGATGCTTGGCTGTAGAGGCTCATTCTCGTCATTTGAGGTACCAGCACCTGTCGGAAGATGCTACTTCTACGAGGCCTTATACTAATCGTTGCCATTGGTGTTCAGTTAATTGTTTTACATTAAATAGTTGGGTTTGCCTACACAGTCGCTACAAATCTGCCCTGCATTATGAAAACAGGCAAACATGCCGTCTCAAACATAAACTGAGAGCAAAATTCTCATCCTCAACAGCCGAACACCTTCTTAAGGCATGTCCAAATGATGTTTGTCAATTTTTTCCTTTTTAAAAAAGTCTGAATTATCAATGCTAGATTGAGTATAGAAAAACAGCTCCACTTTTGCGTGGTGAAAGACAGTAAAAGCGTCTTCTCACAAACATTGTAAAAACTCCTCACAAAGTCACAGTACAAAAATGACCCATCTTTAATATTGCATTTACCCTAATTGTTGGCTTTACCCCCCATCGATACGCTTAAAGTAATTACTTTATGTACCCGTTTGAGTTACTCCACTTCGTGTATTTGTAGCATCAACATTAACAATTGCCACACCTTTCTTGTCTCTGTTTCTCCATGATTTACTACTTATTGTCGATTATCCCATCATTTATTTTCCTTTCTATTACCAAACACACACCCACAATTTCGTTGTGGCTGCCGCACAAAATTCCATTCTACTTTCAGCTTCTACCCCTGGCATCCGCATAACACCATGCTGTCATACAAAATACATTATCAACCGCGAATATTTGCACGGCAGTTACAAATCCAGCACTTAACCGTATGTGTAACATTTTATGAAATGAGATCATTAAAAAGTAAAAAGCGTTCCCGCTACATGTCACCGTAATCAAATTCAAAACGACCCTTTCACCCATCACAACCCTGTACCCTAACAACACGCATATAGTATACATACGTATACTCTGTGCCTCGCACCAAACAGAGTAGGGATGACATCGACAAGGCTGTAGGGCAAATCGCAATTAGGTGACATCAAAGGTGATTATCCCCACCACGAACGCCGCCACCACACCGTGCCGAGTTAAATAAACGATAAACAACAAAAGTGTATGACAGCGATTCATCATGTAATATGCACTGAATTCGAAGTGGGGAATAGGAGTTTAGGTCTGCAGTAACAGGATTCCTGAGTGCTTTGGTGCTGCTGCAACCCTGCGGCTATGTTATTTCATTGCTCCACCCTGTACCAGCAGCAGTTCACAAAACAGAAATGCTGCAAAGCGTGAGCAACAAAAGACGCTGCTGCCTGCCACAAATCCTATAAATGAATTTAATCACTTTTCATAGAGGCAAATGCGCCCAGAGGTGTAGCACCGGGTTGAGGTGCTGTCACTCCAATCCCAGCATCACAATATACGAGTACGAATACGAGTGCTCGTACTCCTCGTAGATAAACGAAAAACCCTGCTAACCTTCCTTTTTTTTTTATTGCCGTTGTTGTTTTTGTGACTGGTTAACGTTGGTAACGAAACTCTGTTGCAGGTAAACCTAGACGCTAGACACTATACAACAGGATGTCAGGAGCTGCGTACGTCATGTATGGCTTGAGCTTGGGGATCTTCGTTATCACAGAGAGTGAGACACTTCTTCAAATGCCTTACCATTTTTATTACTTTTTTTTTCAAAATTATTGTTGTTTCTTTGGAATAAAAAAAGAGTGCACAGAGTTGGTTGTTGTCTACAAGGTGACAGGATGGGGCTTTTGTGCCTTGATACGGGATCTATAGAGCGCGAAAGAAGATTGAGGGCAAATCGAAATCAAACACTCCCGCAGGATGTTAAATTCGAATTGAATTCGATTGACTTTTATAGAAGACACTTACATTTTTTTTTTATACTGAAGTGGAAACAAGGACTCGCTTTATTGCAACAGAATGAAGCGATTTAAAGAGGGGGATTTATGGAAATGTTTTTGTTCTAATGCGGTTATTATGATGAGATGGCTTCGGCAATGTATTTTCCTTTTTATGCTGAAAAATGAGTGCGGTTTAAGGGGGTAATTTAGAAAATTGCACTTTTCTGTTATGGTGTTTTGGTTATATTTATAAAATCTTGAAATAAGAAGCTTGTAAAAGGATAAATTCGGTAATTTGACCAAGATCTAGGCCTTTCATGTTGAGGTATTTATGTATATTGGCTCGGTCATCAAGGACTTGCAATAAATGTTTACTTTGATGACGAATCATTAGGGAAGATAAAACCTTTGACAAAGGCGATAATTTTAATATTTTCTGATTTCTACAAACACAGCGGAATAATAGGTTAATATCTAAATTCGTCATCTTTACAACCACAGTGCAGATTAATTTCTGATTTACTGCTTTAGCTTTACATTGTCGATGATTTCGAATTTTTAGTTATCAAATATTCGCTTCTTCATAAGCGGATGCTCCTCCAAATAAGTTCTCGAAACATTGACTTGTTGGAGTAAACATTTGAAGATGGATGGAATGTTTTTGACCAATGGTTTCCGCGTAAAACTTCTTGATACAGATAACTTGTACAATAGTATTTTCCAGTGTTTTTCATAAAATTCAGGGCAGGCAAAGCCGACAATTGCTTACTTAATTTAGGTGGCGCTACAGTCCGTGGTGGACCTGAGCCTCAACCAACGAGCATCTCTGGTTGGCTGAGATTCCCTTACACTTACACACACGTCTGTGCTGGGTTTTCCTTCCGGTTTACAGTACATACTTGGTCTTGCCAAGTTGATCGCTAAGCCCACTGTCGCAGGTTCCGTCTCAATACGTCTTAGTAAATCAAGCTGCTTTCTTGAGATTATGTCAATATCATCGACGTATGCAAGTAATTGGACGAACTTTTGAAATATTGAGCCTCCTGTGTAGGTGAGTGAATTTTGCAAAATTCTTTCATTTAAAGAAATCGAATGATAGCGATTACCTTGTCTAAATCTTTATTTGCCTATATGTAGGCCAAAGAGTCACTGATGGAGCAGTCTGTATCCTTCATTGTAATCCTGCATAAATGGACGAGTTTGGAAGCGATGCTTTGCTCTGTATAGCTCGTCTATATAGATTCTGTAATACACCTTGAGTTAGGTGAATATGTAGGTGGTATGTATTGATTTGAAACTCATGGGTTTTTACCAACATCTGCCGTAGTGTGAATATTTGGTCGATGGTGGACTTTCCTGGCCCGAAGCCACAAAGTTGTTAACTAACAGGATTAGCAGTTCACTGCTGATGCTCTATACTATGACGATATCTGCCATTTTGAAGAGCTCCGCAGTCAAGTTCTTGGATTGAATTTTAGCTTAGATATAGCTTAGATATATATATAACTTCATTCAGGTCAGGTGGAGCGAATTTTTTGTATACATTCGGCTGTTTGAAAGGTTTATTCTTTCTGTCAGTGGCATTTGGTTCGCCATTGCTGTTATACAGTCAATAGATATCCTCTTTAAAAATCCTCAGTATCGACAGCGACTCCACTACAATGTTCCATTTTTTGCCTCAACAAGCTTCGTTTTTAGGTTTGTTAGTATCCGGGCCTATTTTTGTAACTTTTGGTAAAACTTTCAAATCTCATTCTGAAAGTTGTATCTCTCAATTTCTTTCGTTTCACGCTTTCTTATTTTCCTCAACCGATGTTCGTAACTCAACTTCTACTCGTTAAGTTCGCTAACAGCTCTAGTCCTTTCATACAGCACCGCTTCGTATTCATCCTGCTTAGCTGCATGTGCTTGCCAGCACTTGTCGTCAGGGCAGGGGTGTCATTGCGGTGGTCGAAAAGAACTCAGCACAGTGGCAGCTCTGCTGAATTTGTTGCAATTTAAGAGTCTTTTCAAGTTGGTTGGAGTTTAATTAGGCACCTATGTATTGACGGGGCTGACATAATGTACATGTTAGTCCGGCTTCAGGGCACTCAAGAACACATTCGAATAAAAAATTAATTGCCAAGAAGCTGCTATCGAAATTAACCACTATTGAAATACTCTGAGAACTTGTTCACAAAATAATGGAAAGCGCCTTTGACAACAAATATAATCCGGACAGAATAAAGCATTTGTTTGCATTCGACTAAACCGCGATGACTCTGTTCCAACGACACCACCAACGGCAATAACAAGGGCTTCTTACAAGTTGCTATGATAATCCTCAAAACGCATTAGTAAGTGTGATATGAGCGTCAATCATGTCCTGGTTGTCACACTGCCATCTGACTTGTTTATTAGCATTGTTGGGTTTTAGCCACCATTCGTAACAAAACTTAACTTAAGTATTTCCATTGAGCACATTTAATAGATGATCAGCCGGAGAACATTATAGGATGCTGCGATGATGGACAATAGATATCATATCATCTGAATTGAATACAAAGCCTTGACGCTAAATAAACAGATCTGCAAATTCGTCAGCAAAAGGCAAAAGCAAGAGCAGTTGTTCACGAATTTAAGGCCGCCCTTACAAAATGTTTCGGATTAACATCTTCTATAGCTTAAAGAAGAAACAATTATTAGGTTGTAAACCAGAAGTTTTCTACACAGGTCATTGAAGACTAATTTCATCACGGTTTTGTACACACTACCTATACATAATGTGACTATTTCACCTACTTTTGGCGGGTTTTACCCACTTTTTCACCTTAAAACTCGCCACTATGCGCCACCACGACCATTTTTTCTCCCGCTTTTTGAAAAAAAAAATCCGAATTTTGTAATTCTCTTAAGAATTTTCTTTAGTCCTTGTTTTCACTACTTTTGAAGGTTTTTTTAAAAGACATATAACAACCCTGAGGGCAGATGCTGCCGTAGACATCTTCAGTTGGCATTAGTGCGAGAAAATTGCAAATGTCATGTGTCAGAAAAAGAACCACGTTGACATTCGCTGTAAATACAACGGTAAAATTTATAAAGATAAAAAGAGATGAGATACTCAGATAGATAAATCCGAGATGCCGAAAAATCCAAAAATTAAAAGAATATGTAACGCTTGCCAGAACTGGAAGCCGTTTTTCCGTTTATTAAAAGAACTGATGATGTTTCGAAATTAAAGTGTGAAACGTGTGGTACCATTTTAATTATTGGGAAAAGCGGTACGTAGAACATATTTTCACTTCTAGTTTGTATTCCATAAGACCAATGGAATATTTCTTGAGGCGTGAAATGGGAAATCGAGCGTCACATCGAGAGAGACATGCACAAGAAATTGGTCAAGGCAGCTGCTTCAAGCAATAGTGCTAAATCATCCTCCACTTCCTTGACTGACAAATCTGAAATGAAAGTGGTAACTTGCGAAGGTGTTTGGCTTTATCACACCGTGAAAGCAAATTATAGCTTCGAAATGCTGAAATTTACATGTTCGCGTACGAAATATGAGGCTATTGTTAGGAATGTTTTCGCACCAATGGCCATGCAATAACTCGAATAAGACCTACTGACTGATTCTTCAAACCATTCGCTATTGGTTCGCTATTTTTGGGTAACTGAAGGCGTACGTATTCATGTGTTGACTTTCACGGTGATACCAGGAGAAACTTCGCAAATACTAACCGATGAGGTCAAAAAAGCAGACAAAAAGTGTTTGGTATCGGAAAAACAATCGAGCGAGACAACGCCAAACACAAATTTTGGTGGACTGAATCGGAGAGGCGAGAGGAACGTTTTCTACAAATTAAAAACAGAAATACCGGAGTTGAGCATTGGTTTCGCGGCACATATTTTCCACAATACGCTCAAACATGCTTGTGACGAGATGCCATTTGATGTGGAATATACTGTGAAATAAGTGGTCACAGTACCTATACATAACATAAAGCAGCACTGAGACTTATGAAAACACTTAATGAGCAAAAAAAAACAAAATGAAAGCACAAGAATCTGGTGACATCTACAATTGTCTAAATTATTGACTGCAAATCATATACTCAAAACTCACTTCCCAGGTAATTTATTCATAACTGGCGCATAATATTTTCCTATCTTGGTACTGCATGTGAGCTGAGTCATGAGGTTGTACACACAACCAACAAAATATAGTATGTAGATGTTAACACTGTCACTGTTCTACAAGCTCCAATCTTGACTGCTAGGTACCAATTGATTGAGGAACATGTGTGTTGCCCGCAAGTATTTCAATTTTATGAACTTGCGTAGAGTATGCGCTACATTTCGGCCAAAACATTTGTTTTAATACGCGCACTGCTTGAACAATACAGCACTCACTTTAGAAATAAGTTTTCAATATTTCCCAAAGTTGTTCAGGCGTAAAAGTGATCTACTTTTGAGGAGGAATGATGCTGAGTACAGTCGAGATTTCGGGTGGAAAAGTATTGTCATTGTCAAGATAGGAGATGTATGACTTCAAAAGAAACTTGTATTTTGATTTTGAATTGTGATGCTTATTTGTTGATGATTGACTGCAGTTGATGTTCTTAAAGTCGAATTTCAAGTTTAATAGCTGATATGTAGCAGATGAAAGGCTAATGCTGTTAAGAATTTCGAAGTCAGACAACTATAATCGCAAGAGATCTTAAAATCATTTTCCGATCTAGTCTCTCTCAACCTCTAAAGAGGTCCACTGTCGCTAGAATCAAGTATCGAACACCAGAGCTAACACAACCAAAAGACTATCAAAAATTCCGCTTCTGATAGGTTTCACTATACCATCACAATGAAATCAGTAGTTTGATGGCGAGTGCTGGCAAGTACATTCAGATAAGCAAGATGCAAACAAAGCGGCGCTACGAGCAGAAGAGGAGACACTAACACCTGCTGAAGCCTGTAGTGATGAACAAGGGAAAATCATAGTACTATAGAGTCGCATCCGACGTGACCATTTCTGTAAGCTGTATAAGGACCATGATAATCGAGATATGTACCTCTGTCAGAGAGAATGAACCTTTCAGCATCGAAAATGTACACCAACAGTTCCATACGCCCTCCCTAGATGAAGTGAAGAAAGCAGTTTCTTAGCTTAAGTCCAGTCTGTGCAAGATGTCGATAAAGAATTCACTCTCGCTGCTCATGAAGGCCGGTAAGTACCTCATTAAGGCCTTTGATGTCTAAAAGGGATTTGGATAAGACGGCGCGCTGTCATGCGATTTCTTCAACTTCATACTCGAAAGAATAGTGCAAAACTTACGCGCAAATATAAGAGGGACAATCTTTCGTGTAACGGACAGAACGACGTCCTCGAACTTTGAGGTATTTAAGAACCTTGTCGACCTAGGCTCCTCCATAAACTTAGAAAACGACAACAGCCTTATGATCAAACGGAGAATGACTTTTGTCAATCGCTGCTTCTTTGTCTCTTTCGAATAACAAATGTGAATCTATACGAGTATTAGACCTTAATAATTACAGTCCTGGAGCCTATTTCATAAAACCACTAGTGTTGTACATACTTGGAGACTTGTAACTACATGCGCAAATAAAGAATGGAGTTGTAATATTGTGTTCCATAAACATTTTTCCTCACGTTTAGCACGGCAGGATCAAATTATAAGCGTAGCAATCAAAACTAGAAGTCTATAACTACAAGTTAAAAATTATTTGCAAAGAACTGCAAGTCTGCAGAATTTTGCATTCCTTTTCTTTCTTTCCTTCTTTCTTTGTTACATTGAATTCACTTAAGCCCCAGTAAAAAAAATTGGATCGTTTATTATATGCCGTTATAATATCTAAAATCATATTTTGGTGCACTTATTGAAGCTCATTTCTATTATTTCCATCTTCCTGTCGGTCAGCAAAATGCATACTCGTATAAAATGTGCTCAAAAGAAATGAAATTGTTGCTTTTAAAAGAAATCGAGAGAAATAAAATATTATATTTGGTTTTTTTTCCGATAAAATCACAAAAAAGGAAAAAAGTGATATTTGGATGCAAATCCATGAAAAATCTAAATCAAATGGTGTTTTTTGTGGAAAGTGGTGGAGTTATATGCGCGATGTTTTCTGGACTAATGTCAAGCGGTGTACTATGGTAAGTACAACTATAACAAACTATAACTCAACTACACACGTTCCATCTCCTCCAAACGAATATTTCGCCTTTTGTCGTATCCTACAGGTTGACGTAGTTGAGAGCTTGCTTTTAATTAAATCCAACGCGGTTGGAGTGGACATGGTCCATCCGCAGTTCTTTAAAATCATCTTTCGCGTACTCTTGCCTCACATTACCAATATCTTCAATCAAATCCTCACAACAAGAGTTTTTCCTTCAGTCTGGAAATTGTCGAAGATAATACCAGTGCCAAATAATCCCTTGTGTACGGAATTTCGCCCTATTGCTACACTTTCTTTTCTCTCGGTAGTTTTCGAGAGAATCATGCAAAAGCAAATAAATAGGTTTCTCCACCAACGCAAACTTTTAACTTCTAAGCAGTCTGGTTTTCGCCCTAAGCATTGTTGCTCGACGGCTCTCTTTGGAGTTGTCGATGACTGATATAGGACATCTCTCCTTCCTCATACTTCTCGATTTCTCTAAGGCGTTCGCTACTGTTAATCACGACATTCTGTGCGATAAGTTATTCAGAATTGAAAACTTTTCCAATCCCGCAATCCGTCTAATATCCTTATAATAAGATGATCGTCAACAAACGGTGCCGTACCTCAGGGATCTATTCTAGGCCCTCTTCTATTTTCATTACATGTTAATAAATTACCATCCATTCTTTCGTACTGCTCAGTGGAAAAGTACGCCGATGACACTAAATTACACCTTAACTGTTCTCCTGAATCTGCAGGCCAGTGCATTAATCACATAAACTCCGATCTGGATAAAAATTGTCAAGTGGGCGAGTCAGAATCTACTTTTTATTAATCCAAAGAAATCTAAATTTATTGTTATATATAGAAAGCCCGTGAATACATCCCTGCTTCCTCCGATCTCTATTAACAATGCTCCTATTAAATACGTTGACACTGCCTACAACCTTGGTATGATTTTTAACTCAACTCTAACCTGGTATGATCATTTGATCATGCCATATTTCTCACTTCTCCAAACGTATCAATGGTCTTTCATTTGATAATAATCCAAGGTTCCGCTCCATCACGATGTTGCATAACATCATACACACACGTCCACCTCAAAATCTTTTTAATCGAATTACGTTTTGTACATCTAATAGGACTAGGCTAATACTAATACCGCGCTTTTCTCATCTTACCTCTGAACGCCAATGCTTTGTCAACACCACTCGGCTCTGGAATGCCCTCCCACGCAACATCATTGAAATAAAAAATAAAATACGATTTAAAAATCAATTAAAAGTTCATCTATCTACCCTGAATTAAATATTGAATTACTCTAAAAATACAATATTAAAATTAGCTTTCTCAGTAGTTTTTAATAGCTTATCATAATTTTTGTAAAAGATATTATATCTTAATGTGTAAGCTCTCGAACTTATTGAAAATAAAAATAAAAAAATTAAAAAAACATCAATGTGTGCTAATATTCCAATAAAATATTTGTTATTTATTCACTTTTCGAGAAGGTCCAGGTCGAAAGCAGGAAAAAGACAGGCTTTGGCGGTGGACTTGACGCACGATTGTAAGAAGTTGACAACAAAGTTTTACACATATAGGAGAAAGATGTTCCCTGCCTAATGAGTCTTCTGATCTTTTACAAGGAACTGAACTTAAGTGCAGATGATATGGAAAATGTAAGGTTTCCTTCACAGAACACTAGATGCAGTAGAAAGAGTAGATAAAGTCCATATACTTCGTCTGGTAAGAAGAATTGTGTACATATTTAAATGGTTTTTTATTTTAAATTGCCTTAATATTTAGGGCTCAAAAGAAAATATATCCTTGACGGCGAAATTGCACAATTGAGAAGCTAGTGTTGGAGATCGTAAATTTAAAAAAACAAAACAAAAAACTTGAAAAGCTGTAGTTGGAAAACAAATTGCTTAGTAATAATTTGGTGGTAAGAGAGTGCGGTATTTTGACAATAAAAGAGTACTAATGCAAATACCTAAAAGATTTTTATTTTTCGTCTAAACGAATTTATTATTTCTTGTCTACGTGATATCCCACCTTGTGTGTTAAGTAAAGTGTTTTCTATTAATTGGTCTTCTTCATCGACATCGTCATTTTCATCTTCCTTTTTCATTTATAGTATGTGAAGTTAGATAACAAAGCGTTACACAAGCTCTTATTATGTTGCAGGCGTATATAGGATTAAGTCTTAACTTTTGTAGACACTGAAATTTTTCTTTCCATACACCAATTGCATTTTCGATGTGCACGGTTGAACCTTCGAACTTCGTCATCATTCAAGTTGCTATTTTGTGGTGTTATTAGCCAATCTGTATAACCATATCCGGAATCACATAGTAAAATCGTTCGTGAATGCGGCCTCCAACGAGAATCCATCTTAGACCATAGCACACTGTTCCGCAATATCCTAGCATCATCATCGATCAACAAAGCGATCTTCATACTCATTTGGAGCGTCTATTTTGATCAGAGTTCCATTAATGCATCCAGCAACATTTGGCATACCAGCAATAGAATACAATTTTTCGATCACTTCCGAAGTATCGGGTTTTCCAATAGGTACTTGACAACTTTGAATTTATATTGTGAACGCACTCTTTCACTAATCATCAAACTGTTAGTGTCAATTTATTCAGTAAACTCAACATTTTCATCATGGTAAAGTACACGAACGAGCAACGTTTGCAAATTATAAAAATTTTCTACCGAAATTTGGAGTCGGTGACTTTAAGAGCGTTAATTCCAATTTTCGGTCGCAATTCTCGCCCTAGTAGACAGCCAATAACAAGTTTAGTGCAAAAATTTGAGTCTACATATTCGTTGTGTGGTGATGTTGCCGTGTCAGTGAGACAACGGGTTGGTCGAAGTGTCGAAAATATCGCAGCCGTTCAGGCGTCCGTAGCAAACGATCCAAATCAATCAATTCCACGGTGTTCTCACGAATTGGGCATTACGCAGACCACATTATAGCCCGAATTGAAAGATATGGACTTGAACGACATTTGCTTTCAACAGGATGGTGCCACAAGCCACACAGCACACATTACAATCGATTGATTCAAGAGTACGTATGGTGAGCGTGTTATCTTAAGAAATGGGCCAGTCGATTGGCCGCCTCGTTCGTGCGATTTAACGCCGCTTGACTATTTTCTGTGGGGCTACGTTAAGTCATTGGTTTATTCAAACAAGCCGACGACGTTGGAAGAGCTCAGAGCCAACATTGAACGCGAAATAGCGGCCGTTTCGACCGAAATGTGTGGCCAAATCGTTTAAAATCGAATCCAACGATTCGACCGCTGCAAACATGCTTGCGGTGGCCATATGAACGAAGTCGAATTCCATTCACAATGTTTTGATTGTACTTCAAGCCGATACTAAAGTTTTTGAAATATTTCAAAAAAAAAGTTGTCAAGACCTTATTGGAAAACCTTTTACTTGTTGGCCACTTTACCTGATTTGCGAATACACTTTAGATGATAGCATTGATAGCACGACAAACCGTTGACTTTGAAACTCCATGCATATCAGCTACACCATGATATTGAGACTCGTTTCCTAGCCAATGCAAGGCTAGTAAAAGTTGCTGTTTAACTGACAGAGCATGATTACGATTAGTTTCGTGTTGCATTAAGGGTCCAATGCTTCTTAGCAATTCCTCGAAAGCAGAGAAGTTAATTCTAAATTTTTCATTAAATGTATAATATATAAAAAAAGGGTAAACTGATACGCTCTTTAAAAATTCGCAGTTCTCTCTCACCATCATCACTGCTTGAGATCATTTTTATTTTAAACTTCTTAAGCACACATTGTGTAAGCACTAATTTTGAACCGCGAATAAACAAAATTTTCGCAGTTCGTGATTTTATTAGTCCCTCTACTCTTGTAAGAAATTCACTTTTAGTAACAAGTTCACCACCAATAATTTTTTGCACAATACTTTTATGAAACAGAAAAGTTCGCCGCAGTTGTAAATTCACTTGTAGTCAGGAGCTTGGTATAGTTGTAGTTATTAGTGAATTGGACTTTTTTATGAAACAAAAATTTACACATAATTTACAAGCTACAAATAATTATATTAGTGTTGTAGTTTTATGATATAGGCCCCTGGTCTATGGTGCAGAGGCATGGACATTATCAAAAATAGATGAGCAGCTCTTGGCTGCTTTGAAAGAAAATTTCTTCAGTGATTTTTGGTTCCGTCTACATAGACGGTAAGTGGAGGAGAAGATACAATAACAAACTATATATAAGCCAAAAGGCCCAACAACTGAGATGTCTTTGGAAGACAAGAGTAGTAGCGTCCACTTATCCAAGACAGTAATGTCCTTACGAAACTAACGCCTCGGAGCAGGAAGGACCTGTTCTTCATTTAATAAAGCTGTTTAACTTCAGTGTTACTTTGTGGAAATTCTCTTCAAGCAGAGCATACCTTTTTTGAAGATTCTTCGAAACCAAGAGTACAGGGTTGACCTTTTTCTTTAGTAAACAAAAATTAGTGAGAAACTGGGTTGGCAAGGACATAGCAAATGAATGCAATTCCACCACAATTTTCTGCATTAACTTAACGAATTGCTAGGACATGCAGCGAAGAAAGTAAATTATGTGCCATCCCTGCGCTATCGATAAACAAATCCCCTTTAAATGATAAAATCTTTATTCGGATGGACAGTACTTACGAGTACATGTATAACAGACAACTATAAAATTTGCCCAAGAGCCGGTTTGATCAAATGAATGAAGAGCACTTAGAAGATATATGAATACTTTGACCCTTTCAAAAACAGTCTTCTGATACTGAACATTTTGCCACAAGAATCTACAAAAACAAAACCCATTTCCGGGCTCGTCATTTCCATTCCCTTTGACCTCTTCCAAATGTCATTAAATTTGTATTTTCATTTACAAAATGATCACATACATATTTTACCTTTTTACATACGTAAAATAACAGTTATCAAATGAAAATAGATGAAAACTACAAAATAGGATACAATGAGACAAGCCAGAGAAGACACAAAAAAGAGAAAAAGAGGAAACGAACTTAACAGCAATTTGTATTACATTTCCATTTAGGATTCGTATAATCGCAACCCAACTTCTTCACGTGTCGCAGGAAACAAAAACCGAACTTAAGACAGGGATACGAGGAGCACTGGGTGAAGAAGACGAAGAAAATTTAAGTGTCATTTTCTTTCTACGGGATAAAGGATTTCCCATTTCACCCTCTAGCTATAAACAAATAAAATTTCGCATATACAACAAATTGGATGCTTTTGTGTATCTTCTTAATAGCATTGGATATATACGAGTATGGGGAAACCAGAAACAGAAACAGAAACAGTGCTAGCAACTGAAAATAGAAACATTTTCGGCGAAAAAGGATCCTGAAAGGATTGACCTCATCCCACTCACCTTGGAGCGCACCTACCAGATATATACAATAGTATTTCCGCAAATGTATGCATGCATACATACATACATATTACTATGTGCAGGGAGCAAGTAAGCTCAAAGGATATGTGTGTTTTTCTTTTAACGAATTCATTTTCCACATATTTTCATTTCAAATTTATGCGCTTCCTTGACGTTATCCTTTTACAAGACACGATCCGACATTTTCTTCTCTTATAGTATGTCCTTCTTTTGCCCCTAACCCGCTCGCTCATTCACCACATGAGATGTTGATGATGTTGATTTGATGTGTGTAATGAAGATGGAACGTCGTTCTCCACGACAATGGAAATCAAAAACAAAACAAAAATCGAGTTTTTGTTTTCCATCATTCGCATATAAATTGTATTTCGAGATGAACAATTTTTGAGTAAACAACTCAATCTAAGGGTTGTTTTGGTGCTTTACTTGTTTTCTTTGGTTCGTATCGTAATTCGTTTCGATTCCCACGATACTATTCGAGTCAATTTGGGCCATATGCCACCCACTTGGTTGGTTCTGACACGTCCTTGGGTGTTCAGGAAACCTAAAGCAAACACAGTGCGTGTAGTTCCTTGCAGGCAGGAAATTTCGAAACTCTGTGAATTTTACTGCCATTGCCTTAGTGGAGGTTGCTTCTCTTTATTATTATCTTGGATATCGCTCTTTGCCTGTGTGTTTCGCATCGTAAAGTCAAAATAAAAACGTGGATCATGAAAAATTAGAGAGGCGAGATAGAGAAAAAGTGTTTACGTTCTACGGAACGCACTCAAGGACAATGGGACAAAAAAAAAGAACAAAAAACAAGTAAGACGCCACCATACAAAGCGAACTCAAGGATAACGGAAGTGAAGTGTGCGTGTGGAGAAGGAAAGAACTCACCCACTCTCCTGCAGGAAATTAGGTTAGTTACAAGTGGGTAACGATTTTCCGGTTCTTTTTTTGTTCCACACGAAATTCTACTTTTGGATTGTGTTGTTCTCTCTGCCTACCAAAACTTTGTGCTCATGAATTTTTCATTTTTTTTTTCTTTCTCGTCTCTTCGTTCCACGAAGCCGAGAGGAAAGATCTGCAATTTTTTTTTTGTTTTTTTTTGTTTTGTTTGTTGTTCGTTGGAGAATCCTCATCAATTTGTTGTTACGAAAGTATTCTTTAAAGAGTTTGAATGATTTGGAATTATTATTTCCTCTTTTTTCCTTTTTGAATGGAGATTGGATATTTGGTGTGTGAGTGAGAGGATATTCGGCTCGAAGGACCATTTTATGAGTTTAAGAGAAAATTGTGTTCGAGATTTATAGAGTGATGTGGATTTAATGAGATCATTAACTGGTTTACTGAGAGTTAATTCATTCTTGAGGAAGCCGAACATGAAACGGTGATAATGAGCTAGTGAATCTTAGGGTTTAGTTTTAGTACAACAATTGTTCGACTTATCGCTGATTGACTGACGCCAGCTTCTAGAAATGAAATCACTAGTGTTTGCCAATTTATGACGAAGTACACATGAAGTTGGTACTCAATTTGTTTTTATAATACGAAAGTACTGTTATATTACTATACAAATTAAGTAATTGTAATAGTAAAACAAACAACAATATGTTTGAATACACGAAGTTCTTTTACTTTTAAAATTACTCCCATCCACCAAACAGATAAGAGTACCTTCATTGGAAGCAGGCCAGCTTTTGCCATGGGTTCTGAACCATGTTACGACTTGATCCAGGTATTTTCATCAAACAATGCAGCTCCCATATGTCAAGTTCGGAAATGAATCAAAGCTTCAAGTTCACATCACCGTTCCAATATCTACCAAATCAGTTTTTAATGGTCCTTAAAGCAGGAGCTCGATCCGAAAAATGTTTTGAATATTTTTGGTTGCATTTCCGATATTCACTCTTTTTCGAAACTCGTAAAGCATTAGATGACGAAGGTGTGACTATTCGTTTTCTATTTCAGATTTTGATAGAAAATGCCTTCTTAAGCCACGACCTATGCACTGTTAACAAGTACATAAAAGAAACAACAGTTGCACCATACGGCAAACTTTTCGCCACGTAGGAAGATCAGGAACGAACTTTTGAAAGGGTCCAATATAATGAGAAGTGTTTTTTAATCCAGCACTACACTGACTAGCAAAGCACAAGATATTTCATTGAATAGCCATTTATTCGAATCGAAAGAATACAATCTGCACTTAATTTTTAAAAACAACTTCAGACATATATCTACCATGGATGGATTTGATGAACGTCATCCGAGAGACAAAGAATTCGCCCACTTTTTTAATCAGTTGTAGCCGTATGTCCTCAATAACAGGAATGCGTTGATTGTTATTGGCTTGTCAGCGCAGCCTTGCTACTTAACGTATCTCCAAATAAACTACTTATCTAGATCTTGAAGGCCAATTTACAGCTGCGTTATGTGAAATTATAAGTTCATCGAATGTTTCCTTCAAAAATTTATATTTCGTTTGCTGTATTAAACGTAACGCCTTTCTACTGGAACGACATTTTTTCCACATTGATACCGTTAAATTGGTAACGAAAGTGTCACTAACTATGTCTTTAACACGATCGACTTAATTTTTGAGAAAATATGCTCCGATGACTATAGCAGCCCACAGACAGCACTAAGCTGTGCATTTTTCGGGATGTAGCAGCGTTGTAATAATCTCATGTCTCACACATAGTAAGGAAAACATCCAATTGATAGCTGTCCACTAAAGAACGATGAGAAAGCGAAATGTATCAACTATCATGGAAACCACCCAGCTAGTTGCAGAGGTTGTTCAACTGCAAAAGAGTATGTACAAAGGAAAAACAAAGTTACAATCGAACATCAACAAAACATTAGTAAAAATAAAAATAAAATCAGGCAACAAATAAATGTTGAAAAGAAAAAAGTAAACAAAATACCAATTGCTGCTAAAACAAACACACACACGTTGTAAATAACAAATCGTATTCTTCAATTCCTCAAAATTCTCGTAAAGAAGTGGAATTATCAGTAAAAGAAATGCTTTTAACTATTATTCAAAGACTGGACAAACAAGATAAAGTAATAAAACTACTAAGTAAAGATTTAAAGGAGTATCTACAGGGAAAAACTGCAAAATAATGTTTAATAATCTGAAAGTCGCAACATGGAATGCAAACGGTCTACTCCAACACATCTCAGAATTTCAGGTTTTCATATGCAATTGAGGAAATTGATGTTTGTTTGGTTTCTGAAACCCACTTTAAACAGGTAACAAAGATTAGAATTCCTTGGTACCTCTGTAACCACTCTCCTCATCCAGCTGACAGTGCTGACAGGGAGGAAGTGCTGTTATTGTCAAAAGCATTTAAGAGCCGTATGAATTACCGAAAATAGCTAAGCAAACCATGCATGTAGCGATGGTAAATATTTAGGCAAAAAGCAAGAAATTTAAAATAGCTGCTATATACTGCCCACCTAGGCATTCGGCTACAGAGGAAGATCTCAAGGACCTTTTTCAAATACTAGGCAACAACTTTATAATTGGATGTGACTTCAATGCTAAACATACCTACTGCCGGTCGGGACTTACTTACTTTACTTTACCGGGGTGGACCTGAGCCTCAGTCAACAAGCTTCTCCAGCCAGCTCGATCCCTGGCTAGCTGCCTCCAGTTTCGCACGCTAAGTTGGCTGAGGTCCTCTTCCACTTGCATGCACCACCTGAGTCTTGGCCTTCCTTTACTGCGCTGTCCCTCGTGAGCGGATTTGAAGACTTTTCGAACCGGAGCATTGGTGTCCATGCGCTCTACATGACCTCTTTTGGCTAGGTCCATGTCGCAGTCCATACAGTTTGTAGTTGTATTTCTTCCTCCACTCACCGTCAATGCAGACGGGACCGAAGATCGCCCGAACAATTTTTCTCTCGAAGCAACCAAGAACACACTCATCCATTTTTGATAATGTCCATGCCTCTGCGCCATAGAGCAGGACCGGGATTATTAAGGTCTTATAAAGGGTGACTTTTGTTGTCTGAGAGAGGGATTTGCTACTCAATTGCCTTCTTAGCCCGAAGAAACAGCGGTTGGCTAGAGTTATTCTTCGCTTGATCTCAGCGCTGGTATCGTTGTCTGTATTTATAGCGGAGCCTACCTTAACTACCTCAACACATCGGTGTTGGTGTCCATTTTCGCCGCTTCCGTCTCAACACTCGCGAAAGCGCCACTGACATCACGCTGCATTCTCAAGATTATGTCAATATCGTCGGCGTATGCGAGTAGTTGGACGGACTTTTGAAAGATAGTGGCTCTTGTGTTTGCTCGTGAGTTTTGCACTATTCTTTCAAGTACGATGTTGAAAAAATCGCACGACAGCGCATCGCCTTGTCTAAATCCTTTCTGGACATCAAAGGTCTCCGTGAGATCTTTACCGACCTTGATGGAGCAGCGTGCATTCTCCATCATCATCCTGCACAGACGGACGAGTTTGGCAGGAATGCCAAATCTAGACATTGCTCTATATAGCTCGTCTTGAAATCGATGAACAGGTGGTGGGTATCGATCTGAAGCTCATGGGTCTTCTCCTAGATCTGCCGTAGTGTGAATATCTGGTCGATGGTGGACTTTCCTGGCCTGAGGCCGCACTGATATGGACCTATCAGGTTGTTGACGAACGGTTTCAGGCGTTCACACAATACGGCGGATAGGATCTTATATGCGATGTTAAGGAGACTGATGCCTTTGTAGTTGGCGCAGTTCAGAATCGAATTAGAATCCTTTCTTGAGAATCGGACAAACAATGCTGAGGTTCCATTCATCGGGCATACTTTCATCCGACCATATTTTACAGATGAGTTGGTGTATGCTCCTTACCAAGTCATCGCCTGCCGCTTTGAAGAGCTCGGCAGTCAGGCCATCCGCTCCAGCAGCTTTGTTGGACTTAAGCTTCGATATGGCTATCTTCACTTCATCCAGGTCGGATGGACGGAATTGTTGGTCATCATCGTCCAAGTTGAAAGGTTGATTCTGCCTGACAGCGGTATTTGGTCCGTCATCGCCGTTATACAGTCTGCAGAAATGATCTTTCCAAATACTCAGCATCGACTGCGATTCTACTACGATGTTCCCTTGTTCATCTCTACAGGCTTCGGTTCGGGGTTTGTTTTCGCAGCATGTTATTTTTACCTTTTGGTTAAGCTTCCGAACCTCATTCCTGGAGTAGTATCTCTCAATTTCCTCGATCGCGCGCTTCTCATGCTCTTTCTTCTTTCTCCTAAGAAGCCGGTGTTCGTCTCTCCTCTTCCGCTCATGGAGCTCATGAGCAGCTCAGGTCTTTTTTTGCACTGCCGCATTTCGTGCTTTTTGCTTAGCTGCATGTGCTTGCCGGTATTCATCATCGAACCAGGGGTTTCGTTGTGGTGGACGAGTGAAACCCAGCACATCAGAAGCGGCATTTCCGATGGCGTTTTGGCAGTGTTTCCAATAGTCTTCGATGCTTGATGCTGGCGGCATTAGACCTCTTAAGAGACTAAGAGACACTCGATTGGAAAAGGATTTGGCGATCTCTTGCGATTGTAGCCGTCTGACGTCGAATTTTCTCACAGCATGAGTTTGTCTTGGCGTAGTTTGGGATATCCGCAACCGTACCTTGGCTACAACAAGGTAATGGTCCGAGTCGATGCTGGCTCCTCGGAACGTACGGACATCCATAATGCTGGAGGAGTGTCTTGCGTCGATCGCAATGTGATCAATCTGGTTGACTGTTGATTGATCAGGAGTTCTCCAAGTCCCCTTGTGTATGTCGAGATGTGGGAACCGCGTGCTAGCCACGACAATGTTTCGCCTCGCCGCAAAGTGATGTTGGGCAGGCTATTTTTCCAATTGTTCCACCAAAGATACCCCCTCTTCCTAGCTTTGCATTAAAATCTAAAATCGGGACTAACAACGACAAAAGGCAGGAAGCTTTACAAAGCAGGGCTGACCCACAAAACAACGAACTGGTGCAAATTTAAGGAACTTCTCGAACAATTTATTAAACTTGAGTCTCCACTAGTCACAGTTAGCAATATTGATACCGAGCTGGAACAATTCATTGCCGATAAACAACAGGCAGCGGAAAGCAGTACACCGAGTTATCGATAAAAAAACAAATATCGGTAAAATATCCCGCACAAATTAAGGAACTTACTACCTTGATCAAAAAGAGATAGATGTACTCTTAGCTACGTAACTTTTGCAAATGTCAAGCTTTGTTGCTAAAATTTAGAGGGAATATCAACAACAGATACTCGTATACCAACAATGGGAGCGTCACACGGTGGTTATCCGGAAAGGTTTTATTGATCAAGGTAGTATATTAGAAAAGAGAAGAGCTCGCAGGAAATGGCAAATGACAAAATATCCTGGCGATAAAGCTATATTCAATAGACTAAATAACCAACTTAAGAAATGTATATGTATTTTTAAAATCAGATCACTTTTCAAATATCTCCGCAAAATATCTGCTGACAGTCACAGACTACTCCCTTTGGAAGGCTGCTAAATATTTAAAAAGACCTCAAGCGCAAGATCCCCCATTAAAAACATCTGATGGGAAATGGATTGGCGACCCAAAAGAAAAGGCACAACTTTTTTCGGGGCACCTGGCAAATGTTTCTTAACCTTTCTCATCTAGCGTGGCAGACGAACACATTAGATACTTACATAAAGTATATGAAGACGTAATTCCTTATGTTTCGCTTAAAGAGGTCAAAACATGTATTCATAAACTTTCTAACAGAAAATCACCGTGTTATGATCTGCTAACTCCACAAATCTTGAAAGAATTACCCTACATAGCGTTGTTAGAGCTTAAGCTTATAATAAATGCTTGCTTTCAACAAAGATATGTTTCACATCACTGGAAGGTAGCAGGGATTATTGTTACACCTAAACAAGGTAAGCCTCTAACTGAAGTTTCTTCTTACAGGCTAATCTCATTGTTACCGGTGTTATCAAAAATATTTGAAAAACTGTTCCTTAAAAGACTAGAAAGAAGGCTTTTTCCCGCCCATCAGTTTGGGTTTAGAAGTAGGCACTCGACAATAGACCAGGTTCATCGCGTAACTTGTGTTATAGAAAATGCACTTGAAAAGAAACAAGTTTGTTCTACAATATTTTTAGACGCTGCACAAGCAACCTTATGACAAGGTTTGACATAAGGGCTTAGAATATAAACTACAAAGGGACCTACCTAGACAGTACTACGAGATACTAAAGTCTTATATAGCAGATAGATTTTTTAGAGTTCCTATGACCCAACGTATTCTGAACTTTAAGAAATACAAGCAGGTGTTCCAAAGGGAAGTGTTCTGGAGCCACCCTGTATTTATTACATACCAGAGATATACCGAATGCGAGTGATACGATGATTGCCACATTTGCCGACAACACTGCTCTTCTATCAACTGATGGATGCGTGACTAAAGCAACAGAAAAACTAAAAAATTCAGTTGACGAGATACCATATGCGACGCGACGATGGCGAATTAAACTTAATGAGTCAAACTCATGTGAAAAGGAAGGTAGAAGAGCTTAATATCAGTCATAGAAAACTTTATTGGTTGTTGGGATAAAATTCAGATATGTCCACTGAAAATACAATTTTATTATATAGTATAATCAGATACTTAAACCTGTTTGGAAGTATGGCATCCAATTATGACGCTGTTCGAAGAAAAACTAATGTACAAATAATACAAACCTTCCAAAACAAAGTCCTTTGGGGGATAGTAAATGCCCCATGGTACATTAGAAATAATGACTTGCATCGTGACTCGCAGATTGATTCTGTAGCCGATGTTATCAAAAGGTACGCACCTCGTCATAACGAGCGTTTGCAGATGCATATCAATCCTGAAGTGGAAGACGTCTTAAATGTGAGAAATAATATTCGTAGATTAAAAAGAACGAAACCTCATGAACTTTTGATCTAAAAATTATGAGATACGGTATTTACACTATAATACCTTCTCAAACACAACTTAACGTTGGAAAAAAAATCATTTGTCGATCTCCCTTTTATTGGTCGTGATATGGAGGTGGTTTTAGTGCGGCAAGAGTACCACACTACTTTGGGTTGAAAAACCCCAGAGTTTCTTTTGAGATTTCCACTGTCATTACCACCAAAAAGAAGAAATAAAAATGTGGATTATCGTCGTTTTAATTGAGCCAATTTCTTTTATAGACCCACTCTTACCCAAGTAAAAAAAGCCTTAAAGCTGAACAAGACTTTTTAATAAAGCAGCGGATGCATTTTGGGCCAACTCGCTGAAATTTCCTCACAAAAAATGGTCTTTCGTGTTTGATTATTGCTCGAGTTGGGCCTTGAGACCAAGATCCTTACATAAAATTTTCCAAATGTGGACGGATGAAAAACAAGTTGATGTCGAATCGACAAATGTAGATTTTTTTTTAAATTCTCTTAATCGGTCAATAATACGGCAAATAGCGGTCTCGGATAGCCAATTAATACTAAATTTAGGTGACGCTGCAGTCCGGGACTTGGGCTTTAGTCAACAACCGTCTTCAGCCAGCTCGAACCTTTGGTAGCTGCCTTCAGATTCGCATGCTAAGTTAGCTGTGGCTCCTTTCCACTTGCGTGCGCCACTTGAGTCTCCTCTACTGCGTTGTTCCTCGGGGGCGGTATCCTTTCGCTCTACATGACCATGCCATATCAGTGCTATCATAGACGGACTTAAAATCGATGAATATGTGGTGTGTGCTGATCTCAAGCTCATGAGTTTTCTTGAAGATCTTCCCTAGTGTGAATTTTTAGTCGACTTTCCTGGCCTCAATAAATACTGATATGCACTAATCAGATTGTTGACAACGGCTTCAGGTGTTTACACAAGAAGGTAAGTAAAGATCTTGTAGACTTTGTTAGGAAGACTAATGTCTCTCTAGTTATACGGTTTACAGAAATACTCTTCAGCATCGATTGCGACTCTACTATGCTGTTCCCTTGTTCATCTCTACGGGCTTCGATTCGGGGTTTGTGTACGTGGCGTGTTTTTTTTTACCTTTTAGATAAAACTTCTGAATCTCATTGCTGAAGTAGCATCTCATCTCGTTGACAAGTCAGAGTTTGCCTCTCCTCTTCTGTTCATAGAACTCATGAGCAGCTATAGACCTTCTTTTTAGCATCGCTTTCTAAACGTCTTGCTTAGTTACATATGCTTGTCGACATTTGCCATTACAACGAGGTTTCGTTGTGGTGGTCGAGTGAAGCCCTGCACATCAGAAGCGGCATTTCTGAAGACTTTTTGATAGTGTTGTTACTGGTCTTCCATGCTTGATGCTGGGGCAATGGGCCTCTTATGAGATTAAGAGCGACTCGATCTGAAAAGGGTTTGGCGATCTCTTGTCATTGTAGCCGTCTTACGTCGAAATTCTTCACAGCATTAGCTTCTCCTTGCGCTTGTCAGGATGTCCGCCACCGTACCTTGGCAGGAGCCTCCACTAGTTATTCGGCTGCACTTGGCATATTAAGGGACCTAACTTTCCATATCCATATTCGAAGTTCGCTGTCCTTAATTCGTAGTAGATCTGTCCATATCCGAAGCTTGTTTCTGCTTCTAACTTTTATTTTTTCCCATGGCCGGGCAGATATCCTGGCGGCACAACCCCCAACCTTAGGGGTCAGTTGCATTTTTTAATACCCCTTGGGGATATGAGCGCTGCCCTTGGCCCGTAAAGGGCTCATCGGCCACCATCTCTTTTCCAAGGCCCTGACTTATCCTCGGAAATCCTTACCGGCTTGAGCCGGAAATATTTTGGAGTAGCCCGGATAAGGTCTCATTCCTTGGGGGATTTTTCTTCAAAGTTAATTCCGTTTGGCGGATTCAACCGCTGTCCCGCTTAGAGTGCTGCTATTTAATAAGATTAGCAAATCGATTCCGGATTGTTATTATAAGCACAATTGATGTATAGAAAGCAGTTGCAATGATGTACATCACTAGATTGACATCTCTCAGCGCCTTCCCTATATCTACAGCACCCAACCATTAGCAACTCGAAGTCATAAGTCTCAATTGTGACCTTGAATATTCATCCCATTTAGGTGTCAAATTTTGCAGCTTGGATGCCATGTAGTCGCAATCAACTGTGGATGTTTTTTTTTAAGATCGAATGGAATGCAGTGCTTCTGCAGCCGTGTGTTTTAAATTGGAGTTGTGACTGGCATCTGCCGAAGATATCGAAGGTGTTTCTACAGCAACCTTACATCCTATCTGTTTTGCAGTCCTTTATCGGTAACGGTACATCACGCTCGCAAAAATCTGTTAGAAAGGAATGGTCATCCAAAGCAGAGTTCTAAAAAATTAACAGGAATTAAATCTGAAACTTAACACCAAAGAAGATGATGTTACCAATTTCAAAGATGAAGTGGACTGAGTTGAGTGCAGTACTTTGTTTGCATCCAGAAACATCATCTGCTTAAAATATTTCCAAAAAATTAGGACTGATTCATTGGCAGCTTGACCCGACTGTTTTTCCAATATTTATCGAGGTTGCTGTTAAATGCGGTGTAAAGATTCGACCTCTTGCACTTGCGCTCGTAAAGAGTCATATTAATGGCGTTCGCGACTTTTTGCAATGAATACATTGTAAGCAAATGTAAGATGTCATAAACAACGCCATCTGACAATATGAAATGAGTTTGAAAATGACCCAAGCATCTGACAGTAATAACAATTGTTTGGGACCTGCTCAGAAGGTTGCCAGATAGGGGTCTGACAATGCCCGAAAAAATACTTGTGACAATATTTTCAAACAAAAGAGTAAGTTCACTCAGTTGTAAGGCATTTGGGAGATATTTTTTACCAACAGACTTGGCAATATTGTCAAATCTTATAACCGTCTGTACTTAGCTGTACTTTCGCGATCCTATAACCATTTTGCGCGTCCGCAAGGTTCGCCTATCAACTGATTGATGTTGAATGAAGGTTGTTGGTTATTTTTAACCAAGAAGCAATAGGGGCCCCATTTTATTCGAAGATTCAAGTTCAGAATATTATCAAAGTCTTGCGCTTACTAACAAGGTTGACTGTGGAATGTTTCTTTGCTCCGCAAGTTCAGCTACATACAAAAGCGTCACGATAGCAATGCAAACACATGGGACAAGAATTTACCATTAATTGTAATTAAATGCCAAGTTAAAGTGGCCTTCCTATCCTGCTTACATCACTTATGTCACTATTTTTGTCCAGTGGTGATGACCGTCAATAGTGGTCAACACAAAGGGTCATTCCCAGAATAGGTATCTCTCTTTCAAAATCTTTCATCGACATAATTTGTCAAGCTTCAGTTCTTTCTGTTGTTGGACTTCGCGTGAGGGCCAAAAATAACCACGCGCTCTTTGAAATATCTTGCATACTTTTGTCGTTCCCGATAAGATCAGATCATCTTTTGATAATTAAAATCGAAGCTTTTATTATAAATTAGTCCGATTGGCAATCCCATTAGAGAAAATTCCTTTCCATTTTGTTTAACCCGTTTATTCATCATCATCACGATTTTATCCCAGGAACCCATCTGTCGAAGGCTTGTCTCTTCCAAAAATACTCAGGAGCTATAATTAAATTTTATAATCTTCGTGCCATGATTCCGTTGAATGAAACCCTTCTTCCGTTACTATGTTGTATCATACTGGTGGTGTACGAGTCGGTATGTATCTTTTCTCTTTCCTAGAGCACCCATAATCTCCATCATCCTCTGTCATCGTCGTTGTCGCCGTCGTCATCATCATAGTTGTCATTGAAAAGGAAAGGTAGTATTCGTTTAGTAGTACAAGGGGAAACATACTTCCTAATACTCGTACTTGCTGCACAGGTAGGTAAACATAGGTATTCATGAGTACGAGCAATCGATGGAAAAATCTCTTCCACAAAAATTAGGAAACTCTGTGGAGGGTTAGAGCTAGGTTACGAATACCGAACCTTACCTCACCTCTCTGTGCAACCCTACATCAGTCAATATTTAGTATTCAGATGGGTTTCCGTTGATAACGCGTTGTCGTCAGTGCAGAGACATCGTAACAGAGGTTATAGAAAGAAGTGCACCCTTTTGTCATATTCCAGAAGCAACAGTGGGTCGGTTTCCAGCCTTGAGATGTTATCATCTGTAGAATGGAAATACAAAAAAAAATGAAAAACAGAGAACTTCTCTTTTATGCGTCTGAAAATTTCGTCAAAACCGTCTTCGGAATTTTTAATGGGCTCAGTGCAAGCCACCCCAGCTCTGGTATCCATAGAACTCGTAGGATTTAAGTACATGGCCGGGGCTAACTGGTGGCACGTACGATCTTGGCGCCCCCCAAATAAAACAGCAAAGCGTTTCGTGTATTCAAAGGCTCGATGTGTTGTGTACTCGTACACACAAAGTAATTTAAAGGTGTTTCGAAAGGAGAGCATTGTTAAAGGCAACTTTTTAACTCTTCACGGTTTTTTGGTGTGCACGAATAGTGTGTTCTGGCCGTGTACGTTCAGTACTACTATGAGTAAAAGTGGTGCAATTGTTATTTGTCAAACATACAAAATGAATTTTTGTGGGTTCGCCTTTATGAGCGACACGTGACTGAGGTTTTAAGTCAGATTACCCACGTACTGGAGGCGGAGGAGGATTAGAATGTGTAAGTGCGTCTGGAGTAAGTAGTTGGAAACAGGAATTGAAAACGAAAAGGCAAAGCTAACAATTTAGTTAGCTGTGGTGACAGTTATTGTCAGATGGAAGTTGCATTTTAAATAAGGCCTACCCCAGATAAATATGGTGTTCTTGTGAATTTTCAAAGGAATGTCAGCCTGGACAGGTTGTCACGTGAACTAATGCACACTGAGAGTGATGAAAGACTTGATTTTTAAGGAAGTTTTGTTCATGTTGAAATGAAAGAATGAAAGTTGACACGAAACAAGGAACTCAAATAATTTCTTTTTTTGGGAGAATCTTTCCTCAAACATAACACTTAGATTGGCATGGCTTTTATTAAAGAAGCTAAACCTACGTGTAGAACAATTCCCCTTGAGCAATAGTTGCCAAATCTAGGGCTCTAATGGAATTTTTCTTTATTAAGTTTGACAAAGAACTTCAAAGATCCAACAACTTGCTTTTTTTGTTTGTTTGGAGGATGAGGAGTTTTTTTTTGAATATAGAAAGATCTGTTCTTCAGTTCTTGACATGTATCTAATATGCAGAGTGAGGCTAGAAAATTTAATAAAACCTACTTATAAGTTCTTCGACTGAAGATAAATCTGGCCTGACACATGGGTTGCGTTCTCTTCTGTCCTGGGTGCACTGCTTTCCACTAGTTTTATTTTATATTTTATTTCAATATGAGTACTGTACAATTTTGGTCAACGGGTTACAGATGGAATCGACGGAAAGATATGAGTAATTAATTTTGGCGGGAGCTGAGGTCCCAATTTGTTTAGCTTAATACTAAGACCTAAAAACCAGCACAAAGACTTAGGAGCTAGGTGGTACCAAGAGAATGGTGGAGGAGATCTAGTTTGAGATGAGGAGTGCTCAGGTTGAAATCAAAAACGGAGAGGTTTGAGTTGATGTTCTGGAGCATAAGGGAGATTGAGTCGATGGAAACGAGGATTATCTTTATTCCTACGATCTTCTATTGATAAGGTAGGGAGGTAAGATTAAAGAATCGTTCCAAAGCAGACAATGGAGAGCAAATCGAAGGAATCAACGTTGAATAACTTCAATTCGAGAAACATGAACTCGGTAAAAGGGGTACCAAGCTTCAATGTCATACTCAAGCAAGAACCGAATAAAGGTTAAATAGAGAAATCTAGAAACACACGGGTTGGAAAATTTCTTGGACCATCGTTTTCTCAAAGTTAGATCTACAACCACCAACTTATCGGAATTCGTATCAAGCACTTTATGTGAACTAGAATCTGGAAATGATGTTGATGTGATTGCCACCGATTTTAGCAAAGGTTTGATAGAATTTCTCATGATAGAATCCTTCGAAAATTAAAGGCTCTTGGTTTCCAAACCAAATGGTTTATAACATGGGTTAAATCCTATTTAAATGAACGACAATACTATGTTCTATTTAGATCTACGGTTTCTGACCCAATTAAAGCCTCTGGTGTTCCTAAAGGCAGCTACCTTGACCCCGTATTATTTATTCTGACCATTAATGATGTTGATTGCATTATTCAAAATTCAAACATATGTATCCATATGGGCAGATGATATGAAAATCTTTAGATATATATCTTCTTCCTCAGACAGCCTACGACGGCGAAAGATCTAGACAGATTTTGTACTGGGTGTCAGAAGAATTTTCTTGAGCTAAACGTCAGGTTATGACTTATATCCGTTAGCGTCCCCCTACTTCACCTCGGTGTTATCTATTCTTTAATCTGCCTGTTGCATGATTTAGGTGTTAACTGTGATAAGGAACTCAAAATCCGTTCTCACATTTATCAAGCGCTGGTCTAGGGAGTCATCCAATCCTTATGTTACTTAATCCCATTCCATAACCTTTGTTAGGCCTCTTCTTAAATATACAAGCCAAGTTTGGTCACAGATTTTTCCGATTTGCTTTACGTGGCCTTCCCTGGGATGAAAGCCTAAACTTACCACCTAACACTAACCGGCTGAAACTTATAAATTCACAACCCCTTTCTATACGCCGACATTCTCTTTTTTCATCAAATTTTACTTGGAAATATCGATTGTCCTTCTTTACTTCAACTTATTTCTTTTAACGCCAACCCACGTTAACTTAGGTCTTTGTCACTTTTCCGGCTGAAGCTTCACAGAACGAATTACTTACACCTGATGCCAATGTCTAGAATGCTTCATGAAGTTAACGATATTCTGCCTCTCTTCGACTACCACCCCAGCAAATTTTCCCTCAAGAACATTATTTTTTTCCACCTTTGCCTCAGGTCCTAACTCTATTTAACTGCTCTCACCTTTTAGTTGTTATATTTAGTTTTAAGTGAAATTGTTAGTTTTAAGAATATGCTTGTAATAAGCCTAATAAATCTGTCCGGGGTTGACACAGGCCGCAAATCAAATAAAATCAAATAATTAATCCAAGTCATGAGTTGGCTTTAAGGATCTTCTGACCTTTATGCGAACCGAAATTAAGCTCACTGTCGAGTAATAATTTACGTGAGGAGATGACAGATTCGCATTAGACTATATTAAGGTCTAAGCACCAGATTGAAAACCTAGCGAGGTCTTCTTGAAGAACAGGGAAGTCATGCGAAGAGTTTTGAAAAAAATTGTACTTACAGCATAGGGGGAGAGAGGATCGTAAAATGAACTTCTCATGATCGTTTTTGGAAAGAATGAAAATAAGGGGACCTAGATGACTGCAATGTGGAATCCCAGAAAAGTTGAGGAAAGGAACTGAAACCGAATTCTGTAAAGTAAGTTTACTTAGCAAGAAGATATCCGTTTTAACATCAACGACATCTTATCACCTATAGCAGCGGAGGCCGCGAAACGCAAATAGATTATCACCTGTTAAGGACTGTAAAGTAATACTTGGAGAATCGCTAGTAAGCCAATACCATCTGCTCATTACAGAATTTTTCACAGCGGAACCACCGAAAACACGGGCATCGTTTGGAAAGCGCAAAATCCGGTGGTATAATCTTTCGAAGGAACGAAGCGCAAGATTTATCGCACTGGCTAAGGAAGTACTTCAAAATTTAAATGGTATAGCAGCCTCACTTAGCCCGCAAGAAATGTGGAGGCATGCACGAGGAATGCATAACACTCGCAAAGTCCCATCTGGGGACTATATCGAAATACCATCACGTTGGCAAAGAAACATGGTGGTGGAATGACGAAACCAAACGAGCTGTGGCCGACAAGAAGAGTGCATTCCAAGCGTGGACAAAATGCGATCGGAGCGACGATATCGAAAAAGCTCGACTGGCTCTTGAATACGAGCGTCTTAAAAAGATCGCAAAGAAAGTCCTGGCTCGAACTCGAGCGGCAGAAGCGGAAAACCTGTACCAGGAGTTGGAACAAATATCCTCACGATCGGCAGATAGAAGACAAGCTATCCAAGAAGTTCAAACGTCGTACAGTACTAAAATGCCAAATATTTTTAAGCTCGCTGCACAGAGGAGAAAAAATTCAATGGAAATAACCTCGCCGAAATATATCAAAAACGCAGACGGTCGCTTACTAACAAATGAAAAGGAAATTTGTGACCGGTGGCTTGAATACTGCAAGGAGTTGCTTAACAAACAGTTTCCACGTGATACCGTGCCGACAGCTGGTCTATTCGAGGAGGAAGTTTCGGACTTTTCAATCGAAGAAATAGGTATAGCAATTGGAAAAATGAAGTGGGGGAAAGCGGCCGGACCAGATAGCATTCCATCAGAGTTTTGGTCGAAGATGGAGGGGATCGGCAGCGTTTTGCTATCGAAACTTTTAAATAAATTCAAATGTGGACAACCTATGCCGAATCAATGGAGAAGTGGCTTCTTGGTTCCATTATACAAAGAAAAAGGCGACACTCGAGAATGCAACAACTACCGTTCAATCAAACTTATGTCACACACAATGAAAATCGTTGAAAGAGTCTTAAACGAACGTCTTCGGCAAATAATAAAGCTCGATAATAGCCAGTGTGGATTTGTTGAAGGAAGATCGACGGTGGACGCTATCCAAAGCCTACGAATAATAATGGAAAAGCACCGAGATTCGTCTAAGGATTTACACATTATATTTATCGACCTCGAGAAAGCATTCGATCGAGTGCTTAGGGATCTCATATGGGCCGCGCTGAGGTCTCAAAACGTATCGGAAACGTATGTTAGAATAATACAAGACATGTACAAAAACGTGAAAACTGCGGTTAAAAGCTCTGCTGGACTAACGAGAGAATTTCCAGTTAAGGTCGGAGTGCATCAAGGAAGCGTACTTAGCCCTTTCCTCTTTAACGTAGTATTCGACTATATTTTAAAAGACTGCATGCGCGAAGCAAATGTAATGCCAATTCTCTTCGCTGACGACGCAGTTGTACTTAGCGATAACGTCGAAGATTTACAGAACGCCTTAGATTCATGGAGAAATGCGCTAAAGATAAACGGGTTTAAAATAAGTCGTTCAAAGACGGAGCATTTGACGTGCCCATTTGCGCATCCGTTGCGACCTGTTCCGGATATAATGTTAGACGGAATAGTTCTTCCGAAAAGCACTATCTTTAAGTACTTAGGATCAATCGTTAACATGGAAGCGAAATGTAACGACGACGTAAACCAGAGAGTGAGTGTGGGATGGATGAAATGGCGGGAAAATTCGGGAATCTTTTGCGACCGAAAATTTCCACTTAAATTAAAGGGGAAACTCTACACCACGGTTGTTAGACCAGCTCTTATATACGGTTCACAGTGCTGGACAATGTACGAAGCGTTTAAAAACAAAATGACGGCAGCGGAAATGAAAATGTTAAGGACGTCTAGTGGAGTCACTAAACGCGATTGCATTAGATCTACACGTATAAGAGGAAGTCTATATATAAAGAATTCGGTAACCGAATAGCTTGAGGCGAATAAAATAAGCTGGTATTGCCACGTTCAAAGAAGATCTGCGGGAAATCCGGTTAAAGAGGCACTATCAACTATGGTCACTCCAAGTGTAAGAAAACGAGGTCGGAAAAAGAATTCCTGGATTTCTCAGATAGCAAATGCGCAACAACGCCTGGGGCTTACCACTGAAGCGATCCAGGACCGAGCATTATGTAGACGCGTTCTGCGGTCTGCGACATTAGCCAACCCCATAAGCGGAGCAGCAGCGATGCAGTAAAAATGGGAAACTCGTTACGCATAAGTTCGTATAACGAGGAATGGGTTAATAAAAGGATTAGCAGAATACCCTAAGCACCCAGTAAAAGGCGGGCTTTAACTAAATCGTTGTGCGTTGTATATAGGAATCAAAGCTGTCTGAAGTGTAAAGTTAATTGAGGCCAGGACTGCTTTGGTCCGAAAACTTAAAAATTAAATTAAAAACTCAAGTAAGTATCTGTAACCTGCGTCAACGATTCGGCTTTATTCGGACATTGTCGTTGAAAAACTCATCGACACAAGAATTGACAAAACTCATTTGTTACTTTAATTTGCTGAAACATTTGAAAAAAAGACCGAGGTATACCTGTTAGAAATTAAAAAGAATTATTTCTCTCTATTCCTTGCAAGGGTTGATTATGGCTTCCAATATTTGTGCCTTGAACTGCATCTCAATTTATTTTTCTGCCGTTCTTCATACCCTTTCTTCTGTTCAAACTCCTTCTGACTTTACATAAACCCTTTGGTCAGATAAAATATGATTCCTTTATAGAGAAGTATGTGGCTGCAAGTATTTCTGTTATTGTGTCAACACCAGTATCAAGTGGGCCCTGGAATCACTGAGTTCTAAAATATGGATTTCAAACTAATCTTTTCAAAAGATGTATACGTATGTGTGTGAGTGTAGATAGCGGCCGGAACGATCTCGGGCATTGGCGAAAATTCGGTTTTTAATTCAACTAATGAGCAGCGCAGCTACAAAATACCTACCTTCTAATCAAAAAGCACCCGAAATTCTTCAATTAAACGAAAATGTTTCAATAATTCATCGAAATTCACGTTATTCTCTTCAAAGTGATCTCCATTGTAATACAATACACATATTCGCTTCCTCTAATCTTAAAAACAATTTTCATAGGCCGATTTTGAAGTCGCCTTCAGCTCTTTCTGCGAAATCTCTTTCGATTCTCGTCTCATCGTCTCGTCTCAAAACATTTTCCATGAAGTGGTTAATTAAGTCGTGGAAATAGAAAAAAAGTCACAGGGACCCATGTCAGGTGAATACCGTGTACACATCGCGTACGAGATAAGATGTATGAGTCGGTGCGTTGTCGTGATGAAGAAGTTGTTTGTCCACAATTTCTCTCAAACGCTTTAATTCACTCACATAATACTTTTTATTTACTGTCTGGGCTGGCGGAAGAAATTCGGAGCCGACCACACCACGGCAATCCAAAAAAAAGGGTCAAGAAACGTTAACGTTGTTGTCCTTATACCACACATACGCTTGTGCTTTCGGCTTTCTCGAGTCCGCGTAAGCTACCCTTAACATTTGCAATGATTCCGCACATAATATTTTATTAGAAACACCAAGTTTCAGGCAAAGTCTTTCCTCATCTAAATTTGACATTTTAAATTCGCAGAATACAACAAACACATCTAACAGATTTTTGAAATTCCTGGTACTTTTTGACCAAGGTATCTGCCAAGTATCAAAGAGGAAATTCTTTCTGATTTTCGCCTTAACTTTAAGGTAAAGTGTCGTAACATTCGATGTAACTTATGCATTAGGCTTTCAGCAAGAGTATAGCGTTCCGGTTGGATGCCAGTAAACTGTTTACAACGTTTTTTGTAGATACTCGTAGATAGCAAGGCTGCCGTTAAATTTTTAGGAAAATCGGGAGGTAAGCAGGCGCAAGCAATCTTAAACAATGAAAAGCATTCCTCTGAGGTAAAGAAGTTCAACAACCCCTTCATCCTAAGTTTGATGAAATTTTAGGCTCCAGACAGAAAAATTACTGAATTACTTTCGCACTAATGAAAGGCAAGGCCGTAAACAAAGACACAGTTACCTCTGGCTTTCCACTTGTTGTTTACTATATATTATGTTACAAGTATATACTTCACCGCCAGGATTACATATTTCTTGACTTTCTAACTCGTGCTTTACAAGTTTCCCTGACGAGGTGTGAAGTCTAAGGTTAACTAGTTCGTTTCGGGGTCATCGCTTTCAGAAAATAATGTAAAAGAGCCACTTTTTTGAATTTATCGAATCAAATTGTTTATCATTTATGACATTTGTATGCTATTGCGTGCAAATTACGGCCCAAAAATCCTCCACACTTTCCATCTGTTGTTTGTTGGCCTGCTTGTTTCTCTACTCCCTTCTGTTGTTGTCTCTCCTTTTTTTTCTTCTCGTCAACACCTGATAGCTATGGCTGCATTTACTAGACCCTTTGCATCCAATTCTTCCCTTTGCTTTGAACTTAAAAGTTTTCTCTAGACAGAGCGAGGCTGGGGTCTTATAGACCCTCCGGATGGACTGTCAGGCACCCCAAAATGACCCCAAGAAAAAACAAAACAAGGATTAAGCACCCAGTGTATATTTATATTGTTTTGCAAAAAGAAAAAGACGTAACGAAACTTCTAAAAAAAATAAAAGAAAAACAAAACAAAACACTGTGGCGCTGGCAGCCAGGTATGGGCCATGGCCTAGTTTCTTGACACTCATTTGTGTTGCTCATGTTGTAATTTTTGACACATCTGAGCGGGGCCTACGACTTATCGCGAATCCGAACGGCACTTTCGGGAGTTTGCCATTGCCCGCAGAAAGGGTGATGACGATTCGAAAAATTGTTGGCGATGCCAGGGATCGAACCACGAAACGTCTACCCCTATTAACATCTATAAGCTCAATTGTAAAAGAAAGCAGACAATTCTCCACGACCGTTCCTTCTCTCCATAAGTCTGCAAAAAGATTTACTGGCACCAATTAGAATCCTAGTAAAAAAATTTTTCTCGCTATTCGAGAGACTCCATTGCAGTTTCCTTGTGCACTCGCAAATAATAAATATTTTTGAATATACCCATAGAAAGTAGAAGAACGTTTACTTTTGTGATCGACGAGCTCACCGAGAGTCCGTTAAAGCTCTGGATGTGATATCTTTTGTTTTGAAACCGGAATTGCCAGAACCCTAGCTGTGTATGCGGCGATAGGCAAAAATCACTTTTACTAATTCGATTGCTTATTGTCTTATTCGTAAAACTAAAACACGAACAAAAGGAAGGAAGCTGGCCGCAGGACGTGGAAAACAACATCCACTGTATAAAAGAGGACGAAAGATCTGTGATTGTCGCCGAAACGGCTTACCCTCCTCAACTAAAAGCCAGATGCTAAAGGCAGAAAAACCCCAATATATTTGTTCGCACCTAATAAGTTATGAAAACATTCCTCTTATTTTCCGCTATCAGAATGTAATACAATAGTACTGCATTCTAGAAATCATGCCGTTTTGCGTCAATCTCATCATCTCCCATTAGATATCTACGCCTTGACTGAAACAAATCCTAACTTCAATTATCTTTTCTTTAAATTTCTTTAAATTTCCTTTGAGATGATAGTCACAAGCCCTCTATGATTGATTTTCCTATGCAAGCTATTCACAACAGCTACAACACCTTTGCCCCTCTTTCGTTGCCACTTCTTACTCTTCAAAGCTTAGTTAACATAACACTTACACGTAGGTTCTTGTACGTTATGTATTATTACATTCTTCCGATCTAACCAACCAAACCAGCTTACTCGATTTGACTGAATTATCGGACTCTCTTCATGATATCAATGTGTTCATCAGTTCCAGCTGAAATAGATTCCATTTGAACACTGTTCTTTTTTCATCGATTGTAATTCCATTTCTACTAAGGAGTGCCTCTTCTTAGATCGTCAAGTGAGTAGAGCTTGAAACTTTATGGAATAATAATTTTCTTCTCTTCAACAAATTAAGCTCCAAGTTATCGTCGAATTGCTATACACTCTCATATACCCAAACTCTATGAAATTATTTTATATGAAGTATTTGAACTTTTTTTGTTAAAACGGATATCTTCTTCTTCTTCTTATCCTTTTATTAACCCTTTCCTCGTTATACGAACTTATGCGTAACGAGTTTCCCATTTTTACTGCATCGCTGCTGCTCCGCTTATGGGGTTGGCTAATGTCGCAGACCGCAGAACGCGTCTACATAATGCTCGGTCCTGGATCGCTTCAGTGGTAAGCCCCAGGCGTTGTTGCGCATTTGCTATCTGAGAAATCTAGGAATTCTTTTTCCGACCTCGTTTTCTTACAGTTGGAGTCACTGTAGTTGATAGTGCCTTTTTAACCGGATTTTCCGCTGATCTTCTTTGAATGTGGCAATACCAACTTCTTCTATTCGCCTCAACCTGTTCGGTTACCGAATTCTTTATATGTAGACTTCCTCTTATACGCGTAGATCTAATACAATCGCGTTTAGTGACTCCACTAGACATCCTTAACATTTCCATTTCCGCTGCCGTCATTTTGTTTTTAAACGCTTCGTACATTGTCCAGCACTGTGAACCGTAGATAAGAGCTGGTCTAACAACCGTGGTGTAGAGTTTCCCCTTTAATTTAAGTGGAAATTTTCGGTCGCAAAAGATTCCCGAATTTTCCCGCCATTTCATCAACCCCACACTCACTCTGTGGTTTAGGTCGTCGTCACATTTCGCTTCCATGTTAACGATTGATCCTAAGTACTTAAAGATAGTGCTTTTCGGAAGAACTATTCCGTCTAACATTATATCCGGAACAGGTCGCAACGGATGCGCAAATGGGCACGTCAAATGCTCCGTCTATGAACGACTTATTTGAAACCCGTTTCTCTCTATCGCATTTCTCCATGAATCTAAGGCGTTCTGTAAATCTTCGACGTTATCGCTAAGTATAACTGCGTCGTCAGCGAAGAGAATTGGCGTTACATTCGCTTCGCGCATGCAGTCTTTTAAAAGATAGTCGAATACTACGTTAAAGAGGAAAGGGCTAAGTACGCTTCCTTGATGCACTCCGACATTAACTGGAAATTCTCTCGTTAGTCCAGCAGAGCTTTAAACCGCAGTTTTCACGTTTCCATACATGTCTTGTATTATTCTAACATACGTTTCCGGTACGTTTTGAGACCTCAGCGCGGCCCATATGAGATCCCTAGGCACTCGATCGAATGCTTTCTCGAGGTCGATAAATACCATGTGTAAATCCTTAGACGAATCTCGGTGCTTTTCCATTATTATTCGTAGGCTTTGGATAGCGTCCACCGTCGATCTTCCTTCAACAAATCCACACTGGCTATTATCGAGCTTTATTATTTGCCGAAGACGTTCGTTTAAGACTCTTTCAACGATTTTCATTGTGTGTGACATAAGTTTGATTGAACGGTAGTTGTTGCATTCTCGAGTGTCGCCTTTTTCTTTGTATAATGGAACCAAGAAGCCACTTCTCCATTGATTCGGCATAGGTTGTCCACATTTGAATTTATTTAAAAGTTTCGATAGCAAAACGCTGCCGATCCCCTCCATCTTCGACCAAAACTCTGATGGAATGCTATCTGGTCCGGCCGCTTTCCCCCGCTTCATTTTTCCAATTGCTATACTTATTTCTTCGATTGAAAAGTCCGAAACTTCCTCCTCGAATAGACCAGCTGTCCGCACGAAATCACGTGGAAACTGTTTGTAAAGCAACTCCTTGCAGTATTCAAGGGTGCTTAGGGTCATGTCTTTCTACGCTGCGTTGTATCACTAGGATCTATTTGAATTTGAATTATTGAACTCCATAGCCCTACATGCACTATTTCTAATCGATTTAGGAAAAGTCTTTTTCGGTATAAAACCGGCATAGTTTCTTACATGACATTTACATACAAACACGGAACGCGCGATTATTATTTGCTTAAAGCAGTTACTAAGGGTTTCACCCTAATCTCCATAACTCTGCGTCGAATAGCAGGACAGGGATGATGAGGGCCGCTATACGGGTGTTCTTCCTTCCTAAAGACAGAGTTGCTTGACATAGTTTTGATTAAAGATCTGCGGAAATGAAATGGTTTACCGAGAGAGGGTCATTCTGTTCTCATCCGACTATTATGCTGAAATTTGATTGAATCTTATTTTTATAATCAACACGTCTCCAAGGGATTAAGTGTACCCCCAAAAATCAGAAATACTATTGTACGTTGCTTTTCAATATTAGCAGGCTTGACGACTGAGAAATAAACACCACAGCAGGACATTTCATAAGCGGATCGTATGGTTTAAGATAAACTTACTGAGTGTGATAAAAGGTGTGTGCCGGTAAAGTAACGAATATTTTCCCCAAACCGACTGTTACAAGGAACCTACAGTTCAGCTAGTTTTAAGACTATTTTATTTCAAAAAAGATTGACATTTGGGGGGAAATTATTTTTCTTTATCTTTAGAATTTACATTTGTAAATAGATGTAGGTATTTAGATGTATATAAATTACAAATTTGAATAAAAGATATTACAATTATTTTCTTTAGAAGTTTTCATCACTTATACAGTTCTCGTAGCGAAGCCCGTTTACTGCGTACCTGTATAATACATCCCAACCTCTCAAACAGTCTAAGAAATGTAATGCTTCATCTAGCTCAAGAGTCGGAGCTTCAAAGAAGCTGTTCCTCTTGTTCCTTGAGGTTGCATAGGTCATAGGTGTTATAGAATATAAGAAGTCGCAGTCAAATCCTAGTGCTTTCCACTATTGGACACGCTTAGTCTTATTTCGCAGCATTTGAGAAACCACCAACTTTCGGAATATTTTCTAGCATATTGCATTGATTTTTGCTATATTATCCGAATGAAGCTTTGAGGTTTCTAGGAACAGGGGCGCTACGCTAGTATCATAATTATATAGGCATCTACTTGGGTGTTAAAAAATTCTGTTGAGAAAGTATCCTAGGAGCTTTTCCACAGTTTGGAATGACTGATAACGCCAACTTGTGCTGCAACAAAAAAAACAGACGATGCTGTAACGCGGAATATCTTCTGCTTCGAGGTATGAGAATCGTGTTTGGTTGCAATGCAATTTCTCCAGACTAAACAAATCGCTCGCTTAGCTTCAGCAAATTTTGTTTTCAGATGCTTACACATATTTAATTTTTGCATAATCAAAACTCCGAGATATCTATATTGCTTAACTATTTCGATCTGCTGGTCTTGAAAGCTGCAGTTTTCTCTTTGAGCATAACTTTCTCCACTATTTCTAAATATCATTATATTTAATGTTTCTAAGTTTACGCTGAAGTTCCAAGTTTTGAAATAGGAAGGTGTTAAGTTTCGTAGTATCTACCGTACTCTGCTAGAAACACGATATCATCCGCAAACATTAGAGCGGGGATCGTTTTTCCATTTAGGTTAATTCCACCCATAATGTTTTATGATATGACATTAATATATAAAATAAACATTAACGTACTGCCACCCATTGATGTTTCAAAATCCTCCGATAGGTGGCTACCAACCCAGATACGTGCTGTGTTATCTTTTTTACAAAGCTCTTAGAATGTTGTTCAGCCAGGACATATAGACACATATACTTTGTTAAAATAAATGTTTCCAATGCGATGATGCTTAAACCTGCACAGAAGTCTACAAAATAAGGGGTAAGGTTTTTCTGGCTTGATTTTATGTATTTCCACAATATTTACCAACGAGATTAATATGGGAATACAGGAACCTGTAGGTCCAAGAAACATTTTCAATACACCACAATACCAATCAGCACTAACTGTTAGAGGATCGCCTATGGCAACTTAAATAAAAAATAGTCCAACCTCTCTTAAACCCCCGGTTTGCACTTAGTAATAAAGGGTGGGCCATCTATTGGCATCTTTTTGAACCATATGTTTTTTTGACATTAACAGCTCTTAAGCGCTCAATTGATTTATAGAAAAATGCATTTCACTATACGAAATAGATCGATGAACTTTTGAGAAAGGTTAGGAGATATAGGAAAGTTTCTTCCAAAGTTGATGATGTGTTGTCGAATTTCGGTCGAAGCATGGAATTCACTGCAGCTGGTATCCGCAAATTTATGAGACTGGTTTTCTGATCAATAGCAGAACATATTTCCGTGTTCATCTTGTCAATTCAAAGGAAAATATTGCAGTTGTTGCCAAAAGTTTAGGCGTATGCCCGAGAACTTTAATACTCTAAAGATCTCAGCAACTGAATATCAGTCCCACAACCAAGAGTAGAATTATATAAAAAGGTTTTGGATTATCCGTTTTCAACGTTCAATTGACTCAGAAATTGAAGCAAAATGAATTCCCTCTTCATCGCCTCTCTGTTTGGGCTTTAGAGCAGCTCGAAATTGTCGAAAATTTTCCTTAAAAGTTCAGCTTTTCAGACGAGACGCAATTTTAGCCTCGGAAAATCCACACATAGTCATACAGAAGCCGATGCATCCTGATCATATGACTATTTGGTATGGTTTTTGGGGTGGCGGCTTATTGGCCTATATTTCTTCCAAAACGACAATAGAGAAATGTTACAATCAATGGAGAGCGCTACCGAGGCATGGTAACTGGCCAGAAATTGAGGATTTGGACTTGGGCGAACTATAGTTTTATTTCCTGTTTTTTTTTCTGTTTTTTTTTCTGTTTTTTTTCTGTTATTGCGGAAGGTTTACTCTTTTCAAAACAGCTGCAATCGTTGAAAAATATTAAACAGTTGATCTCAGCTGCATTAACAGTATTGTTCCCATTACATATTTATCGAAGCAATTGATTTTTATTTAAGAAAATAATTTAAAAAAAACGAATCCTCAAATGAACTAATGATTTCCTTCTTTCATTTGCATCAACGAAATTAAATTCGCCACCTGCTGCATTTTTTCTACTGCAATTCCCTGCAGAACCACCCCCAACCCAAACAAAGAACCAACTATAACAGTTTACTAAAAATATTAGACAGCCATTTGCATCCATCCCCCTCGATTTCATTTTTAAGCAAATGCTAGCCAAGTACGGCAGCAGAAATGATGGTCGAAGTAAAAGGAGTTTTCGTTTTCTTATCAAAAATTCCCTTCACAACACAGTGAGCAGCAGTTTTGTAAAAGAATCCCCATCTCTGCGTCCATTTACCGATATCAATTGTAATAAAAACTCACAATGAAATAATAAACTCTATCCTACGTGACGTTTAAAAGGACCTCCTTAAGCTAAACTGCAAGTGAAACTCCAACCACCCGTCAAACTGTTGCAAATTATTCTTAGGTGAATGCAAAGAAGCACAGATACAGGCATACGAGAACTCACACCTACGCAAACTTGACTCCTTGCTGGACGAAAATATAGTTTCTTAATGGCACATTTACTTGAATTACATGCACACAAACATATATCGCACCAAGGAGAACATTTTATAGAAAGGCGAGAGTGTGCGAGTAGTATTAAACTGGCCAAGCCAAAAAGGGTGATTCTTGGTAACTTTAGCGAATTATCGCAACGATTTGCCTCGATAGCTCTAGCAGAATAGCTTTTGTTTGATTTTACCGTTTTCGAACAGCGTTGCCAAACTATTCTTTTGATAATGGCCATGGAGATGCAAAAAATAAGCATGCGATGCACGATGAGGAAAATAGTAGTTTATTATTTTTCTTAATTTAAAGCATCCTATCCTGCGACTGCAACTCTCGAGCAAAAGTAAATGAAACAGCGTTCTAGTAAGTGTTATAAATACAAGAAAGAGTGAATGCCTGGCTTTTCAGAGCAATAGAAGTCCTTTAAAATTTGTCTTCAAGTGTTACCTACCAAAACTTAATTGACCACCAACGCGCGCCATCCTCCAGCGCCTCTATACCACTCAAAATAACGTTTATGCATCTGGAAATCAATTGTTCTACTCAAACACCCGACACGGTACACTCGTTGCATCAATCGGAATGTTTCTGTTCCAATTTTACCAAGTTTTGCGTGGAATTTTATAATCATTCCTTGTTCCATATGGAAAGTTCAGCCACAAATCAAAACTTGTTCTGGAAAAAAAGTGTTAAAATTGTTAAATGTCAACAAAATGTCATTCAATTCTGACAGGTAATAGAAAAAGATTGAAGTACTGCTGGTGTCCGGGATATTATTTGCCACACTGTGTTTTTTGTTATATGTATCTGTTCTGGTCTGAGTACATAAAAAATCCCAGTTCTTTACGATAGGGTTGGTCAAATTTCAACAGTACATGCGCAATATTTTGGCGATAGCTAGGTGTCATAAAAGTGTCGCTTTACTTGCTGAAAAAGAATAACGTCTCAAACTAAGAAAACTTAATCGCCAAACCCTGTTTCAAGTGCAACACAACGGCAGCGCTTACACACACTTAGTAGGGTACTACAATACTTGCATTATCCTTGTTCAAGGTAAGAAATAATTTCATCGAGACAACTGCACCCTAATTTTTGGAAAATGAAAAAAAGTATGAATATCTATGCGGAATCCTCCAACCCTGAAGAGACCACATGCAACTAAACAATAAGAGAAGGCCCATTCCTCTACAAAATACTATGGGTACCAAGGATGAAAAACTATGACAATTCCTTGTGGTTATTTAGATCTGGCCTTGTCATCAAATTTAGCCATGTTGTCAGGAATGAAGCGGTTCACAGCCTAAAATAAATCGTTCTCGCAATACAGCCACGGTTTCATGGGCCATGGTAAAAGTGGCGCTGTTTTGTTAGCGTGGTCTCTCGTTTTATTGGTTCGATGTCGGTTTTGATAAAATATGGACCGATGATTCTACCAGCCCATCAAACTTGAAGGCTCCTTACCTCAAACACAGCTATTTTGCGTAACCATTAAGCCATAAATAGACCTCATCGCTGAACAAAATGTTGCTCGAAAACAATGCATCTTCTTGAAGCTTCTTCGCAACCCAATTGCTAAATAAGAGATCGTTCAGAAGTTCGGCCGTCTTCAGTTTCCGCACGAATTGAATTTCGTTGCTTTTAAGTCAAGATCTTCGCGTAGATAGGCCAAGTTGCGGCATATGACAAGCCAAGCTGTTGAAAATCGCACGGAATCGATTAATCGCGTACATCTCTGCTATTACCACTATATTTTCTTCACAACGTATTAGATGTGCTCATTTTGGCCGCATGTTATCCAATAATGAAAACTGATTTTCAAAATTTTTGATGATGAGTTGCTCTTAGCGTACGAAAAACATTCCTCGTAGAACGCCGATTTTTGTAAAACAGATGTATAATTTGTATACGTTGTGTCGGGCTAAGTCTTTTCACGATTAAATCTCAAACATAAATATTATTAACCTAGAGCGCAGGTCGACCTAGAGTAGATTTCGGTGATCCCATTGTGTCCTGCTACAAAGACAAGATTTAATGAATTCAGCCGTCCTTCTATGATCAGTAACGTCTTGGATTTTCGAATTAGCTTCAAGGCCGTAAGAGGACTTAGCCATTGCTAGCGCTACTTGGCTATCGCTGCGGAAGGAATATTGTTTGTTGTCATCAGTATTGCGGATATCTTAGAAGACAGAAACAAGTTTTCCAAACGTGAAGATCAGACTACATTTCCTTCCTGACTCAGATTCTGTCCGAAACCAGTCTGGAATAGAGCTAAATTCGATTTCTAAATTTTTCTTCAGCAAGAGCTCTCATCAGACGGTATGTCCAAAGCACTGCATTGGGAGCTGCATTGCGTTTTATGACAAAGGCCACTTGTTATAAACGGAAGATGGGAGCGAGAGTGCAACCCCTTCCAAGTGCAGGGAGATCCGTCAATGCGTCTAGAGCGCCGGCAGGCTTGCTAGGGAAAGGTCCATGCAGCCAAGACAGATCTTGGAGTCTGATAAATGCAGCAACGACGTATTTTCGTGAGAAGTTATTTTATCAGACAACCGATGCATAGGATACTGAGGTCCTTACTCATGTTAATATGAAGAACTGAGAAATTCGAGTAAAAGGAACCTAGCACGAGTACATACAATGAACTCGTTCTTCATCTGAGTGAGTGCTTCTGTTGCATGACCTCTCTTTGTCTATTAAGAAACGGGAAGTTTGAATTGATGAAAAATTGCAAATTGAAGGTTTTACGAGTAACAAAGCACTCTTATTTCTTTGGATTGGCAATGCTGTTGCTAATGCTGTTATTCGTAACCAAGCGCATCCAAGAAGACAGAAAAAAAAGAGTTTTGAAACTTTTAAAACTACCACAACAACAAAAATAGACCAACCCATGACTTCAAGGGTAGCTCGATGCACCAGGAGTGCAACGGGTGAATAAGGATAAAATAAAAGTTTTTGTTTTCAGCTGTAGTCAAGGATATGTGTGCATACTATCATAATATTGTTGAGCACCTTTGCATAGGAACGATGATTTATATCCATTGAGGAGAACTTGGTTCTTGACTGTTTTCCCATATTCCCTAGCAAACACATGCACAGCTACCTTGGAGGCGATCAAAATCTCAAAAGTGCTATCATTACGGCAAAAGTTTCACCCCTCAACCAATCTATGAATCGATGCAAACATTTTGCTTTAGTCTCATTCCGGTGATCGCCCTTCTAGGGGCGCCATTGCTATCCGCTAGCCAAAATTGGCTTTTAAGGAACTCTTGGTCATAAAAGAGAGAGAGAACAAAAAACAACAGATCCTTGAAGCATCTGCATATCATACCGTTGTCCATGTTCACATGCTTTACATTCATTCTGGCGATTGTGTTTTTTTTTTGTCGTGGAGGTCACATCCATCTGTTGTCTTGGATGTTGTCCTGTACAAGGATGTGCTGAATTCTTTTACGTCCATTTTGTTTGTTGCTTCCTTCCTTAATGGCTGTGGAGTTTATTATTTGTAATCAAAGTTTCTCTTCCTTCCGTTGGCATTGCGTTAGTCTGACGGAGCTGAATAATGGGACATACATAGGTCGACAGGGTGGTACGAGACGATAGGATTCCTCAGCTAGCAGTCTTCAAATTTTCCTTATTCTTCAAAAAGACTTCTCTGTATGTGTGTGCATAAATTTTCTTCCGATTTTAAAACTTAACACTGTTGCTTTCTGCTCAGTGCAGAGGATCAGATGTGAATGGTGGTTGATGCTGGGGGTAGATGGATGGATAGGGGCTAAGTACGGATCGGGACAACTTTTGCTTACGCAACATGCCAGCCAAATAAAAAGGAAGGTAAATGAGTTATTATGCCATAAACATTTTTATGGCGCCATAAAATCATAAACTCATAAAAATTGTACCGTTACTTCATGTTTTTTTTTTGTTCTTCTTTCGTTTGTTTCCATTTTTGTGTTTTCAATGTTTTTTTTGTTTTCTTCAGTAAGGGTAACATTTTTGATTTATGATTGAAAATGAGAGGCAAAAACGGCTTGGGAGGCTTGGTCCGCGTTAAAGGAGCAACAAGCGGATGGGAGATGCTTTTTATCTGACGGATAAACGGGAACAGAGGGATTGATGGCATGAGGATGCTTAAGTGGGCGGAATCAAGGGATCGATGAATGTGACTGGGATCAAGAATGGAATTTGGGGCCTTCGTTTTTTTTTCTCTTCTGATTTGGTTGGGTTTTGTATTTGTTTGAGTGTTTCGAGGACTAATAGAGCATGTCCTGAAATTCCATTCGAGGATAACAAATTTACAATTTGCACTTAAGTAGGAGCGTGACTGTTATATGCGATAATCCACTTCAAGGGATAGATGAGTCGTTAGAGATTAGCTAAGCTAGGGAGCAATGAGTTTGTAAAGAGTTACGAGGGATTTTCCAAATTCTGAAGGACGAATTTGGTAATCGCATCAAGTACATGCAAAAAAAAGAAATATTAGGTCGTTATAGGTAATATAACCTTTGGCGTTTTTGCTTGAATTTAAACTAAAGGGTCTGCAATAGGGCTCTATACTCCTGAGGAACGCGGAATAATCCTCACAATGTTTTTGATGAACAATTCGTCAGTGATTGTAGTGCAACCCTGGAAGGCCTCGTGTATCTCGTTCGGTGGAGAAAATCGGTGCCGTGGCAGAACATGTGTCAGAAACGTTGTCGACATCGATTAGAAGAAATGCCCATTCCACGCAAGCCTCTGGGGCGCATTTTGGTAAAAGACCTAATAACGTTTCCTTGCAAAGTACAGACAACACATCAGCTGATGAGAGTTGACCGTGAGTCACGTCTGGCTGACACTAATATCCTTCTGAAGCTCGTGAACGACAAGACCCATTTCCATCTATGTGGATACGTGAAGAAACAAAATTGGATGCTCTTAAGCACTAAAAATCGACGTAAGTTTTTCGGTTTCGGCAATGCAAGTGCCATTCATGGATAATAGCTGGGTATTTGAATTTCGCTGAAGCGACAGCAGACAGCATTGTGTTTTGGAATCATTAAATTCCACTCGGTGGTGTTCCTCAATTGGTTATGCTGTTTATATCGGAATTTAATGAGCTTAGCATACGCAGCTGTTCCCGTTCTACAGCCGAAGAGCAGGGACGTGGTTCCGGGAACGAATATGAAAAGCAGAGAGTACGGTCGTCAGCAAAGGAGTAAATTGGATTCGAAGTAGCAGACAAGAGATCGTTGTTGAAAATTTAAAAGAATGTCGGATACAGAACGGAGCCCTGGGGCACACCAGCATTTATTCTGTGAATATCAGACTTGAAACCATCCAAGACAACTTGAATTGAACGTTCCGAAAATTAATTTCTAATCCATTGAAAAAGAGAGGCGTCGATCCCAAATGCCTTAAAAATATCAAGTGCAACTATATTGCTTTTGCCAGATTGATGTAAACTTTGATTCCACTTTTCGGTGAGGCATGCCATCAAATTACCAGTGGACCTGTTGCTACGAAAACAGTACTGCCGGTCATTAAGAAGTTTTCGTGTTTCGAGATATTTCATGAGCTGACGATTTATCAGCGTTTCCATGACTTAAGTGCAATGGAGCTGTAAGTGGAGAGAGAAGAAGATTCGTTTTTTTTAGGGACGGCCTGGACCAATGCTGTCTTAAATCTACTCGGAAAGAGTCCTTAAGAGTAGCTTACGCAGTGGTTTTGCTAGCGTAGAAGAACACCTCTTCAGAAGAAGGGGATATATACCATCTGGACCAGCGGATTTGTGCATGTTAAGATCTTTAAGTACTCTTTAAGTACGAGTGCGAAAGTGGATTTGTCCCATTGAAGATTCGAAGCACTCAAGTGTAGGCGGAGGCAAAGCACAATCTGGAAGCGTTGAGCTGACTGCAAAGTAGGCAGCAAGCAGATTGGCTTTGTCCAAAGAGCTGACAGCTGGAATTTCATTGTAAATGAGCGTTTGGATGGGGGAGGAGGCAAAATTTCTAATGTTTTTGACGAATGACCAAACAGTTCTACTTCCTTTGGGACACTGTAGTATTTTTTGCTTCAGTTTTTGCTCGTTAAGAAATTACACACGCTTAAGGATGGTGTTGCAGTCATTCCTGGCTCATTTAATTTTTTTCCGGTTTTCCTCCGTCGGATTGGTCTTATAGGACCGCCAAACAATTCTCTCAACATGACAGCCTCTTTAGAGCTCGAGTCGTACCTAGCCAGATTACAAGATCGATCAATGGTATTGAAAATGCTATAGAAAGAGCCCAAATACTTATCGAAAATAGCGGTGACCATTCAAAATGTAGTGGACAAATAATTTGAATGACTAAATAAACATTTTAAATGAAACCTATGACATTTTTTTATTCGTTTGCAAAGTATAGGCTGGTAAATAGTTCAGCAGCAAATAGCTGGCTTTACGTCATTCATACCCAGCTCCACTTTTGTTTCTTCGATATTGCAAATGCATTTTTGACAGACAGCCTGATATATTCTGCGAGTAAAAGTACGCTGACACATGTAATATCACGTATGCCTAGGACATATAAGCCCCTGGCAAAAGTATAGTACCCGTACCCCTGGCGTTTGGTCCGCCAGGAACCTTGTGAATCATTCTCATTTGTTGAGAAAACCCTAATCGTAGGTGCAGGCAGTACTGAGCCTTGCCCAGCAAGTTTATCTGCGATTTCATTTTCCTTGATTACGTTGTAACCTAGGGCTCACTAAAAGCTACGAGAATTTGACCTTCCGACTTCGTTCAGTGAAGTTTTGCAATTTCAAACCGGCTTGAAAGTGGCTTCAATAAAACTCTAAGCGCAGTTTGGCTACAGTTGCAATTGCTTCGCTCCCTCCATAGATTCTCCACAAAACGCAAGTTGTGTCACGGACAAGTAAAATTTGACACTAGTGCCGAAGCCTAAATAGGTTGGTTCACGGAACCATCCGTAAAGATCCAACAGCCAGTCTTGGGGCCGGGGAAAGTCAAATTCGTAATTTTTTTGCAGTGGGAGTTCTGGTGTCATTATAATAGATAGCATCTCCATAAGACCAGAGTCATAAAACAGATCGCGCGCAAGGTCATCACAGCTCCAGTGCGTTTTGTATCATGAGAATGCAGCTCATGATATGAATATCAAGAGGAAAGTTATTCATCAAGTACTGAACCAGGTAGGAAAAGCTAGGAAAAGCCGTCATACAGCTCCTTATATCTACGCTTCCATATGCGGCCTTGAAATCAATAAAACGTGGACTTTTTTGGTTGTTTGTAGGTTCCTGGGATATTTCGTCGATTCGGCCTAAGAACGCACAGACTGAACAATGATTTCGCTCGAAAATGCTCTTTGGAGGTTAATTTGAGTGAATCAGAGTCTCACAATGACACCTGTACGGTTGCAGTTATCATGCTTCCCCCGCCGACTAGCAAAAACATAAACCTTTTACAGCGAAAAATCCCACATCTTACACATCAATAGATTAGATTAGATTGTGGGGGTAGGTGGTAGAATTAATCCCAGTTCACTGCCAATTGTGCCTAAACCGTCTGTTATATCCTCCATTTAGAGCTCGTCTAAAATACCGAGCTGCTTGTATCCATACTAGCGTATAGGGATGTTTTAGTTTTGGATCCGTCTGTGAACTATACATGTTCCTTGGCAAATGTTGGTCTGTTCTGTTACGAGTTAAGTCGGTCTGAAAATGTTACTCTAAAGTTGTGCCGAAAGTTGTACAGTGGTAAACAATTGTCTGTTAAGTGTATTCCAAGCCGTTTATTTCTTCTGAATTCCTGAAGGATTGCAGTATGAACCAGGTTGGAATTTGATTCATCTTTTGCGATGAGCATTTAGGCATTTACCATTGCTTCTTTCATGGGTTCTAGATGAAGTGGTGGGACATTTGGGATAACTTCAGGTGCAGCTGTTGGTTTTCATTGCACCAGTTGCACAGATACAGGCTAGTCTCCATATTTTGTTGAGTAAAGCCTGGTTCTTTATACCGCCAAACGGCGGCTGCATAAGTGATGACAGGTCTTGTTATTGCCGTGCACATCGACAGTGCCATAGTGAGTTCCTAGCCTTGAATATAGTCTTGGAAAGGCGAATGTTCCATGTAGTGTGATTCCTAGATATGTAGCATATCAGTAAGCTGCATGTCAGTTGACATTTATATTTGCGGCACAATACGACATGGTTGCATTCTTTCGCAACTAAGTACTTCAAATTTTCAGCATTACAACGGCCTCTATCAACTCAACATTGCCGGACAGCAAATCAGGAAATCAAGTAGCTTTATATCTTCTAAATATGGACTCGGAAGATGGTGGTACGAAACTGGTTGTGGATAGCAGAATTAGTTAAGTAAGAAGTCGAACGTTATCTAAATCCAGAGAAGTATAGTTTTTGGCCCAAAATCCCCAACTAACACTACTTCAAACAAACGTGAAAAGAATGCCCTTTTAGGGTGTAATGCCTGGAAAGTGACTACCACTGCACACACCCTCATAAAGAGTAGAATTCGCAAATTCTCAAGAACCGTAGGCCAACCTGAATACTATACGACCATCTACACGGATAGCGGGCCAAGGACTAATAGGCGACTAAATATTTAGGAGAAAGTGGATTGATTACAGCCTAATGCGCGAGTAATTTCCTGCCAAGTATGCCATTAATTTAAAATTGCTTGACTAATAGAGAGTGGAGAGTGGCCCTATATACACATGACAAAAGACTGTTAATGGAGTTGCCAAAACGTTGTGGGGCGAGTTGTAGAGCCCTGAAAAAGATAATGCTAAGGAGTCGTTGGCGCCTCATTTCCCACGAGCGCTGCGAGCACCACATACCACATAAATCCGCGTGCACTCATTTCTATACTCGTATTTCAGGTGAGCCTGCTACTTCGACGCCCTTAAGTAGCCAAAAGAAGAAAAGCTAGACGTCTTAAGTAACCGTTATGCTGTGTTTATTTTCGCAATACCTTACATCAATTCAGTAGTTTTTGCTTGAATGTATTGCACAACAGCGTTCATTGAAGCGAAATATTAATTGAAATGACGTTCGGCGGCTTGTCGGACATCATGAAAAACATTTTCCACAACTTATTAAATTTGAAAGCTTTAAAAAAAAGATGACTTAGTCATATGCAGGACAAAAGCAAAACTTATTTCTACCCCTAACAATTTACGTACAATGAAAAGCTATCACAATCTTTACTTTCAGGGAAAGATAAACACGTACTTCATCCTTAAACTTGTTGTAGATCCAACCATCTTGACTCGAGAATTACTTGAAACTTTCAATTATCATTTAGATTTTAATGCCCTACCACATCATTTGTCAAAGAAACACTGTTGGAAACACCATTTAAGTTCTTACATCAGAATTTACGGCAGATTTCTTGATCCTTATTCAACAGTTCCACTCTTTCCTCTTTTCATTTTGACTGAAAGCAAGCGCCCACTTCATAAGAAAAGACAATGGGTGTGAGAAAATTCAATTAAAAGCAGAAATGTCTCACAATGTGCGACTAATGGAGCGAACTACAATCTTACAATCGAGCAATTTAGGACAATGGTCACCTATTCTCTCTTTGACTTTAAATATCCTTTTGCTTTCTGTCATTTCCTGAATATCTATCTCTCTAGGTGTACACCTATGTACACGTAGTATGTCTTTGTCTTCTGCAAGGACAAATATCCTTCGAATGAAGTCTTGGGTTGTATGTCAGGCATTGTTGCACAATGCACATTGTGATCATTCAATATGGTTTAAATTCCAGCTACATTGCGGCAATAGTGAAAAGCTTTCATTAGAAAACTATTTTTATTGCTTTAGGGTGCTCCTCCTTTCTGAATCCCCCTCGATTATATTCGTACCACCCAGGTAATGGGGCATCACATTGAAGGGTTTTCATGGTTTCGTTGGTATCGCGTTGCTATCTGTACACCGTCATTGACAAAGAAGAATATTACACAAAACTACATTTGAAAATCGAATAAGGATATTTGGTTTCTATGGCCAAACCGAAACGAATTGAACCACAATGGTAATCATCATCATTATCATCATGAGATGGAGAATATCATCATCTTTCCAGGTGCATCATTGTGGACTTAAGGAATCCTTTTTGCCATTTGCCAATGGTGGAGAGGAGAAATTTTCGCAACGCGCTCAAAGCAATTTGTGGTGCACATTGTGGCTCCTTAACGGCTGCTTAACCTTTAATGACACGAACGGATATGAAAAGATGTGGGAAAGAATTTCTACTCAAACCTTACGGATCGGCATGGTATTCTGGCGGTTGAATAGGTCAGATAATTGTTATTTGCTTAGTTCAGCTATGCAACCTCTTGTAACCTTTTGTGCTGTGAATTTCTGACCTGCATATTGGTTTATTTATTGACGACAAAGGGATGGTGTATCAAAGAAAGGATTACATGCTGGAAGGGATTAAAATGTGACTGACAGCGGTATAGGATTTAATTTGATTTTTTTTTGTTGACTAGTTAACCTTGAAGTGGAACCAAATGTTCGATCATTTGGAAGAGGAAGACAATCGGATGGGAAGGATGTTTACGTAAAGGGATTAGAATTTAATCGGATTTGGAATTATGTTTGTGTTGTAATCTGCCTACTTCGTGCAAAAGGCGCAAAAAATGATTTTTTAATAGTAAAGTAGTTTCTAAAACATGATAGGTCTATAGCAAGTTGGATTCTATCTTAGCGGCTTATTCTAGAATATCGAAAAGAAATGAAGGATAAAAAATGATTAGAAGGAAGAAACAATTTTTTTATTTAAGCATAAAACTAAGAAATGAGGTTTATTAACTTTAAGATAAGCTAAATAAAAGTACAGAAGGAGAGTTAAGAAAAGTTAAGGTATCTATAAAGAGTAGCCATCAGTAGATATCTTTTTGAATCATATGGGTACGGGGTCAGAATATACCCGAGGTATGCATGCCTGTCGTAGGAGGCCACTTAAATCCACCCTCCGTACACCAAGTGTAGCGCATACAAGGCATGCAGGGCTCAAAACAAAAATATATGGTTCCACAGATGACAGTCCAGGTTTACTGGAAAATCCACGCTCTACTGAGAGCAGCTCTACGGATTCTGGGAAAAGCCATTTATTGCAGTCCTTTGACCTTTTCGTATAAACTTCAAGGGTATCTTGATCGCCAAAGATCGAATGTATCCGGTAAAACAAGTCCACCGGTAAGGCCGATGTGAGTAAAATGAGACTCCGAGAAGCCCAAAAGCTTTTCACTGCGCAATGTCGTTTGCTTAAGTAACATCTATGACCCTAACATTTAGCGAGCAGTGTCCCAAAAACAAATACCAACAATCCAATCCAATGGTACACCTACGAAAACAAGCTGGAAAGGCCATTTCGTGTTGTAGTCAGAGGACTCCATCTTTCGTGTTCCAAAAAAGACATTATGAATGAGCTTCAAGCTAAAGATTTTAAGGCTGTAAACATCATCATCGATCGAAACACACCACCTATTCATCGATTTTAAGGCCGCGTATGACAGCATCTGTAGAGAAGGGCTATACAGAGCAATGTCTAGTTTTGGGATCCCTGCCAAACTCGTCCGTCTGTGCAAGATGACGATGGAGAATGCACGCTGCTCCATCAAGGTCGGTAAAGATCTCACCGAGACCTTTGATGTCCAGAAAGGATTTAGACAAGGCGATGCGCTGTCTTGCGATTTTTTCAACATCGTTCTTGAAAGAATAGTGCAAAACTCACGAACAAACACAAGAGGCACTATCTTTCAAAAGTCCGTCCAACTACTCGCATACGCCGACGATATCGGGAGAAAGCAGAGTGATGTCAGTGGCGCTTTCGCGAGTATGAAGATGGAAGCGGCGAAAATGAGTTCAGCGTTCAATGAGGGCAAGACCAAGGATATGCTGTCAAGCAAAAAGGACGACCAACAATGACATCTCGGGCAGAACGTCACCCTTGACAGATATAACTTTGAGGTAGTTAAGGACTTTGTCTACCTAGGCTCTGCTGTAAATACAGACAACGACACCAGCACTGAGATTAAGCGAAGAATAACTCTTGCCAACCGCTGTTTCATTGGGCTAAGAAGGCAATTGAGTAGCAAGGCCCTCTCTCGGACAACAAAAGTCACCTCTTATAAGACCTTAATAATACCGGGCATTCTCTGTGGCGCAGAGGGGTGTAATGTCCACCCCTCAAAACTAGATCAGGGTGTTCTTGGTTGCTTCGAGAGAAAAATTCTTCGGGCGATATTCGGTCCCGTCTGCATTGACGATGAGTGGAGGAGGAGATACAACGACGAACTGTAAGGACTGTACAGCGACATGGACCTAGCCAGAAGAGTGAAGACTGAGATGGCTGGGTCATGTAGAGCGTATGGATACCAACGATCCGGTCCGAAAAGTCTTCGAATCCGCTCCCGAGAGACAGCGCAGTAGAGGAAGGCCAAGACTCAGGTGGCGCACGCAACTGGAAGAGGACCTCAGCCAACTTAGCGTGCGAAACTGGAGGCAGCTAGCCAGGGATCGAGCTGGCTGGAGAAGCTTATTGACTGAGGCCCTGAGCAAGTAAGTAAACATCATCATGAAGTAGTTAGGAGGGACTTCCATTGTTTTTACTTATTTTTGATAAGAACGAGAATAAAGATGACATCTACAGTATCTTCAATATCTACAAAAGTAAACTAAACATCGTAATCAAAATTGAGCCATTTCGTAAAAACACAAGATCGATCCCTCAGCGTAAGCGTTTTCCACGTCTTAGTCATACACAGACTTACAAAAGGCACCGTGATGAGTAGAATGGGCCGCTAAACATTCTTTTTGAAAGTGCAGCTTAGATAAGAAGGCTCGAGTGAATTGTAGAAACTGTAAAGGGAAGCACACAGAGAGCGATGCAATCAAAAAAACTTACGCCCGAATTTCAAGCATGTTGCTCCCTTTATGAAAACATATTTATATGCGGTGACCTCAACGTCGATCTTTTTAAATCTGACTCCAAGTCGTGTACGCTTTGAGACAATATCGCTGCATCTGGACTTATTGTTACGAATATATAATAAAGGGTTTTCCAATAAGGACTTGACAAATTTTTTTTTAAATAAAACGCAAACCATTTGAGATATTTCAAAAACTTTATTATCGGCTTGAAGTACAATCAAAACATTTATGAATGGAACTCGACTTCGTTCGTATGGTCATCGCGGGCACGTTTGCAGCGGTCGATTCATTGTACCCAATTTTCAACAACTCGACTACACATATCGGCCGAAACGGCCGTTATTTCGCGTTCAATGTTGGTCGGCTTGTTGGCATAAACCAATGACTTAACGTAGCCCCACAAAAAATAGTCAAGCGGCGTTTAATCGTACGAACGAGGCGGCCAAAAATGAGCTTCGTGACTGAAGATGATTTTGCGATGAAATTCACCATCTTGGCGCATCTTCTCCAGAACCCAATCGGAAAACAAACGTCGCTTCAAATAGTCCATCAGCTTCAATTCTTGAGTCAGCTTGATCTTGTATGGGTGTAAACCAAGATCCTTGAGCAAAATATGCCATAATGTGGACTGAGCGATGCCCAATTCCTGAGAACGCCGTGGAATTGACTTATTTGGATCGTTTGCTAGGGACGTCTGAAGCAGCGATATTTTCGACACTTCGACCAACCCGTTGTCTCACTGACACGGCAACATCGCACAACGAATATGTAAACTCAAATTTTTGCACTAAACTTGTTATTGCCTGTCTACGAGGGCGAGAATTACGACCGACAATTGGAATTAACGCTCTTAAAGTTGCAGTCACCGACTCCGAATTTCGGTAGAAAATTTTTATAATTTGCAGCCGTTGCTCGTTCGTGTACTTTACCATGATGAAAATGTTGAGTTTACTGAATAAATTGGCAGTGGCAGTTTGATGATTAGTGAAAGAGTGTGTTCACAAATTAAATTCAAAGTTTTCTAGTCCCTATTGGAAAACCGGCTTAGCACATAGCTCCCCTCCCAGCTTCTTTGATCTTTGTTTGATATCTGATCAAACTATAGTTTTACTTCGACCAAATATCGCTAGAAGGTGTGTCAGAATACGACCTAATCATTCCAGTTTAAGGACTTTGCTTCAATTGACAACAATGCATTCCAACTAGATGCGAGCCCCGTACCATGGCGTAGTTGTTATTATTTTTCAGACGTGGATGACAAAACTAACTTTTTACAATCGTTACTTTTGGACCTCTATAATTGGCATGTTTCGCTGAAAACTGTAGCAGTTCGTTATAAGAATTGCCCCTGATTCACGTCTGAGGTTAAAAATACCATTGAGTTCGAAGATATAAATGGAAACAAAATCCCACAACTTTAAATTGGAAATTTTCCGACGCGCTGGCAGGAACTTTCATTACGCGAAGATCCAAAAAAAAGATACTTTTGAATAAACTTGCTATACATCAACCCTCTAAAAAGCTTTGGAGTAATCTTCGATCAATTGTCATAGTAAAAAAAGGACGACTTTGAGAGCATACCAAATGTAAATGACCTAAAAAATGTTTTTATCTTTAGAGATACACAAAAGTCCAGCTGGTTATCGAACCGAAATATGAAATTGAATTCAATGTTGTATTAGAGACAAAAGTTATTAATACTATTCGTTCTCTTAAATCTGATGCAATTGGTGTTGATGGAGTAACACTTCGATTTAAAAAAATTATTTTGCCGCATTTCCTGAGTTGTCTGACACATGTAATCAACTTTTCCATTACTACCTCGACCTTTCCGGACAGTTGGAAGTTGGCTTAGACCAACCTGTAAAGAGGAAACTAAATCCCTAGTCGACCGCAGACTTTCATCCTCCCATGCTTATCAAAGGTTTTCGAAACGATTATTGAGGGGCAAATATGTAATTACCTTGCTCAACATGAATTGCTATCTCCAATCTAGTCGGGTTTCCGAGCAAATCATAGTTGCTCTACAGCTTTAATTAAAATAATGGATGAAATAAGGGCGAACTATGATCTAGGCCATATAACTATACGGTGCTTGCTCGATTTTTCGAAAGCGTTTGATAGTACAAACCATGCCATGCCTCCTTTCTTGAAAATCGGACAAACAATGCTGAGGTTCCATTCATCGGGCATACTTTCGTCCGACCATATTTTACAGATGAGTTGGTGTATGCTCCTTACCAAGTCATCGCCTGCCGCTTTGAAGAGCTCGGCAGTCGAGCCATCCGCTCCATCAGCTTTGTTGGACTTAAGCTTCGATATAGCTATCTTCACTTCATCCAGGCCGGGTGGACGGAATTGTTGGTCATCATCGTCCAAGTGGAAAGGTTTATTCTGCCTGACAGCGGTATTTGGTCCTTCATCGCCGTTATACAGTCTGCAGAAATGGTCTTTCTTTCTTTCCAAATCCTCAGCATCGACTGCGATTCTACTACGATGTTCCGTTGTTCGGTCTGTTGCTATTGTAGCCGTCTGACGTCGAATTTTCTCACAGCATTAGTGTGTCTTGGCGTAGTTTGGGATATCCGCAACCGTACCTTAGCTACAAAAAGGTAATGGTCCGAGTCGATGTTGGCTCCTCGGAACGTACGGACATCCATAATACTGGAGGAGTGTCTTGCGTCGATCGCAATGTGATCAATCTGGTTGACTGTTGATTGATCAGGAGTTTTCCATGTCCCCTTGTGTATGTCGAGATGTGGGAACCGCGTGCTAGCTACGACAATGTATCGCTCCGCCGCAAAGTCGATTAGCCTGAATCCGTTATCGAAGGTGGTGTTGTGCAGGCTATATGCTCCGATTGTTCCACCAAAGATACCCTCTCTTTCTAGCTTTGCATTAAAATCACAGAGGACAATTTTAATCTCATAGCTAGGGCATTGCTCGTGGGTCTTGTTAAGGAGCTCATAGAAGGCATCCTTGGTGTCGTCTTCTTTCTCTTCTGTGGGGGTGTGCGCGCATATAAGGCTACCGTTGGCGAATTTAGCCTTAATGTGGATTGCTACGAGGCGCTCGCTCAAATGCCGGAAGCTGAGGACTTCTTGTCTTAGTCTGCCTCCGATAACAAATCCGTATCCAAATAAGCGCTGCTTTTGCCATCGATAGCAATTGCCGTAGTAGATATCGCAGTTTTTCATCTTCTTTTTGTCCGGCCCATCCCATCGCATTTCTTGAATGTCGGTTATGTCTGCTTTGCAGCAGTCTAGGGCCTCCGCTAGTTGCTCGGCTACACGTGGTCTATTAAGGGATCTAACATTCCACGTGCATATCCGAAGCTCATTACATCGTTTGCGTGGGTTGTCAACAGTAGATCCGTCCATATCCAAGGCTTGTTGATGCTTCGTAGCTTCTTGTTTTTTTTTAAATGGCCGGGCAGTTACCCCGGCGACACAACCCCCAACTTGGAAGACCAGTTCTATTTTTAATGCCCCTAGGACGAGGGGTTGGTTACACTGAAGCCAGTATTACGTTCCGGGATGTGAGCGCTGCCGTTGGCCCATATAAAAACTCAAAACCTCTCAGACTTCTTCATTGCAAGATGCGAAGCTAAAGACTTAACGAACGTCGAGGATAGTTTCGATCCCTCCCTAGATCATTCACCAACTAGGAGCCCCTAGTTTAACTACCGACCAAACTAACTGGGACAGTTCAAGGAACATTTCTGTCTTCAACATTATGGGACCCGCGTTAAGGTCTGAACTGATTTGGCTTGGACTAGATCGATAAGTAACTATAAATCAAGTGCCTGCAAACTATCTACACAATTCTAATTCCAAGACATTGCTTAGTTGAGACACTTGCTTTTGATACATCATTCTATGATTTAAATAGAGTCTGTAGAATAGGGAAGAAGAAAAGTAACATATTACTTGTAAAACTATCTTAAACTAGGGACCCTATTAAAGAGAATATCGCACGCTTACTTCTACAGAGGATTCAGTGTTCGCCTTATAGGGCAAGATGGATAGTTGTTCACGCTGTTAAGCTCTTGTGTGCCAGCATTTGTGAACACACTAAGTCTGCAGAAAGCTTGACGACTTGTAAAGGACTTTGAGCAGAACATCTGTTATAAAAACACCCTGAGTTTACTTGTTTCGATGTATGAATGTGAATGCGTCACGAAAAACTGAAACAAGTAGAATACAATTCAGAGCCTGTGAAAAATGATGGAATAACATTGTGACAATGAACAGGAGAATACCACGTATCCTTTCTTCAGAAAAACCTCAGACTAAACTATTTGCTTTATAAGTCTCCTCCAATGATCACCATATTAACTCGTAGCAAACCAATTTCAAACCGAATGACATGCGTTATCCATTGGTTAATCCTCACACGTTCTAATCAATGTTTAATCGACACCCATTTAACCGAAATAGACCTGCTGGCCACAAGACAGGACTCTTCTTTGCTTCCTCTTGTAGCCCCCACCCCCTTAAAGACCAACTGATTATTAATGCCTCGATTACAAACATCACATTTCGATCGAATTGATAGCCTTTTGCATCATTTACGCTAAATCGAATGATTTTTAGCGTTCAACTCCTCCGCAGCACGTTTACATTTACGTACGTTTTACTCTCCTACGTAAGAACGTCTCTTTCTTTATGCTTTCCTGGCTGCCAAATAGAATCGTCGTCCTTACTGATTAATATAAATGCATGAAACGAAAGGAAAAAGATAAGCAAAAACGAAAAGACGAAGAAAAAGAGATGAGAGAAAGAAAAAAAAACGAACTTTCCCGTCGGGTATTAATGTCCAAACAAAATGCTAAATGTCCTGCGAGACACCACCACCGAAAACGATCTGCCGGATAAAATCAAAAATTCACTCCAGCACATACATAAGAGAGGGCTTCAGGGCTACCAGGCTAGGTATTACCAAACTACAGAGCTACAGGACTACAGGCTAACAACTACGTGTGTGTTTCGATGAAGGAGCGTAGTTGAGATGAGGTGCGCAGTGATATCTGCTTTGACAGAAGACGGAAGGAAGGACACTTAAAAGAATTCTTGGCCATAGCCATTTCCAAAAAGGAATCCTGTATCACATTAACATACGAGCCGTTGACTATTACCACTACCATGGAGATGGAGGTGGAGATGCAGAACACCATTCTTCTTCCTTTGGCTATAAACGTACGAGAATATGTGTAGTACTCACATACCCCGGTTGGCTAGGTTACCCAGGGGCAATTTGTCCATAGATTTAATGGCTGGCACATCCTGTTTGGTGATTCCTCACACGTTTTCTTCCTTTTTTTTTTCATTTGCTGTTTCCTTCTATGCACACACATGTATGTACATAGAAACACGTGCAGCCACGCAACTATCTATAGTATGGTATTCCCGTACTTCAAAGATATTTTTTCCTACGTGCCTATTAGTGGCCTGGCACTATGACCAAGCCATGGTTTTAGACATTCAGATTCTATCCGATTCTCGAGCCCAAAGACTACTACCACTTGGTGTACTGCCACAGGATATAAATGTTTGTAAGGGATATGATAAAAGCGATTGCCACCATATCGATGGTTGTGGGGCATTAATAGTGTACGAGAACGGCTACGATCGGAGTATGTGTGCGTGCATGTTCCGAATACACATTCCGAGTTTGGATTTTCTTTAGCTTCACTCTGAGAGAAAAGTGGTATAAATCCTTGTATACCAAAACCACCAGCTTCATATCAAAATTGCACAGGATGATCCTGATTCTTGGATTTTGCTTCTACTATACTTCTCTACATATTTTTATTTTATTTCTTTGACTGCAGAAGAAAATCCTTGCAATATGTGTACGAATCCACCTCAATCTAAGCCGGAATAACATTCCATTCCATTTCAGAGAAAGCCACTCTATACTCTAACTTCAATCTTTCTCTCCTTCTTCTCTACATGGACTCGTATGCCTGCTTGGAATCGTCATAACTAAGAAGCAATGATTTTGCAAGGATTTTCGCTTTGCTCTATGTTCTATTTGGAAGATTCTGTTGCTTCCGGTTTTGAATGTAGTCTATTCCGGAGGATGTTCCGACTACAACAGACGTGATGAATTAGACTTTAGATGCACTTTCTGGCTCCTGGTATTCGTTGTTGTAGTGCTACTACTTCAAGTGGTTGTCATGGTATTTCTGCCATTTTCTCAGGATGTTCGTAAGAGAGAAAAAAAAAAAACGATAACCTAAAATGTGGTGCTAGGATGTTTGGTTAGACTTGTATTCACAGAGTAATCCTTTTCCAAAAGGGATAACCCCAAAGGGGGGGAAAAAAACTACAATTGGATTGTCCTTGGAGATACTGAAAATATTTCTTCTATGCATCGAATGTGGGTCAGAGAAAAACGGATGCAACGGAAGTTATCCTTAATGCTCCAGAAAATGAGGTGCTTGGAATGTAATGAGGTACCTTAAAGGATACCAAAGTATAATGCTAAGGTGGCAGTATGTGATGGTCACACATGAACATTGTGGGGATATTCCCTTGCACGGCAATTTGATTTTATAGCTTTGGAATGGCATAAAAGGTGTGGAATTTAACACATATACAAGGACATTCAAGTACTCTTCTTATACAGGACATAGCCACTGTACTCGTATGCGTTGAATAAAAGGAATTCGTTTCATGATACTTTTTTCCCAACAATAGAAAGGACCTTGGTACGATGTATGTGGAAATTGCTTTGATAGGAGATTTGTGGAGTTTTTCTTCCCTTTCTATTTTGCCAAGATATGAAGAGGTCGATAAGAAGGTTGACCAGATAGTGGGTTTTCAGGAAGCACAGATTGGAGAGCTAAAACAGTCCCATTACGAAAGTCTTAGTACTGGAAGTGCTCAAAATATTCGGTGTACTACAGCCATCATCTTATCATGGAATCTCTGTTTTGAAAATTCTGTTCGATCTGTAGTGTACTATCTTGTGGAAGATATTTTGGTAAAATCGCGTGGTTTATCAAGTGTTCGATTGCTCATGCCCCAGTTGCTGGAAACTAAGCAGATTAAAGCAGTTCTTTTGCAAAGTCAGAGACCAGAAGCTTCTATATATCGCTTCCAGTAATGAATCCCGCAATCTACTTGAACTTCCATAACCTTTGATTCTTCGTGGAGTTGTTATCTGATTCGTCTTGATTATTCTCTCGAAAAGGAATCCGTAGTGATCTAATGAGTATTTTTTCTTGCTGGCAATTTGTTGCGCTGTAACTTTGCTTGGTACCTACTGTTCTGTGACATTAAAACTGATTGGCCCAAACACAGGAGGATACTTTCAAAACGTATCTTACAAGCCTTCCGGGTACCGCTAAGGAGCTTGATGTGAAAGTCGAGCCATACTGGTAGCCGTCTGTCTTCTTATTCAGCATAGAAGCACTGGTGGACACCCGCTTTTCAACCAAGCAAAAATCACAAGATTGGAGACCGATTGTGACTCGTATAAGGAATCCCTTAAAATATATAAAAGAGAACTGAGGATAGCAAAGCGTCAATCAATCAAGGTCTTTCTGTGATAAAATTATTGAAACCTCCAAGGCATCGGGCCCAATAAAGATCCGCCCATAAGTCCTTCGATGCCTAGTTGCTTGAAAGAAAATGACGGCTCTTGGGCGGCCTCAAGTGTTGAATCTCTCAACTTGCTACTGGGTACCCACTTTTCAGGTAGCTATTCACTCACGGCCACCAACAACTTTAACCGGATCTTGGACCTATAAGCCTATCTGTTTCCTTCTGAAAACTCTACAACTATGGATTCATATACATATACGATCTAGTCTCAATCCTTGACTTCTATCCTCGGCACAACAAGCCTACTGCAAGGAAAAAATGGTGGAAAGACTCTTCATTCATTAACTACCCACATCGAACTATCGCTAAACTATAGAGAACATACAATGGTCGCTTTCCTGGACATAGAAGGTCAACACATCCGCAATCACTTTGAAGGTAGACGACTTACTTATAGAACTGATTAATCTAATGCTAAAGAGCAGAAAAATCAACTCCAATCTGAGTGGATCTTCTTTTAAAAGATGTGTTACCCTTTCTCTGGAACTTGATGGTCAACGAACTACTGGTATGCCCATAAGAGGGTGGTAGCAGGGTGATTGCGTATGCGGATGCTATAGCCGTTTCACGAAAGCATCTTTACACTATTAAAGAGCTCCTACAATATAATCTCAACATACTTACACGTTGGCCGAGTCGCTGCGGATTGGGGATAAAACCCCATAAACCCGATCTTGTCCCCTTTTCCAGGAAATATAAAATTCCGACTATGGACCGTCCCTTAATCAACGGTATCAACTTAGGCTTCTCTGACACAGCGAAATTTTCGGGTCAAATTTTTGACAAGAAACTAAACTGGAAACCTGATATTCAAGAAAGAGTAAGGAAAGCCTCAGTAGCTTTACTTTCTTGCAAAAAAGCCATCGGGAACAAATGGGACCTTTAGCCTCGTATTGCCTGTTTACTACGTGTATGTCTCGGTCGTAAGAACGATGCTCACTTTCGTAGTCTGGTGGATGGCCTTAGACAAAGCAGTCAACTGCATGAAGCAAAGCAAAGTCCAGAGCACAAGCGGAGCCCTATGCAGAACTCTCTCCGCTGCGTTGGATGCTATGTTTTACCTGACGCCTCTTGACACATTCAGCAGACAAGTAGCTACTAATGCAGCCATTCGCCTCAAAGCTACTTCACAGTGGACAAATAAATCCTTTGGCCACGCAAATATCCTTAATAAACTAGGAATCCTTCCAGAAAACATAGACTACACCATCTCCTTACATTAGTTAGACAAAAACTTCCACGTTAGCATTACCTCTAGACACTTCTGGGAGGAGAATGGCTTCATGGACGACGAATCGATCTATCTTTACTCGGGGGGTTCAAATAATTGCAGTGGGGTTGGTGGCGGTGTTTTCGCTGATAATCTTTATCTAAGCTTCTCATTCCGCCTTTCTCATCAATGTAGCGTTTTCCAGGTGGAAATTATAGCAATTAAGGAAGCCATGTCCTAGCTGAAGAAAAACGTGATATCGGTAAGGAGTGTCCGCATCTTTTCCGATAGTCAGGCCGCTATCGAATCTCTGTACTCAATTTTTTTTTAACTCAAAGACTGCTATAGACTGCCGTTCATCTGTCATGGAGATGGCAGAGCAGTTCAATATTCACCTTTGCTGGGTGCCGGGATATAGAAACATTCCAGGGAACTCTTGGGGACGAACTTGCCAAAATAACTATACCTATCACACCTGAAAAGGATGACACAGGTATACCTATCGCTACGTGTGCAAACTAGAATTAAAGCTGGATGCAAATAAAAGAACAAACCTTATGTGGACGGTTGGATCGACATGTTTATCGACCAAAGGAATCTGGCCAAAACTGGATCTGAATCGCTCTTAGAGTTTGACCCTTCATAACAGAAAACATCTCAGCGCTATCATCACTGAACACTGTCTTCTAGGTTAACATACAAGTAGGCTTGGCATGTTTACTAACAACTTCAGCCGAAACTGCATGGACGAGGAGGAGACAACTCTACACCTCCTTTTGATGTACATCTCTTCTCTCCCAAAGAAAAAACTCCACCTAGGAGTCTTCTCCTACAATGACTTAAGGGATTTAGGGAATTCACACATCAAACGCCTCCTAATCTTCGTCAAGAGCTCAAAATGGTTTCCTGCGTAGGAGGATCGCTGATCCACGTGGCATCACAACGGGTCAACAGGCCTCAGTGGGTTAGTTTTCCAACAGCCACTCTAACCTAAACTAACTTACTGTTCTTTGAGGCTGTGTGCATCATGTATCGTCTTGAAGGTATATGATCCTGGAACACAACAGTGATCTTCATATAATCATAAAAGTTTCCAAAAGCTTTTCTTAGGTTAGCCATCCTACTTTTGAAACAAGGATATGATAGAAATTAGGATCGTCTGTACAATTCCGAAATCAAATCCGCCAAAAGACTTTGATTTACTTGTATATCAACTGACACGATAATTTCAATATTCACCAGTCTAATCTCCTATCTTTCTTTCGTATACGGTACTCGAATTTGGGTTATCGATGCAACTTGAACCGATGAAGAAAGGTCTGCAAAGATACTATACCAGATGTTCAGTCCTATCGTAATCTGTTTACCTTTGCCGGTCTACAAAATCCCTGGCATGCATATTTTTAAAGTCAGAGTTCGCTTAATCCTCAACTGCAATCGAATTAATTGCGCACCTGTTCTGTGCATTTTCACGCAAGGATTCTTCTTTTTCCACTCAATGAATTTCAATCAATTAGTTAAACATTTGTATCCCAACCGATTGATTCTGAAGACGGTTATACAGGATTGTATGAAATCGTCTGACGGAAAGGATAAAGAAAAAAAAAATCTTTTCACCATCTTACCCATGTCTGTCGGAAACTGAATCTAAATTTGAATCAGTGAATCCTTTCAGCTGGTCCTTCGTTGCCTATCTTCGTCAAGTTTCCAAGTAGCCTTGATGAGAAACAGGCGTTGTGGTTATCTTTTATCTACACATCCATCCGCATGTCATTCACTTATCTGGATGTGTTAGCAAGGACTTGACAGGAGTTAGATTGCTATTGTCAAGGCAATGATGTAATATAAACCACTTTTCTCCCTACAACAATGCAACGAAACGAAGCTTTGATCCTTTTTTTTTCGTTTTTGACGGTGAATGGATTCAGGCGGTTTTATGTTTTTGTAGATTTTGCGTCTATTGCAGGGAATGGTGGTCGATGTGTATTGAGGCATGGACAAAGGGTGACGACTTTCATGGATAGGCACAATCCATGAGGGAGAAATTTTTCTCATTTTTCTTTTTGGTAGTCTGTTCTAGTACAGGATATTTTCCAGGGTTTCAAGTTTTTGTTATTTTTTTTTAAATCAAATATTAAGATAGTGGACAATGGCAGAGTATTAAAGCGGAAGAGTTGCCAGCGTTTTTAGTTTTCTATTTTGTTTTGTCTGTTAAATGGAGCGTGGAGTATACAAGGTGTGAATATTGGATGGCCAAAGACAAAGGACGGTTTTGTTTGAGAAGTCGGTGATCGAAATCGAATTCGATGAATACAAAGTGGAGATAGTGAAGAGGACTGTAATAGAGAACAAAGAAGGCATACGATTATGTGTGTAGAGAAGTTAACGAAATGGGATGACAAAAAAAGCTCGCTGCCTAGTGGGAGTTTAAGGCATCTTTTACTCAATTCCGAAGAACGAAGGACGTTTAAATCCATTTATCCAAGAACTATGACTGTTCCATGTAATTGAAGGCCGATGGTTAAACAAAACAAAATAGTAACGCATATTTTGCCATGTTTTTACTGCAATATTTCAACAATTCTAGAAATATTTCTCAAATATTTGACCGTGAAGGTTCTTACCATGCAATTCAACGGATTCCTCTTCTCAAAGTTAACAATGATGACCTTCAGAGCTATCAGAGCTATCGACCATTTAGTCTTTTCACTAACGTGACGTTTGTGTAATCGTAACATGATAGAGTAAGTTGGGGTAAATGTGAATGGCCGTTATCTCAACATTTTAAAATAAACTGTCGAAATAAAAATCAGAATATGAAATGTCACGACACCAGTGTATATAATCTCTTGCAGCTGGCTTTCGGATTTCGTTGGAAATTTGTCAATATCGTCGGCGTATGCAAGATATTGGACAGACTTTTGAAACACTGAGCCTCTTGTGTTTCCTCGTGAGTTTTGCTGTATTCTTTAAAGTACGATGTTGATAAAATCGCATGACAGCGCATCGCCTTGTCTAAATCCTTTCTGGACATCAAAGGTCTCCGTGAGATCTTTACCGACCTTGATGGAGCAGCGTGCATTCTCCATCGTCATCCTGCACAGACGGACGAGTTTGGCAGGGATGGCTCTGTATAGCTCATCTTTATATATGCTGTCGTACGCGGCCTTAAAATCGATGAATAGGTAGTGTGTATCGATCTGAAGCTCATGGGTCTTCTCCAAGATCTGCCGAAGTGTGAATATCTGGTCGATGGGGGACTTTCCAGGCCTGAAGCCATACTGATATGGACGTAGCATGTTGTTGATGAAAGGCTTCAGGCGTTCACACAAAACGGCAGATAAGATCTTATATGCGATGTTAAGGAGACTGATGCCTCTGTAGTTCGCTCAGTTCAGAGAGTCTCCTTTCTTGAGGATCGGACAAACAATTCTGAGGTTCCATTCATCGGGCATACTGTCGTCCGACCATATTTTACAGATGAGTTGGTGTATGCTCCTTACCAAGTTATCGTCTGCCGCTTTGAACAGCTCGGCAGTCAGGCTATATATATATATATATATATATATATATAAGATATAGCTATCTTCACTTCATCCAGGTCGGGTGGACGGAACTGTTGATCATCATCGTCCAGGTTGAAAGGTTGATTCTGCCTGACTGCGGTATTTGGTCCGTCATCGCCGTTATACAGTCTCCAGAAATAGTCTTTCCAAATCCTCAGCATCGACTGCGATTCTACTACGATGTTCCCTTGATCATCTCTACAGGCTTCGGTTAGGGGTTTGTTTCCGTGGCACGTTATTTTTACCTTTTGGCAAAACTTCCGAACCTTATTCCTGGACTTGCATCTCTCAATTTCCCCGACCTCGCGCTTGTCATGCTCTTTCTTTTTCTTCCTGAGAAGCCGGTGTTCGTCTCTCCTCTTCCGCTTATAGAGCTCATGAGCAGCTCTGGTCTTTCTAAGCAGCGCCGCGTTATATGCATCTTGCTTAGCTTCATGTGCCTACCGGCATTCATCATCGAACCAGTGGTTTCGTTGTGGTGGACGAGTTAAACCCAGCACATCAGATCCTTACCTACCTGAGCTCCAAATATGTCGGAGTAGCCCGGATAAGGTCTTGTTTTGTTTTTCCGACACTAATCCTGGTTAATGGCGCAGGAAACTCGCCATTTGCCCCCTTCACTTCGCAACCTCTAGTGAGATTCCCAGATGGCGCCACGGGAAGGAGTGAAGTAGGACTTATTAGCAGAGCTGCAAGATGTTCGGCTGCAGAGGCTCATTCTCTTTATTTAAAGAACCAGCTCCTGTCTGAAGATGCTACTTCTACGAGGCCTTATACTAATCGTTGCTGCAAAGATAATTGTGTGCAATTCTGACAGGGCGGGTACCATCCATTCCAGTAGTAACTCAAAGCGAAATTGTTCAATGCCTTCTTACTCGTGCAAATTTGGGAATAACATGTGACAAACATGAGCTAAAGAACTGATTGGGGAATATGTCAAATTTACCAATATGAAAACGCCATTTAAGGACGATACCCCCGGCGAATACTGGTACTAAAGATTCATGGAGCAAGTTGCAACTCCTAGATAAATGCGTATTTGGTCCAATAAAAACAGCTTGGGGAAAAAAAACGGATAACTCATGGGAAATCGCAAATGGACAAGCGTTGTATGTACATTAATAAACAGATGTTTTCAAAATTTATCGGAAAAACCTGGAATGAGTCTATGAGAGCTGATAACATAATATCCGGATTTTTCAACACCAAAATGTACCCTGTGGATCGACCAAAATGTCCAGAAAACGAGTTTCCGCCCCAAGCTCTAGAAAGGTACCGTTGCTTGGAAATGCCATCCGATTGCACAAGAATTTGCTGAAGGTAGGTACCTAACTTATTATTCATTTAAGTACCTAACTATGAATATAGGTACTAGCTAACTACCCTTACAAGAAAAAGTAATGTAGTGTATGTAAAAACATGGATAAAGTAGGTAGGTACTAAAGCAGGCAAATTTAGTTTTTCCAAATTAGGTGCAATTGCAACTCTTAGCAACGAAATAACTTTGAGCGATGAAAGGATGCAAGAAAATGACATGAGCATGGCTCATTCAACTGAAACATTAAGTTCACAACAGCCTGTTATGGAGACTGAGGCTTTACCTGGAACTTCCATCAGCACCTTGTCAGTACAAATTATCCATTACAAATCACTGTACCATCCGTCAGTTCTTACTTCAGACGATGTTCTAAATCAACTTAAAGAAGCAGAAGCCCTTAAAAAAGCCAAACAAACACCTAAGTCCAAGAGGAAAACAAATATTGCAGTTAAAAACCCGCATCCTTTCAAAAAACGGTATTGTGTATGATGAGGACAGTCCGTAAAATGAGGAGTTAGATGTCGACATGACCATGAGCAGTTAGGACCTGTCGATTCCAAAAGACTTAACAAAGTCAATTTCTCCTAATTCAGCTAAAAGGAGGCACCAGGCTATCAGTATACTTCAGATATACACCGCGACAAATGAATTTAGACAATTGTATCCTTCTTTAGATTTGAATAGTATTTAAATGAATTTCTTAGAGTGTATTTTCTTGAGTGCAGAGGTGAAGCACTCAAAGATATTCGACGTTATTTGCGAAAAAACGGATATGTGGCGCGACAAAATGATAGCACACTACGATGAATTTGCATTCAGTTTACTTTGAGTGATCGCAAGAGCGGTTGTATTTCTTCTTTTTGTAGGAAAATTATCTGTTAGTCATTTTAAAATTAAGTATAATTACTTTAGTCGAAAATGGGTAGAGGACAACGGCTTAACAGTAGCGAAGTTCAAGCAGCTCTGAATCTTCAGAAAGAAAGTATGGAAATCAGTGAAATAATAAAACATTTACGCAGAAGACGAAAAGTTATCATGAATTTGATAAGGGATCCCGAAATTATGAAAAGACTCAGCGTAGTGGACGACCAGGGTCCGTAATGGCAGGAAAAAAAACCGGGCCATATTGCGTGTGACATCCAATTCCGACTTTAATGCTAGAAAAATTGCAGAAAGGGTTTGCGTTAAATTAATGTTCGCACTGTACAGAGGATTTTAAAAAAAATCGGAAACTGTTAAACGCGAAAAATTGCAGAGAAAGCCGTCACTTACAATAAGACACTGAGAAGAGAGGCTTAAGTTTGCTGAAAAACACATTTGGTGGACAAAAAGATGGCGTCAGGTTCTTTTCACTGTCGAAAAAAATATTTAATTTGGATACTATGACAATGATAATATAACCACCCATCTGGACCATCAAAATTATTTTTTTTTTTTTTAATGTGAAAATCTGTTTAGCATAGATGTTTCAACTCCATGTTGAGAATGTCCTGAATTTAAACATATTTTCTTCTTCATCATTTAAGGCCTTAAAAATGATAAACGAGTAATACTGAATCCGCTGATTGTGGAAATTTATAAAATACTAGCGACCCGCCCCGGCTTCGCACGGGTGACAAAAACGTTTCCGTGGAAATTTCCCGGGGTAGAAAGTAGCCTATAGGTTTCAGAAGAGTATTTTATATTTCCATACCAAAATTGATTTATTTTTCCCAAGGAAATTTCCTGTAGTAAAAGCAGTGTTTTGAGCTATAAAAGAAGGTTTTGATTGGTGTTGCGGGTTTTAATTTTAATTCATGTGATTCATGCATTCCTGTGGGTAATGTACTGCCTCCTCGATATTAGTTACGGTATCGATCGATTTATAAATTTTGACCTGGCCGCGGACTTTTTACATAATCAAATTGTTTATTTCGTTAACAGTTTCATTCCTAGGTGACACTATTTCTCTAGAACACAGCCAATGGAAATCTTTTTCTTGTAAATTTTCAATGTCAGGATATACAGTATCTATTAAATTGTCTAAATTATGGACTATTTGGCCTAGGGACTCATCCAAAAAGACGTCATAATTACTGTTTAAATTTGACGATGGAAAAATTCCTTCTCCAAGTTTTAGCAGTTGTTGCGAGAAATTATTATTATTATTGGGATGACCAACTACGTCTTCACCACGCCTTCTTCTTGTAAATTTATTATTGGCCCATGTGTAATATTGTGGAACTTCGTGGTATAAAAGGGTCTTTGCGAATTCATCTTCGATACAAAGATCAAAAAACGCGAGCAATGTTGTATTACGTGGGTTTTTGGGCAACTTGTTGAGCCGTTCCTGTAATAAAATACACCCTTTGGCCGTTTTCTAAGTGAACGGCCAATTGCACGACTGTGGGGTGTCTGTCGTGGATTGGAAACAATTAAATTCGCCAGACAGCTTCGAATGTGCTTATGTAACGACCATTTAAATAGTTATCCATTTCGTTATTCGGATTTCCGACGCTGAATGTAGTTTGGTCTGATCCTTTATTGATATATTTACAAATATACTTGATAGCTTTAACAGAGTGGCAGTTCCTCACATTTATGTGAGCGTTAAACTTTTGACATAACAGCCGGGAATAAGGGACAATCCACCTATTATCTATAGGGACCCTACTTCGCCTGACATTGAATGTAGTGCTCTGACCTCCAATTTCGGCGTCACGACGACGATAAACTGAATGCCCATCCTCTCCGGTCTGGGTATCGTTGACGAAGCGTAGAGGGTATTTTTTTGTGCAGATTCCATTCTTCATACATGGTGCTGCTAAGTTGTGCTCTCCGCATGGTCCATGCACCATATTTTCAGTTACGATATGGTACAATATCGGATCGTTTTGTTGATCGGGTAGTTCAGCAACTATAATACTATCAATTTCGTCTGGCTGGATTTTTCTTTCTAACCAGAACAGCAAATGACAATGTGGTAAGCCGCGCTTCTGCCATTCTACACTTGCCATGTAACACTTCACTTTGCCGCATATTTGATTTTTAGTAAATAGTTTTATAAATTTCTTCATCATTAAATGAAATACCCTTGAAATGATGACGTTCGAATGACCGCTGACCTGGTAATAGTTCCGCTTTAATTTCAGCCCATACCGGTTTACATGTGAAAGTGACGAATAAGTCGGGTCTTCCATAATTTCGAACGTAAGTCATTGCGTCCTGTGTTTTTTCGTGCATGTAACGCGGAGAACATGTCAATGAATATGGTAAGATTACATATTGACCGATATTTGATGGATGAACATTTGCATCTTTGCATTTGCATTTAAAGTGTTGTTCTCATCAGCCTGCAGTCGTTGTTGATTTCGAGATAAGTAATTAAATCTTTCTGATATCATTTTGGCCATCATATCCACACAATATTGACTAAATAAATCTATGTAATAATGTAACGGATTAAAAGAGTTAGCTCTAACCATCAATCTAAAAGCATAAAATTGCATACACGAAACAGTTTTATTACGCGCTGTATCTTGCTGAGGAATTGTCAAATAATAACCGTCTTCTCCTGTTACAAACATTAGAGGATACTGTAATGGGTCATAGGAGCGGTGCAACTCAGAGACCCTCCTTAACTGGCCATCTCTACAGTGCAGCACTATATCTCTGGGACCTTTTTTTTCATCAACCAAGAGAACGACAACCTCGTTTATAGTAGTAGTATCAGAAGGGTTATTAAGTTCTAAGTTTTGTTTAAAACTTCGTATATATACGTTGTGACTATTCAAGGCGGTCTGTAATTGGCTAATCAAATCAACTTTTAGCGTTGGTGCTATGTTTGACCGCAATGATAGCTGATCTGGAGATAGTGAAGTAATATTTGTCACAAGATTTTTTTATGGTGGCTTCTGAATATTAGGGACACTAACTTTGCCAGAAGCACAACACATACCATTAGGTTCGTCGATCCATTTCTTGACCGAGCACTTGCAGCACATCTTATTCATGGCTCCGATTTGGATGAAGGACTGTTGCGCATAATCAATCTGTGAATATTTGTTTATCTAAACATCCGTCGCTATAAACAATCGTTGTCAACGGTAGCGTAACTAATGACTATAGTGATACAAATATTTTACAATATTTATTAAGTAGGTACTGCTCGCGACCGTTACGCTAATTATGAAAAATATGTAAATGAAACCCAAAAGAACTATTAATTCTATGTCAGGAATAATATATGAAATAACCAAAGAAAATTGGTTCAGTTCTGAACTTTTTAAATTGATTGTAGTTCTGAAAAGAACGAAAATCACGAAATCAAAACATTAATTAAGTACACCGCTCGCGACCGCTGCGTTACGAATACTACGCGAACGAAATTTCCGCGGAGAGCTTGTAATATTATAATTGATCATAGATATTAAATTCGTGATATCTCTTAACCTTCTCTTAAATCTCTTAAATCGAATCTTACATATCCGATTTTTAAAATTCAAAAAGCTATCTGTATCTTAACTATACTTGAAAATAAAGTAATTTATTTGGATAAGGATTAATGCCAAGGTACCAATAACATGGTCTGAAAATTTACTACCGATTTCAATAATTTTGTAACATGAAAAAGTAGTTATAGTGAAGAAACTATTATAGTTATATATATGCTATTTTTGTAGATTTTAATGTGTTCTTTAATATTGTAGAACATTATTTTCTTTTATCGTCAATAGTTTTCGTAGCGTACGCGATGTAAGGAATTTTATGAGTAATTTTTTTACACCTTGGGCTACATTATTCGAGATTTCGTACGGAACTCTAAACTTTTTGAAAATCCAAAAAAGCCTATGTTACTCACGAAGAATGAAGCTTCCTCATGGTGAAAGAATTTTTTAAATCGGCCCAGTAGTTTCAGAGCCTATTCATTACAAACAAACTTACAAATCTTTCCTCTTTATAATATTAGTATAGAATAGATATAATAGTTTAGCATGGACTCTTTATTAGTGCTCTTTATAATGAATACGATTTTCTCTGCTTAAATATTTAAAGATACCATAAGACGGTTTCCCGACAGAATGACTTAGTCGTAAAAAGGTTTTAACGCTCAAGAATGAAATCGCCAACTAAGTGTTTCATGAGACCTAAATTAGATTTTCGGTCATCATTTTCCATATATGGAACACTTAGCAATGTGCTACTCGAAAATTAGGATTTGATCAAGATTACACACAAGGACTCACCGAAAGAGCTTTATGTGGCGCTTACTCTATAAAAATGTTAATTAGAAATGTAATATTCTAAAACACTTAAAGTCCCCTGTTCAAACATATAAGGACGTTTAAAATTAGTCAACAAACACCCACGACTTAACGAAAACACCTCTTATTCCCAGGCCGGGATGAGTTAACACTTCAAAGTCTCAAAATTATGATAAATAAATAGATTTATAACCACTTCTACAAAAAGTCAACACCTTATGCCAACAGAGAATAAGACCCAATATAAGTAGCAGCAAACTATCACATAATCCCACGAAATTACTTTTTAATTTCGAAGCTATGTCAGGAAAATAATAAAAACTACATCACGTCCCAGATAGATTCATTAAATTAAACTTTACGATACCATCCATGATGTTGGAGAGCTAAAAGTGTCAAGATTAAATTTTAACACCCAATTCAGGTGATCAAAACGCTTTGCAAACATACCCCCAAATCTCCACTTTGGGACCACATAAAACCCGCGAAATTAAACTGAAATCCCCAGTTCCCAGCCGGATGGCATCTGTTTCGCGTTCGCGAATCCATACTTTTCACAAAATGTGCATTAATCCTAAATTAACTGCGCCATCGTAATGAAGAAGTCCAAAACGGATTCTTGTCGAAACCACCCCCAACATTCAGCACACACACACCATTAGCATTGTTTAAACTCTGCCATTCATAATGCAACAGAAAGTTGATTAACTTTCGCAAAACACTAAATCATTTAACGTAGCATACTTTTAATGTTTTCATGCATGCAACATACTCTCCTACTGATAAGCCAGCATTCCTTGGCTAATGGAAGAAGCTTGTTTCTGCAATTGTGTCCTTTTGAATAAGTCACACATTACACATGCACAATTGTTGAGCACTACCTAGATTCAAAAGCGATAGCTATCTAGCCAATAAGCTTCATTTGACATTGGCCATATACTCATATAGGTCTCGTACTCGTATATCATCTCGGTGAATTAGTAATACGATCTAATGGATCGACACGATGCAGGATAAAAAAAAAAGTTTTAAAAATTTATAACCAAATCAAGTCGAGTTAGGAGTGAATCCTTTTGATCCGCAGCCCAAGTACGGGTTTAGATTAAATTTATTTGGACAGAGTTTTATATTATAGTTGATCCTTGTTAGAATCCTGTTTATAATGCTAAATGATTCATAACAGTTAAGCGGGAATAAAAACACCAGCCACTATGAACTTTATATTTATGAGATACACCTCGTGCTCCTCCTTAAGAACAGCCTCTCGCTGCTCTCCATGTCCTCCGTGTCTTTGGTGTTTTTTGGTAACAGAGGTTGGAAATTACTTTGTCTCAGTGTCCTTTATTTGTGTGTTGGGCCAGCTCTCTTATTCGTAAGAAATCTCAAGTCTCCCCCCTTCCTCCCGGCGTTACACGCCAATTTAATGAGTATTTATGATCCAGAGGGAAGATGTCCTTCGAGATAGTACGGATACTACACCAGAACTTGGCGAAAATAATTTAATTTACAATAATTCCGCACACGTGTTTGTGTTTCTTTGTTTATTTTTTTTTATCTAATAAATCCTGTCTGTGTTTTGTAATGCCACCGGCCAGTACCAGTACTAGACAAGGACTTTTACAAGTTCTCATAGAAGATGGGGTTCCCTTAAGCACATAGCTATCGCGTGACCTGAGACTTAGAAAACAATCTCTGAAGCACAATCCGATTTATTTTGTTTTTGTTCCTACATACAGACCCCCCATCCGACTACTCAGACTGAAAGTTCCGTGTGGCTATCCTTTTTTCTATGAAAAGGTTTAAAGGAGAAGTAAAAAACAAAGGGCATCGGTTAATTAAGTCAAATGCGCTAAATCAGTGTGCGTGCCGGTAGTTAATTAAGGATTGACTTGAAGTCAAATTCAAGTTTTGGAAATTGATTTTTTTTGGCCTAAAGGATATCGACAACGCCTTGAATCAATACACGTATTTTAAGTTTTGTGATAGGAGTACACTGTGGTGGGGATAGGAATAAACCATATCTTCGTCTAGACGGTTGTTGTGGTAATCAGTCTTGCGGTGGCGAAGCGACAGTCTCATGTCTCATTAATGCAAGTATTTGCGTTTTGTCAAAGGATAACCCTTTTACCTTATCGGGGAAAGGAATTTTTATTACCTTCATGATAAAAGTAAACATTTAAGGCGAAGAATGCGAGGTATTAATGGATAAAAGCAAAGAAATTGAGTGATGGGTGAATTGGGCGAGGTTGGCCAAGTTAGGGAGACAGCAGTTTAAATTGAATTAACTTTGTGGCAAGTTGATGACTATAATGGATTGAGGTTAGCGAAAGGTCTCTTTTATCAGACGGCGAGACACGTTTTCTCGATTTAAATATCTAAGGCCTTGGCCTTGGAACTGTTAAGGTTTCCAACTCGATGAAATGCTCTTGGGAATTTTCAAAATATCATTGCCAATCCATTGAATAGATCGATTGTTATTTGAAGCAGCATGGACATGCTATTATGAAGGAATAACACTCCATGCAGAGTTTATGTTTTGCCTTAATGTCTCAAGCTTTCATGAATTCCTAAAGGAGAATAATAAGCTGTTAAACTTCGAAAGTATTACAGAACAATGAGTATAGTACTATTGAATGCTTCGGGTTAAAGAGGAAACTCTGAGAACTTGATGGTAGCCTTGATATACCAAACTAAGCTGGTTATTACCTGCCTTTTAATATGACCGTATTAAAGCAGGGAGGAAGAGCAACGAAGCTTGGATATCCCTGAGGATTCCAGAGTCTACAAAGAGAATCGGATAAGACTTCTGGCGCCACAGTCCAGGTGGACCTGACCGTCAGTCCACAAGCATCTACAAGTAGCCCGATTATCCGATAGCTGCCTTCAGTTCCGCAATCTAAGTTAGCTGAAGTCCCTTCCACTTGCGTGCGCAATCTGAGTTGCGGTTTTCATCTACTGCCATGTACCTAGGGGGCAGATTCGAAGATTTTTCGGACCGAACCAATGGTGTTCATCCGCTCGGAATGACCCAGAAATCTCATACGTTGGGTTTTCTTGGCTTAATCCGTGCAGTTCTTGTATCTTCCCCTTCGACCGAAAATCACCCGAATTTATTTTTTTTAACCACCCAAATGCATCCTGGATGATGTCCATCCCTCTGCGGCATAGACCAGGACTGGAATTACTTTCACTTTTATTGTCCGAAAGAGGGCTTTGCTAGTCCCAAGAAGCAGTGATTTGCAAGAGTAATTCCTTATATTCCTGTAGACAAAATGCTTAACTACCTTGCCCTAAGACAGGCCAAACGAGTCATCCTACCCTTTAACAAACATCTATATCGGCATGATATCATGAACCTGGCAGGGTATCTTACAGCACACCACGGTTTAAGATATCACCTCAGCAAAATAGGATTTGCTGGCTCCGCAGAATGTCGACTCTGTCTCAAAGACGAAGAAACAGCTGAACACATTTTATGTAACTGTCCAGCCCTCAACGGAATCGGGGGGAACTCATTCTTCAGAGAACAACTCGACATCTCTGAACTAAGGGACCCGCCTGCTTATTGAGTTGCTAACTTCATTAGGACGGTAGAAATCCTCACCTAATTTCAACTCTGACAAATCAGCACAAAAGATCTTCTTAGGTCGAAGTGCTTTACTATCGCTACTAGCAAGTCAGGTTTCTTTAAAAAAGGAAAGGAAAAATTACATCAAAGTTATATTTGTCGAGGGCGGCGGCGTTCTGTTCAAGACGTCGGTGTTGGATGTCGCTTCAAGTTGACAGCATATATTTGGTTTTGCTCCTTTTTTCGCAGATTATGTTTCAATACTTGCAAAGGCAAGTAGTGTGTATCGATCTGGAGCTCATTGGTTTCCCCAAGATCTGCCGACAATACGTCAGATAAGATCTTATATGCGATGTTAAGAAGACTGATGCCTCTGTAGCTGGCCCAGTTAAGATGGTCTCCTTTCATGAGGATCGGACAAACAGTGCTGAGGTTCCATTCATCGGGCATACTTTCGTCCGACCATATTTTAGATATGATTTGGTGTATGCTCCTTACCAAGTCCGAAGCTTAGCCATCCGCTGCAGCAGCATTGTTAGACTTCAGCTTAGATATTGCTATCCTCACTTCATCCAGGTCGATTGAACGGAATTGTTGGTCTACATTGTCTGCATCGTCCGTTTTGCCTGACAGCGATATTTGGTTTGTAACCGTTATGCAGTCTACAGAAATGATCTTTTCAAATTGCTCTCTTCTCATGGTCTTTTTCCTCTTGATAAGCCAGCTCTAGTCTTTCTTTGCAGCCTCGCTTGGAGTGCTTGTTGCTTAGCTGCATGTGCCTGCCGGCATTCGTTGTCAAACCAGAGGTTTCGTTGTGTGGTCGAGTGAAGCCCTGCACATCAGAAGCGGCTTCTCTGATGGCTTTTTGGCAGTGTCTTGGCGTTGTTCAGGATATCCGAAACCGTACCTTGGCTACAACAGTGCTATGATCCGAGCCGATGCTGGCTACTCGGAACTTTCGGGCATCCATAATACTGGAGGAGTGCTTAGCGTCGATCACAATGTGGTCAATCTGGTTGACGGTGACAGGAGTTCTCCAAGCAGACATCGCAGTTTTTTATCCTTTTTTTTGTCCGACCCATTGTATGGGCTTCCACTAGTTGTTCGGGTGCACGTGCCCACTTAAGGGACCTAACATTCTTCGTGCATATCCGAGGTCCTTTAAACTTAATTCGTTTACAGGGGCTGTCAAAAGTTGATCCTTCCGTATCCGATACTTGTTTAAATTTCGGAACTTTAGTCTTGTTTCCATGGCCGGGCAATTATATCACCAGGACCGAGGCCTATAGCTAATTTGGAGATATGAGCGCTGCCGTTAGCCCATAAAGTGCTCAACCGCCACAATCTCGTTTCCAAGACTCTATGTCTCGAAAAGCCTTACCGGACTGATGTCGGAGTAGTACTGATAAGGTCTAATATTTGTTGGTCCGGCATTTTACTTTACAGTTGATTCCATTAAGAGACTTCATCCGCTGTTGTGTTTATAGTGCTGCTGTATATGTATTTCCTGTTGGTCAACACTCACGCTTATAAGTCTGGAAAATCGACTTGGGATGGACCTCATCCAATACCCGATAGTTACTACTTGGAGATAAAATAAGCACAACTGATGTATAGAAACAGTTGCAATACTAGATATCACCAGGTAACACCTATCAGCGCCCGCTCTATTTCTAGTAAGCCCAACCACCTGTAAGGCCTGCCTGTTATGCGTAGCCTTATTGAAATTCTCTTTAAAGTCGTCAAAGCTTTTTGTTCGTTTAAAAATAACATTCTTTGGACTCCTTTAATGTTCGATACGGGGCATATCTCATATGCAGCCATGTTACCATTCAAATTAAATTATGTTGTATCTAGTGCAACAATCAGCATGATGAATACGCCACAAAGTTTGATAGCGCGACTACACCATACTAAACTACTTCGCAGAAAACCCAGTGCAAATTGTCCGCTCCAATGAGTTTGAAATAACAAAAATGAAACAAAGAAATCCTCGGACGCGGAAACATTTAGGTCAGGGATAACTCCCAATTGGCAGAGATCTCTTTTTACACTAAACCGCAGCACGACCCCACTGCTTCCTATGTTATTATTATTTTTGAAGAAATAGTCCTTTCTCCAGTTACACAGTTCTCGAAACAACGTCAATGGGAAATTGGTAGCTCATAAGCTAACCGCGAATTTATTTCGCCAAAAGAACTCTGCAAAGGGAGGTGCGGTATGCGTTCCTGATGCTGTCCGTGGTGATATCTAGACCAAATTTCGAAGCTAATTGAACCATGAGGTCAACATGTTTTTCAATATCCCAGCTCTCGATTCTATGAAATCCCAATTAGGTTAGCAGAACAGCTGACACCAACCAAAGCGCTGTCGAGTATGGATGCTGTCGTTGCCTTTGTCGTCGACCATAACTTTGTCGTCTATAGCGCGTGTATATCGTCATCGTCATCATCATCAGCAGCAAACAGAAGCACCAGAAGGGAACATGGCACATCACACAACACGCAGACCGCGTAACATTTGACGCGCAACTAAATTAGAAAACTGTTGGTCTGCTTTGGTTCGTCCTTTTTTTTAACGTTCCTGATTCGCGTTGCTCTTTGCCTTTTGCTTCTGTGGCTGCTGTTGTTCTGTGCTCCTCCAGTTCAATATAATTTTGTTATATCCTATCGTCCTGGACTCAAGTGTGGTATGCTGTCGATACCATGGATACAGCGGATGGCGGATAGCTAACAGCGGTTCATCTGTCTACACTGTCTAATGATTGGTTTTCGATGATGATTGACAGCTTTTGATATTAAATTTTTGTTCCTTCCTCTCCTCTGTTTGCCATTACGAACGAAGAAGTTCCTCTTTTTCTTTGCTTCAAGTCGAGGCGTCATTGTTTTTCGTATTTCCTATTTCGTATTTCGTATTTTATTCTTTGTTTTTGGTTTCTCGCCTTGTTTTGGGAATAAGTTGGGCGTGAAATGGAAATCATCATCATGAACCATGGCGTCAAGGACACGTAGTTGTAGTTGTCCTTCTGGTAGATGCCCTACGGCTGTTGAAGAAAGGGGAATAAGAGTAGAAAGATAATGAGAAACAACTGCTATTGATGTTCCCATTTTAAATGAGATCGACGATTGATTAATGGGCCTCATTCAGGAACTATAGATTTTGAGATGTTTCCGACTTTTGGTAGGAGTTGAGGTAGGCGTGGTAATGATATTTCCGAATTGTTTACCGTTATTTTTTTTCGTCTCAAGTACATCGTTACTTCTGTTTTAAACATGCCCTATCGACCGAGGTGATAACTAGAAAAATTGAAGAATGAATTGGATGTTTGGTGGTTTTTGGTTGTCCGTTGATGATGGTGTGTTTGCCTTTAACGAGGTGCGAAAGGAAGTTGAAGGAGAATTTTGTTTTTTTTGAAGAAAAGGAAGTTTATAATCTATGGTTTGAGTGTAGCCAATTTTTTCGACAGAAACATGCTGTGGACTTATCATTTAGGTTAATGATCAGAGCGTGAATTGGAGATTTATTTTAACAATTTAAAAGGCAATGTGGCCACGGTTATAGAAATTTAAATAAAATTCCTTGGAACAATCAATAACCACTACCTAGATATATTGCACAAGAAACTGTGATATACTTTGCACTGTCATTTTTTCTAATCTTGTTATGTACATAAGTTTGTCGGCAACAAGATAACACTAGGAGATACACTGCTACATATATAGTTTGTTCAGTGTTTTGGTAGAGAATTAATTATTCTCCTGTTGCCGGTCGTTATATTACTGTCATCATGCTAGTCCTCAGTATAACTGTATTTCCATTCGCAGCATACATAATTGGAACCGACTCGGGTCCTAAATATTGTTTCTGTGAACTTCGTCCAGGAAATTTAGAGATGATTTCCTATCCGAGGACTTGCCGTGGAATCTGGTATTTGTTCACTGTTCACTGGTTGCCCCTTAGAAAATCATCTCAGGAAACAGAAGAAGCGAGTGGCACATAATGTAAAAAGAATTATGAAAGAAATGTCTTAAAGAATTTCAAAGACTTTCTTTTGTATGTATATTCTGAACCGTGTTTGTCTTTCTGCACAGTGTCTACTGCCTGTATTGCGATAATCATAACTTTTATATCCAAAGTAGGCAATTTCTTTCATGTGCTCCAGAAGGATTTGACGCCAATCACTCCGCCGTTCTTTCTGCTAAGCCTCTTCGGGAGAGTTCTCGATTCACTTGAAGAACGGTCTTAATAACAGATGACAGACCTCTCTATATCCTTTCGAACGACCAATTGAAAAATCAATCCCACTCAAGGATTATGATCAGAATGGTGGTGTTCGATCTTCAGTTCTCCTCAATAACTGAACCGTAAAGACAATAATTGCACACTCCATAATCAACAATAGAGTAACAAATACAAGGATGAATTGCTGCTCTAGAAGCAAGAAGACACAAAGGGGAACGTCGCAAGGCGAGTACCCTTTCTGAAGGAGATAGTATCCAGTTCTCAATGTAGCCCAATGCTTTCAGTCAGACAGACACACAGATACTCTCAAACATTCTTTGGTACGCCTATGGCATTATCTCCTATTGGGCGCGTATCTGTGGCCTTAGCGTTAATCTGACCAAACACAGTTGGTCTTCTAAAAAAACAATACCTTACATCATCCCACCCACTTTGGTGACCAGCAAAGTATCTCCCCAGATATTGAATGCCCTTACGGCCCAGTCACTTACGATTTTTCAAAAAGCTGAATTCGCAAAAGTGAAAAATTGTTCAACCCGGACGATGTAGGCCAATAAATTAGTCCACCCGACCTGGATAGACCAAAGATAGCCATATCTAACCTAAGATCCCAAGAAATTGCTTCAGTGGACGGCCTGACTGGCGAGATCTTAAAAGCGGCAAGGAATGACATCGTAGGGAGCATACACCATGCCCGAAGAATGGATCCTCGATCCTCAAGAAAGGAGACCCTCTGAACTGCGCGAACTACAGAGGCAGAAGTCTTCTTAACATTGCATACAAGATCTTATCTACCATATTGTGGGAAAGCCTGAAGCTTTTCGTCAACAACCTGATTTTCCTTATCAATGTGGCTTTATTCCAGGGAAGTTCACCTTCGACCAAATATCTATAAATTCAGACAACGACGGCAGCGCTGAGATTGAACGATGAATACCTCGTTGCCTAAGCAAAGTGTGGGCTTAGATCGCAAAGCCCTCTCTTGAACAATAAAACTGAGCACCTATATAAGACGTTAATAATTCCAGGCCTGCTTTATTGCACAGAGGCATTTACTGTATCAAGACAGTCTCTACAGCGACATCGAGTTAACCAGATGGGTGAAGGTCCAATGACTGGGATGTCTGGGTCATGTGGAGTGGATAGACACCAAGGCTCCGGTCCGGAAATTCTTCAAATTCACCCCCGAGAGAGAGAGCGCAGAAGTGGAAGGCCCTCACTAAAGTATCGCATGCAAGTGGGAAGGACACTCAGCCAACTAAGCGTGCGTAACAAATGGTAACTAGCGAGAGATCAAGCTGGCTGCGACCCAGGTAAACCCAAGATTTTAGCACCACCTTAAGTAAGAGAGTTCCTTGGGTACACTTAGTACTACAAAAGTGAGAAAGTGGATTCGCTTCAAATAGATTCGACGCACTTAAGTGTAGGCGCAGCCAGAGCACGATTTGGAAATCTTTAGCTAACCTTAAAGTGGGTAAAACTTTAGTTACTTTTCAAAATATCTTGAACTTTTTATTTCTTATTGCAGTGCAATCAGTCATACCGGTTCACTCAGATTGCTCATAAATTCGCGTTGTACTTGAGCCACATATTGCTACAGACGTGAATGTCCTTCTCTCGAAGCAGCATGGTCTTCGTAGCAGCAAGTCCACTGATGCTTTGATATCACCAAAAAGTGAAACCAAACCGGACGTCTATCTGGCGAAAGCAGATTGTTGCACTTGGTATTTTAAAACATTTGGCAGATTTAAGTTTGCGTTCAATTCAAGTTGTCTTTGATTGTTTCAAGTAAGATGTCCAAAATATGAATGATGAGGCCCCCCAGGGCTCCGTTCTGTCTTCTATCAATATATTCATTTGCTGACGATAGTAGAGTGTGCTTTACACATTCGTTCATCATCCCGGAACGGAAGTGTATGTTAACCTCATTAAATTCCGATATTAAATTAGTATTTTTAATGGGGTGCCATCAACAGAGTGGTATTTATCTATCCAAAAAATGTAGGAAACACCTTTTTCCTCTTGATCTCATTTCAGAAATTGGAGTAGAATGCCTACATCTATACAGGTGCCCACAACACCTTGTTGCATTTGCAAGATAAACTTCATGGGCAACGCCAGTGTTGCACAGTAAATTGACATGCCTGAAAGCCGACGTGACGGCCTTTGCCTCATCTTGTCCTATCGCTATTTTAATTTGCAATACTAAACTGAAATTCATAAAAAGATTTTGCTCCTTCAAACTTTCAACCATAACACCCAACTCGCTGTGAATGCTTATGAGTGTATCCCCAAGCTCACTCTCGGACGTAAGCTAAAATATCGTGATTCTTCCTTAAGGCGTGCAATTTGCTTTTGAAATGCCCTGCTGTAGTCTCTGTCATTACATGCGATTTCTTCTTGCGGCGCTTAGTCAAACGGTCTTATTATTTGAAGTCGGCGCACAAGGTTTTTCTTGTTTAGTTTCCTGATTGCAATGATTTACAAGATGAGTTCGAAGTTTGCGAGTAAAGCTTGTTAGTTTATCTTTCACGGTTCCAATTTCTAGATTGCGGTGAATATCGCGTCACATGCCATGGAACATGTACGTTGACATATTCGATTTTCACAGAAGGAAATGTTCAAAAATGTTCCCAGGCCATCCTTGGTGACCAACGCAATTCATGTTAAAGTAATTTAAATTCCCATTCCAAACAATTGTCGAGTAAACTATTTCCAGCTTTCCCTCTACCTACAGGTTATAAATTACATCAGACCTATGCAACACATGTAACTGCCTTGCCGCCATCCATCTAGTGGTCAAATCCGCACAGCATGACTCCCTTCAATGTAAACCAAACTACTTCATTTCTTCTCTCACCAAAACCATTCAGCACTCGAGATTTATTTACAACAATCATAGTTCTCCAGTAATTTTCACAAAATCCGCACCCGCAATTAGTTTCTAACCTCGAGACTAACATCATATACTCGTATGTACCACCCGCACTCTTGCCCCCAAACTGTGGTCATACAACGCACTCAACCGCAACACAGCAATCATCAAGAGCATCAACTATGAAGCATCCTGTGTGTTACTTAGTTGAGCTGCAATACCAATGGGCGACACATTATCTTGACATAATCCGAATTAATACTGCACACGGATTTACCCGAAAGTAAATTCTGACACAACTCTTCCAGTTCCCCCTTAACTGAAAACCACCAAGCGCAGCGAGTAATCCTTAACTCATCCTTTAAACCAAATGGTCCACCTATCTACCCGTTCAACACCACTTACTATCCACCGCAAAACTCTTTTCCTATCTGCATTGCATGCCATCAAAACGAATGTGATACTGTTGGCGAATAATGTAAGCCCGTTATTACATCTGCTAATAGCTTGCTGCAACCCCAGAAGTTTCAATGGGGAAAGCTTCGGAAATGAGCGGGAGTGGATGAGTAAGTAGTAGCTTGCAGACTCACGTACGTATAAGAACAGCCGAACCCATTTCATTGGAAGCGAATGAATCCACGCGTACGGATACTACGCGCCCACAGTTTTTAAGACAGACAGAAAGACACTCGTTAGAAGGTGTTATCGCACGACTCCTGCTTATTAAAATATTTTTATTACAATCGACGGCACCTTTCCAAAGGACGACGAATATTCTACGCCATTCCCCAAACCTTAAAAAGGAATACGACAAACCTAATCTCCAGGACAACTTGTACGTACCTATTCATAAGTGAGTACGTATGTGGAAAAGAAAGCCAGGGACGGGGTTATTAGCATAATAAATTCTCATTAACACACATGACGGAGTCGCGACACAGCTACCACACACCACTAGTCGTAGTTGCACGATAGGTGGAAAAAGGGGTAACACTGGCACATTCCTTGCTGGTGTCGGTGGCTTGATTGGATTTTAGTGATTCCGGAACAGTAGTTGCCGCCAGTTCTGTTTCCTGATAAAATGTTAATTAGCTGTGTAATGATGAGCTGAAACGAGTGTACAAAGGGGAATATGACTAGAACGAAGACAAAGGACAATAAATTGTCGTTTCACGGTTAGAGGGTTCTTGTGGAGATCCTTTTTATTTCTGTCAGTTGTTACGACCACCTTGATCTTTTGGAATCCTAATTTATGAGATTTACTGGTGTGGCAGCCACCGGAAGAAGTGGTTAGTTTTAACTGCATCGGAAGTATGGGAAATCGAATTTGAAAGAAAACAGAAACGTCAATGGTAAAAAAAGAGGATTAAAAGAGAGTAATGGTAAACGGTTATGTGTGGGTCTTTTTTTTAACAAAAAGAAGGTTTACAAATGAAGGTTTTATTTGACAAGAGGACAATGGTTGAAAAAGGTGAGAACATTTAACAGATCTTGTGAGACAAATGGGATTTAGGTGTTATTTCCTGGGAATCGGACTTGAGGATGAGACATGTAACAATGTCTACGGTTTGCCGGTCTGTTCAGATCTGCCTTGTTCATATAGTTATGTTAACTTGCGAAATATTTATAAGCTACTTTGGTGATTTTTATCAAAAAGGAAGTCTATCAGATGTAATTTTTTAGATAATTTAAGACAGTATGGTGTAAAGTGATACAATATTCTCCAAATCCAGAACAACCTCAAGTATTAAGCTTAAAAAATTTCCTGTCTAACTCCGATTGCCTAAAGTACGCGTGTCGCAGTTTGCCAGGAACCAGGAATTATTCCACTCTACTCCCCTTGTCGAGGTGTCCTACTGGATATCCACAATAGTACTGACTCTTCTCCAATTACCATTTCTTATTGCTTTAAAGTCGACTTTGTCGCAATAAAAATAGCGATCCCCCTCGAATCCATTTACGTTATATGTTGCTACATCCCACCAGCCCAACCCATCGAATCTTATCAGCCTGCTATCGATGCAATCGACCATTTAACAAGTTATTGAGAAACAAGTTATGGGCTGTTGTCCTTCATGCCAGATCCTCTTCCGACTATTCCAACAATATCGGCACTTATCTTCATTTCACCGATCTTTACGATTTTACGACGAGCACGCAACTCAACCTTCACCATCACCTTTTCACATAAACGGCACCAATCTCCTCTCCGGCTCTACTTTCTCAACATATCTCCTCCGTTTAATTCATTCGCGACCTCGGCATTTTATGTGATATAGAGCTCAATTTCCTTTTACATGTGGATGAGATAAATCTTAAAGCCAACTCTGTGCTAGGTTTTGTAAAACGGTGGTCCAAAGAGTACGTCAGTCAAGTATGGTCCCCATATCATCGTGTTCATATCTCGAAAATCGAAAGCATCCATCGCCGTTTTCTTTGATTTGCTTTTCGGGCTATACACTGGAACGATCCGTAAATTCTGCCCCCCCCCCCCCCCCCCACCCTATCAAAACCGTCTCCACCTTATTAAGTTGAATACCCTTGAGGAACGCAGAGAGATAGCTGATTTTCTCTTCATCACTTCTCAACTGCATCTTCCTCCACACTAACCCTCTTAATCTACAGAACTGCATACCCGTAACTACTTACAGAGTTGAACATGAAATTAAGCAGCTAAGAAACAATCGTAATGCACTTTTGCTACAACTCTCTCAAAGGTATTTAAAGCACTTCGTAAGATTCTATAGAGAAACTACCAATTGATATTCTACGTCCTTAGTCACATTAATAAAGAAACAAAAGAAATCTCTAATTTTAGATACCATACCATCAACCATTGATCTGTCAACCTCACTAAAAGGCATAAGACTCGACTTTCAAAGACATCTTAGGAAAAATGTATGTTTAAGAAGAGTCTTTCGTGCGGCAGCTTGTCGTGGGGAAAAATTGGAAATGAGAAACTAGTTATATACAGGCAACTATTATATAACACCAAAGATGAGCCTGTGATACCTAAACATCTTAAAACTTTCCCACGAGTTCCCGACTACCGATGGGGTAAAAGCAGAGTCAATTTATTTTAGTGAGCATACAAGTGGCAAACCAATTTCATACGATAGTATAAAGCTTCATGGAAATGAATTACAGCACTACTCTACTGGGCACTAGGACTAGCAGGAACGCTTGTGTCAGAGCCCGACGGAGTCCTGTGGCGGAAAATAGAGTTTCCTAAAATTACATCCAAACTTCGTTGCGCTAGTTGGAACGTCAGATCAGTGACATTAAATAATTTGAAATTTGAAGCAATTATGCGTCGAAGAAGATTAAAAGTACTATTCGTACCAGAAAATAAAAGAAGCGCATTTTCTTGAACTAAAAACCAAATCATTTAACGTATTATACCATGGAACACTGAACGGAAGAGGCGGAGTCGGTGTCAGGGATGCTTAAGAAGAGTGTGGAACCAATGGCCTCGGTCTTCACAGAACCTTCTATCTAAGCCAAATGAACGAAAAGCGTTCTCTCAACCATGTAGCCTAGAGCCTAGAGAGCCAAGAGAATGTGAAAAGGAAGCGTGAACTGCAGGTTCACAATACCAAGACTGGTTTCGTAGAGGCTTCAAATTGATTGCCTACTTAGATGACAGTTTAGTTAGCGCCGAAAACTATCTTGAAGAAAAGTTGAAGACCATAAATAATAATTGGGTTACTGGCCTGTGTGGCATCACCGCAAACCGAGACAAGGCAACTCGGTGGTTTATACTTCAGTTGATAGGCTATGAATACTAAGGTCGTTCAATTAAAAAAACAAAAAAAAAACAATCTCTCTTCATAATACAAGTAGCTCATAATAATTTCATCACTTTGTGAACCATCTTCATGACACAGGAGCTGAAACAGTTTGGGTGCAGCCGCATGAGTCGTCCTGATTCATTAAATATTTTTAGAGACGGAAGTGATGGCTATAAATAAAGCATTTAAATAGTTTACCGTGCAGTTGATGTATAATTGGCTTACATCGATAGCTAGGCAAATTTAAAAGTACCCGAATGTCCTTCTAATTTTTTTCGCGAACGTCCAGTTTTAAAACCAATATTTTTCAAGCATGGTCATGCCTATCTTAACGACTTATTGTTCAGGAGTTAGCATACGCCTAGCTCTTGAACATTAAATTGTTCCAGTAAACTATAGGTACATGTGATTAACTGCCTAAAAAAGGCACACAACTCGTTTGCAAAGAACAACCAACAAGTCCCCCACCAAAGTATATTTTCAATGCACCAGAAAACTTGGTTTAAAAGAGCTACTAGCAATATGGAAGAAAGATTAGTGTTCTTAGTGCTTACACCTTCCTTTACAAATGCTTTATTTAATTCACACAAAATTTTTGTAATTTAATTCGAAAGTTACACACAAGAAAAAAAAACAACCAAAAAAAAATTGTTTAGCCTTGTGGCTCGATGGAAAGGTGTATGGCAATCTTAGGCCAACAACATTCTGGCTCATGTGTAAGTATAAAATGTCGATTTGTTTGTTCAAAAACCTCACTTACATAATTAAACAACATTCAATAACCAAAGTAATGACCATCGTTACCTACGGCTTTTTCCTATCTGTGTAGCAATTGTAGGATTATGTGCCATTCATCAAGTCAGATTTTTACTTCTTCGTAAGAATGAAGGTGTCGTTTCGAAAGCTCGTGCTACATCGATAGTAACAACAACTAATCAGAAGGGGGCAAGTCTTAAATGCTGCGAAATGTCTAGGTTTCCTGAAGCGATGTAAGAAATGTTTTACCCCCTCTGATCTGTCATCAGTATATAAGGCGGCCAAAAATTGTAGTACAATGCCCACACCGCTATTTTCAAACCAGTGCTCCACAGAAATTGGCAGCAACATTCCGCCCCTTCAAACCTCCTACCGTAACATCCGTCTCGCCATGAATGCCATACCATCAAGCCCACCCTGTTCGAAAGTACCCTGAAATATCGTGACTCTCTCCTAGCCTGAACAACGCGTCCTGCGAAGCTCTTTATTTCCAGATTCAGAAGAAATACCAGATCTTGGTTTAATGTCAGAAATAGTCTGCCAGTCATCGGTGCGTTCTTCAGTCAATTAAGTCCCTTACTCGTAGATTACTTATAATGACGAGTACGTAACTGCGTTTGGTAGAGGAACTTGTTGATGCGCACTTTCAAAACGTTATCTTAATAAGCGTATGGGGATGAAAAGGTGATAATCAAAAACTCGTAACAGACACTGAACCAGCAGTCGTCAGAATATCAAACTCTTCATCGGTTCGGCAGTATGATCTGAAATGGCAGACGAACTCAGGCTGTTACATTTACATGTAATCCGCATCTAAATAGACTCCACAAACTTAGCATCAATGAGAAGATGTGACGAAAATCTTCGCGGTGAAAACCACGTATTTTTTGTTGGACCGTACAGAAGCGATTTTATGTGCAGAAGCTTAAAACCAACTGAAAAATTCATTCTTAGCCAGAGAGCAAGAGCTTTGAACAAATCGACAATAAGAAAGAAAGACGCACTTAAAATTTGTAAAAGTATTAGCCATATCATAGCTGATTCCCAACCTTCCCTTCTTGCTATTGATGGATTCCGCGCCAATATCACTTTTACTTTTTTGACCAACCATTCATCAAATCAATTTTTCACTTCTTTGACGCTATTGATCCCCAGTAACAGTTCACCAGGTTTTACCAGTTCATAGTTCACTATTCCCTTATGTATCCACCAAATACATATTATAAACTCTTTTCTGCGGATATTGCGTACTACGATTGATTGCATATATGACATACTGGATTTAATTGACAGATGTTTATCCTCTAAAATACCATATTTGTTATGATTGAAACAAACCATATGTAGGTAGTAGTTAAGCCATCTGTTAGTCAAATCGCCAGAATGCGCTGCTTCTGCAAAAAAGGTTATAGTGCCTTGAAATCCGTTCATATTTAGGCAGACATGTCAAATTTCAGTGCGATACTGTCTTCAGTTTTGTTTTGACAGCTGATTGTTGTTGACGTGTTTGACATCATGCTGAGTATGGACAAAAACGATTTTCGTTTTCTCATAAAACATTATTTTTTGAGAGGCAAAACAGAGAAGGAAACAGAAGAAAAGTTGGATAAATATTATGGGGCTAATGCTCCGTCAGATTACATCGTCAAATATTGGTTTCGAGAGTTTCGTGGTGGCCGCAACTCCACTACCGATCAAGTCCACAGTGGCAGGCCCTCCGATACGGTTATAGAGGACAATGTCAAAAAAATACATGAAATGGTGTTGGCTGACCGGAAAGTGAAGGTGCGCGAGCTAGCAGATACCACAAAGATTAGTACTGAGCGCACACGGCATATTTTGGGCAATATTCTGCATATGAAAAAGTTATCCTGCCGCTGGGTGCCGCGCATGCTCACTGCTGACCAAAAACACGAACGCGAGAGCACTTCGAAGGAGTGTTTGAACTTGCTGATGCGGAATCGGGCGGACTTTTGGCGTCGACTGGTAACTGTTGATGAAACTTGGATCTACTATTACACACCAGAGAACAGAATGAGTGCCCGGCAATGGACTGAAGCCGGCACGAGTGCTCCGAATCGGCCGAGGGAGGCTCAATGGGTCGGAATGGTTATGGCGTCGGTTTTCTGGAATTGTCTTCTTCTTCTTCTTATCCTTTTATTAACCCTTTCCTCGATATACGAACTTATGCGTAACGAGTTTCCCATTTTTACTGCATCGCTGCTGCTCCGCTTATGGGGTTGGCTAATGTCGCAGACCGCAAAACGCGTCTACATAATGCTCGGTCCTGGATCGCTTCAGTGGTTAACCCCAGACGTTGTTGCGCATTTGCCATCTGAGAAATCCAGGAATTCTTTTTCCGACCTCGTTTTCTTACAGTTGGAGTGACCGTAGTTGATAGTGCCTCTTTAACCGGATTTTCCGCAGATCTTCTTTGAACGCGGCAATACCAACTTATTCTATTCGCCTCAAGCTGTTCTGTTACCGAATTCTTTATATGTAGGCTTCTTCTTATACGCGTAGATCTAATACAATCGCGTTTAGTGACTCCACTAGACATCCTTAACATTTTCATTTCCGCTGCCGTCATTTTGTTTTTAAACGCTTCGTACATTGTCCAGCACTGTGAACCGTATATAAAAGCGTGGTGTAGAGTTTCCCCTTTAATTTAAGTGGAAATTTTCGGTCGCAAAAGATTCCCGAATTTTCCCGCCATTTCATCCATCCCACACTCACTCTGTGGTTTACGTCGTCGTCACATTTCGCTTCCATGTTAACGATTGATCCTAAGTACTTAAAGATAGTGCTTTTCGGAAGAACTATTCCGTCTAACATTATATCCGGAACAGGTCGCAACGGATGCGCAAATGGGCACGTCAAATGCTCCGTCTTTGAACTACTTATTTTAAACCCGTTTCTCTCTAGAGAATTTCTCCATGAATCTAAGGCGTTCTGTAAATCTTCGACGTTATCGCTAAGTATAACTGCGTCGTCAGCGAAGAGAATTGACCTTACATTTGCTTCGCGCATGCAGTCTTTTAAAAGATAGTCGAATACTACGTTAAAGAGGAAAGGGCTAAGTACGCTTCCTTGATGCACTCCGACATTAACTGGAAATTCTCTCGTTAGTCCAGCAGAGCTTTTAACCGCAGTTTTCACGTTTCCGTACATGTCTTGTATTATTCTAACATACGTTTCCGGTACGTTTTGAGACCTCAGCGCGGCCCATATGAGATCCCTAGGCACTCGATCGAATGCTTTCTCGAGGTCGATAAATACCATGTGTAAATCCTTAGACGAATCTCGGTGCTTTTCCATTATTATTCGTAGGCTTTGGATAGCGTCCACCGTCGATCTTCATTCAACAAATCCACACTGACTATTGTCGAGCTTTATTATTTGCCGAAGACGTTCGTTTAAGACTCTTTCGACGATTTTCATTGTGTGTGACATAAGCTTGATTGAACGGTAGTTGTTGCATTCTCGGGTGTCGCCTTTTCCTTTGTATAATGGAACCAAGAAGCTACTTCTCCATTGATTCGGCATAGGTTGTCCACATTTTAATTTATTTAAAAATTTCGATAGCCATTCGCTGCCGATTCCCTCCATCTTCGACCACAGATGGAATGCTGTCTGGTCCCGCCGCTTTCCCCCCTTAATTTTTTCGATTGCTATACTTTTTTCTTCGATTGAAAAGTCCGAAACTTCCTCCTCGAATAGACCAGCTGTCGGCACGATATCACGTGGAAACTGTTTGTTAAGCAACTCCTTGCAGTATTCAAGCCACCGATCACAAATTTCCTTTTCATTTGTTAATAGGCGACCGTCTGCGTTTTTGATGTATTTTGGCGAGGTTATTTCCATTGAATTTTTTCGCCTCTGTGCAGCGAGCTTAAAAATATTTGGCATTTTAGTATTGTACGACGTTTGAACTTCTTGGATAGCTTGTCTTCTATCCGCCGATCGTGAGGATATTTGTTCCAACTCCTGGTACAGATTTTCCGCTGCTGCCGCTCGAGTTCGAGCCAGGACTTTCTTTGCGATCTTTTTAAGACGCTCGTATTCAAGAGCCAGTCGAGCTTTTTCGATATCGTCGCTCCGATCGCATTTTGTCCACGCTTGGAATGCACTCTTCTTGTCGGCCACAGCTCGTTTGGTTTCGTCATTCCACCACCATGTTTCTTTGCCAACGTGATGGTATTTCGATATAGTCCCCAGATGGGACTTTGCGAGTGCTATGCATTCCTCGTGCATGCTGTTCCACATTTCTTGCGGGCTAAGTGAGTCTGCTATACCATTTATATTTTGAAGTACTTCTTTAGCCAGTGCGATAAATCTTGCGCTTCGTTCTTTCGATAGATTATACCACCGGATTTTTGGCTTTCCAAACGATGCCCGTGTTTTCGGTGGTTCCGCTGTGAAAAATTCTGTAATGAGCAGACGGTGTTGGCTTACTAGCGATTCTCCAAGTATTACTTTACAGTCCTTAACACGGTTTCTCATCGACATTTTGCAGAGGTGATAATCTATTTGCGTTTCGTGGCCTCCGCTGCTATAGGTGATGAGATGTCGTTGATGTTTAATAAACATTGTATTTAAGACGGTTAAGCCGTAAGCCCTACACGCTACAAGGATGTCTTCGCCAGCTGAATTTCTGGTTCCAAAGCCTTTACCGCCGTGGCAGTCCTCATAATCAACATTTGTTTTCTGGAATTGTCATGGCATACTCTTCGTGGATTACCTCGAACCATAAACAGCGAATATTACTGTACATTATTGGAGCGATTGAAGGCCGAAATCGCTGCAAAACGGCCTCACATGAAGCGAAAAAAAATTTTGTTTTTGCAAGACAATGCGCCGGCGCATAAGAGCATTGCAACCACGGCTAAAATCAATGATTTAAGGCTCCAATTGCTGTCGCATCCACCGTATTCACCCGATTTGGCTCCTTGGACTATTATCTCTTTCCAAGCCTCAAAAGATGGCTCATCAATAAAAAATTCAGCTCACGCGAGGAAATCATCGACGCCACGGAGGAGTATTTTGCAGACCTTCCAGAAAATTACTTTTCGGATGGGATCAAGAAGTTGGAAAACCGCTAGAATAAGTGTATCGAGCTAAAAGTGACTATATTGAATAAAATAAAAAAAACATTTAAATTTTTTTTTTTTCATTCCCAAGGAAGTTACTTTTCACCCCACCTAGTACAAACATAGAATCCTGTCAACAGTGACACTTCTTCCAATTGTCCAAGTTTAAGTTTTTATAAGATACGAGTAGCTTATCAGCTGGAAGCAGTTGTTCAGCCTGGAGCATAGCAAATCTGATTGTTTTTGATCCCTCCTACAATTACAGTAAAACAAAAGTTTCGTTGATGAAGCTCTTGAACTGATGGTGGACAGGGGAAATTGTCCGTATCCCACAGTCAAGTCATTTTGATAGGATCTACAATAATTCACGTGGTCAGAGAATAAGATGGTTTTAATTAAATAATTTTAAGGTACATTGCGAGTTCATTTAGTATAAGGGGAATATTTACTCGGCAAATGCTCCTATTATATACTCCTTATGCGAAGATCTAAAAGAGAATGACCTCAGCAAGACATTTCTTCTTTTGTCTACCGAGACAACTGCGTTTCCAACGAACTCCGTTGGCTTCCATGACCATTTCTGAAAAGGTCATAGTCCTTTCATAGTTCCGGGCTGACAAGCACTACGACCCAGAGCTGGGTGTCAAAAAGGTTAAACTAAAAAACTAGTTAAGAATGAAATTGAAATTCCCAAGCCTAACAATCAATTATTAAAAATAACATTTAAGAAAATATGCACTCAACGTGCATCGCCACGAAAGTGTGGCGATAACTATTTAAAGAAAAAAATGTTGAAAAACATCGGCTGTCATATGGATTTACGTATTTATTCTCTGTTTTCACAGTTTCTCTACTTTACACAGGGATTTAACGCTACAACAAGCATAAGATATTCTCGAAAATGGAGATGTAGAGAACGTAAGTGGAATATACACTATGCCTCCAGCGGTAAATGTAGATTCCGATGAAGATTTAGGTGACGAAGAAGGTGGGACGGTCGACAATCTCACCGGCCGTCAGCTCGTTGCTGGAGCAGAGGTATTGTACAAAAGTTCAGCGTTATCTGACACAGGTCAGACTAATGTGGATGATCAAATTCAATCGCAAGAACCCCCTCCAGCGAAAAGAATAAGGCAACACAAAAGAAATATGGAATGGGTTAGTAAGGATTTGACCAGTACCACTTCAGTATTCCCGGAACAAAATTTTACTGATGTTACAAACATGTGTCTACAGTTGGATTGTTTGAGCTGTTTTTTGATGAAGAGGTTATCGGACATCTAGTCATTCAGTCAAATAACTACGCTGCCTTCAAAGACAGTTCATCACCTAATATCAGTTCTAAAGAAATACGAGGAATTCCTCTTCTATCTGTATATTGCGAGGTGCCAGGAAAGCGAAGCTATTGGAAATTGCACAATAAACTCATTTCACGTAATCGCTTTTTAGAAATAGCAAGATTGCGCTGATAATACAACCATAATACTGAATGACAAATATGGAAAGTACGTCCTTTGTTTGACCCCATTTTGACAAGGTTTAAAATGTAGTACAGACCGGAGCAAATCATGGATTATGGGCGCAATGGTTGTAAGCAATTCATTTGTGGGCAGCTCTAACCATTTGCTGCAATGCTCGACAACCTTCCGGCTACCATGCGTCACTTCACATATGATCTGTTCTTCGACAACTTGTCACAGTTCTGTATTCTTAAAAGTTTTCATGGTTTCGTTTTGTGTTACTTATGAAAATATGTTTCTTATTTCTTCGTTAGGAATGAATTTACTTATTGACTTGAAAAAGCGCAGATACAGTGGAGCGGGGATCATGCGAGAAAACCGTATACCGAAGGGCTGTCCTCTAAAGTCTTAAAAAAAAGAAAAACGAGGAACGTATGAGTATGCAAGTGACACAAGCAACGGCCTGATAGTTGCTTGTTGGGATGACAACGATGTAGTTACTAATTCGTCCAATAAATTTGGAATTTTCGCCGAAGCAAAGCCTTCCAGGTTTTCTTGCCAAGAAAGGAAATGTGTTACCATTGTACAACCTAGACTCGTTCAGGAGTACAATAAAGGTATGGGAGGAGACGACCTCATGGACCAGAGTATCAAAACGTACTGGGTTGGAATACGATCGAAGAAATGGAGGTGGCCACTTTTTTGTGGATACTTGAAGCCAGCGTTCACAATGCGTCTTGCAATGTAATTCGGGAAAAAATATACCCAATATAAATTTTTTTTCGTACAATAATGCAAAATTTCTTAGTCAAATATAAGGGTGAGCCGACTTCTTCAGGTAGAGGATATTCCCAGTCATCGCCTCGTTGACGATCTTCTACGATTTGATGGGCTGCATCACTTACTTACTTACTTTAAGTGGCGCTACAGCCCGGGGTGGACCTAGGCCTCATTTAAAAAGCTTCTCCAGCCAGGTCGATCCCTGGCTAGCTGCCTCCAGGTCCATATCTCCTCCTCCACTCACAGTCAATGCAGATGGGACCGACGATCGCCCGAAAAAGTTTTCTCTCGAAGCAACCAAGAACACCCTCATCCATTTTTGATAATGTCCATGCCTCTGTGCCATAGAGCAGGAACGGGATTATTAACGTCTTATAAAGGGTGACTGATCTCAGCGCTGGTGTCGTTGTCTGTATTTATAGCGGAGCCTAGGTAGACAAAGTCCTTAACTACCTCAAAGTTATATCTGTCGAGGGTGACGTTCTGTCTGAGACGTCGGTGTTGGTTGTCCTTTTTGCTTGACAGCATATACTTGGTCTTGCCCTCATTGACAGCTAAACCCATTTTCACCGCCTCCGTCTCAATACTCGCGAAAGCGCCACTAACATCACGCTGCTTTCTCCCGATTATGTCAATATCGTCGGCGTATTCGAGGAGTTGGACGGACTTTTGAAAGATAGTGCCTCTTGTGTTTGCTCGTGAGTTTTGAACTATTCTTTCAAGTACGATGTTGAAAAAATCGCATGACAGCGCATCACCTTGTCTAAATCCTTTCTGGACATCAAAGGTCTCGGTGAAATCTTTACCGACCGTGATGGAGCAGCGTGCATTCTCCATCGTTATCCTGCACAGACGGACGAGTTTGGCAGGAATGTCAAAACTAGACATTGCTCTGTATAGCTAGTCTCTATAGACGCTGACATACGCGGCCTTAAAATCGATAAACAGGTGGTGTGTATCGATCTGAAGCTAATGGGTCTTCTCCAACATCGGCCGTAGTATGAATATCTGGTCGATGGTGGACTTTCCTGGCCTGAAGCCACACTGATATGGACCTATCAGGTTGTTGACGAACGGCTTCAGACCTTCACACAATACGGCGGATAAGATCTTATATGCGATGTTAAGGAGACTGATGCCTCTGTAGTTGGCGCAGTTCAGAAGGTCTCCTTTCTTGAGAATCGGACAAACAATGCTGAGGTTCCATTCATCGGGCATACTTTCGTCCGACCATATTTTACAGATGAGTTAGTGTATGCTCCTTACCAAGTCATCGCCTGCCGCTTTAAAGAGCTCGGCTGCATCACTACATTGTCCAAACTGTTGTGCAGGTGGCCTTTGTATGCGTAGACATGAGAAATGCAATATGCCAACATATAAACAAATTACCTTTCCTTAAAAAAGCTTGCTTTAATATTTTAGTAGTTAAGAAAGACTCTCTGGTAATAACTTACCAAGAAGAAGAGTCTTTTGCTTCTGGATAACGCTCCAAGTTATCCGCCGGCAGAAACGGAAGATGGTCGAATTTGGGTTAGTTTTGCCGATGAACCAGAACACCATCCGTCTACAAAACTCCATTACCATAATAGCTTGCTGAGTGGCATAATGCATTCGAACTCTAAACATTATCATCAAACATCGCTACTGCTCTTAAAGAATTTAAACTCTTTGATGCAATTATGCTTCTGGAACGAGCATGGAAGAAACTCTCAAGTTAAATGCTTCAAAAATGTTGGACCCCAAAGATTTCGATGAGGACGATGAAGTTCCACTCTCATTATTGCGGCAAGATGAGGAAGTTTTGACATTGTAAAACACTTTAAGTGTGGTGAACTGTGTTTTTCCGGAGGTAACCCATTTCACTACAAGACATCAGTAAAATAAATTACTTTTTTTTCTCTTCAGCGTCAAACTACCGTCGCAGAAATAGAAGCTTAGAAGCTACTAGAGACACCGTTGAACTTAGTTCTAAAAGCGAAAATGAGCAAGGTGACGGTAGAAATATTGCTGAAGATCCCATAAGACACGTTGACGCTGCCAGTTCCTTAGCTAATGTTTTGCAATGGAGGCAACAAGTAAATATTGATATGGCTGACATGTTTACTTTGAGACGGCTTCAAGAAAAAGCTTTACAGGACAGGACCAGTTTTTATTTTTAAAATGAAGAATCGATCGATATAACGAACGTTCTCGATATAGAGAAAGACCTCGAACATTATATTATTCGTTTTATTGGACGTCCACTGCATTTTAATTCAAACGCTCAATTCCAATGAAATAATTTATTCAAAATGAGACTCACATAGATGGCGCTGTTAAATAAAAAACACAGGTATTTTAAAATACGGGCAACGTTGTGTCAATATTTCAAATCAATTGCTAAAGAGCATTTAGAGATTCAAGATTTTGATCAAACGAACATATATATTTTTATTTATATGGATATTCAGTTTAGGATCGCAGATAATGAAATTTTGGATCCTTAACTATCGAAATCATACTATTTCCATTTTATTTTTAAGAAATGTAGTAAATCAATTTTAATTTGAATTAGTGTTTCTCGGAAAACATCTGCAGGAGGTATTTCAAAATCTAGGAGCCACTCGCATACAAAGAACTCATTCTCACGCTTGTGTGACCTCTAAAATTGGAATAAATCCTTACAAACAAGTCACCACAAATCACATGTTCCATTTTAAAAACAAATCGGATCACTTGCATCCTGCTACCACTAATCGAAGTGTCATGCTCCTCGTAATTAATTCACAACAAATGGCCTGTCTGCTGTTAACCATACGAATCCCATCAATTTCAAAACTCATCCCATGATAATTGGTTTTTTATGCTCGTTGTTTTTCCTATCCTCTTCGATTGTCTGACAACAGGATACCAGTGCACCCGCCGGAAATTTCAATTTTTACCGCGTGACACGCTAAGGATTATAAAGAGGATGCGTAGGTAGATCCCATACTGAGTTTTATACTCGTACTCTTAAAATCCTTATGTTTATGTGTCAACCATTTTGATTGACAAATCACCACCATCACACTCGTTTATTGATGACCAGAGCTCATAGACAAATTCAATGGAAATTCGTCAACAATAAAATGGTAACAAAAACGCAATTATCCTGTCGAATTCGTTTCAAATATCAAGATGTTTGCCATCGAAACCTCAGCCAAAGGAAAATGATATCAAAGATCACATTGTCCATGTCCTAGGGGAGTTGAGTTTTCTCTTGACTAACTGTGAATAAGAAGTCAAAAAATCCAATTGTTTTTGTCCTCATATATCAATTTCAAAAGGACAATAGACGATTGAAAAGTAATACTCTGTCCTTTTGATAGAAGGACAAATCCTGATCCCACAGAGCACGATACAACTCACTGAAAAGTCAAAAAACTGCATTCAACATTTTTCTGTGACACTTTTTCGACAAATTGACATAAATCCTCGCTGTGGCAATTAATTCAATGACAAAGAAGAACCACACCTTTCCAAATACCAACACCACGACATATAAACACAGCCAGAAATTGAGAGTATGAATTTATTCGTAGGTATGAGTGGGATTCCCACAAGGAATAAATTTTCAATTACTTCCGAATTATATTCAGGCCAAGTAGTTGCGGGTATTTCCGTTTAAAATTATTCTTCCTTTTCACCTTTGATTCTACTATGTCCTGTGTATCCGATACACATAGAGATGTACGAGTATGTATCCTCTGTATTCTCTGCTGTTCGGTTTGGTACTGTACAATTCTGTATTGTTGTCCTTTTTGCAGTTTTCAACTTTCAAATGTCCTTTTTCTGCGTGTGCTTCTACCCTTCTTTGTTATTTAAGTAAGCATCAGCTCCTGTTATCTTCTCCAGCGGCCTCACCAAAACAAAAAAAAAAAACAAAAAACACCAAAAGCGTAGAAATGAAATTGAAATCCTTATATCCTTTGAGATTCCACTTTCCTTTTTCAGACATTTTGGATTTTTGTTTTCTGTTTTTTTTTGCATTTCTTGTTGTTTCCGTCCTTTTAATATCCTTTCTTTGGTTAAAGGTAAATATTTGATTTGTGTTTTTGCTTTTTTTTTTTTTTGTATTTAGTTAGGAATAAAGGAGGAAGAAGAGGAAGAAAGGGAATCCTGATTGATGTAGTCACCCTTGAGAGAAAGTGATTTCATATGCCACCAAGGTGCTACTTTGTCCACTGACAAGGGTGACCACCATGATGATAATAATGGTGTTCCTGCTACAGGATGGGCATTTCATTTAATGGTGAATTGCAATGAAATTGTTTACTATTCCTTCCGGATAGTGAATGGGAAATCTAGAATGTGGTTATTATTCACGCAATGTCAATGCCTAGTGACAAATTTATTTTGACCTCCAGAGTGGAGGTACTATGAGTCTTGGGTAATGTAAAGATGACAAAGTTAACGCCAGGACCACCTGCATTTGAATGAGGGTTCAACAATTCAATTTTGAATTGTTTAAAAATGAAGTTGCTCTTCGAAAACGACGTTGGTCCCAATAGGAAACCCTGAGGGACTCTGCTCAAATCGACGAGTATTGATTCCATAAGTATGAGTGAGACGTGACATCGAGATTTATGTACAGGCATAGAAAAAAAATGTTTAAAAAAGTTAAAGGATGCTAAAGACTGTAATCTGAGAAATATTTTATCTTGGTGCTAAGAGATCGGGAATTTTGCTAAGGCTATAAGGTACGCGTACATTTTGTTTTAAGGATTTTTAAAAGTTACCTAAAATTTTTGAGGTGAAAATTCCTGTGAATACGCGTACTTCTTATTTGATCATGCTTTCTTACAGCAGCTTACAATAGTAATATTTTCATTTCCGCCGCTGTAATTTTTCCTATATACTTCTTGTACATCGTGCAATGCAGTGATGTGTATGTTAAGCTGCACGGAGGACTGGAGTATTCGGCATTTAGGCAGCCATAACTTACAATGACTCATTCTTAATAGCTTTCAAGAGTTGGATTTGCAGAAACCTAATAGTCTTTGATAACATGCCGACTTACACTTATGTAGACATCTATTGGCATTTTTGCTGCATGGCAGGATGGCTCGGTTGGCTTTTCTTAGACCTGGAATCTTCTCGCAATACGAGGTGCATTTTGAGTGCAGCAAAAGGGTTCAAGTCCATTGAAGGGAGTTTCTGAACTCTTTCTGACCAGTTGCACGACCTTTTCATTGCCATCAACACCCTCATGTCAAGGGGTTCTTGTTCTTTGAGTTAAGTTTTTGGAGAGTTTTGAAGCAGTGCATAACTGATTTGGATTTAATGCGAGCTAAGGGCACTTGTAGCTACTTGATTATCCATGGATATAGTATATGGAGATTTGTGCCTTTGATACTGGAGTTGTAGATATATAGAACACTCTTGGATGGCGAGTAGTTCAACCTGAAATACACTAGGACTCTCCCCCATAGCAATTGATATTCCTGTATTTAGTCCTTCTGTTCCAGCTCCCACGGCAAACACGGTATCGTGGGAGTTAACTCGTTGAGGTGAGCCCCCTTGTGGCAGCGTCACGGTGACTGTGGTTTAAACCTCAATCGCAGGGGGTGTGACACTGCTAGAGCTCAATACCCGCTACAGCTCAATACCCGCTACAGCTCAATACCCGCTAGAGCTCAATACCCGTTAGACCTCAATACCCGGCTATAGGTGCTGGGTACTGATACCCTAAGATAAGTAAGAGGCTTAAGGTAGGCATCGACTCGTACCAACAGTGGAGCTGTGCCCTCAAAGCAGTTCTACATTGGTATAATCTCTAATCGAAGAAGTGATTCTGATCGTGAAACCGCCACAGCAAAGAATAAATCACTACTTGAAGGGGGTGCCTATGTTACAGATTCGTTCGATTCTCTCGGTGACCTGATTGCCAGTGTTTACGATGAATTGGTAAAAATAAGGCTGTATCGTTCCTAAGGAAGAAGTCCCGCCACCAACAGTACCATTGGACTACTCATGGGCCGGAGAATTGGGTCTTATTCGGAAACCAGCCAGTTTCATGACATCGATATGCGTTGAGCGGGGACAAGACTTGCTATATGCAGCCATGCCCATTAGTGAAGTTCTTAACAAAGATGTTGGCATCGGCGGTGTCATTTCATTGCTGTGGTTCCAACGTTGTCTCCCGCCATACGTGTGTAAATTCTTCGAAATGTGCCTGATGGTGACTGCCGATCACGGTCCAGCTGTGTCAGGTGCACATAACACTATCGTTTGTTATCGTTTGTTAATAACCCAGACGTGCGAGTGAAGATTATTAAAGAATTTGTCTTGGAAAATTTCCCATCATGTCCGTTACTGAAGTACGCCTTGGAAGTTGAGAAGATTACCACCAGCAAGAAACCAAATCTTTTTTTTAATGTTGATGGTGTTATTGCAACCAGTTTTGTGGATTTTTTGAGAAATTGCGGATCCTTTACAAGTGAGGAAGCCCAGGAATACATTAACATTGGTGCCATCAATTCGCTGTTTGTCCTTGGCCGCAGTATAGGATTCATAGGCCACTACATAGATCAGAAGCGACTAAAACAAGGCCTATATCGTCATCCATGGGACGATATAACATATGTTATGCCAGAGCAGTTCAATTGAACTCCATTTACATCTCATATTTATTTATTAAAACAAAACGAAACAAAAAATGGGAAAACGTTCTCATCTTTCACATAGTGCAGAAACTTCGTTTCACAATTCGTGGGCTTTGGGAAACACAAATCTCTACGCATGTAGACTACCCTCAATTTAGCGTTCTAGAAGATTTCATTTTGATGAGGTCAAGAACATTGGACATCATTGGACATTCCTCATCAGGTGTCACCAAAAATCTAAAAAATCTTCAAGTTCGGCTCGAGTTCATAACTCTATGATAACAAATAAGTTTCTGCTATGTCATGGCCTACACGCTATTCGAAATTGCTTTAAGTTTAAGGCATTCAAAATAAAAAAAAAGACATGAATTTGTTAAAAAGAACAAATTATGTTTTAACTGTTTATCTAGTACACATTTTACGCAAAATTGCACAAGCACCTTCACGTGTTCTCCTTGCCACCAGAAGCTTCATTCGTTACTGCATATGAACGAGGGAGCAACGCAATGCGATAACGCCCCGACTTCACAACCAAACATGGCAACTCCCTCTTTCGCCGACACTTCAAAATCGGTGTCGTCAGAAAAATCTGACCCTCAACTGGAAGCACTTCAGCATATAACGCGTTTGTAGCCGAAAACATTCAAGCACCCGTTCTTCTGCCTACGGCCCTCATCAAGGTTTTAACACCTGCTGGTCAACCGTTGCTGCTGCGAGCGTTATTAGATCCTGGGTCAGAAGTAAACTATTTGAAAATTGCTTCAATAGTGTTTAATAATAACTAAGTACTCCTTTTACTTAAATTTCTGTTTTATTTTATTTATCTCAGTTACACGGCTATCGGATTGGGAATGATCTGCCAGCATCGTTATCGTCTCCAAGAACTCTCTGGGTCAGCTGATTGCTCCGATGGTCCAGTTATGGGTCATTGAACCATCGCGGGATTCCTCGTCTATGCCAATCTGTCGACAGGTTTTTATTATCATTGGCAATTGCATACATGCACAAAAAAAAACATCGCATTGTGAAAGGGGCCAAAAGTTTAACTATTGAAAACCAATTTTTAGAGTTACCTCCCACAAATTGACAATGGGAATTTTGTCGTCGTTCATGCTCTCCTAATTTTTGGCTAAACGATTGGTAAGCCTACTGATCCATAAGATGATAAAAAAAGAGGACAAACCTGATAAGGCGTCGCGTTTCATGTGTGTGGATGTAGCTCACGAATGATACATGTTGCGCTGCAACATGGGTGCTTTGCTCCCATGGATGTGTGGGCATCCCGTGAACTTAAAGCTCCACGACAGGTTTTCACGTTAAACACAATTGAGGATCTGTTCTAGGTCCCATTTTACATTTTAGACCTATCCGTATACTACTTTGTGCCGTTTGGGCTCTTTGTTGGGTTATTGCTAGCCCGTGCTTCTTTTCTGGGTATCTCCGTGGAGAATCATTAGTCGAAGCGTAATGTTTTTTGAAAACGGTCTGCTACACAAAGATCTTCTTTTGAAGGCTTCAAGATACAACTCGTGTAAGAATTAGAGCCGAATGACCATCGTTTGCGAAGAAATTTCGATGAAGGGGCCCAAAGTCAACTGGCATTGGTTCAGCTGCTTTATCGAAAAATTCTGTTCAGCGATGAGGCCTATTTTTGGCCCAATGGGTATATCAATAAGCAAAATTGTCACATTTCGAGCGACACATGATTATCGAAACGCGATTGCATCTCGAAAAATTCCCAGTTTTATACAGTCGGTGGGGTGGTAGCTCATTGGACCACATTTTTTTTCAAAAAATTAAATTATCAGTGTATTATGGTCAAGAGCAATCAATATAGACCCATGATAAACGATCGATAAGTATCGATCATTTGAAAAAAACGAAAGCCAACGCATGAAAGCTATTCGATTTCTGCTTTGGGAGACCAAGTGCTCTTCCTAAGCCACCTTAGTTGGAGAGCAGAAGTAAAGGTGTGTTGCTTCTTAGCTCCAAAAAAAAAAAAAAAAAAAAACACTGTGGCGCTGGCAGCCCGGTATGGGCCATGGCCTAGCTTCTTGACACTCATTTGTGTTGCTCATGTTTTCATTTTTATCACATCTGAGCGGGGCCTACGGTTTATCGCCGAGTCCGAACGGCACTCCTTAGAAGCTTTTTCGTAGGCAATTTTACTTTCGGGAGTTTGCCATTGCCCGCCGAAAGGGTGATGGCGATTTGAAAAACTGTTGGTGACCCAGCCAGGAATCGAACCCAGACTGTCTGCGTGATAGTCCAATGAGCTAACTATCGCGCCATCGCCATCGCCCTTAGCTCCAAATGCTGAATTATAAAAACGTGCACCAACTGCCCATCAAAAGTAAGGGATTAATTAGTAGATAATGTTAGGAAAACTTAAGGCAATAAACAACATAATTCTTTTTTTAGATGAATAATTCTAATTTTAAAATAAAAACTTAGCACATACAGAATTGAAAAATCTCTCAGGGATAAAGAGGTAATGGTTGGTTGTTTCCTCGATATAGAAGGAGCATTTAACAACACAAAATTCTCACATATAGAGGGAATTCAAAAAATGGGAGGCGACGACACTACAGGTAAACGAATAAAATGTATGCTGGAGGATATAATAAAAACTTCACTCTGCAGCAACAAACTTAGGGTGATAGCTACGAAAGGATACCTTAAGGGAGATATACTCTCACCCCTTCTATAATCCTTTGTAGTTAATGAAATACTGATTATCCTTGGACATGGTGGCTTCTATGTCCAATGATATGCACATGATATAGCTATCCTAAGGTAAATTCGAAGACACAATCTCGGATTGCCTCTAGAGAGTTCTGAACCGAAGTTGGCCTCAAAGTCAATTCCAAGAAAAGCACGATAGTTAGATTCACTAAGGGAAGAAGGCGAGGACTCAGAAATGTTACACTTTTCGGTGAAACAATGGAGTTCTCAGCGGAAGTCAAACATCTATGAGTCATGCGAGATGAAAAACCTACGTGGAATACTCACCAAGACCAGGGACCTCGACAAGGCCAGGACCTCACTATGTACCAGCAAAAGTCTACTCGGTAAAAATTGGAGACTTAACCCCAATATGACACTGTGGATGTACGCGGAAAATAACGATACCTATTTTCAGGTATAAAGCCGCGGTTTGATGGTATAAAGCAACACAGGGATTAACACAGGCTAAGCGGAAAAAAATACAGAGACTAGCTTGTGTCTGTGAAACAGCCCCAACAGTTGCATTTGAACTTATCCTAAACATCACTTCACCTAGAACTCATGAAAGAAGCAATGATTAATCATACTGCAATTCTTCACGAATTCCGAAAAAATGAAGCAGCGAGCGTTCTCAATCCCCATCCTGCACATACAGATGAGCTTGGCACTGATGCCAAAACAAGACATGGTCCTATACAACTCGTTTGTTTCCACAATGTCACATGCAACCTTAAAATCGATGATGGCGGAAATCAATTTGGACTGAGTTTTTTTTCGAAAATGAACGGTAACAGAATAGAATTTGTATCTGATGTTGAGGCCACGTATACCTCTTTATATAGTTGGCGCAGTGTGAGGAACCTACTGTCTAGTACGTCGGGTAAGCGATACTGAGATTTCATTCATCGGTCACTCGGATCAGATCTGGGAAACGAATTAGTGTATACCCTCTACAAAGTCAGCTTTGAATACCTCGGCCGATAAGCCATCAGGTCCAGCTGCTTTGTTAGATTAAAAATTGATATTCTTACTTCATTTCAGTCAGCTGAACTAAATTTCTGGCTATCGTCTAACTTGAAGGGTTTTTTTTGCCTGACAGTGGGATGTATGCTATATAGTATGCAAAAAAACGTTTTTTAATATTCTTAGGTGTTATGATCAGCAATAGGCTCGCCTACGAGGAACACCATGAAATAACGTGCGAGAACGCCACCCGGGTGATGCTGCCTTATGCAGAATAATGACGAATATTGAAGGACCCAAACAACAAATGAGACTTATTCTGTCGAAGGTGGTGCAGTTCATAGTAATGTATGCGGCAGCAATATAGGCCAAAGCAGTGAAACTTTATCTTATGCAAGTAGGAGCAATTCCGTCAACCATCTATATGCACTGAGAGTGTACTGTGCTTATCGGACGAAGCGAACTACAAAGAACATATGACGCCAAAGATATCAAGCTCAGGATACATAGATGAAATAAGTCCTTGAAAGGTAGATGGACACATCGACATACCACCTTGCGGTGCCCCCATTGTTCCGATTTGAATTCTATTTTTGTTAAGTTGCTACATCCGTTGTTGATATTCTCTCTTAATCTTAGAGTTATAGCTTGACTTTTGCAAAAGTAACGTAGCCAAGAGTACATCTATCTCTGTGAGTGTTTTTTAATTTAAATTTGCAACAACGAACTTGCGTAAAAAACGGATTTAATGGTGCGCGAATGTTGGAAATGTTGGAAAAGTGTTTCGTTAACGATTCTCTAAAGAAAACGGTCGTTTATCAGTGGCACAAACGGTTCAAAAGTGGTCATGAGTCAATAGAAGATGATGAACGCAGTGGCAGACCATCGACATCGAAAACCGACGAAAACATTGATGAAGTAAAAGAAATGTTGATCAATAACCGCAAATTAACCATCAAAGAGATAGCGGAGGAATTGAACATTGCCTATGGATCCGTCCAAGACTTTTGGTTAATAATTTGGGTTTCCGTCGTGTAGCAGAAAAGTTGGTGTCAAAAGACCTCAATTTAATGCAAAAAGAGACCGTGTTGACGTCGCAAAAGAGATGATTTGCGAGGCTGAATCCGAGCCCACATTCATCAAAATGATCATTACTGGAGACGGGAAGTGGGTTTATGAGTACGACATGCAATCCAGACATCAGGCAAGTGAATGGCGCTCACCAAGTGAGCCGAGACTAAAAAAAACCATGTCGTTTTCAGTCGCTCACGGTTTTCATGGATTACAACGGTGTAGTGTATCATGAATTTTTGCCAGAAGGCCAGACAGTAAACATAGGCATTATGAGACGTTTGCGTGAAGCGATTCGCAGAAAGAGACCAGAATTGTGGACAGAAAACTTGTGGATTTTGCGCCATGATAACGCACCATCATTATTAGTAATTTTTTGACGAAAAATGCAACAAATACCATCCAACAGCCTGATTCACCTGATTTGGCTCCCTGTGACTTCTTGCTGTTCAATCCAGTTAAAAAACCACTACCGGGATCGCGTTTCAGCCGCCGAGAGGAAGTAAGGGAAAAATTGCAGGAAGTACTGATGGACATACCGAAAACCGAATTTAAAAAATGTTTCGAGGATTGGATCAAGCGCTGGCATAAGTGTGTTGCAGTCGATGGGGATTACTTTGAAGGGGACAATATAGATTTAGATGAATAATCTTTTTGATCAATTTGGTATAACGGATATCCAAAAATGGACGGACCGGCACCACGGAGAAATAGATTTCTATCACTGTCTTACCGGACATAATTTCTTGCGAGCTTTTTTTAAAAGATCTGCGTTTGATGAATCTTCTCTCTGTTTAAACTGCGGAGCGGCCGTAGAAAAAGAAAAAGAAATACCGACTCCTGCGAACATTGTGAACCAAATTCTGACATCGAGTGACAAACTCAAACGACATCTCTCTTGGAACAAAGGCATACACCCACACCCACACTTCCTCCTACACCGATATGCACAAAACGGGTTAAACAGACAAGCGATAGTCTTCGGTAAGCAATATGGCAACAAATGAATATTTGGACGGTAGCTTAAAGCTCTTAAAGCTACATCTCTACCTCTTGAAGTAACGCCTTACGGCGTGGTGGTTCCTTAGGGTGAGACAAAGTGATGATTCTGGTTAAGTTTAGTGAACAGAGTCTCACATTGACAGCTGCGCGGTATGCAGTTATCATGGTTCCCTCGCAAGAGTCTCAGCTTCGAGTATGACACTACTACAAGGTTTCCTTCTTCATTTCTATAGGTCTTCTTGCCTTGATACGGTGTTCTCATCTGTTGGCAAAATTTCCATATTTTATTGCTGGAATTGCTCAGTTGCACGTGGGCCGTAGAGGGTCCAAAGATATTGAATGCTCGCAGGGGTCATCAACAGTTAATCTCTTTATATCCGAAGACATTAGTCGGTTAACGTTTTTAATAGGTTTGGGGACCTTATTATGACGTAGACCAATATATTTCTACTGGCTAGTCATGCCCTTAGCATCCTATTACTTATTGTTAGCCTTCCGTCCCAATCAAAGATACAATTAACAATCGTTACCAAGGTCTCCAGCTTTTTACCTAGTATCTAGAAACATATCCTTCTGCTTTATTCGCCAATTGTTTCTGCCTCATACCAAAACCCACCAAAATTTGATGAATATGAAGGCTCTTAGAAAGTTACTTCCTAAATACGAGTATACTTGACATCAGGGCCTGCAATATCAACTGTTTAGCTGTCGTGTGTTTGCCCAGGAAAACAAAAGCCGCTGTTCACTGTCCTAGATGTAACTAACATAGAAGAACTTTGCCGGAAGAGGAAACTAACATGAAATTGAAAATGAAATTCATCGTCCTGTTCGATTGTTCTTTCCATTTTTTTCAATTTTTCTATATGTACTCGTATCCTTCTTTACAATACGAGTTTACCTTCTGTTTCCTCTATTTCTTGCTTTTACTTTCGATCCAGATTGCTTGAGTTCTCCACTCGTTCGCTGTAACAATAATTGTTTACTCTTACAATCCAAGGAATTTTATTTGTTGCGCGCTTTTCCGCTCCACGAAAAGTGCCTTATTTTCGCTGGATACCCATCTTTATAGGTACATATGCTATTCTTTGGAATCCTGGCCAGGCTAGGAACGTATGTACTTTTGAATTGTTATCTTTTCGAGTAAAAAAACGATTCTTACTGTTGTTTTGGTATTTATTACGGAGTTTATCTTTTCTGAGAACGAGAGTAGCCGAAGGACGAGAATGTCCTTCCGCCACATACCACCAAAATAAAACAAAAAAAAATCTGAAATATCAAACATACGAGTATACCTACGAGCACGTGGAAGAGTGTATAGCCTGCCAAGGAAGAAGTTTAACTGCAATTGAATTGTCATCATTCTGGCTGAAGAGTTTTGTACTCTACATATGCACGAATCCTGCTTTCTTCTTCAAATATCTTTACCATCCACATACAGGCCCCCGTTTTCTTGTCCTTTAGAATTGAAGTTTTGCTTCGAAATTGCTTGCGAGAAGCCAATATTTGATTTGTGTTGTGCACCGGACTAGACTGTTTTCGTGGGGAAATCGAAACAAGGTCTAAAGAAGCTTCAGTATCATCACGCTTGTTTGGCATGTGCCAAAGGACATACGAGTACATACACCCGTGTGTATAAAATGTCAAATGCGAGCAAACAATTTGTTCACAAACATTCACTTGGCTGGCAATGCTATGCTCAGTCGTTCAGTTGTTCAGTTGTTCAGTTGTGCTTTCTGAGTTGTGTTGTGTTGTCCTTTCGAAATGTATTTTATTTTCTCATTTACCCTGCCCGGAACAGGGGGCAGGGGAAGGCAAAGATATCGGGAGTAGGTGAATTGTGAAGAAAAGAAATCATTTTGTATCCTGTTTCAAATCGAAAATAAATAAATTCTATCCTCTAAGGAGGTTCACGCAGTCCCTATTCGCTCCCCTTCCTGTTTCTTTCTTCACCTGCTCCACCACTGTTCGAATTGTTGAAACTTTATTTTCAATTTCTCTTGTTGTTGATGGTGTTGGTGTTTGGGTAATTTTTTTTATTTTTTTATTTTGGATGCTTTTGTTGGAAGATATGGAACAGTAGGTTAGGTCTCAGAGTCCCTGTAGAGGAAGAATCAATTATTCGGCAGAAGGACTCGTGTAATTTTTATCTGCCCCTAGGGTGCCTGTGTGTGAGAGTAGATTCGAAGGACTTGAAATTGTAAACGAAATGAATTTTGTGGAATAATTCAACATTGCAAGAAACAACTGGAGATTCGTGGATAATAAAAAGTAGGCCTGTAGTAAAACTGCACAGGTCGTCGAAATCCCTGATGGTATTTAGTTTAAATGATTGTACTTGCTGTCTAAATTTTAAACGATTTTTTTTTCTGTTGGCATTCTGAAGTAAAGTACACTAACCAGAATATGTTCTTCATAGGAAAAGCCATTGGCACCTAACAGATATTGAAGAAAGATGTTTTATTGGTTGATCTGTAGTCGACCTCGGAGGTCATTTCTGACTTCTACACAATTGTGAGAGTGACAATTATAAAACGTATATGTATTAGAAACAAACTCTGGTATCTAACTCTTCAAATACCACTCCAATCCAACACAAATCTTTCTGTTCATCAACACTAAAAGCGAAACAGATAACTATACAACGTTTCTAAATTTTCTTGAAACATCGTCGGGCGATCCCCAAATTAATGTCAATCTCTTCAGTAATTTTTTCAGACAAGTCTTCGCCTTCCATAAATGAATTAAGTCAAACCTCTTACAATTCTCTTTCAGGTTTCGCCTACTTATAAATGGTCGCAAGGATGACATTTCCAACTACAATTCGATAAAATTGTCTGTCTATGGTCACGCAAAACCAAGAAGGACTTATAGATGGAAGATCAATTGTAAGAAACACCGTCTTGAAATCACCGTGTCAACGGCTATTATGTAGACGGGCGAGAACCATAACAGCTATCAGCGTCGAGGCACTCAAACCAGAGTCGTCGAAGAATTTCCTGAAGAGCTAGCCGAATTCCGTCTGAGCCAATAGCGATATGAAGACCCAGCAGTAACCGAAGCCGAAGACAAGGTGGAAGACGAAAAATGCGCTCTCATCGCTTGCTGTTTAGGGCTGTTGTTCTTGTTTTCCTTTTGGTTTGTCTGCCATCGACTTAATGTCTAAGACTAGATTTGTGGTGATTTTCTGGTGGACAAACAAGTACATTAAAAATGCCTGTTGATAATGAGGAATTAATTGCAGCGGTTCTGGCAAAAAGCTGCTTATTATTACCACAACAGGCATATAGTGGACCAAAATTGTCATGAAATTAGATATTTCATTACCTCAATGTCACAATTAGCCTTTCTCCAGGCATAATTGGAGTTTTATTAAAATTGTTCCAATTGTAAAGAATATGTGGCTCAATTTTTGACAAAATGTGGTCGAATATGCTTATTTGTATTCTTGAGTACCTACCTACTCAACAAATTTTTTTTCGTCTTGACGCTCATTAAACAAGTGATGAAGTTCGCCAACATTTTTCCCTTCTAAGTTAATAGGATGAACTCGATTTCCAACAACTTTAATTTTTAATCTTAACTTTGAAAATAAATTTTCTTTTAACATAAGCACATCATTTGATGACTAACGAAAATAAAAACGCAGCTAACTCGTTTTCAACTATGTACACTTGTCAGATTGCTTGCAACGCAGGCAATTCGTCCTCAGCTTCGTCTCATCGTGCACTATGATTGTAGCCTAAAGTGCCGAATGAAGTACAAACGTCGAAAGAAATGGCTCTGAGCGCTAGTAGAGATACTTCAACAGACAACAGCTCACCTGCTGTAACCTCTTCAAAGCAACCACCCATTCAAGTAGATGCTTTCACCATCACCACCCCAACGAAAAAGAACAGATATGGACGTATAATAAAACCGGTCGGTCGTGCACTTCACCCGTGTCGGTTACAGCCCGCTTCTAAGAACGATCTTGTTTGCCGAAAGAAGCTTTCTTTGATGCTTTCGCTTGATTGGAAAAAAAATTCCCCGGCTAGGTAGTATGAGAGGTCTAAGGGACTCAACTTGGTGTAAGAGCTCGTGGTAACGCCTTTCAAACGTAAATGTGCATCTTACCTTGTCTTGTGAGGAAAAGATCTAACCGTTGAATGAAAGCTTTCTCTAAATGCATTCGAATGCATTCAGGGTGCCTTTATATGGTCGATCGTGAAAAAAAGGAAAAAAAAACACTGTGGCGCTGGCAGCCCAGCCATGGCCTAGCGTCTTGACACTCATTTATGATGCTCATGTTGTCATTTTTATCACATCTGAGCGGGGCCTACGGTTTATCGCCGAATCTGAACGGCCCTCCTTAGATGCTTTTTCATAGGCGATTTTACTTTCAGGAGTTTGCCATTGCCCGCCGAAAGGGTGATGACGATTCGAAAAATTGTTGGTGATGTCGGCGATCGAACCACGGACTCTCTGCGTGATAGTCCAATGAGCTTACCATCGCGTCATCGCGACCACCCGTGTAAAAAAAAAAACAAAACTTGACTTAAAAACTAACAAGGACTTTCTGAAGACATAATTTACCAAGGGAGGTGTTAAGGGAGCGACGTACTTGTCTTGAGCAGGGCTTTCTTGGTTATGTATTTGTTGCCATTAAAGTCAACGATTTTTGGCTAAGTTGTTTGTTATATGTAACATTCTTGATTTGATATTGGGTCAAGGTGACCCAAATTGGTGCGATGAGAAGGGATCCGGAGAAGGCATACGGACTTCAGTCTAAGGGGATTGGATGTGAAAGAAATATTTTGCGTTAATTCTCGGGCAGTCGATTTTTCCGAGAGTTTAAGCCTATTTTTATGGGGATGTAACACATATGGGTCATCCTAAGGTAGACCAGAAAGTTCGAAACGAATGAACCTACATTTGGCGGTTTCAAATTTTTGAATGCAGATTTGTGTGTTGGGTGACCAAATTTGGCTGCCATATTCGAGGAGAGGCCTTACAAAAGTGATCTGCAGGACCTTGTAATTCGAAAGTTCGAAAATTCGAAAATTCCTTTGATCAGCATTTGATTAAGCCAAGTGCAGAGCTAGCTTTGTTAATAATGCTGTCAAAATGTGAGCCGAAATTTAGATCCGTCTCACAAATTATTCCTAGATCCTATCCTTCGATAGTGGAGGGAATTGGCTCATCGCTGATGAAATAGTTTCTTGGAGGGGGCGGTAAAAGTTAGTGGGAATAGGTTACTCCTTGGCATATGCCGACATTAAGCTCCAACATTTTTGGCTCGCATCATACCGAAAACTTATTCAAGTCGTCTCCTAGAGGTGAACTCAATTAGGTAAGCAGTGGTTGATCTACTTTTCATGAAACCATGCTGAATTGTGCAAGCAATTGGTCTGCGGCATAATATTTCGAAAACCGAAAACCCACTTCCTTATTATGAAAATGGATAATATTAGATTCCTTCCATAGGAAAGGAACATTACCTATTGAAACAAAGAGATCCGAAAGGGAAACGATGTTAGGACCGAAATGGCTTACATACTCTTTTACTACAATACCCGAAAGAAACTCAGAGCTAGAAGAAAAGTCATCTTTAAGTTTGGTAATGTTTTCAGATAGCAAAAATGTTGTTATATCAATTGATGCATCAAATCTTAGCAGCAGTTAGCCTTGGCAGGAATTCGACGACACGGGAGGTGGCTCAGCGGTTTAACATCGCCCATACAACCGTTTCCCAGAGACTAAAAAGGCTTGGATTGTCCAAAATGGTGTGTATTTCGGTTCCCCACAAATTCAGCGAAAAAAATATTATGGGTCGCATAATAGTGTGAGATTCTTTATGAGGCTTTCCTGAAAAGAGTAGTTACGGGAGACGAAAAATGCGTGGTTTACAACAACATTCGGCGTAAGAGGTCATGTTGCACTCCTGGTGAAAGACCACAATCTGTCAGTAAACAATATTTGCATCCCAAAATGATCATCTTGAGGATTTGGTGGAATTGGCAAGGTATCCTTTACTTCGAGTTGCTGCCACTCAATCCGGGAATTAATGCCATTAAATATTGCTCTCAGCTCGATACTCTGAAGCAGGCATTGGAAGAAAAACGGCCAGAGTTGGTGAATAGAAAGGGAGTTGTTTTTTATCATGACAATTCTATACACACACAAATTTATTTACATAACAAATCTGAATTCATTTGGGTGGAAAGTTATGCAGCACCCACCGTACTCTCCAGACCTTGCGCCTTCTAAACAACATCTGTTCCGCTTTCTTCAAAACAATTTGGACGGCAGGCTATACAGTTCTGAAGGTGATACCTGGAAAACGTATTTACCCAAAAGTCTGCTGACTTTTACAAAAGGGGAATTAGATATTCATATATAGAGTACGTTGGACAAAATGATGGACAAAATCTGATGGTTTAATAAAGCTTTTATTCTAAAAAAATGTTTAACTTTAACATTAAAAATGGGGAACTTATGGAACAACCTTATAGTTGTGAAGTAAGGGACCATGGTCAGTATAATTAAGAAGCGAAGACTCCTATAAACAGACAGTCAAATGCGAGGCTTCCTTTCAGTTTTCATTTTAGATGTTAGAACATTTGGACAACCCAATTGGACAACTACAGAAGTGCATTCAAGTTACATCGACGCATATCTTAGAAAAAACCACTACGCACAAATATATACGCTAAACGTCGATCTGCAAAAACCTTTTCCGGTCCCATGGAACTCAAACTGTGATCTAGTGTCTTGTAGTCTTTAATAAGTGCTGAACAACAGTGTCATCGATGTCTGAAAACTGCCAGAAATTCTGCAAATGATGTGGTCATTAGATGCACATGTGCCAAAATCACTCCCTCACGAAGTAGACACGTGTGAGTCTTATATTCTGCAAGCAAAAAAGAACGTTAATACAGTCACCAGGCTGATGAAGGACGAGCACGACCCCAATTCCACTTTCAGATAGAACAAACTATTTAACCTGGACGACTTTTGGCCACGCGACCAAGAGACTAAAAAGACCAACCCGGTCAATAGAGCACTTACGGTCTAGGTTCCCTCCGGACTGTAATGCTATACAAGTTAGTAAGTATTTGCGGAGGATCGTGCGAAATATTCAGGCAAAATGGTAACTTGGCTTAAGTACAACAGGTAACCAGATTTATGAAGCTGCTCATTGTTACAAGTGGAACGCTCTTAATAATGTAAAATAAAAGGTTGAAAGAATTGGAATAGACCTGCTTTTGCCTTCTGTACTTCTGTACACTGAAGGTTTATTGCTACACTTCATTTTTCTCAAACCGCAAAAGCTGAAGTTTGGCTTTTACTTTGGATATATCGTCCACAATTTATTCCAGCATCAATCAGGGAATATTCAGCAGTTGATGAGCTAAACAATCGCATTTCACTAAACTTTTTAACTTCAGCCCACACCCAGAAATCTGACAGTGAATTCATAAATTTCCACTCACCTTCAACGCAATTAAGCCTCAGCGGGATGTCCATTTGTCCATGAAGCTCTTCCACCAACCCCATAATTCATGACGTTGATTTCCACTTGCAATTGCTTGAAGAGACGAAAAAAGTGCTATAATTCCTTAACTACAGGGGGTACAAATTCAAGTTCGACTAACTACAACCACTCCCACAATAGCCATCACGTCAAACCCACCCACTGTTAATGACAAAAATTCAACTTCATTCAACTGGAAGCATTATCCAAATGAAAAGGACGACAAATCAAAAAGGAAAATGAAAAAAACTACGAACGAAGTCGACAATGTCGTCGTCAGTGGTAGACGACCGAAACGAACCTCAAACTTTATCCTTGCATCCTTCCGGCTTGATTGATTTCAATTAAAATTTCATCTTAATTTACCATTAAGTAAGAGTAGAAAGGATAAAAGGATATTCGTACACTCGTACAGAGTACGGAGACAGCTAAAAACATACACAACTTGGTCGCGCTGAGAGCACAGCGAGTTGACAAAGCAACTTGTGCCAAAGTTTCATTGCATATATAGAAACATTCCCCCCACCAATCAACCCACTAGGATAATGACTCTGAAATTGCAATTGTTGTTTTACTCGTTCAGCTTGTATAGCTTTTATAGCTTGTATCCAAGCCATGTATTCTTGTATCCCATTTTGCTATATCAACAGAGTTTACCGTGTTTTGTTCTTGTTGTTTGCCGGGGCGTTCCTGTTCGCGGTCCTGCCATTGTGTGTGACGTTGTTTTCCTTCGTTTCCTCTTGGTTTTGTTGACAAAACTCATTTTTGACGTTTGACTAAAAGTTGCCTTCATACAAGGATACGCTATTATTACGAGAGCAAAACAGTCATACGGAAAGGATAGACTATGCCTCATGTACTCGTACTCGTATGCGGGTTTCTCTATCTTACTCTGTATACAAAGTGTCTTAGTGGAGTGGGTGGGAAGTTGAGTCCCTGTAAAGGGTTGATACGGTACTGTCACAGTCATCATCATGGCTCTCCCGCCAATGTCAACACACTGGTGGAGGCAGCTCAATGCGTCTAATGACTGTGGAAATATCGAAATTAATATCCTGCCTGCAATGATGATGGAACTTTGTCGTTAGCATTCATCCGCATCGTCATCGTTGTTGTAGTCGTCATTATATCCTTAGAAGCATTTTAGTCTATCATAAGCCCGGTTTCATTCATCTCGTAGTCGGAGTAGAAGTACGTATACCATATACTCGTACCTCGTAACTGTAGCAACATTCGTAGAGTTGAAGGTTAAGGTCCTTTTGCAGAAATAATTCTGCACCAGCATATCACTCCGAGTTCTAACCTTGCGTTGAGAAATAAATTTAATTTGTCAAACTGCAAAATAAGGGTGATGTGATATTGCACACGGCAATAATGGGGTTCGCTTTTCTGTTGATTTAGGTGAGTAAATAATACCGTTATTTGGTGGATTAACGAGAAGTTGTGTCGCCTTGTAGCCAAAGGATGATATTTAATCAAGTTTCTGTTTGAACAAGAAGAATCCTTTTAATTTGATTTGGGTTCTGTTGAGAGATATTATTGTGATACATTTGGTGGGTGTCATTGGTGTGGGCAAGGATTTCAACAAGGCTTGCAAATCAAAAAAATACTACAAACTATGATTCGAAAGGTAATCATCAAAATAGCTGTCATAAGTGCTCATCCATTAATTTACGTAATTGAGTCTAATACAGGAGATAAACATATACGAGTACAAATAATTTGTAGGATATACCTATTCGTACGAAGTAGGTAAAGACTTGACCAGTAGCAATGTAATTAATAACCATCGATCAAGGATGTTTATGGAAATTATTGAAAGTTCATTCGAATGTTACAATTTATTCAAATCAGTTGAATTTGGAGCTAGTAAGTGAGTGATGCAAATTGATTTTTATTGAATGAATGACACTGAGAGGGATTCCGAAGTTAATTAGCACAGTAGCTGTAGAATAGATTTATGTAAGCACATGATTGAATTGAATGGTTATAGGAATTGAACTAGAGATAGATCTTAAATTCAATGGGATTGAGGTACTCATAAAATTGTTTCAACACCACGAGGGATTAAGCTTTCAGAGAAAAATATCTTGCAGAGGGCCGCAATTAATCGATTAGTCGACGTTTGCCGCAACTTGGACTTTGCCCATCCACTATCTGGAAAATTCGAAAACTTTATAGCAAAAAAAAATTTGGTAAATAATTTGTATTGGCCTTAACAGCTATTTGTTTTGAATTTATTCCCATTCCCGTTCCAATTCTTTTCTCAGCTTCTTTTCAATGTCCCTTATAAGGCTGATGACATCATGTAACTCTATGAATGCTTTTATCCATTTTGTACTGAATTGTGTAGGGCCCTTAGCGTACAGTTCACATTTTCACAATTTTTTTCTATCCGAAACCTTTTATCTTTAAATGAGAAGACATTGTGGGATATTAGGTGTGTTCATATCGTTGGAGACAAGAAAATTTAACGTCACTTGATCAGAGTGAGCTATGACCAAATCTGGCCAAAATAATGTTTGACCCTCGTATTTGTTTATAATTTATAAATCGAATTAACAGTTTTTTTTTGGGCACTCACTGATGAACAATTCCGCGACAAACGTTCCAGTTGTAACAAATGGTGCGCTTTTGTGTCTACATTGATACAGGAGATACTTCGATTTAAACTGATTGCGGAAGAACCTCTTATTCAAAAGAATTGTAAAATTGCTTCCCTGATAGAGTGCTTAAGGACTAAGCGTATGTTTTATCGTCCAAAATCAATGATGCTTTCATGATATCAATTGAGTAGTACAACTTTCGAGCTTGTGGTTTTTTGTATCTCTGTACCATTGTTTGATTGGTACTGCACTTTTGAGCAAAATCTTAAATAATCATATGATGACCGGTATTATCCCGGAGGTATTGAAGCAAGCAAAAACACTCCCCGTTTCCAAATTACTGCACACAAAGGTAAATAATCTTCAACAGACCGTGAATTTCCTATAGCAAAAATCTTTGCAGGAATTCTAAAGTTGACAACAGCAATACTTTAGACTCAGCTGACAAACTGCTGTCAAAATGATTGGGAGAATGCATAAATCCAGATGACATTAAATCTTTTTACGTCAAGACCATTACACGTAAGACGACTTGTAACTCAACATCTACACAAGCCAAATCATTGAGTGTATTACGCATCAAATTCAAAATGCTGGAAAAAAACCTTTCTTATTTGCGGATTAGAAAGGGAGTAGGTAATTTTAATGAGAAAAGAAGACGGTGGGTGCTGACATTTTAAAAAGTTTTTCTTTTTAAGATTTAGATAGATTATCTTAATTTATATTCATTCCTGTCATTAATGATGAACAACCTTTTAAAAGGTTGATAAAGAGATTTTCAAAAATGTTTTTCATTCTGCTAACTCAAATAGTACATTTTTTATAATTCATCAAAATATTCGACGCATTCGTAAGAATTTTGATATATTTTTAGCAAACCTAGATTCGTTCGTTAATAAGCCAGATTGTATATTTCTCTCGGAAATGCAATTTCCATCCTGAGTGTAACAATTTGTACGCGGCAGCAGGAGTAGCTGTTTTTTTAAGTGAGAGCTTGGATTATGGATGCAGTAGATATAGTATGGAAACTGCGGATATGACCAAAGTATCATGTACAATTGATTCACAGAAATTTATATTTCGGTATTTTTATAGATTGTGTTAAAAAGAGTAAAAGTGTTTTTGTTGAGAAGCTGAGTTTACTGTTGAATTGCGAAAAGACCAAGAATACTGTCGGCCAATGGCTTGGAAACTTGCTTCAATGAACCAACTAGGTTAGCTCGATTTTCTCAAACCTGCATTGATCATAACTTTGGAAGACTTGATCATCGATCAAAACTATCCCTCACTAGTTCTATATCAGACTTTAAAATCTCTGATCACTGTATGTTAGATCTTGTTTTTCAAGGTGTAAATGTCTCAATGCGGTTGGCAACGATTAGTATAAGGCCTTGTAGAAGTAGCATCTTCCGACAGGTGCTGGTTCCTTAAATGACGAGAATGAGCCTCTGCAGCCGAACATCTTGCAGCTCTGCTAATAAGCCCTACTTCAGGCCTCCACGTGGCGCCATCTGGGAATCTCACTAGAGGTTGCGAAGTGAAGAGGGCAAATGGCGAGTTTCCTGCGCCATTAATGAGGATTAGAGCCGGAAAAAACAAAACAAGACCTTATCCGGGCTACTCCGACATATTAGGAGCTCAGGCCGGAAAGGATTTCCAGGACTTAGTCAGGGTCTTGGAAAAGAGATGGTGGCGGGCGAGCCCTATAAGGGCCAACGGCAGCGCTCACATCCCGGAACGGGTTACTGGCTTCGGTGTAACCGACCCCTCTTCCTAGGGGCACTCAAAATGGAACTGGTCCTCCAGGTTGGGGGTTGTGCCACCGGGGTAACTGCCCGGCCATTTAAAAAAAAATTAAGTTACGAAGCATCAACAAGCCTCGGATATGGACGGATCTACTGTTGACAACCCACGCAAACGATTTAAGGACAATGAGCTTCGGATATGCACTTGGAATGTTAGATCCCTTAATAGACCACGTGCAGCCGAGCAACTAACGGAGGCCCTAGCCTGCTGCAAAGCAGACATAACCGCCATCTAAGAAATGCGATGGGATGGGCCGGACAAAAAGAAGATGAAAAACTGCGACATCTACTACGGCAATTGCTATCGACGGCAAAAGCAGCGCTTATTTGGATGTGGATTTGTTGTCGGAGGCAGACTAAGACCAGAACTCCTCAGCTTCCGGCATGTGAACGAGCCCCTCGTAGCGTATGCGCGCAGGCCTCCACAGAGGAGAAAGATGACGACACCAAGGATGCCTTCTACGAGCTGCTTAACAAGACCTACAAGTAATGCCCTAGCTATGACATTAAAATTGTCCTCGGTGATTTTAATGCAAAGCTAGGAAGAGAGGGTATCTTTGGTGGAACAATCGGAAAATATAGCCTGCACAACACCACCTCCGATAACGGATTCAGGCTAATCGACTTTGCGGCGGGGCGAAACATTGTCGCGGCTAGCACGCGGCTCCCACATCTCGACATACACAAGGGGACTTGGAGAACTCCTGATCAATCAACAGTCAACCAGATTGATCACATTGCGATCGACGCAAGACACTCCTCCAGTATTATGGATGTCCGTACGTTCCGAGGAGCCAACATCGACTCGGACCATTACCTTGTTGTAGCCAAGGTACGGTTGCGGATATCCCAAACTACGCCAAGACAAACTAATGCTGTGAGAAAATTCGACGTCAGACGGCTACAATCGCAAGAGATCGCCAAGTCCTTTTCCGATAGAGAGTCTCTTAATCTCTTAAGAGGTCCAATGCCGCCAGCATCAAGCATCGAAGACCACTGGAAACACTGCCAAAATGCCATCAGAGATGCCGCTTCTGATGTGCTGGGTTTCACTCGTCCACCACAACGAAACCTCTGGTTCGATGATGAATGCCAGCAAGCACATGCAGCTAAGCAAGATGCATATAACGCGGCGCTGCTAAGAAAGACCAGAGCTGCTCATGAGCTCTATGAGCGGAAGAGGAGAGACGAACACCGGCTTCTCAGGAGGAAGAAGAAAAAGCATGAGAAGCACGCGATCGAGGAAATTGAGAGATGCTACTCCAGGAATGACGTTCGGAATTTTTTCCAAAAGGTAAAAATAACATGCCGCGAAAACAAACCCGGAACCGAAGCCTGTAGAGATGAACAAGGGAACATCGTAGTAGAATTGCAGTCGATGCTGAGGATTTGGAAAGATAATTTCTGTAGACTGTATAACGGCGATGACGGACCAAATACCGCTGTCAGGCAGAATCAACCTTTCAACCTGGACGATGATGACCAACAATTCCGTCCCCCCGACCTGGATGAAGTGAAGATAGCCACATCGAAGCTTAAGTCCAACAAAGCTGCTGGAGCGGATGGCCTGACTGCCGAGCTCTTCAAAGCGGTAGGCGATGACTTGGTAAGGAGCATACACCAACTCATCTGTAAAATATGGTCGGACGAAAGTATGCCCGATGAATGGAACCTCAGCATTGTTTGTCCAATTCTCAAGAAAGGAGACCCTCTGAACTGCCCCAACTACAGAGGCATCAGTCTCCTTAGCATCGCATATAAGATCTTATCCGCCGTATTGTGTGAACGCCTGAACCCGTTCGTCAACAACCTGATAGGTCCATATCAGTGTGGCTCCAGGCCAGGAAAGTCCACCATCGACCAGATATTCACACTACGGCAGATCTTGGAGAAGACCCATGAGCTTCAGATCGATACCCACCACCTATTCATCTATTTTAAGGCCGCGTATGACAGCATCTGTAGAGTCGAGCTATATAGAGCAATGTCTAGTTTTGGCATCCCTGCCAATCTCGTCCGTCTGCGCAGGATGACGATGGAGAATGCACACTGCTCCATCATGGTCGCTAAAAATCTCACCGATACCTTTGGTGTCCAGAAAGGATTTAGACAAGGCGATGCGCTGTCTACAGCGATTTTTTCAACATCGTACTTGAAAGAATAGTTCAAAACTCACGAGCAAACACAAGAGGCACTATCTTTCAAAAGTCCGTCCAACTCCTCGAATACGCCGACGATATTGACATAATCGGGAGAAAGCAGCGTGATGTTAGTGGCGCTTTCGCGAGTATTGAGACGGAGGCGGTGAAAATGGGTTTAGCTGTCAATGAGGGCAAGACCAAGTATATGCTGTCAAGCAAAAAGGACAACCAACACCGACGTCTCAGACAGAACGTCACCCTCGACAGATATAACTTTGAGGTAGTTAAGGACTTTGTCTACCTAGGCTCCGCTATAAGTACAGACAACGACACCAGCGCTGAGATCAAGGGAAGAATAACTCTTGCCAACCGCTGTTTCTTTGGGTTAAGAAGGCAATTGAGTAGCAAAGCCCTCTCTCGGACAACAAAAGTCACCCTTTATAAGACTTTAATAATCCCGGTCCTGCTCTATGGCGCAGAGGCATGGACATTATCAAAAATGGATGAGGGTGTTCTTGGTTGCTTCGAGAGAAAAATTCTTCGGGCGATCTTCGGTCCCGTCTGCATTGACGGTGAGTGGAGGAGGAGATACAATGACGAACTGTATGGACTGTACAGCAACATGGACCTAACCAGAAGAGTGAACATCCAAAGACTGAGATGGCTGGGTCATGTATAGCGCATGGACACCAATGCTCCGGTCCTAAAAGTCATCGAATCCGCTCCCGAGGGACAGCGCAGTAGAGGAAGGCCAAGACTCAGGTGGCGCACGCAAGTGGAAGAGGACCTCAGCCAACTTAGCGTGCGAAACTGGAGGCAGCTAGCCAGGGATCGAGCTGGCTGGAGAAGCTTGTTGACTGAGGCCCAGGTCCACCCCGGACTGTAGCGCCACCTAAAGGAAATAAGTAAGTAAGTAAATGTCTCAATGCTTGTTTACTGCCAGAGAACTGGAGAGAAGTATATAGGTACATTGCAAATAATACCTTTACCGGTTTTGACATTTTCCTAGAAATTCTGCAAGTTTAGTTTGATGCATGTCGTACTGAAAGCGAAAGGCGAAGTAAATTAAAGAGACTTAAGCCATGGACGTCCAAAACCTTGTTAAAAGAGATTGGAAAAAAGAATAAAGATCAACCTTATAGCGTCCAATTTTGAGATCTTTATAATCGGGTTTGTAAAGAGGTTGCTACTGATGTTCCTATTTATAAGGAAAATTATTATGCTAACAAATTTCAACTAGCAAAAAGCAATATAAAAAAAGAATGGGCAATTGTAAATGAACTTCTTAATTAAAGTGTGACTTCGCATACTCCAAATTGTATAGCTAACAAAGATCCTAAATTCCTTTAAAATATCAAATGCATTTAATGAATATTTTTTGTATTGTATTATTTATTTATTCATTAAAAATGATTAACAAATTAAAGATCATTCTAAAACCTAAGTTTGTGCTGATAGATCCATGGAAATATAGAAATAATGTGTACTCAAGAATAACTAAAGTGGGGTACCATCAGGTGTTCTTTTAGTTACAGCTTTAAGGATTCGAAGATAGATTATTAGACCGAAAAAAAGGAAAACGAAAATAATTATTTCAATAAAAGAGAAAAAAAGAACGAGAAATGAATCTTTTTGCATGTTTTAAACTATGTTGTAATTTTCAACAGTAGCTCCAAGCTTAAAGGGTCCATAGTAAAGAGCCAGTCATTAAGTGATTTTAAGAAATAGTGGAAGTTTTGTTTGGATCTTATAGACATGGGAAGTTTGTTAAACATTCTACGCGAAGTAACTATATAAAAATTCATATAACGTGTTTTGTGCACGTGTGGGATGTCAAAAAGCATCATGTTGTTTACTCGCAAGTTATAAGTTGAAGAATTCCTAAAAGGAACATTTTCGCTTCGTTTGAAAAATTCTTTGGATAGATAGATAGATTCGTATAGATTCCTGAGTGGCAATATCTGAAGACCTGTAAATAGTGGCCATCTTTCTGTATAGCGATTTTTGCCACATATAATTCTAATTATATACTTTTGGGCAACGACTAGTACGCCTAAGATAGTGCGCTTACTTAGAAAGGTGCCCCCCAACTAACAATCCCATATTGGAGCTTTGACTGAACTAACCCGTAATACAGCATTGAAGGTACTCTTTGCGAGCAGTAAGGCTTTTACAAGTGTTGCTTCTAAAAGACTTTCTAATGCTGGTTTCAACAATGCTGCTTATCATTGTGTGGACGACTGCTTCAATAGTGAAACGAACCAAGTTTGTAGTTTTTATTATGACCCGATCTTGCTCATTTGAGTTGTTATTAAAAAAAAATTAACTAAATATTGTTTATGTTTTGACTCACATTTCTAATTAAAGTATATATTGCGGCATAGGAGATAGCAAAACACTAAAACAATTACAGACCAATCTCCCTCTTTCTGTGTTTTCAAAAATTTTCGCAAAAAATAGTTTAATAATTAAACACATAAAAACATAAAAAACCAAATCAGCAGCGATTTGTAATAACAAGTTTGAATTTTCGAATTTTCCGCTTTATGTTAATCACGAACTTGTGGAATTTGTAACTAAAATCACAAACCTTAGAATCCATTTCACATAAACAACGTTGTTTCTAAGATATATTGGATTCTTAGGGGACTAAGTCGACAATACAGTACTTGTCTAGCAAAGTAAAGATAAAATTAATAAAGGCTTTCGTGCTGTCCATCATACTGTATGGATGTGAAGTCATTGGAATTTTAGATTGTTCGTCTTCAAGAAAACTGAATGTTGAACTTAACAACTGGCAAAATACATATTTAATATTAGATGGTATGACAACATATCAGCTGTCACCAGTCAAGTCGCCGGATGTTCATTGGATCTTCTTCTTCTTATCCTTTTAATAATCCTTTCCTCGTTATACGAACTTATGCGTAACGAGTTTCCTATTTTTACTGCATTGCTACTGCTCCACTTATGCTGCTGGCAAATGTCGCAGACCGCAGAACGCGTCTACATAATGCTCGGTCCTGGATCGCTTCAGTGGTTAGCCCCAGGCGTTGTTGCGCATTTTCCATCTGAAAAATCCAGGAATTCTTTTTCCGACCTCGTTTTCTTACAGTTGGAGTGACCGTAGTGTCTTTTTAACCGGATTTTTCGCAGATATTCTTTGAACGTGACAATACCAGCTTATTCTATTCGCCTCAAGCTGTTCGGTTACCGAATTCTTTATATGTAGACTTCCTCTTACACGCATAGATCCAATGCAATCGCGTTTAGTGACTGCACTAGACATCCTTAACATTTTCATTTCCGCTGCCGTCATTTTGTTTTTAAATGCCTCAAACATTGCCCAGGACTGTGAACCGTATATAAGAGCTGGTCAAACAACCGTGGTGTAGAATTTCCTCTTCAATTTAAGTGGAAATTTTCGGTCGCAAAAGATTTCCGAATTTTCCCGCCATTTCATCCATCCCACACTCAGTCTGTGGTTTACGTCGTCGTCACATTTCGCTTCCATGTTAACGATTGATCCTAAGTACTTAAAGATAGTGCTTTTCGGAAGAACTACTCTGTCAAGATTCTGCAAATCTTCGACGTTATCGCTGAGTATAACTGCGTTGTCAGCGAAGAGAATTGGCGTTACATTTCCTTCGCTCATGCAGTCTTTTGAGAGATAGTTGAATTCTACGTTCAAGAGTTAAGGCTCTGATGCACTCCGACATTAACTGGAAATTCTCTCGTTAGTCCAGCAGAACTTTTAACCGCAGTTTTCACGTTTCCGTACATGTTTTGTGTTATTCTAACATACGTTTCCGCATTTTTGAGTGGAACCAAGAAACTACTTCTACATTGATTCGGCATAGGTTGTCCACATTTTAATTTATTTAAAAGTTTCGATAGCCATTCGCTGCCGATTCCCTCCATCTTCAACCAAAACTCTGACGGAATGCTGTCTGGTCCCGCCGCTTTCCCCCCTTCATTTTTCCGATTGCTAAACTTATTTCTTCGATTGAAAAGTCCGAAGCTTTCTCCTCGAATAGACCAGCTGTCGGCACGATATCAAGTGGAAACTGGTACAGGCTTTCCACTGCTGCCGGATTTGGAACATGTTCATTGGATGCACTTTTGACACACTCTTTTTAATTTTCATCAATGATCTCTTGTCTGCTGCTTCTAATCCAATTTACTCCTTTGCTGACGACAGTACTCTCTGCTTTTCATATTCGTTCCCGAAATCACGTCCCTACCCTTCGGCTGTAGAACGGGAACGGCAGCGTATGTTAAGCTTATTAAATTCCGATATAAACAGCATAACCAATTGGGGAACTACCAACAGAGTGGAATTTAATGATTCCAAAACACAATGCTGTCTGCTGTCGCTTCAGAGAAATTCAAATTCCCAGCCATTATCCATGAATGGCACTTGCATCGTCGAAACCGAAAAACTTTCCATTCTCGGTATGTGTGTCAATGACAACGTACGTTGGAATGACCACATTTTCCAAGTCGCCAAAAATGGAGCGAAATGTCTAGGTTTCCTTAAGCGATGTAAGAAATATTTCACCCTCTGATATGGCTTCTACATATAAGGCTTTCATCCTCAAGCCCACTTTCGGACGCACCCTGAAATATCGTGATACTTTCCTAAGCCGAACAACTCGCTCATGGAATGCCCTGCCGAGCTCTTTATTTCCTAGCCATTACAACCTTCAAACATTTAAAACAAACGTACATCGGTACCTCTCTTTTCTCCCTCCCTAAATTTCCTCCGCCCGCGCTATGTGCAAACATTTTAAGGGTACATAATCCCTTGTGCGCGCGCAAATCATAAAAAAAAAGAAAAAAAAAAAAAAAACTGTTCTTTTTCTTTCATTATACAAAATTGTTTACTCTAAAACACCGTGTTACTAATTCGGCCAAATAAAGTTCGTTCGCTCTCAAAGAACCTTAAAAATAATACCTCCCAGACAAAAATTCCTGATAGGACTGATATCAAAAGGCGAGGCATAGAAAACCATTTTCAGATGAAATATAATGCAATTAGCGATGTGATGAGTTGTTTAAGTAAATTCGTGTTTTCTTCTTTTAATCAGTACTTCTATTCTTTATACATATGTAAGGAATATCATCGAACAAATTTACCCACTCTCATTTCGAATTTATTTCCATAAATTACAGAAAAATCACTCAAATTCTTCTTTTTTGTAATGCTGGGAATCTTATGTCACTTCAACATGGAATCTGAATTAGATGTAAGAAAAAATATTATTAAGTGCCACTTAGCACAGCCAGGGCGGACGTATATAAAATCGCAAAGGAACTAAAAGTTAATAGGAAAACAGCTACTACTGGTATTAAGAATTGTAAAGAGAACGTGTCAGTTGAAAGAAAGGAGGGGTCTGGTCGAAAAGCCGGTTTTGTAAAACCAAAAAAGGTCACTAAGATTTTGAGATTTTGAAATGCGGACTTGAAAACATACAAAGTCTAAAAGGTTTCAGATCGGAACGCCAAAAAAAAATTGGATGTGAAACAACGGGCAAAAGTTTTTTGACCAAATTTTCATGGATTGTAATAGACGATGAATTGCATGTATTTGCCGATTTCAACCAGCTTCCGGGGCAGGAATTTTATACCGCCAAAGGTAGAGGAAATGTTGGAGCACAGTTTCGAACCTTGTTTGGCAAGTAATTTGTTCTTGCGGTCTCAGAAGCCAAACTTTCATCACGACTGGCTCAATAAATGGCGAAATTTATGTAAACGGGTGCCCGCATAAGCACTTAAGGCCTTTTTACCACAACAATCGAGAACTCCCCTTGTTTTGACCTGATCTTGCGTCATGTCACTATGGAAAGAGAGCGATGGATTGGTATGAGCTAAACAACGTTTCGGTGGTGCCCAGAGAGGTCAATCCTCCAAATTCTCCAGAACCTAGGCCAATTAAAAGATATTGGGCCCTGGTCAAAAAGAGTTAAGGGCCACCAAAAAAGCTGTCAACTCCCTGGAAGAATTCAAAAAATGTTGGAAAAATGGCTCTAAAAAGGTGACGGGACCATAAAAACAATGATGGAAGGTGTTCCTGAAAGAAGTAAAAAATTTGTTAAAAATGAAGATTGTAAGCTTAACTACAAGAAAAAAGTATTTAGACGGATTCTGATTTTTCAATTCACTCGTACCTATCCACTCCATTTTTCCATACATCTCTTAAAAGATATCATCTTTGAGCTACCGGTTGTTTATCATTGAATCGTGAGAAGCTATACATTTTCTAATCAAGATTCACGGTCAGTAACGACTTTTATATATGTCAAACCAATCGTCAGACTGTTGGTTTCACGCTTCAACAAGGTTATCAAATTTTAGAAATTTGATTCAAAACTTATGGTTCTGTGCGCCAATATAATAGAGCATTAGCACAATATTGCACCCGACAAAATAAATTATCTTTGGAAAATACAGTGCCACCGGAACGCATAAGAGAGTGGGTACCGAAGAAAATATTGCATCCGTCCAAGAAAGTGTTGAAGAAGCTGTGGCATTTGGGGCAAAGATAATCCATATAAGATTATCGAAACGACGTTACATCCCGAAAAATGCACGGTTTGGCGCGGTCTGTTGGTTAGTCGAGTAATTGAACCATAATTTTTCAAAAATTAAGCTAATCCGCATGTTACGATCTAGGGTATTCGCTGTAGAGCCTTGACTAATGACATTTTCGTTCCCCGATTAAATGGCATGAATGTGGAAGAGATGTGATTGCATCAGGATGGCACTACGTTCCGTGACTACTTATAGTCACTTGTCTACGCTGACAAACCAACAACAACCGACGTATTAGAAGTCAACGCTATTTGTGTTAATAAGGACACAACAAAAACTTTGTCTTCGGATGACATACAGTCCGTTTGACAAGATCATACACGAGAGTGTTCGCTCCAACGGCTTCGTTCCACCGGAAGCATTCCTCTACTTTGATCAGATAGGGTTGATCCAGGATAGATCAGCGATCCCGTTAATCTTCCATGTCGCTCGGACAGCTGGGGACAGGCGACTCAACTACAACAGAGACGTCGCACACGGCAGGGTGGATCGTCTCAGGTTCAGTAGGGCGTTGGGGAATCGCGATAAGAGGGATGTCGTTCGGCAGCACCAGCATTTCTGGTGGTTGAATGATGGGAAAGATGTTTCGTCGTCGTTTCCGTCAATTACGGACCAGCCTCACTAATGAGGCAGAACTGACCAATCTATTTGCTCTGTAAATAGCGATGGCCAGCTAAAATAGGTTTAGGTTAGCATCTAAGAAAGATATGTATATATAAGTATACATAGAGGTATATACTAACATATGTATATTATTGTGTATAATGCCTATGTGTTTATATGAGTGTATTGTGTATCTAGGTTAGCTAGACTAAGGTTTATTTTAAGTTAGATATTAAGTTTTTATAAAAAAATAAAAAATATTGTCCATATGCTAAGTTTTTGTTAACAATGTTTTTCTTAGCCTTAAGTATAGAAAATAAATATCAGAAAAAAAATGTAAATGAAGTCGAAAGACATACATATAAGAATTTAGAGTAGCTTAGAGTGCCTGTGTGGGGCCAGTAAGTTGGTATAAGATTGTTAAGTAATTTGTAAGCTAGCATTTAAGCATTTTTTGTTAGAATGTACGAGGGCGGGTCAATAAGTCCGTGACTTTTTGAACTTCTGACCTCTTTACTGAAACAGCAACACTGCTCCTGTCAACAGGCATCTGTCAGTTGACTCCTGTCAAAATTTAAACTTGCTGCGTCAGTTAGTTTGTGTTTGACAGCTATTTTTATCAGACTACTCACTAATTTGAGGAGAAAATGGAAAAAAGTGAATTTCGTGTGCTTATTAAGCATTATTTCTTGCGAAAAAAAACCATTACCGAGACCAAGGCTAAGCTTGATAAATACTATGGGGACTCTGCACCATCGATTTCAATGGTAAAAAAGTGGTTTACTGAATTTCGTTGTGGCCGTAAAAGCACTGAAGATGCCGAACGTCCTGGACGCCCAGTTGAGGTCTCTACACCCGAAACAATCGAAAAAATTCACGATATAGTGTTGGCCGACCGAAGATTGAAAGTGCGAGAGATTGTGGAAGCCGTAGGGATCTCGCATGGCTCAGTGGTTTCAATTTTGAATGATCACTTGGGCATGAGAAAGCTTTCCGCAAGATGGGTGCCGCGTTTGCTCACAGTCGACCACAAACACATGTGCAGTTGCCATGGCAAAAATCCATGAATTGGGCTATGAATTGCTCCCTCATCCACCCTATTCTCCAGATTTGGCTCCGAGGGACTACTTCTTGTTCCCAAACCTGAAGAAATGGCTTGGTGGAAAAAGATTTGACTCCAATGATGAAGTCATCTCGCAAACAAAGGCCTATTTTGAGGACCTCGTAAAATAAAATGCATTTAAAACTCAAACTAAACTAAAACTAGAAAGAGAGCGATGGATTGGTATGAGCTCAACAACGTTTCGGTGGTGCCCAGAGAGGCTAATCCTCAGATTTCGCCAAAACTTGGTCCAATTGAAAGATATTGGGCCCTGATCAAAAAGAGTTAAGGGCCACCAAAAAAAAGCTGTCAACACCTTGAAAATTTCAAAAATGTTGGAAAAATGGCTCTAAAAATGGTCACCATAAGAACAATGATGAACAAATTTAAAAAAAATGCTTAAAAATAAAGATTTTAATTTTTTTTTTAATTTTTTAATTTCTATTTTTACTGTATTTCCTATTAATTTTCGGTGGGTAAATTTTTTCCATGGCACTCCTCATTTATAATTTTTCCTATAGGTAGATACCTATCAAATCCCTGTCATTTGTTTTAAGTTTAATGCTTGTTAATTGTTAAACCTTATTACTTTTCAATACAAACAGAGGTTATAACTAAGAAATGAACAGAGTTGTTATGAATTAAATAAATAAAGAGCAGTCCCCTCAATTGCGCCAACTATAGAGGCATGCTTAACATCGTATACAAGATCTTTTAAGACATATTGTGTGAAAATTGTAACTCTTCGTCAAAACCTGATTGGCCCCTATCAGAAAAAATACAATCGACCAGATCTTAATTTTACGGCAGATTCCAAATCAACATCTATTTTAAGGGCCCATTTGACATCTGCTAGAAATAATGATAATTAATAAACAATTTAGTTGTTAAGTACTATCCCGATAAACTGAGAATATAAGACCTTTATCACCGCAGTCCGGTTATATGGCTCTATCGAAAGCAGATGAATATATCCCCAATCATTCCGAAAGAAAAATTATTCAAAATGATTCGTCGACGAACAGCAACGACATCGACTTAGTGAGAAAACCGCGTAAAAGTCGCCCGAGATGACCAAGACCGATAAAGGGAATGTACTCCAATGCTCCGGTCCATAGAGCCTTCGAATAAAAGTAGACCGAAGCTGGTTTGGAGTGCGCAAATGAGGGCAGCTAGCGTCACCTAAGTAAGTACAAGATAGATCAGGATCTACTTAACCGATTTTGTTAAAAATTACAACACATATTCCTTATTTAATATTTAATGTACTAAATGTACAGTTTTTTTTTTCCATTAATACAGTTCACCCTCTGCTTGCGAGCCTGCAGTTTTGTGGTATAAACGACATCTTTACAAAATAAACTTAAACTGGCTAGAGGCAGCCCTTTGACATATGATATTCAGATGAAAAGTTTTGGCATCCCTGCCAAACTTGCTGTGTTTTGATGGATGGCAATGCAGAACGCTTGATGCACTGATAGAGTCGGTAACGATTCCACCAAGTCTCTTGTTGTCCTGTGATTTCTTCAGCATCATACTTCAAGAAACACAACTTGTTACAATAAGCAAGAAAAGTAGAGAGTTATTGGTTGAGGTCCAGTTCCACAGGCATCTGTAGAGCTAGAAAAGCTTCCTCTATGGTATAGGCTAAAGTCTTATTTAATTCTCATTTAAATTATACTAATACTGATCACTATTACGGGTACCCTGTGCTCTGCCAGATATCCCACCCCTCAATATTTGACTATTGACGAATATCCGATATCCGGTTAAATTGCTAACAATTGTTTCTCGAATAAATTACATTTATGTCCGACAATGTTATAGTGTTTCAAACCTTTTAGCTTATTTCAAAATTCTCTTCACAATCGATTGCATTACCCTTTCTATGCTGGCACTTGATTTCCCAGATTTATACTAAATTTCCAAAATTAAATTTCGTCAACAAATAACCAACTGCGAGTGGTCATTGTGCCGGAACGGTTCGAAAAATACTCATACACTAAACACTGAGAGAACTACAATTTACTAAGTGCATCATCACAAGTGCATTCTGGAAAACATGTCTGCCAATACTAAGCGAAAGGACCGAGGTCAAAGGATTACATTGCATTACTTACTTGTCGAATTTTATAGGAAAAAAAAAGTTCTTCATTCAATTTCCATCATTTCGTATCAATTCCATTTACAATATTAAAAAACACGCAGCGTGCACTTGCAATAAAATTGGCTCCACATTTAGTATCGTACAAGTACTATCATACATTCAGGTCTCTCCCTTTGCCACATTGCTCAATCCAGTTCTTTCAATACGTTTAGAACGATCTAACTCCAACTTCACAAGCCAATCCTATTAATTCGTATGTCATCATATATCACCAAAAATAGTTGCTGGCGGATGGATGGGGTTACCCACCCCTCATCCAATTAGCTACACCAAAACAAATTTGTATGGCTTCGAGCAACCGCCAAAAATATCATCTTTTTGCCGCAGCACTAGAAAACAGTATTAGAGTGAATCCCTGGAACCAGTTCAGCAGTTACATCAGGGATGAAAGGATGAACAGACACAAGGAAAACCGAAAACCTCATAAATACCAAATAGCACTAAATTATCAAACGACAAGGAAGGACATAAAGAACATCTTCTGCCATATAGTATGGCCCTTGGAGTACTAGTTCTCTATACTCGTATATTCGGTGATAATAATAATCTAAATGCATCTTGGTCTTCCCCCAAGTTGCTGCTTCGATGCTACTCACCCCCCTGGGAACTGTATGTCGCTTGGAATAAGATGCCAACAATGTCAGGGGGAAGACGTTGAAGTCAACCTCAACCAGTAAAAATATTCCAATTCTAACTAAACTCCTATTCCATTTGAACGCGCCATCCCATCAATCATACACATAAGGGATTTCACATCAAAAAAAAGAAAAAATAACACAGGACGCATGATAGAGATGAAAAAATTAATAGGATACGTCATTGCGATAATTTTTATTGCAGTCATAACGATATCGCCAGCATCTAACAGTGCAGCAGCATCAATCGAAATATCAGAGCTACGAGGATGTATGATAGTAAGTGGATGGGTGTCCTTTTGTGAGTATGTGTTTCTATGTCCAACTGGAGGATGGGGGTCCTTTTTGAGTAGCTTTTCGAAAAAAAAACAAGTCACAGCTGTCACTTTCGAATAAGGATAAACCAAAGATTCCACTTGCTTAGGGGATTTTTTTTGTGGGATTTTCACATCTTATGTGAGCGAATAAGTCAACTAGAACGTAAAGTTCATTTTAATTTTTTGAAGTGACAAGCAGGGTTGCCGTTCCGAAACCTTTGTTAATAAAAAAATATAAATCTTTAAATAGAACTACAGATACGATGTTAGATAGAAGCTTTTTAACTTTAAAGAGTTTGCATAGCCTTCTGAAAGAGTGCTGATTTCAGAAAGTAGTTTTTCTGTTTCTCGTTGTGTGATAGGGGATTCGAACTCAAATTCTACAGTAGTACTTGACGAACTTAACCAATGCATCACTGTCAAGAGTATTTCTCTATTTGATAAATGCAATTTTCAACTAACACCGCTATATCCTATAAGAAGCAAAATTCAAAAAGGAGAAGGAAGATCCAAAAATTCCAGGTCTCTGGCCTTGAGTGAGTCTTAGTTTTCAGTATTATTGGTTTTAAACCTTTTGGTTTAGAGAGCGATTCAGTGAAAAACTCATTCAAACTGTTACTACATAGGCTATACAGTAAGATACAGTAAGTCTCCAGATACTAGCAGAATAAAAATGTGACATCTACATGGTTACCCAATTGATAGCCCATCGACCGTCTCAGCAGCCCAAACCTTGTCAAACGGTGGCATTTGACATCTGGTTAAGATTTTCATACAACCTTTGTGGTAAATAAAAACGATTGTTTTATTTGTTCTATTGAAAGCAATTAAAATGATAAAAGAAAATATCATATTCGGAAACTGGCCGCGTTTGTAGAATCGCAGCACCTCCTTTGCTAGATCAAAGATCACCATCAATCGATAAGATTTTGGAACTTCTAAGTCTATATTTAAGGCACATCTCTTAATATCCGTTGCATGATTGGCTTTGTTATCCTCATCTCAGCAGCCAATTTTCTGCAACTCCGTTGCGAATTTCGTTCAATTCGAGCCTTCACTTTCCGAACCACTTCTGGCGTTCTGCAACACTGTCAGTATTGTTGTAACGTAATATTGATCGAGACATGGAATATTTATTGACATCGAGGTGTTGGCAGTCTCCAGCAACAGTCACTTGTGAATTTCCGCACAAATATAGCGCTATCAATAAAAATCCAAAAAACTGAGACGCAAATGCCTCTGCACTCTTGTAAGCAATGAAACCAAGTGCCATCAGATGAAACATTGACACAATTTTACCAAGAAGTTGCTAGTAGTTGTTCAAAATTATTGACACCAGTTAAAATACAGAACTATCGTAGATATGCCAAAAATAAGGCGAAAAGGTTTAAGGCTCTGGTTCTGGCATTTTCAGCAGCACAGTTGGGAAACATACCTAGAATTACAATCTTTCAGAAACCAAACTCAGATATCAGGTACATTGCCACGGTGTCGCCCTCATAGCAAGTATGCGCTTCCTACACCTCAGCACTTACAAAAGGACCTTGTAGTTGTGGAATCAAATAGACAAGCCAGTAGTGTTGAGCGATTCTCTATGAAGCAACGCGAGTTATTTTGAAATAATCAGCTTTTTTGTTGTATTGTCAAGTGAAAGTATGCTCCAATTGCTTCTAAATCTGCAAGTCAAATTCAAACCAGGAAATTGCAAATCGGTGATCTTATAAAATTGTCAAATTAAAGGCATCTTAGGATTGATAAGACTAAATGTCTGTCTGGTATTCACATTGAACAAAAACAGGTTTTTTTGGAAAACGAGTGAATTGGCTCAAAAACACAGAACTTGAAAGCCGAGATTACTAGAACATATTGAGCAAATAAATAGCAACGCTTTGAATCAAAGATACCTCAGACACATTTCGTTTAACCCTCCGTCGGACACTTATTTTGATACCTGGTGTCTGGCCTTACCCCTGTAAATTTACATGCATTTGTGTGGAGATATGTGCCACTTACAAACCAATTTTTATAAGATGCAGGTATGTTATATGAGTTTCTTACCTTACTTAGTGGTTTTAGCATAACATATGTTGAGCTAACTGTGGATGTAAAAATAAGTCCTAAATATTTTTTTGTACGTTTGGACGAACCAGTGTGTTAAATAGCGTAAATTAAGAGTTGCGTCTTGCAGAAGAAGTCAATCGATCCCTTTACAAATGCAATAAGCAGCCAATGCCATAATATCCAACATGCTGCAAAACGCGTCAGTCCATCGTCTGGTTGGCCGCTTTGCTGAAAAATGTTTTATCATTTGATCCATGCAATCGACGTCAGCTTTATTTGCATTGTAGAACAAAATTGCTCCGGCTTTTGTGCTTCGCCTTCACAATTCTTCGAATAATGCATTGTAGAAAGTAAATATACTGTCTTATTCTTTTTTGGACCGTAGCTGCAAATCGAAACCAATTTGTCGTGAAAACCAAAAAGCGATTAAAACACAGGGACGTGACGGATGTTTCTTCATTTCTTTTGGAAGATAAGTTTTGTTGGATCGAATGGCGGCGACCAATGCGAGACCAATACGAGCAAGTCGTTTGGTTTCTTATTGTATTGTTGTGAAAAAAATTGCCTGTTCAGCCAGTATTAGGCGTGTAATCCTCATCTCCTCCGTCATCAATGGTTGGATCTTCTTCATTATCATCGTCAACATCATTACTTCCACTTTGTATATCCGCTACTAAAGCTGATGTCAATCGAGGATAAAAATCATCACTGAGATAACTACCGCGCAATCGCATATTGTAAAAAAACTCAACTTCATAAAAAATGTAATTTTTTTTATAACAAAAAAGACAAAAATAAAGAGCGTAGTCAATGTCTTATTTGTCGCGAAAAATATGTTTAATATGAGCTCTAACTTGTATTACTTTCAACGTTCATTCGAAAACTGACCTGTTAAAAAATGGAAGAAATAGAAAAGACAAGAAACCAACAATAAAAACAAACATTAATTAGACTAATTGCGTTAAAAAATGAGTAGAATTGTCAAAATGCATGATATTCCATATATTTACATAGAAAATATAAAGGGGTCCAGCCAGACACCATGTGTCCGTTTGAAGGTGTCTTTTTTTCTTTTCATTTTTCTGCCTTCTTCTAGGAACCCATTAGAACGGGGTTTTCCATGCATCGATAGAAAATAAAATTTTAGGAAGCTATCAGCTTCCAACTTGAACTCGATAGCTTCATTAGAAATATCAGTAAATAACGCTTAAAAATGACGGATGTCCGACGGAGAGTTAAACTACAGACGGTTTACCTAAAACTATTACTGAGTCAAAACAGAGAGAAATTTAAATGTCGCTTACATTGTCGGCTAAAACAGGGTTTTGGTTACTGGTTACGGGTTACTGGCTTCGGTGTTTAAGCGGTCCCTTAATAGGTCACATGCAACCGAAAAACAAGCGGAGTCCCAAGACTGCTGCAAAGCAAACAAAACCGATGGGATAGGCCGGGAAAAAAGAGGATTAAATACTGCGACATATATTACGGCAAAAGCAGCTCCTGTTTGGATGGGGAATTTTTGTTGGAAGCAGACTTGGGCAAGAAGGCATTTGAAAGGTCTATTCGAAACAATCCATATCAAGGCAAAATTTGCCAAAGTTAGACTTTTATGTGGGCACACTCTTAAAGGGAAAAAAGATGACAACACCGATGATAGCTTCTACGACCTCGTAAAGAACATCTACGAGCAATGCTCTAGCTATGACATTAAAGATGTCCTCGGTGATTTCAGTACAAAGCTAGAAGTACGCGGTTCCCACAACTCGATATTAACAAAGGGGACTTGAAGAAATCGTGATCAATCAGATTGACCACATTGCGGGGCCTCCGCCCAATTATCGAGGCTTCTTCCATCAATGACGTTGTCCAATAAGAAGCGGGGAGTAGAATAAAATCGGACTTATCATAAACATCTTCAGACTTTTACGCCTCTGAAGGTTGCTATGATTTGTCTAGTTACAAGCTGCGTGTAATATGTGTTATTGAGTGGCAAGACCAGCGGTATTCCATACCAGCACTTATGACACGGTATCGTGCGAGCCAGGAGCCCCTCAGATTTCAGTCCGTTCTTGATTTGTTAAGGAAGGCCGCATGTGGGAGCTTCACGGTGGATGTGGTTTAAACCTAAAACCGAGATCAAACGAAGGATTGGCGAGAAACGAAAACAAGGCATATTCATACTTCCATGGATGAATGAGCAACCCGTGAAATTAAGTTTTCCGTGACAGGTGTTCCAGTACAAATACATGAAATGTTCTTACCACATTGCGATCGACGCAAGACACCCTTCCCTAATTACGCATGTCCAACCGTTCCGTGGTGTTGGCATTTTTGTAGCCAATGTGCGGTTGCGGATATCCGGAACATCGCTATTACTGTAAGAAAGTTTAAATTCTCAAATACTAAAATACAATCGCAAGATATTGCCAAATCCATTTTCGATCGAGTCTTCCGTAATCATTTAAGAGGTTCTTTGCAGCCAGCATCAAGTACCAGAGACCAGTGACAATTCTTTCAAAAGCCATCAAAGTATGTGCTCGGTTTCACTCGACCACCACAACGAAACCCCTGGTAGAGACAAATAAGGGAACATCGTTGTAGAGTTGAATTTCTATAGACTATACAACGGCGATGACAAACCCAATACCGTTGTCAGACAGAATGAATCTTTGAGCCTGGACGATGTAAGCCAACAATTCCGTCCACCCGACCTGGATGAAGTGAAGATAGCCATATTGAAGCTTAAGTCCAACAAAGCTGCTGGAGCGGATGGCATGACTGCCGAGCTCTTCAAAGCGGCAGGCGATGACTTGGTAAGGAGCATGCACCAACTCATCTGTAAAATATGGTCGGACGAAAGTATGCCCGATGAATGGAACCTCAGCATTGTTTGTCCAATTCTCAAGAAAGGAGACCCTCTGAACTGCGCCAACTACAGAGGCATCAGTCTCCTTAACATCGCATATAAGATCTTATCTGTCGTATTGTGTGGACGCCTGAAGCCGTTTGTCAACAATCTGGTTCAGTGTGGTTCAGGCCGTAATAGTCCACCATCGACCAAATATTCACACTACGGGAGATCTCGGAGAAAATGAGCTTCACGTATGATTGCATATATAGAGACGAACGATCAAGCTAACTGGAGAACCTTGTTGGCTGAGGCCCACGTCCGCCCTTGTCTTAAGTAAGTAGGTCCGAACAAAATCAATTGCTTAACTGGATTTGTAACGTCAGCTTTTTCCCATCCATAGTTAGTTTCTCTACATGGCAACCCTTTACTCAACTCTTTCCCAAGCGTCTTAACGTTCTGTCAACCTGAACATTTAGAGTGCGTTACTCCATGTGAAATATAGCCACTGTCACGGTATAACACCATCTCTTGATTTTTCTTCTTTTTTTCTCATTGGTGACATGACATTCCCAGTGTCATCACCATCACGTGCTCGAGTGTGTGTGTGGTGGTACTATGACTAATTTCAAACACCATGCATTCATAGGATCCAGGCACAGAGAGGCAGGCAGGGAAATTTAAATTGGTTCTCTGGTTGTCTGCAGAACTTGTTAATATCCACAAGTAAAAAAACGCAACAAAACCCTTAAATACCAGACAGACAGATAGTCGACCACCAACTTTTACCTTCTTCGGCTGCATTCTGGACTTTTTTTATGATGATCCTTTGAGAGCGAGCTTCATCAAAAAAGGATCTCAATTTGTTTCGAATTATGTCGCTGTGCAAGTGGTAAATAGTGAAAAGTGGAATCTAGCTACTAGCATGGTGTCAGTACTCCACAGGATCCTTAGTCAGGGAATACAAAAAAATGGAGCATTTTTATTAGTCCAAGTCTGAGATATTCTGGTGCGGCTCACAATAACTTAATTGACATGAAATAAAAAGACGAAATGTTGCCTTGCATCTAACTATGTATAAAGGTATACCGACGAGTACTATCGCTCCTGGTGCTGATGCTGATGATTAATTGTTCTTTCTTTGCGAGAACACCGATGATAAACTGCCAACATAAAGTTTTTTTTTGTCCTGGAAACGAAAACTTTGTTATTGTTGGTGTTGTTGCCGCTGCCATAGTACAAAAATTGAGAAACTTACCGTAAATTTGCATTTTTATCAGGTATAACTGGAAAAGTTGTTTAACTCCGCGCTCATCCAATTCGCTTACCTTGCCACCCATCCGTATCCTGGTGTATGGCAAAAATCCCTACGATGAACGTGTAGACATTGGTAACAGGATAAATCAAGGATAACGACGACGATGGTGCGGCTGCAGTCCGCTGTGTTGTTGCAGAAAAAAGTTTATCTTTTCTTTACCACCCTTAGCTTCTTGCCACCAAGAAACATGGTAATCATTTGATTCGTTGGCATGAATTGATTTATGTCCTGTGGGCCTTTCTTATGGTGCTTATAGTCATGGTATGTCTAGAAGCTAAGCCACCACAACTACCACTACCATTGCCGCCAACGACCACTTATTGAGGCCATCTTTCATTGTGCATTGTGGTGCCTAGCATTAAAGGAAGACTACGCGCGTTACGGAATGCTTTAGTGTCGTCTTTAGTCCTGTACACTACAACGGGGTACATCTAGGAATATGGTTCATCGTGAATTTATGTGGAAGCATTTTAAAGTTTTATTACATGGACACTTGAATGGGTTGTGGCATATCCTCTCTGCCAGTGTATTGGTGAAAGTTGTGCAATTTAGAAATTTTTATGTCCCTTTCTTAGTTGGCACGGAACAAATTGCATACGTGAATTGGAAGACGGAATATAGGGAAAGAAACTCCGACTTACGCTGACCTAAATGTTGGCATGGAATGCAGAATTTTTTTTTCATTTTCGTCGTAGACAATTGCATTGGGATTGTATTTTTGGACCAAATATTATGCCGCACTTTAAACGCTCACCTACTGGAACAAAAAGCACTACCAAGTAGCGTCTCGAGTGAGACTTCAGAGGTGAATTTAACCTCTAACCAGTAAAAACAAAGTGTTTATGGAACGTTAGACAAACAGATAGACTTTTAGAATAAGGAATTGACGCAATATCAAGGCTTGGTTTTGATTTGGAAATTCCTCTTTACAATTATAGTGGGAAACGAAAACTAAGCAGCACTAGAGGATCGACAACAAACCATGCCAGCATCGGAATAATACTGGAAAAGTATCCTACGTACACCACTCTACGTACACAGCAAAGAGGTGTCCTTTCACCTTTTCTCTGGAACTTTGTGGTCAATGTACTGCTGATATACCTGAAAGAGTATGGTAGGAGAACGATTGCCTATGCGGGTGACGTTGCTATAGCATTTTCAGAAAAGCATCGTAACACCATCATGGAGCCCTTACATCAAAATCTTAACAAATTAACTAGGCGGATCACTGTGGATTGGGAGTAAGCCCATAAGAAACTGATCGTCTCTTCTCTTCAAGGAAACACAAAATTTTGATTTGATTAACAAGTACCAGCTTTGTCTTCCCCGATTCTTATATTTGATAAAAAAAACTAAACTTGAAATTCAAGAAAGAGTATCAGTAGCTCAATCACTTGCAAAAAAGCCATTGTTAATAAATAGGGCCTTCAGCCTCGCATTACCCTCTGGCTATAAGAATCATGCTAACCTACGGTGTGGTTATCTGGAAAACGGTCTTAGACAATACAGACGGTTAGCATGTCTTTGCATAAGCTGATCTTTACATTTTACTGACCATACGCCACTGAACATCCTGTTTCACGGGTGGATTCAAGACTGGCAGCGGGGTTGGTCAACGGTTTGGTGGCTGTGTTTTCTTAGACAAGCTTAACCTAAGTCTTATCTTCCTTATTTTAAATCACCGTGGCATGTTTGGCGAAAATCTTGGCAATAAAAAGAACATCAGCATTTTTCGGGTAGTCCGGTCACTATCATATTCATGGAGTCAGTTTCGCCAACTTTTAAGCCACTTTTGACTGCCGATCCGACTGACAATAGCTTGGCTATAAGGGCTCTGTTGAATCTTTCTTCGTTTGACAGACGTAAGAGTACTGCATGCACTCCTCTTTCGGCTAAGAATTTAACACACTTTAGGAGCTTACAACGCATTTTTTGTTTGCCCATTAAGGTCAGTATCCGACTCGATCTTGGCGAACTGCTTGTGGAGGTACATGTTGAGCAGAGGCCCTTTATTTTTTAGGTTTAATAAATCGATGTGTTGTCATATCCGTTATGTCCACATCTTGCAGAGAATTTCTGCAATTTCAAGGCGAAAATCTGCGGATACCATGATGGGTCTCTCACGAAGAATTTTATATTTGCAGACCAGCCATCATAAGTTCCAAGTAGTTATAGAACAGGTCTTGAGGCGTTTGCTCCTTAGTCGTATCTTGTAGATACCCATAATGCTTTTGAAAAGATCTACACCGCTCATATGTCAATTATATAACACTAGGTCGCGGGAAGAAGATGTGCCTTGAGTTCTATTTGTCGTATCCCCGGACTTCAGATTTAGGATTTTGGCCGGTAAATATGAAAGATAATGTAACCAATTTATTGCCCATCCATACAACTGTTGACACGTCGCTACGTACTCTTCAGGATATCCTCGATCTTTTTTTATAATTGCTTTTTCTGACGACAGCTTGCAGTCAGGAATGCTATTTCTTTTGATAGCACCAAGCCTAAGAATTCCTTCGGCTAAATATTACAAACGACGTAAAGAAGTGAAGCAATTATTTAAGTAGATTCTGTAATTTTGGTGTAGCGGAATCATTCTCGATATTGCCACTACGACGTTGCAGAAAGCTTCTAAATATAGCTCATCAGCTCTGACTACATTCTCTTCAACTAGTTTCGCGCTTTTGGGAAGCACATTTGCTCATCTATACAAAGTGGTGTTTCTAATACAACTTTGGCGTATACTCTGTTCAAGGCATCAACAACTGGATGAACTTTGAATATACTCTCAGTGTCAAAATGAGTCCTGTTAAGACATTTAGAGTTGCCATTGATATGCAGGCACTGCTGTATCTTTTCAGACCTGCGAATTGTCGGAGTTCTGTCTCAGTTACACGAAAAGTGGTGTTGCGATCTTTCTGTACCAAATAGAGATCTCTTCAGAAGTTTTAGTTTATAAGTTCTGGTGAAAATAGGTAGAGATAGAACTGTACAGGAGATGCAAGATAGGAGATATAGCAACTGAATGACTCGTTACCAGTAAAAGCCAGCTGCTGTACATTCGGCGCTAGGTTTTTCTTCTTTCACCGCAATGATAGCTTTCTTAGACTTTGGTCGTTTTGCGGTGTCTGTAATGTATGAACTAGATGGCGCGCGTCGGCTTTTCTTCTATCAACGTTTTAGAACTGGCTTCGTTATGATTCAAGATATTTGTTAATCTGTCTATATCAAATTCGACTCCTACAAAGTCTTCAATAAACTCTCCGAAATTCGGGTCAAAATCGGGGTCTGTCAAACTATCGTCATCAAAGTCGAGGCCATTTTCAATTGCAGAATCATTTTGGAGTGCAGAAGCGATCTCGTTCTTATGAAGATCGCGGTGTTCAGCTATCCTAAAACAAACTAATAACCAGTATAAATATTTGCAGTATTCATAGAAGATAGTTGCCCTCTCCGCGCAATGTAGCTTACAGGATACAAACATAAAATAGCACCTCATACGAAAATATAACAAAATATAGTCACATAGTAAACGTTGAACCCCTTACCATAAGATTCTCACAAAAACTGGCACCAAGTAACATAAAAACTATTTTTTATTAGAGGGCGCACGTTGGAAATTTTAACTCCAATTAAAACATTTCGTCGCATCGTCTACCTAGTTGATTTTTTCCCAATTTCATTGCAAAAATGGAGTGTAGACCACATTCTATCATACAATGCCTAAAAGCGGTCAATAATAAAGACATTGCGAATTTAGCAGGGTTAAACGGTGCTTGGGTGCCGTAGAAATAGGGTAGGCTCTGAGAGATGTCAACCTGACGATATGCACCGTTGCAACTATTTTTAACGCATCAATTATGCTCATAATACCTCCACGTGTTACCTCTCGCGTACTGGTCAATGCCCATCCGGACTAGATTTGGTAACCTTATAAGCGCGAGTGCTGACCAGCAGACAAAACTAGCAGAAATATAAATGTGACAGCGGATGAATTGCCAAGATTAAATCAGCGGTGAAAACAACCCCGAAACGAATGTGACCTTATCCCAGCTACTCCGACATATTTGGAGCTCAGGCCGGCAACGATTTCCGAGAGCAGCACCTATTTGGATGCGGATTTTCTGTTGGAGGCCGGCTTAGGCAATAAGCCTTGAGTTTCCGGCATTTAAACGAGCACCTCGTAGCAATCGGCATCAAGGCTTAATTTGCCAACATTAGCCTGATATGCGCGAACACCCCCATAAAGGAAAATACCATACGATGATACCAAAGAGAGCTTTATGCTGAGTTTCATTCGACAACCACAACGAAAACGCTGGTCTGATGACGAATGCTAGCAAGCGCATGCAGCTAGGCAAGATGCATACAAAACGGTGCTACAAAGGAGGACTAGAGCTGCTCACGAGCTCTATGAGCAGAAAAGGAGAGACGAACAACGGCTTTGCAGGAAGAAAACGAAAGAGCATGAGAAGCGCGCGGTCGAGGAAATTGAAAGATGCTACCCCAGGAATCAAATTCTGAAGTCTTACCAAAAGAGAAAAAAAACATGCCACGGACACAAGCCCCGACCCGAAGCCTGTATAGACGAACAACGGAACATTCAGTAGAGTCACAATGGATGCTGATGATTTCGAAAGATGATTTCTGTAGACAATATAACAGCGATAACGAAATAAATACCGCTGTCAGGCAGAATGAACCCTTTAACCTGGACAACGCAGACCAACAACTTCGTCCACCCGACCTGGATGAAGTGAAGATAGCAATATCATAGCAGAATCTAACAAAGTTGCTGGAGCGGACTGTCTGACTTCCTAGCTGTCAAAACGGCAGGCGATGACATGGTAAGGCGGACGATGAATGCAACCTCAGAATTGTTTGTCCGATCCTCAACAAAAAAGGGCCCTCTGAACTGCTTCAACTACAGAGGCATCAGTCTTCTTAACATCGCATACAAGATCTTATCTGCCGTTTTGTGTGAGCGCCTGAAGCGCTACGTCCATATCAGTATGGCTGCAGGCCTGGAAAGTCCCGCATCGTCCAAATATTCACACTACGGCAGATCTTGGAGAAAACTCATGAGCTTCCGATCGATACCCACCACATATTCATCGATTTTAAGGCCGCGTATGACAGCATCTATAGAGACGAGCTATACAGAGCAATGTCTAGTTTTAGCATCCGTACCAAACTCGTCCGTCTGTGCAGGGTGACGATGGAGAGTGCTGCATCAAGGTTGGTAAAGATCTCACCGAGACCTTTGATGTCCAGAAAGGATTTAGACAAGGCGATGCGCTGTCATACGATTTTTTAAACATCGTACTTGAAAGAATATTGCAAAATTCACGAGCAAACACAAGAGGCTCAGTGTTTCAAAAGTCTGTCCAATAACTCGCATACGCCGATGATATTGACTTAATCGGTAGAAAGCTGAGTGATGTCAGTGGCGCCCTTGCAAGTGCTGAGCAGGAGGCGCCGAAAATAGGTTTAGCGGTCCACAAGTTCAAGACCAAGTATATGATGTTAAGCAAAAAGGACACTGAACACCGCCGTCTCGGACAGAACATCACCCTTGACAGGTACGAGTATACCTTTGAGATAGTTTAGGACTTTGCCTACCTGGACTTCGCTATGAATTCAGACAACGACACCAGCGCTAAGATCAAACGAAAAATAACTCTTGCCAATCGGTACTTTTTTGGGAAAAGAAAGCAATTGACTAGTAAAGCCCTCTCTCGAACAACTAAAGTTACCCTATATAAGGCCTTAATAATCCCAATCTTGCTGTATGGCGCAGAGGAATGGACATTATCAGAAATATATGAGGGAGCTCTTGGCTACTTTGTGAGGAAAATTCTTCGAGTGATCCAAAGACTGAGATGGCTGGGTCATGTAGAGCGTATGGACACCAATGCTCTGTTCCGAAAAGCGTTCGAATCTGCCCCCGAGGGACAGCGCAGTAGAGGAAGACCGAGGCTCAGGTGGCGCACGCAAGTGGAAGAGGACATCAGGGGACTAAGCGTGCGAAACTGAATGCAGCTAGCACAAGATACGCTAAAGCGGAATAGTTCCCACTACCTTCCGGGTTCTAAGAACTGCAATAATTTCATAAAAAAAAATATCGATCTCTATGGTCGGTGCTACAAGTGCTTATGAGGTCTTCAATATTCAGTTCATTTTTCGTAGTCGTTCGTAACTTACTCTTCTTCAAAAATTCCTAAGTACACATCTCCAAAGCCTTGGCTTAGATGTGACAATGCAATTGTGAGCTCACTTTCTTCAAATCTTCTTGGTGTGCATCCAAAAATTTCGAAAACAACGGAGTTGAAAAAGAAACTGAGTATTTCCTTACTTCTGGCAAACCCAATTAATCGAGCACCTTTGTGAAGAGAAATCAGAGATACATATCTATCATTATCTTGGCTAATTTTAAGCCCTTGCAAAAGAGAATTGTATTCATTAATCTATGGTGTCAAGCTGTGGGATGTCAAAGCAAAAAAGCCATCGATTCTGAAGTAGGTGTTTTTTTAATTTGAATTTTTTTGTCAACAACTTATGTGACCTCCACAATTTTTTTTTTTTGGGAAAAAAACCCTAAAATGTTCAAAGTACTTTGAAAATTTATTCACATTCTTCACATAAGTACATATAGTATATCTCGAATATCCACATTACTATACAGCATTTTTGCGACAATAATTCTTGAAACCATAAAACCCCATTTTATTGGACCAAAGGACTCATTTTTCTAGCATAAAACAAGAAAATCCAGAGTCACAATGCATAAGCTAGCCGGGATAGGAAAAAAGTAAGAGAGAAAAAAAAAACCAAAGGCTTCCCGACTGGGAACGTTTATGGCCCAGTAAGTTCATGTTAGTTAACCACCAATTAACAGTAAATTCTCCCCCATAGAGCAGTATTGGAAGGACTCTACCGAATCAAGTGTATACTGAGTATAATCTCTGGGCTTGTGTGAGGAGCCTGGCAAAGTCTAGCGTTATGACATTGTAACCTGACTTCTGGATGGAGAATGAATGTCGTTGGTTACTGCCGGTATAGAGGAGCAGGGGCAACAGCACAAACGAAGCAAATACCATTGATTTACGGAAAAGGTCGTCGTGGTGCTTTCATGTTTGATTGTATATGAGTATTATACTATGAGGGTAAATCACAGTGCAACTCCCAAATGTGCAATTACCCGAACCTCATAAACCCACCTTGTGAGAGTGTGAAAAAATAGTAGAAAGCAGAAAATTGTAATAAAAGGAGGACCTGTGGCGCGATACAGGACATCAAGTGCAAGTGCAGATTTTTCAGTTATTTTCTTTAGTTTTTTACGTCTGTGAAGTAATATTCTACTATATATACGAGTAGGTATGTATGCTCAACTTGTTCATATAGTATAAATCTGGCAGACAGACAGCGAGAAATACACAGAGTTATAAGAGGGAATGAAATTCCATAAAGGAGAAGGGATATTGCCCTGGTTCATGTGACACAAAGTGGGAAACGAGCGAGGGGGCGAATGTCTGACACTACTCGCTATAACGCAATTGTACAAATGGCAGTTGGAATTTCATTTCTCTACTCTTCAGTCTAACAACCCCAACCCATTCTTTCATTGCCGCTGCGACTTTTGAGACAATTTCGCAAGTTACTTAGAATGTCATGGCGATGTACGAGTATAATACATCCTCCATAGATACGCAGACGATATTTATGATTGCAGTTCTACTCATAGTTGCCAATACCACCAACCGACATGTATAGTAACTCATTCCAACCATGAAAAGTATCTAAAGTTCAGAAATGAGATTCAAAAAGGACTTTTTCCAAAATTTCAATCGCTAAGACAATAAGGATAACTGCAAGACACAATAAAGTCGTCCTCCATCTCGTTTTTGTTTCGTCTTTTGGGTGGGATTGTGGCAATGGATAAGTGTGGCCTTGTATTATATAGGTTTCTTTGCATAAATTTCACTTGTTGTCATGTCCTAGGCAACGCTTGATTTAACTTCCCGACATTCGTTTTCTTCGACTTTTTTTTTGACTCAATACAGAAATACAACGCACGCAGCCACCGAAATAAGAAGAGAAAAAAAAAAATATAGATGAAACACAAAAAGGATACGAATATTCGCCAAATATGGGTTGTGGGGAAGGCAAATAAATTCTGACAGTCTTGTTCCTTTGAGTTTTGTAAAGTAATATTCCTGATGGAATAATATATCGGTTCGTGGGATGTCTGATGGTATTCCACATACCATATACTACCCCGTTGTTGTTGTTACTAGCGTGTCCTGGTAAGTTGTTGGTCCCTTTTCCTTGGATAAATTCGAATCAAATTTCACAAAAATGTTATTGGAAAGAGAATACTTTTATAACCTTTTTTTTTTTTTTTATTCATTTTAGACGAGCTGAGATCCCCACTGGAGTAGAGAAGAGGAGTAGCGACAAGAAGTGAAGGATACAAAATTGTTTTGACAAATTGTACCTGTTCGGAATCAAACAGTAAAAGGTAATCCTAACATTGCCATATATAGAAAAAACAAAAAAAACTTACACAACACAGGTGAATCGAAATGAAGAATAAGGATCAAACGTAGCAGAAGAACAAGAGGATCAATGTCAAGTGGGAGTTGGACTGGGATGTCTGTCTGTCAATTCGTATGCGAACGTAAGTAAATGGGTTGAGGATGAAAATTGGGTTTCAATCGATGTGGAATGATTTGCTATGACACGTAAGACTATATGGTAGAGTCGGAAAGAAGGTCAAATGTTGTTGTGGCTGAGCGAAAATTACATGCATGTTGCTCTTGGTATTACTCTTCGGAGGATGCTTAAAGGCAACGAAAAATTCCTAACCCTTTCGTTTCAGATAAGGAGATAAACTGAAAATGATGAAAATGTTCTTTTGATTTTGATTTATTGGCAGTTAAAGATATTTGAACAGACGGTGATGATGGATGGGGACTAGTGGAGAAAACAATTTGGAAAATTTAATTATAAAGAAAATACCTTTTTGACAGTTCAAAGGGACGTCCATTTTCGTTTCGAATTTCGGTTTTGTTTCTTGTTTTTTGTTTTTTTTTTTTAAATTTGCAATCAAATCTATTGGGAAGGAGTGAAAGTTGCTTTATGACTTGGCATGGACACAAAACTTGTTTAGTGTTCCTATTACGCATATAAGACTAGTCTTTATATTACAAAATGTCTAACAATAAACAACTCATTTGCCGTTCAAAACTCGCAGTTAAGACAGTCAGACGGAAATGTTCTCCGGAATCCAGGAAAATAGGTTAAACTTCGCAAAATGATACAATAACAAATTAAGAATGCGTTCAGTATTTTTTAGAAACTAAGCGCACAAGCAACATTGATTGGATGTCTCAAGTATTGAATCCCAACAAATATTTTGATGAATAGTTTTTTTGGCAATACTACGGGGCAACAACACTTCTTGTTTAGCAGTACTAATGCAACTAGTGGTGTATCAACGAGAGTAGCTAGAACAAATCGTAAATACCCAGCTTTTCGTTGAAAAAATAACAATAAATCTTCGAACCATTTTCTTCAAGCTGGATAAAGAAGAAAGAAAGATAGGGCGGACTAATAGATAAAAGTTTGTGAGAACACTTTAAATTCAAATTGCCCTCATTTCCCGAACCCGAATAAGGTCTCTCGAATCAATAACATGGATTTCATAAATGGCACTACCGATGCCATTATTAAAAAATTGTAAAATTGGAACTGAACTCAAGGCTTGCCTATAGAATAAGACAACTTAGCTTATATTATTTATATTATTGTCAGGTCTGCAGCCGTATACACTACACATTTACCAAAGGGAATAGCAGTACTATTTCGACAAAGTCATCGATGGCTACAAAATAAAAAAGGCTGCGTTCTTGCAGTGCTTCTTTGAAATGTCAAGCATGGCAGTATTGTTGCTAGAAAGGTCTCCGTAGATTAATCAAACAATAGCAGTGTTGTTGGCCTAACGATGAGCGTGCTGAGTCTGATTGAACGTGTGTGACTGGACACTTGGACCTGCGAGAATACAGCCTTGTGAACTCCAGTGCGCATGGACTATACCAGACGAGGCTGATTCAGCTGCCCTGATGACTGAAATATGCCTACCAGATGTGGGGCAAGTCCTCTCAGAACGAGGAAGTACGGCAGATGAGCCCCCATGATGGACTCACCGTCGGCGCCAACAAAAAACGAAAAGACGAAAACTTATGCAAGCTACTTTAAAAGATTTGGAGCCTAGATCCATAAAGATTTCCAGGACTAGTAAGGGTACTGGAAAAGTGATGGAGGCGGATGATCCCTATCATGAGAAAATGGCAGCTTGCATCCCCCCGAAGTGGGAAACATCCTTTGTCCTTTTTCCTTTGGAATAAACTAAGGAACTGACCGCCTGCAGTTTGGGGTAACTTCCCAACTGCAGAAAACAAAAAATGGTTCAAAGACAACCATACACCACGGATACGAACGGATACAATGTTGAAGACTCCAGCAAACTAAAAAAGGACAACGAATTTCGGCTCTAGTTCGGTTCTATGGCCTCCTAAGTAGAACATATGCTTACTGCCCCAGCTATAACTCTAAAATTGTGCCAGGGTATCTGAATGCTAAGCTGAGCGAAGAAGTCGTTTTTGAGCGTATAAACAAAGCCTGTACTACACCACATCCGAAAACAGACTTAGGTTTTTAGACTTCCTGGCGGGACGCAACCTCATAGTAACCAGCACGCGGTTTCCACATCTCAAAATCTACAAAGAGTCTTGGCGGTCTCCGGACCAATCAACCGTCTGCCAGATACACGACGTAAAACACTGCTCCAACATTCTTGATGTCCGATCCTTCCGAGGAGCCAATATAGATTCGGATCACTAGCTTCTTGTAGCCAAGGTACGTGCGGATGTCACGAGCGCAACTTAGTCGAGTCAGACCACCAATTTTCGACGTTGAAAACCAGCAATCGCAAGAGACCACCAGAATCTTTGCCGACTGCGTTTCCCTCAAACTCTCTCAAAATCCAGGACCCCCTACACAATCCATAAAGTACCAATAAGAATGCTGGTAACGAGCCAACCGGTTGTGCAAGATGACAATGGAGAATACTAGCTACTACCTATACATTAAGATCGGTTACGAATTTAAATTAAGACATGTCGACACACTGTCATGTGATCGCTCCAGAGAGAATCGTGCAAAATTTACTCGGCAATAAAAGAAAAACGATTCTCTACAAGTCATCCAATCGCTTGCGTACACAGATGTCGTCGACGTTATTGGACGAAGACAGTGGGACTTCAATGAGGAATTCGCAGCAATCGAAGAGGAAGGTGATAAAATTGGTCTTACGGTAAATGAGTCAAAAACAAAGCATATTTTGTCATCCAAAAAGGACTCCCATCATCGATAACTTGGTCAGAATGTCACAACTGGCAACTATAACTTCGAGGTAGTTGAAGACTTTGTCTACCTTGGCTCTGTAGTTACAAGCAGCAACGATAGCAACACGAAAAATCTCTTGCCAGCCGCTGTTTTTTCGGGCTCAGGAAGCAACTGAGGAGCAGAGGCCACTCTCGTAAGACCAAAATGGCTTTATCCATACAAGACCTTAATCATTTCCGTCTTGCTCTATGGCGCATGGACATGGACATTATTGGAAAAGAATAAAGAAGCTCGAAAAATCTTCGAATCTGAGCCCCGGGGACTACGTAGCTGAGGACGGCCGAATCTACAGTGGTGCAAACAAGTGAAAGGGGCTGGAGAGGCTCTTTGGTTGAGGTCTAGATTCACCCCGGACTGTAGCGCCACTTAAGAAGAAGAAGTAGTGTTGTTGAAGTCAATGTAGGATCGTAAATCTAAAGAATATTGAACTTTTTCTATTACGTCCTATGGAATATACTAAATATATTTCAAATAACACGAGGCCTAGTGAAAGGCCCTAGTAAATTAATTACATTCAGAGTTACTTTTACACATAGAACGGCTACAGATCAAGTAGCTTACTTTACTGTGGATATAATTCCAAAGATAGCAGTTTATAAGAAATGAAAAATTGACAACCGGGTCAAACTTGGACAGCCCTACTTCGCTTAGTAGAAAAAAAATTCAAAATATGAAACTAACCTAAAAACAATTTCAAAAAATATCCAAATTAGCTGATGGTATCACACAAAACATTGAAAATGCTAGGAAAAAAAATCCCTGCGGTAACACTAAGATGTCAGTCTACTGACAGTAGCCTGATACCTTTGGACTTAGCCCCGCCATTTGGATTGCTCCAAGTTTGTTTCAAGCACTTTTAGATCGTGAACTGGAGGAATAGTTGTCAGTTTGTCCGATGATGATCTGCTTTGCCATCAGAAGATGAAAAAAGTAATATTCTTCAGAGCCAGTTATTCAAAGTGGCTGCACAAGGACGATTTTCTTGCACAACCAGCGCCTTTTTGCCAAGTGTACGGATACTATTTTTCGGGTTACTTCCATTTTACCATTTTTGAAGACTTAGCTGATAAGTCAAACATTGCTTACGTGGCACACAGCAACAGACAACTTCAAAGGAAGTCAGACAGTTTTGGGGAATCAACATTTTACTTTCATTGCTGGGATTTTCACGTCTTAGAGTGGCATGGGAGGTCTCCACTTATTGCTGATACTACTGCGAGGGACAGGTTTAACCATCGTCGGAATAATTTGCGGAGAGTGGATGAAAACTCTGCATCAGATGAAACAAAAGCAAATGACCGTTTTTGAAAAGCAGGGCCTTTGTGTGATAAGTTCGTTTCAAATGTCTTCATTATGAAAGACCTACAAATTTCAGCACTGATGAGCAAATTATTTCATTTAAAGGCTCTGTAGCAATGTGACAGTATATTAGGGCGAAACATAATCATGTTGGCCTAAGGAATTTTGTAACGACATCTACTAGTGGCTTGCTATTAGAACCTTACTCTATGAAGAGAAAGGAAAACATTTAACAAGGTTCCTGCACCCGAAAAGCTAGATGTTGGAGGAAAAGTGGTGTTTGCTTTAGCTGATTCCTTAGCAGAGAAAACTTATATTTATATGAATTGTATTACTACTAAGAGAATTCTAGCCTCTGGGACTAAATGGCCAACCGAGTTCCAAATATCGTGCTATTAAAAAAAGATGCAGATCTAAGAAGGAAAAGAGGATCCAATGATCAAGTAGTTAGAAATGATAAAGCTCTGTCTCTTATCAAATGGTTTGGCAATAGATCAATGTTCGGCCTATTGATATTTGATATACCAATATACTACGAACCCATGCTATGAAAAAATACAATGATTGCATGGGTGTTGTTGATCTTCTGAAAGTATGCCATGAGTGGCATACGATTTTGTGATGGCTTCCTGCTGGATTCAGTACATCATTTAGAACTCCGTATGTTCTACCAACATTGTTATTGATTTGGTCGTTCCAAGTAAAGGTCCGGTTGAACACTATACCCTAATTCTTAGCTGACTCGACGTATTGAAAATGTGAATTATTTGAGTTAATAACTGGGAAATACGAAAGATCTTATTTTTTTCGGGATGTAACGAGACATTTACATTTACAGGGATTTAGTGTTAAATTGTTCTGCGAAGACCATTCAGAGATGTTTTTTAGGTCTTGGTTTATACTTTCAACACAGTTCTCTCAATAAGGAGAAGAGGACAGTTTTGGTAAACCTGGACATCATCGGCGTAATTATGCATCATTGAATTGTGAACTATGCTGGGAATCTCGTTGATGTAGATCGAGAACAAAAGTGGGCCTAAAATTGATCCTTGCGGGACACCATTACGAACGGGAAGGAAATTAGACAAGGCATTTTGAACAAACACTGCCTGCCATCTACCACAGAGATAATTGGACATTAACTTTATTGACAACGCTGAGAAACCAAATGAATAACGCAATTTATTACATAAGATAGGGTGGTCGACCATCTCGAAAGCTTTAGAAAAATCGAGTAGTACTAGAAAGCTAATGTCGTCGGTGTCAAGATCAATACGTATGACTTTAAGAAGAGCTGTAGTGCAGCTGTGTTTCGTACGAAAACCAGACTGTATTTTTGTTAAAAGCTCATTATTGCTCAAATGTTTGTTGATTTGTGTTTGCAAGATTCTTTCATAAACTTGCAACAGAAAAGGTAGTATGGAGAAAGTTCTAAATTCAGTGCAATCGAGGTTTTTTGGTATTGGCATAATTTTTGCCAATTTCCACTGGTAAGGATATAATCCAGCAATGAAAATCGTATTAAAAATGTTTGTGATACAGGGCAAAATTATAGGCAGAATTGCCTTGATAAGCACTGGATGAAAACCATCCACACCGACCGCATTCGATTTTACAGAAATTTCAGCCTCAACTACGTCAAGAGGACATGCAAAACTCAACGAATGGTAGCAAAAGGATACTGTGATATTACTCGTATCTCATTTGCTTGGATATAGCTGAACATTTGACACACTGTGGTACCAACGACAGCGCAACTCAATCTGATGGACAGGATTTAAGCGATGAACCGCATGCTATACAACGTAGAATGGAGCCTTTACCACCTGCAACTGCAAGAAAGGCCAACCAGAGATGTAATAAACTCACATTTGTAAAACTCAGCACCTGCAATGTATTTTTGTGCCTTACAAGTACATGAAATTGCTTTACGAAATTTCATTCATGCCAAATGCAAAACTAAATTTCCATAATTTGATAGATCGGTATTGATTTTTACTTGTCCGAGGCCCGAGGTATTATTGGGGATAGGTACTTACCCTTATTTTCAAACCCCAAAACTAAAAGAAGTATTTTTTTATTTGCTTATGTTATTTTAGTCTCAAAGGAACAAAAACTGATTTCAGATTTCGTCGGTTAATGTCCAATGAACTGCAATAAAATTGATGAATCAATGTTAACAGTTCAAACTTGATGAACTAAGAATGCGCCACAAGCTATATGTGGTGCTATCTTGAGTTTTAGGTGACAAATTGCACCTGTGACTCCAAGAAAGACCCTTCCTCTGTACAGGTTCTACCCGCAATATATGTGGTGCAATAAGTGACCAGACATGAGTGCCGCATTAGAGAGGAGGCCGACGAAAGGTTATACACATAAATGGGTTTAGCAACATATCTTACACCAACGATCTTCTTGCTCTGGAAAATAGTCACATTAAGAGGAAATATGCGAATAATATTGACGCGATTTTCATACATCATAAGCGTGACATTTATTGTAAAATCAATCTAGAGTGTAATAAAGCTCGGTCTATGGCAATAACGAGTGGAATACAACATCGTTCATGTGACCAACATGGCTTTTGTGGTAAGCGATCATCCCAAGGTCCAATTTGAAGAATAAGTGGGTCAATGGCCGTGATTTCTGTTTGGATGCTATGTTTGATATCCTGAATTCTCGCTGAGTTATTGGCATAGACCTTATTGTTCAAATAAGTATAAATGTCAATTCTCATGACCTTGGAGCCCAATTAACTTCTTGTCTAATCGAAATAATGAGATCTTGAAATTTTGCACGCAATTAATTGATTGCTTGAAGGCTTGTGTGCAGTAGCACCATCCTGTTGAGACCAGAGATCGACCAGACCCAATTAATTCAATTTTGGAAAAAAAACCGGTCAACATGATGCAGTAACATTCTTCATTCACTTTAATTCTTCTAAAAGGACGGGCCAATAATGCCGACGATGCATGATCCGCACCATACAGTGCATTGGGTATTCGTGAATCTCGTATGGGCACCCTGGTCCCCAAACAACAACTCTGTCTATTTAAGTACCCATCCATCCAAAAATAATCTTCATCGGAATAGATCAAATTCAGTTAACAAATCGGCGACGTCGTAGATGGTCCAAAGGCTTCAATTGATGAAGCAAATGAAGATGAACTTCTAAAACTCGTCGTAAAGGGCCATAAGTAGGGCGCAATTAAAGTCGTGACTTCGGCGACGAATTGACGTGCCTGGCTGGGTTTGAGCACTTCCGCTCTCACAGTGCTAATATTTTGGCGTGTATGTGCTGGCCGAGCATGCTGATATGAAGTTTGACCCGATACCGAACTAGTTTCTTCATAAATCTGTTAACATCGTTGATTTTTACAATGATTGACAGAAGACAGAGATGTTTTCCTTTTAGTAAGTCAATAGGTTTTGATAGTATGGACCTAAGGATATAATTAAATCGAGTAAAGAGCCAAAAACATTTAGTCCTCAAACTAAAGACTTTTTGAAAAATTTTGCAATAGCTTTGCTGTATTCGGTGGTCATATTACATCAACTTCTCTGTTATTTTCTAGAGTAACAGCTTCCATAAAAGATTTACGAGAAGTTGCATGTAAGAAAACAGATTAAAAACGGAAACAGCTTAAAATAGAAGTTCAAACAATTTACGTCCTCTTTGCTGCGTAAAAAAGCCAAATTCTTTCGACTGTTAAAATTGGAGACCTTATCAAGAAGAAATTGTACCGCCCCATAGAAGAACACCACCAAATCGATCCGAAAACGAAGTTCGAAACTCTTTTTGAAATTAAGTGTTAAAATTTCAACATTTTTGGTGGAATAATTTCAGGCATTTATATCCGTCAAACTAATTTTCAGATTGGAATTGTCAGTGTAATTTTTGTTCAGCAATTTTTGCATTTTTTTCATGATGACATCAATATTTTTTAGAAATTTGTTTCCAAAATCATGGTTCTGTGCAATAAAAGAGAACTTGCAACATAATACCCGAGAAAATCGATCATCTAAGACCGCTGTTCGCCGTTTTGCTGACCACTTTTCCACAAAATTTTCTTTGAAAGGTGCAGTGGCACGATGACACATAAGAAAGCAACGTTTTGAAGAAAATATTGTTTCTGTTTGAAGAATATCCGAATTTATCGATTCGACATCGTTCACAACAGCTTGGTATTTGTTTGTCCACTTTATGGACAATTTTACGCAAAGATTTCAGTTTGAAAGCTTACAAGATGCAGTTCGTACAATCAATGAAACCCAATGACTATCGTTTGCGTTGAAATTTCGGGGAATAGACCCAAAATTAACTGGCATTGGACTCACTGTTTAAACGAAAAATTGTGTTCAGCAATGAGGTTCATTTTTAGGCCAATGTGTACGCCTATAAGCAAAATTGTCAAATTTGGAGCAAAGATAAGATTCCCAAAAATTCAAAATTAGGTGCGGTCAGCATGTTACATTCGAGGCAATGTGCTTAATGACTTTTTCGTTTCCCGATTGAATGGGATGAAGAATGTGGAAGAGATTTGGTTCCAGGAGGACGGCACCGCGTGCCATACAGCAAATAAATCAATTTCGTTATAGACCTGTAAGTTGGCCTTCAAGATCTTGTAATTTGGTACCAGGGGTCAGGGTCACCCAGACTTGGGTTCGGGCCACACTTGAAAGGGATAGGCCCCCTAGGAGGAGAAAGACAAAAGGTTTCAGGTCGGCCTCAACTCATTCTAAGGGAAGAGCCTGTCCTCTCGACGCAGTTTTACTTTGGTATTACTACAACATCATAGATAGCCAATTTAATTAGCTGATGACAAAAATTGATTAGTGCACCGTTGAACTAAAGCTTCCACTCCTGGACTGTGAGGTGCCTAACTAAACCTATAGGTTACGAAGCTCGACCGAAAGTTATGTATGATGTGGTGCCACGGGAAGTCAAGGGACAATGGGAAATGTTTTGAGCTTGGCCTAGGAGTTGGCTCACTTGTGGGAGTATCATTATGGCTTTAGGTTACACTAAAAATTACGCGGAGGATTGACTGAATGAAGCTTGAACATTTCAGGCTTGTTGCAGCGTGCTTCGGCTGGTGTTGAACCATTTGATGGTTATGGAACTGGTCGGCCTGCTTGACATGTTGTACTGTAATAGGGTGCCATAGGGAGCTATTATACAGGCACAGCTTCCTCAGGAAGTTCGTACCATACACACGACTTCAAATCCGCTACTGGTAGTAGAACTTTTACAATTCGAAGGATGCAGTTTTGATATCTCATACCAAGACGTACAGTAGGATTGAGCCTTCACAGCAAGTACCTTCGTAAAACACTGGTGACATCTGTCTAATGTTACATTCTGTCCAATATGTCGGTGTTGTATATCCGTACGATTACAGACTTTTTCTCTACACATGGCGCTGTATAGTTTGTCTTTATAAATGCTCCAATATGCGGCCTTAAAATTGATAAGAGGCAATGCGTATCAGCTTACAAATTTTGATATTTTTGTACAACATCTGTCCCGATAGTTTTATATGTTTTCGTACAAAGACGCATCGATTTTTCTGGACTTTTTAGATATAAAATTAAGATTCATTGTGATGGTAATCATTAGAGTTCAAATCTTTCAAATAAACCTTGCTTCAATATGAACTAGAGACCTCAGTATCTATTAGCTATTCACATTAATTCAACTAATCAACAATTGCAGTTTAAGACACTTTTTTGGATGCGCTTGGAATAATATACTTTCAATTCAATTCCAGATCGATTTGGATATTAAGTTGCAGCGAATAAATTTAGTATTTATGTTATACATGTCTAAAACAAAATACCTACCTTGGTAGGTTCGAAAAAATCCATTTTAAACAAATCAATTCCCTTAAATGAAAAAAATCCATCCATATTAAACTGCAATAAAAAAAAAAACAAAATTATATTCGAATCCTTAATTCCTGACATCAAAATCAGGACATTCTAAAAACACACTGCCTACTAGCATTGGGTAATCTTCTAAAAGAGCGAACCCTTCCTTCCCTCTCTTATCTGCGTCATCAGTCAGTGACAGCGAATTCAATCGATTTTAAAACACGAAACCGTCAGCGGTCACGTTCAATGCGGTACATTCCGTCCCAAACCGATATGGTTGTTTCTGTTCTCCTCTGCAATACCCCCCTTTACTATCACATTCAATTAATTTGCTCAAATCGTTCCAAAATTGAATGTCATGTCCGCCTATCACTTCACGTCCTCATTCATTTTATATGCCTCCCCATAGAGTCCGCTCCGATTCGATGCTCACCACAAAGCATATGTAGTATAGAACGAGAGGATAAAACAATCAGGAAAAGAAGCAAAAAAAAACTCAGGAATCTACGTTCCGCTCAGAGGTCTGGGTTCATTTGAATATGATGGATTGCCTTATGATTTATGCGGCAGAGAAGGACCTACGGAATGAAGACCAAAAAACACCCAACAACGACTGTATAAGCCAGTGTGTCATGTGACATATGGAAATATTCCCAGTTCGCTGGACCTAATGCAGACATACGAAATTCCCGGAATCCAGATGAGGGGACCTAACGAAAAAAGCAAAAATCCTCTATCAGGACACAAACGAATCCCGAAAACAATACTTTGCGTCTGCTGTTGGCATCCTGGCGATATATGATGTGAAATATTCAAATATTTTGACGAGCGACACCATAACCCTTTATACGAATACTATCCACCAACCCAAGGTATTCGTATATCTAACCGGATCAAAAAGCTGAACAGGAGAAGCTGGACCCAAATCAGCCCTTTGGCCTTAATGCACGTAGCGAAAGAGAGTGAAAATCTGGTTCTTTCAATTAAACTCCAACACACTCTAGTATCATTTTGTAGGCGAGAGAACCGTCATCGCAGTATGATGTTCGGCTTCCGTCTCCATATGCAGAGTAGACATCCGTGTTCCTGTTCCGTCTCCAGGACAAATTTAATCAATTTCGAAAATGTTATATGTACTTATTCATACATATATACGTACAGTACGGGTATATGTCAAACTAAGAACGACAACGAGAGTAGTACAAAATTGGTAGTCGTAGTTATATGTATGTTTGTAGGATAATCCATTTTCGAAGTCCTGTTGTGGCACAACTTACAGGATATCCGTCGTCGGTTGTCCCGCTGGTCCACCACCACCATAAGTATGGGAAATCGAATAGAAATGCAAATACTCGTAAATAGGAGATATTCGTTTACCACTGTGTTTGTGACTGATAGTACAAATACGAGTACGAGTACAAGTACGAGTACATACAAGGTACGAGTGATGTGTCAGGACACTTCTGGGTCAAATGGACTTTACTCAAAAGTGGTGAGTATCCTCTTACAAATTACCGCCTGGGCATTAACAATATCCGACTTCTCTTTGTGTCTATATGTATGTAGAAAACCATGTCAACTGGAAATGGGATAGCAAATGCAGATAAGCTTTCTAAGTTGACAATTCGGTTGGTTGTCAGGATGAAGTTAATTTGAAAAGGACATTTAAGGAAATAGTTTTGTCGGATTTGAATCTCTGAAGAGGGGAATTAAATCTTGTCTCAAGTATTTCGCTTAATTTTACTTTCGATGACCCAGTTCTATGACAAAAAAAAAATCAATGGCAAGTCCTTGTGGATGTTAGATGATGAGTTTCCTCTTCTACCTCTGTCCAATACCAAAGTCAAACATGGTTTCATGAATGTGAGTTGTTTCCAGTCAATGTCTGGTCATTACGGAGAAACTACTTCTATAAGAGTATTCCGATATCGAAGGGAGTAAGTGGATTATTGGTTACCTGAGGAGTATATCTAAACGTCTAGCTTCAATAAGAGAAGTTTCGAAGTAGATAAGGATTTGTAGAAATCATGTGATATAGTATAGTGTCAGAACTTTTGAAATATCCTGGGGATATCAGATTTGTGATTTGATAGTACGATGCGACGGTACACGTGGAATAAATTATCAGCTTTTCTTATAAGAAGCTTAATAGGTACACAAGTACTACATATACATATTTCGTACCTTTCGTAGCTTTTCCTTTAATTCGAATTAAGTGTGCAGTGTGTTTTGTTGTTGAATAAGTTTCACTATCCTTATTTCCTGTCATTGTAACTTACATTCTCAAAGAAACTAAAGTCATTTCTCGAAGCGTTTCCCCAGTTACAAGTTCCACAAAATGTGATCTCGGTTCTAATCTATGCCGTACTTCATAATTCATACCATGAACTCTGTCATTCCAAATATGTGATGTATTCGCTATTACTTTTAATCTAGGCAAAGGATACTCCAGCGTCATCCATGACGCCCCAGCTGTTAGCTCCACAAGCAGCGCAAGGTCAACTTGCCTGTTGAGCACTTCAAGGCTTTTCGATTATGCTATACCTGACAAAACTATTGCGTGCATTTTTAAATCTGTCAGAGCAGATGAAAAACAGTAATTTTCGCTGTGCTTCTACAGACATATTGTACCTTCTTTCCAAGGTTTATGGTACAATAACAAATCATGACCTCATGAAATATGTATCTCAGCACACAAAAGCTTCCCCTTGATTGTAAATTCGGTCTTCGTAGATGGTTTTGATAGAACTTTGAACTTCATCAATCTACATCTAGGGCAAGGCAGCTACATTTGATGTTGCGAAGGGAAATAGATTGAGTTTGCGATGAAGTCCTTTTGTTGAAACGTTCAATTCAAGCTCTGTTTGCATGGTTACAAGTCCGATATCCCCAATATAAATGCTGATATCCAAAGGCGTTCTCTGTGTTTTTTTTAAATTTTATTTAATGATCTTTTGTCTGCCTTTGGCAGCACATTAGAAAGGCGGTTGATATAGCCATCAGCGTGGCAGTTGCATGGTCTAGCCTGATGCCCAATGTTGGTGTCCCGCTAGAAGAAAAAATAAGTTACAAGTGTCAATTGAGTGCTCCATATAAAGAAGCTGCCCGCTGTGAACTTCCAGGGCAAGATGACAGCTGACGAGTTCAGTCAGAAGGTGAAAATTGTAAGTCACACATTAGATAGATACCAACGAGGGCACTGTAAGTGTATTACTTCAGAGCATCGGCGCTTAAGAAGAGCTTTAAGAGCTAACAATAATGGGTCGTTGTTTCTTGTCTGGGTGTTCCTTCTTCTTTAGGGAATAGAAAACAATGGTCAGCTGCTTCCGCTGCCTTAGTTTTGGTCACAGTGGGAAAAATATGTTAAAATCCGCTGCAGAAATAAAGGCCACTATTCGAACCACGGTAAAATTAGGTGTAAAACTAAACTGAAATGCCGAAACTATGGCAGGGGTGGAAGCCTGGCCAATCCTTCCTTGTTATGTGCAGTCTTAGTGAAGGTGAACTCCATCAATTGGGTGTGAACCATTCAAGTTGCAAGTGAATTTGGCGTATGGATTGGACTAAAAGGCGCTTTTGGCAAGATATACTTTGCCAGCGTCAACTGAAAGTACTGAAAGTAAATTGACCCTTACTTCCGGTACATGGTTCGTTCGCTCGTCGACAGGAACCCTAAACATCCTTGGAGTTGACGCTAGCAAGTTATGCAGGCACTCGGCTTAGTATCGAAGCCCACCAAATGGTGAGGCGTGTATGGGCTATGTCACATGATTTCCAATTTCTTAACCGCCGAGCGTGATTGTTTTCTTTCGATGCGGCTGGTGGAGCATGTCGGATTTGTGAACGAATTCGCAGTTAGGGCATTTTTTATTCAATTGGAAATTTCTGAGAGCATAAGTGGACCCAAGTTAGAGTCACTTACGAAGAGGTTATTAGGGCGGATGGATATGAAGAGAGATCGCGTGCTGATTCTGGTGCGTATTATGCCGATGTACTTGCAGACGTAACCTTGGTACCTATTCAAGTATATGGTAACGAGTAACTAATGTGTACTCGTTGAGAGGAGCCTTTAAATCAATCAAAAATGAGTGAAGCAGTGGAAGGGCAGTTTGAACGTGAACCGACGCAAAGTCCGGAAGCTGGGGAGGAAATTCTGAGGGCACAGGTTGCCAACGCTGAAAACTTGACCCAGAGACCTGGTGAAGTGGAACAACGTATTTAACTTCACCTGTGGGGAAGGTATCCTGGGCTAAATAGAATGATCAAAATAATGGCGAAACGGTGAAAACCATTTGGAAGTTGTTCCAGAATATCTAAACTGTTTATACAGCAGATGAATCGGGAAGAAGTATTTTCAATCGGGTTGGAAGAGGGTAAAGTTGGTCGATTTCCAGGAATCTCCTGACAAGATAAGATCCAATCCTGAATCTTATCGGGGCATAACCCTGCTTCTAGTAGTTGGAGAAGCGCTTGAAAGGTTTATAGTGAGAAAGACTTCTGGAGAATATGACTGAACCAATGTCTTCTTATTAATTCCTGTTCAAGGAAAGCAAGTCCATCGAGGATGATTGCTCTTATGTGCTAATATTTTAGGCATCATTATTGATTTGGAAGGTTTTGAATTTATGTTTGAGTGTGAATGTGTGAGTGTGACTGTGGAGCGTTAATACCCTCAGGGTTTCGTTTGTGGTCCATTCATTTGGAACCTCATGATAGGACCACCTGGTGTTGCTAGAGCAGATATGCGCAATCTCCAAGTGCTGCGGATATGTGAACGACCAGGCTGTTCATTCTAAAGGACGAATAGTGTTCTCCAAATTGTTGTGGACTGGTGTGTCATGGGAAAAGACCGTTGTGTTGATAATTTAGTGTAAAACGATAGCAAGACGAACTCCCGCGCACCACTCGAGTGAGGGTAGGCTTAGATACAATGATGTGACACAAGTCAAATATCACAAAGGCTTACAGTAGAGTAGGAAAAGGATGAGAAGGTCGTCGGTAGGTCGACAAATCCACATGGACTCTCGCCGAGAACAGACGAGAACACGCTCTTCTCTTGCGTAAGGCCGCATCATCAGAGATTACACTTACTAAATCAGCTGGTGCTAGTAATCATCGTTCGCGCTACATCAAGTGGCAAGGACGTATGATGGACCATAGGCATCTACTGTCATTCGGTTATAAAGGAAAAGAACAGAGAGGAGGAGGTGGTGGGCATAGGAAATCAAGATATCTTATGGAGTACCTTCAGTGGGTATCTTTTTGACTAAAAGTTAAGTTTGTTCGTTACTGTCGTGGAATACTAGGAACCGAAATCGTGCTTCAACCCTGATGTAAGACGGTGTAATTATACACACTCCATCAGTACCGGAAAGAGCATTTTCGGCACTTGTTTGCATAACCCTTGGTCAGGTTATGAGAGAATGTACATACATATGATGCAGAAGCGTGGATTTATCCATCGAATTTATTTATGGTATATGGAACCTGATGATGGAACTACTTTTGCGACAGCTAACTGAGGACTTTAGAAAAATTTACCATAATAATGGCATAGCAGATAGGCTTCATGCATCGCTTGGAAATGAAGAGGCACTTCTAAGCTGAATAGGTCAGACGAAACGCAATCTATGACCTAATCCTTGAGTTTCGTTTGATCCCTCCAAATGAAACATTCATGATACAAGGGAATTGGTGACTATTATGCATTATGACAGTCTTAAGTGTGATACTTTTGGTTCATTACTTTTGGTTCGTGACGGTCAATCGATACTGGGTGTAAGATCCCAACTGTAAAAGTTATGACAAACAGTAAGCTTATTTATGGGCTATACTCTGGTAGCACAAGTCTGGAATGTCGGTCTCAACTAAACCCTCTTTAAATAACTTCGAACCTCAACTAAAGGCCATCAACATTATTTCGCACTCAAATAAAGGGCGCTCATCAGCGGTTTAGTTTGATTTTTTTTGCAAGAGCACAATGCAACCTCCACTGCGGACTTCGAAATAAAATTCTTGTGGCATCTGGCAACCCATCAAAAATATTTCACTCATAACTATGCCATAGGTTACCAAAATGCACCAACTTTCTTCTCGTTAGTGCATTTTTTATCGGTTTTTAAAATTATTCGTATCAACAACGTCTTCATTCGTTCTTAAAGCGCTTAAATCTATGTGAAGGCTCTGAACTGTAATATAATCTAATTCTCGGAAGTTGCTCAAATACTTGGCAAAACGTAGACTTAATCGGAAAATTATGACTCCAGGGAGTGAGGGACTGTACTCGTATAACAAGCAACAGCTTCGAGAAAACCTTACTAACCTTTTGATTCCATTCCAACCCCCATTATTCACCAAAGACCACCAAAGTCCTGGTCTCTTTCTCTCTCTGTGCTAGCAAGTTAAGTTCCTCAAATTCTAATGAATTACCCAACCAATCAGCCGAGCACAAACTAAATTCCTTTACTGTTACTCGAAACGGTGCGATAAACGTTAATTAAACGTCATGAGAATATGATGTGCTACGTTACTCCTGACCCAGAGAGCTCCTGAATCACAGAACCAGAGCACCAGAACCTAATATATGTATACGAGTATAGTTGGAGAAGTAGAAGTTGCAGGGGTTGGAGTAAAAGAAGCAGGAAGGATGAAGCCCACACATCCTGTGTAGCACCCCAAAGTGAAACAATAACAATAACATTGCATTGCAATTTTATAGCCCATTTGACACTCGGTCCAATAATAATAAAATTAAATTGCCAATAATTAAGACGGCAAGGACTCTATACTCTCACTCTCTCTCTCTCTCTGTTTGAGTGGCGCAATGCCACAGGATATACACAAAGCTTCACTATTCTACAATGTACGAGTATAGTAGGTACATACTTATATTTATTTGTAGTAGAGAAATGTTGCAATGGAATTCAGGGATTGACTTTGGTATGCGGCTGATCCTGTTTTGTGCCCTAATTAGCCAGCTGTTATGAGAAGCGGGACCAAGGATCTGGTATGAGGCTGAAATGAGGCGATGAGGAAACATATTTATTGTAACGAGTTGAGGCGTCGTCGTCGTAATCAGCAGTGGGCCTTAAATAGAAATTACTTCAAGGGCCGACAATGCTGCCATCGTACCGTCAGTAGCATCGACACAGTGAAGGATGTAGCTGAAAGTAGGTACATACATACAAATACGAGTATAAGTAGACTGTAGCTGTAACTTTAGTTCGGGCAAGAGCTAAGGGTGGAGTAAATTAGCGTAGTGACTTTTATGTTGGGCCACTTTGACACAGCCGCCGACATTTGGTAGCTGAATTTGAAGCAGAAATAGGCATTACGAGTTTGGAGTAGGAGTTGAAGCTAGAGCAACAGCAACCAATTCGTCGGTTGGAAATGTTAATTACAGTACACAGGACGTTGTTAATTGAAGTTTCTTTTAATTAGGAGTCGGATGATGAGGTGTGTAGATGGGGTGGATGTAGATAGATTTTTTTTTCTCTTACGTAGGATGTCTTCTTATCCTTTGAAAAGGTCTTAGGATGTTTTTTTTTGTTGTGGGTGGGGGTACAGGGGTGGAGGAGATTAACGGGCAAAGCTGCAGTTAATGGAGCAGTAAATGGCTGAAAGGAAACTTTAAGAAAAGGATTTTTTTTTTCAAGTCATGTCAAACGGGGTCGTTAGAATGTGAATGACTGGGAATCTTCAAAGAGCTAAAGAAAAATTTCAACATCTGTTGACTTTGGGAATTTTGAGAAAACCTTTTTTCGTCCTTGGAGAGAAAATAAGACTTTGTTTAGGAAAATAACTTTTAAGGAAAATTAGGCTCTTTCTATTCATATTTCTAATATAACGTAAGGTAAGTTAAGTAACTTTTTTTAGTTCCATTCATCAGTCTCTAAGGGTCTCTGTTTGTTCAAAGTATTCCATCAGGTTCTTTAACTATCTTTGTTATTGGAATAAGACCTCTCGGGTTTCTCAAAAGCGCGGTTTTCACGGGTCCTTCCGAGAAGTAGATATAATTGCTTTCTCTATTGTTCATTGGCACTGTGTCAGCTTGGCTGCACCACTCTTAAATAAACCAGAATAATCGAGTGGAACTCAGTACACCAATTTCAGTATTTCTGATGGATCTTTTGCACCGGAGTCAGTAGTCTGCAGTCTTTGATTTAGGTTGGATAGGGGGATACACTAAGGGTAAAGGTTCGGGCTGTTTTTTTTTTCTATTGCAAATTTTCAAAGTTGTTATACTATCTGAGATATCTCTGTACAACAAGGTAGTGGTCCGAGTCTATGCTAACCGTTTAGACTATCCGCACATCTATGCGTATCATTCTTCCATCGATGCTGAACTGATCAATTTGGTTGACAATTTTATATAGGAAATCATTTATTTATATTGAGCTGCGAAAACTTTTTTCTGATTGCAGTGACACTCCACTCCGAGGCAGGAGTGTAAATGCCACATCTAGGTTCTAATCCCTGGAGGCCTGGTTGAAAACGCGACTCTTACATGTATAACAAAAACTGTGACTAGCCTAGAAATCATCAAAAAGTACCCAGAGCTAATAGAAATAGCGTGATTGAGAAAAGATATACCAAAAATTCCAAAAAAATGCCGCATCTCAGCAGCATAAGCAGGGTGTTTTCGAGTATAATGTGGGCTATCAGCCACCACAAACAGTCGTTGTATAATGAGTGCATTAGACTTCATTTACTGCACAATAGGAAAGGGGTTCTAAACACAGGTCAAACCTTACAAAAGCAAACGATCGGAAGAAAAGTTTAAGAAACTGTCTGAGAGCTTACAACGCAGCTTCTAAAAACAGCAAATGAAGAGTTTTAAAAATATTAAAGGACCGAATCAGCATTGTTAAATGAATATTGTTTTGAAATTGATAGAACAGCAAACAACCGATCTTCAATTGATGAGTACACAGCCCGTCCTACTAAAGGAGATAGGTAAAGGTTTTAAAAACCCAAAATACATAAAAGCTTCCGACATTGATGGTTTTTCTGTAAAGCTATAGTATGATACATACACCAAAGAATATGAATGGATGAATATACCATATGTCTGATGGGAAAGAACTCGTAAGGCCTATTTACCTAAAACCGAGACCATGTGTCTTGCATCAATTCCAAATGCAAGTCTCTGTTAAATACTAGGTGGGGTGAAAAGTAACTTTCTTGGCCGCCAGAACGCGCTGCTACTACAAAAAAGGTTATGGTGCCTTGAAGTCCATTCATATTTAGGCTGACATGTCAAATTTCAGTGCGATACTGTCTTCAGTTTTGTTTTGACAGCTGATTGTTGTTGACGTGTTTGGCATCATGCTGAGTATGGACAAAAACATTATTTTTTGAGAGACAAAACAGAGAAGGAAACAAAAGAAAAGTTGGATAAATATTATGGGGCTAATGCTCCGTCAGATTACATCGTCAAATATTGGTTTCGAGAGTTTCGTGGTGGCCGCAGCTCCACTACCGATCAAGTCCACAGCGGCAGGCCCTCCGATGCGGTTACAGAGGACAATGTCAAAAAAATACATGAAATGGTGTTCGCTGACCGGAAAGTGAAGGTGCATGAGCTAGCAGATACGACAAAGATTAGTACTGAGCGCACACGCCATATTTTGGGCAATATTCTGCATATTTTCATATGTATCATAGTTATCCTGGCGCTGGGTGCCGCGCACGCTCACTCCTGACCAAAAACACGAACGCGAGAGCACTTCGAAGGAGTGTTTGGACTTGCTGATTCGGAATCGGGCGGACTTTTGGCGTCGATTGGTAACTGTTGATGAAACCTGGATCCACTATTACGCACCAGAGAACAGAATGAGTGCCCGGCAATGGACTGAAGCCGGCACGAGTGCTCCTAAGCGGCAGAGGTAGGCTCAATGGGTCAGAATGGTTATGGCGTCGGTTTTCTGGGATTGTCATGGCATACTCTTCGTGGATTACCTCGAAAAAGGAAAAGCCATAAACAGCAAATATTACTGTGCATTATTGGAGCGATTGAAGGCCGAAATCGTTGCAAAACGGCCTCACATGAAGCGAAAAAAAAGTTGTTTTTGCAAGACAATGCGCCGGCGCATAAGAGCATCGCAACCACGGCTAAAATCAATGCCTTACTGCTCCAATTGCTGTCGCATCCACCGTATTCACCCGATTTGGCTCCCTCGGACTATTATCTCTTTCCAAGCCTCAAAAGATGGCTCATCAATAAAAAATTCAGCTCACGCGAGGAAATCATCGACGCCACGGAGGAGTATTTTGCAGACCTTCCGGAAAATTACTTGTCGGATGACAAGAAGTTGGAAAATCGCTGGAATAATAATAAGTGTATCAACCTTGAAAATATTGAATAAAATACAAAAACATTTTACTTTTCACCCCACCTAGTATTGCTGATACTATTCTCTTTAATGTGTTCTTGGAAAGGTTAAGCCACTTCAGCAACACACTCATTAATTCAAAATGTAGTAACTTCTTCCCAAGTGCCAAGTTACTATGCTATGCAATCTTTCAGTGCGTAGGCTTCTTTTAATATGGAAGGCTACCTTTCACAATTTTGTTCAGTTCCTGCGATACGCAGACAACTTCTGCACTAACGCTCGGTCCATCGTAGTCATTTCGAATGCTTTTTCGGCATTTGAAGAAAAATTGAGAAGAAAAATATTGTTCGTGAGGTGCAACGTTTAAAAAAAAAGAAAAAAAGTCCAAAATGTTGTGTTAAAGTTCAACAAGATGAAAAAAGAACATAGTCCACAAAAGACACAATAGTTTTACGATCCCCAGGATAAGTGTTAGGAAATGTTGAGGGAATTGAAGTGCCTTGTCGTGATTACCACATCCAAATATCGTGTTTTTTGACGAGAAAAAAACGAGAATTCGAATGGCATCCAGATCAACATCAAGCTTAAAGCAGCAGAGTGTCACGAAAGAGTGCTGGAAGGAGCATTTTAGCTATGGGCATAGGTATAAACTTTTCTGATCGGCACCATTTACGTTCAAGTACAACTGCTCACACCATCTCCTGGCCAAGACCTCCCAACGTTTTACAATCTTTCAGCCTCGGTGGAACCAAATTTTTTTCCGTTCAAAGTGTTCTGACGGGACTGAAACAAATGCAAACCTGAGGGAACAAGGTCTGGAGAATACGGGGGGTGCTGAAGGATTTCCCATTTTGACTAGTTCAGTTTTTCGAGGGTTTTGTCGGGCAACATGTGACCTGGAGCTATCATAATGGAAGATGATGAGTTTTCGATAAGCTAAAACCTGACGATTTTCCTGAACTTTCTCATTCATCTTTGAGAGTTTCTCACAGTACTCATTCGCTGTAATTACTTCGCCAGGGACGAAAAGTTCAAATCTGGAATCTCACCAAACAGATATCAGTTCCTTCATTAGATGCACATCAGCTTATGCTACGAATTCTGGACCTTCACCTGCTTATTTCGCTCTCCTTTTTCGTTACACGTTGTAGTACAGAATCCACTTATCGTCACCTGTTCTCGATCTAAAGTACGTTCGTTTTCATGGCGTCTAAGTAGAGTGCAGTTGATTTTTCTCGGTTAAGCAATGCGGCACCCACATGTCGAACTCGGAAATGAATCTAAGTTCCTTTAAATGGTGAGCTCTCTGCCACGTATGAAGTTCGGACAAAAACTTTTGCAATCATTCAACATATATATCTCAAGTAATACAATGGTTTCAGCTTGAAATGCGTGGTAGAAAAGAGCCCAGACATTTTCTCACCTCTTTCGTTTGCGAGATTGAAACACCTAAAATTGGCACACGTTTTTATTAATAAGTTGTTAACTGTGGCTGTTAATCCTTGGTTTTCACTTCCAGCGATAGAATAAAGTATGCTGAGATGGTAGTGATAAGGGATCATGATCAGGGTAGAGATGTATTGACAATAGGATTAAATAGTTGTTCTCTTCCATTATTTCTTGTTGCTGACTTTGGTCACTACTGGTTCCGCTGAATACAAATGTTGCCTTTCAGTTGGAGTATACATACCACCTACATATTCCTTTTGCTGCTCAGAAGATCTACATTGCTTTCTGTCTGACAAGATTCAATTGTTGCTGGAAGAAGATTTTTTAAAATTTGTGCCCTAAAAACTTATTATCTGTTCATCCTGCATTTCTTCTTGTTATATTTATGAAGTAGAAGAAATGGACATCATGTTTTGTGAATCCATAACCTTGGGGATAGTAAGGTGAACTTGTAGAATAAAATGTATTCCTCATCGGTTGTAATATTTATTTTATCGAAGAAAATTATTTCAAAAATTCGAGGAATTCTGAAGTCAGTCCAAGTCAAATATGAATTGTTGGTATAAAGTATAGCCTTTGATAACTATCTTCGTCTTGTCAAAATTTTTGCTTTAAATTGACAGAATTCTTATGATTTGTAAGCCTGGAGGTTTGCCGCTTCGAAAGATTAAATTTAATCCTTTGATATCGTGGTGAAGAACATTGGATCGGTTACTGAAATATGAGACCAAATAGCTAATGAAAATTACATTGTTTTCCCTGTGGTATTGGTTGAAATGCTACCTTTGAATTTGCTGTACATTGTTTCCTTTACCAAGAGCGAGTACAATTACTCTAAACACTTGTGGAATTGAAGGGCCTTCTTGCTTCTCAGTGGAGCCGTGCGGCTATCTTTCAGAATCTGTCCGAGAAATTTCTGGATTCCGAAGTCTTCTTAAGCTAAATGACTTTTAGTGAGCTTTTGACTACATAGTGTGCTTATCCATTAACATCTTTACGTTCGTTTGTATTACGGTTCAAAAGACCTATGAAATTTCAAATGGAAATCCTTGGACCATCGTTTATGGAGAAGATCTATAAAGATGGGCTATGCAGAGCAATGTCTAGTTCTGACATCTCTGAAAACCTCGTCCGTCTGTGCAGGATGACGATGAAGAATTCACGTCGCTCTTTTAAGATCACAGAGACCTTTGAAGTCAATAATTTGTTTTCTTATTCTTTTATTATAGGCACATTACCTGTTTTCGTCACGCGACGTTACTTAAAATATAGATATTTACATATTGTATAATATTTACAACAAAATTTCACATTATTTCTGTTGACGTTGATGCCCAGTACTCCTTTCATCGTTTCGGTGGCCTTCGCGGTGCACATTTTCCGTTAGGTTTCAAATCTCTTGCAATCTTGGTGAATCGGTCGTTAGATGCTCTTGTTATGTAGTCATTCCAAACCTGCCTTCTTGTTCTTGTTCACGTATGACTTTATATCCCTTTGTAGCATATGTTTGGTATGGCACTATAGATTCCAGTAGGGTTTACCGCTGTTTGGTAGATGCGAGTTTTGCCTTCCGTACTCAGGTACTTATTTCTCCATATGAGTACATCTTTGTCTAACTTCTTTGGTTATATTGCGATCGCTGGATATCTCAACTCCAAGATACTTGAACTTCATTAGTTGTTCAATCATGGTTCGAACTATTCGCAGCTTACACACTTTCTGGTTTTTCTTTCAAAACCTCCGTATTAAGTTAGTTCGAAGTTTTGCAGTAGGTACGCACCCAAGAGGAGCAATCTTTTAAAAATCCGTCCAGTTACTCGCATACGCCGATGATATTGACATAATTGGAAGAAAACACTGCCATGAACAGTGGCGCTTTCACAAGTCTTAGACAAGAAGAGTGAAGGTCCAATGACTGAAATAAGTTTGTCAACAAAGCAACCGACCGAAAGGTCCACGACTCAGGTGGCACATGCAAGGATAGAGGATCTTAGCCAACGAAAGATAAAGACGCTTGCTAGCTGAGACTAAACTCCAACCCGGACTGTAGCGCTACCTAAAGTAAGTAAGGAAAATCTCAAAACACAGTCCTTTTATGTACTGGCAGAACAAAGGGAAATGAAGGCTTCTACACCACTTGTTAGCTTCGAAAAAAATTTATTGTGGTCAAGTCGACTGCGTTGGAAGCGTGAGCCTATTTAAAACTTGAATTATCTGTAACATCATCAGACCTTAAGGCCACTGATGGTTGCGATGATTTATCCGGTTACAAGCTGCCGCTCATAAGTTTTGTTGGGTGGCAAGACCACCGATAGTCCATACTAGGTCTTAAAACATGGTACCGTGGGAGTAAGGAGCCCCTCGGTCAGTCTGGGCCTAGCTTGTTGAGGTAGGCCCACTTGTGGGACGGTGACCCTGCTGGTCACACCCGATGTAGAGTTGCAACAAGTACTGGGTGCTGAGATCCTAAGATCAGTTAGTGGTTTTAGGTAGGCTCCGACTCATACCGAAGTTGAAGCTGTGCCCTCAATACCATGCAATTGTGTTGCTTATGCTTGAAAAGAACTTTGTCCCTGGTACTTGAAATCTTAAACGACACTGCCAAAAGTCTTTATTCATAACAAAATCTTTTAAAAGTCTCTAAATCTACTTTTAGGAAGACAAATATACATCCTGACTATACCTAAATACTTGGCTCTAATTGAATATAGCAATGGCATTGTATACACTTCTCAACAAGCAATTCTCAATAACAAGATCTCATTTTTCTACCTCAAAACTATACTATTGAGACATTTGAAATAGTCTTCCCCTGGTCAGATTCGATTTGTAAAGGCCTACATGGATTTTCCTCTAAAACCAGACTTTCTTTAACAACTCAAATGAAGCTCTCAAAGAAGATTATAAATTTTCCCTCTGCATCTCTTAATTTTAAGACCCTTCCAATCAAATCGAGTAAATACGTACAAAGCTGCAACTGACCTCAAGCTCTCTATTTACAAGGACGCATCGCATGTTGTGTTACAAATTCTATCAGACAAATTGCCTAAATGCCCGTAAACGATTCGAATCTTGTCTTTGCCAAGGATCCTGTATTCAATTTATCGTCGTGTCCCAGAACGTAAAGCATCCCTTTGATGATGCATTTACTTGTATTTACCAGAAAAGGCGTAAGGACGCACCCAAGAGTGTAATATGTTCATTTGTTTGTAAAATTATTCACCTCATTTAATACTTGTTCGCAAAGGACAAACTCAATTGAAACCACTACCATACACATGATATCCTTTTCCCCATTTCTTCACAATGTCTTTCTATGTTTCCACCCCACAAAAGGTCTTTGTATGACCAAGAACAAAAAAGAAAAGACACAAAAAAAAACAAACAAACAAACAAACCATAGAACATTGAACAAGGACAAGAGAGATAAAAAATGCCCATTCCACCCAGAGAGCAAACCCACCTCTAAATGCTAAACATCCTTACAGAAGACCAGAACGAAGTCACATTAAATAGAATCGAAATCGATTCAAAGGAATACTTAAAGGTACACATATGACGAGGATACTTACAGACAAACAATGTCGAACAGATGACAATATGTCGAAAGACGTACAAAAAGACGTGCAAGACAAACCTCTGGTGGAATCTATGGCATCAGGAAAAAGTAATACCTATATGTACGAGTATGTACCTTCAACGGTACGAACTTCTTAGAATGCCCTTGTCTCTTTCGAGGAAATTTTCAAAAACTTCTGTCAATATTTAACTTTCAATTGTAAGTGGACACGGGCAGGATGGACACTTAAACTTCAACTTTTACATGCCTTAACCCAAAAAACTATTTCACAAGAACATGCAAGCATTCGATAAAATATGAAAGAAAGGATTTCTGGAGGGCTTTCTACGAGGTCCGACATAGTCGTCCTTTTATGAGCTGCTTAAATGCTCTCAACTGCTACAGTGCATCCTTTACAAATTTGGTTGGTATGGCATCCTTGCATATACTATAAAATACTATGTAATTCTCGTCACTAAGGAAATTTGTCAGCATAACTTCAATTTTCCTTTAAGCGTGTAACATGTGTATATGGACATGTGTAAGTATGTTTGTAAAGCGGTTTTCTTGCATATGACAAAATTTTTCGTCGACATGTCCACACTAGATTGTTAGCTGAAAAAGAAGATGTCCTTTAGGGAAGTGAAGAATGAAGGGAGAACTTTTCGGTCTCAAACTTCCAACCATTAGAAATGGAATGTCATAGTCAGCAGTTTAATATTATTTTTCCTCTCTTTGCAATCGAATCGAGTGCTTTACTCAAACCACATTCCATCCAATGCGCGAGGGTTTCCCCTCGGGAGACTGCAAAAAGAAACGAATTCCCCTGGACGATTGTGACTGGGACTAAGTTCAAATATTTGAGTGACTTGACATTTCATATGCACACATATATTGGTACATATGCATATAGAGCATGAGTGGCATCCGACACCAAGGACAAGGAGAAGAAAATCAAATTTTCTTCACTTCAACTTGGCGACGACAACGTCGACGATGACAGCGCTGTAAGGAGGTGGGTGTAGTAGTAGTTAAGTAACACCCAGCGACACCAAGAATCCTTTTCGCCTGTCAGTCTGTGTATATTCCATCAGAGGGATTACGAATGTTTTGGAGTGTTTAGAATAACGACAAGCAGCAATATCAGCGGAAAGAGCAGAAAACGTGTCGTAATAGCCGTTAGCGCGAGGAAGCATTTTCGTAAATATTTACGCCGAGGTTTGAGAAGGAAACGGAACCACCCTCTTTTTACCATGTCGTTTGACAAGAAGTGCAAACTCACTTAGTGCGTCGGCTAAGTCTAAGACTGAAACTCGAACTGGGAGTTGGAAGATGTGTTTGTTTGCCTGTTCCTGACGGCGCAAACGGAATTTGCATTTCGAAAATTGAGAAGAGTACGAGTATGTACGTCGACGTTCTCTGGTTTATATTATAAATAGCAACAACCACCCAGTTTGGGGTGATGTCGCATTCTGTGCAATATAACGAGAGTATTTTAAGTAGGTGCAGGATCTGGGAGAAGGGTGACAGAAAAAAACTGACGACGTGCACTTCAGTTTTAATTTCAATTAGCTCGTGCGAGGAGAATAGTGTCACAGGATGCTAAAGGGAGAGCAACGCTAATTTAACTTTTCAATAAATTGAAATATATCTTCTCTATAGAAACGTATAACAAGTGTCTCGTGTTATCGAACGCCCGAAGGCTATTTGTGATAAAATGAGTTGATATGTATTGTACTCGTACAGAGAATTGTGTTCTTGCATTCCTCCATAAACGATGTACATAAAAAGATGTACAGGCTATTTCTTCGGCGAAAATCTGGTTGCATTTTGAGGACAAAGTGACACCGTGACAAACCTTTACAGAAACTTTCATGTAGGCGATCTTAATTGTTATATTTGATTTTTAAGGGGGTCTAATTGACACCTCCGTCCTGAGAGTATCTATAATGGAACTTGCCCCGCAGATTGATGACTGTGCCGCCGGAGTAACTGTCTGGCTAGGAGACAGCACAACAAGCCTCGGATACGGACGCGCCTGCTGTTGCCAGCCCTGCAAATGAAGCAACGAGCTTCGGATCTGCGCGTACAATTTTAGGCCCCATAATAAGCCGAACAAATAGCGGAGATCCTGGACTGCTGCAAAGCAGATATCATCACCTTCCAAGCAATGCGATACGATGGGTCGGACAAAAAAAAGATGCGAAATTGCAGCGAAAGCAGCACATATCTGAATGCGGATTTGTTGTTGAAGGCAGCTTTAGGCAAGGAGTCTTGAGTTTTCAGCATATTTACGAGCCCATTATAACGTATCAAGCCTAAATTTGCCAACACTAGCTTTATATGCGCGCACTTTCCCGCAGAGGAGAAAGATGATGACACTTAAGATATCTTGTACGAGCTCCTGAACAGGACCTATGGGCAGTGAAATGAATGGAACCTCAGTATTGCTCCTCAAAAAACAGAGACCCTTTGAACTGCGCCAACTTCAACAGCATGAGTATTCGTAACATCGTATACAAGATCCGATTTGCCGGTTTTTATTACCGCTTGAAGCGGTTTATCAACAACCTGATCAGTGTGGCTTCACGCCAGGAAAGTACACCATCGACCAAATGTTCACACTACGGGAGATCTTGGAGAAAATCCGTGATCTTCAGATCGATACATACCACCTTTTCAAGGCCGCGTATGGCAGCATCTATATACGGAACAATGTCTAGTAGAGTCTTGTATACCTACCAAACTCGCCCATCTGAGCAGAATGACGCTGGAGAATGCACGCTGCTCTACCAAGTTCAATAAAGATCTTAACGAGACTTTTGATGTCAAAAAAGGATTTAGACAAGGCGATCCAATGTCATGCGATATCCTTAATATCGTTTTTGGAAGATAAGTGTAAAACTCACGCGCAAACACAAGAGGGACAATATTTAAAAAGTCGCCGGAAAAAAGCCAATCGCGGTTTCGCGAGTAATGAGGCGGAAGCGGCACAAATGGGTCTAGTGGTCAACGATATATGTCAACTAGAAAGGACACTCAACACAGTCGCCTTTTCGGATAGAATTTTACCTTTGACAGATATAACTTTGAGGTTGTTAAGGACTTTGTTTGCCTAGACTCTGAAGACATGCCAGACAATAAGGTTTGAACGTAAGCATGCAAATGCTAATGATATAGAGGAACATTTTTTGCAGATTGCTAAACGGCGATCAACATTCCACTGTCACTTGGACGATTATGGGCAACAATTCCACCCAACCAACATTAACAAAGTGAAGATAGCCATAATCAAACTTAACTCGAACAAAACCGACGACATCGCTGCCGAGTTGTTAAAGGCCTAAGATAAGCTTGTGAAGGGCATGCACCAAGATAACTTCAAACTCGTATGGTCGAGAGTAATATTATTACCAAAACTTTCCACATTTCAAAGTTACTACGTCCAGGCCATCCATTGCTAAGTGAAACTTGAATGCCAATACTGAGCTGCATGCAACTACTTGTCTATGCAAATGCCAAAGACATTTTTAGCAAAGTCTCCCGAGCAGAAACAGTGAAGATGAATTTGGTAATAAAGATGGGATAAACAATATCTCTTCAAAAAGGAATATCGACGACTCGCATAAATCTACATAGGCTAGCAGTTAATATAAACAACGACGGAACCTTAGAAATCATTCGTAAAGTTATTGTGCTAGTCTCTGTTCTTATTTTTGGTGGGGTTTCGGAAGGCAATTTATGCGAAGAGCTCGAAATAGCAGACAAATAATCCCTGTCCTCCTCTTTGGCGCAGGACCATTTATTTGTTCGTAGAAGAATGATGATGCACTTGGTAGCTTCGAAAAAAATTTCAAAAGAAAATAGACAGTACGTCCTTGTCTGCATCGACGAATTTTGGAATGAAAATGTAGCCATTATCTTTACGTGCTATGTGGCGACTTAGCTTAAAGAGCCAAAATAAACTCTAGAATCGACTCCTACCATTGAATCTGAACGTTTCCATTGTAAGAGATCTAACAGCTATGCGATAGAAGGTCTTTTGGATCTGCATGGATCAAGATCCATTGTACTTTTTACTCAAGATAAGTTTCAACTAGAATTTGGCCCAAGAGAGTAGTCGAATTTTAATTCAACTCCAAGTTCAATCAGAGGTGTTGTGTTGGCATATTCGGAAAACGCAACCCAACTACTACTTGCATCAGTCTGCAGATTTTTTTTTAAATGATCTGAGTCTCAATAGCTTTGATGAAATTCAAAATCTTTTTGTTGAAGATTTTGAGAAGTTCCCCAGGGATTAGGATTTCTCTGAGGAAGCATCATCTCAAGGGCACCTAAAGTCATGTAACGTATGCACATAAGATGTGTTCCATAGTTCCGTCTTCGGCCATGCCAACACGACATTCAGACATCGAAGATGCCAGTGTTCTGTTAGAAATCCGACCAGTGGTCTGATATCATCCCTTTTAAGTTTGGAGGGATTGACTTGATTTATTATGAAAGGGTTTAATGATTCTTTGGAACTGACAAAACCAAAGGGATACACACATTCTGGTCTTCCAACTCTTTATTGGTATAGTATTGCTGCGGTAAAATTTACCACAACAAGTTCTACTCTTACCCTTCCTTCGTCTTTCCACTTACATTCTTTTCCGTTGGTTCTTCAAAATCCTAGAAGGGTGGTGGGCAGCCATGGGTTCATCAGCCATTGTTGCACCCTCTTAGTATCTCGAAGGATCAACCATCGCAGGTAGGATGGACGGTCCACATTAGAAGCGATCAGAGGAAAGGCGCAGGAACCGCGCCCAACGAATTAATGTTTAGGAGCCTTTACCGAAGTTGTCGGCTCTTGCCCTTGTGTGGTGTCGTCTTCCCCATCGGGTAGTCTCCTTTGCCTTAGAAGGCATCTCCGCTTCACCCATTTCTTTCCTGCCTAATCCGTTGTTTTGGCCCACCCCTTCATTTTATGTCCGTTGTCTCCTTGGAGAAGCATATTGGCGGGAAGAATTGGTGGGTTCTTGAACTCTGTCTTTCTGCTTCTATGCTTGTCGGAGGGAACAACCACTAGGTCTGCGAGAAGGCAGAGACAGGAGTCTCTTTGGTAGTGACGGACGGTCACTTTAGTAAAAGCGCGTTACGTCTAGAGCCAGATGGACAGTCTGGAACCCTGTGCGTGCCATAAACCCCAGAAGATTCAAAACTACTGAAGCTCTATTCGGTGACGGACGGTCGCCCATCGAACCCCAAATAAAACATTGTAAAAGAATTGTGCCCCGCACTTACGAAATTTAAGACAAAAAGATTCACCGGGATGTCGTTGGTTAGTTTACATTGGGCAGCGCTCAGAGGTAGAACTCCTTTCAATAGTCTCGTCATATGAGTAGTTCCTTGTTTCACCCCCACGATACCTCATCCGATCATTATCAGAAACGGATAATGATCAGGACATATAAACGCGAGTAAGCCGTATATTGTTTGGCAAATTATCTTTTGGGAAGGACTGGTGTTGCATTGCGACTGAATGCAACCCCAATGATTGATCGTAAGGAAAATATTAGCTCGAACCAAAAGGGAAATCCCAATCTTGAGGAAATTTTCCCCAGATGTGGGAAATAAGAATGAGACCTTCAGGGGTGTGTGTGTGTGAGAGTGGAAGCAACGGAGGTTGCATCCGTATGAATGGTTATACGAATGGACGTATGTGTGAGACCTACGGTCCGAGCCAATATCGATGGTATAGGGTTAACCACTTCTTGGTTGACCATCAAAGTGTTTAAAAGAAGTTTGGCAAAAAAAAAGCAAAAAAAAAAAACAGAAAAAGAAAGGAAAAAGTTCAATCGTTTTTTTAAAAAAAGAGGATTCCCCGGGGTGAATCCTTTCAAAAAAAAAAAATCGCGTTTTAATGTCGGGCTCCGCAAGTAGCGGTTTAGGCTATTTAGTGGTACCTTCAGTACCATCTTTAAAAAAAAAAACATTTTGTTGTCGCCGCCTTTCGGCTGTTAGCTTATCAACTAATCCTCGATTAATAAAAAGATCCATTTTATAACGTATACCAAAAACCATTCTTTTTCTTTCTCGTGTGGTTTTCGGCTTATTTCTTTGCAGCATACGGTTTTGCACTTCCGATCGGAAAAAGTGCATGGCGCCTACTTTAAACAGCGAAAATTCTTTTAAATTGAAATTTTAAATTTTCGCGAATCTTTTTCTGAACCCAGCCCAGCTGAGCAGCCATCAGGTTCAGCAAACAATTTGCTGCCATTGCAAATTTCCCAAGGGCATTTTATTTTTCCCCTAAATTTCAAGTGACAGATCGCCACTTGGAGCTTTAACCACCAACCGCGTGGTTCGGTTTTTTTTGTAAGGTTCTTGTGTTTGGTTTTTTTTAAGTAGTTTTTTTGTTCTGCCGGCAACCCGGCCATCCTAAATATTGATAACTGCCGATAGAATTGTTAAATTAAAGAAGTGCAAGACTGATGTGTAGTCAAAGGTTTAAGCCTAAATCATAAATGGCTTCTTGACTGCACAGAGTCTTAGATACATTTAGCAGCTGCGTCTGATATGCTAGCTATCTTGCTCTCTATTCAGAATCAAATAGCTCAGCTATAACGTCTTGCTGTATAAGACCGGCTACTCGTGTGGGCTGCTGCCGGGCCAAACGCACCTTTAGTAGTAATGAGTTCGAACATGGTGGAGTAAACCCTTAAGATCCTTGCGTAATGTATATTCACTGATAAGGATCGAACCAAAAGCCACACTGTTCAAAGTTTAAGCTTCTGGTGTACTTTTGGTTAGTGAACTTACTCTTACCTAAAAACATAACATGGAGCACACAAAGTATAAAATAATACGAAGAAACCGACCGAACTCAACACAAGGGGGTAGTGTTACGATTTTCATTAAAAATGATAAACCATTTGAAATAGCGTAAAGCAGTGAAGTACGTAAGTTCCAGGTGCTAAAGGCATCCATTATGTACATCCGCCTCCGAAGTGGAAAACGGTTGTTGATAGGCTCTGCTCCCGAAGCTACTCAACTCACCTTATTTATCTCTGAACTCAAAACACTTTTTCGTTTTCTAAGACTGGAATTGGAGGAGAATTACTTTACAATCGGCGAAGATTTGAACGCTAAGCAAAGGATACAGAACATTGTGCTTCGACAACACCCTCTAGTAGCGGTAGACATTTAAACCACCCTATAAAGTAATGCAATGTTGGATTCAATTCACTATGCCGTAGCCTACGCAGACCACTTGATTGCGTACAGATCAGGTCCAATAATCGAAGTCAGCCAAGGTAGCGAAAGTTTTTGAACGTGGACAATACGGACAGCCATTGGGCTTTAGAAATGTAGTCAGATATCTTGGGATTTGGCTGGATCAATGTCTATATATTATCAAACATATACATAGTTGTTGCTCTGGTGTGAGCCAAAGGTGCCTTTTCCCTTACAAAGAGACTGTTTTATAGCCTCCAACTCGATGCGAGGTTAAAAGTAATGTTCTACATGGCCCTTATCCAACCTCTACTTGTATTTGGATCTCCTGTGTGGTTCAACGTGAGAGCAAGCTTAATGGAACCGATTCGAGTGTTTGAGAGGGCCTGTTTAAAGGACTTGCCTTCGCTAGAACGGAATGCCAGAGTCGGAGTACATAAAATCCTAATTCATAAAAAAATCGCACCTAACAACAGTGGACAATTACGTCGTTAAGTTAATTCGTAGGCACATTCCCATAGTTATGACCTCGACGAACCACCTGATCTTTGGGGTCGACTGTCCTAATTATCTCTATCACGAGAGTGTGCGCTTTAACGGATTCGTTCCCCCAGAGGCGTTCCTCTATTTTGACCAAAACCAGCTGGTCCAAGTCAAACTAGCAGTGCCGCTTATCTTCCAAGTCGCTCGTACAGCTGCGAACAAGCCACACAACTACGATAGAGACATCATACACTGTAGTGCGGAGCGTCTCTGATTCAGTAGTGCGAAAAGCAGTCGCGATAAGATGGATGTTGCTCGTCAGTGCCACCAGGGTAGCTAAGTGAAATGGAAGAAAGTCATTTCCTTCAATTCCGGTGTAGCTTCATTTAGAAATAAAGCGGATCTGTAGGTTATTTTAAGCCATGGGCGGCTAACATAGTGTAAGTAGGACCAAAGCAGTTGTTAGGTTACAAAAAAAAATAAAAAAAACAAAAACAAAAGTTGGGACTTGGATAACAATTTCTAAAAAACAATTTCTGTCAAATAAGAATAGGTAAGGTAGGTTAAGATAATTTTTAAGATAGTTTTTAAGTTTTATCTAAATGTAAAAAGCAATACCCTTCCACCAAGTTTTTGGAAACAAAATTATTTTCTTAGTTTTATTTATAATATAATGAAGAATAAATACTATCCGACATGATCGGGAGACTTAGATTAATTATTTCGTCTTAATCTAGGATACCATGAGTTAATTGAGCTAATTTGTAAGCACTTTTTTGTCTAGCTTGTAAGTGTTAATGAATTCCTAATAATAAAAATTGCATATTGAAAAGAACAAAAAGGGCGGTCACTTACCGTGCAGATCTTTTCAAACTCTGGGATATCAGTGAGAAGATTTATGTGATCCATGTGATTTGAATGAATAATCTCTTCTGCTTGTAGTAGTCCGACTTTGCTACGAATCGTTATCTTTATTATAAAAATATAGAGTGGCGTTAAGCCAGTGAGAACATCTATGGCTGCTGTAGGGCTTGGGTTCGTACCCTGGTCAATGCCGACGCAAGCAAGTCTTTGTAGACGCTGCAGCTCTTGTGTGAGAGTTTTCTGTTTTGTTCTAAAAAGATGAGTAGGTTGCAGATATATCAATCGCCATCAGTATATCACTTTGGAATATGATATAAGCTGATAATCTTAGAAGGAGAAAAGCCTACCGAAACCTCTGCTGTTCACATAGTAAAATATTTTATTGTTGCCATATGGGTACCTATAGAAAAGCGCCGAACACAGTGGCAGCAATTTAAATGCACGCGGATGCACTTTTTAAAGGTAGCACTTATGTACATCGAGCTGTACATTCTACCTTAAATATTTCTTAAACACAAATCTGTGGGACACAATCCCTTTAGAAGGAATGGTTTCATTTCTGTTAATATAACCTCTGAATTTTCCAACCCTAAGACAAATTCTTTCTAGAGTCAATGTCCGCTAGACTGCTACTCCAAGGACTATTTTAATGAGTCAATTCCTCGAAGAAAACTTAGTTCATCCTTTTCAAAGTATGTAATGGCTTCATTTATCCATTTCCCATCAATATCGATTAGGTTCTAAAATACCCAGACTTTTAAAAGTAACGATACACCAAACTGTGAGTAATCATTTTAAATTACAAAGCTGTCCGGGCATGTTAATACCCTCCCTTCATGGCTTCCGAGAAAATAGATATGTAATCCATTGAAAATCTCATTTCTCCAATTGTCTAACCGAATCCTGCTTCAAGACTAAACGTTAGGTACGAAGGCATACCCAAGCAATGTCAAGTCGAGGCTGGATGCTGCAACCATAAACACTTTGACTTTGTCGTTCTTCTTCTGCTTTTCTCTAGTGTCGATTTAATGCTCTGTCAACCTCTAACACATTGATTCCCATATTGATAGTTGGCACACGATTTCACGGGCAATCCATGAGGAATTCATTTTCACCAGTCGCTATTTGCTATTCGCCATTACCATCATCATCGTCACCATCACCATCACGGTCGCCCTGTGAGGTGTTTCAGTACACAGCTTACACCGCGTGCAATGTGCAATCCTAACCTCCCACCGAATATCGTCAACGTCTTGTCGAATATTGCCAAAGGCACAACGTACAGTACCTAGTCTGAACGTAAAGTGATATAAATGACTCGAGCCAGCACCAGTCTGTTTTTTTTTTTTTAGAGGAGAAAAAAGCACCTCCAAAAATACCAAACCTTTTGGCGAAATCATTGAAACTGAAACCTGTACCAAGGTACTCGTATATAGGTGGATACATACATCTACGTAGATATTTATATCCTTGCACACTTCGCTCAGACACAACAAGGCTCTGTGCCCGGTGCCTTGTGCCGAAATCGATTGTTTCGCGAGCGACACCGCCAGCAGCATAAGACCGTTAAAGGTGTGAGAAGTTGTGGGGGCGTACGAAAGTCTCTACGTCTACACAACGCCCGTCCGTAGAGAATTAGGAACTGATTCTGAATTTTATACACTTCGCCCTGTGCACACAATAAACCAGCCGAACTCAACGTTGTCGGTTTGCTAGGGGTGACGACTTTTTCCTCCAAAAAATGAAAGAACAACAACACCGCCAGCAGGGTTTGGCGAAAATTCAGGAAGGCCAACGAGCAGAACGTAACGTGAAAAACGCTCCCGCAAAAGGCTTTTGGTGGACCCCCTCTAATCTATTGTGTAGTTAAGGGTAACGAAATCAAAAAAAAAAAAAAAAAAAAATGAAGTGAAACGAACGAAAAACGAAAACGTTCGTTGCAATCACCCAAGGGAAATCGCTTTCTGCGCAATTTTATTTGGCGCTAGCTGGGGTTACTCCTACCTCTAAGGAAAAAAAAAAAAATAAGAGGAAGTACATTGGCATACCATATTGCATCGTTTTGCTGGAAAGGAGAGGCTTTTATCCTGGCTTGAGTATTTATTTATGCTTAAGAGATTCTGAAGGGAATATTGTTTCAATTTCGCAAAAATAAAGTTCAAAGGGGTTGGCTGTTGGCGAATGGATTTGTTTTGAAGAAGAAATCGAATGGAGTGCCATAGGGCTCCAATTTAGGGTCGATATTGTTTAATTTGCTCTCATATTGCTGTGAGAGGGTATTGTGCGAAACAAAAAGGATAAAGTCATTGTTTTCAAATTGAGATTTGAGATGTATTGGATATTGTTGAATTTTGAAGATTGATGTACAGTCTATTATTGCGATCAAGGCCGGTAGATAGATTTGATTCTTTGTAAGTCGGCCGTGAATCAACAATAAGCGAGGAGGTGATTTCTATAAATGAATATAAGAATGTCGGTTCGTAGAGCTAAAGGAAGCAGCAAGATAGTTTCATGAACTTAAATCTCAAACAAAATGTGCAAATTTTAATTGTATTGAATTTTGGAAACAGAACAGGACTTTGCTAATTTATATGGAGCACGCTTAGTAGTTTTGCCTTTTCAAATATCGGAGATAACTCACTTTCTAAAGTAAGAAAGTTAGGGTTGAAGAGTTATCCATTCTACGAAATTGGCAGCCTTTGATACCGAATTGAGTCTTGGAACTTATGTGGAAGCTAAGGAACAATAGAGGCCCACATCATAAGGAAGTGCTCCAAAATTCAGAAAATTCGTATTCCCTCAAATTTTATAACTCACGCTTGGTACACAAAATTCATAAATATAATATCGATAATAGGGCAGATGTGGAAGAATGGTGTAAAAAGAGTGTGGTAGTCACATGTTTACCTTATCGTAGCGCAGTTCTGTTAACAGATATAAATTCAGTCCAGTTAAATTCATAGCTAAAAAAAACTCTTAAACGACTGGTAGACAAGACTTATAAATTAAAAGAAAATGAGAACTGAAAGCAAGGTCCACTTAGATAATAAACTGAGACCTATAATAATTACGTTACACGATACATTCGTACACACAAGATAATTGTGCAAAAGGAGGGTGCGTGCCTCAAAACTGATTGAATGTTTAAAATTGAAAGTATGATAACAGGTTGGACAAAATACAAGTTTCTTTTTGAATAAAATCAAAATGAACAAAAATCTATATTTTTGGTAAATATTAAAGCTTTATTATAAAGAATCAGTATTCCAATTACTTATGAAGTGCAGTTTCATCTATGCTACTGCCTGGAGTGGCTTCGCAGTAGCGTATCCAGACCACTCCATTTTCCAAGACCGTGTTGGTCTTCTTCTCTGTCGAGAAGTCGTGAGTGTTGTACGCCAGATAGGCAGCCTCACGAACTTTTTGCACAAATTTACGTACAGCACGTTGGTTGCTTCATTTCGACCAAAATGATTCGAAAAAAAACTGGTATTTTTACACCCTGTATATTCTTGAAAAGTGCAAGGTTTAATTGAGCAAATTGAAATCTGATGTTTTAGATATCTGGAACAATATAAACAACACAACTTACCTCCATTTCTAAGCTTAAGCGTAACGAAGCTGCTAGAGTGACCAGCTCTGACTGACGAGCTCTTCAAAGCTGCAGACGATGACTTGGTAAGGAGCATATACCAACTCATCGGTGTAATATGGTCAGTCGAAAGTTTGTCATTTTATTTTAGAAGAACAGATAAAAATGTAAGACTTACCCACAAAAAAACGAACTGTTGTAAATTTAAGCAGCTACTCGGACTAGTTATTAGCCTAGGGTCTCGACTAGCCACAACAAGCAATATTGATACCGAGTTGAAACAATTCATTGCCCGTATACAACAGCCAGCAGAAGATCGACACCGAGTTATCAACAAAAAAAACAAGCATCGTTAAAATATCCGGCGGAAATTAGGGAACTTATACTTGAGAAAGAAGAGCTCGCAGGAAATGACGAATGACAAGATTTCCTGGGGATAAAGCTACATTCAATAGACTAAGCAACAGGCTTCAAAAAAGTATCGGTGACTTCAAAAACAGATCTCTTCGCAAATATCTTCTTAACTTAACCGCTGACAAAGTGAGAGACTACTCTCTTTGGAAGGCTGCCAAATATTTAAAGCGACCTCAAGCGCAAGATCGCCCGTCATAAACATCTTATGTGAAACCCAAAAGCAAAGGTCAAATATTTTTTGGAGCACCTGGCAAATGTGGTGGCAGATGAATGCCTTCAATATTCTCACAAAGTAGTTTATGACGTCATCCCTTTTGTTTCCGTTTAATAACTTTCGAATAACAAATCACCAGGTTATGGTCGTATAACTGCTCAAATCCTAAATGAACTACCCCTTCTATCTTTTCTTAAATCAAAGTTCGAAAAAATGTTCCGTAAAAGAATTGATCGAATCATAGAGCAAAGAATCTTTATTCCCTCACACCAGTTCGGGTTTAGAAATAAACATTCAACTATTGATCAAGTGCATCGTATAACTAATGTTATAGAAAAGGAACTAGAAGAAAATTAGTTTGTCTACACAATTTTTAGCCGTTGCACAGGATTTTGACAGTCTGGCATAAGGGATTAGAGTATAAACTCCAAAGGGATCTTCCTAGAAAGTACTATGGGATACCTCACTCTTATATAGTACATAAATTTTTTAGAGTTCGCTATAGTTCAGAGTATTCTGCACTTAAAGAAATATAAGCAGGTGTTACACAGGGAATCGTTCTCGGACCAACCCTTTATTTATATTATACCAGAGATATACCGTTTACGAGTGATACGATGGTAGCCACATTCGTAGACGACACTGCTCTTCTATCAACTGATAGACGCGTGTCTAAAGCAACAGAAAATTAACAAAAGTCAGCTAACGAGATATTTAATTTAATTTTGGACAAGCGAAGGAGGTTCAAATTAATATCCGCCAAATAATTTAATAATTTGCAACGTATTGATGAGCTTTGGATAGTAGGTGGCGTAGCGGCTAATTAAACTAAATGAGTCAAAGTTTACGCATATCAATTTTACGAAAAAAAACGAATGTTCCTGCAGTTATAAATAACCAAGTAGTTCCTGATTCGTACTAGGGTACGTGTCTAAAGGAAGGAGAACTGGTATTTAACTGGTATTTTGGAAAAAAAATTATTCGTCGATCTTTCTCCGATTGGCCATAATAAGGAGGTGGTTTAATGTAGTTAGAGCCTCATACAACTCTGGGTTGAAAACCCCAGAGAGTCTTTCGAGATTTCCACCTTCAATAACAAAAAAAAAGAAATATTTGTGTCTGATCCTCAAGAAAGGAGACACTCTAAGCTGCGCCAACTACGGTTTTCTTTATATTGTCTACAAGACCTTATTTGCCTGCGAACGCCTGAGGCCTGATTGGTCCATATCAGTGTGTGTTCAGGCCATAAAAGTTCATCATCGGCCATTACGGCAGATCTTGGAGAAAACTTAGAAGCTTCAGATTGATACACACCAACTTATTTATCGACTTAAAGTCTGCGTATGACATCTTTAGAGACGAGCTATACAGATCAACGTCTTGTTTTGCCTTTTCTGCCAAACTCCCCAGTCTGAGTAGGATGACGATAGAGAATGCACGCTGCTCCATCAAGGTCGGTAAAGATCTCATCAAGACCTTTGATGTCAAAAAGAGTTTTAGAGAGGGCTTTGTTCTGTCATGCGATTTCTACAACATAAAACTTGAAAGAATAGTGCAAAACACAAGAGGCACTATCTTCAAAAGTCATTCTAATTACTCGCATGCGTCGGTGATATTGACATAACTGGAAAAAAGCAGCGTGATGACTATGAACCTTTCGCAAAAATTGAGACGGAGGCGACGAAAAACGGTTTAGCAGTCAACGAGGGCAAGACCAATTATATGCTGTCAAGCAAAACGGACACTCAACATCGACGCCTCAGATAGTACATCATCTTCAACAGCCAACGCTTAGATCAAACGAAGAATAACTCTGCCAGTCGCTTTTTCTTTGGGTTAAGAAGGCAATTGACTTGCAAAGCCCTCTCTCGAATAACAAAATTGACCCTATATAAGGCCTTAATACTCCCGGTCCTGCTTTTCAGCGCAGAAGCATGGACATTATCAAAAATGGATGAGGGTTCTTTTGGCTGCTTTAAGAGGAAAATTCTTCGAGTCATTTTCGGTTGCGTCTGCTTCGACGGTGAATGGAGGAGGATTTACTGCGCCGGAATGTATGAACTGTACAGTGACATCGACTAGGCCCGAAGAGTGGAGGTCCAACGACTAAGATGGCGAATCTGCCTTCGAGGGACACTGAAGTAGATAAAGACCGAGACTTAGGTGGCGCAAGCAAGTGGAAGGGGACGTCAGCCAATTTAGAAATTGCAAAACTGGAGGCAGCTAGCAAAAGATCGAGCTGGCTGCAGTCGTTTATTGACGGAGGCCTAGATCCACTCCGGATTGTTGTGCCACTTAAAGTTAATAAATAAGACAACCAAATGCTGCTAAAACTAAAAATGCGAATCTACCAATCCAGAATGAACGTAAAAAGCATATATGCATTAAGCCAAACTCTTTTTTAATGAGTTATACACTATTTTGGATAGAAAAACAAAGTAGTTGTCAGCAATAACAATATCAACATCATTTATGCACACTGACAACAATTTGATACTTTCATTCAAGCAAATTCCCCCGCTTCAATTGAACAACCTTTCTCCGATAAAAGCTTTATTCAGCCCATTAGCCAGTGTTGATTTGTTTAGTGTAATACCTACATATGAATGTAGATATGTATGTTTTTTTTCGTTTATAAATGTGCATCCCGAGGACTTGAATTAATATTTCCATAAGCCTGACGGCGATGTTTGCCGTTTGCCTGGTTTTTGCATTTTTTTTTTACCCATTGTATCCTTCCCCTAACTGAATTAGTCTATTCGTTACAAACTTCCCACCCCGGTGATGGTTGCAAAACAGAAAAAAATATTTAAATTTGTTGAAATCGAGCCCGACGTACAAAAAACTGTCTCGCCTATAGCCTAACCCTACAATCAAACATCCTCATTCGCAGGCAAATGTGTTATGCAATAATAATGGCAGCATTCAATTTGATTTGCACACTCTCACACACACACAGGGACCATCAATTCTAATAAACAGGACCCAACGGATTGAGCCCAAGGGTAATTTCAGTATCACCAGCTACGCATTACGCACTCCCCCTACTAACGCAAGGGTTAAATTGGCTTTAATTGCCAAACGGCTTTCAAATTGAATTTAACATTTATAAGCGCATGCAATTGATAATCTAACATGTGTAGAGTAAGGGGATGATAGTGATGACTGTCTGACTTTCTGGCTGACTGGTTGGACCAGTAGATACGAGTATGTATGTGAATGAATGCAAAATGCATCGTCCTGGCAGGGCGCCTTTCTACTTTCTACTATGGCAAGTGAAAATTTGGATAATCAATGTTTGTAATGTGATTTGTTAATCCAATTAATTTAAATTGAAAAAGTCCGCGCCACAATGATAGAGGACGCGACAAGTAACTTTGGCTATAAATCATGGGGGTTCCCCAATCTTTAGTCTGTAAGCGATAAATCTCTGCCACTCAGCTGTTCTACCAGTTGTTTTGGGGGAAGAAGAAAACAAAAAATTTTGAATCACAGAAAATTTCGTTTTTCTCTTGCTTTTTAATTGAAACCATATGGTAAAAGAAGCAGTGAGTCGGTACAAATATTCTTCATGGACAGGTACAACCTTTAAACAACAACATGAACCTTAAACTGTTGACTCCTGCTGACAGGAGTTTAAAATACCAGCGGCGCAAAAACAACTCCTCAGAGGATGACCTTTTGTCCACATGCTGTTGAGACAGAGCAGAGGTGCCGCATTCCTACCTGCTGCGTGGAAATTTTCTGTATCTAACTCGGAATAACGAATTCCCTCATCATTTCCATCTGATGAATGACCGAAAACAAAAGAGACTCACACTAAAGTAACAGATTTTTGAAACTTCTCAAAATTAAAAAAAAAAACAAATGTACGTAGGCGAAGCGTCAGTTGGTAGCCGATGCCGCTGTAAGAGGTTGTCTATGGCGACAGCATCAGTAGCATGGACAGATTATTTCAATTCCTAGAGCTTCAAAAGGTAGATGAGGACGAAATTCACTCAAGCCAGGTATCACGACGTACGAGGTTGTCGTCAAATTTTATCACTTTCTATTTTCGAACTGATTTCAGAATATATTTCTTTTTTTCTTACATTTCAAGTAGACCCTGGTTACCTTATAAGTTGTTCATATCATCAGATGTACAGATATGTACCTAAAAGCAGCAGTAGGTTTGGAACTGTCCGTATGATAGGTATGTTATACTGACAGTGTGTGTGAGGATTATGATTACTGAGAAATAGAAAAGACGATGCAGGACGAGACAAAGGCAAATGGGAATGTGAACTCTCGGTAAATTGCGAAAATGCCATTGAAATGTTACGTGTGGAGGTATGGAGTGACTTAATCGCCTTAGCATCTGGAATCTGGATTACTTGCTGAAAGGCATTTTTTCGTATACTCTACTTCTCTTCGATACATGGATTGGATTCCCTTTGCTGAGTGTACATAATTCAATTGATTTTCATTTTTATATTTTCTTTTGTTCAACAGAACATGTGGAGAAGGATTTTTAAGTGTTTGTCATAAACATAAGTTTGAGGACTTTTCTGATGTCTTGAGGTATTTAGAAGATGCTGATTGGATACTAATTTACGTATTGAAAGGTAATCGGGCGAAAAAATAAACCATGAGATGAGTTATTGCAGTGACAGCTCGGTGAGGAGTGAACTACATTTAAGTGTTGTTAACAACACTAGAGACAGCCCATTGTGGACTGCTTGGACAGTCTTGAAGATTTCAAGGAGGAGGCGAATAACACATTTTTAATTTTTTGTTAGGAGTAAGAATCTATAATTTTTGCAAAACCCAAACGGATTGTCCCTCCTACTAAGCATATTGTTCGCCTTCTTATGTTGTGCACAATGAGAAGGTCTGCAGTCTCTGTTGAACGCTTTCAATGGTTCTATGCCTAGGCAAATGCAGATAATGTAAATGTCCGGTCAAGTCCTTTGGCTTGCTTTCATGTAAATACATCATTTTGCTATTATTGAGCTCCGAAAAATGGCATACGTAGGCCGCTTGCTAACTTTTTTTTTAGCCCAGGCGTGCTGCTCCGCTTGATATTCATAGGATGGGCTGCCAACTCAGATTCCTTCTAGATTCAACGCGAAGAGGTCTTTTGTATCTCACATAACATTCAACGGAATGACGCCCGAACTCCGGTAGTTATGGCAATACGCTTTTTGCACTTACAATTGGCGTCAGCGTGAATGTAAACAAAAAATGTAGTCGAAACTTCAACGATGGCTCTAGAATAAACTAAGGATATGGCGCTGGACAATAAATGGCTCAATTGAAGAACCATAAGACGCACTGTTTGAGGTCAGGAAGTACACATAAGCGAAATCACGAGCAAGTAGTTCAACTAGAATCCATTTGTGAAAATCGAGCCATGCAAACGGAGCTACTGTTCGGGTTGTCCTTCAAAATCTAGAATCATCTCTGTTTTTCCTCTAAAGCGGATGCTCTTTTTCTGTCTACGAGACAGCTGTTTGCAACTATTTCTGACAAATTCATCGTTTTCCGCCTGTGATGAATACGTCAAAACATGGATGATCTCACTAATGTATTATAGTTAAAAGGAAAAATAAGCTCCTTTACCTAGAGGGACTCCGGTTGCAGTAAATATGCCGGGAGCTTAGTAGTCGATTTGGCTGTTATTGAGGCTACCAATGCGGGCGTAGACGTATTCAAAGTGTTTGTAAGAGAACATAGCAAGTAATTTTCAACAAAAATGTATTCGACATTGAAAAGGCAACTATTTCAAGCGCATAAGTCAGATAATGTCAGCTTTTTTTTACGACTCGGAATCAATCAGTTAACTCTTCTTTCAGATAAAGGAAGCATGGGCTTCTCGAGATCTAAATGCTGAAAAACGAGCATTAAGTAGAAGTACAAGAGATATGCCAAGTACGTGAGCAGATCGGGAGTCAAATATATCTAAAACTAAATCTGACAAACAGAAGAACGCATATGGGCATCGCAAGAAGAGTTTACAGCATCAAGAATGACGGTTTGTATATGGAAAAGGTAGGTGAGGGAAAAGCAAACAATTAATGTGTGCAGGAAAAGAATCTCAGAGGATGTAGACGAAGCTTCAAGTGGAAAAATTGTTTGCTCCATCGGTAATTGCAAACTGTCAATGCTCATCGATTCAAATTATTAAATGGAATCGATAGCATCATTCTGCGTCATTAAACACAGAAAATAGAATCTGTTGCGACATGAAGTGGCACTCAAATTTAAGGTATCTACTATATACAAATTCAATTACATATAGACAAGGCGCTCAGGCAGATACCAAAACTAATACGTTGCATTGTCTCATCGCTTAAGGAAAGGTTCGAACGTAAAGTACAGTATAAAAAACAGCTTAGAAAAATATCATTGAGAAGATGGATAGAGCTCGTATTGTAAGTTTTTAAAGAGGATAGAGATAATCGTAGTCGTAGCCATTTAATTGCTGACGCAAGCCCTGCTGTTGCCGCTTAAAATACTTTCCTTATGAAATATAAAAATACAAAATTGTAATAAAATTAATCTACTACCAGCTTGCAAATGTAAACATCTTCCAAGTAGTACATTGAACTCTTCATTATAGCTTTGATAGTGGAGTAGTTTCCTAATTCAGTGTCCTCACTTTGAAAGAACATGTCAAGCATGGAGGAACAATTTGAAACTTAAACCTTCAAAAAAATAACGAAGATGGTTTTAATTAACCCCTTAACTTGCTTCCTTTTTGAAACACCTGTCGAAGAGCACCCATGGTGCAGTTCCAATAAGAAAACCCTCGAGTCATTTCATTTACCAGCAAGAGCCTCTCTTCATTCAAACAGTTCAGTTAGTTTAAACCGTAGAACGTTCTATTATTATCGAATTTCAACGCGTAACTGATTACATGTCTACAGGCAATTTTCAAGCCCACATCTAAACCTCCAACTAAGATTGATCGGTGGGTCCTTAGGCTTCAATCCTTAAAATTCAAAGTGATGTATCAAGCGGGGCAATGGCTTATATCGGATTCTATACAGAGACTTCCCAAAACAGATTCTTTTGAAAGCTATGGTGCTAACCTCACTGGTTAGAAATTCATGGAAGCGAATTAGGCAGCCAGTAGTAAAAATATGGAAATATTCTCTTACGTGGTAGCAGAATTGTCATACCTGTGTCACTATGATACAAAGTCATAAAGCTTGGGCATGAAGGCCATCCAGAAGAAACAATTAAAAGAGGGAAATTGTGGTTGGAAGACGATGCCTGGTAGTATACAGAGAAGTCGAAAACTTTGTAAAGCAGTTGGTTTCCAGACTAACACTACCAGTGCTCATGCAGCGGTATACATTTCCTGATTGCCTTTGCAAATGCATTTGATCCTTAATTCCAATTTCGTTGGGCCGTTAATCCCAACCTCGTTTTTTTGCCATCATCTCAAGGGAGATTTCCTGTAAATTATGATATTCGAAGTCGATGACAGTTGATAATAGTCGACAGTCGTGAGGGGACAATTAAAAGCCTATTTTGACATTAATTGGTACATCCATACAAAATCTGCTCTGTACAAGATACAACCTTGATCGAAAAATTCAGAAAATTAAAAATACAAGTTTATTCATCTAAATCTATATTGTTCCCTTCAAAGTAATCCCCATCGACTGCAACACACTTATGTCAGCGCCTGATCCAATTCTTTTTTATATTCGGTTGTCGGTATGTCCATCAGTGCTTCCTGCAATTTTGCCATTACTTCCTTTTGGCTGGTGAAACGCGTTCCCCGTAGTGGTTTCTCAACTCGATTGAACAGAAAGAAGTCACAGGGAGCCAAATCAGGTGAATTCGGTGGCTGTTGGATGGTATTTGTTGCATTTTTCGTCAAAAAATCACGACTAATGATGGCACTGTGCGTTATCATGGTGCAAAATCCACGAGTTTTCTGCCCACAATTCTGGTCTCTTTCGGTGAATCGTTTCACGCAAAGGTCTCATAACTCCCAAATAATACTCTTTGTTTACTATCTGTTGGTTATTGACCAACATTTCTTTTACTTCCAATGTTTTCGTCGGTTTTCGATCTCGATGGTCTGCCACTGCGTTCAGCATCTTCGATTGACTGACGACCGCTTCTGAACCACTCGTGCCACTGGTAAATTTGCAAATTTAAATTCATTTCTAAAATTGTAAAAAAATTGCCAACACACACAGAGATAGATGTACTCTTGGCTACGTTACTTTGGCAAATGTTAAGCTATAACGCTAAGATTAAGAGAGAATGTCAATAATAGATTCACCAACTTAACAAAAACAACAGAACTCAAATCAGATCAATGGGAGCGCCACACCGTGGTTATCCCGGGAACAAGGTGGTATTAGGGGAAATATTTTGGATTTAGAGACACGGAGGTAACAACACTGAGAAGCCAATGAAAAAGTTGAAGACGCTAATATAACAGGAACCTCAAAGTTCGAGACAAATCTGGAAAATACAGATGGAGTGCGACGATCCGTCAGCGATGATTAAGCCTGAGCTTGCGCATCCAAATATCAGAAGCGTTCCCTTGTGTTTCACTCAGAATCTTTATGTTACAGGTCATAAGAGATGTTTTTGCTTTTTTGCCTTTTCAGACTTTCCAATAGAAACAAAGTGCCGGCTGTTAGATTTAACCTCCAAGCTTCACTTTTTTTTTAGTTCGGTTTACCTTTTCACGCGAAACATATTGATTGCGTCGTGAAGTTTACGGAAGATATCATCGCTCATCTGAATGGGAAAACAGTCCGTTTCGCGGCTGTGGATGCTGGTATTGTAAAGGATCGCAATTCGTTGTCGTAGCACGTTTACCTTTGTCTATCCACTTTCTGAAAGTTTTTTTGGTCTCAAAGCTTAGAAATCCAATTGCTGCTTGGGCCTTCAGCGATTTTACTCTAAATCAAATCACAATTTTTGTGGAGTGAAAGGGCTACGTTAACAAATAGAATTGCCATATTTGGAGCAAGGACGATCTTCAAAAAGTACTCATGTGGTCGAAGCACAGGGTATTGTCAATAGACACGGATAGAATTCCATGATCATTTTGTTATATTTGGTGCCAAATTTTTTTTGACATCAATTTTGATGAACTGTGATACCAACAGAGTAGTACTCCCCTTTACACTAGCAACGAAAACATTCCTTGAATAAACGAGTGGGCAATAGAGTCATTTCAAGAAATAGACCCGTCAATTGGTGGGCAACTTTGTGCGATTGGATGCGTTTCTGTCTGTCTACGTTAAGTCACTAGTATAGGTCGATAAACTTGAAATAATGGACACAATGAAGCGAAATATTGTTCGAATAATACGCGATATATGACCCTAATTGCACGAAAATTGAATCTCTAGGAGGAATTTTGTACGATGCAGCTGTAGTAGATTAATGCTCTAGGCACTATGTAAGTGGTTTAATGAAATCTAACCAGCTTAGCAACCAGGGACTTGATTGATTGTTGTCAGAGTCGAACCAAGTACCATCCGAGTGCTGCACACAACTGACGTAGTCTTGAAGATCTACTTCTGGTAATAATTTTTGCAGCACACCTCTTTCTCTGTTGCCTTTACTTTAAGACAAGATGTGGTGAAGCTAAATTTAGAGAGTTCGCCAAGCCCTATCGAATATTATTTTAGCATCTGTCCAGTTTCGCATGAGAGATGGTTTTTTTTTTCGTTGTTCGTCTTTTAAATCTGTCGATAAATACCGATAAATATATTGTAAATTGTAAAAATCTGACCTTCTAGTTTAATGACTACACAAATTAAGGACAAGACTACATATTCAAAGATTGACTAACCTCTCGCTTAAGTTCTTGCGATTCCCCATGCGTCATGATGTGCTTTTACGTCGAAGCCCAACATGGATTTCCTCTAAAGGTAGATTTTGCTGCCTCTGTTTTTTTTCGTTTTCTTAAGAGGATCCGTCTGAGTAAGTGTTAAATTTTTTGGAAAATAGCTAAGCAAGAGAAATAAAGATGTTTGAGCACTGTGGCTATTTTACTGGGGAGACTTCAAGAGTATTATTAAACTTGTTGTACAACAGGCAGCCGCTCATCTTAATTGGATTAAATTGTCCGAATAAAGACTGTCTTTCTGGAGCGGTTGAGACTAAAACATAAACCGTCCGATTTGGACGCCAATACACTACCAATCGAGCTACTTTTACCTGCGGTTCTAGGAGATTTGCCGTGTAACTGCGCGCTGTTAGAATTTGTTATAGTTTTTCCCCCTATCTGGGGCGTAAGTCCTTCCAAGTTCCAATATTAGAGCGATGTGCTTAACGCTGTGAGGTCTGAAATTCGGCTAGTGTTTTGTCTGGGGAAGAACCTATCGACTATGAATGCTCTGAGAGGGTTGCAGGTAAAAGTGTGCCTCATAAATATGAATCCTCCTCTTTCTTAACAGCTTTAAGGCTACACTTTCAAAGCACAGAACTAGACCTAAAGGATATTAAGATGGACTGCTTATTCTGGGCATCTTGAGAACCCACTACACATATAAAAAGGTGTTGCTAACCCAATTAGTTAGGTTTTTGCTAAAAAAAAAATCCAGCACCAGTGCTTAAAATCTCCCGATTACAGCTCTGTAATATGTTGGCTTTATTTTGGGGTGGTTTTGCAATAAGACATAAATCGAGAAGCCGAATTTTCATAGTTTTGATAGATTCAGGTTATTTTCATTAACACTGCCGTAATACCGCCACCAACTTCAACAGTTTTCCACTTGAATTCCTTGCTTCTTTCTGAATTGCTTCTTTGTCCAACATTTTTTTCACGTATCTCTAGTATTTCGGATGATTATTATGTGTTTATGGTTATTATGCAAAACGTCCAGATTCAAAACTCACCATCATGTTTGGTATGGATCATCACCACTGCTATTATTCATAGCAAAGGTTTGGGAATCTTTTTTTTGCTGATTAGTGTGGTTGACCATACCCTAATCGTGGATGACCATATTATCATTTCGGTGTCAAGAACAAACTCCAGGAATATGGGAGCAGAAAGGGCTGCCAAGCCAGTAATAATGATTAAAAGATGAACCAAGTATCTTCTCGTGATTGCGAGTGAAACCAAACCAATCAAATAAATCTGTTTTCTTTTATCAAGTTTCAACGTCTAAACGATTTATTCTCTGCGAATTGATTGTAATTTATCGTCAAAGCATTGTTCCTCTTGAACTAGGTCAAAGACAAGTCAACAAATCATATCAATTGTATCAAGCTACCGCAAATTTCTATCTAAATGAGTAAAGTTTCTAGGCTAGGACTCGACCTCACATGTTGGCAGAGTAGACAAAGTTTTTTTTTTTTTTCGTCTTCATACCTACTACTAGTACACATTCTCATCTTTCGTAGATTTTCGGTTGGGGAACAAAGTGGAAAAATTAATTCTTCCTCCGTATTTAATGAAGAAAAGTAAAAGAAATCCTTCTACGTCTTGTTCCTCGATAGGAAAAACTTAGGGTACCCTTAACTTTATCCCGTTTTCTGTTTCCTTCCAGAAATCTGATCCAAGAATCTCAAAATGTTTCCTTAACTTTGGCATAAAAGTTTTCACTTTCTTCTTCCGTCCCTTTGCTGCATTGGATCTCTAAGTTCTCCGCCTTGCCGCCTACAGCCAGCCTTAAGCTTGTTTTTTTTTTCTGTTTTCAATTTGTTCTGAACCAGGATAAAAGTTCCCAAAATAAACCTTGACATGAAAAAAAGAAAAAAAGTATACTCGTATTATACACCCCCCCGCCTGACGTAGGTCCCTTCAAAAGTTCAAATTTTATAAACAAAGCAATTCATCACTTCACTACATTCTCCAAGTACTACACACGTTCACAGATGGAAGAATACCGTAAGATCCCGGCCCGGGCACAGGCCGCGACCTAAACAAGGATAAGGGTAGAGCTTAGAAGAAACAGTCTTAAGGAAGAGGCCTACTCAACCTTTTGGTAATTAAGATTAATTTTAAATTTTCTCCTCTTTTCGACGACATAGACTTTTTTTATATTCTATTTTGCCCACCCCTCCCTATGCGTAGCTTACCCTTCCCAACCTTAACTCTGTCAGAAGAAGTAAGAAAAATAATGATGGACTACGGCCAGGGGAATCTTTTTTTCGAAATGAGCCGATGATAGGCTATTTGGGGAGATGGAAAGCTAACATCGACTTTAGCCTCAGGGTGATAGAAGAACAAAAAGAAAGGGTAAAGTAACCCTGCCCATATGAAACGCATTAACCGACCCATGATAGGATTTTCTATCCTTTTTCCAATGGATGCCCCCAAAGGTTTTTCGTCGAAAACAGAAAAAAATAGTAGAAAAAAACGCACAAAATGCCCCACAGGCCACTGCGAAAATTCCAAAGTCAAATTGAGAGGCGACACCAAAGTCATAAATAAAAACACGAAAGGATACAGGAGAATCAGTAGGGCGACCGACAACGATTAGGATTAATGATCTCAAAGACATTGGCGCTCGAGCTTAAAGAAAAAGGACACCCGGCGATATAAAAAAAAAGGATTTTTTTTTTCTTTCTATTTATCGCGTCAATTTCGCAGAACATTTACTTATTTGCGCCTCAGGGGATGTTCTTTGTCTTTTGTCATTGTTCGTTGCTCGTCGTTGGTCGTCGTTTTCGTCACTGCTTGAGGTAATGGGGATAACAAACATATTTTGGCCACGCACTGGATTGGGATCCTGGGTGTCCTTAACTTTTTTGATCCTAATTGAAACAGAGTGAGTGAATGAAGGTGTATTTTTATTAATTTCCCTCCTGCTGGGACAAATAAGAATTCATTCTTACACAATTCCAGTTTATCCTGTGGCTGTAATTAAAAATATGTTACTCGAGGTTTTGTCAATACAAGGACGTTAATCCGTATCCTTAATTCTTTAAAGCCAAATTTCAGTTTTGCTCTTTGTCATTCAAATGCCCTACGAGTATTTTGACTGACTGATGATTTATTTTGGTGTCCATTCAGGCAAAACTTCTTAAGGGCTCTGGTTTAACTTGGAGTGGTGGTCTACCTATCAGTCAGAATGTTGTCATTTGACAGACGTTGCATTAGTTAAGTTGTCTCTGGAGAAGAACTGGCAAATGCTCCATGTCGACGTTTAGTGTCATTGTTGTGTGTATTGCACATTGATTGCTGGCACGAGTTTGGTGTTTCCTGTAGATAAGGGAACCGGCTGGAGGACAAGATTTTCCGGCTTGTTTGCAGATGGCAGATGTTGATGACATGGGACATTTCAATCTCGTTAACATTATTTTCGGTTTGCAAAGGATGCAAGTGCTGTTGATGTTGTCTACACATATAGTATGTATGTATGTACATAAATGCCGAAGGGATTATTAGGAAAATGTAGGAAGGATGCAGTTTTGCGAGGAGAGGATTCCGAGTGGAAAATTTGAAATTGGACAACATAACGAGCGCTTAAATACTCGTATATCCTGAAAACAAAGTCATATAGAGTGATCCGATATGCGTATCATATTGAAGCCACGTTGTTTCAATAATAAGATAAAACAGAGTGTGGTATAGGTATACCTAAATAAATGCGTGCGTGGTTCCTTTTTTCTCAAAATCGGTCCATATATTTTGCACCTACTGAGGCCACTGAAATACGACAGACACCAAAGTCTATTATCAATTTTGAAGCGCGCTATGATGTGACTTTTTTTTTTTTGAAAAATGCTTTTACAGTTTTTCTTAGAAAATTTATTCCAAAGTTAAGGCGCCAAACTTATAGAGTACTTGCACGATATTACACACAACATAATCGACTATCTAAGACCGATTTTCGCCGTATTGTGCACCGTTTTCGCACAACGTTTTTTTTGAAAGATGCAGTGGTACCGAGGCTCATAGAAAGAACAACAAAGTTCAAATATATGCATCAGATATTGGAACTGTTTAGAGGTGTGTTGAAGAAGATCCAAATTAATCGTTTCGACATCTTTGCAACAGATTGATTGTTGTCCGTCCACTATATGGGAAAATTTACACAAAGGTCTTAGTTCGCTTTATAAAGTGCAGGGAATTTTTTATCGCAACTTAAAATGTAGGCGTATGCATGGTTTTTTCCAATGTCAATTCAAGTCCCTTAAGAGAACCTTCATTAAAAATACAAGCGGGGATCCATGCAATTTCTAAAATTTTTATGAAACAGAAAGAAGCACCTTTCTAGCATTCAAAAGGGGTTTTAGCAGATTTTGCATTTCTTGCGAAAGGTCTGGTGAGTGTGCTTTCCGTGCGGCATCAGATAAAGAATAGTGCCGCAGTGCGTCCCAGCTTGTCGTAAGAGGCGACTAAATGGGACACTAATCATATACAGGCAACTATGACACCAAAAATGAGCCTGTGACACTTTAACACCTTAAAATTTTCCCACAAGTTTGTATGCAATCAGTGGGTTCCCACGTCTGGAGACTACCGGTGGGATAAAAGAACAGTCAATCAATTCGAAATGAGCATACAAGTGTCAAACCACTCAAACTTTAGATACACTTCATGGAAATGATCGCAATTAATAGCACTACCCCGCTGGGCACCACGATTGTAACGCACTCGGGTGATCACAGAGCAAGCAGAAGTGCTTTTGTCAGAGCCCGACGGATTCCGGGGGCGGGCAAAATGAAGTCTCCAAAATATTTTCATAAACTTCGGTTTGCAAGTTGGAACGTCGGATCGATGACCTCAAAAAGTTTAGAACTGGAAGCGATTATGCGTCGCAGAACTCTACAAATCCTGTGCGTACAGGAAACGAAGTGGTGTAATACAGGAAATAAAGCGCGTTTTCTAGATTTAAAAACTACGGCATTTAAGATGTTCTACCATGGAACGGTCAATGGACGAAACGGTGTTGGAATCGTTGTTGCAGCGGATCATCTACACGACATCGTTGGTATCTTAAAAATAAGCGACCGCTTGATGAGTGTTAAACTCGTCATACACAATGAAACGTGGAACATTGTTAGCGCGTACGCTCCACAAAATGGATGCGACCAATCGGAAAAAGATACATTTTGGTCAGAGTTCGGTAATTTGCTTAGAAATATACCTATCGATGAGATGCTCTTCGTAGGCGGAGATTTAAATGGCCACGTCGGAGAAACAAATGTTGATTATGAGGACTGCCACGGCGGTAAAGGCTTTGGAACCAGAAATTCAGCTGGCGAAGACATCCTTGTAGCATGTAGGGCTTACGGCTTAACCGTCTTAAATACAATGTTTATAAAACATCAACGACATCTCATCACATATAGCAGCGGAGGCCACAATACGCAAATAGATTTTCACCTCTGCAAAATGTCGATGAGAAACCGTGTTAAGGACTGTAAAGTAATACTTGGAGAATCGCTAGTAGGCCAACACCGTCTGCTCATTACAGAATTTTTCACAGCGGAACCACCGAAAACACGGGCATCGTTTGGAAAGCCAAAAATCCGGTGGTATAATCTATCGAAGGAACGAAGCGCAAGAATTATCGCACTGGCTAAAGAAGTACTTCAAAATATAAATGGTATAGCAGACTCACTTAGCCCGCAAGAAATGTGGAACAGCATGCACGAGGAAAGCATAACACTCGCAAAGTCCCATCTGGGGACTATATCGAAATACCACCACGTCGGCAAAGAAACATGGTGGTGGAATGACGAAACCAAACGAGCTGTGGCCGACAAGAAGAAAGCATTTCAAGCGTGGACAAAATGCGATCGGAGCGACGATATCGAAAAAGCTCGACTGGCTCTTGAATACGAGCGTCTTAAAAAGATCGCAAAGAAAGTCCTGGCTCGAACTCGAGCGGCAGCAGCGGAAAACCTGTACCAAGAGTTGGAACAAATATCCTCACGATCGGCAGATAGAAGACAAGCTATCCAAGAAGTTCAAACGTCGTACAATACTAAAGTGCCAACTATTTTTAAGCTCGCTGCACAGAGGCGAAAAAGTTCGATGGAAATAACCTCGCCGAAATACATATAAAATGCAGACGGTCGCTTACTAACAAATGAAAAAGGGAAATTTGTGACCGGTGGCTTGAATACTGCGAGGAGTTCCTTAACCAACAGTTTCCACGTGATATCGTGCCGACAGCTGGTCTATTCGAGGAGGAAGTTTCGGACTTTTCAATCGAAGAAATAAGTATAGCAATTGGAAAAATGAAGCGGGGGAAAGCGGCGGGACCAGACAGCATTCCATCAGAGTTTTGGTCGAAGATGGAGGGGATCGGCAGCGTTTGGCTATCGAAACTTTTAAATAAATTTAAATGTGGACAACCTATGCCGAATCAATGGAGAAGTAGCTTCTTGGTTCCATTATACAAAGGAAAAGGCGACACTCGAGAATGCAACAACTACCGTTCAATCAAGCTTATGTCACGCACAATGAAAATCGTCGAAAGAGTCTTAAACGAACGTCTTCGGCAAATAATTAAGCTCGATAATAGCCAGTGTGGATTTGTTAAAGGAAGATCGACGGTGGACGCTATCCAAAGCCTACGAATAATAATGGAAAAGCACCGAGATTCGTCTAAGGGTTTGCACATGGTATTTATCGACCTCGAGAAAGCATTCGATCGAGTGCCTAGGGATCTCATATGGGTCACGATGAGTACCGGAAACGTATGCTAGAATAATACAAGACATGTACGGAAACGTGAAAACAGCGGTTAAAAGCTCTGCTGGACTAACGAGAGAATTTCCAGTTAATGTCGGAGTGCATCAAGGAAGCGTACTTAGCCCTTTCCTCTTTAACGTAGTATTCGACTATCTTTTGAAAGATTGCATGCGCGAAGTGATTGTAACGCCAATTATCTTCGCTGACGACGCAGTTATTCTTAGCGATAACGCCGAAGATTTACAGAACGCCTTAGATTCATGGAAAAATGCGCTAGAGAGAAACGGGTTTAAAATAAGTAGTTCAAAGACGGAGCATTTGACGTGCCCATTTGCACAAACTTTGCGACCTGTTCCGGATATAATGTAAGACGGATTAGTTCTTCCGAAAAGCACTATCTTTAAGAACTTAGGATCAATCGTTAACATGGAAGCGAAATGTGACGACGACGTAAACCACAGAGTGAGTGTGGGGTTGATGAAATGGCGGGAAAATTCGGGAATCTTTTGCGACCGAAAATTTCCACTTAAATTAAAGGGGAAACTCTACACCACGGTTGTTAGACCAGCTCTTATATACGGTTCACAGTGCTGGACAATGTACGAAGCGTTTAAAAACAAAATGACGGCAGCGGAAATGAAAATGTTAAGGATGTCTAGTGGAGTCACTAAACGCGATTGTATTAGATCTACGCGTATAAGAGGAAGTCCACATATAAAGAATTCGGTAACCGAACAGCTTGAGGCGAATAGAATAAGCTGATATTGCCACGTTCAAAGAAGATCTGCGGAAAATCCGGTTAAAAAGGCACTATCAACTACGGTCACTCCAACTGTAAGAAAACGAGGTCGGAAAAAGAATTCCTGGATTTCTCAGATGGCAAATGCGCAACAACGCCTGGGGCTAACCACTGAAGCGATCCAGGACCGAGCATTGTGTAGACGCGTTCTGCGGTCTGCGACATTAGCCAACCCCATAAGCGGAGCAGCAGCGATGCAGTAAAAATGGGAAACTCGTTACGCATAAGTTCGTATAACGAGGAAAGGGTTAATAAAAGGATAAGAAGAAGAAGGTCTGGTGAGTGTGCGTAAGGTTTTTATTCGTACTGCGCAATTATTTTCGTTATGTTATAGCTTTATTAGGAAGAGCTCACATTTATGGAATACGAATCCAATTAATACAAGACTTTGTTGACTTTGTTTCTGGCTGTGTCCCACGAAGGCATCACATTGTTCATATACATCTATCTTCAAGGCTCCTTAAGACATAATCGGGTCATCCCAGTTACGAGATATCTAATTGACATAATCAGGGTGGCTGTTAATAAGATTTCCGGACTTAGCACGCAGTTCATGCTGAAACATAAGATCGTCCAAGATCGTTTCCTCAATTTCAGCTGACAAATATTCTTTGACATAGCTCTGAAGCTTTCACCGTTGCCAGAAGTAGCAGTTTTCGGATCGCCAGATGAGGCAATTCGGTTTGGAGATCGAAATGCACCTCGTGTCAGAAAAAAATTATTTTCCGGGAAAATTCGACGACCAATTTCAGCTGCTGTAAGGCCCAAAAATAGAAGCGTTGACGAAGCGGATGGTCGTTTGCCTTCAATTGCGGCGTCCCTTGAACTTTATAAGCGGATAATCCGGGATTTTTTTTCACGAAATTGTCATCAGACTCCTGTCGATGTCGAGTCGATGAGTCGAACACTTTTGGTCACAGCAGCCACATTCTCATCGATATGTACCGTGCGACGTGAGTGCCCTTTTTTCTTTGGGGGTACGTTGACTCATTGCCAGCAAGTCAGAGACGTTGACCGGGGTCAGAACCAATATTGAATGCGAAATTGTTGAAATATTGGAAAGAAATTATGGATGAAATTTTACTCTAACGACTCGATCGCTGCGCGTTCTTCGTGTACGTACATATAAATGAAGTCGAGTTTGAACCATAATGCTATGAAATTGAGAAATAAGAGTTTATTTCGATATTTCAAATAGTTAACGCGTCAATTGTCTGCAATTTATTCGCATAGACCAGTGGCCTGTTGGCAGTCGAAATTTGAGATAACCATGCCTTCGAATTTTTCGTTCAGCATTTTTGCATGCGTTGTGTGCACGTGGTGCCATTTTATTGGAACCACATTCGTTGAGATCCAAGAAATGTTACAAAAAAAATTCGTTGCCATCGACATGTACCTCTCGCCGAAGCCCCTGCCTTATTATCAAGGCTTTGCCCATCAACGACGTAGTCTAATAATGAACAGTGGCAGATCAATTTTTTTTTATTTATTTCATTATATCAGGTTATAAATTTAATACAATATATTACAATTATTATACTTGGTATAGTTAGGAACATTCTATTGGCCAAGGCCAAGTGGCGAATATACCATTATTGTTCAATGAAAAATTGGATATTTAAACATTGATGGGGAAAATTATTGTAAAAATAAACAAATGCAATAATAAGCTAAGTGAAACAATTTAAGAATTATGTGTAAAAAGAAAAATTGTAAAATTATTAACAAAATAGGAAATTGATCTATTGTACAATGATCCTAAGCAAAAAGCCAAGTTATGACATTTTTTAAGAACAAAGACTGCCTTCCTTCGCATCTAATACTTTCCGGTAACTTATTGAATAAGCGAGGAGCAATGACGGTGAAAAAACGAGAAAAAAGTGCTTTATTGATTCTAGGTAAGGATACAAAATTCATGCCATTAGCTCGCAAGTTAAGATTGTCATTCAGTCTAATGACGTTATACCCAGAATTGTCGAAAAATATTTTCAAGACTTTATAGTAGTAGAGGAGTCTTAAGGTTAGTATTTTAAGTTCCTTGAATAATCTAAAACTGGGGGTTGTGCGATTAACTTTGCAGATAAATCTTAAACAGTGTTTTTGCTTAACTAACAAGGGTTGTACTTTGTTCAAATGTGTACCGCCCCTACAGACTATACCGTGCTGCAGCTTGGATTTAAAAAGACCATTATATACCAATTTTAAAATATCGGATCCGCAATATATACTAAGGTGATATAACTGTCTTACCACTAAGTTAAAGTATTGTTTTAAATGCAGAGTATGTTCTTTCCAACTGAGTTTAGGTATAAAGTATTTGAAACATTCGACATGTTCAATAACGAAGCAATCTATCGAACAACTAACACCGGTATTGTAGGTTGATACGCCTTGGTTATGAGGACAAGCAATTCTTAGATTAAATTTAAAACAATTTGGTGAGGGATATTGTAGAAATAAGTTATCAGTCAATTTTCCCATAATTTTAAAAATCATGTACTTTGTTTTGTTACTAATTGCTAGTTTATGCTTGTGAAACCACCTACGAAGCAAATCTAAGTCAAAATTAATGTTTGCATTGACATCAAAGAAGTTATAACAAGAATAAGTTAGAGCTGTGTGTGTAAGGAGTTAACGTAAATTAAGAACAATATCGGACCCAGGACAGAACTTTGTGGTACGCCCAAATTTATTGTTTTCTGTGAGCTCATACAACCTTTTACTCTCACCATTTGCTTAGTGTTCCACAAATAAGACGAAAACTATGCATAAATAAAACCTCTAAAACCTGCATTGTACAAGCTGAGTAGAAGCGAATGGTCCACCATGTCAAAAGCCTTTGACATATCTATAAATAACGTTGCAACAATTTTAGAATCATTTACCCTCCTATAAATTTCTCCACAAAGTTTTAATAAGGCATCTTCAGTTGATCTTCCGCTCCTAAAACCGAATTGATGTTTACTGAAGAATTTAGTTTTATCTTAAAAATACAGTATTCTAGCTTTCATTCCTTTTTCAAACACCTTGGAGAAGGTGGATAAAAGTGAAATAGGACGGTAGTTATTCAAAAACTTAGTATCCCCTTTTTTATGGAGAGGAATAACCACAGCGGTTTTAAAGAATTCGGGAAAGACGCCCTGTTGAACACTCAAATTGTATATGTGACATAAAACGTCACAGATAAAAAGAGACATAATTTTTAGATCGTGACTTGAAATATTGTCATGTGAAGAAGAGTGTGAGTTCTTTAGCGATTGTATAATTTAATGTATTTTCAGTGGTGTGAAATTTTCAAAGTAAAAACAAGCAGACTGGTGTGGCTCCTGCCTGATTGTTTTATCACAGTGACGCGAAAAATTATTTTGTCCTAGGAGACCACGGAAATCATTGAGTATATTTGAAAGATAGTCATTAAAAACATTAGCCACCTCACTTGGTTCAGATATATCAACATATATCTCTATTCAAAATTTCATTAACTGTGTCCCACTCTTTCTTAGAATTCCCAATATTTTCAACCAGTTTTCTTTTCAAATAATTATCTCTACAAAGTGTTATTTCTTATTTTAACTCACTACAGATTTTAACATAAAAACTTTTAAGCCTAGTATTCCTAGGATATTTGCAAACCCGAATTCTAATTTTTTTTTTTCTAATTTTCTTCAATAAATAGAACGTCATCCATGGTTTGATGCACTTAGATTAATTTGTGTTTACGCTTTGATTTTGACTGCAATTAGAAATATAAAATTTCAACTTATTAATAAAAAAATCAAAAGCAATTGATGGATCAGATCATGAGCGCTATATACATCGTTCCACAACTCAAAAGAAAAATCTCTTTGCAAGGCTGAAAATTCGACTTTTTTAAACTTTTTGCAATGGTTTAGGTCTGCGTATTGAACGTATTTTAAAATTTATTGAGTTGTTTCTGTTTCTGTAAATGGTCCAAACATGAGCTAGAATTCACAGCAATTCGCGTAGGTTGTAGTGTAAACGACATACACACACAAAACTATAACGAACAGCAGAAATATTGCAGCTAACAGAAATCAAGTCAGCACTATTAAGACGAGCTTTAATAATGTTACAGTCTAGTTCACTTTTCTAAAAAAAAAAACCGCAACACCGCCAGCTGAATACGAATCAAACAAATAACTTGGTATCTGATGCATATACATCGGAAAATCAGGTTAAAAAAGGCATTAGCAACTACGGTCATTCCGACTGTAAGTAAACAAGGTCAGAAAAAGAATTCCTGGATTTCTCAGATGGCAAATGCACAACAACGCCTGGGGCTAACCAATTAAGCGATCCAGGACCGAGCATTATGTAGACGCTTTCTGCAGTCTGCGACATTGGCCAACCCCATAAGCAGCAGCAGCGATGCAGTAAAAATGGGAAACTCGTTACGAATAAGTTCGTACAATGAGGAAAGGGTTAATTAAAGAATAAGAAGAAGAAGATATTAGATTTGGTAAATGATCTAAGATGGATGGCAACGATTAGTATAAGGCCTCCCTGTGGCGCCATCTGGGAATCTCACTAGAGATCGCGAAGTGAAGGGGGCAAATGACGAGTTTCCTGCGCCATAAATCAGGGTTAGTGTCGGAAAAACAAAGCAAGACCTTATCCGGGCTACTCAGACATATTTGAAGCTCAGGCCGGTAAGGATATCCAGGACTTAGTCAGGGTCTTGGAAAAGAGATGGTGGCGGACGAGCCTTATATGGGGCAACAGCAGCGCTCACATCCCGGAACCGGTTACTGGCTTCGGTGTAACCGATCCCTCGTCCTAGGGGCATTCAAAATGGAACTGGTCCTCTGGCCATTTAAAAAAACATAAGTTACGAAGCATCAACAAGCCTCGGATATGGACGGATCTACTGTTGACAACCCACGCAAACGATTTAAGGACAATGAGCTTCAGATATGCACGTGGAATGTTAGATCCCTTAATAGACCACGTGCAGCAGAGCAACTAGCGGAAGCAACTGCTGCAAAGCAGACATAATCGCCATTCAAGAAATGCGATGGGATTGGCCGGACAAAAAGAAGATGAAAAAAGCTAGGAACAAAGGGTATCTTTGGTGGAACAATCGGAAAATATAGCCTGCACAACACCACCTCCGATAACGGATTCAGGCTAATCGACTTTGCGGCGGGGCGAAACATTGTCGTGGATAGCACGCGGTTCCCACATCTCGACATACACAAGGGGACTTGGAGAACTCCTGATCAATCAACAGTCAACCAGATTGATCACATTGCGATCGACGCAAGACACTCCTCCAGTATTATGGATGTCCGTACGTTCCGAGGAGCCAACATCGACTCGGACAATTACCTTGTTGTAGCCAAGGTACGGTTGCGGATATCCCAAACTACGCCAAGACAAACTAATGCTGTGAGAAAATTCGACGTCAGACGGCTACAATCACAAGAGATCGCCAAGTCCTTTTCTGATCGAGTGTCTCTTAATCTCTTAAGAGGTCCAATGCCGCCAGCATCAAGCATCGAAGACCATTGGAAATACTGCCAGAACGCCATCGGAGATGTCGCTTCTGATGTGTTGGGTTTCACTCGTCCACCACAACGAAACCCCTGGTTCGATGATGAATGCCGGCAAGCATATGCAGCGAAGCGAAAAGCACGCAATGCGGCACTGCAAAAAAAGACCAGAGCTGCTCATGAGCTCTATAAGCGGAAGAGGAGAGACGAACACCGGCTTCTCAGGAGGAAGAAGAAATAGCATGAGAAGCGCGCGATCGAGGAAATTGAGAGATGCTACTCCAAGAATGAGATTCGGAAGTTTTACCAAAAGGTAAAAATAACATGCCGTGGAAACAAACCGCGAATCGAAGCCTGTAGAGATGAACAAGAGAACATCGTAGTAGAATCGCAGTCGATGCTGAGGATTTGGAAAGATCATTTCTGCAGACTGTACGGCGATGACGGACCAAATACCACTGTCAGGCAGAATCAACGTTTCAACCTGGACGATGATGACCAACAATTCTGTCTACCCGATCTGGATCAAGTGAAGATAGCTATATCGAAGCTAAGGTCCAACAAAGCTGATGGAGCAGACAGCCTGACTGCCGATCTCTTCAAAGCGGAAGGCGATGACTTGGTAAGGAGCATACACCAACTCATCTGTAAAATATGGTCGGACGAAAGTATGCCCGATGAATGGAACCTCAGCATTATTTGTCCGATTCTCAAGAAAGGAGACCCTCTGAACTGCGCCAACTACAGAGGCATCAGTCTCTTAACATCGCATATAAGAGCTTATCCGCCGTATTGTGTGAACGCCTGAAGCCGTTCGTCAAGAACCTGATAGGTCCATATCAGTGTGGCTTCAGGCCAGGAAAGTCCACCATCGACCAGATATTCACACTACGGCAGATATTGGAGAAGACCCATGAGCTTCAGATCGATACCCACCACCTATTCATCGATTTTAAGGCCGCGTACATCGTACTTGAAAGAATAGTGCAAAACTCACGAGCAAACACAAGAGGCACTATCTTTCAAAAGTCCGTCCAACTACTCGCATACGCCGATGATATTGACATAATCGGGAGAAAGCAGTGTGATGTCAGTGGCGCTTTCGCGAGTATTGAGAAGGAGGCGGTGAAAATGGGTTTAGCGGTCAATGAGGGCAAGACCAAGTATATGCTGTCAAGCAAAAAGGACAACCAGCACCGACGTCTCAGACAGAACGTTACCCTCGACAGATATAACTTTGAGGTATTTAAGGACTTTGTCTACCTAGGCTCTGCTATAAATGCAGACAACGACACCAGCTCTGAGATCAAGCGAAGAATAACTCTTGCAATATACTAATCAAGATAGAGAAAATAAATGTATTCATGCCGACCTCTATTCAGAGTTTTCCCAACCAAGCCGTATTTCTTTCGATTGCCATGTAAATTTTCCTTTTTAATAAATTGATATAGTTCAATAACTGTGAACACACAAATAGGATCACCACTTGTAACCCAATTGCATTAATAAAAAGTAAAATCAATCAAAATGCCTAAAGTACTCGAAAACCTCTCACGATCCAACCGACTCTCATTTCCACTGAACTACCAATTCCACAACAAGTAGATGACATCCTCTTCTACAGTTGAAAATTGTTCCTCTTCCTCGTTTGCATTTCCGTGTCGAGATACATTTTCGTTTTGCGAATAGAAAATTGGAAAACGTCACATAATGTATCCTGTGGTTAACACATGTAACATTTCATCAGCAACGTCATCATTACCATCAGCATCCTTTCTAAACTTAAAATTCAATCCACTTGTTTCACATGTACTCGTATCTAGATAACCCGTATATGCATACCTAATACACTCCTGAACGAAAGGTGTCAACACAATTTCCATTCAATTACTTCGCCGAACATCATCGCCACGTCGCGTTGTGATTACCAACATACTCGTACGAACACATCCATACCGACACTTCTGCCTTTCATTAACAATATCATCCTGGAAGTGATGGAAAGTACTAAGATTCCCTCTTCTACTATGAATCCATTTCAGCTTGAAACAAATCTGGAATCGTTACGGTGTCTTTCTCTATGGTACTTCCATCTGAAAACTAATCACACAATCATTTGATTAATTAAAATGTGGTTTAGCGTGAATCTCGTGGGAATACATCCTCTTTACTATTATGCGCCTTACTCACACCTCATAGATAACGCACAAGTGTATCCTGTGGCAGTTAGAAATCACAGCGCACCCTAGGTGCATTTGTTCGCAAAGTTTAACTCGATATGAGAATTTGAATCCTTACAATTCACTTTCAGCATACCACATGGATAAAGAACCTTTCATGAAAAGTCCTCCAGTTCTACCCCCACTCGTCAAGGGAATAAATATTCAATCAAGACATGCAGATAGAATACGAGATTCAGAGACGACGAGATGGCGACAGGTGATGTGTTAAAATGTATCCTACCAAGTGATGATGTTGTTAGTACGATTGTATTAGTTTTTAGTACTTTAAAGATTAAAATGTTAGCATGCATTAGCATGTTACGGTTGAGCCTTCAACACGCAAGCCTGGCATACTGCCTCTGAAGTGCAGTTGTAGTCAGTTTACAGATCTTTACATCGGAAAATGTAAAGAGCAACCATCAAATCGATTGGCATTAATTGATCCTACTAGGTTAATACTCGTACATTCATATGGACGAACGAATAGATTAGTAAATTCCCCCGATAACTTTAGATGCTTACAAAAACGGAGCCTCGGAGTGCTTCAGGATGTTTTAAAAGCAACAAATATGGGGATGATGAATGTTTGCTAGATCTAGTACCGTATGTGTGGATTCACCAGAATTCGAGTCAGACACTAAACTCTTTCAGCGGTTTTCCATGGCAAGAAAGGTAAATAGATGGTAAATGGATGATTTTTTGAGAAGATAATTTTTGACGCCTGTAGCCTGTATAACGGTGGTTTCTAGAAATAGAAACAATTTTATACAGACTATGAGAAAACGGAATCCGGGCGAAAAATTTAAAGTGTAATGCTGAAGCCTTGGCTTTTACTATCAAAGTATTATCAGAATTTACTGTCCTGGTAGAGACCAGACGAATATTATTAAAATGCTAGATGTCCGATCAATTTACAAGGGAGTAATTGGGAACTATCGATCAATGTCTATCCTCTTCGTAACTTATAAAAATATCGAGAAAAATCGTAGGCAATCCGCATCGCAAACTCTATTGAAATATTTAAAAAAAATTGTAATCCGAATTGGAAAACAACACAATCGCATTTCTCTTTGACATAATGTGACAAAAATGTATTAATGCATCTTAACAACCTTGATGTCAAAGGACCAAAGCTGTTAAAGTTTGAAAAACAGCAACGTCAGAGGAAGGCTCAACGATATACAGCAATTGTTTATAGAGTTCCATAAGGATCCATATTGGGTCCCTTAATATTATTTTTATATTTGATCGAAATGCGTTTAGCTCTGAAACCTAGTACGATATGCCGATGTGAACGCAGACTCATTCTTTCATGGAGGTCAGGGCTTTATCAATAAAACATATCCTAACGAAGGAGACAACATACTGTGCGTTAGGAAGTCTAGTCAGCATAGTGAAATAGCACGTTATCTAAATGGCTGACTCAGCTTCCCTGGCAGTGCTTCAAGCGGTTGGTCCGTTTTTCGTTGCCACCATCCAATATGTGCGGCGTTATCCAGGCAAGAGCGTGTCGAATGTAGGACTCGGGCATTTAGACCCGTCTTGTTGAGACCACAGCTCAGATATATCGATGTTGGCTAGTTCTGACTACAGAAAGTTGGTTAACATCGCTTTATACCTTAGGCCATTGATAGTAATGATATCCTCTTGCTCATTATGAAAGAAATAAGGTCCGATGATGCCTGCCTTCCATAAATCGCACCAAAGATCCAGTCTCTGTGGATGCATTGATACTTAGCCGAAAACTTGTGCAATTTGTTCGCTCCAATAACGACAATTTTGCTTGTAGACATAGTCGTTGAGTCAAAAATGGGCCTCGTCCGAGAAGATGATTTTTTGGCCAAAATCCAGATCTCCGGCCAACATTTCCAGCTGTATTATCTACGGTCATCTGGCTTCAAGTCTTGCGTCTGCACAATATTTTGCGGATGTTGGCTCAAATAAAAGCTGGGTTGACTCTCTGGCGATGCCCAATTTAGCTGTTCGGCGCCGAATATACATTTCTGGGTCTTCTTCGATACTGGCCGCTACGGCGGCTATGGTTTCTTCATTTCGCACCAATCACTGTCTGGTTGGTGGCTTACGATCCAAAAGGGTGTACTCATGCTCAAACTTTTCCACGGTGCCCACTGAAGCCATGATGACGACCGACCTCATGACACAGTTCACGTTGCGTATTAACAACTGAGCCGGAATTTCGATACAAATTTTTATAATTTTCGGCACGTTTGGCAAGCGTGAAACGATGCATGATAAAATGACAAACCTTACTGAATATTTTGACAGCTGGATGTGATTGGTAACTTTGACAGCTGCTGAATTATAAGAATTTGAGAAACTGTCATTGCTATCTGGTCACCCTTTGGTATGATCGCTGATCAATCAATCTAATCACATGTATTATCCAAACATGCATTTGTTAATTCCTTACTTGAACTTCAATGTTAAATACGCTGTATTCTTAATTTTCTAATACTTTCAAACTTTTATACTTCTCATCACTGTGTTCCAAGGATGTTGCCTCCATAAAATCAGCACATCAGCCATAGTGTCGATGAAATTCAATTAATTCCTGAAAATGTTCCTTTCCTTCTTCCTGTTTCTCTTTTCTTCTTTATTCGAATTCTGTTCCTTGTTTTTGTGCAAACATTTCCTCATCCAGGACACGAATTGCAGATTGGGTGTGGAATCGCCGAATACATTCTAATTAAACGTTCATTGTCTCCAGACTCTAAAGACTAACGACTGACGAAGAAATAACAAACAAGGATGTGATTTACGTGTGTAAGAGTCAGGGAACAAATATGTCCTGCAAATTTCAGCAGATAAAAAAGGATGCCCGTGAATGGGAATAGGTTTTCAAGGATTTTCAGGGAACTCCGCTTTAGAGTGAATAGAGAAAAGGAGTTTTTCATGACAGGATATGGGAGTGTATCCATATTGATTTCATTTAGAAGGACTTTTGATACAATCAATGTATCCGACACGTTTTTGTCTGCAAGCTTTTCCTTTTTTTTTAAGTTTCACTTTCACTTTAGATTTGTTGTCCCTCAGATTGGATTTTTCTGATTTTATCCTGACAACACCTCGGCAAATATACCCATACTAGATGCACACACATAGCTTGCAAGTGGATATAGGATGATATTGATTATCTTCATAATAAGAGCATTCTTTAGCTATTAAGGATATGCAATGGATTCAACAAGAATAACAAAAGAACCTGGTCTCCCTATCTCTAGATACAAAACTAAAATCGAATGACACAAAAACACCTCTTGAGCTATGATGACAGCTGCATTTTGCGTTCAGGACTCTTTACAAAATTAGCTGCGTCTTCGTTTTGTTGTTGTTCTTCTTCTTCCACGCTTATTGTTAAGGATAATGGAAAGAAAAGATCCTCCGGTATACAACAATAGCTAGTGATAATGGTGCACAAATTGCAAAACGGTATGACAACTCAGATGGAATGGACGTTGGAAGGACATGTTTTTTTTTGTTTCTTTTCAAGATATTCGTGCACTTAGATTTTTTGTCTTTAATCTCAGCACAGCAGGAGGATTTAAGAGTGCATATCCTTTTAACGAGAAAATTAAAATAACAAAGGTAATCCGGTAGGGGAGAGTTGAATGTAAAATGGTAACATTAGGGGTCTTTGTAAGAGGGCTTTGTAGTTTGTGATGAAATTACGAGTAGCTTAGGAACCCTCTTGACCTGTGAGATGTTGTGCGAACCAACAGGTCGTTGATGAAAACAGATGGCAATAGGAATGATTCTCAGTTTCTGTCTATTAAGATTTAAATTTAAATTGCTGTTAGAAGTACAAGTTTTTAGTTTTAAAACAAGATGCATACGAGTACAAAGTGGCGCTCCCAACATAGGCCGAGAGCGCTTGGAACTCTACAAGCAGAAGAGACAGGAGTAACTTTGGGCCACCGACAAGAAGAAAACAGTAAACCAGAAATAACGTGCTACCAATAGGTAGATGGAACTTGTCAAAGCAAGACACGTAAAAGCCTCTAAAGATGGAAAAGAAAAGGAAGACATTATAATAGAATTACAGTCGGTGCAAAGAATGTAGATTGTTCAACCGTTTAAAAGCTCAAAATCCCACCGTCAGTGTATGACTTAGATGATGATAGTCAAGACTTCCATTCACCCGATCAAAACTAAGCAAAGATTGCATTATCTAAGCTAAAATCTTGAAAGCTTACCGGTCAAGGTATTAAAAGTTGCTGGAAATGATTTTGTGGAGTCATATCTTAAATGTGGTCGGATGATTGTATGCCTGATGAATCGAATCTCAGAATCGTTTGCTAAGCCCACAAAAAAGAAGAACACTTAAACTGCGGCACCTACGTGGAGGTATAACCCTCTTCACCAACTAAAACAGAATCTTATCTGCCACATTATGGAACTGCCTGAAACTCTTCGTCAAAAATTGGCCGTATCTTCACATTCTGGAAGATCCTGAAAAACCTAAGAAAACCTAGGTCGATACCCACCATCTTTCCATCGATTTTATCGATCGATATCGTGAACCATCTGTGCAGAATAACGATTGACAACGCCCGCCGCTCCGTCAAAGTGAGTATCGAGTTAACTCAGACCCTTGATGTCAAAAAAGGTTTTTGGCAAGGTGTTGCGCTGGTAAGTGATTTCTTTAACATCATACCTTGAAGTCTAACAAGTGAACACCAAAAGTGCAATTGCTAGGCCACGCCGATGATATTGAAGACATAATTGGGAAAGCGAGCTGTCACCGGTGCAGTCAAAATGGGTTTAGCGGTAAGTGAGAGCAAAACTACGTGTATGGTGTCAGCAAGGGAAACACAGTATCGATGAATTAGGCGGAATTCAGAATCGACCGCTTGGTCTAAGAAGGCAATCAAGTGATAGAGCTCTTTCTCGAAAAACTAAGGAGGATCTTGATTGTATAGCGGTGAAGCCTGCACTCTATCGAAAGCGGATGGCGATAAACTCAGCCATTTCGAGAGGAAATATTCATATGAAGATTCAATGATGATCAATACGAACTGTATCGCTATCAAATTTATCGAGGTGACAGAATTGATCGTGTTGGTGGAGGAATCGCTATATATGTTAGAGTTGGTACATTCCGTAGTGTTAAAGTAAAGTGTCGGTGCCAGCGTAACTCAGAGATGGATTACTTGTTTCTGGATCTGATTAGCAACGTTGATGCAGTTCTTCTCGGAGTCGTCTATAGACCAAACAAATCAGTTAACCTGAAATCTCAGTCGACTCATCCAACGTAATACTGTGCGAAAATATCAACAGTGATCTCTTGGTGGAGCGTAATCTTATAGATAACACTTAATCTTTCTCCTGTCAACTCTACTACACCAACTCACTTTACAGACTCTTCTAGTACACTACTTGACGTCTCAAAAATCAAAACAATTCTTTTTTACGATCAATTGTCAGTTCCTGGGTTCTCTAAACAGGACCTTATCTACCTTACATTCGATTTTAGTTACCAGGTTCCAGCAAATACATTTAATTTTAGAGATTTCAGATATGTTGATTATTTTGTGTTGGAAAAGGACGTGCGCAGCATAAACTGGGAGCAATTATATTTCATGTCCTCACTTAATCAACAAGTCGAATTCTTACAGACCAAAGTCCTTCGATTATCACGTACCCCTAAAGACAAAAATATCAAGACATAGACTAAATTCATGGTTCACAACCGACATTTAAATAATTATGAAAAAACGACACGAGGCATACGACCGATGGAAGCGCTTTATAAAAGACGAGCATCTCGGACAACATCGAACTCTCCGTAATAATGTTGTCTGCAAAATTCACGCAGCCAAAACACAGCTTTATTCCAAACGCCTGAACTCGTCATTGTCCGGTAAACAGTTGCGGAAGAAACTCAAGAAGATTGGCGTGGCTAAGCAAAAGAGTAGCCTTCCTGACAATGTCGATGGCAACGTTCTCAACAAAAACTTTGTGTCGTATTCCCCTCCTATTGCTTATCATCCTCCTTATTATCACGACCTCAACATCAGCACCAGTACAACGCCTTTGGAAGCCTTCGAGTTTTCTGCTATAGAGCAGGCGGGTGTGGTGGAGAGTTTACTTTCCATTAAATCTAACTCAGTCGGAGTAGATGAAATGCACCCCAAGTTTATAAAGGTTATTCTTCCCATAATATTACCGTACGTTACCCATATCTTTAATAATATATTAACTACGGGTGTGTTTCCTTCAGTCTGGAAGAAATCCAAAATCTTACCTATTCCTAAGAACCCTACAGGTAATGACTGTCGGCCTATTGCGATACTTTCATTCCTATCTAAGGTCTTCGAAAAAATTATGCAGAAACACATAAATACATATGCATCTTAACGCGAAGAATCTATTGACATCTAAGCAACCCGGCTTCCGCGCTAAACATAGCTGCACCACAGCTCTTTTAACGGTAGTAGGCGACATAAAAAGTAACTTAGATAATGATCAGCTAACGTTTCTAGTCCTCCTTGATTTCTCAAAAGCGTTCGATACCGTCGACCACGCTATATGTATTATGCGATAAACTCTCGAGTAAATTCCAGTTTTCCCCTTCTGCGGTGAGACTTTTGGCTTCGTATCTCGTAGGTCGTCACCAAGCAGTATTTGTGAAGGGCGGAATGTCCGACTTTCTTCCCGATTCCTGTGGAGTGCCACAGGGATCTATATTGGGACCCCTCCTATTCTCATTATACCTATATGTTAACGGACTACATTCCATTGTCACAAGTTCCTCCATTGAGATTTATGCCGACGACACCCAATTACACAACAGCTGTTTACTTGACTCGATCGACCACATGTGGATACCGCTAAAAATCTAGGTATGATTTTCAACAAAGCCTCAACATGGAGCGATCACATCAATAAATCCGCGGGCAAGGTTCATGGTATCATTCGCTCCCTGTGGGCAACCCAAACCTTCATACCGATAAAAATAAGAATCCTTCTCACAAAAACACTAATCACTTCTATACTCACTTATGGTTGGGAAGTCTTTGGAAAGTGGGACTCTATCAACAGGCGGAAACTTAATGTCGCATACAACAACGCCGCTCGATACATTTTTGGATTGCGAAGGTATGATCGCATTCCATCCTTCTCTTATCGGATCTGTAACCTCACATTTTATAGTCTTTTGCAATACCGGACAATAACTATGCTGCATAACATCATACATACGCATCAACCCCGCAACCTTTTTAACAGAATAACGCCGTGTGCATCTGTAAGAACAGGGCAACTATTACTCCCGCGATTTTCTTGTTTAACGTCAAACCGCCAATTCTTCTTAAACGCTACCCGACTCTGGAATTCCCTCCCACGCCAAATTAAAGAAATAAAAGAGAAAAAAAGATCTCAAAGAGAACTCAATTTGTATCTTTCTACTTTGTAGTTTTTTTTCACCCTTTTGGTTGCTATGATCAACCGTTTATTCTTTCTTGGAACATTGTTAGTCTAATTTGCTAGTAGCTTTCATTTATATTTTTATTACTTCATTTAAATAAGCTTATCACTACCTGAAAAGATAATGTATCTTACTGTGTAAGCCATCTTAATGAACTGAACTGAATTGAATTATAAATAATAATAAAACTATTGAGCTAGTCAGAAAACGGCACATTAGTTGCTTAAGCGAATGTTCCGGCCGGCCCATTGAATCTACAAATCTCGCCCAAAGGGACAGCGCAGTAGAGAAAAATCTCACCTTGGATGGCGATTTAAACCGGTTTGGAGTGCGCAACTGAAGGCGGTTAACTAAAGACCGGGCTAATTGCAGAGGCTTGTAAGTCAAAGCTCGAGTTTATCCCGAACTGTAGCCACCTAAGTAAGTAAGTAAGATAGAAATGCTAACTCCATTGAACACTTGGATATTCAAACGAACGCATGGGTTAAATTTAGTGCCGAATTGTCCTAGGTAGCCCAAGCGGCAGCCTCATAAATCGACGAAGCGCTAACAATATTAAAACTCCTCTGCATTTTTGGAATTAATGTCATTTGAGTAATCTTCGGTGGCAAAATAGAGATAGTGGCGGAGGAGTTCACTAATAAGCTTATATTAGGAAGGGTTTGTTGGAAAAGTTGAAAAAGATTGATTTTATGATCTTCTCGATTAAAACACACAAGAAGTATCATAAGCACGACGAAAGACCCGAACACGAAGATTTGACAATTCTTCTTCTGAAAACGAACTCAAGCAAATCCCCTTTATATCGCAGCTAGTACACAAACCATCGTGATTGACTCCGATTATGTGCGAATGCCATGCGAATCATAAAAAAAACTAGGGGAAGCGCGATAGTTAGCTCAACAGACTATCCCGCAGTGATCTGGGATCACTAACAATTTTTCAAATCGCCATCACCCTATCGGCGGGCAATGGCAAACTCCCGAAAGTAAAATTGCCTACGAAAAAAACCTTAGGCCTCGCTCAGATGTTACAAAAAAAATGACAACATGAGCAAAACAAATGAGTGTCAAGAAGCTAGGCCCATACCGGGCTGCCAGCGCCACAGTGTTTTTTTTTTTATCTAACAGATCTAGAAGGAACTTACAAGCCTTTTTCGATTGAGTCCCTCGAGAAATGCAAGGCTGTGGGAGAGAGTTAGGAATGAATTCAGCAACAAATACAGACTATTATCAACGTAGGCATAATTGAGAAAATTGTGTTTAGGTTCATGCCGGATTAATATTACTAGCCATATTCAATCACTACCACTTATGTAAATAAGGAACTTCTTGTACAGAAAGTGCACGTTTATTTTATAAAAACGATCGGACCGAGTCAGGTCTAGTGAATGGACAGTATGCGAAAGAATTTTATCACTAAACACCTCAATCGCTTACTTGTCCAGAGTTGCTGTCTGTGATGCTGCAATATCATAAAGCAAAATCACTTTATGCTGCCTCTTTTGATATTATGGTCATTTTTCATGCAAAGCTTTATTCAAATCGATCATTTGTTGTCAGAACCGCTCATAATAGATCACGCTAATCTAATCCTACCAAACACAGAGCATTGTCTTTCGTCCATAACGATTTGGCCTTGCAGTGGATGTCGACGGCTCGCTTATAGTTGCCTACGACCATTAGCGCTTAGGATTCTCCTTTTCAGATGTCAAAAACGAAATGGTGCCAATGACGCAAAGCAATGGTTTGGTGGTAACTGCCTTGACAGCTATGGCCATATATGCGCGAATTCCGTTGTTATATTCACAGACATCCTTCTCTCCCAACCCTACAATTATGAGTGGATCTTTGAAATCTCCTAAAGCTAAAGCTGATTGTGTGCATAAGCACGATCCTTTGCATAGCCTTCCGAAAAAAATCCAAAGGTGATAAGCCATAAGATCTTGGTGTTCACTTCATTAAAATGCTAAATTACTGGTATTGGAGTTTTTTTTTGAAACTATGCCAAAACGGGTCGTGTTGCGTAAGAAAGTGACACCTTCTAGTTGAAACTCCATGTCTTCCACATCCATATCTTTAAGTAGAAGCCAAAAAAAATCGGTTAACATTTAGTGAACATAGCGATGAGAATTGACGTTGACGGTAACACCTTCCTCATTTTCGAAGAAGTATGGACCAATGCTACCACCAGACCAAACTATGTTCCATATAGTGACTTTTTGTGGATTCAATGGCCTTTCGACAGCTACATCCAGATTTTCACTTCCCCAAATGTGACAATTTTGCTTGCTAATGTATACACCTAGTGAAAAATGAGCCTCATCGCTGAAGAAAATGTTGTTTAAAAATTGGTCATCTAAGCGCTGATGTTCAAGCGCCTAATCGGCATATGTTCTACGCATTCCGTGGTTAGCTGGCTTAAATTCTTGAGTGAGTTGAACTTCATAAGGGTGTTGATGCAAATCCAAATTGCAAAATACAGCATAATGTGCCTTAAGATAAGCCCAAATGCTATGCTCGCAGTGAAATTGATAGATTTGAATCTTCTTGTATGCTTTCACTAACGACAGCCGGATTTTCTGTAGACCATGCATTTCGATTATGAATAAGCATTTAGACGCCTACAACAGAACCAATCTATCCGAATTTGTTCAATTTTTTGCCTACACTACGCTCAGATGGGCAATTACGAGTATATCGACCATAATCTGCTCGTATCGCGCTAATCATTACGGAATCAATATTTTTTAATAAATATTCACAGTTCTAGAACGTTCAGGAATTGTTTAACGATTTGTAAAATGGGAAACCTTGGATTAAATATAAGCAGTCTCGGATGACAGTTCGATTTGACGCACAGTCTTATGTGTAGAAATGTAATTGTACAAATTGCTCTATAACTTGAGTGGGCAAGAAACTGTGATGGACTTAAAAGTATTTTTTCTTCCAACAGATTTTTTTTTTTCTTCGGCAAAAATACAATTGAATGTCTTAAATGTTGCTTAAACTAAATTTGCTTCCTATATTCTAGGAATCATTTAAGGAAATGTTTCACTTACCCTCTGTTAAGGAAGTATCCTCCTTCTTCTCACATTTCAACCGATCAAAACATCTTTGACTGGTCGCACGCATATCTAATAAAATTATCTAGAAAATGTATCACAACAAATGGATTGCCATAAAATCCCATCCAATTGCAACAAAAGAAACTCTCAGATTAATTCTCCCAACCCTCAGCTTTCTAACAAACAGGAGCATACCGAACACGATGTCGATAGTAAAATTTTAATCCTGAATTCGTCAAAATCCAGATCATATCTGTCCCTGCAAAATCCTCTTGACATGTGTATGCGTACTTACATTGACAAATTACAATTCCTATTGTTCCCATAACGAGACTCAAATCCAATACCTCTACACTACCAAATGTCCTACCGTTTCTACCTGAATTCACAGGATAAACGTTTAATTCGATAAAGCCAAAAAAAAAAAGAAGAAAAAAAATTAGCAAATCCCATTTTGTCAAGTGTGTCTCTCGTCCTTTTTCGACTTGCCTATGTAAACACTGTATGTCGCCGCACAAAGGACATATAAAATGAAGAAAAAAAAAAAAATGAAAAGCAAATAATCGAATTGAAATGTAGAAAATGTCAAAAATGTACAGAAATTTTCAAAAAATGTCCTCAAAGGACAATCCCAATTGTATGAGAACAACTGCGACTACAAATACCTCAGAAATGTTTATTCCAATTCCATAGCCTTGGACTTGAATTCGTGTAGAAGGAGATTTCTGTATGTTTCTTGCCAAAATCAATTCATTTTCGCTTTCAATAATTTTTCCACCACCCTATCGACGTCCTTTTTAAGAGCGGTACAAAATAAATCAAAAGAAAAATGAACCAAAGAGACGAAGAAATATTGTTCAAACTCATTGTAAAGTTTAAGTGGAAAATGAGAATGAAACAAACCGAACGAACGATCGAACAAGAGGTTCTTTGATACAAATTTTTCGGTTTTTGTTTTTTTTTTTGCACGTCCTCCATCTAACTGGTCCCCGGCCTTTATTGAATCGTCTAAAGAGTACAAGAACATGAACAAGAAGTAGAACAGCGTAATAATAAAGGATATGCACTCGTGTGTAAAATTTGTAAAATAGAAACTCCTTCGCCTCATTGTTCTGGTTGATCCTTTATGGAATGAATTTTTTTCCTTTACTGTTAACCTCCCATACCCTATGGGCTGGCTTGGCCTGCCCCTGCTCGGCCACCATCGCCATCGGCTTTTCGGTAATAATTTTGTAAATTCAATTAAATTTTATTTAAAAAGTCATCGAAGGATAAGAAGGACGAGAAAAATGTTTTATTAGTATAAAACCAACCAACAAAACCAACGGCAACGGTAAGGTTCAGTACGGTTCTCTGATATTTACAGTGGCTACTCTTGGGTTCAATTGTCTTGAATGAGTCGTTAAACCAACATAATGCACACAATTCACATTGATGTGCCCTTGAATATCCTGAACAAAAAAAAAAAACAGAAAAAAATTAAAGGATAAATGAAAACAAATGCGGAAAATAAATGAAGGAAAACCATAAGAAATGGATTTTCTTTATTGCCATCCCACCATTCCTTGAACTGATGGAGACAAAAACGAGAGACAAATGGTCAAACAAAAGGGATCAATAGTCCGCGCTTGTGTCATTCATAAAACCCACTCAAGCAAGTGATATGTCAGAGGAGGAGTACAAATGGTGATCTAGTATCCTGAATTTTACATTTAATATCCCGGTCGTTGCATTAGAAAGAGAAGTCTACCTAAGACGTAGGCCATCTGCAAGGATATTCTTGAAGTCGAGCTAATAAAATTTAGTTTCCTTTATTTAAAGCAGATTCGGAAGAGTTCCCACTTTAACGAATTTTTACGAATTTGAATATATTTTTATTGAAAACAAAATCTTAATTAAAAAACTATAAGTTGTTGACACTTAAAAGAGAAGACCGAAACAAGCCGTTCTTTTTTATAGTGGCATCTACTAAAAGGACAAGACGACGGCATGGAAAATGTAAGGAGTTTTGATCAAAATATTGTTTCTTCCCGGGATCAAAGCTTCAAATCGAAGTCTAGCTATGGATATTTTCTTTTGATTCGATTTTAGGTTGGGCCTATATCTATGTTCATAAATCAGAGGAGACCGCTCCCCTTTCAACTGGCTCGGTTATATCATTTCAGAAGAAGTGGAAATCAATGATACCTCCGAAATAAAAACAACGCCAAGCGGTCATTTTTTTTTCGTACACAATCGCTGTTCTTGGTACAACTCCGCCTGACCAACTGTGTCAATTTTACCTATAAACGAAGCTATTTATCCAAAACTGTGCTTCAAACAATCAGGGAAAGTTTGACATGCATGATGGACATTTTGGTTTAGCTCTTTAGTCAATACGATCTCACAAAGATTTATGGTTTATCCGAGTCTTTCTGCAAAACACACCACCTGGACGTCGAAGAAATGTTTAGCTCTTGATTAAAGCTTTAAATTACCGGCGCACGTGCCTCTCCAATATTCTCTTCATTTAAATGTTCTAAAATTGTATTTAGACGGTAAGGTTAAAAACTGAGTAAGTCGATTCGAATTTTTCAAATGTCAGCCCGGGGTGTACCTTCGCCTCAGTCAACGAGCGTTTCCAGTCAGCTCGACTTTTTGCTAGCTGCCCATACGGTTCGTCGTTGTTCCTCATCCTCCATTCACTGCCAATGTAGACGGGACCGAAAATCACGCAAAGAATTTTCCTTACAAAGCAGCCAAGAGCACCCTCATCCATTTTTGATAATGTTCATGCTTCTGTGACACAGAGCAGGTCTAGGATAATAAATGTCTCATATAGGGCCTTCTTAGCCCAAAGAAGCAGCGATTCTTTGTTTAATTCCAGCGCTGGTGTCGTTTAGTGGTCCATTGCCAGCAGCATCAGGCATCTAAGGCAAATGGCAATACTGCCGCTTTTGATATGCTGGGTTTCACTCGACTACCAAAGAGAGACCCTTGGCATTGCGCGTAGGTCGTGCTCAAGAGCTCATAGAAGCTATTTCTATTGTTGTAATCTTTCTCCTCTTTGAGAAAGTGCGCGCATATAAAACTAATGTTGGTAAATTTAGCCCGAAACTCAAGACTTCTTGCATAAGTTTGCTTTCAACAGCAAATCCACATCCAAATACGGGCTGCTTTTGCTGTCGAAAACAACCGCCGTAGATAGAATCTTGTCGAAGTTTTTCATCCTCTTTTTGATCGGCCCACCCCAACACATTTTTCAAATGTCTATGATGTCTCCTTTGCAGAAGTCTGGGGCTTCATGGCCGGGAAGTTATCCCATCGGCACAATCCCCAACCTGTGTCAGTTCCATTTTTGATACCCCTAGAACGGGGTCGGTTAAAATGAAGCCAGTAACCCTTTCGGGGATGTGAACGCTGTCAATAAAGTCTCATCAGCTACTATCTCTTTTTCAAGACCCTGACTTAGTCTCGGAAAACCTTACCGGCTCGGATAAGGTTTCATTCATTCTGGGATTTCATCAGCTGTGCACAATTCTATCAAACGCAATATTAAAGAAGTAGCATATTAGAGGCCCCCGGTGTTTAAGAGATTCGGTGATGTTTCTAAAGATTTTATAAGCCAGCAAAAGTTCTTCACCGTCTTCTGGCACAATGAAATTAGTATGGTTTTTGGGGATTCCCAATATATCACCGTATGGTTATTTTCGGTAGATGTCTGCGTCTTCTCCAAGATCTGCCGCAAAATTAATATTTTATTCGTCAGGCACGCGTTCTGCGGAACAAATTGATGATTGGCTGATCAATGATCTTTATTGAATTGTTCGTCCTTTCTGACAGCGTTATTTTTATCATCTTGGGTAAGGTTATGTATAGAAGTTGGTTTTCATCTCCACTAAGATGTTCCCTTGGATGTTAGGTTCTAATGGCGCTGACACCTGTTGATAAATTTAATTTCCCATTCGTGAAGTATGTTTTTTGAACTCCTTGGCCGCACGTTTTTGAATCTCACTAACATTCCTTCGAATGGGTTTCTGTTCGGTTTTTTTTTTCTCTGAAAAATGTGTGAACAGAAGCCTTCGGTTCAGCCTTCATCATTGCGTGCATAACATTCCTTCAGTCGAGCAATGAGTCTTCTGCTTGCTTGATTATGGCTGCTAAAAATTACAAATAAAAGCTTGTTTATCTGACGGGTTTCCTGTTATAAATATCATGATTATGAGACACGTTGGCAATCACACATACCTTGGTTACTACAAGGTGTCATAGTCAATGCACGGACATCCACGATACAAGATGCATGCCTTTGGCTAATTGGAAGCGTTTACTAATTTTGTAAGCCTTTCAGATGTAAAAGTTCTTCTCAGTTATATTGGACATTACGATTCAAGTTATCAAAGATACATTTTATTAGAAATGTGAAATCCAAAAAGACAATACTAGACTTCAAGTGGGAACGCTGAATCTATGACTATTTGAAGAGTATGAATTTGCGAAGTTCGTAGAAAGGATAATGCTCCTTAAGTAACGACCATAAGCAATTGAAAATAAGTTGGCTACCAAAAGCATATAAAGAAAAAGAAAGATCAAAACAGGCGCGCAATGTAAAGAAAAAGGAAAACAAAAACTCAATTTAGCGTGAAGCAAATAAATTACAATTATCCTTGTGAGATATAAAAAAATATTTATTTTCCAGTTGTTGGAGAAGAAGAGAGAAGAGGGAATAATTTCTTCTGAAAATCTTTACTTTGTACGAGTACTCGTACATCGCCTTGTTCGCTTTAGCTGTGCTTCTTATTCTTTTTCATTTGTATTTGTGATTGTGCTTCTGGTTGTTGGCATTTTGTGATTTTCCTTTGCGTTTTCATTGGTTTGGTGGTTTTTAACTTTTCGCTCGTTGAATTCACTCCATTTGAGTTTCATGCAAGAAATATTCTGAATGGGGAATAATTCAGTGAGGCTCCTTCATGGCAGAGGGTGGCATTCCAGCTCCATCTACGGACCACACCACAAGAAGTCATTGCACCCAGCGATGCCTTGCCGTTCCCTACGTTCCCATCCCACTGACGGTGTAGTAAAATTATGGTTTGCTCAGGTGAAATTATTGAGGACTTGGTTTGGGTTGATATTTTTTTTTTTTGGGAGAAACATATGTGAGTATGCAAAGCAGGAGGAGATAAATGTGCAAACATATGGAAGGCGAATGGATGCATATCTCGAGAATATAAGGAGCAACATGGATAGGTCATTGGTTATCTGAGGTTTTGCTACGCAGAAGTGCTTGGCAAAAGTGAGGCTGAGGCAAAGGTAAGGTAGAGGATATGTGGATTCCCTTTTTGTGACTAATGAAGGCACTCAACTGTGGAACTTGCAGTTGGCTTGAGTTTGTATTCATTTGGCAGACGACGATGATGTGATCCATTTTTTATTTGAGGGTGCAGATAGTTCACTGCTCCAAGGGAACATCATTCGAAGATATTTTTAAAAGGAAAAGGCATTGACTTCAGTTTTTTTGGACGTGGTGTGGGACTCAAACGCAGGATTTGTTCGACCTTGGATTTACCTTCGTTGGTTACATCTAAAAAGATTTCTCTTGGTAGAAATGGTCAGGATAAACCTTTACGTAACTTTTGAAATGAAAATGAAAAAGAAACATCTCATAAGCAAGTCATGTCGCTTCTAAGAGATATACTACGTACGCTTCAATTCATTCTAATATCTATGATATTTCTTAACCCAAGTACTTAAAAATAGTAGTTCTCACAATATTGAAGTACTGAAATGTGCAGCTATTCTCTTCATTATGGGTTGTGACAGAAGTGGTATTGGTACATGTTTCAGATCTACATAATATGAGCTGGCAATTGCTACAGTGAAATATCAAAGAAGGGAATTGGATAACAGCTTCTTCTTCTTCTTTAGATGGCGCTACAGTCCGGGGTGGACCTGGGCCTCAGTCAACAAGCTTCTCCAGCCAGCTCCATCCCTGGCTAGCTGCCTCCAGTTTCGCACGCTAAGTTGGCTGAGGTCCTCTTCCACTTGCGTGCGCCACCTGAGTCTTGGCGTTCCTCTACTGCGCTGTCCCTCGGGGGCGGATTCGAAGACTTTTCGGACCGGAGCATTGGTGTCCATGCGCTCTACATGACCCAGCCATCTCAGTCTTTGGATCTTCACTCTTCTGGCTAGGTCCATGTCGCTGTACAGTCCATACAGTTCGTCGTTGTATCTCTACCTCTTTTCTCTCGAAGCAACCAAGAACACCCTCATCCATTTTTGATAATGTCCATGCCTCTGCGCCATAGAGCAGGACCGGGATTATTAAAGTCGTATAAAAGGTGACTTTTTGCTACTCAATTGCCTTCTTAACCCAAAGAAACAGCGGTTGGCAAGAGTTATTCTTCGCTTGATCTCAGCGCTGGTGTCGTTGTCTGTATTTATAGCGGAGCCTAGATAGACAAAGTCCTTAACTAGCTCAAAGTTATATCTGTCGAGGGTGACGTTCTGTCCGAGACGTCGGTGTTGGTTGTCCTTTTTGCTTGACAGCATATACTTGGTCTTGCCCTCATTGACCGCTAAACCCATTTTCGCCGCTTCCGTCTCAATACTCGCGAAAGCGCCACTGACATCACACTGCTTTCTCCCGATTATGTCAATATCGTCGGCGTATGCGAGTAGTTGGACGGACTTTTGAAAGATAGTGCCTCTTGTGTTTGCTCGTGAGTTTTGCACTATTCTTTCAAGTACGATGTTGAAAAAATCGCATGACAGCGCATCGCCTTGTCTAAATCCTTACGGTCTCGGTGAGATCTTTACCAACCTTGATGGAGCAGCGTGTATTCTCCATCGTCATCCTGCACAGACGGACGAGTTTGGCAGGGATGCCAAAACAAGACATTGCTCTATATAGCTCGTCTCTTTAGATGCTGTCATATGCGGCCTTAAAATCGATGAATAGGTGGTGGGTATCGATCTGAAGCTCATGGGTCTTCTCCAAGATCTGCCGTAGTGTGAATATCTGGTCGATGGTGGACTTTCCTGGCCTGAAGCCACACTGATATGGACCTATCAGGTTGTTGACGAACGGCTTCAGGCGTTCACACAATACGGCGGATAAGATCTTATATGCGATGTTAAGGAGACTGATGCCTCTGTAGTAAGCGCAGTTCAGAGGGTCTCCTTTCCTAAGAATTGGACAAACAATGCTGAGGTTCCATTCATCGGGCATACTTTCGTCCGACCATATTTTACGGATGAGTTGGTGTATGCTCCTCACCAAGTCATCGTATGCCGCTTTGAAGAGCTCGGCAGTCAGGTCATCCACTCCAGCAGCTTTGTTGGACTTAAGCTTCGATATAGCTATCTTCACTTCATCCAGGTCGGGTGGACGGAATTGTTGGTCATCATCTTCCAGGTTGAAAGGTTGATTCACTCTGATATTGCTCAATCAAAAACTTGACTTCAATATTTAATACTGGTAACTACTAGTTTGTCGGGATTTGGATGGTTGGGTGCTGTAGAAAAGGGGTAGGTACTGAGAGATGTCAACCTGGCGATATCCAGGTTGCAACTATATTCTACACATCAATTGTGCATTTAATACCTCCACATGGTAACCGCCGGGTACTGGTCAATGTCCATCCGGACTGGACTTGCTAAACTTATAAGCGCGAGTGCCGACCAGCAGACAAAAATAGCAGCACTATAAACGGGCCGGCGTATGAATTCCCCAGATGAAGTCAACGGTGAAACAAAATCCAGGAACAAATGAGACCTTTTCCGTGCAAGTCCGACATATTTGGAGCCCAGGCCGGTAAGGATTTTCGAGACTAAATCAGGGTTTTGGAAAAGAGATAGTGGAGGAAGAGACTTAAATGGACCAATGGAAGTAATCAGGCCCCAGAACGGGTCACTGACTTTCGGTTTAACCAACCTTTGGGAGTTTTGCCAAGGGTGTAACTGCCCGACCATGAAAAAAATACAAAAGTTCAAAAATTTAGACATGCCTAGGATATGGCTGAATCTACTGTTAACAACCCATGCAAACAATTTGAGGACAACTAACTTCGAAAATGCACGTGGAATGTTAGTTCCCTTAACAGACCCCGTGCAGCCGAAAAACTAGCGAAGGCCCTAGACTGCTGCAAAGCAGACCGGACAAAAATAGAATGAAAAACTGCAAAATTTACAACGGCTATTATTTATCGACTGCAAAAGTAGCGCTTATTTAGATGCGGATTTGTTGTTGGAGGCAGTGAAACTAAATGAGCCTCTGTTAGCCGTAGCGTTGTTTGAAATTGTCTCGGAGAATTTCCCGTAGTTATATTTTATTTACTTATAGTAGATTGTAAGATGTACAACCTTTAGTTTTGACAACTTGCTCCTTAACTACGGCATATCACTTCTGATCCGTTTTTGCATAGGGCGCAACTGGTTATAGTATGAAGATAGAGTGCCTATTCACTAAGCAATCTGTTTTACCCAAAGTCGAGCTGCTAAGTGTTAAGTGAAATAGATCTTCTTAATTACAAATAAATTTCGTCTGTTTACCAATGTCTAAAGTAGAAATTGTTCATATGCTAAGTCTACCAGCGAAATCACATTTTCTCTTGTATCTATTTTTTGTATCTATCTATACATTAATTAGCAGTAAGAAATTCATACGTATCGCTCCTTGTTCCTAAAAACAAAAATTGGTTTCGTAGAACACGACTCTGCAGAGTATCTAGTCATTTTTATCGCAATAAATATTAATATTTGAAACTCTCGTTGCAGAAGTATCATCAGACATCTAAAGCCCCACTTATGCTTCTACTGCATGTGGGCATCATAATGTCAACCACTCTTTTACAATTTTAAGTTCATGATGGCTAAAACCCCATTTGTCTTCTGGGTCAGGTGGTTGGCCGATTCATTACATTCTCGTCGACATGATTCTCATACCGCAACCAAACTTAATGATCCACAGAGCAATAACTGCTCATACAAGTACCATGTCTGCCACATTAATTTCTAATCCCTGTCATGCTCTCATTCGCGGATTAAAAAATAATGGCCAGAGCCATAAAAATATTTTCTTTTTTTTGTTTCAACCACTGATTCATTGTCTAAGAGCCTACCAACTGATGAAAGGCCAATGCATGATGCGAGTATAACCACAACCAGACACGGAAACAGACAAATCCCGTAAAACTGCATTCGGTGCAACCTATTGCAGCCCCATCAATCTGTTCACCCTTTTTATGGCAGGCTATTCACCCTACTAAAGTTGTTGACAGCAGTGTGCAACCCAACAAATAAAAAAAAATTCCACACAATACAAAAACAAAACAAAAACCTTCCTACTCTTCGATCCAAATCGATCGTCGAACTTTTGCGAAGAAGGATTCCATATCCCTTCATAACAATTTTCCAATCAACTCTCTCAATGGTACCTCTTACCCAAGCGCAACCTTCGTAGTGAATGTGGCAATAGCAATTCGCTTCTGCTGCCAATAAAAGCCGACAGCTTTTTCAGCCTTACTCCCCAACTGCACTTGTCATAACGATACCGCATGACCTAGTTCCAAAGAAGCCTTATCCTTTGAGTCCAAATCGAGATTTCATTGCATTCTGGGCCGGCTACCATCCCCCTTTCATGAGCACTTGCCATAAGGTCTTTGTTTTGAAATTAAATGTCTCAGATGTCCGATTTTTGGTCCCATTCCATTCGGATAATCGATTGACCTTCCCTTGGCGCTCATTGCTGCCTGTACCACCTCTGATACCACCACCATAACCTCCGTCATCATCATCAGGATTGGTGTGCATCCCAGGAGACCATTCGCCATCACATATAAATTACAATCCCTATGGATGCATTCATCTATCTGACAGTCTGTATTGCTCCTGCGAATCAATAATGCAATGAGGCAAGTTCTCATTGCCGGTCTGGTGGGTGGACTACTACAATGATACGAAGGCCTCTACTTTATTGTTTGACAATTTGTTTGATAAATTAAAAAAAAAAAGTCAACCCAATTGCTTTAGAGAGGAAAAAAATCGCTTACATGACTCTAGCTCACATAACGTGCGAGTTGTCCAAAGATATTTGATTGATTTGTCTGGATTCCTCAATGGGGAGTTAGTTTGCTTTTTTATTGAAACTTAACAGAGGCCCTCTTGGCCATTTTAATATTTCAATCAGTCATCATCGGTCTCAACGGTCTCCAGACCCAAGCTGACTTCCAGCCTAACACCGGTTGATGTAAAGGATCACCATGGACTTGTCATCGGATAATAAACTGACTAGAAGGGGTAGCCTATACAAAAACACAATTCCCATCGGTCTTGCTAGACTGATGGAACGAACACCTCATATTCATACATATAATACATCTATCACTACCGAAACTGCCGTATCCTTTGCCCTTTTGTCCTGATTGCTTTACACTTTTTTGTTTGAAAAGCTACCGTGTCCCGTGTTAAAATCAGCCACGATACCAAAATCAATTAAAAACTCGTTTTCCTTCAAATCTTCCCTGCAACATGGAGTTTTTGAGCTTCCTGCTCACAGTTATACCTATAACAGGTGCATCCTTAAATAATTTAAAATTTCATTTCAATTTTCGTTGATCAAGTCGAATTCAAGGGAAATCGGAGTTCTTGCTGGCACCGTTTTTCCGTATCCAAATGGAATTCCATTATCAAGAAGTCTTTAAGCCTGAAGCCTTAATCCCGATTGCGAGCGTTCTGTTTACGTTCCGTTTTTGTTATCCCACATTCAGTATTCCGCAATGAGGTTCAGTTTATTTTCGAAAAATTAATTTCCCCTCTCACCCCCACCCATGGAACACTCCATCTTGTTTCTCCTTGGCCAGCGGAGCAAGGCATCCTTGCTTTCTTATCCCAAAACAATAAACACGTAAACAGTTTTTAAATGGCTTTTTTGCCAAAACGAAAAAAAAGAATCATCACTTCGGTTTTAAGTAGGGGTGCAAGGGATGAAGTAGAAATCGATGAATTTTCCTTTTAATTCGTATATTTCGATTTTGCGAATCGGAAATCGTTTAGGTGAATCGTTTTTGATACGGTTAAAGGGATATTTTCACCATTGCTTAACGGTTTTCAAGCAACAGACCGGCTGTGATTGTTGTAAATAAATATTAAGCGGCCCAAGCGAGTGATGGTAGGGTGAAAGATACGGTAAGGAAAGGATTTTGCAATGAATAACTTAATTTTCAATTAACGAAGTAAAGAAGGTTCAAAGCATGGAAAGGATTGCGGAAATAGAACTGTAATTCGCACCAAAATGGTTTCAGTAGAAAGGAAAATTGCCTAAATTATTGAGTCAACTTCAATTGATAACTGGGTTTGCAGAGTATTGGATGGGAATTCAACATGTGGTGATTCTATAAATTGTCGAACAAAATGACCACAAAGTTTTACTTTTAATTCATTTCAACGATTTGTGCTTTGTATGTTATATCTGCGGCTAGTGGCGTCAAATGTCATTGTACTTTGACACTTATGTTGTTCACAAATAGAAAATTAATTCCCAACGAGCAATGGAGCGTTATATACCTGAAGAAAGAGCCCGAATTTCGTTGTCGTTTTCCTTGTCATCCTGCACCATGAGCGTGAACAATTAAGCGTTCGGCTGAGCCCACTAGAGATGTCGCAGGAAAGTGGCCGGTCCCGTATTACTCGTTCGACCGAGACTGTCACTGCTGTGGCCGACGATCTTCGCGAAAATCCACAAACATTGGCGAGACAACGATGCACACAGTTTCGCCTACGTTTGTTGCGTTGAATTTTAGTGAACGATCTGAAGTTCAGCAATTGTTGCCTGCTGACCATCAAGTGAGGCTAACTCCCACAGATGCTCTGTTCAACCGTGTACTGGAAGAGGATGATTTCGTATCCAAAATCATTTCTAGTCAGGTTGTTATATGGTTAAGCAAAATTTGAATCTCTGAGGCACCGAGAATCTACTTAAAATGCACGTCGAGCCATTGCATCGCATCAAAGTGAAGTGAAGTGAAGCATGTATAGTGAAAAAATTATTGGCCCTTAGTTTTTTAAGACGTGGTCCGTAAACGTAACTGGTGACTGGTCATAGACAGACAGGTCTTCAGCATTGCTGGTTCCAGCGGGACGGAGCAACCCTTCACATAACTCGGACAACGATGGAGATTTTGAATCAGAAATTTCCAGCCTGTGTGATCTCCCCGTTCCTATCGGTTTTGGGCAGCTACTACAAACCTTGAAAGCCATCATTGATGAAGAAACCACTGTTTTGTGAGCAACAATTCGAAATTCCCTAAGACGTGCACAGTTGACCGATAACAGAGTCCGATTTTGTTCATCTCTAACATAATGGCAGCCAGTTCACATTATGACGTTACTTTTGCCCAGCCGTCTAATTGGCATTTTTTCCAAAAAGAAAAAACTTTTCTTAATTTTATTCCCATGAGCCCCTTCGGTCAATACACTTAATGGTCTGTCTAGCTTAATGCACTCAGCTCATCTAAACAGCCTAGAAGAGAAACTGCAGACTTCAGCCACTTCTAATTTTTGTTACCATTGAAAGTGTTAGTTTATTTAAATGACTTGGAAATTCAGAGTGAAATAATATACTCCGGCTAAAAAGTAAATACTTTTCTGAGTATACAACTTCTCTAAATAAAGATTTTAGCTCAGACAGATAGCAAATCACCCGTCGAATCATGCAGGTCTGGAACTCCTTACCCGTATCTTACACTCACAGCAATCTGGGTAAAAATGCTAAATTCTGCTTCACAAAAACCCCAAACCTGACGTCGACAGACATACCGCCAACATTCTGAATTTGTTTTTAGCTTATCACCCTGATAAGTAAACTCCTGATGTGTTGCCTATAGACTTGTAAGCTTGCTGTGTTTATTTCTTTTACACTGACCACATATTAGGAGATCCTAAAATAGTAGTATTTGAGCCGACTTAAGATAATTATTTTCAACTGGTGTTTCCTGAACTCGAGCTGTTATTTTTTAACAATAAGCAATGGAAAATTAGGGAGGATGGAAAGAGACGTTCCAATGTTCGTTGGTTTTGAATGTTTAGAGGTTGTAATGACTAGGAAGTAAAGAGCTTAGGAAAGAATCGAGATATTTCAGGATACGTCCGAAAGTGGGCTTAAGGGTGTAGTGATAAGCATTCATAGCGAGACGGGTGTTACGGTAGATTTGAAGGGGCGGATGATTGGTGGTGAGATAGCGATAGAACAAGGTGAGGCAGGAGATATTAGGTCGCTGGTCGAAGATGTCTATCGACTGTGTATTGTGTAATATAAGCATCACCTTTATGTTTTATCGCTGGATTTTTAATCCTATTTAGTAGGCGCAAAGAAGTCTTAGGGGCATCTGCCCAGATGTGAGCATTGTACTCCAATTTTTGGCGAATGAAAGCTTTGTATATTGAAGCCAGATCAAAGGGGGTGAAATATTTCTTACATCGGTTAAGGAAACCTAGACATTTCTCAGCACTTATGGCGACTTCGAATATGGGGTACACCAGCATTTATTTTGTGGATATCAGACATGAAACCATCCAAGACGAGAAGTAATTTATAATCCATTGAATAAGAGATTCATCTTGCCTAAGCCAGATTGATGTAAACGTTGGTTTCTTTTTTCGGTGAGACATGCCATCAAATCATCAGTGGACCTGTTGTTATGAAAACCGTACTACCGTCCATTAAGAGCTGATGGCTTATCAGCGTTAGCATGACCTTGGAAAGAAGGGAAAGGGAAAGTGCAATGGGTAAGAGGAGAGAGAAGGAGATTTTTAGGGATGGACTGGACAAGTGCTGTGTTCCATCTGCTCGGAAAGAGTACTTTAGAGTAGAATAATACGCCGTGGTTTTGCTAGCGTAGAATAACACCTCTTCAGAAGAACGGGAGATATACCATCTGAATAAGCGGATTCGTAAATGTTAAGATTTTTAAGTGCTTGTAGTCATTCCTGGCTTGTTTGAATGGTTACGGGCTTCCTCTGTCGGGTTGGTCTTATAGGGCCGAAAGAACATTTATCTTACCCTGACAGACCCTTTAAAGCTCGAGTCGTACCTTTCTTTTGGTCGGATACTCTTCATACGTTAAGGGGTAAGGGATAAAGGCTCTCAGGGTTTGAGAATCGAAACAGCAGAAAACTATAAAATTTGTACATTCCTTGTTAGTAGAAAGTATTTGCCAAAGTATCAGAAATACTTGTTCTACATTTTATGGCTCCCTCTTGCTGGTATTCCAGCTGTCAGTTCTTTGGTAAGGGCAATCGGATTTCTGCGTACCTACTATAAAGTTCGATGGTTTCAGATTGTGTCAAAAGCGTGTCGAACATTTTATTTATGATATATTGTAAATTTAATTTCGCTCTCGCGTAGTAGAAAGAGTGCTTAAACATCTTTCTATTCACAATTCAACTGGTCCAGAGGCTATATCTTTCTTTATTCTGGAAAGGTATTCTTCCGGTCTGGCAAACCATGTCGTAAACTTTTCCATCGTTCTTTAGAATTTCTTCTAAGTAAATGGAAAACAGCATTACTAGAATCATATCCTTCCCTGAGAAGGGTTAATCTATTCGTATTTCTTCCTTAGATGTATCAGAGACGGGGCACTTCAAATGAACGCCTTTCATAAGTATCAATATGCCTACCAACTCGGGAAATCGACCACATACTCTCTGTAAAATCTTACCACAAGAATAAAAAAATCTCTTAGATTGTTTCTTCGACAGCACAGAATTCTATCATAGAGGTACTGAAAACATGGGAGTTGACGACACTACATTTCAATAGATAGGCATCCTATGGTCCATCGGAGTAAATGAACTACTAATTATCCTTGGACATAGCCATCCTAATCATAGGCAAATACGAAGCTACAATCTCGGATCGCCTCCAGGGGGCTCTGAACGTATTTGCTGAATGGTGAACCAAGGTTGGCCTCAAAGTCAATCCCAAGAAAAGCACCATAGTTGTATTCACTAAAAGAAGAAGGCGAAATACACTCAGAAATGCCACACGGTTCGATGAAACAGTAGAGTTCTCAACGGAAGGGCAGGACCTCACTATATACCAGCGAAAGTCTACTCAGTAAAAATTGGAGATTTAGCCCTAAAATGACAATGTGGATGTAGACGGCAATAACGAGACCTATCATCACGTATGCAGCCCCCGTTTGATAGTATAAAGCAACACAGAGGTCAACATAGGCTAAACTCAATAAAATATGGAGACTAGCTTGTATCTGTACAACTTGTGCACTGAAAACTGCCCCAACAGTTGTACTTGGAGTTATTCTATAATCTCCCCACTTCACCTAGAACAAGAGAGAAGTAATAATAAATGCCTATCTATATGCTCATCACAGAACATTAATCAAATTCCAATCTAGTTCATTCTGCAATCCTACAGACAAATATCTACCTACCAACATTTGCCAAGGATTCACATGTATGGTACACAGACGGATCCAAAACAGATGCAGGAATTGGAGCCGGAGTATACGATCATCGTAATAAAAGCATCAAACCTGGCCAGAGGAAAAGACGCCCCATTTCTGAAGGCAAACCGAAGGAAACAGGGAAGCCGTCAATTAATTTTATGCCAAACAGGTCCCACAAAAAACGAAGCAACTACCTCATTTAAGTTAAAGTCAGATTCGACTGATCACAGGTTTTCTCACAGGGCACTGGTGTGTGAAAAAAACACCTGATGACCATGGGTATACACAAGACAATACCTGCCATATGTGCAACGAGGACCTAAAAACACTAAAACTCATACTATGTGAGTATGTCTCATCAAAACACATGAATGTTACCTATTTAAATTCTAGCGCGACTTTCTCACAAATTGCGGTGTCGCAGACGAGCCCACATCACAATAGGCTCACTTGTGATGCTTTTTCTATAGAAAAATTGTTCTTTTCTATCCAGACTCAAGGACAACAAGTTCGCTAGAAATTTTATAACATATCTTAGTCAACATATCTTAGAAGCAAAAAAAATATATAATACCTATGACTTGTGAGGATGAGGATACTAACTATCAAATGCACACAAAATTGAATTCGTCCAGAATATGAGCCAGGAAAAGAATATGGTCCTTTTCGATTGCTCCAAAAGGAACACGAGAAAAGGGGCTGGTGTCCTTCTGGAGCATGACAACGTTAAATTTCACTTCTCCTTAGAAGCATTTGCCTCTGTTGGAGTTTGAGAATGCAATACGTCACTGAATGCATTCAAAAGACTAAATTCACTGAACCTTAAGGTTCTTGGATCACAATGGGTTCACAGGAAATGAAATCACCGACGAGAGGTCCCGAGTCGTTAAGTCTTGGTCCTCGGTTAAAGCCTCAATTGGCAGATGGTATGACGCCACAGGTAGCCGGCAGATCAAACGAATACTTCTCAACGTCTCCAAGAAGTCAGCCGCTTTTTTGCTCTCTCTCAGCAGAAAAGAGTACAGAGCGCTTACTGACATCGTAGTTGGATAATATTGGATAAATAATAGCTTCTGGCGCTTAGTGTGGACGTGATACGGCGTTTTCGTAGTGTGTGCTGGTACACCAGCTAATGACAGATTTTACTCGTACTAAGGATCTTAGAAGGAATAAAATGAGCTGGGATGGAAGGTCAGTGCAAATGATGCTAGCAAGCCTGCGAACAGCAGGGTTTCGATGCAACACCATAGAGGAAGGCCTGATTAAATTGTGAATGAAGGTAGTTAAATTGAGATAGACAAGAAGCATAGAAAACAACTCTGCAAATAAGGACAAGGCAGAGACCATATATGTAGATGTGCTATTACGAGAGTTAGGTTCGAAAATTTCATCAATTCGAAACGAAGTCTACAAGGGCTATCAATAAATCTTAGTAAAACAATCGCAGTAGATATCGAGGATGTTGAAAGATCATTTCTGCAGACATATGATGGTAGATGCACATACCGCATTAACGCAGAGAGAAAATATTTGCGATTGTAGCAGAGCCAAACTGATGATATCTTAGTTAAGACCGCTGAAGGCTAGCAAGCCAAGTGATTTAAAGCAGCCGGTGATGCGTTGATAAGGTGCATGAAACCATACAATTATTGTAACTCGAATCTAAAATTTACAATATAGGTATGCAAAAACAGTACCATTATAAGGAATGTAATTCTCAATGAGCAATCCAGAGGGTGATGAGCTTTGTTCTTAAATTTAGAACTCAATCTGGAAACATGAATGCCATCTTCATTTAGGCATAACCATGGTTGTACTATAGTACAGGCAAAATAATAGGCAAAGGGCAGCTGACAGTTTTGAGTGTATCTGAAACATAAATTTGATCTAATTGATATAATACAAATGTCCAGTGACGGAATTGAATAAAATTAAGCCTTTTGTTTTGAAAAACCCTTCACATCTTCGATTTTAGGGACAACATCAACATTAGGTATTATGCAACCTTCTGTTGTTACAAGTTTTATTTTTTGAATACACTCCCATCGCTTTGTTAGACGTTTTAATCTGATAATAACTCTGTCCTTCCCATTCACCCTAATCAACTATATGGTATATATGAACTAATTTCCAAGCTCTTTATATACAAATTTATTCATAACCTTATCCCTTCGCAACCATACGAGAATATGATAAAAAAAAAGCCCGCCTAACAAAATACTCTAATTATCTGTTTCCAACAAAAATTCAAATTAATCTCTCCTCACCACCTGGCCATATCGAACGATAATCACTTAATTCACCCATCTCCTATCCGCAAATTTAAAAAAAAAAATGTATATATTCTCTGACTGGTTTGAAACAGCTCATCCTGAAAATTTCCCACTGATTGCAACCTCAAAACGTAATCTTCTCTATCATCACTATAATCATCACCATCGTAGCGACATTATAAACCTTTTGACCGCCTATATCAACATAATTGCAGGGATAAATTTTATCACTGCACAGATCCCTCCCTTTCCTTCTCTATCAAATGCCCATATCTGATCTAATTCTTAAAAAAAAAAATCGCTGAAACCGGGGTTTACTGGAAATATTTTACTCAAACAACAATTAATCCCTAAACATCACCTCGAACTGTCTGAGGCTTCGAGGCTATCATTAGAAAGTTAAAAAAAAATATCTACAAGAGGGGTTGTATGTACAAGTCTGCCTATATGAAGAAGGGTGAGGAAAAAAAATTGTATACGCATCACTTACTGTGATATATCGAGGATGCACGAAATTACTTCAACACCGTGACGGGAGAAAATCTACGACGAACTAAAGAAATCCCAAAACACATGACAGTCGAACATACATACAATACGAGTATGTACATCGAATGGCATCCTTCGGTTTCTAAAAACAGACTCCGAACACCAAGTATCCAATACCCAGTTGAAGAATATGTACTCGTATCTCTCAAGAGATTTAAGATAGATCGATCGTTGGAATTCAAGCCGACAGAAGAACTCGTTAACGTGCCTAACAAGGCACCTCCGATGATAGCGAATCTATACCCAATAGCTTATACCATTCGAATAGGATAATGACTTAGCCATATGCTGTTTGCAGTGTGTAGGTACGTACTGTGACCTACCCTAACCAAAACGCCATATGCTACCCAATAGAGGCGTGGATCCTTTCAAACATCTAACAACACAAGGCATTCAAAAAAAAAAAAAAATTGAATTAAAGAAAAACTAATTTTTTATCCATTTAACCGAGACCCGCTATTGAAGAATGAGAATAACCAGAGAACAACAGAAGAATAGAGGAAACCAATAAAAATTAAAAGAACAAGACGATCGACGACGAACAAAAAGTACAAAAAAATGCTGATCATGTTTTCGGTCCGAAACGAATGAAATAAATCTTCGCCAGCCTAAGAATACACATACACACAGCAAAAAAAAAAAAAAAAAAAAGGTTTAAAGCCGACCCTTTCCCTTTAACCTTGACAGGTAGACAACAACAGTTGGTGCTCGGTATCAGTTCCAAAAACCTAAACCCAATCCTAGATCCAGCATAAAGCGATTTCCCTTCGATGTTTTCTAACAATCAACACGATCACTTTGAGATAGTCAAACTAGTTACGGCCATCATGTATCTATCATCTGTTGTTTTTGTGCGGCTGTGTGTTAGAAATATACTTAATCTGTGAGTTTGTTGTTTTAGATAGGATGCCTTGAACGGTGTCATATTCGACATGTTGGCATTCTAAGTGGTTTCGTGGAGAAAGAACATGTTAAGTGATCTTAAGGATAATCATCGATCGTTACGTTTCTATGTCAACTGTCAGGGATAACGAATGCGAATGAAAGTATTAAATATCACTACGAGGCACTTTATTTGAAATATAAGAGTCAACACATGGAGAAGTCCTTAACTCTTAAGGATCTTCGCATCTTCGTTAAGTTGTGATTGGTTCGATGGCAGCGATACTCACAATCTTCTGTATCTTTGCAAAGCGCCATTATTGACTTTTGGTTTAGCGCCTTTTCAGATAATGGAAATCAAGAGCATACCTACTTGTATCTGATTTTATTAGTCACACTGTAAAAGGAAACCTTTTTCAATTTTTCGTCCTGATCGCTTTCAAGTCCTGATCATTTCTTATGAAAGAATGTTGTTGGCACTGGGTATTTTACCAACACAATCAATAAGTCTTTGAGTATCCAACTGACAGATTTATTGGAGTATCTATTTAAATAAAAAAAACAACAAGGACATCTGAGTAGATGATCCTTTCTAATTTATTCATATGGACAGGAGTCATTTCAAGAAAGCAACTCAAACAGACTTTTTGACAATTAATCCAGTACGATAGGTTATGCTTCGGTTTGTCCTTCCCCACTACAAATCCATTTATCTTGTAGTTTCGAGCCCAAAAGCCATCACGGAAACATGGTATTTATTGTTAAAGGGGGAGCAGAACGCCTAGCCCAAACCACGGCAGATGGTTTGATGGCATTTTAGACTGGTGCCGATGACAATGATGATTGACAAGTTGTTGTTACGAGTATCTTGTTTTATTGGAGCGAAGTGTCAACTGGGAAAATGTGTGTCACGTGTTGTATTTCTTTAGCTGAACATATCTTTCGGTGGTGATTAGAGATAAAATTTATTCATTTAACTTAGATCGAGGATATGGGATAGAGTGGGTAAATGATTAATTATTATTGTGGTGAAGAAAACGAAATTTTAATGACTGACATCTAAGGAAAAGTAGACATGACAGTAGTTTCAAACACAAGTAACCATGTGCCGCAAGTGATTAGAGAAAATGTCATTCATTCTTTTGTCTAAAGCAGGTGTGGTATACCTCACATCAAAGGCTTCTTCAATGGGCTTCCAATTGAATACAACTGAGTTTGGTTGGATCTGGAACTTCAAGTGTTCTTATTTTCATCAATATTTAAATGCACTTTTATTTATTTTTCCGTAATATGTCCTTGGATAGGAAGACTTGGATAGGACTGACTGGAAATAGAAGCTTGTGATGTTAAGTTGCAGACATGGATGTTAGGACGATGGCCTACAGCCAGTACACGGCTTTTGCTCCTTGATATCCATGAGACCATCTGGTTATCACCTGAAAGCACTAGTTTTTTGGAAGATCGAGCAACTAACATGGACTCAGACCATTAGTTCTATAGTCATAGATGCGGATATTCGTAACAGCTCAAAGCCAGCAAACTAATCTGAAAAAATTCAACTACGAACGGGTAGAACCACGAGAGATCACCAAGATCTTTTCCAATTAAGTCTCCCAATACCTCTCGGGGATCAGTCTCCCGCCAACATTAACCGAAGAAGACAAACTCTACAAGGAATAAATAAGCGAAGAACATAGGCTCCATTCAAGAAAACCGCTCCAGAGAGGCTTCGAAAAGTTGCTGTTAATATAATGAAGCTCGGTGGCTGAACATAATAAGGCTGTGAAGCTCAAACAGAAGTAAAATTAGAAAAGTTAATCCCCTAAGCTGCGCCAAGGGTAAAAATCCTATATGCGGAAGTATATAAGCACCTAAATCTATTAGTCGATTAGCCCCTATCTGTGTGGATTTGAGCCGAAAATCTCACTTTTGGTCAAGTTTTACATTATTGCAGATCTTAAAAAACACACCATGACATCAATTTCAAACCCGCATATTAGAAACGAACTATTCAGAGCTATGTCTAGTCTTTCTTCCAGAAGTCTATCCAGTCACTCGTATATACACGCGACATTAAAATAATGGGAAGAACACACCGGGCTGTCAATGAAGCGTTTGTGCCTATTGAAACAGAACAGCTCGACGAAGGAAAAACAAACAAGGAGCCACAACTACGACATCTAGACCATAGTGTGACGAAGTCCGCTTCAACTTTGAGGAACTAAGAGGCTTCATCTCTTCCTCAACTTTGACAATGAAACTACTTATTGTAAACCGCGCTTAAGAGTGTGGACTTTGATCATGTCCCCTACTCTGCTGGGCGAAAGTTTCGACGTTGACAAAGCGGTCGCGATAAAAGTTCTTCGGGTACTTTTCGTTCCCATTTGTAGCAAGGAAAAATGGAGGAGACGTTTCAACATTAAAATGTACGGGCTGTACTTTTCTCAGAAAAGCTTGCAAAATCCGGTTTAGATGGTAAAAGACGACCCCATCTAGGTGGCGAACACAAGAAGAAGATACTTGTTGGCTTAGGCCTACCCAGACCATAAATCCATCTTAGTAAATATGCAAGGCGATAACAAGTAAAACCTGTAGAATTCTTCAAGTAGGTGCCACCGCGTTTATTGACAGCAAAGCTAAAGTTCTACAATTGTTAGTTGCACCACATTACCAGTGGAAGAAATCAAAAAACCTTTCTGTAGTGAATTCTGCATTGGAACTTAGATTTGCAGTCTTTTAGAATATGTTAACAGAAGAACACATGTCTAGACAGCGTGTTAGTTAATTAGAGGCACCATATTTAAGGAGCTAGCAACCCTCATATCACAGTTTAGTTTGCACTGTGGTGAGGGCTGGAAAATCCTATTCCTTATGAGGTTTGGTGAGACTTGGTGAAAAGTTGTGCTATGAGTTGAAAATTTTTCTGAATCAACTAGGCGCACGAAACTCAAATTTGCTGGGTACAAACCGACCTAGGAAAATGACGTTCAAACTCTTATTACATACTACTTTTGATTTCCTATTAAAATTTCGGAAACAAAGCCTTACCCTTTTACTGAAGGTGGCACTAAGCTTCAGGGTGGACATGGGCCTTAGCCAGCTAGCAACTCCATCTTTTGCTACTTGCCTCCAGCGTCGCACGCTAAGTTGACTGAGGTCCGCTTTCACTTGCGTGCGCCACTTGAGTCGCGGTCTTCCTCTACAGTACTTATAATGACAGATTCGCGTGGTCTTTCTTTTTTCTTTCGAGAAGCCGGTGTTCTCCTCAGTCTCCTCTCTTCTGCTTATATAGCTAGTGAGCAGCTCTAATCCCTCTATGCAGCGCCGCTTTGTATGCATCTTGCTTACCTGCATGAGCTTGCCGGCATTCGCTATCAATCTAGGGGTTCCGTTGTGCTTAAGGAGTGAATCATCAGAGTTAGTTTCCTTAATGACAGTGTTGCCACTTGTTTTCAATATTTTATGCAAAGGACCTCTTAAGAGGAGACTCGATCGGAAAATCATTTGGCGATTTCTTGGTATTGTAGCCCCTCAAAGTCAAAATTCCTCACAGTATTCTCTTGTCTCTGCAATGTTCGGGATATCTGCAAACGAACCTTGGTTACAGCTAGGTAATGGTCCAAGTCGATGTTGCCTCCTCGAAAATTTTGGACATCCATAAAATAGGATGAGTTTCCTATGTCGATTGCAATGTGGTCCATTTAATTGACGGTCGATTGATCAGGAGTTCTCCAAGTCCGCTTGCGAATAAAACAGGCTTAACCTTCCCACAGTACTACCAAAGATACCCTTCGCTCCTAGCATTTAGTGTCATCGCTAAGGCCTTGCTCGTAGGTCTTGTTCAAGAGCTCGTAGAAGCTATCTTTGGTGTCGTCATCTTTTCCTCTTTGTGGAAGTACGCGCATGTACCTATGGCTAATGTTGGAAAATTGAACATTTTAGTTATTCCGGAATTATACTTCACTGTTGATTAAGAAAGCAAACCATTGGTCTTTTGAGTGTAAAGTTTCTTCCAACACCTAAAACAGTCGGTAAGTTCCAATCGGCAATCCCCTTACTTACATATACATAAGTGGTATATATATTATCCAACTCCACCCACATCCGCTCCCAAATTTTAATTACAAAATCTGGTGATTGTAAACAAAATCAAAGATTATTATTTTTTGAATAGCATTCACTACAGATTCAGAACCACAACTGGTTCAACATCCCCATGCCTGTCATAACAAAAATCTGCGAATCATGGTAAATCATCGTCTGTTCCGTTTCAGATTAAGCCAAGTGGAATTATATTACGATACCGACAGTCAAACTTAGAACCTCAAACGGCATAATTACCTTTGCTCAATCTTAAACCAAAAACCCATTAACGATTTGGGTCAAGGAAACCATCATCCCAACACATGATTATTCCATATTCCACCACTGCATAATGAGGCAATTATCCATTACCAGTGTCACCTTTGTAACCTATGTTGCCACTCAACCTACACCAATTAAAGTGACTTATCCTACCGAGAACCGACCAAGTTCCAAGGATTCTCATTGAGATTTTCTCAAAGGAAACCATAAACCATGCAAAATAAGCGTATGAACGACTTCCGAATTTGACCTTCACACATTTTAAAGTGCTGTGGACCTTGTTCGCAGGATTTTCATGAAATCTCTGAATGGCTTCTTTTTTTTTCTCATCTGCACAAAGGTGATAAATAGTATTAGTCGAGAGATTTAAGATTCCAACCTTTGAGCAGGTGCCGAAGGAGTTGGAGAAGGAAAAACTCTGTAGTTCAAGGACAACAAAAAGATTTTCGCTGATTCAAAGATTCTCTAGCTAAAAAAAAAGAAGAAGATTTTAGGATTTAATTTCGCCAGGAATTGAAGTCCTACAATTCTCATATGGTCACAGCCACACGAAATCTCTAAATGTGGGACAGTGAGAGAAGATTCTATCGAAAATCATTCCATGCAATGAAAGGAAGAATTCTTCAGGATTCAGATATGGAGCATGGCGCCTTCTTTACAAGAAAACACGCCAAATCGTAAAATGAATACCACAAAGGCGAAGATTCTTATCGTAGCGTGCAACTTCTGTTCCCCATCAAGTACTTGTACCTAGTTTCTGCTCTTCGGCGCGCAAAAAAAAAATCTGTAACAAACAGAAAAGAAGCACACGGAGCCAAAAAAAGAATATTTTCTTGTGGCTGTCAGGATGAGAAATTGCTGTGATTATGACAAGGTCATGACCTTATTCGGCAGTAGCACCAAAAATCCTTTCACTGGTTTTTCGCCAGTCGTTCTGTGTCTTTCATCTGCCGTGTCCTGCGTCTGTTTTTAATGAAAAACAGCCAAGTCGAAGAAGATGAAATAGCAGAACAACAACAACGTCGAAAAAATGTTTAAATAATGCTAAAAGCCATTTTTCACGTCCTGCAGTAGTTAACCTTCTTGGGTGGAAAAGCTGTCGCGTAGGAGAACATAGGCCTTCACTTATTTTTAATTTTTTTTTTTTGTTACTTTACAAATGATTTGACAGTACTACGGCCGTTGGCGTTTTTACGTCCTGATTTTCGCGCAAAAGTATCATACTTATGAATGTACATACATACATATGTTTGTATGTTTGTGTTTTGTACCCTCGTAGGAATATCCTTGTCAAAAGTTGAGTGTGAAGAGATACAATTAACGGTGGTAGAATAGTGAACATGTACCCATCAAAATTGTGTTAGCGTTTAAAGCCCTCGAGTCCTTAAAGAGGTACCCAGCTAGCGAAGGAGATAGATAAATTAGCATTAGCTGTTTAATTTGAAAAGGAATGTCTCAGTCCTACGAGAGGAAATTCTACCAAACTCTCTTCAGACTGTGAGAAGTGGATTTTAGTTACTGAGAGACTAAGAGACATAGTGAGACTTTATAGTGAAAGAGAAAATTTCCCAAATTTTCGGAGTAAATTTCGGAGTTAAAGAGAATCGTGGTGAGTATGCGCCTTAAACCTGGACCATAACTCTCGTAAAACTCATATCTTATCCAGCATCCTGGTAAATGGTAATGGGAAAATTCAGGATGTGAAATGTCAATAGGGAGTCAACACAGGATCACCGCATAAACAAAAGGGCGTAGAGAACAATGGGAAATTTTTCGTATTTTTTCTTACTTTTCTTCGGCATTTAAATTCCTTTACTCTCTCCAGGTTTTCCGTTTTTTGTTTTTTTTGATAAGAAATTTCATGAGATACAATGAGATACAAGTACGAATACGAATACAACGTCGCAGAAGCACACTTTTTCGACCTCCAGCAGCTAAAATTGCATCAATAGGTAGCAGCATGGGGCGCACATGGAACTGACTGTGCCTATCCTGTGCCTGCTGTTAGTCTTACTTGCTTGAGTAAGTCATCGTAAGGTGCGAAAAAAGACAGGAGAAGACATCCCGCTACGAATTCAAGGGAATACTTACTGTGTAAATTTGACGCTGAGAAGTCCTTTTGTAATTTGACTCGCAGTCCGTTGGAACATTCATACATTTGTATATAGGAATGCACGAGTAGAATGATTTTACCATGATGTTAAGGAGAAACAATAATGTGGTGCCTAGTGCCTAATTGAGAACTGATGTTGCCGATGGTGATGCTTAGAGCTAGAGCTGTGCATTTTCCCGTCACTCATGATGTCCTTAACGAATCGCATTAGGTTGGGCAAGTCAATGTGGGATATTGGAAGCTCATTGCATTTCCATTATTGCTTAGTAGCTCATCATTACGATGGTACTAAGGTATAGGATGTGCTAACTGGATTATACGCTCCAGTTGAGAGAATGTCCTGAATGTCCTAAAATGCCAGATGATGATGATGTAAAGGAAATTCTGCTTCTGGTGTGCTCGTATGCGTGCGGTGGCGACGGTGGCGGGAAATTTGTGATTTGTTGCGCTTCGGTGCTGGTGTATTGTAAGAAACTGACACAACAATTTTGAAATTGGATTCGCATTACTGTGGTCTAAAAGGAGTGATGGAAGAGATGAAAGGTGTTTAAAAGCCGGTTGCTGCATTGTGATAGACGATGCGGTGTAATCGATTGGAATATGGTACATTCTGCAGATGGACATTGACGTAAAATGAATTGTTAACAGTGTTTATTGTTTGAATATCAAACTAAGATAGTATCAATAGTATTACCGACACTTTGGGTTACACTTTAAACGTATAACTAGCCTTCTAAACGACCTACCATAAGTTCAAATGTACAAAACCGTGAAACATTCTAAGAACAAAACAAACTCAATGACTCCCCTTAATTCTTTCGGAATTTGTCTACGAATACCTACGCTTGCAATGACAACGGAAACAAATCTAACTATGTAACGTTCAATTTAATATCAAATATCTCACGTTGATACCACGTGCGACGTTTCGCACACAGGGCTACTACTCGTAACTTCCACAAAAGTCTTATGATTTCTCCCTAAAAATAAAAATCCTTAATTGAGAGCTTGATAAAGAAAATCACTTTGTCCTGACACTTGTATATGAGCGCGAACAACACAATTGGAATGGGAATATATCCGTAGAAGGAACAACAAGCTCAGATAGATATTGATGAAGTTATTTTTGTATCAAATTTAATTGATGGGTGGTGAATCGGAGAAATTTGACAAATGATTTGGATTTGACTTGAATCAAAGGAAAGCAATTGAATGAGAGGAATATAAACGGAAGATAATTGTTTTGGAGGCGGAAGGAAGTCATCATTTGGTTTAATTGTCGGGTTTTGAGACATTAACCACCTACATGGGTTTATGTAAGCTACATGAACTGAACAAAGCAGGAGCTTTCTTACAGAAATGCTGAAAGATTTCAATTCGAAATGATGAGGACTCCTCTTAAGCAGAGACCTTGGAATTTCGTAATGGTGTTGCAAATAATTATTATCTAATAAGGCAATACTTTGTCTCATCAGAAGTATTGTTGCATATTCTTGCAAGACATCGCATATCTATAAGATGTTATTCAAATTAATATAAGAACGTCTTAAGTCATTTTTAAAGCATGTGTGGATTCGAGACCGGCAAAGGCAAAAAGCCAGCAGATTCTAAACCGAAACATACTACGAGTCGAGTAGTGCTAATAGGATTAAGCACAACAGCTATGTTGTACCTTTAAGCTGTCGGAAATACCCCGGCTGCACTCGGTTAGCAAACATTGAGGCCCTCAGGTTAGAAAGGTCGTGAAAGATAAAATATTAGAGCGCCTGAAAAACTGAAAGCATCGTGCCTACGATAAACGGAAATGGAAGCATACCATAGCTGAGATTCTCTTCCAAAAAGCTAGAGTCCCATTACAATAACTATGATTGCCTTCAATTTAAGCTTCTATCTGGGATAGATAACACAAACCAAGTAAACGTAGTCTTGATCTTAAAACCAGGTACAAAATTCGATGAACTTCAGAATAATCTGAAAGCTTCACATCCTTACACATTGGGGAATCTAATAACAGTAAACGTCTGCACCCAAAGAACGACCTAAGAAAGGGGCCCTTTTAAATGTAGTAGCACACATAAAAGACGGCTATCGACGAAAATAGATCACATGATGTATAGGTGCTTTCGATTATATCGAGCACGATTCCTTATCTAATGCCATAGAACTCGGAGATATTAACCTCTCTTTCTACAAACGGGTGAGAGCGTTGCTGGAAAGGCGTAGAATATCAATTGCACCCAGCGCGGCGAGACATGAATTTCTGATTTAATAAACCTTTCAACCTAAACCGCCAATTATGCAGTAATCTCCTTCAGTCGCTGAGTCTTGATCAGATCTCTCTGAGTGACAAAATTACAGAATTCTCCAATGAAATCCATCTACTCAATCTACGAGTAGCTCTAGATAAAGAACAAAAGTGAAACCAATAAATAGATGATAGATACCAAGGGTATCAAAGCCAAATGAGCTAGAAGCCGCATGTTTGGTAGGAGATGAAAGATATCTAAGAAAGTCATCCAGTGGGTCTATACTTACTTAGGTGGCGCTACAGTTAGGAGTGAACCTGGGCTTCAACTTAAGAGTCTCCAGTTAGAATGGTCTTTAAATAACTAGCTTCCGCCAGATGAACATTCCCTTAACCTTTTGCTTGCCACCTAAGATGAGGCTTTCCTCTGCTGCGTTGTTCCTCCGGGTTGGATTTGAAAACTCTGTGGACTGGAGCATTGGTTTCCATTCGCTCTACATGTCGTAGCTAAATCAGGCGACTGATGCACAGAAGACTGTATAGCTCGTAGTTGAATCTTCTCCTCCAAAACCCGTTTACGCAAATAGGACTGACTATTTTTCCAGGGATTTTACTCTCAAAACGAATGAGGATATCTTCATTCGCTATTGATGGGATCCATTTTTAGGCGCCATAAGTCCCTAATTTACGTCCCCAAGGCGTGGGACATAAAACCCGAAAAAAGTGTTTGGGGCTTATATCCCCGCACCGACATCATCGGCGTACTTTTGAAAGATTGTTCTTGTTAGCCTTTCAATTATGATGCAAAGGAAGTCAAATGACAGCGCATCACCTTGTCTAAAACCTTTTTGACATCATGTTTACATACAATGTAAATTTTAAGTCAGGTTATTACACACTGGAGAGACAGAATTTACATCACAATCGGACGCATGCTAAAAACTTTATTCTCCGACAGGATGCTAAACATAGTGATCCCAAAGAGGCCTAAATGCAGGTATCCATTGCCCAAAAATAAATATTGGAGGCCCAATGGGAAACAATCTCATCGCTTCTGCTAATCGAGAATTTGCCAGTGTCATCTTGGGAATAAACATGGAAGGCGCCCACATCCACGCCATCACGTACAATCAAGCAGCATAAAACCCAATCTGTTTGACTTCTAATCGGTGTAACACTGCTCCTATGCTCCTCAGAACCTTGTACAGAAAATATAAAAATCAGTCGAATGGCTAGAAGAGGTTAAGCTGGTCTACTCAATGACCTAGACTGTCAGCCAAACGAGATCTTGAACCTATTATAGAACCTTTTAGCAATGACCTTCTTAGCTTTTTCTAGATTTGCCTTTGGTAAACTATTATTAAACCACGCAAAAGGTCTTACTCACTATCAAAAAGGAGTTCGAATGGGGACCTTTAAGTAATCAAGGAAAGTGTCAGTATTTTTATGAGTGGGTCACTATATCATACCGTCTGCAGTCCTCCTAGATTCACAAAATAAAGACAACCTGGTGCATATTCTTTGGGGAGTATTCTGTTTCAATTACTTTGAAACAAAATCGTCGTGTCCCAACCATAAATGGCCAATACAAAGTCCCTATTCTTTGTAAGACAATTCCTTCGAAATTTATTTGTACTCAACACAATAGTCTCCGTCCCTCCCTCCACCAATGATTAATTGATCTTTTCATCATAAAATATGATTGGCATCTATCCATCGAGAGGATTCCTTTTTGAAAACCAAAAATAAAAAGAAAATAAGTAATCAACTTCAGGCAACAGAGTAAAGTTACTATCATCTTCACAAGGAACTGTGTCGTGATTGCTCAAAAGAAAAACAATTCAACCCCACCTAACACACAGTCACAAAGTCACATAGTCATAGTCATAGAACTCGTTGTCTTCTACCCCGCAAAGAACAATAAAACACGATAACAACAATATAAAACCATTAACGGAGCAAAAATTGAATAACAATTAAAACTTTGACTTTGTCTTCTATGTTCCATTTCGTGTTCATCTTCGTCTTTTTGTTCTCGTCCTTGTGCTGTTGTTGTAGCTTGAGAACATAACATAAAAGAAGAACAAAAAAAAAAAAAAAAAAAAAACCTATCACTCTGATGATTCAAACAAAATCAATCATTGGCTTGGCATGGTATAAAGTGAAAAGGACAAAAGGACTTCATTAGAAAAGTCAAAGTAATGAAATAAGAAATCAATACCAATACCAAAAGATACCCCAATGTCGGCATCAGAATACATGACGAGTATCTAGAGTCATTGTTTTGAAGGGTAGGGTTCGTATGCATTAGAAAGATCTGCTGACTTACGAGTGCTTCTTCAAAAGGATGAAAGGGGGAAAAATCAAGAATTTAAGGACGATATGGAAAATGTTTAATTCCAAGCAACTGCACACTGGTTAAAGTTAATTTGGTTCAATGAATATCCTTTTTGATACGATACCCTTGAATAGTTTTGTTGCAATACATACCTATAATTGCAAAAGTAAATTTCAAATGAAGAAGGAACGATAAAGGAGGCATTGTAAGGAAAGCAACTTAACAGCTCAAAGGAAAACTAGAACAATCGAGCTTCATTAAAATTTACTCTGATTAAAATTCAGAGTCAGCAGGCAAAGAGGAATGCTTGCTTCAAAATGAGATTGAGACATTTTCTTCCAAGAACACTATGACATAATTCTCATTGTCAATTTCGGTATCAAAAGCGACTCTGCTCTTCCTTTTTTAAGACACAGATCGACAGAACAGAAGTGACGATAAATTGTTTGAGCGGTTCTGGTATTTATAAATTTGGCTTTTATGAACAGAGCACCAGTCGTGATAGTAGTGTAGTACGAAGGCGTTGGCTTCTTTCAGTAGAATGGGACAACACTTTTGCACAGTTCCTTGAAGACATCTTCAATTCTTTCGAAGAAGTTAGGTGCGAAAAATATAGACCAATTCGGCTGGTAACAGCTCAAGAACTTGCCAAAGAAATGACAGACGGCATTAAAATAAATTAAAATACAAGGAAAATTTTAAAACAATTTCAACGAAGAGGTTTAAAAAAAACTGGCGCAGGATGTGGAAGGTAATAATGATACCAAAACTGGGCAAACCACCTAACGAAGTAACCCCATACCGCCCAATATCAATACTATCAATGTTGTCCAAGTTATTTAAAAAATAGCCGGTAAAATGATCCAATTCACCAATTCGGATTTAGAAATAAGCACTCTACATTTGAAGAGAAAAATGTGTGCTCTGTAATATTTCTGGATATAGCACAATCTCTCGGAGATAAGGTCTGACACAAAAGACTGATCCACAAATTACAAAAGCAACTGTCGAAACAGTATTCAAAAATTCTGGCGTAATATATTTGCATATAACAGATCTATTCTTCAGAAATAAACAAGAGACAGCGCACTCAACATTAAGAGAAATTAAAGCTGGCGCACTTCAAGGCAGTGTGCTAGGTCCAGTGTTATTGCTTTTATGCACTAGGCATCAGCCAGAATATGGAGAATCATTATACCACCATCGAAAAGTTCCCGGAATTTATTCAGAAAATTAAAAATACAAGTTTATTCATCTAAATTTATGTTACCCCCTTCAAAGTAATCTCCATCGACTGCAACACACTTATGCCAGCGGCTGATCCAATCCTCGAAACATTTTTTAAATTCGGTTTTCGGTATGTCCATCAGTACTTCCTGCAATTTTTCCATTACGTCCTCTCGGCTGCTGAAACGCGTTCCCCGTAGTGGTTTTTTAACTCGATTGAACAGAAAGAAGTCACAGGGAGCCAAATCAGGTGAATTCGGTAACTGTTGGATGATATTTGTTGCATTTTTCGTCAAAAAATTACAATTGGAGCGCCACTCGGTGGTTATTCCGGAAATTTTTTGATCAAGGTGGTACAAACGCTGCTGTACTTGTTCTGTCACAATAGCAACGAAAAAGCTTCAAATTGCAATAAACAGTATCTCTGTATAGACTTTAAAATAGCTGATTAATTGAAATGACCTAAAGTCAGTCCTTGTTAATTTTACCTAAAAAAAATAAACTACATATTCCAGAACACATATAGAAAAATGTAATGGAATGCTCGAATACTGGCAAGTATCTAGACAAATCTCTAAACTATTTTGGAAAGAGTTGATGAGTTGAACCCTGTGATGCAGAAAAATGTATTGGCTTATTGGGAGGTACTCATCCCTACAAGAATCCAATTGTGGGCATGGACATGCCAAACATATTTTAAAACAATTCAAGTCTTCTTGAATAAAATACTAAAGAACATAATTAAATGCACCTCGGTACACAAGCAACGCTGATCTACTTAGATATCTTAACTTTAAAATGGCCGAATATCAAGTTAAAAAAGTTTCTCAAAGGCACAGAAGTAGGTTCCTTAACCACATTAACTTAGAAAAAACAGAACTCTTAAATATGAACAATGACTAAGGCGGGTAAAACTTTTCGATCCATAAGAGTAGGCTAAGGCCAAGAAATTAGGTAGTTTTTTCAAACAGAAAAATTTACTCTTACTTACAATTTTTAAAATATATAGTTCCAAATAGAATTGCCGATAAGTCGAACGACGGGCTTAAGTCCCTCACTATTCCAGAAGCTTCCCTCGCATTCCAACTCTGAAATGTCTTTCAATGATATTTCCTTTCAGCGGAAAAAAAAGCTAAAATATAAATCCAGATGAGCTTGCTTGGTACAGATAGGTTGCAGGCTAGTCGAAAATATGAGAAAAGTCTGGTAAGCCAAATTTTGTCAGAGCCCAGAAAAAGAGCAAAAATCGGCAAAAAATAGCTATAAATAGATAGCTACGATAAGATATTGGAAATCTGATGCTGCCCGTCCATGCCTTACATTCAGCGTAATTGCATTGCAATCAGTTGGAAATTTAGAAAAAAAAGAAGAAAATTGGTATTTGAGTTACCGAGTCACATGAACTTCACTGTTATCTAAAGGGTTTAACATGGTGAGGGCATGTGAGAAATGACGAAATGTGACCTCTTCAAAGGTGATTGCATAGGTAACAGAGGCAGTTTCTTTTCAGATGTGAATCTCTAATAGATGGTCAACACACTCCAATTATGAGCAGATATGATATACATAATCAGGAAGATATATGGATGACTCAAAACTAATCCAGCCATGATAGTTGTACATTTTCCAAAAAACCCGTAGCCGAGTATCTTAACCTTCTTCCCAAATTATTGAAGCCTATTCAAGGTTATCTAAACAAGCTCTGTTGCATTAAAAGGAACGAAATGTTGCACTAATGAGCATGGACCAGTGTAGTTATAATCGACTATCTACCTCATAACAAGATGACCGAATAGTTAAGCATGTATTTATATTTTTTTCAATTGAATCGGGATAGAACTTGGTTAAGTAGAATGTTGATTCCAGCATGGTGTGATTCAGAAAACCAAAAACCGGTGTTTAAGTAGCAGAACCTGCATACAAGCCAGACATATATACATATCCGACCAAAACTGGCTTTGAGACGTATTTTTGTCGGTAAAAACTATCTTACAACATAAGTACACCAATGGGCACAATCACAGGGAATGGCAATAGACTCGTTCTGCCCTAACACGAATTTAGCAGAAGCAGTAAAGATGAAGAACTAATCTGCAACTGCTATATCCTGCTTACTAGACGAGAAAAAAACACATGATTCTAACCTCTTTACTTTAAAAAACTTATAAAATTGTCCACAAGCCTAGAAGAATTGCAATACAATAAGGTTAAGTACATTTAAACCCAGATTCAGCCCTTGTATGCCTATGGTATCTGGATAAGGTAACAAGAGTGTGCTATCACAAATTGCCTTCTTTGGTGTAACTGCGCTTAGCCAATGCAGACTAACTCAGAGGTAAGACATACTGCCCCTAACCGACTTTTATTAATTTTTTTGAACAAGCTTCTCGCCATATCAAACCGAAAATGCCTTTAGCATGAAGTTGTCTTGCCGGTTTTACCATTAGATTGAAAAACAAGGGCATCTTAAGCAGCGCAGCTGGGTTGAGTCTATTCCCATTCACCTAAACTTAGGTCTTTTAAAATCTCCTCTGCTGAGCAGGTCTATGTTATCAATCAGTCGGTTTTCCGCTGAGGTTCCTTCTCCAAAAGTCACTAAAATGTTTCCAAATAATTTATCCCTAACGCAATTTCTTTTAGTTGATATCAAAACAGAGATGGCTTTCGGGTCGGTGTAGACCCCTGTCTTCAAATTCCCTCTTAGAATTTTTTTTCTATAACTGTTGCAATAACCAAGTATTTCAGCCAATTAGTTTCGTTTGTAACCAATGAGCATCACTTCTAATCAAAGCTCAGTTGAATCTCGCACAAGATGCAAAATTTACCCCTTCAATCTTCAAAGTCATATCATGTCCCATAGCAAGGAATTCACAACAAAATGATGGGTGTCCTTTGAACGAGTACGATTGCTCAAGGCTCTTAAACTTCCAAGAAAATAATAAGAAATGTGATCTACTTATATCTTAAATACTTGGTTCAACGACTGGCCTCTTCGTCGCCTCATACACTCAAGTCAGTTTCTATGACGATGTTTTGAGCCAACAAAATCGGTCCTCGATTTAATTATAATTAGAAAATCTCATAAAATTTCATTGCCATCGAATATTCCCACTTACTACTGTTATTCAATCTTCCTACCTGGGTATCTTTAAAATATCCTCTTTCTCTCACGCACTGTCATGTAAATCTCTCTTCCTAGCAAGGATTTCATTTCAGTAAAAAAAATTTGTTTTAAACACATCCCAGCTGACCAAGATCCAGAAAATACGAAAACTCAAAAACGAAAGACCACTGAAAAAGGATATCCCACTGAGCGATATTGTGAAGGAAATTTCAAAAAATCCTCATAACAAGAGAGAGAGAGAGAGAGAGAATCCATCAAAACTCACCATTCCATATCACTCCGAAACTAAAAATCCCATCAAAACTACACCATCAAAGAAACAAGAGAACAACACGATGGAAAAATTCCTATGCGCCCAAAAATGAGAGAATCAACGGTGCTATGCTGTTGCTGCAGCAGAACAGAACAGAACACTCAACACTCTCCATTTAACGTTTTCCCATCATCCCGTTTCAACTACTCTATAAAAGCCATCTCCAATGCTCTTTCTAATTCAGTCTCAGCTACGATTCGAAACAAGTAAGGACGTATACTGAAACCTACGCGAACGGTACAAAACGGATAAAAAAATATCACCACCCATACCAGAAAAGAATTAAAAAAAAAATCAGAATATCCTTGCATATTGTGTGAATCCTTTTTCGAATTCGAAACTTTTTTATTTTATTTTTTTTTCCTAAGTTTTGTGGTTACGCAAAAAATTAAATAAAATCTTAAATCTCAACCTCGCTCAAAACGGTGTTGTGAGTGTGAAGTGTTCCTAAATGAAGAAAAAAAAAGTGATAATAAAGTGAAAAATATCCTTGCAATATAGAAAATATCCTTAAAGAGTAAGAGCAAAATTTTTATTAAAGAAAATTTAAGGCAAGGAAGTGAAACGAAAGAAGAAGCAAAAAAAAAACGACAATTCGGACTGCGCGAACTCACGCACAATTTTTTTTCTCTCATTTGTCTTCTTGTAATTTTGGTGGTATCCTTCGTCCTTACTCCTCGATTTTTGTGTTTTTGTATTTCGTCTATGTACGGTGTATGGTGATAATCGAGAAAATCTAAAATAAATAAAATAATCGGACACAAATTTGTTCAAATGCATTTTCGCTAAGATAATGTGCATTTTTTCGCCGAGTTTTTAGAACATTTAAAATCACCCTAATTGGCCGGTTTAAAAATAATGGATACGGTGAAAGAACTCTGACAAACTGATTTATACTGAAGAAAACAAGTATAATCTGTGTCATAACAGTTTGTTGGAAAAAAAAAATTCAGCGAAAAAAAAAAATAATAATAAACAAAATCGACAAATATGGATTTTACAACAAGTTTTGTGCTTTTCATTCTATTGACCACATTGACTGCCTCAGCGGATCAACAACAACAGCAATATGCTGCCAATCAAAATATGATGGTAGACAATACACAACAGCATTTAAGCTCAGTGCTGGATGGGGATGCCGGAGCATCTCAATCACGATACGATGCTCCCGATGATTGCCACTTTATGCTGGCCGAACCAGGAGTATCCGATGACATTGCATTGACATGCAATCTGCGGACGGTTAATAGTGAATTTGATACGACGAATTTTAGTGTTATCCCCTCGGAAAATACTGTTGCGTTGCATGTATTGTGCAATGATGAAATAATGGCACGTAGTTCATTGGAACCCAGGTCGTTTGTTCATTTAAATCGACTGCGGGAACTCTCGATTGAGTACTGCAAAATTGCAAAATTCAGTCGTGAAGTGCTTGAGGGCTTGTCGGATCTTCGTAATTTGACAATAAGAACGCATAATATCAACTGGCCAACGTTAAATTTTGACATCGAATCAGAGGCTTTTGGTTCAACGAAAAATCTCGAAAGATTGGATTTGAGCCAGAACAACATATGGTCATTACCAGAGAACCTATTTTGCCATTTAACTGGATTGGCTTCGCTGAATATGAGTGAAAATCGTCTTCAAGATGTAAATGAGTTAGGTTTCCGTGAGAAATCAAAAGATGTGGATGTCACAAGCACTCAGAGCAGTCAAGAAGCTTCTACGAGGAAATCTGTAAATTCTATACCTTGCTCATTGGACTTAGAGATATTGGATGTCTCCTTTAATCACTTTGTGTTGTTACCTGCCAATGGATTTGGCAATCTTCGAAGACTAAAATTTCTGCAATTAAACAACAACGAAATCTCCATGGTGGCTGATAAAGCCTTAAGTGGTCTGAAGAATTTGCAAATCCTTAATTTGAGTTCAAATAAAATTGTTGCACTGCCTTCGGAGTTATTTACCGAACAATCTCAGTCAATTCAGGAGGTTTACCTCCAGAACAATTCAATAAGTGTTTTGTCCCCGAAGTTGTTCTCAAACTTGGATCAGCTTCAAGCTCTGGATTTGTCATTCAATCAAATCACATCAACTTGGATAGATCGAGCGACTTTTACAGGTCTCATACGTTTGGTTCTTCTCAATTTATCCCACAACAAACTTACTAAATTGGAGCCAGAAATATTTGGTGATCTTTATACGCTGCAAATTCTTAATCTTCGTCACAATCAGTTGGAGAATATTGCAGCAGATACATTTGCCCCTATGAATAATTTACACACACTTCTTCTGTCCCACAACAAGTTGAAATACCTCGATGCTTACGCTTTAAATGGTCTCTATGTGCTGTCTTTGCTTTCATTAGATAACAATGCTCTCATCGGAGTCCACCCAGAGGCATTCCGAAACTGCAGTTCTCTTCAGGACTTAAATTTAAATGGAAATCAATTAAAGACAGTGCCTCTAGCTCTCAGAAATATGAGGCTTCTTAGAACCGTTGACTTAGGCGAGAATATGATAACCGTCCTGGAAGAAGCCGCCTTCAAAGGCCTAGGAAACTTGTATGGACTTCGATTAATTGGAAACTACCTCGAAAATATCACAATGAATTCGTTTAAGGACTTGCCAAGTTTACAAATCTTGAATTTAGCACGAAACCGGATTCAAGTTATCGAGCCTGGTGCATTTGAGATGACATCTAGTATCCAGGCAATCCGCTTGGACGGAAATGATTTGACTGAAATTAATGGACTCTTTAGCAATATGCCATCCTTGCTTTGGCTCAATATCTCCGACAATCGATTGGAGCACTTTGATTATGCCCACGTACCGAGCACTCTTCAATGGCTAGACCTTCATAAGAACCGCCTCACCGAACTCTCAAATCGTTTCAATTTGGATTCCCAACTTCGTCTTCAAACACTCGATGCAAGTTTCAACCAACTCAACAAAGTCACACCGAGCTCAATACCAAACAGCATCGAACTCTTGTTCCTAAACGACAATCTTATCGGCTCAGTGGAGCCACACTCATTCCTACACAAAGCAAACCTGACCCGTGTGGATCTCTATGCAAATCAAATTACAACTCTCGACGTGAAAAGCTTACGAATTTTGCCAGTTGCCGAACACAGAGCGCTTCCCGAATTTTACATTGGAGGAAATCCGTTCCTTTGTGACTGTAATATTGATTGGTTACAGAAAATCAACCATATGACTTCACGACAATATCCACGCATTATGGACCTTGAGACGATTTACTGCAAACTTCTACATACTCGCGAAAGGGCTTACATCCCTTTAATGGAAGCTGAAGTTAAGCACTTTCTTTGCACGTACAAAAATCATTGCTTTGCCGTGTGCCATTGCTGTGCATCAGAATCCTGTGATTGTGAGATGACTTGTCCTAACAATTGCACCTGCTTCCATGACCAAACTTGGACCACAAATATCGTCGAATGTTCCGGAGCGGGCTACACTGAAATGCCAAAAAAGATTCCCATGGATACCACCGAGTTATATATTGACGGTAGCAACTTCCCTGAGCTTGCTGGTGACACATTCATTGGACGAAAGAACCTCATTGTGCTCTACGTTAACAATTCCAACGTGCAACTAATGTACAACACAACCTTCAGTGGTCTAAAGAAACTTGGCATACTCCATCTTGAGGAAAATCATATCCAAAGTCTTCAGGGTGATGAATTTTCGATGCTACAAAATCTACGTGAGCTCTATCTTCACAACAACAAGATTAACTTTATTGGAAATGGAACCTTCCACGGTATGAGGAAGCTTGAAGTTCTTCGATTAGATGGCAACCGCTTGATTCACTTCGAGGTTTGGCAACTTGCTTTGAATCCATACCTCGTTGAAATCAGCTTGGCTGACAATCCATGGTCGTGTGAGTGTGGTTACCTTAGTAAATTCAGAGGTTACCTAAGCCAATCTTCTGAAAAGATTATCGATGGAAATCGAGTGGCGTGTGTCTATAACAATCTGACAAGCATTCTTCGTGAGAAAAATGGAACCAAATGCACTTTGAGAGACGACTTGGGTGCATATGTTCGGTCCAGTGAGATTGAGAATCTTTTACCCTTGCTTCTGGCGGCAACGTGTGCTTTTGTTGGATTCTTTGGACTGATTATGGGACTTTTCTGCTATCGACATGAACTTAAGATGTGGGCACATTCAAACTGCTTTTTAACTATGTGCTACAGATCTCCGCCATTTATTGATAATTTTGTTGAAAACAAAGATCATCGACTCTGTGATGCTTATTTCGCCTACAGTCTTCAGGACGAACATTTTGTAAGTCAAATCTTAGCTCACGCTCTAGAAGCTGACATTGGATACAGGCTAAATCTACACTATCGAGACACTAACTTAAATGCCTACATCGCAGATGCTATTCTCGAGGCTGCCGAAAGCTCAAAATTAGTTGTTCTTGTGCTTTCTAAGAACTTCCTCTACAACGAATGGTCACGCTTCGAATACAAGAGCGCTGTCCATGAAATGGTGAAACGAAGGAAGAGACTGGTCTTTATTTTATACGGTGACCTGCCACAGCGAGACATTGACATGGATATGAGGCATTACCTTAGAACAAGTACTTGCATTGAATGGGATGATAAGAAATTTTGGCAAAAACTACGAATGGCTCTGCCACATCTTCCTCGAGGAGGCAATAAAAGACATTGTTCCGGTCCTCCATCATCCGCTGTAAACATTTATGCTACAGCCCATGACTACGGTGTGGGAACTCTTCCAAGACCCGCACCAGAGTGCCCAAAACGCTTCAACGACTGCAACAATTATGCTACAATCAATGATTGTGGCCGTACATACCCTGCTTCCACAGGGCCTCCATGTAAATTCAATTCTATGAATGAAAAAAGCACCGATCGGCAGCATGAATATGCGGTGCCTTCACACTATGCCACTACACCATCGACGGGTGAATACGAACGAGAGAAGAGCTGCGAATGTGGTAAGAAAACTGCATCATCATCCTCACCCCAATCGGGTACAACAGCAACAGTGAATTCCGCAGCAGGCAGCATAAATGCTAGCTTTTCAACGAATTTCACAAATCCTCCGCCTCCAGTGGCAACAAACGCCACCAACACCTTCCACAGTTTTAACTGCAAGAAAACCTGTAGTTGTAGTGCCAATGGTGGTACCCTACGGCATCAACATCCCTCAGCGACTCATTCAAATCTTTACGAATCCAATCTCTCCCTCAACGACATTAGCAACAGTCTGGACAGCAGACCGACATCCAACAAGGACATCTGGGCGTAAGGACAACCTTAAAATTTTCTCAAATTTTTTCACTAAGTAAGAAAAATCCCTTCATTGCGATAAGATTTTTGAAAAAAAAAAAAACAAATTAACGAAACCACAACAGACTGAACGAAAACTAGTTAATTTATTTTTATTTATAATTTTATATTTAATTTCTTGTGTACAGGGAAAAATATTTCCAATAGTTTGTAATTTGTTTGTTTTCTTCATTGTTCGTCAAAAAAAAAAAACAACAAAAAACCAAAAGTAAACTTAAATAGCAAACAAAAAAAATATTACAAATTGATCCAGGATTCAATTTAAATTATCCTTTGTTGTGTTTTGTATTCCATTCTCAATAATTCTATCCCTCTTCATCAAAAATATTCCACCGCGCTTCATTTTTTCCCATTTACCCAAAACGCTATGTGCGCACAAACAAAAGAAAAACGGAAAAACGAAAATCGAAAGAATAAATAAAAATAAAATAAAAAAATAAATATCAATCGTGCAATCAATTTGCAATTATCCTTTTTAAAACGATATCGTCATTTCGTTACACTCTCCGGTTTCGGTTGGGAGGAAAACACAATTTCACTTAATTCACTTTATTCGCATTATTCGCTTATTCAAGTTATTCACGTTATTCAACGCTTTTGCCTCATACTCTCATTTTATACATTTCACATTCATTCACACAATTTATCATTCAAATAACGTACAAATATCCTACCCCGCCGTATGCCGCCTGTACATACACACATTCACTCACAAAATCGAGCGAACGAATCTTGCCTAACTCATTCATTGACATCTACACATCTCCATTGAAAAATGCATAAAAAAACAAATTCAACGAAAAAACAAAAACACTTCAAAGGATCCAGGACATATATAGGTAGACAAATAAATAAAAGAAAATCTTTTAAAGCCAACGTACACACTAAAAAAAAATCTTATATTCAACTATTTCCATTTTAAATTAAAAAAAAACAAAAAACTTACTTAAAAAACCAATTAACTAAATTTATAAATTAAAAAAAAAAATTATGGAAGAATGAACGAATTTATTAATTTAAAAAAAAAAATTCTAACTACACGAAAGAAAAAAAAAACAAAAACCAACAACCTACTTATACTTGTAAAATAATTTATAAAAAGTTTTAATAAAACAATGAACAAAAATAAAAAAATAAACTACTGTAAAATATTAACTAAAATAATTATTGCATTTACAAAAAAAAAAACTACATATATATATATAAAAAATAAAAGAACTTGTATTCCAATTTATAACTCTCGATAAGTAAAAAAAAAAACAATATGAAAAATTGTAAGAGTGAAGGAGAATACCAATAGATATTACGATTTAAAGTAAAGAAAAAAAAACACACACATACACTTAAAGGTTCCACGAAAAATCGATTATAATAAAAATTGTTATTTATTTGTTTTCGTATAATTTGTATATAATTTGTAAAAAGCCTCAACAACTAAAGCAGTCTTATTTAAGTTTTTCTCTTAAATATTTTTTGAATGTTTATAATTTTCATTTTGGTTGTAAAAAAAATAGTTTTAAGTTCATTTTTGTACATTTTTCTGTTTGTAAATATTTATTAAATTTATTATTATTACAATTGTACTATAAGAATAGTATTAAAAAAACAAATGAGAAAGAGAAAGTTACCTAATAAATAATTAAAAGAAGAAAAAAAAAACAAAAATAATAAAAAATAAAATGAAAAACAATTATAAAATATAAATGAATGGATTTTTTTTTTATTATTTCTTTTGAGTGAAAATTAGTTTCCATTCCACTTCAGGGAATATTCAACTTAATCTTTCCAATTAGCATTTAGCAAAGGAACCTTTCTAAAAAGGATGTTTCGAAAAACAAACGTGCGCCAGATTTTAAAAGACGACTTAAACTTATGCAAATTTAATTACTTCTTGGAGTGGAAGTCGAAGATGGTCCACGGCTTGACATAACATATAGCTACTTAATAAAAGGAAAAGAAAATACTATACATAATTGCAGCTTCTACTCGTAGATAGAAACAGTTCAACTCTCAGTAAACCAACTTCAATGTATTGCTTAAATCCAACTGATTTTTCAAGAGATTTTTATTATTTATTTCGGATTACTGGTGCGCTTGTTGGCAACTGTTGGAAACTTACCGCTCTAATTTTATCATAGATAAGTAGACCTGTTAGGTTATACAAAAACAGAAGCTTTTGGAAGCGTTTATAATCCGATATTCTTTGATTTTTCGTACATTAAATAAAATATTTTGTTTTTGGATTACAGCCTTTCACCCCTATCGTAGAATACGCCTTATCTGAGATTCACTTCACTTCCTCGATTCACTTTCACTTTCCATACATATGCATCGTAGAATACGCCGGACGGAACTTCATTACCTATAAGTATTTCAAATTCGAAGTTGCCACGGCAAAACAGCTGTTTTGTGAAAAGTGACGGGAATTACTGTAGGAAAACAATTTCACATTCAAGTTAAGCAAGTTAATAATAGTGAAATTGAAAGTGGATAGCTATTTTACTTAAATACATCTAATACCCTGCAGTAAAAAAATACATACGTCCATCTTTAAGAGGCACTGCAGAAGATACGAGTATTATGGAACTTCCAGATTCGGCGTAAATATTCTAAAACTGAAAGTTAAATTAATTCTAATGAACGAGTTAATTAATTTTTCATTTAATTTATTTTTATTTAATTTATCCAAGGTCATTCCAGAATTGCCTTAGTACCTCTGGTGGTTGTTTGCAATCGTTCCTTGCTATGGGTTTAGCTTCATTACATTTATCAATTCTCTTAATTGATCGCGGTTTGTTGTTTTTTTTTATGCAATACGATACATTTACAAAAAAAAACATATTAAAAAAAAAAAAATGCATATACTTACAAAAAATTTTAAAAAATCGGATAAATCCAGCTCAACCTTACAACAGACACCCAAATACGCAATTAAATAATTGCGTTTGAGAAATGTCAAAGTTTGTATGGGGAGTTTTAATTCGAACGTTTTCTACGATGGCCTCAAAACGCATTCACCTTACCGACAAGTGAAACATTCACTTCAAACGTATTCAACGATCAAAAGTTGTGAATTTGAGTGAAACGTTCCTCCCGGCGTATTCTGCGATAGGGGTGTTTACATTAGACTGGACCATCTGTTGGGCCACTGCTCAATATTTTTCAACTATTGTATTGATGGCGGTGGCGATGGCGCGATAGTTAGCTCATTGGACTATCACGCAGAGAGTCTGGGTTCAATTCCTGGCTGGGTCACCAGCAATTTTTCAAATCTTCATCACCCTTTCGGCGGGCAATGGCAAACTCCCGAAAGTAAAATTGCGTATGAAAAAGCTTCTAAAGAGTGCTGTTCGGACTCGGGGATAAACCATAGGCCCCGCTCAGATGTGACAAAAATGACAACGTGGGCAACACAAATGAGTGTCAAGAAGCTAGGCGCCATGGCCCATACCGTGTTTTTGTTTTTTTTTTGTATTGAAAAAAAAAATAAAATATTTCATTTAGATTACTGCATCGCCTGGCTTGTCAGTAGGCCATCCTGTCAACCCAATTTTTCAAACTTATCCTCGATTCCAGCACGAGCTCTATGGCTAGTGGCACCATCCTGTTGAAACCACACGTACTCACAGCCTTCGAATTCCAATTGATTCCAACAAGAATTTGTTAAAATGCAGCGTCACTAGTTGGCATCATTTCGTAAACAGTAGGAACGGGCCATTGACATCCCACAAAACCATACCATTTTTCGTATACAATATCTGCTGTTCAAGCAGCTCCGGCTGTTCGCTACATAAGTGTATGTATATATTATATCTTTTCGGTTGGAATGATTTTTCAATGCAAAATCATACCTTTTCCATATTTAATAAAAACGTTTGGCTTTAGCTCTTGAATCAAAAGAGTCTAAAATGGACTTATAGCCAAGAAGTTTGCCAAATGCGCGACAGGAACGTTGAAAATATAACTACCTCTTAAAAATGCATGTAATTGATTGATTGTGTTGTTGGCTTATCGCGAACAGCCGCAATATTATAATCATTTTTGACATTTCGGAAAGGGAACTTTATAGAGCAAATTGTTAGCTTATCAAGATTATTATTATGGCCGACAATTTGAGTTAAGGTATGCAACAATGTGTGCGAAAGAAAAGAAGTCTTAAATGGACAAAAGCAGATTTTGGACTCTACATCAGTAACGTCAAGTAATTTAGACAACATACACAGATTTAAACTTTGTGTTGGCGATGAACGAAAAAGTATACTTCGCAACTTAAGACAAGAGATTTGCAGAACATAAAGGAGGACCCAACAGATGGTGCCAATGTTGGCTGACAATTACTGTCATTTACTGAATTCAATGTGGTTGATTTTTTGACAGATGTCAAACAGTCTTTGGCAATTACGCAAATGGGCGACTTGTAAAAGTAACATTTCGTAAAATTCGTGAATTTTTTGGTCGACATAGTGAATCCGGAATTCGTACAATGGTGAAACGTTTTGAAGAAACTGGCTCGGTATCAGGTCAAACTCCATATCAGCTTGCTCGGCCAGCACGCACACCCCAAAACATCACCACTGTGAGCGAAAGTGTTCAAAACCAGCCAGGCAAATCAATTCTTCGCCGAAGTCAACAAGTGACCTCACTTATGGCACGTTACGGCGAATTTTGAAAGTTCATCTTCATTTGCACGCCTATAAAATCCATATTACACAACAATTCAAACCTTTGGATGATCTACGACGCCGCCGATTTGTAAACTGAATGCTGGATCGCCAGGACAATTTGTCATCGAATTTTATATTTTCCGATGAAGCCCATTTTTGGATGGATGAATCAAAAAAATTGTCGTTTCGCGGAATCGGAAAACCGATACGAGATTCACGAAAAACCAATGCATCCCAAAAAAGTCACTTGACCCGTATTTTTTTCAAAGATGAGGCTCGAGAGACAGTCACAGTGAATCAGGAACATTACCGTAATGTTGACCGCCATGATATTTGACGACTTTAGACTTCTTCATATAGTTATGTGAAGAGTAATGTGTATGCTAATAATCCAAGGATTTTGACCTTCGGATGGTCGTTTGGAACAGAAGCCGTGATGGTCACATGAACGATGTTTGCTCACCATTTTTTTCAACAAGATGGTGTTTTTTTTATTACACGGCAAAGTCTACAAAGTTTGGAAACCTGCTAAACCTATTTCTTTATTGAAATAGCCTGCTTGGAAACTTAGGATACAATAAGATAATGTGACGTCAAGGATTTTTTATAGGTAAATATAGTAACAGCTAGATATGGTAACCACTTATATACTTACATAGAAGAGTCCCGACAATTGAGTATACTGACCTTAAATTTAAGCTGATAAAACAACTATTTCGGCCTTCCATTTTTGATACCCCTAGGACGAGGGATCGGTTAGAACGAAAGCTAGTAACCCATTCTGGGATGTGAGTGCTACCGTTGGTCTATTAAGGTCTCTTCCGCCACCATCTCTTTTCCAATACCCTGACTTAGTCTCGGAAATCCTTACGGGCCTGAGCTCCAAATATGTCGGAGTTGCTGGGATAAGGTCTCATTCGTTTCGGGACTGTTTCCACCGCTGATTTCATCTGGGAAATTCATCCACGGTCATGTTTATAGTGCTGCTATTTTTGCCTGCTGGTCAGCACTCGCGCTTATAAGGTTAGCAAGTCTAGTACGGACGGACATTGACCTGTACCCGACGGTTACCACGTATAAGTATTAGAAGCACAATTGTAGAAGATAGTTGCAACACTTGATATCGCCAGGTTGACATCTCTCACTGCCTACCCTATTTCCACAACACCCAACCGTTCGCTAGGTTGTCATCAGCAACTCTTAAATGAGGTGAAGATTGAAGAAGAAGGGGGTTATCCTAATTTTTTTTTGTTAGTGTCCAAGAATGATTTTGAAGTCCAGCAAGCTCAGAAGTTCGTAAAAACCTCAACAACAAAATGTGACACGGTGACGATTCCTTCAATTTCACCAAGTAACCATTTACTCGTACAGTAGCAGCACCAACTGTAATTACAAAGGTTAATACACCACTATGTTGGTGGCGTTAGCCGATGAAAATTATAAAATAACTTAATTACGAGCACGAGTAGATAGACCTCAGATGGTGGTATTTTCAATAAAACTCGTAGTTCTGGGAAACGTTGGAGGAAAAAACTTTTACCTACAATTACTTCAATGTGTTCTTCCTAAAGGTAGATCATGATAATGGGTAAACAAACCCGTTTTCAGTCGTTTTTTTAACTATTGCCTTTCAAAAGCGAGGAAAGTTTTGGAAAACGCAAATAAGTTTGGCATTTTGTTTATAATTCAGAACGGATGAATGGATTTTGAAAAAAAACTTTATTCCGCTAGTGCGCCAAATGGGGTAAAACGTGAACATACATTAACTTTTAACATCCTAGCCACTTCAGGTCCGTGATGATCAGTCTAGGTCGGCGGTCAGCGGTGGAGCCTGCCGCTTCCTCCAATGTCTACTCTTCTGTGGATATGTGCCTTCTTGTTGACAAAAGATAATTGGTGTGCTCTTATATTCAGTACTTCTAAACGCTCCAACAATTCGTTGTGTTCTGTCATGTGATTCTCTAAATATTATCTGCGGTACTCTGAGCATTTGGTCGATTCTGGACTCACCCAGTTTAAAAACGAACTGATAGTGGCAAATCGACCAAAACTTGAAAATGGATTAGTCTGCTGCCTTGTTACGAAAATGCTTTGATTAAGATATTACTGTTCATGCTACATATTCGTTAACTGTTGGCAACTCTGGTTTTCAACGTCCATGTGGAGTGGTTCGTTCTGCCTGACAGTGGATTTGGAATAGTTTCGCAGTTGCAGAAATTGTGTTTTTTTTTTATCATATTCACAGCTGACTGTAATTAGCTGCAGTCGGCCAATTATTGCTAAGTCTCCTCTCGTTTTCCAATGATGGGGACTTTGAGATATCCGTACAGCATCTTGGTGGTGTTTCGAGATTACTCTGGTGCCTCGAAATGTTCGGGGCCTATACATAGGCCTATATATAGCTATGCTAGCTATGCATGTACAGAGAGGATACTCGTAGGCGATAAGTCTTTATTTTCAGCGACCATGTAACTTCTAAGTAGAACCTGAACATTATTACGTACTTGCCCATGAGGTATCTTTAATGGATGATTTAGTAGAAATATTATACTAATATGCCATCTCTTGAGAGAGATGGTACTCCTACACCTTGGTCCAAAAAGGCTTCCAAGCCACTTCAAAATCAGCAGGCAAACATATTCATTGTCTATAAAATTCAAAAACCGGTCAAGTGGTTCGGAAACTGACTATCAGAACAGCGAGCAGTTTGGAAACAGTTCCTAAAAACCACTTAAGAAATGTTGCGGAGGCTACTTCAAAATTGAGGGGTACGACAGAGAGTTAGATAACCGATTTGACCTGACCTTTATCTAAATTAATTTTTCAAAGGCCTGCGCCATGGCTATGCGAATTTGTGTCAGCCAAACGAAATTATGAGATTTGCCTTGTTTGGCAAGACCTCACTAGGTATTTGGCTAAAATTTGGAATGCAGGACGAAGATTTCCTAACTACTCGCTTTCCGACATTGCACATTCCGATAGGGCTGCAATTAGTTTTAAAAATGGTAAGCCATTTGTTTGTATCTTTTTGAATCATATGTTATTTCGACTCTGACAGCTCTTATGCGCTCAAAGAATTGACAGAAACTTCCTATTATAATAAATTTTCGTTAGATCAATTTAAGCTTGAACAACGTTGAAAATAATTGCAAAGTTACTTCCACAGTGGATATAGAATATTTCCGAAAGTGTGTCCTAAGCCCGAGAACTTCAACGCGTTAAAAATCTCAGCAAGCGAACGTCATTAGCACTGGCCTGAAGAGAATTTTGCACAGAGATCTCGGATTATTCGCTTACAATTGACTCAGGAATTGGAGCAAAAGGATCTCCCGCTTCGTTATCGTTTCTCTGTCTAGGCTAGCAGTTTGAAATTGTCGACAATTTTGCTCAAAAAATTACATTTACACATGAAGCGTACTTTGATCTCGGCGACTACCTAAACAAGCAAAATTGTTGTATTTGGGCCTCGGAAAATCCACACGTAGTCATAGAGAAGTCAATGCATCATGAACGAGTTAGTGTTGCATATTGGCCCATTTTTCTTCTGAGGATTTGGACTTGGGTGAGCTACGGTTTCAGCAAGATAGCACACTAAGTTCAATAAAAATGTAATCGGTCGTGTTGGTGATCTTGTTTGGCCACCATGGAGCTACGCCTTTGGACTTTTTTTTTCGTGGGGAGTCATTAAAGATCGTTGCTATGCGAACAATCCAGAGACGATTCAAGGACTCAAGGTCAAGGTTGGACAAGTTCTTTGTGAAAATGTATTGAAAAATTGTGTTGACAGGATTGCCTACTGTCACGTCAGCCGATGAGGTCATTTAAATGAAATAATATTTCTTTATTAAGGAAGGTTAACTCTTTTCAATAATGCAACAGTCGTTGAAAAATATTAAACAATGTTTTTTTAAGCCTTTTTTTCGAAATATAACAACAGATGCTTACTTTCTTTTTGCAAAGTCACTCTGCAAGAGCATACCTGTAAGTGATCAAGACGTCAGACAGTCACTACATCACGTACCTAGACCTCGAATACGATCGGCGAATCATCTGCTTCTAGTTTCAGACTATTTTTATTTCAAAAATTTCAACTAGTCACATCTTCATGATAAAGTGGCTACTGGTGAGCATATCAAAAAGATTGAACATCAATGGCTTACTTATGGCCAGCTTAAAGAAGAGACTCTCTAATCATAAGGTACCTGCTGCCCAGATGAATTGGTAGCTCTTTCGGCAGTTTCATACAAACTCATTTGTTTGATATTTTAGTGTTAGAATTTTTGTCAATACGAATCTAATTAAAACTTGTAAATTAATTGTTTCTTTATGTTATTGAAATAATTTTAATTTATAAATGTTGCTTTAAATTGCTCCTATTAAATAAGTGGAATAGCCGTTTTCATATTTTGCATTTACGACTAAATCATCCGGCACCCTGACAAGCACAACCTTATTGAAAATTCTAATAAATCTCACTAAATGGATTGCCAAAACAATGCCACACACAGATCCGTTATAATTTCACAAAATAATTAAACTTTTGTGCATAAATTCAAGAACAAAAAAGCCACATCTAAAATAAACAAAAAAAAAAAAAAACAAAAAATTCAATTCAGCTTTGTCAAATAGAATTTTCGGTGCGCCCCATTGTTTGGAAGAGACTTCCGATTTCGAACAACACCAATACACAAACGCCCTCATATGCTCCCTGCAATTAAATTGCAGTAAATAAAATTAAAATTTCATCATTTTTCAGTGACATAACGCCATAGGGCAGAATGTTGTCAGACAGAGGGGACAGAGGCTTTTAAATCTATCGATTTGTGCGTTCTGTCACCCGAAATAGGATTACGCGCTCTATATGTCAGTGACAGCCGTGTCCCTTTTGCATGGGAATTTTGCGTAAATTTTTTCACTTCGCGCTTTATTTACCGTGATGTTGTCTGAAATTGTTTTTCTTTGACAATAAACACCAAGTTATGTGGGAAAAATATTAATCGGTGCGTAGATGCGTGAAATTAAGTTCAAATAGTTTCGACAATTTTCGTATTTATTTATTTTATTTTATTTTTTATTTTTCATCTTGTTTTCCGGATTTTTTTTATGCTGTGTATATCGTCAGAAATAGAGTACTGGCATTTTTTATCGGCTTATGGATGTACTGAAAAATGATGAAGGAGATGATGACTTGTTTGTTGATGATGGATCCATGATGAGAGATGGATACAAAAAAGGTTTCATAGTTTGACAACATTATAAAGAATTCAAATAGGCTTAGCTTGGATAGGGACTTCAGGCCGGGCTGGACCTGGCTGGACCTGAGCCTTCGCCAACAAGCATTTCTAGCTAGCTGGAGCGAGTCGCGATCTTACTCTACTCTATATATCTCAAAAGTAACACATTGTTTCTGTGTTAAGCCCCCTATGTGGTGTATTTTGGATCACCTTGTTATTAAAGGAAAATTGCTAATGCATCACTTTGCCATGCTAATCTTAAACCTGAAAAAAAAACGGTTGTTAAATTTTAAGTTTAAGACAAAAATTTCACGGATTTTGTGCCATTTAAATCATTCCGCGCAAATTCCATTCACTGCAATTTTTAAGTACGTTACAGGCCGAGCCTCTATTCAATTTTTCATACTCTGGTACGATAAAACCTTCTTAATATATGTCGGGATTTTAATTTTGGAGTCTTGAAAAACAGACAGACATTTGGTCCTAGTACAACTTATTCACAACCAGTTATCTTTTAGCGCCTTTACGCAGTTATTAAAATTACCTTAGTCGACTTTCCTGGCCTGATATGAATTTATCAGGATGTATACGATGGGGTCCAAGCATTCATACAACACGGCAGATAAGATACTGTATGCGATATTAAGCAGACTGATGCCTCTGTAGTTGGCGCAGTTCAGAGGGTCTCCTTTCTTGAGAATCGGACAAACAATGCTGAGGTTCCATTTATCGGGCATGCTTTCGTCCGACCATACTTTACAGATGAAGAGATCGGCAGTCAGGCCACTCCAGCAGTTTTGTTGGACTTCAGTTCAGATATTGCTATCTTCACTTCATCCAGGTAGGGTGGACGATTGTTGGTCTACATCAACAATGTTGCAGAGCTCATTCTGCCTGTCAGCTATATCTGCTTCGTCATCCCCATTGTTCAATCTACAGAAATGATCTTTCCAGAATCTCAGCATCGACTGCGAATCTACTACTATGGTCCCTTGTTAGTCTCTATATGCTTCAGTGCGGGACTTGTACCCGTGGCATGTTTTTTCTACTTTATGGTAAAACTTCCAAATCTCATTCCTGGAGTGGTATGTCTCAATTTTTTCGACCGCGCGCTTCTCATGGTCTTTCTTTTTCCTCCTGAGAAGCCGGTGTTCTTCTCTCCTCTTCTGTTCATGGAGCCTGTGAGCAGCTCTAGTTTGTTTTTGCAGCGCCGCATTCCGTGTGTCTTTGTTAGCTGTAGATGTTCACCGGCATTCTTCATCAAACCCGGGGTTTCGTTATGGTGGTCTATTGAAATCCATCACATCAGAAACAGGATTTATAATGGTTTTTTGGCGGTGTTGCCGAGAGCGCCTAACATTACACGTGCATATCCGAAGTTCGTTTTGTCCTTAATTTGTTTGTATGGGTTGTCAACAGTAGATCCGTCCGTTTACGTTTCGGAACTTTTAAATTTTTTTTCCATGGCAGCACAACCTCGAATTTGAAGTGCCAGTTCAATTTTTGATACCTCTGAGACGAGAGGTCGGTAAGACCGAAGCCAGTAACCCGTTCGGGAATGTGCGGTTTGCCCAAAAAGGGTTCATCCACCACCATCTCTTTTCCAAGACCCTGACTGAATCTCGCAAATCCTTTTAGAGCAATTCAAATAGGATCTCTAAGACTTTGCCAAGTGCTTGTTCAAAGTTAATAGTGACGATATGCAGATCTTTCAAAGCGTCGTGATAGTAGTCTATTATTATCCGTGAACTTCAAATGTGTCAAATTTCAACGCACCTCCTCCATAATATTGCGTTATCGACTGTCTTGAACTCTCTTACTCACTGTGTTTATAGTGTGTGACATAAGTTTTACTGTTCGGTAGTTCTTGTAATTATCCGTGTCGCCTTTGCCTTAATTCAGTACAGCAGTAAAGTAATCCCTCCATTGGTAAGGCATCAAATGCATTCTCATTTTAATGGAAAAAAATTATAGATTTACCATTTCAGCTATATCTCAGAGGATTTATGAGACCAAGTTCGACCGCACATCCATGGTTAACTATTAACTATTTCGCCCAATTCAACCTTCGTTTCATCGTTCTGTGCGACAAAGAATGGAATAGTACTGTAGGAACTCTTTGCAATCTTAAATATACAATGTGGGCCAAAAGTAATGTGCATTCGCCCCCATTTTATTAGAAATGAAAAAGTTTATTTCAAATGGTAAAATTGGTAAAATAAAGTTGAAAAAATGATATCGGTCGAGAGACCACCTCCTGGGTTCATGCTCATCTGTGTTCGTTTTGGATTAATATTCGCAAAACATCTGACTCCAAACTGGCTTTCAAGATTTGCAAGGGTTTGTGGTTGATTTTTTTAAAAGTGAGATTTCAATAAGTCACCACAGGCAAAAGTCTGGCGCCTTAAGATCAAATCGCCAAAACGGGAGGTTATACGGCTGGAAATTTGGTGATTCAAAATCTCCATTGTTGCCCGAGCTGTATGAGCGGTTTCTACATCCTGCTGGAACCAACAATACTCAATCCAATTCAGCAACCTGTAGCAAAAAGAACTTGTTTAACACCAGTTATGCTTGCAGCAGTGATATTTTTCGTTGATCGGGCAATTGCAACATCTGTAATAGACCCGGTTCACACTAGATACTTATGCAAATGCTATCGACGGCGGTAAACTCCACGCTCTGTTAAAATAACAAACCGGAAATTGGTCAAATAAGGAGTAACAATAATTCCGCTTACTTTAGGGGTGTATCGCTTCAGTGCTTGTTGTCGACTAATTGTTTATCTGTCAAAGCACAATGACATCTGATACCATTTACAAAAATGATGGTACATTCACATTATGGGACTAGTTTGGGCCCCACCATATATGAGCTTGTTTACCAATGCTTCGATATTTACTTCTTATATTTCCCCCATGGCTAGTCGACTGCTTATAGATTTAGGCGGTGTCTGTACTTGTTCACGATAAAATGCCTCGCATGTTTTCTAGCTACTGCTTTCGGTGTCCCTTATTCGCAAAACTGAAATTTTTCAACAGAAATGTTCCACATTTACTAGTTTTGCGGTCTTAGTTATGTATTCTTGGTCTTTGGAATTTTCGAGTTATTCTTGCAAATTTAGCGCCCACATCCGGTCTGTCTCCTTGTTGTAATTGTGCCAGTTTATTTTTCGCGACTGATGGCAGTTTTCGCTGATTTCTTGTTACTTTCTTCGCGAAAAGTTTTGTAAATTGACGTGTCGTCTTGTCCCAGGATATATAGAAATTCATCTGCTGTATGTAATCAAGTGCCACGGTCATTCTTAATAAGTAGCGTACATTACTTAGTTAGACCATGCATGGGTTTGCCATCTTCGCTTCCTCTGAGTATTTTGTTCCGAAAGCGGCTTCTTCATTGCATTTCTTTCTTGAACTTTTTTTTTGAGTGCACTTGTTTGCAAGTTTGAGTAACGGGCCCTTTTTGCATCGTTCCAACACTTAATTTTTGGAGCGCATATTATATTCATTTTAAGTTGCGTTAATACATTTTCTGCTTCGAAATTGTTTCTCGTCATTGTACTGACTTGACTGGTAGTAGTTTGTTTCTTGATAACATCAAATAGATGTTTCCAGGAAATCTTTGAGCTCCGAAATGAAGGATATTTTTTGGCCTCAGGTCGTTCAATATTAGAGATTTGCAGGTTGTTCATCAGAAGGTTATAGAGCACTTGTTTGGCCACTTAGTCTATGGCAATAATTATTCTTGGCGAGAGTATTATTGCCTATTCGCTCAACATCCCTCACTCAGATGTCAGTATATTATGCGTCGTACACGCAGATTGAACCAAGATCTAAGGAAAATTTTCATTGTATTAGCTTCCAATATCCTCTTTCAAACATTTGGATATACAATATTATATTATCATTGCCATCGGTACATACTGATGAACAAATTCATTCTTCACTGAATACTGATGAACAAATTCATTCTTCACTGAATCACAATTCTTGTGTTCTTAGGTTAGTGTTATGTTAATGTGAGTTCAAGATAGACACAATCCTCAAACAAATCCAAGTCCCAAGAACACTTTGTCTATTGACTCAAGAAATTTTGTCTCGTGCAATTACCACTAGATCCTCTTCTCCCAAGTACAGAAAATGTTGGTGGTGACAATGTCAGTTTGTATTAAAGGCGTGAACGAGCACCTGAAAAGATAACGCCGGAGATATCGATGTATGGTGGACGAATAATATGATAAGAAATCATCTTACCTGATAACTTGCTTTAATTTTAATGTAAATAGGTTCGGTTAGGTTGGATTTAACAGGGGTGTCTTATCACACGGCACTAGGCACCAAAACAGGTCCATTGCGATTTCTGTGAAACAACCAGTTGAATACCATTTTGATCAAAATGTTCCCGTGTGGCGGTTCCATTGTTCCGATATGAGTTCTGTTTTTTTGTTAAGTTGGTACATCTGTTGTTGGTATTCCTTCTAAATTTAAGCGTCATAGCTCGACAAACACGGATTTAATGGTGTGCGAACGTTGGAAATGTTGGAAAAGTGTTTCGGCAACGGTTCTCTAAAGAAAATGGTCGTTTACCAGTGGCACGAGCGGTTCACGTAATTTTCAGTCAAAAGAAGGCAATGCTCACGGTTTTCATGGATTACAACGGAGTAGTTCATCATGAATTTTTGCCAGAAGGCCAGACAGTAAACAAAGAGTGTTATTTGGGCGATATGAGACGTTTGCGTGAAGCAATTCGCCGAAAGAGACCATAATTGTGGACAGAAAACTTGTGGATTTTGCGCCATGATAACGCACCATCATTATTCGTAATTTTTTGACGAAAAATGCAAAAAATACCCTCCAACAGCCATCGAATTCACCTGATTTGGTTCCCTGTGAGTTCCTTCTGTTCAATCGAGTTAAAAAACTACTACGGGGAACGCGTTTCAGCAGCGGACAGGAAGTAATGCAAAAATTGCATGAAGCACTGATGGACATACCGAAAACCGAATATAAAAAATGTTTCGAGGATTGGATCAAGCGCTGGCATAAGTGTCTTGCATTCGATGGGGATTACTTTGAAGGGGGCAATATAAATTTAGATGAATAAACTTGTATTTTTTATTTTCCGGGAACTTTTTGATCAAGGAGGTATGTATCCAAAGTGCAAACCCTAAACAATTTCCCTGGTAAAACATAGAATTGCTTTGAAGTTCGTGCCGTCTATTTCCTCTATGTTTTCGAAAAAGTATTTCTCCAAATCTTTCCTTGGACAACGCGACATTGTTCATTTCCCTTCATATCGCAGTGTCCTGGTACAGTATCACCCGGTTCTGAATGCAAAATGCTTTGAACATTGTACGACAGCCCCTGAATGTATCAGAGTTAATGTTGGTCGATTCCATTGCCTTAACAGCGGCCTGGCTGTCGATGTAGATAGCGATGTAAATTAGGGTTGTTACACTTTTCGCCGAATAATTAATCTTCAAGGAACTAAAGTATATGACGGCTCCATTGGGATCTCGTTCTAAGTACGAAGAATTTATGAATTTGGCTCTTCTTAATTTTCATATATCTGGCTGCACTCTTAGAGTCATCTAATTTTTAAAAAAGTAGTCGTTGGACTGACATTTGAATGACGTTGTGTGCCGATTGTCCCTTGACTCTGGTCTTATGGTAAAATGACACAAGGTCTCTTGTTGTTTCGAAAATTTTTAAACAATTAAGATTTTTAGCCAGGAAATCAACGCAGTCAGGCCTTCACGAATGGCTCCACAACGGCGCTGATACCTTTCTGCAAACAATGTATGGAAAATTTGCGTCTGGCACATCTCCCTTATAACAAAGTGCAGTGAACGAGTTCCAAATATTACGACAGCTGGAAAACCATGCATCACTTAGATCAAAACATCAAAGTGACTCGTTTTTGCACCAGATAATCACCTGCGAATGAAATTGCATTCTGTATGACAACCATATGCCACCTAGTAAGTAGTTGAATACAGAGAAAAACAAAAACACACCCTCATGCCCGTCCTTCACCCAAAAAACATTACGATATCAGTCTTTCATTACGAAAAACGCCGTCAAATACTGTGAGGAAATTGAAGGACTGCATCCCAAATTGGCAGGGAATTAGCCTGTGTTGGTCAAGTCCACTTGGATGAAAATGTCAGGTCCAGGCTCTGTGTAAGAATTGTTGCAATTGGACAAAGGAAACTTTTCTGGCTTCATAACGGGGGACTACGTGCTGGGTAAGGATCTCAATGTACTAGCACAAGTGATGCAACATTCTGCGACACTTGCTGTGATATTGATTAGGACTCCGCGGAACACTATCTCTGTTAGTGTTCGCAGCTTATGTGGTGGCTCTAGTACTGTACGCAATTGATCACTCAAGTGTCACCCATCTTTCTTCGAAAGAGTGGAAAATTCTTGTAAAAGAAATTTACAAAGAGTACAAGGGACTAGTTCATCCATTTAGATAGAAAAACAAAGCTTTGTAGAAAATGTAATATAGTTTCCACAAAAGCAAGATCTACAGTCCGTTTGATAAGATCGTTTATGAAAACCGGGTTGGAAGTGGCATTTGCAATAGCAGATAAAAAAATACTTCTGCTAAGATGCTTTGAATAAAAAAAATTTGAAGAGTGTTTAATTTTTGTCAGAGACGGGAGTTTTTTAAAATGAGTGTCGCGTTTGCATTACGTTATGAAGCAGTATTCTTAAGGCACGCATCCAAAAGGACCGAAAATGTCATACGGAGCACCTGCTAAATACATGAAAAAGTCAAAAGCATTTGTTAGCAAGTAGGTGCAACGTTATTTCCAAGTTAAAAATGTGGATGATTTGCCGGATCGTGGGTCTACGCCAAAAACAACAAAAAAGCAGGACAAAATGATTTTACGCGTGTTTTAGGGATTTTACGTAAAAGGGTTCTAAATGTGTGTTTTGATACGATACGAAGACGTTTACTAGCCTAAAATGTAAAATGTCGAAGCACAATAAAGAAACTACTACTGTCAAAAAAACACGTAGAAAAACGACTCAGTTGGGCCAAAGAGAATTTGGACAGAGATTGGAACAACGTTATTTTTTCGGATGAAGCTTATTTTTGGGAATGGTCTCCTATTACTCATACCTGGTGTACACAATCCAATAAATTAATCCAGCGGACCGTCAAACACCCGGCAAAGGTGCACGTTTGGGGATGCTTTTCAAAGCAAGGATTTGGCAATTTGTTCATGTTTACAAATAACTTAAACGCACCCAACATGGTCAAAATTTATAAGAAGGCTTTATTACCATCTACCCAAAGGTGGTTTAAAAGAAGGAATGAGAATTGGTTACTACAAGAAGGTAATGACCCGAAACATCGCGGTCGTTTGTGCAGTGCGTGAAAACAAGAAAATGACGTCGATGTTTTAGATTGGCCATCACATAGGCCGGATGCATATCCCATTGAAAACGTTTGGACATTCATGAAGCTTAAGCTCCAAGGAAAGAAGATCTCGACGGTCAAACAATTATCACGAAAAATACGAGTTTTATGGAGATCTTTGTCTCAAGATTATGCTATAAGATTAATAGAAAGCATGCCTCGAAGACTCCAAGTAATTATAAATAATTGAGGAGAGTGGAAAACTTGTTAATTGAAAGGCATTCAAGTAAATAAACAAAATAAACCAGTACAATTGATTTTTTTTTATTATTATTTACTATTATAAATTCTTCTTTAATTTTTGTCGTGTACGATGTTATCAAACAGACTGGGAAGTCTCCTCTTTCAACTCTTTGAGAGAATAAGAATTCGCAATATAAAGAAGTTTAGGGAGAGTTACGAAGATATTATCCCAGCAGCGCAGCAGAAATAAAAAATTTTCCCGAGATACTTCTGTTTTAGGGTTAAGACCTTCGTTTTCTCTGTTGACTGCTGGGAAACTGTCTACACATCAAGGCATATACAATGCAGATGGTTGTTTTTCAAAACTCTTTTTGATCCCTAAAACTACATAACACTTGCTGACTTATGATCATGATCATAAGCTTACTCATATCGAGGCCATTGGCAGCCCTCGGTTAAAAATCCAAAGTCAATGGTATGAAGATGATTTATCCAGTGTAGCATAATTCCATTATCCCCCTTTGCGCCGTTTCATTATGCAGTAGAGTAAATTTGTTTTTAAAACAAAAAAAAAACTCACTGTTGTAAGTGTATTTACTCAGTAGAATGTCCTTTCAATATTATTTTTCACATTTTTAATAATTTTGTTTCTCCAATGCATTTGCAGACTTTTCTCCCAACGATTTCAGTGGTCAATTAAAAATTTGCGAGTAGGTACTCAAAGCACGCCGAGTACACAGCCGCGGTTGAACGTTTAATCCAATTTTTTTTTTGCTGTAGCATGAGCACCACACAGTTTCAAATGAGTTTATTCAGATATTTATTTGTTTGTTTACTCATTTTGATTTAATTTTGACAGAATTTACAATATTTTTTTATTGCATAACTTTTCACGATGTGCTTTCATTTTTTAATGACTGACAATGTGCATTCGATATACCATAATAGTACGTTGTGTCAAGTACAATTCATAGTTCGTATCCATCTATGGATGTAGAGTCATGTCTAGAAAATATCTATCTAAAAAAAACATATATATAAAATAAAATAACATGATTGGTAATTAATTGCCGCATTAATAGGATATTGATTTAGGTTTTGTGCATAAAAAAAAATAATTAATTTCCTGTTTACCCGAATAGTGTAGTGTGGACATTTTTTTTTTTGCCCACCTTCGACAGTCTGGTTAGAACGGATAAATAGTTGAATTCGTTCAGCCTCACTGATAAACTGGGGTTCATGGAATTGATTGAATTTTAAATTAAGTAGGTATATTCCTGAATGACATGGGTATTTGAGGCCTTGGTTGACTTGATCAACTTTTAATGAGCCCGCAAATACTACACTTTTTAATTAAGTCAACCTTTTGTGCTTAGTAGTGTAATAGTTGTTTGTTGTTGTTTTTTTTTCTTGCGTTAAATTGAAATGCGTTAAGTGGACAGTTTTTATAATCGGATTTTTATTTAAATTGAATCTATTTAGGGCAGAGATAAATCACAAAGGCAAATTTTGAATGTGAATGGATATAAAGAGCCCTACCAATTAATACGTTCCTAACGATAATCCCTAAAAACTATGTGTGGCCATTTCTAAAGCGCATGAAAACCACACAAGATGTACAATTTTGAGTATACAACGATTACTTTGGAACCCTATTCAGAGGTTTGCTTGAGCTTATGCGAGTGAAAAATATTTCATAAAAATATCAGGAACTCAGCGGAGTTCTGCTAATACGAGTACAACCGTGTGCGTCTGTAAATTTGATTCAACTTTAATTAATAAATCTTACAAAACCGGACTCCCACTCAACCCTCTGATAAATCTGAAATAAAATCTGATAAATTTGAAAAAATATTTTCTCGGATATTCGCTATATTGCTAATCCAGTTCCTGTGTCTATAATTCAAAAAATGTGGACTTATGGAAAATATTAGCTTAAGTATTGAGACCCTTCTCAAGATTCACATAGCATTGGCGACGGAAAAACAAGGAGGAAAGAAAGAGAGATGCCGACAAAAACACTTGTGCTGTGCAGTCGTGAAAAAAAATAAAAAATAATATATACTCGTAAATACATATTTAGTGCGGGCATCCTCTATCCCTGCCCCCGGTCGGAGTGCTGTTGCTTGCACTTGGTCACTGCCGTTGCTGTTATACGGCAATGGCAATAACTGAGTGCATGTAACAACCGATGGATGGCAGGTTGCGAATGTCAATTTTGTTGGTGTACTGTCTCATATTGTTGTAAGGGCATAACACCTACAACAATTTGTTTCGATAAACCAACGTCTAGGTTTTCACTTCGCAGCCTTGCTTAGCATCGTCGGTGTTTGTGTTTTATTTGTTTTTTTCTTGTAATGGCTCAGAAATACAGAGTGGACGTAGCAAATATTCGCGGGCTAAAAAGTAATCATTTTTCTGCGTACGTCCACGTCTGTAAATACAGACCAGCTGTTTTGGCACTAAGTGAAACACAGGTAGACCCCCGCCCACACCTCTCAGATCACTCTGATCTGAAGCTACCTGGCTACGAACTTGTGCCATTATTCTTCTCTCACCGCGGCCTCGCCATCTACGTGCGTAGTGATGTAGCTTACCGAACTCCATCACAATGTAGTCCTTGTTCCAATCCGGAATTCAATTTCATGTGGTTAAAATTCCATCTCCGTAAGCAAATTATCCACTACTGCTTTATTTACAGAAGCCCCAAACTAGACAGCAATTCGACCTTCAACGAGTTTGATGCGGTGTTTGACTCCATGCAAAGAATTGTATCCCTGTATCCTTATACTGAAATCGTTATTACGGGCGATTTCAATATACACAAATCTGGGTGGCTTCGACATTCTGGACAGACAACACCCGTAGGACGGTGTGTTGAGATCTTCGCTGCGGAAAACAACTTGACCCAGCTTGTAAATGAGCCCACGCGAATCCCAGACGTTGAAAGTCATAACGCCAACACCCTGGACTTGTTTCTAACCTCTCACCATGATAAGTACACTGTTGATGTGCTCTCACCTCTAGGCTCGTCGGACCATTGTGTCATATCAGCTAAATTCTCGTACACTGACCACACAGATAGAGAAAAAATTCCTAAAAGAACAGTATGGCAATACGAGAAAGCCAATTGGAGCGGACTTAACACCTTCTTTAGGAATTTTAACTGGTCGTTATGTTTCCTCGATAACGATGTGGATGCCGCTGCTGATATGATCACAGACACTATTCTCTTTGGAATGAGATCCTTTATCCCTCACCGGATAAAGAGTATCAGACCAAAGGAAAAGGCGTGGTACGACTCGAGCTGTAAGGAGGCTGTCAGGTTGAGAGAAATGTTTTTTCGGTCCTTTAAGACCAACCCCACAGAGGAAAACCGGAAAAAATTCAAACGAGCCAGGAATGACTGCAACGCCTTTCTTAAGCGTGTCAAATTTTTATACGACCAAAAACTGAGGCAAAAAATACTACAATGTCCCAAAGGTAGTAAAAATGTTTGGTAGTTCGTCAAAAACATTAGAAATTCTGCCTCATCCTCCATCCCAACGCTCATTCACAATGACATTCCAGCTGTCAGCCCTTTGGACAAAGCCAATCTGCTTGCTGCACACTTTGCGGCTAGCTCAATCCTTCCAGATTGTGCTTTGTCTCCGCCTACACTTGAGTGCGTCGAATCTTCAATGGGACGAATCCACTTTCGCACTCGTGTAGTAGCAAGAGTACTTAAAGATCTTAACGCTCACAAATCCGCTGGTCCAGATGGTATATCTCCCCTTCTTCTGAAGAGGTGTAAGCTGCGTAAGCTTTTCCCTCAATCCTACTCTTTAGGACTAGTTCCGAGCAGATGGAAAACAGCTTTTGTCCAGCCCTTCCCTAAAAAAAGGTGAATCTTCTTCTCTCTCCTCTTGCAGACCCATTGCACTTAAGTCCCTTCTTTCCAAGGTCATGGAAACGCTGATAAATCGTCAGCTCATGAAACATCTCGAAACACGAAAACTTCTTAATGACCGGCAGTACGGTTTTCGTAGCAACAGGTCCACTGGTGATTTGATGGCATGTCTCACCAAAATGTGGAATCAAAGTTTACATCAATCTGGCGAAAGTAAGATAGTTGCACTTGATATTTCTAAGGCATTTGACAGAGTTTGGCATCAGGCTCTTTTGTCGAAAATGCGTGCATTTGGGATCGATGACTCTCTACTTCAATGGATTAGAAATTACCTTTCGGAACGTTCAATTCAAGTTGTCTTGGATGCTTTCAAGTCTGATATTCACAAAATAAATGCTGGTGTGCCCTAGGGCTCCGTTCTGTCGCCGACACTCTTTTTAATTTTCATCAATGATCTCTTGTCTGCTACTCCTAATCCAATTTACTCCTTTGCTAACAACAGTACTCTTTGCTTTTCATATTCGTTCCCGGAACCACGTCCCTGCTCTTCGGCTGTACAACGGGAACGGCTGCGTATGCTAAGCTCATTAAATTCCGATATAAACAGCATAACCAATTGGGGAACTACCAACAGAGTGGAATTTAATGATTCCAAAACACAATGCTGTCTGCTGTCTGCTGTCGCTTAAGCGAAATTCAAATACCCAGCCATTATCCATGAATGGCACTAGCATCGCCGAAACCGAAAAACTTTCCGTTCTCGGTATGTGTGTCTATGACACGCAATATGGGAATGACTACATTTTCCAAGTCGCCAAAAATGCATCGAAATGTCTAGGTTTCCTTAAGCGATGTAAGAAATATTTCACCCCCTCTGATCTGGCTTGAATATATAAGGCTTTTATTCGCCCGAAACTGGAGTACAACGCTGACATCTGGTCAGGTGCTCCCAAGACTTCTTCGCGCCTACTAGATAGGATTCAAAACCGTGCGGTAAAATCAATAGGTGATGCTAATATTACACAGTCGATTGACACCCTCGACTACCGATGTAATGTCTCCTGTCTCACCTTGTTCTATCGCTATTTTCACCACCAGTGCTCCTCAGAAATTACCAGTAGCATTCCGCCCCTTCAAACCTCCAACTGTAACTCCCGTCTCGCTACGAATGCTCATCAGTACACCCTCAAGCCCACTTTCGGACGCATCCTGAAATATCGTGATACTTTCCTAAGCCGAACAACTCGCTCGTGGAATGCCCTGCCGAGCTCTTTATTTCCTAGCCATTACAACCTTCAAATTTCCTTCGCCCGCGCTATGTGCAAACATTTTATGGGTACATAAGCCATTGTGCGCGCGCAAATTATAAAAAAAAAAGAAAAAAACCCTACGTTGGTTTTGAATGTTTGCAGTTTATAATGACTGCGAAAAAATTAGTGAATAAAGAACGACGATATTTTAGAGACATCCGAAAGTGGAATGGATGGTAAACTGATGGGGATTTTAAGAAACAGTCATGTTACGTTTGTACGAGTCGAAGGGGCGGAATACTACTGCCAATTTCAACGGAGTATTGGTGGCTATCAGTTGACTGAGCAATGTTCGCGTCGCCTATGAATTTCATCGGACATTTCAAATCTTAACTGGCACATGCAATCTGGACTGGTAAATGTCTAATATTTTGAAGGCACATCAGATGTCTTTAAAATTTTTTTTTTATTTTAAATATTACATGCAACTGTGTTACTTTGTTAGTTTCACTTTTCGGTAAGACATGCGATAGAATCGAGTTCGAGCTATTGATACTCACACTGTACTGTCTCGAGGTATATCATGGGCTGACGGATTATCAACGTTTCCATGATCTTTGAAAAAAGCGGACGTAGATCGGAAAAGATCATAAAACCGTCGCTGATTTCCATCTGTTTAAGAAAAGTCTGATTTTGTTGGATTAGATTTGACGCCACAGCTTTGGGAACAAGGAAGAACACCTTTTTAGCAGAAGGGGAGATATGCCATATGAACCGGCGGTTTAGTGTATTTATGTATTCTTTCTACTTGACGACAGCCTGAGTAGATAGGTTTCATCGAATTTTTGACGGGCTCAAGTGTAGGTGGATACATTATACGATCTGAAGCTCTAAGCTGGCGCTAGAATGCAACAAAAAATATTTATTAGATGTGTATTACGGGTAAGCAAACCCTCTTACCATATATGCGGTATTGTAATATTTTTTTGCCTCAACTTGTAAGAAGAAATATAGCGCTTTCTAACGCGAACAGTTTTTTTTAGCATCTGAAATGTGTCATGCATTTTCTAAAGGTTTAATAATCTTCATTTTGTAGTAATCTTGGGTAGTAGATAAGGTGGATGTAATTTTATTGAAGCAGAAATTCAAGAATTCAGCACATCTCATTAAATCAGAACTTACTACGACTCCTGGCCTTGTTTGTATCCGAAACTAACTGCCCGGTTTTGAAGTAAGTGTAAGACATAGGAGACGTTATATGAACCCAGGCTACACATGAGAATATCCTGATCAATGCCAAGTCCATCTAATTCGGTGAAGCCAATTGTCAATTGCAAAACAAGCATTTTAATTTTTATACATTAGTCCTTGAAATTTTATTGTGATAGCAAATACGCTTCAAATTTGGGAAATTTGGTTTCAAAATTGTGGTTCAACACTCAAAACTTATATAGCACTTGCACCATATTATACCTGACCTAATCGACCATCTAAGACCGAAAAATTTTCTTTCTTGCATACTGAAGGCAATATTGAATCCGTTCAGAATAGTCTTGAAGAAGATCTCAATTTATCGATTCGATGTCGTTCACAACAGCTCGATCTTTGTTTGTCCATTGTATGGAGAATATCATTCAAATGACCGCCTCGGGAAGATTCGCACCATGCGAATCTTTTGAGGTAATTTTGAACGACTTTTTCGCACATTTCGGTCGGTATCTCGGCCATAACTTGAGTAATGTTGGTTTTTAATGCGTCTAGAGTTTGGCGATTATTCGCGTAAACAAGGTATTTTGCGTAGCCCCACAGAAAAACGGTGTCAAATAGCATGATCTTGGTGGCCAATTGAGATCCTCAAAACGTGAAAATACGCGACCAGGAATCTTCTCACGCAATAAAGCCATAATTGGTCGTCTCGTGTGGAGTTGTGAATGGTCAGCAGGCTTCAATTGTTGCGTAAGTTGAACTTTATAAGGATGGGGATGCAAACCAAATTGCAAAAAACGCCATAGTGAGGTGAACGTGTTCAATTGCTGCGAACGCCAGGAAATGGATAAATTCGGATCATCAGCAATAGTTGCACTTACAGCAGCAAAATTTTCGACTGAGCGTGCATTACATCGCTTCCACTCTCTTCAAATTCCTTCACAATTAGCGACTATGCAGGTCGATTATGACGACCGTAATCATCATGTAATGCGCGAAAAGTGGCTAAGTTTGAATCACCACTTTTTTAGTAAGTTTTAATAATTTTAACGCGTTATCCGATTTGTAAGCGATCCGTTATTGTAAATGGCAAACAAATGTGACAAATTATGACACTTCAAATGACAGCCGAGTTTGACAGGTGTCAAATGCCAGCGTTACCAACTTGAAAATACGAAACGAATGGTCCCAATTTTCACCATTGTGGAACACCATATTCAATGCTCTCTTTGCTGCTAGAATGTACTGCTAATTTAACTTTAAAGTTTCTGTTTCTAAGGTAGCTTTCGAAACTAGCTAAAGTGTGGCGCCGTACACCTGCTTTTTTTAGCTCATGATTTAAGGTATCGAAAGCCTTCTTGAAATCGATGAATCAAACAATGGCACAATGGTTCCTATTTAGACTACTAGTAATATAGAATCTGTTTGCATAGTCTTCGAGGACTCATGTTACACACAATTCAGCCGAAGATACTTTTAGCTTTGTAATCTGTTTCTGGCAATGAGCTAAGCAATGTTCGGAACAACAAGCAATTAAGCTGAATAATTCATAAGCGTAGAAAAAAAATCAAAAGAAAGTTGTGGATAATTGTTTTTACAATCACTTTGTTGTCAATGTTTAAGGAGTCTGCTCAGCCGATTGAGTATGGGTGTGTCATACAAAATGCTTTAACTATAAAAACCAGACTAAAGTCTTATTCAAACGACCTTTGGTAATAAAATCCAAAAAAACCCCTTCGTATGAACAAATATATCTGGTTGCATCATAAACTTGTGCTTACACGTTGCGCTACATAAAAGTTCTGAACCCGTATGACCTAATGCTAGATTGCTACAAACCTTACATAATCGATCGTAAACGTTTTACAATAGTTTGACAACAGTTGACAACAGTTGTTCTTATTTTATGCTCCATAAAAGAAAAAAAAATTAAAAGCATTTTGGTTTGAGACACAAGTTTAATGACTTTCCATCTGTTGTCTTACACTTGGGCCATATACTATCTGCATAATGTCTACGTTGTTCGCTCTACCTGTAAGTTGTTCGTTGCATCGAAAACTCCCACCACTATTACACTGTTACACATTTGTTGTGTAAATTTAAATTTTATTGCCCACAAATTACCAAAACACAAGACGTACACATCCTCTACCGCCTCCGGCATATTGTAATCCTTCTCACAGGTCTGCCAAACAGAATGCCCTAAGCCTCATTTGCCAGGTTAAATAGAAAATTCTTTCCAAATTAATCTCTCGCCTCAATTGTTTTCCCATCGAATTTTATGGCACCAAAAACCGAACGAAAAGAATTGAATAAAGGCCGACAACCGCAACAATAAAATTCCTAATCACACGCACACAACCACCAGCAGAGCAGGTCGGACCGGACCACCGTCATTCAGCAATGTGACAGCAGTGGCGGCTTATGCGGACTCATTTGTTGCGTCGTGGCAATGAAATCCATAACGAATTACAAAGTTCGATTCCTTTATCCCTAACCTGGCATACCTTACACATTTCCTCACCTTAAACGTGAAAGAAGAGACGCCGCGAAATTTATGAGCCACAAATTATTACCAAACCAACCGTGGGAGGTCAACACGCTGCCGAAATCGAAGAAAGGAAACCGAAGCCCCGAACGACAATGATGATGATGGTTACTACAATGGGCTACAACGAGTCGAAGCAGCCACGACACAGGTGGAATCAATAACAAGCGTTTGATGAGCTCCACAATTTGACCTGGCGAGGCCATCGAAGAAATTAGTCGACCACCAAACTGGATTTTAGATCACAATGACAGCAGCCTGACATTTTTTTTTATGGGAATAAACTTGAACGGGCGGTTAAAAGAAGGGATGAGGGATTGGAACAATACGGCCCTAGCCCCAGTCCCAGTTGCTTTTAGTGCCAGTCAGCCTTAGTAGCCAAAGTGTCTACTGCGTCGTCATCGATTTAAATTCAATCGAGTGTTATGCGTTCCATGAGCACGACGATGATGATGACAATGACGACGACAACAAAGTCGACGATTTTGTAATTAGGTTGAAGTAAAGAGATTGGAACTGTGATTTTGTAGAACTTCCTTCTTAGGTGTGGCAGCGGTTGTATGGCAGAGTGTCTGCGTGGCAAAAGCATTCCGCTGTAGGTAATTCCATTGAATGCTGCCTAATCGAGTGGAATTATTACAAAGCGCGAAGCCATGTAAGCTTTCAATTTACGATCTCGAAACGATGATTTCAGAGGCTTTAGATGGATGTGGAGAACTTTTGACAGGTACAACCGGAGTTATTGAGAACTTCAGTGGAACAGATTACAGTTGCTTGTGCCCCCCTGGAACTAATGACAATTATAGTTTTGTTGAGCCACGGGTGAGTAGTTTTATTCGGGCGGTGGCCGCGGACATCTGTTTTGAGTTTGTATTTTTGGAATCGATAGTTGGATTCAGATGTGCACTTCTGCTAGTCAATGACCGAGTTATAGAGGAGATGAAAGATAATGTGCATTTAATTGGAAGCCAATTCGATGCGTGTTGGCTTAAAAAATATAACAGCGAGATTGACAATGATTGAAGCCAGTGTAAACTGAAAAATAACAAGTATTAACGCTAAGAAATTGAAACTACGTATTTACAAAAAAAAATTGATTAATCAATTTAAGAACAATTGATGAAAAATAGAAAAATTATTATGGATTCCTTGCTTGAACGATAGTATATCTGAAGAAAGCTGCCATATTTTGGTTCCCAGCTATTATGCTACCACACCCTGCAATGACACGACAAGTCAACGGTTACAGTGGAACTGCGAGATGATCTTTATTGTAACTGTCAAACATGAGAACCTGAGCACATAATAATAATTGTGTTATGTATTACATAAATGTGCAGGGGTACACAACCTATGGTAACATCTCTTTTATTTATTTTTTTGCAATATAGTTAATACGAGTATATATTAGTTAAGTTGACATGTTCCCCTGTGATCGATATGATTAATAATTCAAATTCGTTAATATTCAAAGATTTTTTTTGTTTTTTTTACAAATAATGATTTAAATTCAAGGATGGCAACGATTAGTATAAGGCCTCGTAGAAGTAGCATCTTTCGACAGGTGCTGGTTCCTTAAATGACGAGAATGAGCCTCTGCAGCCGAACATTTTGCAGCTCTGCTAATAAGTCCTACTTCACGCCTCCCCGTGGCGCCATCTGGGAATCTCACTAGAGGTTGCGAAGTGAAGAGGGCAAATGGCGAGTTTCCTGCGCCATTAACCAGGATTAGTGTCGGAAAAAACAAAACAAGACCTTATCCGGGCTACTCCGACATATTTGGAGCTCAGCCCGGAAAGGATTTCCAAGACTTAGTCAGGGTCTTGGAAAAGAGATGGTGGCGGACGAGCCCTATAAGGACCAACGGCAGCGCTCACATCCCGGAACGGGTTACTGGCTTCGGTGTAACCGACCCCTCATCCTAGGGGCACTTAAAATGGAACTGGTCCTCCAGGTTGGGGGTTGTGCCGCCGGGGTAACTGCCCGGCCATTTAAAAAAAAGGAAGTTACGAAGCATCAACAAGCCTCGGATATGGACGGATTTACTGTTGACAACCCACGCAAACGATTTAAGGACAATGAGCTTCGGATATGCACGTGGAATGTTAGATCCCTTAATAGACCACGTGCAGCCGAGCAATTAGCGGAGGCCCTAGACTGCTGCAAAGCAGATGTAACCGCCATCCAAGAAATGCGATGGGATGAGCCGGACAAAAAGAAGATGAAAAACTGCGACATCTACTACGGCAATTGCTATCGACGGCAAAAGCAGCGCTTATTTGGATGAGGATTTGTTGTCGGAGGCAGACTAAGACAAGAAGTCCTCAGCTTCCGGCATGTGAGCGAGCGCCTCGTGGCAATCACATCAAGGATGAATTCTATGAGCTCCTTAACAAGACCTACAAGACCCTAGCTATGACATTAAAATTGTCCTCGGTGATTTTAATGCAAAGCTAGGAAGAGAGGGTATCTTTGGGGGAACAATCGGGAAATATAGCCTGCACAACACCACCTCCGATAACGGATTCAGGCTAATCGACTTTGCGGCGGGGCGAAACATTGTCGTAGCTAGCACGCGGTTCCCACATCTCGACATACACAAGGGGACTTGGAGAACTCCTGATCAATCAACCGTCAACCAGATTGATCACATTGCGATCGACGCAAGACACTCCTCCAGCATTATGGATGTCCGTACGTTCCGAGGAGCCAACATCGACTCGGACCATTACCTTGTTGTAGCCAAAGTATGGTTGCGGATATTCAAAACTACGCCAAGACAAACTAAAGCTGTGAGAAAATTCGATGTCAGACGGCTACAATCGCAAGAGATCGCCAAGTCCTTTTCCGATCGAGTGTCTCTTATTCTCTTAAGAAGTCCAATGCCACCAGCATCAAGCATCGAAGACCATTGGAAACACTGCCAAAACGCCATCAGAGATGCCACTTCTGATGTGCTGGGTTTCACTCGTCCACCACAACGAAACCCCTTGTTCGATGATGAATGCCGGCAAGCACATACAGCAAAGCAAGATGCATATAACGCGGCGCTGCTTAGAAAGACCAGAGCTGCTCATGAGCTCTATGAGCGGAAGAGGAGAGACGAACACCGGCTTCTCAGGAGGAAGAAGAAAGAGCATGAGAAGCGCGCGATCGAGGAAATTGAGAGATGCTACTCCAGGAATGAGGCTCGGAAGTTTTACCAAAAGGTAAAAATAACATGCCGCGGAAACAAACCCCGAACCGAAGCCTGTAGAGATGAACAAGAGAACATCGTAGTAGAATCGCAGTCGATGCTGAGGATTTGGAAAGATCATTTCTGCAGACTGTACGGCGATGACGGACCAAATACCACTGTCAGGCAGAATCAACGTTTCAACCTGGACGATGATGACCAACAATTCCGTCCACTCGACCTGGATAAAGTGAAGATAGCCATATCGAAGCTTAAGTCCAACAAAGCTGCTGGAGCGGATGGCCTGATTGCCGAGCTCTACAAAGCGGCAGGCGATGATTTGGTAAGGAGCATACACCAACTCATCTGTAAAATATGGTCGGACGAAAGTATGCCCGATGAATGGAACCTCAGCATTGTTTGTCCAATTCTTAAGAAAGGAGACCCTCTGAACTGCGCCAACTACAGAGGCATCAGTCTCCTTAACATCGCATATAAGATCTTATCCGCCATATTGTGTGAACGCCTGAAGCTGTTCGTCAACAACCTGATAGGTCCATATCAGTGTGGCTTCAGGCCAGGAAAGTCCACCATCGACCAGATATTCACACTACGGCAGATCTTGGAGAAGACCCATGAGCTTCAAATCGATACCCACCACCTATTCATCGATTTTAAGCCCGCGTATGACACCATCTATAGAGACGAGCTATATAGAGCAATGTCTAGTTTTGGCATTTTTGCCAAACTCGTCCGTCTGTGCAGGATGACGATGGAGAATGCACGCTGCTCCATCAAGGTCGGCAAAGATCTCACCGAGACCTTTGATGTCCAGAAAGGCTTTAGACAAGGCGATGCGCTGTCATGCGATTTTTTCAACATCGTACTTGAAAGAATAGTGCAAAACTCACGAGCAAACACAAGAGGCACTATCTTTCAAAAGTCCGTCCAACTACTCGCATACGCCGACGATACTGACATAATCGGGAGAAAGCAGCGTGATGTCAGTGGCGCTTTCGCGAGTATTGAGACGGAAGCGGCGAAAATGGGTTTAGTGGTCAATGAGGGCAAGACCAAGTATATGCTATCAAGCAAAACGGACAACCAACACCGACGCCTCGGACAGAACGTCACCCTCTGCAGATATAACTTTGAGGTAGTTAAGGACTTTGTCTACCTAGGCTCCGCTATAAATACAGACAACGACACCAGCGCTGAGATCAAGCGAAGAATAACTCTTGCCAACCGCTGTTTCTTTGGGTTAAGAAGGCAATTGAGTAGCAAAAAGTCACCTTTTATACGACTTTAATAATCCCGGTCCTGCTCGATGGCGCAGAGGCATGGACATTATCAAAAATGGATGAGGGTGTTCTTGGTTGCTTCGAGAGAAAAGAGGAGGAGATACAACGACGAACTGTATGGACTGTACAGCGACATGGACCTAGCAAGAAGAGTGAAGATCCAAAGACTGAGATGGCTGGGTCATGTAGAGCGCATGGACACCAATGCTCCGGTCCGAAAAGTCATCGAGTCCCGAGGGACAGCGCAGTAGAGGAAGGCCAAGACTCAGGTGGCGCACGCAAGTGGAAGAGGACCTCAGCCAACTTAGCGTGCGAAACTGGAGGCAGCTAGCCAGGGATCGAGCTGGCTGGAGAAGCTTGTTTACTGAGGCCCAGGTCCACCCCGGACTGTAGCGCCACCTAAAGGAAAGGAAGGATTTAAATTCAAACATTAAATACATACTATGTTGGTGTTTTAATTCAATACATTAAAGATTAGTTATTTACCATTAAGTATTTGGTCTCAAGCTTATTTAGATAAAGATTAAGATAATTAAGATTAAGTAGGTATGAATCTAGCAACTGGTTTGACAAGGCGGTGTAGTTGATTTTAGTGTCACAGCTTGAATTCTTTTCACCGTTTTGAGGTGATGTTGATGTTCCTCTTCTTATCCTTTTATTAACCCTTTCCTCGTTATACGAACTTATGCGTAACGAGTTTCCCATTTTTACTGCATCGCTGCTGCTCCGCTTATGGGGTTGGCTAATGTCGCAGACCGCAGAACGCGTCTACATAAAGCTCGGTCCTGAATCGCTTCAGTGGTTAACCCCAGACGTTGTTGCGCATTTGCCATCTGAGAAATCCAGGAATTCTTTTTCCGACCTCGTTTTCTTACAGTTGGAGTGACCGTAGTTGATAGTGCCTTTTTAACCGGATTTTCCGCAGACGTGGCAATACCAACTTATTCTATTCGCCTCAAGCTGTTCGGTTACCGAATTCTTTATATGTAGACTTCCTCTTATACGCGTAGATCTAATGCAATCGCGTTTAGTGACTCCACTAGACATCCTTAACATTTTCATTTCCGCTGCCGTCATTTTGTTTTTAAACGCTTCGTACATTGTCCAGCACTGTTAACCGTATATAAGAGCTGGTCTAACAACCGTGGTGTAGAGTTTCCCCTTTAATTTAAGTGGAAATTTTCGGTCGCAAAAGATTCCCGAATTTTCCCGCCATTTCATCCATCCCACACTCACTCTGTGGTTTACGTCGTCGTCACATTTCTCTTCCATGTTAACGATTGATCCTAAGTACTTAAAGATAGTGCTTTTCGGAAGAACTATTCCGTCTAACATTATATCCTTAACAGGTCGCAACGGATGCGCAAATGGGCATGTCAAATGCTCCGTCTTTGAACGACTTATTTTAAACCCGTTTCTCTCTAGCGCATTTCTCCATGAATCTAAGGCGTTCTGTAAATCTTCGACGTTATCGCTAAGTATAACTGCGTCGTCAGCGAAGAGAATTGGCGTTACATTTGCTTCGCGCATGCAGTCTTTTAAAAGATAGTCGAATACTACGTTAAAGAGGAAAGGGCTAAGTACGCTTCCTTGATGCACTCCGTCATGTACTGGAAATTCTCTTGTTAGTCCAGCAGAGCTTTTAACAGCAGTTTTCAAGTTTCTGTACATGTCTTGTATTATTCTAACATACGTTTTGAGACCTCAGCGCGGCCCATATGAGATCCCTAGGCACTCGATCGAATGCTTTCTCGAGGTCGATAAATACCATGTGTAAATCCTTAGACGAATCTCGGTGCTTTTCCATTATTATTCGTAGGCTTTGGATAGCGTCCACCGTCGATCTTTCTTCAACAAATCCACACTGGCTATTATCGAGCTTTATTATTTGCCGAAGACGTTCGTTTAAGACTCTTTCGACGATTTTCATTGTGTGTGACATAAGCTTGATTGAACGGTAGTTGTTGCATTCTCGAGTGTCGCCTTTTCCTTTGTATAATGGAACCAAGAAGCTACTTCTCCATTGATTCGGCATAGGTTGTCCACATTTTAATTTATTTAAAAGTTTCGATAGCCAAACGCTGCCGATCCCCTCCATCTTCAACCAAAACTCTGATGGAATGCTGTCTGGTCCCGCTGCTTTCCCCCGCTTCATTTTTCCAATTGCTATACTTATTTCTTCGATTGAAAAGTCCGAAACTTCCTCCTCGAATAGACCAGCTGTCGGCACGATATCACGTGGAAACTGTTTGTTAAGCAACTCCTTACAGTATTCAAGCCACCGGTCACAAATTTCCTTTTCATTTGTTAATAGGCGACCGTCTGCGTTTTTGATGTTGATGTTCCACCTTGAAGATTTTTGGGATGGGCTTGTGGTTCTTGGGGACTGACAGCAATGGATTTTTCTGTAAAGATATGAGCATTAGTTTTGTTTATGTGAATAGAGTTTTGACGGAATAATTTTCCATCATCGGTTCGGACGATGTAGTAACGTGGAGCGTCTGTCGTTTTTGCAACGCTTCCAGAGACCCAATCGCGGTGGCTTTTTTGCAGACAAATACGATCACCGGGCTTATATTCTTGTGCAGACCTTGCTCTATAATCTGTAAACTGTTTTCCCACCGTCCTTGACTTCAGCATATTTTTGTTAACGTTTTCAATGACTTTAGGTTTTAACTGCTTCTTTGTTAGTGGTAGAGTTGATCGCGTTAAACGGGACATGAGTCTCTGGTTCGGTGTTTGCATTTCGGCGTCTCGTGGGGTGTTTCTCCAAAAAAGGGCCAGGTCAACTTCTGAGTTATCCTTACAGCACCTTTTCAGGATTTTCTTAACTTCTTGTACGTACCTCTCAGCCAATCCGTTTGCTTGAGGAAAATTGGGACTGGACGTCTGATGCTTGAAGTCCCAAGTCTTGGCAAATTCCTTGAATTTCTTTGATGCGAACTGCGGCCCATTGTCACTTTCATGAATCATAGGAATACCGAAGGTTCTAAACCACTGTTTGAGTTGGTTTATAACTCGCTCTGAAGTAGGTCCTTCCAATATGCAAAAATCGAAGAAACTGGAATAGCTATCAACGATCAAAAGGTAATCTTTGGACATAAATGTAAATATATCCGCAGCTACTATTTCCCAGGGTAGTGGAGGAACTGTTTTCACTATCAGTTTTTCCTTTGCTTTTGACTTCTGTGTTGATTCACAAAGAGCGCATGATTTAACAAAATTTGTAATATCCTCGGCCATTCCAAGCCAAAACAAACAGCCTCTAACACGACTAACTGACCGCTGGATACCAGGATGTCGCTCGTGAATTTTTCCAAGCATTGTTATCCTTAGGAAATTTGGTATTACAATTTTTCCCCCTTTCATCAAAATTCCTTCCTCAAGACCGAGTTCATCTCTGAAATTCCAGTATTTCTTGGCTATTTCAGAAATTTTAGAAAGTGCACTAGGCCAACCATCTCGAACATGCGTTATGACTTCTTGGAGCTGAATTAATTTCCAGTTCTTCTCTCTTTTTTTAAATAGGTCTTCCATTTGCGAAAAGTTTAGCAGTTTAGGGGATTTGTTTTGTCCTCATAATCGAACATTTAAGTTGGCTATTAGTCGTAAATTGTATATTGAGTGCAGATGAAGCTGTAGCCGCTATGAGTGAAAATGTTACTGAAGATCCTTGGGTAAAATACGCTTGGGAAATATGGCAAAGTAACTTTCGAAGTGGATGCTGTATTGGCGAAACAATGCGAATTTTGAGAAGAAATTTCAGTCGAAAAAATGCACCAACTGCAGCTGTTAAACGCAAGTATGTGAAGACAGTTCGTGCGGTTGGTTTGCTGACTAAAAATCGAACATATTCCCGTGTTTGTCCTGTACGTTCAACGAAAACTATTGCAGCTGTTGGCGAAAGTACGCGCCTAAACCCGAAAACCTCAACGTGCCAAAAATCTCAACAAGTGAACATCAGTCACACTTACCTCAGGAGAATTTGCTAAAAGATCTCGGATTATTCGTTTACAAGTTTCAATTGACTCAGGAATTTAAGCAAAATGACAACCCGCTTCGTTACTACTTTTCTGTTTGGGCTACAGAGCAGTTCGAAATTAAAGATAAATTTGCCCAAAAAAACATCCCTTCAGATGAGGCGTATTTCCATCTCGGTGGCTACATAAGCAATCAATATTGCCGTATTTGGGGCCCGGAATATCTACACGTAGTCATAGAGAGGCCAGTGGATCCTGGACCTTTTTGAAGTGATGGCACTACTGTCCCATTTTTCATTCAAGACAACAATGGGAGAAAGTGATACTGAGACATGACAAACGATTTTTTGTTGCCAGAAATTAGGGATTTTTACTTGGTCAAACTATGGTTCCAACAAGATGGGACTACGTGCCATACAAGCCGTCCACCCGGGTAATCAGTAATTTTGGTGATCTTGCTTGGCCTAATCGGAGCTGCGACAATTCAGGAAAGAGACGATCAATACACAATACTGATCAAGCTACTTGAGAAATAGGAGCCGAGACCATCGAAAATGTATTGAATTATTGGTTTGAAAAAATCATTGGAGGAACAGGCCGTATATGTACGTATGAAGCTCCTGTTCAAAATATATTTCATGTTGTTTAGCTTCTTCCAATGGGTGTCCAGATAAGAACGAAAGGAAAGAAAATTTTTTATTATTATTTTTTATTACAATTTATTTACATATTATTAAAATGCATATGTTAGTACGAAAGTAGAGCACAAGCTTCGACGCCTTCCGCTTTATTTTAAAGCTACGTTCATGCCATAATGTGTGTGAAATAGTACATCATTCAAATGGCCACCTCGGCTTCGCTCGCAGTGTTCCAAGTGGTGCCCAATTGATGAACGCTCGCCGTGAGATGACCCAGTCGCCGAATTTCTCCTTCACATCTTCGACCGTTGCATCACTTATATGGCATGTAGCGCCGTCTTGATGGAGCCATAACTCGGATATATTGACATTTTTGAGCTATAACTAATGACAGTCGCTTACATCGCTCTATACCTAAGACTATTCACGGTAACGGTGTTTCCTACCTTATTTCGAAAGAAATAAGGTCCGATGATGCTGCCATGCCATAAACCGCACCAAACAATCAATCTTAGAGGAGGCATTGTTGCTTGTCCCAAACACCTGTAGATTGTGTCCCCTCAAAGTCCGGATCACATTTCCAACGCTCAGTTAGCGAACTCATGGCATTGTCTATGGTCATCCGGCTTCAATTCTTGCGTCAGCGTAATCTTATATGGATGTAGGCCCACAAAAATTCAAATAAGCCAGGTAGATCCTCTGGCGATGCCCAATTCAGCTGATCGGCACCGAATAGAGATTTCTGGGTCTTCTTCGATACTCGCCGCTATGCAGGCTACGTTTGTATTTGGGTCACAGAAATACATATGAATGTGTACGTAATTTCAACTTAATCGGTCTAGTTCTACCAAATCTCTCCATTAATCCAAAGAAGGATATCATAGTCCCCTTCACAAGAAGGAGAAACTTAAACCTAGGTTCGGTTTCACTGAGTACTCTGATGAAGTCAGATATCTGGTTGTAATCCTGGATAAAAGACTAACTTGGAACTCTCACCCAAATAAAAAAATAACTTAATCAACTAACGCTTTATGGACCTGCCATCACATGTATGGAACCACATGCTCTATATCACCAAAGATTACTCTCTGGATCTATATAATGATGGTAAGACCCATCTTAACATTTGCTTCTGTAGTATGGTGAACTAAAATCACGCAAAAGACCAACACCCTTACACTTATACGTCAGCAAAGAGGCTTTACGCAGCTTAACTAGTATGGTACAAGCCAAAGAACTGGATCTTCACTACCACCCGGACCTAAAGATCCTACTCTCTGACATACCAGAACTAGACATGATCTGCGCAGTCACAGACCGCCTTCAAAAGACCTTATGCTTCGAAAAAGGAGTCTTCACGAGATTGCATGGGGAGGAAGCATGGGGCAGTATTATACCCACCAAATAGCCAAAATGGCATAAAGTGGTATACGGATGGTTCTAAAATGGAAACAAGAGTGGGAGCTGGAATACACGGACCAAACACAAACATATCAATTGCTATGGGAAGGGACCTTGTGTATTCGAACCCGAAATACACGCCATTCAAGAATGCGCCAATCTGATATACAACTCTGGTATCATAGGTGCAAACGTCCATATATTCACAGAGAGTGAATATGCCCTTAGCTCCCACACCATTGACTCCAAATCAGTCATGTACTGCTTCAATACCCTCCAAAAACTAAGCTTAAGGAATAAAACCAAGCAATGGTGGGTTCCTGGGCATGAGGGTATTGATTGAAACGAAAAGGAAGGCGAACTGGCCAGAAAAGGTTCAGAAACCCCCTTCAACGGACCTGAACCCTTCTGCTGCACCTCTAAAACAGCAATAAATCTAGTCATTAAGCGCTAGGAGCACTCAAAATGCATCTCGTACTGGGAGAAGACTCCAGGTCTAAGACAGGCCAAACCAGTCATCCTACCCTTCAACAAAAATGCCAACAGATGTTTCAATCTAAATCGGCATGATATCAGAAACCTAGTAGTTTTCTTACAGGACATCACGGTTCAAGATATCATCTCAGCAAAATAAGACTTGCCGACTCTACCTTGAAGATGAAGAAACAGCTGCACATCTTTTATGTGACTGCCAAGCCCTCAATGGAATCAGACAGAATACTTTCTTCAGGAAACAACTCGACATCCCTGAACTAAGGGGTTTCCCTGCTTGGAGAGTCGCTAATTACATTCAGAAGGTCGAAACTCTATTAGTCTAAACTCAATTCTAATTTTGACAAATCAACACAAAAGATCTTCTTAGGTTGAAGTCCTTCTCTATCGCCACTAGCTAGTTAGAACTCAAAAATAAAATAATCGGCCTAGTAATTGTCTCTGACAGACGGACAGACAGACGCACGAGTGATCCTATAAAGGTGCCGTTTTTCATTCGAAATTTTTGAAACCATGGGCTGGCTGTGGATTGAGCTGGCTAGAGAAGAAGCATTCTAAATGAAAGTCTGTATCGGTATTAAGCTTGGAATTTTTACCGAGTCACCAACCTTTTTTTTTTAAATGTGCGAGTTCCATTTTAACTTTGCGTCGAGTGTCATTCCAAGGTATTTACTCGTACTATCGTTTGCAAATGGAATACAAGTTGAGTTTATAAAGATAGGCAACCAACTCGTGTTTCTGTATGTAAAATTCAGAAGAACAAATTTAGTCTCACTCAGGGCTATTCGCCAGGCTTGTCCATTCATATTCTTTATTGAGAGCGCTTTGCAGTTTCACCGTAGTTCATTCAATCGTTTTACATATGACTTGTATAGCAGCGTCATCGGTAAACATAGCTAGAACGGTTCCGTCTTCTTGGGGTATGTCTCGGATGCATAGGATATACAAGATTCAAGATGCAAGATCTCTTTGAATTGCGATACTTTATTTCCGTGTCTGACACGGACATTGTATTTTCGAGGTACTTTGTCAGTATATTAATAAAGTTCAGCGTCAAGAACTGCCGTAATTTGAACTTCATGCCATAGCTTATCAAAGGCTTGTGAGACATCTAGGTATAAGATTGAGAAAATCCTTTTAGTTTTCCAAAGCTTTCTAACTAGGTCGGTGATCTTCTGAACCCTAATTGGCGATTAGAGTGTGTGTGTAGTGTAGTGTGTGATTGTCTGAGGCCCTTTTCAATGCACCGATATTGTGAATAAGTGCTCGACCTTCGAAGGGCACAAATGTCTCTTCCCGATGGGAAACAAAGATTTCTGTTTATCTCACTTCGCCCAATCGTTGTTATTTTTTTCTAATTGATGGCGCGGAGGCTTCAGGTCGTTAAGTATCTTTTAGTAATTCCCAAAGCGAATAATTCGATTCAAATTTTGCAGTCAGAATTTCTGGATACGTGTGTGCTGAATGTTTCTGAAGTTTTTAATTATCTGTGTCTGCAGGTTACATATGTTACCCAAGCGTGATTTTTATGTTGTCTATGGGCTTTCTTTTACCTTTTATTTTTTCACACACGGGTTATTAAAAGATTCTTACGAATTGATTTGTTTCTTGTTTCTTGTATCTCTGCCAGTTAGTCTTGCAGTCTTGCTGGTGTCAGTTTTCTGATTAGAATTGCACTCAATGACAAAATCATTGGAGAATGATCCGAGTAAAAGATCAAATCATTCATGAAATCGTTAGTTATTCCTTTTGAGACGGAGAAATTGATAAGGTTGGATATACTTATGTTACCAGTCCGCCAGTATGTCGATTTTCTCGGCGAATGAAAGTCACAATTGTCCCCTATGCTAGCTTCATAGAGCATTCAATTTTCTGTGAGATGCATCCTGAGCCCCAGAAGATGTGTATTGCATTAAAATCATCACCAACAATAAAACTAGATGACGCGGATCTCTGTGGTCTATAAATGGCTGAAATTGTAGGGAAATTATGTTTATTTCTTACATCTACTGTGATTACTAAGGCAGATTCGAGTTATATTTTAAAGTATTCAATATGTTCCATGGATTCGTTTATTTACAAGGAGCATCCGCCCGTCAATTTACTGCGCAATATATGCAGATTCCATCTCCAAGTTTTTTTTTGGCGTGTCATGATTCCTATCTAGCAGCCACACCGAGAATTGAGTATTACCCCTTGACCAGATAAGTTCACTGTGGTCTTATTTCGGCAAATAAAAGCCTTTCATATCGAAGCCAGATCAGACATGGCTTGATTTTTTTTGTTTTCCCGTGCGTAGGTATGAAAATTTTTATAGAAATTCTAACTCACAAAAAACACGGCTCCCTTCTTGACGACTAAAACTAAGTCATCTTATCAAGTGGCTGCGTTTCAAATAATATTCGCGTGGAGCAGGTAGCTTTCCAGCAAAAGCACCTGCTAGCACCGCTAATATAGTACCGGATAGTCCTTAACGCGCCAGATCGAACGGTCTTGTTCTTTGTAATCGACGCACTAAGTTTGTCTCGTCCAGAATTTGGAGTATTTTATTATTTCAATGATGATGAAGACGAATACGGAGTTTGCTAGCAAAGTTCATTATTTCGTCCACGACGGTAACTATTCCTAAGTCTCTGTGGATATCACTGTTTCTGATATACCATGGTGCATTCACGATTTGTCTTAGAATTTTGTTTTGAAAGGTTTGGAGCATATTTCGGTTGCTTGGTTTAGTACAACCCCAAAGTTCTATACCGTACGTCCATACAGGTTTAAGCACTTGTTTATAGATGAGCAGTTTGTTATGTATGGTTAACTTGGAATGTCTTTCTAGTAGCCAATACATTTGTCAGTTCATCACTTTTCTTTTTAACATGCGGCTTCCATTTCAGTTTTACATCTAATGTCATTTCTAGATACTTTGTTTCATTTGCATATGGTTTTTGAACCGAGTTAATGAAAATGGGAAGGTGGTTCAATGTCCGATAAGTTAAATTAACATGAGTAGATTTGGTCTCATTGAGAACAATTCGCCATACCTTTGTCCACTAGTAGATTTTATCCAAAGCCGTTTGTAGCTTTCCAGTATCTAACTCGACTGAAGTATCTGTAGCTAGTATCGCCGTATCGTCCGCGAACGTGGCTACTATGGTACCTGATTCTTCCGATATGTCTCGAAGAAAGAATAAAAATAATACCGGGCCAAGTACACTTCCTTGCGGAACTCCAGCAGCGATCGCTAAGCGAAATTAGCACGAAAAATTCTGTTTTCCAGGTACGATTTCACAATCTTATGCAGCTCCCTCGGAAGGACCTGACTTTGCTTAAATTGTAAGCTTTCGTGACATACCTTACCGAAGGCTTGATACACGCAAGTAAAAGGCTAGAACATATCTTTTTCCCTCTAAGGCTTTCTCAATTTTATTCGTAATTCTATTTTGGAGTGCTTAATTTTTAAACCGAATTGATGCTCGGGAATTAGACGTTTTTCTTCAATGATCGGTTGCATGCGCTTCAATAGGAGTTTTTAAAATCTTTTAGATATTATCGGCCTTTTTTTCGATTAGAGATTTGCCTGGTTTCGGGACCATTATAGCTTCGGCAACTTTCCATTGGCTTGGAACGTTTAATAATCTTAGCGCGGCATTTATAAGTTGGAGCAGTTTGATCAGGGCTTTGTTTGGCAACTCCTTGAGAATTTGACCAGTTATTAAATCATACCTAGGGACGTTGTTATTTTTAAATTTTTTAATTGCTTGTTTAAGTTCTCGTAGCGACACTGTTTTTATTCCAATCCGATGCCGTAATTATATAACTAGAACGCCTGTCCATCAAAATGTTAAACATTTTTTCTAGGTGCTCGGCAAATATGGAAAATCCCCCTTCGCTTTATCTCCTTTTGCCCATTCATCTTTTTTTTTTTCTTATGCGAGAAAATTGCATTTGAGGCTTTTTGATTCCTTTTCTGGCTTTCTAAATGGAGTAATTTGAACATTTTTCGGCAGTCATACCTTCGAGATGTATAGAGATATTGTAGCGTATTCAATATTGCAGTGCAAAGTACAATATTGATTTGCCACAGCAGTTCATGAAGAGAGCATTTTCTAAGGACCTTATCCTGCTCATCTGACTAATCTCGCCCGTTACGCATACCTGGGCTCTCTCACTTGTCGTTCCGGCCTAGCTCAGCCTGCGTGGATTCCGGATATGCGAGATGGGGAGAGCAACTTTTGAAATCATTTTTTAATTGAGGAGTGGACTATTTTTTGGATTGGCCACGATCGCGTCTGTATGTTTGTATGCAAGCTGACAGAATCAAATGAATGAAACCAACTTGAGTTCTATTTACGTTTATTTCATTTTACTTTATTAAATCCAAAAAAGAAAAATAAATAAATTTACAAGAATTCATGTGAGAAACTATGTCAGCAACAAGATGTCATAGAAGAGAACTATCGCGATATCTGTCGTATTTTGTGCTAATATATGTAATTAAAGTTATTCTCTTATCTTGGTAATCCGCTGGTCATGACGTCAGGACCAGTTGATTAAATTTTTCTTCTTTCCTTTTTGAGATTATTCTTTTAAACTATTATTATGCAATTTTTTTTTGTTTTTTGATTTCTTGATTTTTTTTCTTTGATTTTTTGAGACACTGATCAGGATTTACAACAAAAGTATAAATTCACAACAGAAGATACAAAAATTATTAAAAATATACACGATGTCGATTCAAACAAAACACTTTTTTGTTTTGCTTTTTCCAAGGGCACCTCTTTTGATTTGGTTTGCTTTTTTTTTATTCAAGGGCACCTAATTTTTCTTTTTTGTCTTTGGTTTGATTTCAATTTTCCTTCTTTTTTTTTGAGTGAATTTCGCACAGCAAAGAATTTTCGCAGGGAAAAGAATTTAGGAGCACGAGACCGAGATTGGTGGTGATTTGCTGCATGGTGGGTCTTAAGAAAAAGGCCGGTACATGTGGAGTTTTCTCTTGTAGGAATTGGCGCTCCGCTTGGCACAATTCTGTGTGGTGGATGCTTGAGGTACTGGCATGGTAGATGGTATGTCATCGCTCTGACCTTAATGGCTACTCCTCTTCTAACGCCACTCCTAAGAGTCAGACTCTCAGCGTGGTTTAACCTTCTGTACTTATTCGGGTTGGGGCTTTTTTTTATATTTTGCGCGCGCACAAGGGATTATGTACCCTTAAAATGTTTGCGCGCTATGTGCAATGGCGATGGAAATGTAGGGAGGGAGAAAAGAGAGGTACCGATGTACGTTGGTTTTAAATGTTTGTAATGGTTTTTTTTAATGGCTAGGAAATAAAGAGCTCGGCAGGGAATTCCATGAGCGAGTTGTTCGGCTTAGGAAAGTATCACGATATTTCAGGGTGCGTCCGAAAGTAGGCTTGAGGGTGTACTGATGAGCATTCATAGCGAGACGCGTGTTACGGTTGGAGGTTTGAAGGGGCGGAATGCTACTGCCAATTTCAGAGGAGCACTGGTAGTAAAAATAGCGATAAAACAAGGTGAGACTACCTCGGTAGTTGAGGGTGTTAATTGACTGTGTAATATTAGCATCACCTATTAGTTTTACCGCGCGGTTTTGAATCCTATCGAGTAGGCGCGAAGAAGTCTTGGGAGCACCTGACCAGATGTCAGCGTTGTACTCCAGTTTTGGGCGGATGAAAGCCTTATATATTCAAGCCAGATCAGAGGGGGTGAAATATTTCTTACATCGCTTAAGGAAACCTTTCAGTTTCAACGATGCAAGTGCCATTCATGGATTTTATTTTATTTTATAGCCTTTTAGAAATATGTCACTAAAGAAATTTTGGGAGACGTCCAGCCGCTTTGAAAGTTCGTTTCGAAAAGAACGATTTTTTTTTGGCGAAAATGGATTTTTTTTTCGGCGATAGTGTCAGAAGCGACCCCTAGTCGAAATTTTAGCTTGGGTAGTCGTTATATGTTTAAGTATGTGCATTCAGTGCTGATCATCAGAGAAATTATGTAATAATAATTATTTGTTACGAATGCTACAATATTCCGATTTTTGTAATCTCATATTGCTTCTTTCAATTTGTTGCAGAAGTGGTTTAAGTATGTTTTATGCTGAGGAGCACGGGATTGTTGGCATTTTTGGCGCGCTCTCCTCTTTTTTCTCACCAGCCATTATACGATTTTCCGGCGGAAATTTTATTTCACTACTTGCTTTCTCTTTTCTCCTAGTGGGAGTGTTGTTCCAGGCAGCTTTCTGCAAGACTTTGATGATTCTGTCGGCTTCTTCTTCTATTTCGTTTTGTGTTTTTAGTGACACGTTTAGAACAAGTAGTTTCTAAAACCGTCCCAGTTAGTTTTGTTGTTAGTTAATCTAGGCGCCACTTCTTCCTTAACTAAGAGTATGCTTAGTGTCAAAATGACTGATGAGTGATCTGATGAGAGATCATAACTTTCCTCGATGTTTGTAGAATTTTGGCTACTTCCCTTGTTGCAAGGACATCGCTTGGTAAAAACTATGAACATATGATCGCCTAATGAAACTTGATTGTACGTCCCTAGAGGTAATTTTTAATCCAACAAAGAACAGAATTTGTTGAGCCAATCTACGAGTACATAATCTCCTGTCGTTATAGGTGAAGCTCTTCAAAAAAAAAAAAACAACTTCTGCACACATTTCTGATCAATAAAACACATAAGATGTCAGATGGTCATTGATTATGTTAAGTTAAGTGAATCTAGTTTAAAAGAATTTATGGAAACTTGCTCCACACATCAATTTATTTGAAACAGTTCAATGTCACTTTTCCTTTCCATAATTTTGTTTTTCACTCAGACGATTCAGATCAAGCATCTGCAGATGTAATTATTTACTTACACCAATATTTCTTGAATTTTCCTTTCTTTTTATGGAAAGCAATCTCCCTTTAACATACTAAAGGCATGCATGCATACCAAAATTGATTCAATACAACCCTTTTCCCTTGTACTAATCCACTGTCAAACAGCAATTATGACTGACATCTCGGACTCCCTGCTGTGTCTTCGATTACCCCCTACTTCCTCTAATCCAACACATAGAAACCCCAAAACGTTTATTGTCGTCACTTATGCCATTAAATGTCACAAAAATTTCACAAATAGAATCCATCAGTTGAGTCAGAGAAAGTGGCACCCCTTTTCTACATTTTCTATCGATGGCTAATTACGTGCCCATATTTTGTAGACGAGAGAAAAGGGTTGCCTACTCTATTGCCCCATGATCGGCAAGAAATTTGGATTTGCAGGTCTGTCTGCTATGGCAGAAGGAGAAAAAGATAGAAAAGAATTTTTTTTGGGAAAATTAATATTTTACGATGGGAGATGGTGGCGACAATAATGGCGTACTTTTGTATTCAGCTGTATTCGGCTGAGCAATGTTAGTGTTTTGTTGTCCACTCTTAATGAATTGTCGGTCGGTTGGTGTTCTGTCACAGAGGGGTTGCTTTCAATTGGGCTGTCGGCAAAAGGATGAAAGGATTTTCCATTTTCGGAAACAAATAAAAGGGTTCCTTTGCTTCGATGCGATGATGGTGATGAAGTATAATATAGTGATGAAAGGGACCAAGTCGATACTTTTGTTATGAGGGTATCAACGGTATATTTACATTTTCATTAAATGATTGATTGCTTTTGGCCAAAAGCTTGTCTAGAGAGAGAGTAACAAAGTTCGGTGTGAATTCTATAGTGAATGGTACTGTTTTCGTTTAAGAAAAGAAAAATTTTTTCAAGGTTTCCATAGAAAAGTTTACCACAGAACGTATATAGCTGTGTTTACCTTCTAAGGCTGCGTATTTCATATTGAATGAAGGATAGTTTGAGGTTCTGTTTAAGAAACCACGAGCCATTTTTTTGACTTACCGCAACGCCTCATCCAAAATTTACCGTATAACACTTTAAATATTCGGCACCACGTTTGCTAAGAGTAATCCTTTCTTTTGATTGGCAGGGTAAACAGATTCCAGTAACTATCCCAATGGCATTTATTTAGGCGTAAATTGATAGCTATCAGCTCTTAACTTGCTCAAATATGGACTTATACGTTTGAGTAGGAAAACTATAGGAGTGATACGGAAAATTGTCTTACCTTGAGCTTCATCTTTTGAATAATAAGTAGTAACTTGTGGGTGCTCATATGTATGACAGCATTGATTTGAATTTTTTATTGAATATTTTGCATCATGGATGTCTTAATAGTAGTGTCACAAATGCTACTTGCATGCAAGACTCGCAAACCTGAATAATCGATGCCTACGTACTAAACACACGCCCTAAACACTCCACCACTGTTTTCGGGGAACTTACTTTAGGTGGCGCTACAGTCCGGGGTGAACTGGGCCTCAGTCAACAAACTTCTCCAGCCAGCTCGATCCCTGGCTAGCTGCCTCCAGTTTCGCACGCTAAGTTGGCTGAGGTCCTCTTCCACTTGCATGCGCCACCTGAGTCTTGGCCTTCCTCTACTGCGCTGTCCCTCGGGGGCGGATTCGAAGACTTTTCGGACCGGAGCATTGGTGTCCATGCGCTCTACATGACCCAGCCATCTCAGTCTTTGGATCTTCACTCTTCTGGCTAGGTCCATGTCGCTGTACAGTCCATACAGTTCGTCGTTGTATCTCCTCCTCCACTCACCGTCAATGCAGACGGGACCGAAGATCGCCCGAAGAATTTTTCTCTCGAAGCAACCAAGAACACCCTCATCCATTTTTGATAATGTCCATGCCTCTGCTCCATAGAGTAGGACCGGTATTATTAAGGTCTTATAAGGGTGACTTTTGTTGTCCGAGAGAGGGTTTTGCTACTCAATTGCCTTCTTAATCCAGACAAACAGCGGTTGGCAAGAGTTATTCTTCTCTTAATCTCAGCGCTGGTGTCGTTGTCTGTATTTAAGCAGAGCCTAGGTAGACAAAGTCCTTAACTACCTCAAAGTTATATCTGTAGAGGGTGAGGTTCTGTCTGAGATGTCGGTGTTGGTTGTCCTTTTTGCTTGACAGGATATACTTGGTCTTGCCCTCATTGACCACTAAACCCATTTTCGCCGCTTCCGTCTCAATACTCGCGAAAGCGCCACTGACATCACGCTGCTTTCTCCCGATTATGTCAATATCGTTGGCGTATGCGAGTAGTTGGACGGACTTTTAAAAGATAGTGCCTCTTGTGTTTTCTCGTGAGTTTTGCACTATTCTTTCAAGTACGATGTTGAAAAAATCGCATGACAGCGCATCGCCTTGTCTAAATCCTTTCTGGTCATCAAAGGTCTCGGTGAGATCTTTACCGACCTTGATGGAGCAGCGTGCATTCTCCATCGTCATCCTGCACAGACGGACGAGTTTGGCAGGGATGCCAAAACTAGATATTGCTCTATATAGCTCGTCTCTATAGATGCTGTCATACGCGGCCTTAAAATCGATGAATAGGTGGTGGGTATCGATTTGAAGCTCATGGGTCTTCTCCAAGATCTGCCGTAGTGTGAATATCTGGTCGATGGTGGACTTTTCTGGCCTGAAGCCACACTGATATGGACCTATCAGGTTGTTGACGAACGGCTTCAGGCGTTCACACAATACGGCGGATAAGATCTTATATGCGATGTTAAGGAGACTGATGCCTCTGTAGTTGGCGCAGTTCAGAGGGTCTCCTTTCTTGAGAATTGGACAAACAATGCTGAAGTTCCATTCATCGGGCATACTTTCGCCCGACCATATTTTACAGATGAGTTGGTGTAGGCTCCTTACCAAGTCATCGCCTGCCGCTTTGAAGAGCTCGGTAGTCAGGCCATCCGCTCCAGCAGCTTTGTTTTCGCGGAACTGCAGTCAGATATTGCCTCGCGGGTTATTCTTGTTGTGTCTCCTGCAGTTCTGAGACTTTTGATGGTACTTTTCTTAGTCTTTCTATTCTCTGGAGCTCATTTTGTAGAATTGCTATAAAAATTCATATTTCCACCCAATTTTCCTCCGACTGCAATATGTAATCGAAAATAAGTGACGGACTGGGCAGAGTAGTTCTCTAAGCCAGAAAGCGTGGGCAATAAAATACGGCCATTTTGTATCTTCATCTTCATTTGGGGATTTGCAGCAAGATGATGAGCTGTCGTGCCCAAAATAGTGGAGATACTTGCGATAACCACCATGGCCAGAGATGAACTACGTAAGGTTGTAGTTGCAGCCTTCATGTTGACGTATAACCCAGTCATGAGTTGTCGGTACAAGTTTGTTTGTCCATCTGCATTTCATTTAGGATTCCAATGAGATTGACACGTAGCTGTTGACTCACGGGAAGCATTGCAGCCATAGTCGGCCTTATCATATATGGTTCAAAAGTTGCTAATTGTCTTGGGTGCGGAGAGTCTGTATGTTTACGGTAATCCCCTTTTTATGTCCGTCGTCCTCAGTGCCTGTGCCAAGACTGGGTTGACATGCAACAGAACTAATATGACAACTCTGGAGAATAAAATCGGTTTTACGTATCCAAATCCACTTATGCGCAAGAGAGCTCCATGCATTTGTGATGCTTTCTTGGTTAAATAGTTCACGCGCGTTTTGAACCTCAATCTGTTGTCAAGCATTACACCAATAAATTTAACAGCTTCTTAAGACCTGAATCGACCAACCTGGAAGTTGGCCAACTCTAAAGTTTTTCAACTCTTTATGAGGACAGCTTCTGTTTTATGGTCGTCTAGGCTTTTATCTGGACAGTCATTTGTAGCAGATTCAAATGTACAAATGTTTACATCTTGTCACGGCAATGTCATCGGCGAATCGAATTACAGTCCCGGTTACCCCGGGCAAAACCAATCACAGACCCATAGGTCCTAAGACCGATCCCTGTCGATGTCCGGGAGTGACGTTTTTGTATTTTTTATCTTCATCTGTTTTATATCTCAACTTCCTGTTTTTGAAATATCTCGTAACAATACGCCGCAAGTAATATAGTGTACGAATATCCATCCTGGCGAGTAGTATTCTAATGAACCAACAGATCGCCGAGTTAAAAGCATTTTAAACGTCCGGTGTTACTACTGCACAGTCATCCTTTGAACAATAAAGTCATCTTTCCATATCGATGGCACCTCTTGCGATATCAATTACTGTTCTTTTGGCATCAACAGTAGATTGCATTTTCTAAATTTGTTGTATTTGATGCCGTTCCTCTACAGAATGAGAGAAACTTTTAACACAATCTATAACGTCTACTCTTTGAATCCGCTGTTAAGTTCTAGTTCATCTCTTATAAGATGCACGAAACGGGTTGTGTTTACAAAGTGGTGAAGTTTTGAAAATAATACCAGCGTCGTCAAGGGGGTTTAGGTAAGACTTCAATGTCAATTGGATTCTTTTGGTGTTCGGTTATATGGCTAAGCCTTGAACTGTCCCCAGAACAGATTTCTAAATTGATCTGTTGATCTCTTTGCATTTTCCTTCTTACAACATGATTTTGGTCTCTAAATTCAATTCTCTATACATCTCAATCTCTTCGATCTAACTCCAGGTGATTTCTTTATATCTGCGAATTTTTGAAATATTTTCTCCTCTGGTCTGCTGATTGTTTGCACTAGAGTATTGGATTGACTGTAAATCGCTAACGTAGGTAATACGGGATACACAAATGTAAAAGTATTGTATCTGGGATTGGCTGACTTGAAATTAAACGTCCCTTAAGCCACTGTATTATAATGGACTTTTCCATTTCAACGTCGACTCTTTGCGACGTTAGACGCACCTATTTCTATCAATGTTCGTCGACTGTGAGATCAAATCGACCGGCTCTATGGCATGCTAAGTTCTTAAAAATGTGTTTTCGATGACAAAGCGATTGGCATTCGGAAATCGATAAACTTCTTATCTATTCATTACCATTGCGAAGATATTGTATGAGTTGTGTGTTGACATGTTCTACTTTAGCGTTCTATTTTTTTATCGAGAATAGATGAAACCTTATTGAGACGAAAATGTGTCCTTTTTTATTGTAGTAAGAGAGATGGTAATACTCCTTTAGTTACCCTAAAAGATGGCACTGAATGCCTTCGCACATTTCTTACACATGAAAACCTGTGACACTAACGGAGTTAGCATTGTCCACTCGGAATCTGTTTTTAACTGACTTGCCATAGTAGAAGTTGGAGAAATGTACTCACCACCATCCCAACATGTGACTTTGCTTAGTTCCATGACAACAAACGCTACAAAATGATTTGTTTCAGTTAAAACTTTTTCCACAATCTATTCCACGGATATGTGTACTTCTTATGAGATCAATTCCTAACACATCTGCAGATATTCGCAACACTTTTATCTGTCGCTTTCGACTTTAATATTTTCGTGATACATACGTTTAATTAATTTGCGTAGTGTCTGTAATGATTTATTCTTTATACTGTGAAATTAGATAACAATCTCAAATTGTTAAGCATCGCTTTCAGTCAGTTAGTGTAACAAATCTATCTAACAAATCGATGATTTCAGTCCATTTGCAAGTCCTCGAGGCATTCTTTTAGCTGCTTCAACTTCGGATTTCCCTTTATACATATTTTTGTTTTTTTTTCGTTTCATCACTCCACTTGGGAGCATGGGGCTTTCACTTGGCATCTCCATCTCACTCGGTTGGTTGCAGCCTCTGGATCTTTTGCCTTGAGGGTTCCACTCTAACGCCATTATGGTAAGGCTTTCGGCTATTTTCCTAATGGTATATCTGATCCATTTGCTTCTTTTGATCTGTATCGCAATTGGTTCCTCTCTTATCATTTCCAACAGATCCACGTTCCTGATGATGTTTGGCTAGAATTTTCGACATATGGTACGGAGACATTTATTGATGAATACTTGAAGTTTGGAAATGTTGATGTTGTTGGAAATTAACCAGGTTTCGCTGCCATATATCAGTACTGACTTGAACCTTGAGTTCAATATTCTGAGCTTCGTGTTCCTGGAAATCTGGGAACTCCTCCATATAGGTCGTAATTGACCGAATGCTGCTCTTGCTTTTCGAAGTCTGTTATCAAAGTCTGCTTCTGCGCCGCCGTCGGTTGTTATTATACTACCTAGATAGCAGAAGCTATCTACATATTCGAAGGGGTTTCCTTCGATGGTAATGTCTCCTCTGTTGCAAATGCTGATCCTCATGGCCTTAGCCTTCTGGATATTTATCTCCAATCCGGCGCATCGTCCTGATCTTGCGAGGTGTTCTAATTCAGCTTGGATGTCACTTAGCTTATGTGATAGAAGACAAATATCGTCCGCATAGTCTAAGTCCTCGAGTTGTCGTGTGAGCCTCCAAGTTATTCCACGTCTCTGCGTGCAGACTTCTCTCACAATTTCATCCAGCACAATTGTGAATAGTTGAGGTGAGAGTGGGCGTCCTTGCTTTAATCCTGTATTTGTAGTGGAAGAGTCACTGATGATTCCATTATGTAGTACCGCGAGATCTGAATTTTCGTACATTGCTCTGATGATATTAATAATTTTTTGGGGTACTCCTTTCTTACTAAGTGCTCTCCATGTTGCGACTCTTGTGATGGTATCAAAGGCCGTCTGGAAATCAATGAACAGCAGGTATAGAGGTGAACGTCATTCTATAGACTGCTCAACTATTATGCGCAGAGTGTGGCCAGCCTGTTCATCTCGTCGATTTCCTTCGATTTTGTTTTGAAGTCTCCCTTGAATGATTGTTGCAAGTATCTTGTATATGGAGTTAAGTAGACTTATTCCTTTATTCCGTTAACTTTTCCCAAAGGGGATTTCATGTGAAGTCGCACATGCGTCGTGTCACACTAATATGGTACTTATATTCAGTATTGTTTGATATTTGACTACAAAAACCTTCAGCGTGACATAGCATCTACAAATTATTCAGCTGTATTACGAAAATATGCGTTCTATGAGGAATGTGTTTCGTGAGCCTAGAGCAACTTAGTATGTCGTACCGAATGCAAAATTCGGCGATAACTCCAGTGAATACTCGTAGATAGAAAAACAGCATGTCTTGTCGTATGCAACAATTTGGTGTATTTTACTACGTTAGGATCTGGGTTGAAAAGCATACAAAATTCAATTCGTGAAAGAACTTAAGCCGATCAAGTATCCGAATCGTCCCTATTTTCACAGTTCGACTAACATTTTGTTCAGGCCCATCTCTGGCTTAATGGTTTCGCCAGTAAGCAAAATAGGCGTATTTGCGGTGATGAGTAACTCGAACGAGTTCAAGAGCTGCCATTATATCCAGGCACAACAACGGTTTGGCGTGGTTTCTGGCGGGACGTTACTGGGAATGCCACCCGTTATCGTGCCATGATATACCTAATGTTGAAAGCTGTGGTCTTGACATCATTTACTTCCAACAAGACTTGCTACACAGTCAATGGCTTTATTGCGAAAAAGATTCGGTAAACAGTTAATTTCGCGCTTTGGACTGCTGAATTGGCCCCTAGATGATGTGACATCACACCACTAGACTTTTTCCTTTGGGGCTACGTAAATACTAAAGTCACGATGGACAAGTCGATATGAATTAGGAATTGCAGACCACCATTAACCGAGTCATTGGTCAAGTACCACTGGTAATGCTCGAGCATGTCATCAAGAATTGGAACTTCAACATGGACTATGTTACCCGCAGTTACAGCAAACGTTAGAAAAAAAAAATTTACAAAAGATAAATATAAAGAAAAGCTCTTTTCTGTAGAAGTAAAGATAACCCGATAAAGACGAAATTTTTATTGTTACTTGCTTGCTAGTATATTGTTATTTGCAGTGCAAAACTCTACTATATTCTAAGATCGATTTCATCCTTCTGGATGAAAGTTCGTTGAACAGAAAATGGGCTTGGCGTATTTACTTTGTTTCGAATCGGTTATCTTTTGGACAACGTCGATAATCGAGTGCCCAACCCTTCGATCCGAAGAACAGAATATTGCCACTTATGGCTACACAAGCTACGGTTGGGTGCTGTAGAAATAGGGTAGCCACTGAGAGATATCAACCTGCCGATATTCAGTATGGCAACTATTTCCTACACATCAATCATTGTCCTTATAATACCTCCACGTGGTATCCGCCGGGTACTGGTCAATGTCCGTTCGGACTGGATCTGCTATATTTATAAGCGCGAGTGCCGATCAACAGATCAAAAAAGCAGCACTAAAAACGCGACAGTGGTGAATTCCCCGGATGGAATCAACGGTGGAAACAATCCCGAAACAAATGAGACTTTATCTTACTACTCCGACATACTTGGAGCTCAGGACGGTAAAGATTTCAGAAATTTAGTCAGGGTCTTGGAAAAGATATGGTGCCGGAGGAGCCCTTAATGGATCAACAGAAGCTCTCACACCCCAGAATGGATTAGTGCCTTTCGATCTAACCGTCCATATTAAAAATGGAACTGGCCCTACAGGTTGGGGGTCGTGCCCCCGGGGATACTGCTCGGCCATGAAGATAAGACGAAAGCTACGAAGCAGAAACAAGCCCCGGATACGAACGGATCTTCTGTTGACAATCCATGCAAACATTCTCGTTTCGGACATGCACGTGAAATGTTAGGTCCCTTAATAGGTCACGTGCGGCTGAATAACTAGCGGATACCCTAGACTGTTACAAAGCAGATATTACAACAAACCTCTCGTGATAAAGGCTCTCTTAATATCTTAAAAGGTCCACTGGCGCCAGTATCCAGTATGCATCATGTACTAGTGGCAATACTGTCAAAAAGCCGCTCCCGATGTGCTGGTTTTCACTTGAACACTACAATGAAATCTTTGGTTTTATGACGTATGCCGTCAAGCCGATGCAGACAAAGGGTCGCTACATAGAGGGTCGCTAGAGAGGAAACTGAGAGGGGCAATTCCAGGAAAGAGATTCTGAAGTTTTACTGATACTCACCGAGAGCTTTAATGTCAAAAACGGATTATGACAAGGCGATGCGCTTTCGTGCGATTTCCTTAACAAAAACTGGCTGCATAGCAAAGCCCTCTCTCGGACAACAAAAGTCACCCTATATAAGATCTTAATAATCCCAGCCCTGCTGTATGGCGCAGAAGCATGGACATTATCAGAAATGGATGAGGGTGCTCTTGGCTGCTTCGAGAGGAAAATACTTCGAGTGATTTTCGGCCCCGTCTCCATTGACGGTGAGTAGATGAGGAGATACAACGACGAGCTTTATGGACTGTACCGCGACATCCACCTAGCCAGAAGTATGAAGATCCAACGACAGAGATGGCTGGGTCATATAGAGCGGATGAACACCAATGCGCTGGTCCGAAGAGTCTTCGAATGTGCTCCCGAGGGACAGCTCAGTAGAGATAGACCGAAATTTTGATGGCACACGTAAGTGGAAGGCGACCTCAGTCAACTAAGCGTGCGAAACTGGGGATCTTACAAAAAAAACTAACCTGGCTGAAAACGCTTGTTAACTGAGCCCCATGTTCATCCCGGACTGTAGTACCACCTAAAGTAAGTAAGTAAGTAAGAATATGACCTTTTTCGAACTAGACACCTTTTTTCTGATTATTCGAAGTTTCGGAGTGGCCATCACGTTTAAACTCTTTGTACAATAACATCAATTACAGGATATGCTATCATGTAGATTCGAACTAGTGAGCAGCACATGTTGGAGTATCAAGTACTTCATTAAGAAATCCCCTTTGAGGCCAGAGAGTTTACTGAAGATTGTTGCTATGTGCTGCAGAATCATTTCTAATTCAGGTGTTCACGAAAATGCTATGAATACGGCGGACCTGTGTTATTTAAGATTTGAGCGTAGGCCGGATTACTGTGCAGATAAATCAACTTCGTTTTAAATTTACAGACACAAATGCCTCTTGGGCTCTACTTTTTGACATTGTCAACAGTCAATTTAACAAATCCGAGGTGAATAGCAGTCAGAATTCTTACAGATTACCTATTAGATACAAAGTCGACATCTCCCCTGCTAGAGAATACTCAACTCCACAATCCACTGAAATATTTCTCAAATCCATTTGTGTCTCTTCAAATGTCGACTTTGTATTGCTTTCCAACTCATCGTAAGTAATTATTTTTTAACAAAAACGTGTTTACTTCAGCTCACGTTTCTCTTTAAATAAAATTCTGAGCATCACCAATTCTCGGTATCCAGTTGCTTTCCTGCCAATCTCTCAAAATCTGCTTGCCATTTATCCTTCCTTAATTGGACAGCAACAAACAATCGCTTCGTTGGTGGCTTGGTGGCTTGGTTACTATTAAGTTCGTTCCATCTTGAGAATACAACACAGCACATACAAAAAACAAAAACCGACAAAACAAAAAAAAAAGTAAATGTTTTTCCAATTCCTTCTAATGACTGCGATCACGCATTAAAACCATGACATAAGCGGATTAAGTACTAGAATTATCGAAAAACTAAGAAGACAGGGCCAACAACTACATACACTCTTGACTTTGACCAAACAGGACCAAATGCAAACAGAAGAAGCAAAAGATTACAAAAGGGAAACCGAGGAAGATGAAAAAATTCATTCCGTTCCATAAATCAAACATCCATAAGCCACTTTATTTATCTACGTATCGAATTTCGCCACTGCGAATGTTCCCAGAAAAATATCCTTTTCAAAGGACTCTAGCGGGAGACAAAGCAAGAGCACAAGATGTAGAGAAGCAGGAATAGAAAATACTCATAGCTCACCAATATTATTCTTATAAAATCGACTAGGACTACGGATATGTCCTGCTTTAAGTAATTGGACAACGTTTTTGTTTTTATCTGCTAAAATAAAGAAGCACGAGTAAGTTGGAACAAGTGGTAAGGAAGAAGGAATAGAAGAAGATTTTACCTTCCAAGGCTACTTCAAGCGCTCTGGTTGTTTATGTTGGGATTTTTGTCGGCCTCAAAGAGGATCTGTAAATAAGACACAGAGATGAACACCAAACGGACCACAAGGACTCAGTTAAGATGTCTCTTACCTTGTTCACCAGACGGGATGAACTCGAATCGCACTCTACACAAAATGATAAAGCCGCAAGTGTTTGTCTAAAAATCAACCTAAGAGCATTTTTAAATCGTAAAATACAGATATGATGACATTAAGGCTACGTCAAAGTATTAACTGCCTTCTGTCATCACTTAAAAAGATAACACGAATCCCATTTAAAGACTTTTGGACAGGGAATCGAGTGAAAGAGAAGTGGAGAGAAAATTCCATTAGTTTCCTTTTCATCGATGGTAGAAAAGCAGTCAAACAAAGTTTTACTAAAGACAATCGCATCGGCTGACCGCCTCGTAATAATTATTATTTTCCACATGAAGAAGGATGAAAACGACTACACAACAACTACTGTACCAGTAATGAAAGCCACCTGTCATTTAACCTGAACAAAAGGACCTCACACACGGCACATGACATACAAATTGGGGGTGGCTGGGCGTTAGTGCCACACAAATGTTTGTGACGGTCGGTGTCCTCATATAGCACTTGTACATGCGAATACTATATTGATTCCGTTCCGCTTGGTAATAAATGTTTTTTTTGTTCATCCTTCTCCTGGTCGTCGGTCGCTTTTGTTTGTTTCTTTTGTCGGCGGTTAGTCGGTCCGTCAAGCCTTCGCACATCAACAGCAGCATTGACAAGGGTTGTCGTTGTCGATAGCTTCAATAGCCATGATGACTACGGCTTGGATGGCTGAATACGCGCGAAATAGGGTGCACCGGAGTGAGTGAGTGACACGCCTCCTTCTTCATCCTTCTTAAGTATTTTGTTGTTTCTGATGTGCTGGAAGCAATTATCACTTAAAGAGTGGCAGCGGCATGTTTCTTTCTGCTCAGTTGGCAGGAAAAAATAAAAATAAATAAATACGAGTAGATGCTCAGCGGGTATTCTTGCGATTTGATTCTGTTTTTACTTTTTTTCTTCTTAACGCTGTTTGTCCTCCCCCTTGGCCACCCTGTCATTGTGAAGGTCCTTTTTGCTATTTATTTAAATAAATATGCTTTTACTCTACTACTACTATTACTACTGTGCGGCAGGACATGCGGTTACTTTTTTCATTTTCATTTTTATACATAGATGTGTGTGCACAATTAGGAAAGAAATCAAATTCAGACAAAAAGAAGGAGAACACACAGAGGACATGACCCACTTTTCTTTTCTGTTTCTAGGTCCTGAATATGAGGCGGATTTGAGTTGAGAAGGGTATGATTTTGTGTACGAGAGGCAATAGAAAAGACGTCCCCATCATCGTTCGTTGCTACGTATGGAGACGACATATAGTGTAAGACGAAGGGAGATGTTTTGTAATTTTCTTTTCATACACTGGAAGAAAAGTTTTGATGACTTTTTCAATTGCTAAAATAGTGTTGGGATATGTCGTTTATAGTACCTGAACGCGCATATTAATAACTCTTCACTAGGTGCTCTAGATTACGGCTACTATAGTGACATATGAAGGAAATTTGTCAATTAACACGTGTGGCTTTAATTCAATTAATATAAGAGGTTCCGAATGCAATTTCGGTCGAAATTTCTTAGCCGACAGATACACACAGCGGAATCTGAAGAGGAATACGAGTACGCGTATTTATTTAAGCCTAAGGTAAGGAGTATGGAATGGAATATAACATCATTCAAAAGACCTCCACGGTTACTCTTTCAGGACTTGACTTCGACAAGGCAACTTTCGATAACATTTCGATACATATCGGGCAATAAGTCGCCTATGACTTGACGAATACATGTTTTCAAAGCGTCAAGCATTTTCGGATTGTGTGCTTAAACGTGATCTTTTGCATACAAACCACACGATCTTGGTGGTCAGTAACCGTCACCAAAAGGTGAAATAACTCGAGAACTTTTATTTGCAACAAAGTTAAAATGGGCCGTGTTGTCTGAGATGTGGTAGCGTCTTGCTGAAACCACATGTCTTCTACAACCCGATTTGAGGCCAGACAAAATCAGATAACATTTGAACCATCAACACTGGACGATGACAGCAGAGAATTCCGTCGGCCTGACCTAGACGAAATTGAGACAACGATATCGGGACTAAAGTCGAAAGAAAGCTGCTGGCTCCGACGGGCTTCTAGATGACTTATAAGCTGCTGTCACGCGCTGACATGTGACTTTTTTAACATCGCTTTAGAGAGAATAGTGCAATATTGATTGGCCATTCTTTCCAATTGCTTTTGTGCGCAGATGACATCGAGGGGCAAAGACAGCAAGACGTCAATGAGGCATTCGCAGCTATCGAAGAGGAGGTGGCTATAATTGGTTCCTCGCTAGATGAGGTACAAACCAAGTAGAAGTACCTATATAAACAAAAAAAAAACACTGTGGCGCTGGCAGTCCAGTATGGGCCATGGCCTTGCTTCTTGATACTCATTTGTGTTGCTCATCTTGTCATTTTAGTCACATCTGAGCGGGGTCTACGGTTTATGGCCGAGTCCGAATGCCACTCATTAGAAGCTTTTTCGTAGACAATTTTACTTTCAGAAGTTCGCCATTGCCCGCCGAAAGAGTGATGGCGATTTGAAAAATTGTAGGTGAGCCAGCCAGGAATCGAACCTAGACTCTCTGCGTGATTGTCCAATAAGCTAACTATCGCCCCATCGCCATCGCCAGGTAGGAGTATATGCTGTCATCAAAAAAAGGACTCCCAACATCGACAAACTTGGCCAGAGTGTCACAATTGGCAGCTATAACTTCGCAGTTAAGGACTTCATCTACCTTGGCTTTGCAATTACAAGTAGATGTGATACCAGTACGGAAATAAGACAAAGAATAACTTTTGTCAACCGTTTTTTTTCGGACTCAGAAGGAAATTGAGTAGCAGAACCCTCTCTCGCAAGACCAAACTGATTTCATACAATACCTTGATCATCCCTGTCTTGCTCTATGGCATGACACACTCTTTCACTAATCACTAAACTGTCACTGTCAATTTATTCAGTAAACTCAACATTTTCATCATGGAAAGTACACGAACGAGCAACGTCTACAAATTATAAAACTTTTCTACCGAAATTCGGAGTCGGTGACTGCAACTTTAAGAGCGTTGATTCCAATTTTCGGTCGTAATTCACGCCCTAGTAGACAGCCAATAACAAGCTTAGTGCAAAAATGTGAGTCTACATATTCGTTGTGTGATATTGCCGTTTAAGTGAGACAATGGGTTGGTCGAAGTGTCGAAAATATCGCTGCTGTTCAGGCGTCCGTAGCAAAAGATCCAAATCAGTCAATTCCACGGCGTTCTCAAGAATTGGGCATCGCTCAGACCACATTTTGGCGTAAGGATCTTGGCTTACACCCATACAAGATCAGAATGGTGCCACAAGCCACACAGCACACGTTACAATCGATTTATTGAAGAGTAAGTATGGTGAGCGTGTTATTTCAAGAAATGGGCCAGTCGATTGGCCGCCTCATTCGTGCGATTTAACGCCGATTGACTATTTTCTGTGGGGCTACATTAAGTCATTGGTTTCTGCCAACAAGCCGACGTCGTTGGAAGAGCTCAGAGCCAACATTGAACGCGAAATAGCGGCCGTTTCGGACGAAATGTGTGGCCGAGCTGTTGAAAATTGGGTCCAACGAATCGACCGCTGCAAACGTGCCCGCGGTGGCCATATGAACGGAGTCGAGTCCATTCATAAATGTTTTGATTGTACTTCAAGCCGATAATAAAGTTTTTGAAATATCTCAAATGGTTTGCGTTTTATTTTAAAAAAAAGTTGTCAAGTCCTTATTGGAAAACCCATTACATGGACACTATTAAAAAAGGATGAAGAAGCACTTGGCCGTTTCGAGAGGAATATACTACGTGTTATTTTTGGTCCCGACTGTACTAACAGGAGCTGGGTCATTTAGAGAGAACGGACATCACAGCTCTGGCCCGAAAATTCTTCAAATGCGTGCCCCAGGGACTACGTAGCAGAGGATGGCTGAATTTAAGGTGGAAGGAACAAGTGGAAGAGTATCCCAACTGACTTGAAGAGAAGCACCGCTGGAAGCTGCTGGCGAACGATCTTGTCAGCTGGAAAGGCTTATTGGTTGAGACCCAAGTTCACTCCGCACTGTAGCGCCGCTTACTCGTAAGAAGAAGAAGAACATTCCTCACTTTTGAAATCTTTTGTGGATAAAGTGGCCTTTCGACAGTTTAATTTGGATTTTCACTTCCTCATATCGAAAATGTTGTGTGAAAATTGGTTATCTTAGCCATGATTTTCAAGCACCTGTCCGGCATTTGTTCTACGCTTCCGTGGCCAGTTGGCTTTAATTCTTGTGTGAATTGAACTCTATAAGAGTGTAGGAGCAAATTCAAATGCACCAAACTGTGACTAATACAAGCCCAAATGCTTTGCTCGCTGTAAAATCGATATATTTGGATCTTCTTCAACACTTTTAGTAACGGCAGTCATATTTTCTGTAGAGCGTGTGTTTCGATGACGGATGGGCTTTAAACATCTATGTGAGAGCCAGTCTCTTAAAATTCTTTTAGAGTCGAGCGTACTGTAGATTAATGATTATGTCGACCATAATACGAGCAAATAAGAAAATGCGGCAAATGTACATACTACAGAATCAAAATTGTTGTTGTAAATTTTTACAATTTTAACACCTTAAGCCATTGTTGAAAGATTCATATTGTAAAGTGGCAAATCTTAAAGTAAACATGTATGGTTGCCGATGACAGTTCGGTTTGACGTATGTGAAAAAACAGGGATGTCAAATCTAGCCCACGAAGATCATGTATTCGATATCAGTTTAATTTTTTTATAGAAATGAAACTGATTATGTGCAGAGCAGGTGTAAATACGGAATGCACTACCTTTAACAGAACCGGCAAGTAGCTTAAAAATTTCGACGAAATCGATATCATCGGAACTTCATTATAGTTAAAAAGCAGTCGAGGCAACTGGGTCCCCTAGCTTTGTTACAGATGCACTGATACCTCTCCATCTCCATTTAAAACCAAAAATAATCATTTTTGTTAAATGGAGTTTTGAGGGCCTTATCCAAAAATTGTCACGAAACTCCTGTCATACTATATGGTTTCAGCTCCAAGGTAAGGAGCTGAAAAGGAACACAGTTGGGTGTTCAGGGATATGTCTATTCGAAAACGCGGCGTTGATGGCTTTAAGGTCCGACAGCGTTAGATGTTTCTTTTCGTCAAAACAAGTGGTGTTTGTCTTGCCACGGACATGTACGCAATAATGATGGCAATAAACAATAATGTGACGAATCAGTGGAGGAAGCGAAGTATCTGGGTCTAAAGGCCTTGTTAAACCATCTGCTAGATTTCACTCAACCCAAACGGAAAATTCACAGAGTTTGGTTTGCGGTTGCCATTGAGATTCTAAGAAATGAAGTCGGATATGAAGTTGCTAAGCACGACTCAGAGGAGAGTTTTTCGAGAGCAGAACCTGCGTTAGAACTGCCGAAATCCTTGGAGCACAATTGCAAATGGCACCAGAAAACCAGCAGATCATAGGAATATCTCCCGGCATCTCTAAGAAGTCAGCTGGCCCCTAGCTCGATAGACCGTAGGCTATTTACTTTCATCGTGATGGGGCATTCTATAATGCTAAGTACATAAGGATGGTCGACAACATCCTGCGACGTTTACTGTCCAAATAATAAAAATTCTGCGGAGAATTATCTATGTGAATATCCGTCCTAGGCTCGCTATTCGCTTTAGATACTCGGTGCTAATGTGGTATGTGCTGGTACTGTACTATGAAAGATACAGAAAGTTATTGTTAAAGGAACATGCATTCAATCAAATTTTTCTAGAAAAACCGCTGCTGCTTTAATTCACCAAAACAAATCAGTTCGTAGTTTCAAGGCAAATACTTTTCCGGAAAGTTGAGTCAACGGGACATTTATTTAGCCCTAGTTAATTTGCAGAATCGTATGCTTACCTAAAGCTTATAATCTTTGAAATCTTACAAATATTACAATTTGTGTTGGGCGAGTGGTCACTGTTCAAATAGAGGATAGCTGTTTCAGTAAATTGATTTGTTTAGTAACTCAGCTCAATCAGCTAGAACTCAGGTCTGGTGTTACAAAAGACCACATAGTATAAGTGAGTTATTGCTGTCATAGCCGCCCATATAAAGATTGGTGAGTTTCTGGTTTTAGTAATTCCTTAGCTTCTTTCGGAAACTATACCTACCGCCATAACAATGCTTGCTTGTGAGATTACGCCCAAACTGAGGAGATTCGAAGATTTAGAAAAGCTTACTAAGCCTAAAACAAACTAGGCTGATAAATTTTGGTTGTAATGTCGGACTTGTGGACTTTTTATCTGAATACTTTATTGCTTTACATATTCTGTAAGCTGAGTAAGGACATCTCCACCGTGTACCGATTATAAACCAGACATTGTCGAGTCATCGTCCTCGGTAAGCAAGGAAAAAATAATATCTCCTTCAATCCAATACAATAGACAAGATACACTGCTGTGCGACTAACAACTAACCAGTTCCAACTCCAGATAGGTCATCCATTCATCTCCAAGACACACATGATTTACCAACCAATATAGCTGTGTGCAGTGCTCTATAAGGTTGCGTGGAATCTGTCGGTCGAATTGAAAAACACATCTTTATATGGACATGTGTATACATACACATACATATATATTTATGTACGAGGGGTATGCTTGTGAGGCATGTAAACGTATGAAAAAGATAAAATTGTTTACGTTCCTTAATTTCATTTTATTATTGGCACAGATTTCGATTTTCTTCTTCCTTTTCTTCGTCTTTTTCTGTTTCTTCTTCAGCTTCTTCGTTACGAATTTTTGTATTTCATCCACCCACTCTGTCTAACTGACGCCATACAGATTTCTTGGGTTCAACCCGTCCATAGGGCAGATGTACTCGTAGAAGCCTTTCTTTTCGCCGTCCCTCTAGGGAAGCCAATGTGTGTGGATAATTTACGAATTTCTTTCATACACAAACATACAACCTTACAGACGCTTCTGCAATTTCTCAATAGGCCACCATACCATGCCATGACAAACAATAGACACTAACAGACTGGAACAGGATTCACAGAGCACAGCACCCAACGCCAAACAACACCAACAATAACAACAACACCCAGCAAGGATATTACAAATAAATAAATGAGAAAAAAATCGCTTTTTTTGGCAAGTGGTGGGCGTGGAGGTTGGCGCGGTGAATACTAAGACCATCGTGGAAGGAATACAAGAAAGATATGGATATGTAGAAGAAAAGCCTGGGACCGGAAATAGAACTGTTTCCAAAGACAACAAAAGGATATTAAAGATTAAGATAAAGAGTTGACTAACAAGGATTCTTTGGTCGTCAATGTTATTGTATTACGTTGGGTCGTTGTTGTTGTAGCCGGCCGTTTGTTGGGCGGTTTTCGGTTGTTGGTTTGTTGGTTGTCGGCAGTGATTGTGCGTGCGAGAGAATTGTATCGTGTATGTAATATCTGGTGGATTGTTTTGTGATGTCAGAACAATGTCAGGACAATGCCAGGCATTTTTATTTTATTTCTAATTAACAAGCTCTGAGATAATGAGGATGTGGATGTCAGGTGGCTGAATTAAATCGATTGGATCCGACTTTATTAGTAATGGTAGCTATGAAGGTAGAGAAGTGAATTCCAGACCACTAGCACAATCTCTGCTTTGTTCTTAGGAACTCATGTCATGCAAAAAAATTAATAAATGGTAGCCGTGGAGTTTTTTTTTTTGCAACTCTGGCTACTACTTTCTTTGAAGGAAATACTTTTGATCTGAATAAAAAGAACCTCATGTAATACCTATCTCCATCTCTTCTCAATATCGTCGAATTTCGGAAAGGAAAGGAAAGAAAAAGTAATCATGCAATCGCAGCTGCGTTCTTAAAGCGTCATGAGGTTGAACATGTTAGTGCTTAAGTCGGGTGTGATTTTATTGCTTCTGTTGTTCCAATGCCATCTTTAAAGTTATCCGCAACTAAAGTTGTTTTCTTTACTAAGTCAAGGCTCTGTTGATCATCTTGTTGAATACCTTGCCGCCATTCGGAAGCGAATCACTCCTGCTTGTTTTTAAGATAGGTAATAGATAAATGTCCATCGTTTTTAGTGAGAGACATCGCTCCAATAGACTCTAGCTTCTCCTGTGGATCTTCGAGCGGATAAGCATTGCTATCATTGGCAGCTTCACTAGAGGATCTATGCCTACGTTAGTAGTATTTGATCATTTTCCATAGTTCAGTGAATCTGAACTAGGCCCAAATAAAACATATTAATTTTGAAGATTTGATAATATTCACAGTGTGGCAAATAATGTCCTGTACTTGCTGTAGAAAATTAAATTCCAATTAAATGCACTTGAAACAATGATTCAATACTGATTTAAGTCACGGCTCTAGCTCATTTTACAGAATTGCCCGCAGTGCCCATGTCAAATCTGCTTTATTGGCCAGAGTGTCATCAAAAGTCACATACTGACGAGCAATGAGTGCTGTGTGAGTCTGTGCATTATCATGCAAGAATGGTTCGGACAGCCTTTTCCAACTTCTTGATTCCGTCCGAAAAGTAAATTTCCGGAAGGTCTGCAAAATACTCCTCCATGGTGTCGATGATTTCCTCGCGTGAGCTGAATTTTTTATTGATGAGCCATCTTTTGAGGTTTGGGAAGAGATAATAGTCCGAGGGAGCCAAATCGGGCGAATACGGTGGATGCGACAGCAATTGGACTCGTGAATCATTGATTTTAGCCGAGGTTGCGATGCTCTTTATACTTGCACAGTTATACTTGCTGTTGATGGCTTTTCCTTCTTCGAGGTAGTCCACGAAGAGTATGCCATGACAATCCATAAAACCGACGTCATAACCTTTTCGACCCATTGAGCCTCCCTCGGCCACTTCGGAGCACTAGTGCCGGCTTCAGTCTATTGCCGGGCACTCATTCTGTTCTCTGGTGTGTAATGGTTACTAACAGCTACCAATCGACGCCAAAAGTCCGCCCGGTTCCGCATCAGCAAGTCCAAACACTCTTTCGAAATGCTCTCGTGTTCGTTTTTTTTTTCAGAAGTGAGCATGCGCGGCACCCAGCGGCAGGATAACTATGATACATATAAAAATATGTAGAATATTGCCCAAAATATGGCGTGTACGCTCAGTAATAATCGGAGGGCCTGCCGCTGCGGACTTGATCGTTAGTGGAGTTGCCACCACGAAACTCTCGAAACTGACGGAGCATTAGCCCCATAATATTTATCCAACTCTTCTTTTGTTTCCTTCGCCGTTTTGCCTCTCAAAACATAATGTTTTATGAGAGAACGAAAATCGTTTTTGTCCATACTCAACATGATGACAAACACGTCAACAACAATCAGCTGTCAAAACAAAACTAAAGACAGTATCGCACTGAAATTTGGCATGTCTGCCTAAATATGAACGGACTTCTAGACTCTATAACCTTTTTGGCAGTAGCAGCGCATTCTGGCGGTCAAGGAGGTTACTTTTCACCCCACCTAGTATATCAGTAAGAAGGCCTCCTTGTTGGTTAGATCCCATTACGCTTATTTTAGTTCTTCCTTCAAAGCAGACAGAATCGGATTTGCCATGAAGATAAGCAAGAAGGAGACGTATATTTTCGTATATCTTTTTATCTATATTTTGTTGGGTCATTTCAACATAAGGGGGCCAAAGGGACTGAGGAACACGCAACCGAGGAAGAATGTAGATTAAAAGGGGAATTTAAGATATGCGAGCAAATTAAGTTTGGGTATTTGGATCCAGTTGTAAAATCAAAATTGGGGAAGGAAGTATGGGTGGTTGCTCAGTGATCGAGACAGAGGTTGGGGTCAAATTGAAAGAGATGCGTTTCTGTAGGGGCTTGGGTAGGAGAGTCAAGAAGTGAAGAGGGCTACTTAGTAACAAAAGTCGTGTTTTTTTTAAGCAAATCCGCCATCCGCTAAAAAAGTAATTTACATGTTAATTACAACAAAAACATAGCGATCTGTTAACCCATTTACTACCACTGTACCCGCTTGGGTACAGAAAATTGAACACATTCGGTTTGATGAAATTTGAATTTCATTTGTTTGTTGATATGTTTTCAATAAGTAGGCGTGCAGTTTACAGTAAAAAAATATAAAGCGATGGTTTTTTTACTGCTCCGTCTCAGATGCGATTTCGATTCTCGCGATTTTTCGGAAGTTGGCCTCTATTTTGCAATAAAAAAATAATTTGTTTTATCAATTTTCTATTTATTTCTTTGGAAAAAGTTCAAAACCGAATAATAAAAGCATTTAAAAGTACAAAATAAAGTGTTCGTATATTTTGACGCTAGGTAAGCACGCGTAAGGTTAGGTTAGGTGTACCCGTTTGGGTACAATGGGAAGATCTGACGTTTTTTTAGAATGAATTTAGATAACGACCACATACCCAATGATGTTCCAGGTAACGTTGAAATTTTCATTAGGGATGAGGATTTTGATAGCGAAGATCCTTTATCAGTCATCAGAGCCTCAAAAACTGAGCAATCTCAAACCCAACCACACTGGTCCAAAAGTGATGCTAATATGACGATGAACTGTTCTGATAAGTTCAAAATATGTGAAGTGAATATGAAATGTGATTTAGACAATAAGTCTCAAGTCGAAATATTTGAAATGCTATTTGATAATGAGGTTAAAGAATTGATCTTGAATCGAACTAGACTTTATGCTTCTCAACATAACCATCATAGCTTCAATTTCCAAAAAGAAGAGTTGGAAATTTTCATAGGAATTATATTCTATAGTGGTTACCATTCAATGCCCCATGTAGTTGCATTCAATGTGAGTCCATGTATTGGAAATTGGATGAGGATACAAGAACTGCATTGGTAGCAAACAACATGCCGCGAAATCGTTTTAATGTAATAAAAAAATATATTCATTTCGCAAATAACAACCAACTAGATGCTCAAGACAAAATGGCAAAGCTCAGACCTCTTATGAATCTTTTGTGCCAAAAATATCAACAATTGGGCTTCATGCACGAAAAATTATCCATTGATGAAGCCATGATAAAGTATTTTGGCCACCATTCTTCAAAACAGTTTATAAGAGGAAAACCTGTTCGTTTTGGTTTCAAGAACTGGATGCTGACAAGTAGTTGTGGCTACCTCTACAACTTTGATTCATATCGTGGTGCAAAAAATGTGAACGCTAATTTTTTACAAATGCCACTGGGATTTCGAGTTGTGCTTGAGCTCCTAGAAAAAGTTCAACTTCCATCTGACCACATAGTTTATTTTGACAACTATTTTACTTCTATTACACAAGAGGCACTATCTTTCAAAAGTCCGTCCAACTACTCGCATACGCGACGATATTGACATAATCGGGAGAATGCAGCGTGATGTCAGTGGCGCTTTCGCGAGTATTGAGACAGAAGCGGCGAAAATGGGTCTAGCGGTCAATGAGGGCAAGACCAAGTATATGCTGTCAAGCAAAAAGGACAACCAACACCGATGTCTCGGGCAGAACGTCACCCTCGACAGATATAACTTTGAGATAGTTAAGGACTTTGTCTACCTAGCGCTGAGATCAAGCGAAGAATAACTCTTGCCAACCGCTGTTTCTTTGGGTTAAGAAGGCAATTGAGTCCTCTCTCGGACAACAAAAGTCACCCTTTATAAGACTTTAATAATCCCGGTACTGCTCTATGGCGCAGAGGCATGAACATTATCAAAAATGGATGAGGTATGGATGTTCTTGGTTGCTTCGAGAGAAAAATTCTTCGGGCGATCTTCGGTCCCGTCTGCATTGACGGTGAGTGGAGGAGGAGATACCACGACGAACTGTATGGACTGTACAGCGACATGGACCTAGCCAGAAGAGTGAAGATCCAAAGACTGAGTTGGCTGGGTCATGTAGAGCGCATGGATACCAATGCTCCGGTCCGAAAAGTCTTCGAATCCGTCCCCGAGGGACAGCACAGTAGAGGAAGGCCAAGACTCAGGTGGCGCACGCAAGTGGAAGAGGACCTCAGCCAACTTAGCGTGCGAAACTGGAGGCAGCTAGCCAGGGATCGGGCTGGCTGGAGAAGCTTGTTGACTGAGGCCCATGTCCACCCCGGACTGTAGCGCCACCTAAAGTTAATATTTTACTTCTCATGAGCTTTTGCGATTGTTGAGAGGGAAGGGCTTCAGAGCAACTGGAACAGTAAGAGAAAGCCGAACAAAGAAATGCCCATTGAAGCTAAAAAAAGAATTCAAAAAGGAGAGACGAGGGCATTTTGAGCACATTTACGACATGTTTTCATTCAGCAGCCGAATCTGATTGCAGATTATAATAACGGTGTGGGTGGCGTTGACTTACACGATCAGGGTGTCAATGCCTATAAAATAAAGATTCGGAGCAAAAAGTGGTGGTGGCCGCTTTTTACGTCCATGCTAAGCTCAACGTTGGTGAGCGCTTGGAAACTTTATAAAGTAGCAGCAGATTCCGAAGATGACTTTTTATCGTTTCAAAGAGATATCGCTCGATATTACCTTAGAAGATATACAATTCTACAACCATGGACGTCAAAACAATCCATATGTGCAAGCGTTGCTTTGATTGAAAGTCACCATTTTGCTAAAAGAATTAAAAAGCCTCTTAGATGCCATGTATGTCATATGAGAGTCAAATGGGTTTGTGAGTTCTGCAACATAGTTCTGTGTGTCGAAAAACAATGCTTTAAAAAATGCCATTTAAAAAATTAGCAATCATATGTTCCCATTGTACCTGTTTGGGTTCAGCTTAAAAACAGTAGTTCCTTCATTTTTAAAAAAATAAAAAAAATATTTTTGTATTCCCTTAACACTATTCAATAAAGATATGTTACCAAAAATTTGAAATTTTACTTTTAAATGTCTTTGGGAATAAATGGGTTAAGCGGATATTAAACAGTGCTTCCAAATCCTATTTTCCTGGTTTCTGATGAGTTTTTCCGATGAATTCTCAGAAATTTGATATCCGTGCGGCATCGGATAAAGAATAGTGCCGCAGTGCGTCCCAGCTTGTCGAAAGAGGCAAGTAAATGGGACACCAATCATATACAGGCAACTATGACACCAAAAATGAGCCTGTGACACTTTAACACCTTAAAACTTTCCCACAAGTTTGTATGCAATCAGTGGGCTCCCACGTCTGGAGACTACCGGTGGGGTAAAAGAACAGTCAATCAATTCGAAATGAGCATACAAGTGTCAAACCACTCAAACTTTAAACTTCATGGAAATGATCGCAATTAATAGCACTACCCCGCTGGGCACCACGGTTGCAACGCACTCGGGTGATCCCAGAGCAAGCAGAAGTGCTTGCGTCAGAGCCCGACGGATTCCGGGGGCGGGCAAAATGAAGTTTCCAAAATATTTTCATAACCTTCGGTTTGCAAGTTGGAACGTCGGATCGATGACCTCAAAAAGTTTAGAACTGGAAGCGATTATGCGTCGCAGAACTCTACAAATCCTGTGCGTACAGGAAACGAAGTGGTGTAATACAGGAAATAAAGCGCGTTTTCTAGATTTAAAGACTAAGGCATTTAAGATGTTCTACCATGGAACGGTCAATGGACGAAACGGTGTTGGAATCGTTGTTGCAGCGGATCTTCTAAACAACATCGTTGGTATCTTGAAAACAAGCGACCGCTTGATGAGTGTTAAACTCGTCATACACAATGAAACGTGGAACATTGTTAGCGCGTACGCTCCACAAAATGGATGCGACCAATCGGAAAAAGATACATTTTGGTCAGAGTTCGGTAATTTGCTTAGAAATATACCTATCGATGAGATGCTTTTCGTAGGCGGAGATTTAAATGGCCACGTCGGAGAAACAAATGTTGATTATGAGAACTGCCACGGCGGTAAAGGCTTTGGAACCAGAAATTCAGTTGGCGAAGACATCCTTGTAGCATGTAGGGCTTACGGCTTAACCGTCTTAAATACAATGTTTATTAAACATCAACGACATCTCATCACCTATAGCAGCGGAGGCCACGAAACGCAAATAGATTTTCACCTCTGCAAAATGTCGATGAGAAACCGTGATAAGGACTGTAAAGTAATACTTGGAGAATCGCTAGTAGTCCAACACCGTCTGCTCATTACAGAATTTTTCACAGCGGAACCACCGAAAACACGGGCATCGTTTGGAAAGCCAAAAATCCGGTGGTATAATCTATCGAAGGAACGAAGCGCAAGATTTATCGCACTGGCTAAAGAAGTACTTCAAAATATAAATGGTATAGCAGACTCACTTAGCCCGCAAGAAATGTGGAACAGCATGCACGAGGAATGTACCAGGAGTTGGAACAAATATCCTCACGATCGGCGGATAGAAGACAAGCTATCCAAGAAGTTCAAACGTCGTACAGTACTAAAATGCCAAATATTTTTAAGCTCGCTGCACAAAGGAGAAAAAATTCAATGGAAATAACCTCGCCGAAATACATTAAAAACGCAGACGGTCGTTTACTAACAAATGGAAATTGGTGACCGGTGGCTTGAATACTGCAAGGAGTTGTTTAACAAACAGTTTCCACGTGATATCGTGCCGACAGCTGGTCTATTCGAGGAGGAAGTTTCGGACTTTTCAATCGAAGAAATAAGTATAGCAATCGGAAAGCGGCGGGACCAGACAGCATTCCATCAGAGTTTTGGTCGAAGATGGAAGGAATCGGCAGCGAATGGCTATTGAAACTTTTAAATAAATTAAAATGTGGACAACCTATGCCGAATCAATGGAGAAGTAGCTTCTCGGCTCCATTATACAAAGGAAAAGGCGACAAACGAGAATGCAACAACTACCGTTCAATCAAGCTTATGTCACACACAATGAAAATCGTCGAAAGAGTCTTAAACGAACGTCTTCGGCATATAATAAAGCTCGATAATAGCCAGTGTGGATTCGTTGAAGGAAGATCGACGGTGGACGATATCCAAAGCCTACGAATAATAATGGAAAAGCACAGAGATTCGTATAAGGGTTTGCACATGGTACTCGTATTTATCGACCTCGAGAAAGCATTCGATCGAGTCCCTAGGGATCTCATATGGGCCGCGCTGAGGTCTCAAAACGTACCGGAAACGTATGTTAGAATAATACAAGACATGTACGGAAACGTGAAAACTGCGGTTAAAAGCTCTGCCGGACTATCGAGAGAATTTCCAGTTAATGTCGGAGTGCATCAAGGAAGCGTACTTAGCCCATTCCTCTTTAACGTAGTATTGGACTATCTTTTGAAAGATTGCATGCGCGAAGTGATTGTAACGCCAATTATCTTCGCTGACGACGCAGTTATACTTAGCGATAACGTCGAAGATTTACAGAACGCCTTAGATTCATGGAGAAATGCGCTAGAGAGAAACGGGTTTAAAATAAGTCGTTCAAAGACAGAGCATTTGACGTGCCCATTTGCGCATCCGTTGCGACCTGTTCCGGATATAATGTTAGACGGAATAGTTCTTCCGAAAAGCACTATCTTTAAGTACTTAGGATCAATCGTTAACATGGAAGCGAAATGTGACGACGACGTAAACCACAAAATGAGTGTGGGATGGATGAAATGGCGGGAAAATTCGGGAATCTTTTGCGACCGAAAATTTCCACTTAAATTGAAGGGGAAACTCTACACCACGGTTGTTAGACCAGCTCTTATATACGGTTCACAGTGCTGGACAATGTACGAAGCGTTTAAAAACAAAATGACGGCAGCGGAAATGAAAATGTTAAGGATGTCTAGTGGAGTCACTAAACGCGATTGCATTAGATCTATGCGTGTAAGATGAAGTCTACATATAAAGAATTCGGGGACCGAACAGCTTGAGGCGAATAGAGTAAGCTGGTATTGCCACGTTCAAAGAAGATCTGCGGAAAATCCGGTTAAAAAGGCACTATCAGCTACGGTCATTCCAACTGTAAGAAAACGAGGTCGGAAAAAGAATTCCTGGATTACTCAGATGGAAAATGCGCAACAACGCCTGGGGCTAACCACTGAAGCGATCCAGGACCGAGCATTAAGTAGACGCGTACTGCGGTCTGCGACATTAGCCAACCCCATAAGCGGAGCAGCAGCGATACAGTAAAAATGGGAAACTCGTTACGCATAAGTTCGTATAACGAGGAAATGGTTAATAAAAGGATAAGAAGAAGAAGAAGAAGAAGAATTCTCAGAAATTTGAAACATTCGCCTACAAATTTTGTTCACCAACTGACAGATGAGCAACCACTAAACGTCATAGACATGTTTGTGCTACCAAGTTTCTATGATGAACTCTTAAATGAATTTGGGTCGTTTTTTGCGACAATCGCTTACATGCGTGCAAAAAAACACAGCTTTAGATAGAAGCGGAAAAATTAGGAAATATTTTGGTTTTAAGCTCCAATTCGAGTCTGTGTTGGGATGGGGCTGGGAAATAGATTTAAAAGACCTATAAGCTAAGACAGAGTTCTGTTATATATTTATATTTTAAATTATCGGCTTGTATTTCCATTTGGAGGTACGCATCTTGCAAAGGTTGAGATTAGTGTTGGATGTGCTTATAATACACCATTCGTATCTTGTCGGTAAGAAATTGCTTGAAATTGCGCTTATTTTTGTGGTGTGATGATGGATGGATACTTAACACTTTTTGAAAAATCCCTAGACCCTCCCTCTGAAGGTGTCTATGTTGTGTTAAATTTTGTTACAAGTTTCCTTTGGGGCGGCGAAAGGAGAAATTAACGTGGAAGCAGCTACATATATCAGCAAAAGATTTTTGAATCGAAGGGCTGGTGCGAGGGTTTGCTGATTGCATTGTCGGCTCAGTATTAGGTGCCTTTTAAACTTCAATATTAGTACAAACGGTTATTCGGCGGCCAATTGCATATTAATTCATGAGTTTCTTAAAAAAGATGATCTTCGGATAAAGGTATCCAGGCAGCTCTAAATATAAATTGGCAGTGGAAATTTCGAACTTTTGTTAAGGGCGAAACGGGGATAACGTGTTGAATTTGAGTTGTTATTGTTGGTTAATGAGGTACCATGAAAAACAGCATCTTGTGAAGGCATTTGTCCAACAGGATAGTTATAACTAATTTCTTAAATAACCATGTACAGTTCAAGAAACTGAAATTCGTTGTTTACTTCTCTGATCACTGAAATCTATCACTTCTGTTAAGTTTTCTTTCAAGGATATTGTGTTCTAATAGTCCTTCTCGTCGCCTAAAATATCGATTTTATGTTTCTTAACCTAACTCTTTGAAGCCAATGCAGGCATCCAAGCATTCAAATGTAGAGACATTCAGTCGAAAAGACGTCCCTCTGTCTGGATTTCTTGTTATCCTCTCGTTTAAATGGGTGTTTTTGCCAGTGGATGCTAACGAGATTTATTACCTTCCTTAATGGATGTACCATTACCTTCCTTTGTATCTTAATCACCTTACAACTCCATTCCATCAGTGCAAACACCATTGCAATCCTTATAATTCTGTGCCATGCCAGTTTCTTTAAGGAAACAAACAGGATATCATACTCGTAGAGCACGCAAAAAAAAAACAAAGATGAAATGAAGACATAAAAAAAAAAATTCAAAATGAAATGCGGACACACAAGCATGACCTAAATAATGGATTCCGTTTTGGCATGATAACCTAAAAACAAAGACTTGAACAGATAAACGAAGAGATCTTCGTGTCCCGGTTTCCCTCAACGTCGTCGGTCGGTCGTTCGTCCTAAGTCGAAGCACACTGACTCAATTACAGAGCAAAAACTTTACAATTCTTGTTTCCATTTATATTGCCGCATCTACTCGTAAGGACTGACTTTCCGAATTACTGTGTATGTGTGTATGTAGGAATGGTGGGGGAAGTTATTATGGGCCAAGTTGATTCGTTGAACTCTGTTGGGTTTCACTTCTGTCGAATTTGTTCCGGCAATTTGACTAAAAGCCCACATAAAAATAAAATCTTCATATACTCGTAACATCGTGGCCTTCTGTAGTCACATAGAAAAGCAGAAGTAGAATCAACATATGTATGTTACATATCTTAGCCTTGCCATCTTGGGTGTTGTTGTTGTTGTCGCCGTCATCATCATCATCCAAATTCCCCAAAGTCATCAGCAAAAACCTGAAACTTAATGAAGTTAATATCTCAATTTAACGTAAATTCAGCACAAACAAATCAACTTGCATCATCATCGTAGTCGTATTCGTATTGCGAGTCCTAGTCCTAGTCCTAGTTATCGTCATAGTCATAGTCAGAGTGAAAGTCGTGGTCCTATTCATCAAGGGTGGAAGCTTGAACCTAGAAGTAAGAGCAGATTTCAGTGGCATTCTGTGTTCTATGTCGAAGGCGTTCTACTATCCGTACTATTCGTATCTATGTTTGGATAATTGAAATTCCGCCAAAGGAAAAACTTCCGTAGGAGCGGAACAAGTTATCCCGTACTTTAGTTTGTCGAAAATCTCTTGCTCCCCATGAATGAAAGGCGTATACCGGAGCGCTTCAAGCACCTGGCTTGGAATGAATTCTCATATCTCTATATTTGAATGTGAAAATCTTCAACGAATTTAGTGGGTGTTTGTGGAAAAGTCAAATAGAGAGTGCGAGTGCAAGTACAAGTGCAAGAGCATGTTGAAATAAAAGTGGCCGACAGCACTAAGCTCAGGGGTTGGTAGGTCTTGGGTATGTCATTGTCGTCTGAACTTTGACAAAACCAACTTCTCTGCTCGCAAAGGGTCATCAATCATTTGAGACGTGAGAATTGTATTAGGCGGGAACGGAAGGTGTGTCATTGGGTGTTGGAGTGAAGATTCAATTTTGTTGATTTCTCTAGTTTAACGTTGACAGAAGGTATAGGGAGTAAGACATTTCTTCGACTGGGGCAATAGAATAGGAGTAGATTACATGATGTTTTAAGGTATTTCTTTATTGAAATTGTCCTTGATTGATTGGTAGTGTTTATGAATTGATCCGCACATACATTATTACAATGAGGGCAGCAGTACACCTTTTTTCCTTTACAAGAATCATATAAGTTATAGAATACGTTTATTTTAGGCTCAAGGGATAAGCCACGGAAAAGATAAATTTACATATACCACAAGGAGAAGACGGAGAATTACGTAAAATGTATCAAAGGGATACTGGGATCCCACCGTATGTAGTGAAAGTAATCATATAGTATAGTGATTGCTGTTTGCGGTAAAGATCCTGTGACAAATTTCGTAAAATTATGTGTACAAAGTGGGGCATAATGGTTACCCAATTGATAAAGTGGCAACGTATATCAGTTCGCTTTTGACATTAATAAAGCAAACAGAATTGGAATTTGTGTGAATAAGAAGTGAAACGCTATACTCCTAAAGAACGGGGGAAAATCGTATCGATGTTTGAAGAATAATTCGCCAGTGATTTGGATGCAACGTGCATTTCGTGCCCGTTTTCCTGCTCAACACCCACTGGGCATTTAATTCGTACGACGTTTAGAGACTGCAATAACATGTGGTCGAGCAGGCCCTGGAATATCTCGCACCTCCAGTTCGACCTTGAATGTCGCTGCTGTGGGTGAAGATGTCGTAGAGGCTCCGTCTCTACAGACCAAACGACATGGCATGTAATTGGCCATTACTCGCACGTCCCTGCCGCTCATCAAGTCTTAGAGATGTTTTCTTAGAAATTGCAGATGGGTGTTGACTGTCGAACAACGAAGAGGACGATTTTTCGTCAAAATTAATCACGAGTGACGAAATCCAGTTCGACCTATGCGGGTTCGTGGACAAACAAAATTTGCAGTATAAGGGCACTGAAATCCGCGAGTATTGTACGAAGAGTCAGCAAAGTTACTACATGATGTGTTGTTTATGCTAGAGAAGCCAGAAGCTATTAAATTTTTTCGAGACCGCCGAGGGTCGAACGGTCCTGGTGGTTGGCAAGCACTACAGAGCCATAAGCAATGAATTTTGCATTCCTCAATGAGATGAATCAAGACCGGAGGAAATATGTTCCTAGCAGAATGGAGTTACATTGCATACTTCATATTACACTACCGATATTCCAAAGCAGACACTGGCCCGCAATATAAAAAGTTAGGCATTGAGGATAAAGGTAGGCATAGCTCTGCCCCTTTAGATTATGTCATAAATTTATATTTTGTCAACTGTGAACTAACCGGACCTTAAAGAACGCTTGGTGTCAATAAGATTTGGTTTTAAGCAATTAGGCATTTACACAATACGGCAGGCAGACAAGACTTTGCCCCTCGCTTGCTTGTGGACTGGCCAAAGTTTGCTGAAACTTTATTCATCAAGATCATCAATTTGGAAGTGATTTTCATAACTCAACTACTAAAACTCATTGCTCAATCATTCAAGATTACTGTTCGGAGTTTGTTGGCCTGAGAGGTTATCTTGCAATTTGCTAAAACTTCCGCATGTTGCTCCTGAATATTTCATGCTCAATGTTTTTTTTACCGAGTTCCTACTCTATTTTTTCACTCATCGCGTACAAGAGCGTCCGTTATTCATATTCAGCGTTGCTAGTATGTGAATTGTTTTGTTGGATATGCTTGCATGCATTTTTAACAAAAGCAAGGAAAAAGTGAAACTCACTATGAACTCAAAGTAACGCATCAACTACGCAGTTCTTCATGGCTTCCTGGTGTCGACGTTGTTTCAGCACTTATTCCAGGAAAGGTTGATGTATAAACGATTAGTAAAGACTTTGGCCATTTGTTGCACTAATGCTTATCTTTCTCTATAATGGAGAATCAATAGTGCAAAGCAAAGTTTTAACGTAAAAAACTGTTGACGGCGTAATAAGTTATAAAAAGGCGAAATCTTAGCTTACCGTGGAGCTATTTGAGGACACTGATAAAATAGCCGACCGTGCACAAATTGGCCGTACGCGCAAGTATAGCGTGTTGCGCATCTTGAAACGTAATTTTGGATTGAGCACATACAGGAGATATACCGAGGACTTCCTCACAGAAGCATTAAAACAGAACGTTAGTCAAATTCAAAAGGCTTACTTCGACAGTACGCAAAAAAAACGGTCAGAGATGATTTTTACTGAAGAAGAAATTGTCACGAGGAATGCATAACACTCGATCGGAGCGTCGATATCGAAAAAGCTCGACTGGCTCTTGAATACGAGCGTCTTAAAAAGATCGCAAAGAAAGTCCTGTTGTTTTCGATGATATTCGATGAGTAAGTTTCGGACTTTTCAATCGAAGAAATAAGTATAGCAATCGGAAAGCGGCGGGACCAGACAGCATTCCATCAGAGTTTTAGTCGAAGATGGAAGGAATCGGCAGCGAATAAATTAAAATATGGACAACCTATGCCGAATCAATGGAGCAGTAGCTTCTTGGTTCCATTATACAAAGGAAAAGGCGACAAACGCGAATGCAACAACTACGGTTCAATCAAGCTTATGTCACACACAACGAAAATCGTCGAAAGAGTCTTAAACGAACGTCTTCGGCATATAATAAAGCTCGATAATAGCCAGTGTGGATTTGTTGAAGGAAGATCGACGTTGGACGCTATCCAAAGCCTACGAATAATATTGGAAAAGCACAGAGATTCGTCTAAGGGTTTACACATGGTATTTATCGACCTCGAGAAAGCATTCGATCGAGTGCCTAGGGATCTCATATGGGTCGCGATGAGGTCTCAAAACGTACCGGAAACGTATGCTAGAATAATACAAGACATGTACGGAAACGTGAAAACTGCGGTTAAAAGCTCTGCTGGACTAACGAGAGAATTTCCAGTTAATGTCGGAGTGCATCAAGGAAGCGTACTTAGCCCTTTCCTCTTTAACGTAGTATTCGACTATCTTTTGAAAGATTGCATGCGCGAAGTGATTGTAACGCCAATTATCTTCGCTGACGACGCAGTTATTCTTAGCGATAACGCCGAAGATTTACAGAACGCCTTAGATTCATGGAAAAATGCGCTAGAGAGAAACGGTTTTAAAATAAGTAGTTCAAAGACGGAGCATTTGACGTGCCCATTTGCACAAACTTTGCGACGTGTTCCGGATATAATGTAAGACGGAATAGTTCTTCCGAAAAGCACTATCTTTAAGTACTTAGGATCAATCGTTAACATGGAAGCGAAATGTGACGACGACGTAAACCACAGAGTGAGTGTGGGGTTGATGAAATGGCGGGAAAATTCGGGAATCTTTTGCGACTTAAATTAAAGGGGAAACTCTACACCACGGTTGTTAGACCAGCTCTTATATACGGTTCACAGTGCTGGACAATGTACGAAGCGTTTAAAAACAAAATGACGGCAGCGAAAATGAAAATGTTAAGGATGTCTAGTGGAGTCACTAAACGCGATTGCATTAGATCTATGCGTGTAAGATGAAGTCTACATATAAAGAATTCGGTGACCGAACAGCTTGAGGCGAATAGAGTAAGCTGGTATTGCCACGTTCAAAGAAGATCTGCGGAAAATCCGGTTAAAAAGGCACTATCAACTACGGTCACTCCAACTGTCAGAAAACGAGGTCGGAAAAGGAATTCCTGGATTTCTCAGATGGCAAATGCGCAACAACGCCTGGGGCTAAACACTGAAGCGATCCAGGACCGAGCATTATGTAGACGCGTTCTGCGGTCTGCGACATTAGCCAACCCCATAAGCGGAGCAGCAGCGATGCAGTAAAAATGGGAAACTCGTTACGCATAAGTTCGTATAGCGAGGAAAGGGTTAATAAAAGGATAAGAAGAAGAAGAAGAAAAAATTTTCACTGTTGAAGTATCGTTCAACCAAAAGAACGATAGAGTGTATGCTCTGTTCCACCACCCAGCTTCGGTGATGGTGTGCCTACGATGAGATCACTGAGCTCCATTTCTTCAAAAAATATTGTATATCAAAACCTCAGCGAAAGTATATAAAACGGACGTTTCAATGGCAAGAGTCCGCTTCAGATTATAAGGCAAAACGACTAAAGCATGTCACTAAAACCAAGAACTCTATTTCCATTTATGATGTTGCATCTGGTAGCCCATACCTTAATCCATTAGACTATTAACTATGGTCCACTCTGGGAATTATATCTTGGACTACTCGGCCCCCCAGTACTGAGTCTTTGAAGCACGGCACGCATGGGAATGGGATGCGTACTGCAAAAGATGAATGATCAGACCGACAACTACAATTTGCATTCGACAATGGTGATGAGCAGGTCTATAGGACACTACTTCGTGCCGTGACATAACTGCGTAAGTTTCGCTGAAGCTGTTCGAAAAGTTAAAAGATTTTCATCGATGTGAAGAACTCCCTCGGACAGAAATTTAAGTTGCTTTATGCACATTTTCGTTGGAAATTTCATGCATTAAATTGAATGATCTAGAATTCAACCCACAAAACATTTTCATTTTTAAGGCTTTGTTAAAGAGAAGAGTTGGCGCATTTAGGGCACCTATAAATTAGGTTTATTTTGGTGCCCTTTTGCCATCAGAGGTGATGTTTACCTGGAAAAGATGGATAGATAGGATCGCTACGATCAAATATAATAAGAAGTAGCTTGGCAACGATTAGTATAAGGCCTCGTAGAAGTAGCATCTTCCGACAGGTGCTGGTTCTTTAAATGACGAGATTGATCCTCTGCAGCCGAACATTTTGCAGCTCTGCTAATAAGTCCTACTTCACGCCTCCCCGTGGCGCCATCTGAGAATCTCACTACAGATTGCGAAGTGAAAGGAGCAAATGGCGAGCCGGGTAACGGCCCGGCCATTTAAAAAAAGCATAAGTTACGAAGCATCAACAAGCCTAGGATATGGACGGATTTACTGTTGACAACCCACGTAAACGATTTAAGGACAATGAGTTTCGGATATGCACGTGGAATGTTAGATCCCTTAATAGACCACGTGCAGCCGAGTAACTAGCGGAGGCCTTAAACTGCTGCAAAGCAGACATAACCGCCATTCAAGAAATGCGGTCGGATGGGCCGGACAAAAAGAAGATGAAAAACTGCGATATCTACTACGACAATTGCTATCGATGGCAAAAGCAGCGCTTATTTGGATGCAGATTTGTTGTCGGAGACAGACTAAGACAAAAAGTCCTCAGCTTCCGGCATGTGAACGAGCGCCTCGTAGCAATTTGCATCAAAGCTAAATTCGACAACATTAGCCTTATATGCACGTATGCCCCCACAGAGGAGAAAGATGAAGACACCAAGGATGCCTTCTACGAGCTCCTTAACAAGACCTACGAGCAATGCCCTAGCTATGACATTAAAATTGTCCTGGGTGATTTTAATGCAAAGCTAGGAAGAGAGGGTATCTTTGGTGGAACAATCGGAAAATATAGCCTGCACAACACCATCTCCGATAACGGACTCAGGCTAATCGACTTTGCGGCGGGCCGAAACATTGTCGGGGCTAGCACGCGGTTCCCACATCTCGACATACACAAGGGGACCTGGAGAACTCCTGATCAATCAATAGTCAACCAGACTGATCACATTGCGATCGACGCAAAATATTCCTCCAGTATTATGGATGTCCGTACATTCCAATGCGCCAACATCGACTCGCACTATTCCCTTGTTGTAGCCAAGGTACGGTTGCGGATATCCCAAACTACGCCAAGACAAACTAATGCTGTGAGAAAATTCGACGTCAGACGGCTGCAATCGCAAGAGACCGCCAAGTCCTTTTCCGATCGAGTGTCTCTTAATCTCTTAAGAGGTCCAATGCCGCCAGCATCAGGCTTTGAAGACCATTGGAAACACTGCCAAAACGCCATCAGGGATGCCGCTTCTGATGTGCTGAGTTTCACTCGTCCACCACAACGAAACCCCTGTCTAGTTTTGGCATCCTTGCCAAACTCGTCCGTCTGTGCAGGATGACGATGGAGAATGCACGCTGCTCCAGCAAGGTCGGCAAAGATCTCACCGAGACCTCAAAGGCCTCTCTCGGACAACAAAATTCACCCTTTATAAGACCTTAATAATCCCGGTCCTGCTCTATGGCGCAGAGGCATGGACATTATCAAAAATGGATGAAGGTGTTCTTGGTTGCTTCGAGAGAAAAATTCTTCGGGCGATCTTCGATCCCGTCTGCATTGACGGTGAGTGGAGGAGAAGATACAACTACGAATTGTACGGACTTTACAGCGACATTGACCTGAGATGGCTGGGTCATGTAGAGCGCATGGACACCAATGCTCCGGTGCGAAAAGTCTTCGAATCCACTCCCGAGGGACAGCGCAGTAGAGGAAGGCTTAAGTATAACTTTTCTGCTTAAGTACGGACAGGAATATAGACTCTAGATTATTCATTATAAGATCCAATCAATTTCCTACTCTATTTGGCCCTTCGCGCAGCTCGAAATTGATGACAATTTTGTACAAAAAATCATTTTTTCAGATGGGGCTCGGAAAATTCACACGTAGTTGTAGAGAAGCCAATGCATCTTAACATGTCTTTGTTTGCTGATACCGAGGCATGATAACCGATTTTTTATGGACAGAAATTGAGAATTTGGACGAGAAATTGAGAATATGGACGAGTTATGGTTCCAGCAAGTTGGGATAAGCTACCCACAAATCGATTCAATGCACACTATATTTAGTAATGGTGCATGTACTCAATCTTTTGTGCTTTTTCAAAAATTGATGCTATATGAACAAACCAGAGGCAATCCAGGCACTCAAGGACAATAATCGACAAGTTATTTGTAAATCAGTCACCGAACTAAAATTGAGTTCCCAAGTCAGGGTAGGTGGTCAAGTAAATCAAATCATATTGAATAATTAGTCAGAATGCTTATTCTTTTCAATAAAGTAACAATCGTTGGAAAGTATTCAACAGTGTTTTTTTTTTAGCCTTTTTAAAATAAACCCAAACTTAGCCCATTCTTCATTTCATTCATTTTTTGTGTGCCTAAATGCTTGTCAGTTCTTGGATCGAAGTTCTATATCTGCTATAAGGCCCATGAACGTTTGCACAGAACAGTGAATAAAGATTCTGTATTAAATGCGGATGTACATACATCAGTGAGACAAATTCAGGATCTTTTAATGTATCATCATCAATTTCAATCGCTTCTTGCGCTATAAAAGACTTCCACGGCTTTCTGTTTGAAATTTTCTGTATAAACAATATCGTTATGAATACCGCTTTGATTTTGGTGAAATCGGTAGTTGTCTACTCACACTGATCACGATTTTAAAAAAAAATCCCAGTAATCCTACAAAATAAATTTTTTGTAATTATATCTTTTACTTATTCCTCTTTAAGGAATTCAACAATTCGATACTTATGCAGGGCATTGCACGAAAAACAACCATTAAGTCATTTTTCAACGGCGTAGCTCAAAAACTCTCAAACAGAAAGGACCTTTTCACTCGTTGCCTTTGTAATCTCGAAACAATTTTAATCCTTTTATTTCGATTTGATCGGAATGCTTTCAGTCAAAAACTCTTTTCATCGAAGAGTACTTTTGCACTTCAATGCCGAACATCAATATACAAGCAACACGAAACAAAAACAAGATTACAAAAAAGAACAAAAAAAAATCCAATCAACACATTTGCGAGCAATTAAATCTCCATTTTGTGTAAGTGGAGAGTAGTGTTAAAAAAATTGATACAAAGTTAAAAAAACAAAACCAACTTTGCATGAACGTCAATAACGGACTCCTATCACTAGCCATTTGAAAAATAAAATCTAAGCTCTAAAACCTGACCATGTGTGCCTGTGAAAAATAAAAAAAAAATAAATAAAATAACTCTTGTAGTAGAGACTCTGCTAACTGCCATGGGACTCCGACCCAATTAAAAGGTGTTGATTAACACTAAGCACTTAGGACAGCTAGAGTTGATTTAGGGAATGGTTCTACAAAAATAAGAAAAAGACCAAAACAGTAAAACGAAATATCAATACCAAATAAATGGCGTAAAAGGCCGAAAAGATGCACAGATACACAGACGACAGTCTTTACTGGAGAGCTATAGTATCCAACACAGCGGAAAAGTATAGTCTATTATGAAATAAAATTAAGACAGGCTAGAACGAGAAAAGTTGCCGTTTAAGAAAGCCTTATTGGGAGTAAATTCAGACTGCGTGGGTGAAAGGCAAGAGCTTGTTACATCGTTAGGCCCTAAAGTAATAAAAATAAAAATATGCCTTTCACTTCGACGACTAAGGATATATTTTTTACACAAAAAGCTGTCATTTGTTGAGTCGGATTCACTAAAATTTATTCCTATACATTTTTGTTTGATGTTTCAAGTGCCCACAATTTCAACCATTCTCCAAACGTTGTATCGAAAAATGCTCCTCAAAAATTGCTATCTAAAGGATTCGCACTCGAGTATACTGGAAATCGGAGTGTTGCCGTCTTTCCGATCGACGATATTTAGCCAATTCTTCTTTCTTCCTTAGGTGGCGCTACAGTCCGTGGTGGACTTGCGCCTCCGGCAACAAGCGTCTCCAGCTAACTCGATCTTTTTCTAGCTGTCTCCAGTTTCGCACGCTAAGTTGGCTGAGGTCACCTTCTACTTGCGTACTCCACCTGAGTCTCGGTCTTCCTCTTCTGCGCTGTCCCTCGAGGGCGGACTCGAAGACTCTTCGAACCGGAGCGTTGATGTCCATCCGCTCTACATGACCTAGCCATCTCAGTCGATGGATTTTCACTCCCCTGACCAGGTCGATGTCGCTGTATAGTCCATACAGTTCGGCGTCGGATCTCCTCCTCCACTCACCGTCAATGCAGACGGGACCGAAGATCGCCCGAAGAATATTTCTCTTAAAGCAACCAAGAACACCCTCATCCATTTTTGATAATGTTCATGCCTCTGCACCATAGAAAAGGATTGGGATTATTAAGGTCTTATATAGGGTAACTTTAGTTGTTCGAGAGAGGGCTTTACTAGCCAATTGCCTTCTTAGCACAAGGAAACAGTTATTGGCAAGAGTTATTCTTCGTTTGATCTCAGCGTTGGTATCGTTGTCTGAATTTATAGCGGAGCTTAAGTAGACAAGGTCCTTAACTACCTCAAAGTTATATCTGTTAAAGGTGACGTTCTATCCGAGTCATCGGTGTTCATCTCTCCTGTTCTGCTCAAGAGCAGTTCTAATCCTTCTATGTAGCGCCGCCTTGTCTGGATCTTGCCTAGCTGTGTGTTCTTGTCAGCATTCGTCATAAAACCAGGGGTTTATTTTTGGTGGTCGAGTGAAACTCAGCACATCATAGGCGGCTTTTTGGCAGTATTGCCACTGGTCCTTGATGCATGGTACTGGCGCCAGTGGACCACTTAAGTAATTAAGAGAGCCTTGATCATGAAAGATTTGTGGTAATATCTGCTTTGCAACAGTCTTGGGCCGCGCTAGTTGTTCGACTGCACGACCTAACATTCTATGTGCATATCCGAAATTCTTTCGTATCCGAGGCTTGTTTCTACTTCGTAGCTTTCGTCTTATTTCCATGGCCGAGCAGTATCCCCGGAGGCACAACCCCAACCTGGAGGACCAGTTCCATTTTTGATATACGTAGGACGAGGGCTCGGTTAGACCGAAGCCAGTAACCCATTTAGATGTTGGTGCATAAAAGGCTCATCCGACCCTAACTTATTTTCAGATATACTTACTGGTCTGAGCTGCAAAGATGTTGTAGTTGCCTGGATAATGTCTCATTTCTTTCTAAATTTTACTTCATCCTTAATTCCAATCCGCTGTTCCGTTTATAATGCTGCTATTTTTGTCTCCTGGTCAGCTTCGGTGTGACTTGACTCATAAGAACAAATGGATTGTTGTTCGATACGACAACAAAAGGCATCATACCGCGTACGACAAAACAAGACGACAGGACAGAACAGAAAGACGGTTGCCGTTGCTGACACCTGGAATGTTGTTTTTCACAGACAAAATTTCGTTGTTGTTTTGTTGCGGTTGCGTTTATTTATTTGAGAGTTCAGGTACAGAATGTGTGGCGAACTCATGTTTTTTTCCCTTTTGTGGGAAAAACACAAGACGTCATGTCCGCTCCGGTGTGTCTTCAGCCTTAGTGAGCCAAATGGATAACAGAGACGAAGGCAGCAGTTTTATCTCGTATTCAAGGTAGTAATGTGTTCAGACCTGGTGGAACTACTGGCCATGTTGCCAGTTGGAATAATGCATCACTTTCCGTTATTTTCAAAAACAAATAAAATATGTGATAATTATATCGACAAACGAAAAGGTCAATGAGGCCTCAACAAGTAGAATACGAATCAATAAACTCAACGTTCTTGGAAGCCTTTGACAATGAAAACACTGCAGGCAAATTTGGGAATTTTGCCATACTCGTGTATCGAAACATTGAGAGTTGAAAACAGTCGTGTATGTACATCATGGGACACCATCAAGAGACATCCAATCTTAGGGCCGTGATGAATTACACACGTTTCCAGACGCATAACGTTTTCCTTCGTTTCGATAGTTCAATTGGTCCCCAAGGGGATTCGGCCAGTAGAAATATTTTGAATTAATTGAATCAGACCTTGTCAACAAATTACATTTCGTCTAAAAATCTAGCCATCGATGAACAATTGACAGGCTTGCATGGTCGCTCTTAAGCTCTAAAGCAAGCCTGCCAAATATAGTCCGGGGCTCCGGTGGCTTAAAAAGACCACAACGGGATTCCTATTGAAATTTTCAATATACATCCGCAGATAGTGTAGGGCTTGGACGAAGTGATGTCATTGATGCCAAGATATTTTCGAAGTGGATGCTGAAGGTCCCCGAAAATAAAAACAACTATTCTTGTCCCTATCCGAAGGAATATAAGCAATACTTTACAAAACAAAAAAAATTAAATAATATCATATATCTATCTATCTTAAAGGTACTATATGTGCCAAAACCATTTGTTCTCAAAGAGCTTCTAAATGAAAACAATGAGCCCATCAAAATAAATAACAAAAAAGCAGTACCGATCTTTGGATTTTCTGAGACAATTCATGAGATAATTACTAAAGCAAACTCATAACTTGGCTTCGTTAAAAGATGGTCCAAAGAATTTTGCAACCCGTACATGACCAGATCACCATACATCACTTACGTTCGCCTCCTTCTCGAGTACGCTAGCCAAGCGTGGTGTCCCTTTCAACGAATTCATGTATCTCGAATTGAGAGGATCCAGCATCGTTTTCATCGATTTTCTCTTCGAGGTCTACCTTGGAGCGGTCCTCTTACCTTACCTTCCTATCGAGACCGTCTCAAACTCATTAACCTGAATACATTTGAGGAACGAAGGGACGCAGCAGACATTCTTTTCATTCACCGACTCCTCTCAGGCTCCGTCGGTTTCATGTCTCCTTACAATTCCGTTTTCCATAACACTAACCCTCGAAATCTACGTTGCCCTCGTCTCTTCTATCTACCAATCCACCGCACCACATATGGCTCTTAGGAAACCGATCTCCCGTATGCTGCGTAAGGTAAACTCCAACCCTTCCGTTTTCGATTTCAATCGCAGTACACTTTCCCTCAAATTCGATCTCCTTCACCATCCCTAGCTTTAAGCCCTAGTGATAAGTTCCACATATCACTAATCCTTATTTATTAGTTTAAAGTCATAGTTGTTAAGCTTGTAGTGGGTTTTCCAATAAGGACTTGACAACTTTTTCTTTAAATAAAACGCAAACAATTTGAGATATTTCAAAAACTTTATTATCGGCTTCAAATACAATCAAAACATTTATGAATGGACCTCGACTTCGTTCATATGGCCACCGCGGGCACGTTTGTAGCGGTCGATTCGTTGGACCCAATTTTCAACAACTCGGCCACACATTTCGTCCGAAACGGCCGCTATTTCGCGTTCAATGTTGGCTCTGAGCTCTTCTAACGTCGTTGGCTTGTTGGCATAAACCAATGACTTAACGTAGCTCCACAGAAAATAGTCAAGCGGCGTTAAATCGCACGAATGAGGCGGCCAATCAACTGGCCCATTTCTTGAAATAACACGCTCACCTTACCTACTCTTCAATAAATCGATTTTAACGTGTGATGTGTGGCTTGTGGCACCATCCTGTTGAAGTCATATGTTGTCCAAGCCCATATCTTCCAATTCGGACCAAACATAATCGGTGATCATGGCGCGATAACGCTAACTATTCACAGTAACGTGACGATCGTTATCGTCGACGAAAAAATATGGTACGGGCGCCTGAACGGCAGCGATATTTCTGACACTTCACACAACGAATATGTAGACTCAAATTTGTGCACTAAGCTTGTTATTGCCTGTCTACTAGGGCGAGAATTACGACCGAAAATTGGAATTAACGCTCTTAAAGTTGCAGTCACCGACTCCGAATTTCGGTAGAAAATTTTTATAATTTGCAGACGTTGCTCGTTCGTGTACTTGGTCACGATAAAAATGTTGAGTTTACTGAATAAATTGACAGTGACAGTTTGATGATTAGTGAAAGAGTGCGTCCACAAATTAAATTCAAAGTTGTCAAGTCCCTATTGGAAACCCCGATATTAAGCAAAATAATATCAAAATTCAAATATGGACACTATCTAAAATGGATGAGAGTGGTCTTGGCTGCTCTGAGAGGAAAGTTTTTTCAATGATTTTCTGCCCCATCTGCTTGGACGGTGAGTGGGGAAGGAGATACGACGCGAAACTCTACTGTACAGCGACATTAACTTAGTTCAATGACTGAAAAGGCTGGGTCGTACAGGGCGG